>OX382330.1:7617577-9033932 GCA_947507615.1 Hemithea aestivaria
TCTAATATAGTTCTTGACGGTGAAATACTAAAGCTTGACAATGCAACTTTGTTCCTTGGCATGAATATAGATTCTAAGCTACAATGGGGTAATCATATTAATGTATTGTCAGGGAAATTGAGCTCTGCAGCATATGCGGTGTATAAAATCAGGCAACTATCAGATGTAGCTACAGCGAGATTAGTTTACTTTGCATATTTCCATAGTTTAATGTCATACGGTATTTTACTGTGGGGGTCAGCAGCAGATATTGAGACTATTTTCATACTGCAAAAGCGTGCAATTCGTGCCATCTATGAGATGCGCCCAAGAGACTCTTTAAAGGAGCTCTTTAAAGAGATAAATATACTGACCCTACCATCTTTGTACATTTACGAGAATATTATGTATGTCAGAAAAAAATTAGATAAATTCAAGTTAAATAGTGACACTCATAGCTTTAATACTAGAAATAAGAATAAGTTAGCTGTACCTCGATTCAGATTGTCCAAAACGAGCCATAAATCATTTTTAGGGAATTGTGTACGTTTTTATAATAAAATCCCTGATGAAATAACGGGGCTCACAGAAGGTAAATTCAAAAGCCGTGTTAAAGACATATTACAAAAGAAAGCCTATTATAAAATTAGCCAATACATAGAAGACAAAGATGCCTGGAAACCTCTGCAACCACCTGTAAATAAATTATGTAATCAAGATAATAATTGTAAACACATATTTAAAAAAAGAAATCCCTATGAGTTTCTTGCTCATTCTTCTCATAGAGGTGCCTTGCGAATGAGCGGTAGAATATTAAAATAAAATGTAAAATTGACTTGCAAAAGTGCTCCATTGTAGCCTATTTGAATAAATGAATTTTGAGTTTGAGTTTGAGTTTATGTCATACAGACAAATTGTCTACTAGACTTTGCTTTTATTGAAATTAGGATACTGCCTTCTTCGTCGCGAAAGAATGAATTAAAATCGCATTAGGGAATCCCGTTCCCGCCTAACTTTTCCAGTCTGTGCACAGAAAGTCCTGGTGTATCGGAATAAATGGCCCAAAACTTCGTTTATTTATATATAGTCCCGCTGAATATTTATGTTTTCCTTCCTAATTTGGCATTCTCGTCACTTCAAACCCAACTTTCAGAAGTGGGGAAAAAACCCGATTGTGTTTTAAAGAAATGTAGTCGTTTCTCCCGAAATAAACATGAGCCCTAAATTATGTTGTGAGGTAATTTAAACTTTTAGCTTTATAAATCTTTTTAACCGAATTCAAAAATAGGCGGAAAGGAAAACCATTATAATTAGTCGGAATGAATTAAACAAATATATTATATTCAAATGTTATAATTTGCGAAGACATCCAAACATAATTTTGTATACCAAGAACACCTTATAGGTATACCAAGGGACCTACATATGAATTAGGTAAATAAATCTAATGCGTAGATATTATAAGGCTTCACAAAAGTTCATTTTTATTATACAACGTAAAGCATTACCAAAATATCTAAAGTGTGCTTAAAAAGTTACAGAAACTCGAATCCACAAATGGCCAAATATACATCAAGTTAACCTGTCGAACGAGAGCTTTGTAAGTTATACGCATTCACGAAGTAAACTTTTGGACCGAGTTTACTCATGAAATTGACGTACCTGTATATGTAGTACGCTCACTCACTTGTAAATGCAACCAGTTCATTTGAACATACATTTTCTTGCACATAATCAGATACTATTATGGAATTGTTTGAGTGTGTGGGCGTGCGTATTAAATTTTTTTTATTAATTCTTGCTACACTGCTTCGGCTGATACAGTAGCGTTCATCTCTTTCCATGCAAAACTGTGAAACGAAATAGTGTTAAAAAATAATTGAAGCATCCATAGTAACCCGAGTTGTTTATATATAGAGATAGACATAAAAAAATCATCTGTCTTACATAGTTGTGTATGGAAAGAGATTTAATGCTTCTGTATCCATCCATATAGCTGTTAAAAGATTTAAAAACAACTCGGGTCATTATGGATGCTTCATTATTTTTTCTGTAAGCTAAGTCTAATAGTTTACTTCATCCACGAATATACGTTTAACATCGTTAATATATGTAAAAAATGCTCGGGAAGTCACGCCTGTTCGTTGTAGCTCGCCCAAATAGGATAATCGCGTAGTTATTGCCTATGTCGGAATAGACAGTAGCCACGCCAACCGCTCGTTTATTTACATGCCATAATCCACGGCAAACCGAGCCATTACTCGTTTACGTGGAAATGTCTTATGCCGTGATAGATGCGGGCCACATGCCGTTCCATTGATGAATATACCTAGTCAGGTCATAAGTATTGTCACACAGTAAAAACTTTTCTTTTAGAATGCTGGCCACAAAAAAGTTTATTGAATTCGAATTTCGAATTGTTCATGAAAATAAAAATGTATACTTTTTAGAATTTTACTCATTTTTAAATATGGAGTGGACGCTTAAAGAAGACCGTGTTGCAGTTATTGCGTTGCATCGTTGCGGTTACGCGCCAATTCAAATTTTTGACATACTGAAAAATTTGAATATAACCAAAAGATTCGTTTATCGTACCATCAAACGATACAATGAAGACTCTAGTGTAGATGACAGGTCAAGAAGTGGTCGCCCTCGGTCTGTTAGGACTCCAGCAGTGATAAAAGCTGTGAAGGCGCGAATTCAAAGAAATCCCAAACGTAAGCAGAAACTGTTGGCCCTTCAGATGGGGTTAAGCAGAACCACGGTGAAAAGGGTGTTAAATGAAGACTTAGGGCTTCGGGCATATCGAAGAAAAACAGGACATCGTTTAAATGCTCGTCTAATGGACCTGAGACTGAAGAGATGCCGCGCTTTGTTGAAGCGGTACGCGAGAAAAAAATATCGAGAAATTCTTTTTTCGGATGAAAAAATTTTTACCGTAGAAGAGAGCTACAACAAACAAAATGATAAGGTGTACGCACACAGTAGTGAAGAAGCGAGCAACCGTATTCCGCGTGTCCAACGAGGTCATTTTCCATCCTCGCTCATGGTATGGTTGGGAGTTTCTTATTGGGGCTTAACAGAGGTACATTTTTGTGAGAAAGGTGTAAAAATGAATGCAGTTGTGTATCAAAATACAGTCCTGATGAACCTTGTGGAACCTGTTTCTCATACCATGTTCAATAACAGGCACTGGGTATTCCAACAAGATTCGGCGCCAGCTCATAGAGCGAAGAGCACACAAGACTGGCTGGCGGCGCGTGAAATCGACTTCATCCGGCACGAAGACTGGCCCTCCTCCAGTCCAGATTTGAGTCCGTTAGATTACAAGATATGGCAACACTTGGAGGAAAAGGCGTGCTCAAAGCCTCATCCCAATTTGGAGTCACTCAAGACATCCTTGATTAAGGCAGCAGCCGATATTGACATGGACCTCGTTCGTGCTGCGATAGACGACTGGCCGCGCAGATTGAAGGCCTGTATTCAAAATCACGGAGGTCATTTTGAATAAACTTTATTGTCATAAGAATCTATGTTTTGTTAAGTTCATTTTGGTATATAAATGGTTACATAATAAATAAACTTGTTCCAATAATTTTATATTAAACATGTGACAGAATTTATGACCTGACGTATTCATGACGGCTGCCGGGACTTGACACTTCTACATGCCGTCTTTGCATTTTGTGGTGCTGAGGATGAATCGAATTTGCGACTGTGTAATGGAAGGAATGACTGGACGGTTGGTTCAGTTGTTAGTAAACCTGACTTCCGAGGCAGCCCTGAGTTCGCTTTCACGTCAGCAGGGCTATTCACTTATCCGTTAGGGAACCGAATCGAAGACAGAATTGTTAAAAATGTATTAAATGACATATGACGTATTATTAAATCGTCACGAAGTAATACGTCATTATTCATACATTTTTGACAGTTCAGTCTTCGATTCGGTTTCCTAACGGATAAGTGCTGCTGGTTAAAACATTTATGTATTTACATAAAAAAATTGGCAGTTAACAGACATTTGATGACCTACCGAGGGCATTGCGACCTGACATTATAAGATAGCCCTAACTTTAACTGCTGATAATAATATTTGCACGATTCTATCGGTCCTGAAAACAGACCCGTAATCATTTTGCCCCGTAATCCCGTAAGCACCCGTAATCTTATAAAGGTCGCCGGAAGACGCTGGATACAGGTCGCTTCCAACCGGTACATATGGAAGTCCAAAGGGGAGGCCTATGTTCAGCAGTGGACGTATTACGGCTGAGATGATGATGATGATGATGAATCATTTTGATTTCATCTCTGACCAATTTAATTGGTCTGCAACATGTGAGAGTTGAAATTTAATGAAATTAGTTTCCCCATAGTTACTTTAAGTGGATAATGAATGTCTTGTTCGATGTTTACCATCGTAGCTATGCCATTGGTAATCGCTAGGTTTAAGTATCAAATATATATCGTGGGTACAGTACAGATGTTTGGTAATTGATAATTGACTTTTTAAATAATAGATATTGCCATGTGTATAATATTTCTGTAGAGCTATTCATTCAATATAAGTAAAACTTAACAACAGCAAAACGAATTTAGGTGACATTTGGCAAAGATATAGAAAATATTATGACGTAAACATTAGCGCAAAATGACCCTAATGGGAGCGAAGTCAAGAAAGACTGTAACCTAGTAGAGAATAGAAAAATAGACTTAGCTGTGTGAATGAAGATATTTTGTGTGAAAGAGTGGGTGAGTAACTGACGGTTGATGGAGATAAATGGGCTGAGAAAACGTGCTGTGCTGACCCAAGGGTCAGAAGTGTTTGTTTATAGAAATATTTGTACCAAAACCGACATGATAGATTCAGACCGAAGGTGGTGCGAAAAGTAATATCAAAAAATTTGGTCTGTTCTGACGGACTTGGATTGGACTAGTAACAACAGCAGTAAGTACAACAATAAAAACGGCACAACTCACGTCTAATTAGGGTTGCCATACGTCCGGAATTTTCCGGACATGTCCGGTAATACAGGTCTTCGTCCGGAATGCGGGGGGAAAGTCTATACTGTCCGGAATTTCTACAATTAAAGTAAAGGGTAGTAAATAAAACACTTATTATCCTACTTTAAAGAAAAACGTGCGAATAATCAATTAAATCAAACAATGCAACGCACTAGCGCGCGCGGCATGCACTGACATGATATAGCGAGCGCGGGCGGATAGAGAGTAGAGGCGCTTCCCTCTCACCTCACCCCTTCCCCCCGGTCTCGTCCACAGTCTTAAAGTCCGCACGCGCGGGAAAAATTTAAAATTTGCTTCGTTTATTCATAAACACGATGTTTATCAACATTAATATTAAATTTATAAGAAAGTCAGGAAATCTCATCAAGTGTCGGGCATTTTCTCCGGAATTTAGATTTTTTGATCTGGGAACCCTACGTCTAATACTGCCGAGAATATCTCGACCACGGTTTCACGGTTTTTATTGTTGTAGTTATGGAGAACACTCGCGATAGTTTTAAAAAATCGAACAGCAGTAAGGTCTGGAAGAACACAAAAAAAATTAAGAATTTTACGGGACTATACACAGTTTGACAAAATTAATATTTGAACAAACTATTAATATTTAAGGATCATAATGATATCATGATTCTTAAAATATGTATAGTTTGCCACATAAATTTAAATGTGCTTACATGGCAAAAAATGCTTAGTTATCTAGCTTTTTAGTTTATTATCCAACAAAGGGCCAAGAATGTAGAGTTATCAGCTAATAGACCAATATGTATCCTGTCTATTCTTGAATCTCCCACATGGTGTCGGCTGTCGGGGTCAGCTAATCTTATGCCTCCAGTATTTTCTTCTTTCTTCGACTCGGTGAGCGAAAATCTGGGTGCCTCTTGCATTACGAAGAAATTAATTCATTTGCGGCAATATCTATGTCATAATCAGTATTTGGGTGCAAAATATCAACACAATTGGTTTAACGGTTAAAATGTACGTTGATGGATTAGTTAATAAGTCACACATTCCTGTTAAATATAGTAAGGTACAGTTTTTATTAATTTATCATTAAAATTAGTTTTAAATGTTCTGAGAATAGTGTATGTACAATAAAGAATTATGTAGGTCATATCTAACTATACTAAAAAGTAAGGTAATAGCTAAATATAGCCTGATCGCTTGCTATAAAGAAATGTTTGCATAGTTATGTGTATTTTTTTTTAATAAACACCATGACTGTCAATCAATAAGTAAATAATGACACAGCATGTTAATAAAGCTATTGAAGCTACAAAGAAAGCCATCCATATTTTCGATCAGCAAGGCTATTTATACGAGTATTTTCCGGAAATAAATACATAGTCTACGAAGCGGCCAAAGGCTTTCAATACATTAATTTGATATATGGGTTTACGTGGAGTGGACTCTATTTATATGTAAAATCCTGAAAGTCTGTCTAGATAACGTTAGGTAATGTGGATTTCTAAAAAGAATTCAACGCTACATGGAATCTTATTTGTATTTAAAGCTTAAACAAGTTAATCCATTTCTCTTTTTGTCATGACCCTATAAAAAATAATATTGGTTTCATACTCCAACAGAACAGGTTGCCATACTTCCGCTGTAAGAGTAAAATCAAAGGTTGTGTGGCAATGAGTTGACTATATCATAAAATCATTGTTGTGTGGCCAACCTAAATGTTGCAGTTGTTGGACTCTTAGGTCATTTTGGAATGTGTCCTTCATACAAAAGATTAATCTATACTCTACTGGCACCTACCATCTTCCCTTCTCTCCTGCCTTTCGAAGCGGATGTATACCTTCGTAGTATACGTCCGCTCTCTCGTATCTATGTATGTGTGTAACAAAAGGAAAAACACCTTCGATTGTCATCGTTATTCTTCATCATGAGTTCAATTATTGTCCTTTGGACATTTAGTTTCTATCAGAGGTTTTTGTAGGCTATCGTAGCCCTGCTCATTTTAGAGTATCACAATAGTGCTTGTGTACCAAAACTAATTGATTTCATCGCAGCGATTATTTCTCCTAGAAATAGATAATATTTAATAAGTATTTTGCTACAGACGCTTCCTTATAATAAGTAACAATTTAGGTGACAGCTTGTAGCAGCTTGCGACATCAGCAACTGACGAAGAAAATTTGAATTGAAGCGCAACGTTATTTAATAAACGTTTCCTGGCTTAGACATCTTACTTATATTGAACAAAAGAATATCATGGACCTGTGCCACGTTAAAACTGCAGAACTGATTCAGCTTTGGTAAACAGATAGGTTTTATGTTGAATGAAACTAGGCCTATCCTACATTAGAGCAAGTGCCATAGTTTATATTTTTAAAGTAAATGTCTCCATCATCAAAACTGGTAAATATTGGTTTCATTTGGTAAAATAGGTTCTTCATAATTTTACTGGTAATTTCAGTTAAGCATTTAAACTACATCATCATCATGCCTACATCTTCAATTGGATATTTATGAAACTTTCATAAGAAAATATTACAAATTTATTTTCAAAATTCGTCAAATTCTGCGAGTGAATGGCCAGGCCTATACATATTATATTTGGCATTTAATAAGCAATTTTGATAAGTCGTAAGCCTCAAATATATTAAGACTACTGAAACAGTTTAAATTTAACAACGTTTAAACGAAATTTATTGTTTCGACAGATGAAATCGAGCTGAGCGAACACAGCCTGGATTCGGTCCATCCGATATGTCCCTCACTAATTATATAAAATTTATTTTTGTCTCTGTTGCTTGTTTAATCTGATTACTTAACGGTGCGATTTCATTAACTGTTATTTAATTAAGCATCGTGTTTTAAAATACAAGAATAATCTATTCTCTTTTAAGATAATGTTACTCTAGTTTTATCTGGGTGTTCTTCATTCTGAACGCTTTATTTAATTTTAATTTTTAAGATTTTTGTGCGTAATTAGAAATTTATTAGATGCTTGCAAACAGGAGAAATTTTGGAGCAACTGAAACTGAGTGTTCCAACTTTATGGACACTGTCTTTTTCATATAGGTATAAAAAGTTACAGCATGGCAGTTGAAAAAACTCTTTGATCGCTGCAACTGAAGAATTTCGTCGATTGCCGCAGCTTTTGATGTATGAAAATGTCGGTTTACAGAAAGTAGCTTCAGCGTCAGTTGCACAGAATGCAAAAAGCCTTTTTGTGATATCTTCATAGTAGACTTATCGATACGTTGTTTCTAAATATAAAACCTCATGATCATGAATAGATGTGTATGGTAACACACGTCGTACTATATCTACTCGTATACTAAAAATAAATGTGTGCTGCAAATTGATAAGGTTATGGTTCAACAAGAAAGAAAATAACAAGTCCAGAAAAAACAATTCTATTTTGTCTTTTCCCATAAACAAATCCTACACAAACCAAAATAACTCTACCGAGTCTAAAAGTAACAAACACCACACAACAAATACCACAAGTAGCAATGAGGTATATAAAAACATAACTGTTGTCGTTACTACAAAAATATGCTGCTATATTTTAAAGGAGCATGTTTCCCACATCGAGGCGGCATCTCCATACTTTCCGCATTACTTATGCATAGAGTACAGATTGAAACGACTGGGGTAGTTCCCGTGATCGGTATTCAGAGCCAACCCGTCCGGTTTAACCGCGACCTGTCTTCGACCCTGATTGTCTCCAAACAAAGAATGACAAAAAACTTTGTACTCAATTTCCGCTATAGATTTAACGATACTATCGCTTCATTTCTATGATTGGTTGTAGCTTTTGCATATTTAGTGGGGCGCTTTGAAACTGCTGATGAATCGTGGGGAATAAAGACTTAACAATATTTCTATTTGTCTCTTATTTTTGAGTCTTTGAAAAAAGTTAATGGCTAGCTTTAACCTTTACTATTCACTTGTCTTGCACTTAGATCAAAAGAATAGTTGCTAAAAGAAAATAAACTTAGTCTGTTGAGCATTGGTCTCAAGTCTCTATAAGATTTTCCATTGTAAGATATGACGTAGAGGGTTTTTTTTTTATTTTGATGGGAGAATTCAACTAATTTATTTTATGAATGTATGGATGGATGGAGCATGAAAAATTAATTTATCCCGATATTAATTCATTATCAGATCATGTCTCAAGCTTTCGTGGGATCAGAAAACTAACACCACAATTCGTAGAAATATTAAATCTAAAACCTTCTTTCTCTACCTGATTTCACAAAACATTGGAGATTTGAAAAAGCATCTTTATTTTAAAGAGTTTCGTTCCAAACATTTTTTAAACGAATGAAATTTGAGGAATTTCTTGCAAATGACCTGAACTGAGTTTAATGGAATAGTCTTGTCAGGTTGTAATTAGGTACATTGTACGTAACTTACCTGAGTAATTAGTTTCGACCTGGAAGTCGTAATTCGTGTTTTTGAATGAAAATTTAAACAAGCACTTTAAGCGCGACATCATGCCATTTGATATACGAACACACAGAGTGTTTCATACTAATTTCGCTTTTAAAAATTAAATAAAAAAAGGAAAAAACTTCAAAATTTCATGAAGAACATAATTTAATTCATAATATTATTTATGTTTATCTCGAAAAACATTTTTGTCAAAATATTTGAGGTATGACAAAAACACCTCTTTACGCTAAATTAAATAACAACAAAAAAATGCTAATGCTTTAAATTTGTAAACTTCGAACAAGTAATTATTTCTAGCATTATCCGAATTGCTGATTCACAAGACACCCTGTATACAGACAATAAGAAACCGTATCAAATATAAAGGGCAACTCACAGCTGACGGTAAACGATGATCAGGAACATCAAAAAAAGGCTTTAAAAATCCCAGTTGGGGAATACTGATGAGCCAAGACGGAAAGGGCTGTAACTTTAACTGATGACGACAACCGTTTCTTTTACAGCCGCGTTTTGTTTTAGGGGACATTTGTATTAACCTATATTCTGGCCATGAATAGTTCCATTGTAAGCTTAGATTAAAATAGATAGGAAAGGCACGGTACAGGCGTCTCGATAATGGACGCTTCAATTAGGTTCATGCACACAATTTTGCTGTTTGTAAAGCCGCAAGGCAAGGCAAAGCCAATATTTATGTACGTGCGTGCATGTTTCTTAATTCACACATCTATAACGTGTTATTATAATGTCATGATCAAGATACCAACTACCAACCAAGTGTGATTTTTTTGTTACTCCTTTCCCTGCAAGGTTGTCTGGAAGAGATCGCTTTTAGCGATAAGACCGCCAATTGTAACACCCTTGTATACTATGTAACAATATTTTTAAGTTTTTGTTTTCATGTGGAGTTTCAATAAAGAGTTTGTGTATTGCATTGTATACACATGAAACATTTAACCAGATCATAGGTTTAGTATAGAGGAATAGGTTTTACAGATCGAGAATATTTATTTATGCTTACCTACTGCGTGGCATCAGTTTTTTTAAATGACGAGTGGTATCTGTTAAATTTTCGGTGTGTAAAGTGGACATGTACTATGTAAGCTTGCTACGTAGTCACCTAGTTTAGTTTCTAAGTTTTCATTTGTGAGTCATCGGTTAGAATACGTAGATGTACTACTAGCTGCGTCCAGCGGTTTAACTCACTTAAGTGTTATTTTAATGTCTAAGCTCTCTTTCTACACAATCTATTCAGACATAATATTATACACAAACGTTTCCTTTTGTAATATAGTACTAAGTCTGAAAGCAACTAACTGCCTAATATCTATTAGTTACTGTCTCGCTATAATGTAGCCTATCATATTTTCCAAGGTTAATGTACATACGTAACTAAACCATTTTTAAATTGCATATAACAGCTAAACAAAATGTTTCTGATATCCATGAGACTGAACTGCAAGAGTAGTCGAACTTTATAGAATTCAGCCCAATCGATTGATACGTAATTTAGGGGTGAAGTGACAAAGATCTATTGGTACTAGACACGCTTAATGGCATCACATCATTTAAAGTAAAGCTTTCGTGTTACTCTAGTGTATATCCTATAGGCTATATATTATACCTATCCTACTTCTCGTATCTTCCTACTTCACTATCACTACATAGTAGTACGTAACGTCCGTGGCCCAGTGGTCATACGTCCGGCTTTTAATCCGGAGAACCAGGGTTCAAATCTCAGTGTGTGGCAAAAAGTTCGCCTGGACGCTACCGTGTTTCGGAAGGCACGTAAAACTGTGGGTCCCGGCTGTTTCCTATAAGATACGTAGGAGGCAGTCGTTAGGTCATGTTGCAGGCCCTGTAGTAATCTTGGCGACCTGAAACTGCAACGTAAGAAGGTTCGCCACACAACCTATAAATTGTGATTTGACTCTGACAGTGTAATTAGGGTAACCTGTTCTGTTGGAGTATAAACCCCAATTATTATTATGTCGCTCTTTAACACGGGCTAAGCCCGGGTCTTTTTTCTTTTTATTATTATTATTATAGTATAAAGTTGCTTCCAGTGTCTGTCTGTCCCTATGTATGCTTATATCTTTAAAACTACGCAGCAGATTTTAATTGGGTTTTCATTAATAGATGGAGTGATTCAAGAGGAAGGCTTATATGTATAATGTAGAAGACGAATACTGATAATTTTCTACTAAGCGTGACGAAGCGCGCGCGGGTCCTCTAGTTTATTATAAAGCCGAATGTTATTCTTCTTTGTTCGAACCAGTATCTAATAAGGTGAAGATTCCCTCCTCCATCAGTCGTGGACCTCATATTATCTGAGGGTCGTGACTCCCTCCATCTATGACTTTCGATCGAACAATGGAGCGCCATCGCGTCCCGCGTCCTATCTCCGGCTACCCGGAGAGCATCGTAGACGGTAGAGTCGAGCGTGGTGCGGATCTGGTCGGACCAACGTATCGGGCTGCGGCCACGTGGTCTTTTTCCTTCCAATTTACCGGTAACCACCTATTTCCCAAAATTGTCTCCGTCTGTCCTGGCAACGTGTCCGAAATATTCCAAAATTTTCTGGAGGTATACCGTTCTGATCTTGAGTTTATTGAGAATTTATGCGTTGGTCCAAAACGCCGTCCATGGTATCCTTTCCATTTTTCTCCAGCACCACAAGGTGAAAATTAGCTACTCTATATTATCATGCAAAAAAATGAATACTCATTCGTTTACATTTTGACAGGTTTTGATTAGTAGAGCTACGCCAGTGCCATCTAGAATTACAAAATGTGAGATGTTTGTTGCTTCTTCAGGCAAAAACCGCTGAAACGATAGCGATGAAACTCGGTACATATGTAGATAGTTCGAAATCTGGAAAAACACATAGGACTACTTTTATTCAGATTGAGACTTACTCGAGAAGAGTATAAACAAAGATCCACAAAATATCTATCGAGACTTTCACATGAATGTAGGTGAGTATTTCAAGAAAGTAATGTCCACTAGTGGGAGTAACATCTATTGATTAAGTACAGGAATCATGCTCTTCCTATTAGAGGAACTTTTGTACCATTAAAGCACCCCCGTACCCGTTGCCAGGGTAATCGCTGTCTCAAATAATTTATGAAATATGCCATAATAACCTCTGTAATAAAGGCCAAAGGTATTTCGAGGATAAAACACTTTGCCCTCAAAATTGTTATCGGTATCAATTTTGCTACACGACATTTTCTAGTCATAATGGCCAATATTTAGAAAAAAAGTGCTAAAAAACTTATGGTAGGTTCTAGACTTTTGGAATCATAATCATTTATAATTTCGTCATAACATTGTGTTCCTTAGGGTGTTATTTCATTTAAATTTCGGTATGCTTGAAGCGTAACTATTCTAATTTAACTAATTAGGTATGTAAATTGGCCGCAACTTAGTTAAATTATACTTAAAAAATATATAGGCATACGCCTAGGGTCTAAAAATTGAAGATCAAGCACGCTCTTATTTCGGCTCGTTATGTTACGTAAGTGGAGGCAATGTGATTATTCCTGAATGTTTCTCAGGCAGTAATCGAAGTGGCAGATAACGCCGCCCGTACACTGGTGTTACCTAATGCTTGGCAATAATTCGATTTTTTTGCTCGAGTGCGTACCACGCGCGGCTGAGTCTCGGTCCTGAGCATCAACCGGGCGCCGAGCCTGTGCAAAACAATTTTCTCCTTATGAATAAAATTTTAAGATGCGTATGCAAATTTCCATTACCGCGGGCCGTCTCCTCTAATGGTGTCATATGTGCAGACATTCCCTTTCCATACAGACTGCGTAAAAAGGTAATTTCGAATGACATCCAGAGAACTTAAGTTTACCATCTTCAACAATCGGGACTTTTACGCTCTTTTTATATCAGTATCTTAGCTAATATTAAGGGTCTGAAATAAAACTGCTCTTTTTACGCTGCCTTTTGTTTTAGAGACATGTTTTACCGTATAAAAGTTTTTATTATTATACGTGCATAGTGTAGTGCATCGTTAAGGTTAACGCGCAGCTGAAACACAATAAGCCTTGCCAGGGATTCCCTAACCTCTTTTAACTCAATAAAATCGCCCTTTTGTGGGTCTCCACAATTACACCGTGAAACGTTCATACAATATTATCTTAGGACTATTTTAATTAAACTTTTAAACGAGTTAGCTCTTTAATAGAGTTACTTAGTATGGTACTGAAAGGGTGTCGACATGTTGGCGTGCTCAGAATCAAAGTTATCATTATTCCAATATTTAATAATATAGCCTCAGGGGTTCGCTAAAGTTTGAAGTAATTTACGGAGAATAATAAAAGGTATTATTCACTGATTAACACATAGTATATAATTTAGGTAATAATTATGCGGGACATAACTTACTCGTATATAGAGGCAGTAACTTCAACTATGCGTATTTTTTTAAATTTTATTTATTTTTAAGCAGGTATCACAATCTCGCTTGTTCTTGAGATCAGATGATGGGGAGATCGTAGTCACTTGAGCGATAATCCAATCGAAGATGGGAGCAGACTAAACCTGGAAGGCGGGATAAATCCTCTGTGGCTTCACTGCACATCATATTTCATAAAGCAACGTTTATAAATCTTTCCTTGGATTTTTACAACAATAATATTATTTCAAGCATTATTTAATAGGCTAGTTAGACTTTTATGCCTGTTTAGTACAAGTTTTTATTTTACTTTCACCTGTCCGTTGTCTGTCTGTCTGTAATCAAATATTGCAAGTTTAATTTGATCCACTTTCCGGTTCCGATTGAGCTGAAATTTTGCATGCATGTATAAATCGGATGAAAATGCAATATTATTACGATATTTCGAGCTGATTGTCAATTGTTCATAATTAGTTTCCTTCTTTCTGTGAAAGCTTCTAATTTTATAAACGACATTGTTCAGTGAGGTACACTAATAGGTACAAAGAAGCTTAGTGTAGTGTACAACTAACCAAATTGCTAGTCAAAGTGTCATTACTACGAAGCGCGGTAGTCAAGCTTCCCCCTGCTTTCTAATTCAATAGGGAATTAATTGTTCAAGTATTACTTTAATTAATTATGACATGTATGAGATACAAGCTTATTGCCTGCGTTGCTAAATCCTTTATTAGCGGATGTCTACGTCAAAAAACCTACATATACTCCAATTTTTAACCGAATCCGTCCAGTGTTTTGAGCTATGCGTTGATAGATCAGTCAGTCAATCAGTCACTCTTTCCTTTTATATATTTAGATAGATGATAGATAGATAACACTTTATTGAAACAGAAAATATACAAAAACAAACTTTAAAATAAAAATACAATACAAACGTAATAATTAATTTATATGTCACAATGGTGGTGGATACAGGATATGTCGAGTTTTAAGATCAGTGTTATATTATGAAATTTTAAAGTATATTATAAATTTGGTATATCAGTAATTTAAACCGTAGAATAACACGAAAAATCTTTATCTACTTTTCAATACGTAAGTATCATACCGTCGGTCCGTTCGTACCGTTTGTACGGCTACTGTATAATAGGAGAATATTAATATGTTTACGCGTTACTGCCATACATAATAATTATAATTTGTAATTCCTTCTCTCCTTTTACAATATGTATTTAGTCAGACAGACAGACAATAGACAGGACTGGAGACATCACTATTATTGGCGATAAGACCACCAATTCAACAGTTTATTTCATATATTTTCTGTATATATCAAAATTCAAGTATTATTTCAATAAAGAGTTACAAATCTATTGCTAAAAACAGTTTTACTGAGTTTCCCTCTCTCTGTGATTCGACAAAAGGACCCATGAACGACATTCGCCGTCAATATTTATCGTTCGCTCGAATCTAGGTTCCATATTTTCTTCATTACTTATGCATAGAGTACAGATTGGCTACAGTGAAGCGCCAGCATCAATATTCAGTCAGCGATTGCAGTTTGCCATGATTACATTAACCATTTTCTTATACACCCCGCTTCGTCATGGATAACCGAACGCATTTTAATCGCTGGCGTTATTAAGGGGATGCTGTTGCGGTTTTAAACAGGTTATTATTGTCTTTGTTTTACGTTAAAGACTCACTTTGGTTATGTAAGCAAGGTTGTTGAAAATCCTTATAAAATTTTATCAACCTTTGATGTCTTCTGTATTGTCTTGTACACCGTAGGGATAAATGATGCCAGGAAATGTAACTGTACCCAAATTATAATTTTTAAAGCAAAAATCGAGTACACATATAAACCAATCAATACCCTCTGTTCTGTTTTAAAGTCAATCACTTATCATGCCTACTAGTAATCTGCTAATTCATTCGTTTAGAGTTGAGATGTAACGCACATACTAATTCACCTAGTTCAAGCGGCCTCTCGTCAATGGTAATCCTACTAACAACTAAAAACAAAAACGGCACAACTCACGTCTAACTCATCGACGCTCACCGACGCTCGTCGGTTACTGCAGGCGTGAACTCCTGATGAAGGACATCGTAATTGTCCGAAACCGTGGTCGAGATATTCTCGACGATATTAGACGTGAGTTGTGCCGTTTTTGTTTTTAGTTATGGAGAACACTCGCGATAGTTTTAAAAATCGTAATCCTACTAATATCAAATTGTGAAAGTTTGTTTGTAGAGGTATGTATATGTATGTATGTTTATTACTAATTTACACCTATACGGGTGGATCGTTTGAGTTGAAATGGTGGACCGATTAAGCAGAATGGTATACATATATGTAGATAGCTCAGACCCGAAAATAACATATTATAGGCTACTGAACAGCGGGTAAAACCGCCGGGCGCAGCTAGTTAACTATATAGGCGACGGTAACCGCTTATATAATACAGGTCGCCGAGATTACTACAGGGCCTGCAACATGACCTAACGACTGCCTCCTACATATCTTATAGGAAACAGCCGGGACCCACAGTTTTGCGTGCCTTCCGAAACACGGTAGCGTCCAGACGAAGTTTTTGCCACACACTGAGATTTGAACCCAGGGTCTCCGGAATAAAAGCCGGACGTATGACCACTGGGCCACGGACGCTACATATTATATTTAAGTTGACCGTATATTTTCCGTCTCTGACATTAAAAAGTAAGCATATATATCTATATTTGCAAACCTTTCGCTATAATAAATACCAATGAATTGTGTAAGATGAAATCAGTCGTAACAAAAAATATTTTTAAAAAATGTTACCCTTCGTTTAATGTAAAAGCTCGGCCGATCGTTAACTAATTGGTAGCCATTTTGAAATGGAATAACAGTATCATTTAACTGAAAATTCGATTTGGTAAAATCGTTAGAGGAAATTGGAAAAATCAGAATTCAGATATGCGTCCTAACCACTATTTGGGTAAATGTTCGGTAAAAAACATAAGTTGCTTGTAAGTTGTGGGCAAGTAGAGATAGGACGAAGATAGTGAAGGTGGGAAGGTGGGAATCTTTTGTTTTAAAGTTAAGCCACTGCATACGTAATATAACCGCAATATAAGGAAAAAACAGTCTATTAGTAAAGAGCTTAGATAAAGAATTCATTGTGTTTCAAGAAAATATTGCATACGAGTATTATGGATCATCCATGTTTATTGATTTAGGGTCAAAATTGGAATATAAATCTGTGTTTCCGTTTCCGTTTTTCATCGTAATCGGTTCAGTGGTTTTTGCGTGAAAGCTCAACAAACACATACTTACAAGGTCAAATAATTTAACTTTTTTTTAGGATTAAAATATATATTGCTTAATCTTAAATAAGATAAAAAAACCAAATTAATATTTTTTTAAAGCAAACCATTTAATTTCTTCTATTTATTCAAACACCTTAAAACATTTTCACAATCAAATAAAAGGTCATAATATTATCATCAGTTATAGAGGCTATTGTTAGAATATTTGTCTTTAAAAATAGATTAAACTATTGTCTTCAAAAGACAATAGCAATTCTAAAATTATTTGCCAATAAAATTGAGTTTGTAGAACAAGCTAAATTATTACCTAGTATATTAATTTTGCATGAATTAGGCTGAATAAGAAACAAGGACCAACCCCTCTGATGTTAAAAGCTGAGATTTAGGGCTATCCCTTTTGTAGTTCGAGAGACTGACGATTCGACACTAAACTGTACACTGTACATAGAACTGAAGCGAAAATATCGGTGTATGTGGGTGAATGTGTGTGTTTTTACCATGTTTAAATGGGTGCACCGAGTTATCCAATTCGGTTACTTAGGGCTAACTAACTATGACCCTGAGCCCTTACCTACTTTTAGTAGAATAGTTATAATCCTTTCTGTTTAAAAATTGTATTTTGTTTGATGAAAAAATATCCGATTTATGAATCACAGTAGGTAGCAGGTAGGTAGGGTTTGTCTTTGATATATTTTTAGTCACTTTAAACTTTTACATTACATTTTACATTACTTTTACATTTTTTAAGGTACTGCTCTTACCGCTGCGCTGTGAGTGTAATATTAATTCGTCGTAAATTTTAAGCGCGTTCTAATATTATTTCAATGTCACACAAAACTATAATAAACTTAATAAAAAAACACTCTTACGTTTATGTACCACAGTTAATATCCCTCGGTTAATTTATCCTAAGCACTGGAAGAGCGAAATGTTATACCAAATGAGGTTCGTGTACTTCCCCAGTTCATCCAAATTCAGCACAATGAGAGAATCCGCCGTTTACCGTAAAACCGCCGTCGCACTGCACCTGCTTATTATTTCACATCAGGCGATTATGCCGCAGCGCCGGCTGACGGTTTTCAATTCTACTCATCACGAGAGATAACTAGCTTAGGCTGTTTAGGGGCTATTGACTGTTCACACTTTGCGTTTGAATCTATAGTATATTGAGTCCATATTCCGTATTGATGAAATAGTTTATAAGTGATTCAATAATTTTAGAATCCTTCGCTAGCTCGGTCTTCAAAACTGGGCACGCGGTTAAAAAGCAACTTTGCACTCTTGTATAACAAATAACTATTAAAATTCACTAGTATAAGAATTGGCAGTGGACTGTTAAATAAGTATAGTAGCACGGTAAAGAGATATACAGTAATTTGATTCCTTAGAAGCGGTTGAAATAAAGGTCGCGCGAGTTTGCAACGCGGTCGACAGGGATCGGCAAGAAGTGAGGTGCCGAATAGACGTTTTTATGCAGTAAGCTTCCGAATAATGGTTGTGAATTAGTAAAATTATAAAAAGTACTTAATTATTTTTGATATTTTGAGTAATTCACAATAATAACGCCTATTCGGCACCTTGCTGTCTACCGAACCCTACCCACCTCGTTTCAAACTCGCGCGACCTTGAGTTCAACCGCTTCTAGGAAGTCAAATTACTGTATATCTCTTTACCGTGATAGTAGCAATGCATAGTTCAGCGGCTGTCAAACGTTGTCTGATAAGCGTTTGCGTAATTCACAGAGCTCAGCGCTAGATCCCGAGTCCCGAGTGCAACAATGCCCATTTAATTATATATTTCACTTTAGTATTGGTAGTTTGAAACAACCCAGTATAACCGAATAATATTTATTTCTATTGTTTTTATAATAATTTCTAATAATATCAATAATTTAGGTACAATTATTGATATAATAGAATAGAATGATACTTTATTGCATACCAAAATACAAGAAATAGTTATGAACATAATATGACTAACATAAAACTAGAGGTAAACAGTCGGCGATCTTATCGCATAAAGCAATCTCTTACAGAAAACCTGTTTGGAAGGGATAATATTATCAATAAAAAATATATAGATGAGAATCCTTGCGTGAATATTTTAACAATACATTTTATTATCTAGCTATGTATATACATTATACATAGATGCTAGCTTTACCAATAGGCATTTTCAAAAAGTAAATTCAAGGGACGAAGCTCTTAATTTTTTATTATCAAAATTAAAATCAGTATGTATTTGTTTTACTTTTTGTAATTAATTATTTCAGTAATGGTTTTTAAATATTATGAATATTCCAAAGTTCTTAAGTCTTTACAAAACAATACATTTCTTGAAAAACGAAAATAAATCTCCATTAAATGTTTTTAATTAGATTGAAAAGTCGCTACAAAACTTTGAGTTTTATTTTATCATCTTTGAACGTTAAAGCTTCACTTAATGTTCTCATTATACGACATAAAAAGCGTTTTATCTAAGAAAAGAATTGAACTGCAAATGAAAGAAATAAATAGGAAAGTCGTGAGCCAATTGGAGCTCTTACCCCGTGGTTAAGATTTAATTCTAAAATTGTTCAATTAAGGCCTACTGAATTTAGTCGAATACATAAAAAATCGATACCGCAATGAAACCGTATCGTTTTTAGAAACCTCCAAACGCCTAGACTGTTTGGTAAAGTTTACCTCAAGTTTTTTTTTAATGAGATGTATCGAAAATGTTAAGTTTATAGAAATGTGAAATTTCGAGCATTGGAATTCATAGTAGGTACTCATAATATATTGCAACAACATGTAAGGTTTGACCACTAGAAACTGTGATTTAATTTTATACATATTTTGATTCCCCAGCGGCCAGCCGCAGCGACTGAACGCAATTATCAAGATGACAGGACACGTAACAACATATTATTAAGTATTATGACTATAACTTTAGACCGATCTATAATCCTTTATTATTTGTTATAAGAAGCCGCATCAGGTGTGGCATATTTCAATGATTCGATAATCCATAAAGTATTATACACGAACACAATGAAGATGCCGAACGCTTATCCCCTCACACACATTGATAAAGTTTTAGCGCGTTTGAATGGCAATGGCTGACATTATCGTAAAAGTCGAAACTTTGCGTTGAAATAGCTCCGGCGAAACATAAGGGGTTCACATACAATTGCTAAAGTTTCTAATATACTAGGATATACGCCTCTATTGTTCCTATAATATCTCATAAAAATGTCGTACGGAATAAACTGTCTCGTCGGAGTTTCGATAGCGGCTAAGTTGGAGGTTTGACGCGAGTTAGCGCCAGGAGCGGTTCTCCCTTGGAGGGAGGGACGGAATCGAGGGGGAGACACATGTACGCAAATAAATTAAGGAACAAATTCCTTAATCCTGAAAGTAAAGCCGAGTCGCCGGCGCCGACCGGCGGGTCTTCCTGGGTATCACGTTACATTGGGATCGGAATTCACTATGAGTTCCTTACTACATTAAGCATCATTACACACTACTTAAAAGTTCGGTCGTATATTGACCTGTGACCTTTGTTTATTGGACAAAGTTTGTACGAAACAGTAAGAGCTCCATACAACCTAATGTAAACGCTTGCGCATTGCCTAGTAATATATTTTCCGTGTGTTCAGGTTAATAGATATTAGGCACCGTATGTTAATTATGAAACCTAACCACGTAAACAATGTTCTAAACCACCTGAAATCCTCGCTATGATGAAATAAACGTAATTCGCGTTGATTGTTTGCGCTAATGCAACATCGTCTCGCGAAGAGAGGTCTTAAGTGGTTCTCACGTGGTCTAATTAAGTGAAACACTTAGAGAAGGGGTGCCACTCAATTATTCTGAACTTGATGCTGGATCACGCGCCCCCCGCAAATCTGAGCCATGGCAAAATTCCGCCACAATTATGTGGGATATGCGACACTCAGATGGATTATGTGAAATTAAACGGGAGCAGTAACTAAGTGAACATAATTTTCGGCGTGACACGGCCACAGCTGTAACGTTAGAGCTCGAATTAATATTCTTACGCGTCTCTCATGTTAACATGCCGCTGCTCGAGGAACACGGATTTGTTTTAAACTGGTTTAGAATTTGCCTGGGAACTTTTGATTAACAGCGACGGCTTTCCAATTTATGTGGATCTTCACTCTTCACCTATTGACATACTCGTAATATTGGTTCTAAACTCAAAGCTCATGACGAGTTATTAGTGCTTTAATCAAAATTATGTAGTGATTTCAGACACTAACATTTTATTAGACTGTATAAAATTGAATGATCAAAACGTCAACATCCTTAAATTTAATGAACACTTTCTTGCAATCTGCCGTATATTGGCAAGTTCCCAGAGATTCACATAAAGCAGTTTTTCTACAATCTACCTACGTACAATATTTCTTCATTTTCAAACTGTTATCTTATATTGTAATTTTACGAGTGAAAGTAGATTTATGCATTTGATTTAAGTAGCTGTTAAAATTTAAATTGAATTGCTCATTTTTCAGAAGTCATTGTCTACTACAAGGCTGTGCCTTGTCGTGTGAAATTGGACCACAATGCTGATAAAATAAAGTTTATTTTTAAAAAGACACAGAGCATGAAGAGATTACCGCCATGTCGTTACGATGCTCGTTTAGATATGCCGCATGAAGGATTGCACATCTACAAACAACATGAAAATTGTGCGCGACTGTATTTATGCTAAGTCGAGCGGACGACATTGCTTCTTATTCACAATTCACAAGTTGAATACTTACAGTGTCTCAAATTGGTGGAAGGACTTTTTTTATTTTTTTTTAAGGACAGGTGAATTTTAAAAGTAAAGAAAGCCACTTAATCAATAAAACATAGTTTACGATAATATTTTTGAATGTACGACTTGTAACTGTTTTTATTAGGTCGTTAAGGCAATACGAGTACTGTGCAGGTGTTGACACAAATGAAATAAAGAATTTATTTATAGAAAATGTTATATTACTTTATGGTTAACAATAAAGTTACATTGGTTTTTATTATTTACAATAGTCCTGTAACTAATAAAATCTCGCTTCGGACGTTTTTTAATAATTTAAAGTTAAGTAATAGTAGATGGCATCTGAGCTTTGCGACGCGTTAGCCAAGCTTGTTTTGCTAGGTCATTAAAATAGCGATTTTTTTGTATTTGGAGAGGGAAAAGAGCTTATTTTTTAAACATAAAATCCTACTGAGTACTATAAATGCGAAAGTATGTGCGTATGGTTTTATTTCTTCACGCTTAATCAACGGAACCGATTGTGCTGATATATTTGAAAATGGTAGCTTGAATTTCAGAATAGCATTTAGCATTCATATATCGCGGATAAAACCGCTGGGCGCAGCTCACTAGCTGCGCATACAAATTTATTTGAATTTATATTTGTATTTCGTAAGATGTCCATGTAAAAACAAACAGTCTACTTAAGGAGGTAACCATAGTACGCTTCCTCTAATTTATGTGCAGGAAACAGAGAGCCCGACGACTTGACGTTGTTTGCTTAAGCAAGAGGACATAGCGTTTGCTCATTTTATCTTGGATAAATAAAGCTGCAGCTTTCGGGCTTTGGACAACGTGACGCAATAACAACGCGTTTTTGTTTACTTGCAAAACAAATAAATGTGGTGAACTATGAACTTACGATTTTGGAAACTACCGTGAGTGTTATCCATATTATAAATACGACACGGCTGTACTCACGTTGTCTATTTGTTGAGATACGTCTCAACCACGGTTTCGGACAATTACGATGTCCTTCATCAGGAGTTCACGCCTGCAGTAACCGACGCTGACTCACTTTATAACTATGAACTTCTTAATATAGTAGTAGCCATGGAGAAAGGGCATTCAAAAATATATAAAATTTGCGTAAAATGTTGTAACTGTTATAATCCTACTCATATTATAAATGCGAAACTGTGGATGGATGGGTGTTTATTACTCTAAAATTGGGATGTAGATAGATTGGTATGTAGAAGCAAGGAATAACACATGGACCACTTTTTAGTAGGGAAAACTGCTGGGTGCTACTAGTGTAGCATATATTTTACATTTTTTTAAAGAAATATTTAGCCTTAACAAGCTGAGAGTTCATATTAAGCTTTCGAAAAGTTTCCATTACAGTAAGCGGCTAAACGCCTATGTAGTCCAAAGTAAAAAAAAATCGCGTTTAGTAAATAATCAATAAGAGACTACCTTAAACTTGAAGTATGTCCGCAGTGTAGCTGAAAGTACGTGCCTCATAATTTATACGAACAAAAAGATGAATGCTTTCTCTAAAGTAAATAATGTTTACAGCTGAGCTGCAATATTCAGATTGAATAATATTATGAAAAAGTCCGGATACCTCTGTGCAGCGCGCCCGTTCTTTGATCTTTATTATAATAATAAAGTTAGTTCATTTCGCTTCAGTAATGAATATTAATGTTCTCGCTTAAGTCATAAAATAAACTTTATCTGAACAACGCGTCGTCGTCGCTCTGCCACCGCGGCCCTAGTGATAAATTCACGAAGAATAACCCAAACTCTGTAGCTTTTCAATTACCTATTATGACCAAAATTCGTATTGTATACTTTCCAACTTCAATAATATCATGAATTATTTACGGCGCGTTGTTAATAACAACACGAATTTGTTGTGCTTAACATTGTTTGGGGAAACTGGGGCCATCTGTACCCTCAGCTTCTGATCCATTAAATTTTATAAGCCTCATTGGTGATCCGTAAACCCGCACCGATCTACTCGCCGATTCAGCTCTCAATTTTGCTTATTTCCCCACAGTAGTAAACACTTATATATGTATACTCGTATGTGTATGCTCGTACACTTTGTTACAAAAGCTGTTTGTTTGTACTTCAGTCGTCCTGCATAACCTTCCCATACCCCCGTACGGGTGGGAAGATACGCGTAATGCGTTTTTAGTCAGCGTAAACAAAAAAAACTAGGTTAGCGCGAGAACTCAGAGTTTTGGCCTCCGACAGAACTGTAGGTATGTACCTACTTACTTGTACTTGTATTTTTTTGACAATGAGTGACAATATACGAGCAGATCTGGTGCCTGGTCAGCATCATGACTGCCCATTTCAGACACATTGCTACCCAGTGTTTTAAAATACGAAATTCAGCTATAGATAACCCTTTATTGAAACACAAAAAAAAAGCAAATTATTAGTTATTGAATCTCGTCATGTTCCAGTTTCCAGTAATTTAGCTGGTAATGTAAAGTTAAGGCTAACAGGTTTTTTTTATATAGCAGACTAAACAAGCGTTTGACCGCAATCTCACCTGTTGGTAAGTGACGACGCCGTCGAAGTTGTAGCACGCTTGTTCAGTATGAACCTATTCACTCTTGATTTGAACAAACCCACGTTATAGCATTCCCAGGTTTCTTCTAAATCAGCGTGTACCCTCTAAATAAAGCCATATCGTCATTCTCTATCAGGTGAGACTGTGGCCAAACACAGTTTTTTCATCAATAAAAAATGTGACAACTTTTTTGTATGTGACATATAGTTTATAATATTTTTTCAGTAGATAGCTTTAAAAACAAATCGAGCTATTCATAACACATTTTTCCGGGTCATTAAACTTGTTCATTTTGTATTCATAGGAAAGGCGCTTCATATAATTACGAGGTCGTTATAAATGATATATTCGCTTCATGAATTTCATTGATCCATTGTTTATAAAATGTGTTTAGTCAAAATAATGTCGTATTGTAAAATGCAAGATTAAAAACAGAGTAACGTTTCTAAGCCGATTGTAAAATTAAATTTAACGATGCAATTTACTCCCTTTTTCAGTTATTAAAATAAAACATTAAAATGTAAAACGAATTTTGAAAGAATCATTTTTTCCCCTTTGCTTTCCTTAAAGCTGTTATGTTAACGTCCAACATTTTCCTCGAATAATATTTTATGCTTGCCGAACTACTGAAAACCTCTATAAAGATTCATAATTAATTGTAAACGTTTAGAAAATAATCTGTAAGCTGAGGTGATTTATTAAATATATTTTCAACCTACGTTAATCGTGGTCAAAGATTTACCTAAAATGGATCAAAAAATGTATAATAGTACACCTACTACTTACATATTTCGTAACTTGTGACAGGTAAATTAGACGAGGAGTAATCTCTACCACTGCATCTCTATGCAAATAGGGTAAGGCTGATCTTATCATAAGATGGATAGGAAATAGGAAGAGAGAGTGAGCCAATACATTTTAAAAACCCTCTTAGGCCTTAGTTAAATCATTTTTTCTTGATAACGAGTGCTACGCAGTGTTGCGTAGGACTTCATACCTCTGAAGTATTTTGAACACCTAGATAACACTGCCACTATGAAGAAAGGCGTTATCAGTTAAATCTGGGGAGAATCGGGTTCATTTCGTTCATCTGCTAGTAAAAATACTGCCATGTATTTAAAATAGAACGCTTAAAAATCTACAAGTAAAAGAAATGGAATCATATTTGTTTAGATTTCCTATCTCGATTCTCGATTTAAAAAGTAAAGTAAAATAGGTAATTTATTTCCCACACATTCTAATCAGGAGCGACAACTTGCACGCTGCAGCGACCGTCCTGCGGTCTGCATTGCAAATTTTGATCGGATACACACTGAATAGCATCGTACCCACATGCCCGGGACCCGGATATCCTTTCGGATATATACAGAACATACGTAGCTAACTACTCGTAATTTCCACTGCCCATTCCCCTACAGGGAATTCATTGACCCAATAATATTACATGATGTATTTTATAAGCGATAAATCAAGTTAAACCTCAATTTTAAGTGTAATTTTGAGTGACCAACTTCTGGCAATGACACCCTATACACAAGATGACAGTTCGGCTATCAAAGTTTGAGCAGCTTCGGGAGTTTGTTGATATGGCAAATATTTTAATGAAGGGACTTGTTGATGGCGATGACGCTCTCAACTTTACTACAGGCCGAAAGGTACGGGGTAAATTGAGATTTGTCCGACTAACACGACCGAATTAATATTTATTTATGTAGTTATTCCGACTAGTTAACGTTAGTGTGTCGTTGAGAATGCAAATATGGAATACTTTTTAGAGCATTTCTTCAGTGGAATGTAAACAGTTTGTTCAAGCAATATCACGGACTGTATCTAAGTGACGGAGATACGGAGCCACGAGTGCAAGTAAGGCTATAAACAAGAGCTAATCTGGTTCCGCTCTCCGTTACGTTTGTTGAACAAACACTGTGTATTTGTGCAGACAATAGCTAAGTACAATAATTGTGCATGAGAGGCAGAGAGCCGTGGCTTGTTGGCTCAGTGGGCTCTCTAAGCCTTTCCGATGTGTGACTAATGTTTGGTTATGTTAATGAGATGGTAATGAGTGGCCGCTGCCCTGCGTCGCTCTGCTCGAACTAGATCATCGGTGTTTCCTTCCACGGCTCGTACCCGGTCATCGGGGCACTGCATCATTGAGTGGTTTGCCAAGACAAGGCTTACACAAGCTTTCTGAATAAACAATGCGCTTTACTTGAGTGGAGCGTGATAGTGGCAAACCGGTAAACAGAGCTTTAGCTTGCAATCTATCTTATACCTAATGTAAAGTTTACAGTACTTCTTAAATATTTACACGCTCCAAATTAATTGATGTAACTAATTATATTGCCTTACTTGGAATCTTAGGATATGTTGTGTTTAAAATAAAAGAAAATATTAACCGTTATTACATTTAATTGATTAAAAACGTTTTCAATCCATTGTGGTCTGTGGTATTAAAAATAATGCTTATTTATTGCCGTCATTACTATACCATAATTTAAAGTACATTGTAAAGCAACGTAAAGCGAGAGCATTATAAATAATAAATAAAACCTGAACAAGCCACAAGCCTCAACGCAAAAGGTGCGCTGATAACAATAAGTTGTTAAGAAAAGAGAATAATAAAATGCATAGCAGTTGCATACGGGAGCGTGGAGCGGGCACGTGCGATGACGTACGGCCCAATTTTGGCGCACAATTTACCTGCAGATGCAACAAACACAAAGAGGCCATATTTCCCTCTCGCAGGTTCTCTCAGGGCGAGGCGACGGCATGTACCGAGTCGGATTACGGCGGCCATCTGCCGGCGACTGCGAACAATCAGGCTAACGAGCCGCGCTCGCGACACCGGATTAAAGCCTAATGCCACTGCGAACAATGCCGTTGACGTCCTTTATCAGTTACACTTAGACGCTAACAGATCGCCCTCGCTTCGTGACAAAGGCCCTTCTTGTTTAGGACTAATCCTAAGTGGATTATTCGGGCCGCGATGACGCAAGAAAGCGCGGGCGGATCGCCGATCACATGTTTATTTAATTGATTTCGTATCGGATGAGTGCTGAAGGAAAAGTCAACGGTTGATCCGTATCAACGTCTCCATTAACGATTAATTGATTCCATTCGCTAAAAACTTCTGTCAACATCTAATTCGAGTCGATTAACGATCTGCCTACTTATTACGGAGGTAGCTAACCTCAAAGTTAACTTCTACGAACTTTACACATATCTGGGGGCACGGTAGTGCCCCCGCCAAGTCGAGCGCGAAGCAAGCACTGCCGTACCATCTTTACAGGAACCATTTCGTCGCATTTTCAGGCCCCTATTTGAGAACCTCTGGATAAGACCAGAACACAGAAATTTTCGTCATCCAGTAAGCTATAATTACATACTTAAAATCCAAAATTTCAAGTCTGTAGGTCATTAAGTTCCAAAGTTAAGCGAAAGCAAAGTTTCGCATTTTCGACACTCACTCATGATCATCAAAATAGAACTAGTACTTCCCATAAACTCAGAGAGCTGAAATTGAGTACATACTTAGAATTTATTGTATAAGCCATAGGAAAACTAAAAAAACATGCAATTTCAGTCTCGTTTTCGAGATAATTCATCTGCATAAATAACTTTGTAATCTCATATAAATGTATAGGATTACAAAGTTACATTTGCAGTCAATGGTTAAAATTCTGTAATATCCAACTTATTAATTCAAAATATATTTAAGGCATAGTATATGTATATGTGAGTGTGTATATGTGTCGTAAATCGTCAGTTATGATCAGGCGATATCTAGCGTGGCCAACTAAAATAAGAGCCCAACCAAACTATTAGAAGAGATCGACATACCGCCTTTACTACAAGCTTTTATTTACTTTCACCTGTCGGTCTGTCTGTCTGTAATTAAATCTTGCAAGTTTAATTAGGCCCACTTCCCGGTATAATATTATGATGCATTGGACTAAGAGTGAACGCACACGTATCTAGATGGCGCTGACTGTATTTTAAAACGCGCTTACGGTTTGTATTTCTGATAACCTTATAATATAGCGTTTCTACAAAAATAAGTGAAATCCCACCAAAAACATTCTGTAAAAAACTAGCCAAGTCTCGATGGAGCTGCTTGTTTATCTCTAAAAAGTAATGAAATCTAGACAAAGTCGTGCCAAGTATAAGGTTCCTTACTGCGATTTCTTTATTTTTATAGTTAATGTTGTGTGACTTGGCCGTTAAAGGGTACACAAGGGTATTATACCAGGTGCTCCATGACACTATTGCACCAATCTGTCATCTGTCCGCTACCCATTCACGATAGAAAATTTCCACTTGGAAAACGTTGATTGGATAACCAGTCAATTGTAGGCTTGATAAAGCTGCGTATTTCAATAATACTTATGTTTAGGCGATCCAAGTGTCATGGAGCATCTGGTTTTGTACCCTTGTGTACCCTTCAACGGCCAAGTCACACAACATTAACTATAATAATAAAGAAATCGCAGTAAGGAACCTTATACTTGGCACGACTTTGTCTAGATTTCATTACTTTTTAGGGATAAACAAACAGCTCCATCGAGACTTGGCTAGTTTTTTACAGAATGTTTTTGGTGGGATTATATTTACTAGCTGAGCCCAGCGATTTTACCCGCTGTACTATCTGTTATTCCAGGGTCTAAGCTATCTCTATATCAAATTTCAGCTCAATAGGTCCACCAGTTTAGGCGTGAAAGGGTAACAAACATCCAGACATCCATACTTTTTTTTTATGTGGAGAAGTAAGAAGATGAGCAAGACACTCTCCTGATGTTAAGAGATAACGCTGCCTATAATCAGTACAGAATTTCACAATGATGTGCAACTCTAGGTGCACTGCACCAACGCTTCTTACTCAAGAGTCATAAGATGTTAAGACTCTTTAGCCCAGTAATTTCACTAGCTACAGTGCCCTCCTACCGAAGCACAGTAATGTTTGCACATTACTGCTCAGGCGGTAGAATAACTGGCACTGTTGGGGTACCTACCTAGACGACCTCCTGCAAAGGAAGTCTTCTCCCAGGTAACAACCATTCTTACGAACTTTCACGTTTATAATATTAATAAGATTATATACTTACTAGCTCTCATTTAGGCGTGAAAGAGTAACAATAAATAGGCCAAGCGCGAGTCGGGCCACGCACAATGTAGGGTTCCGTAGTTCTAGTAGATTGAATACACTGCACAACAGCATTTTGGATGATTGGGTTATGATACATGATATTAGTCCAATTTTTGACAATTTTAGTTAAAAAGATATGACATATTATGTTGTTTTCGTAATAAAACGCTATAAATGTAGAGATGATCCTAATTAATTTAAGTTTAAGTTGAAAAACTCTTTATGTTATTTGATTTTCTTGCTGAAACTGAAGGCAGAGTGCTACTCTAAATGCTCTAACAATATTCAGCCATCATAATATGTGCGTTCCAGAAGCCTTGATAGCGTTACTTCATCGAACAAAAGTTCGGGTGGAATTGCTTGCCCAATTCTTCACTTAGTACCCCAAGATTGTCATGAATATAGTCTAGGTGGTCGTGGAGAGAGTGTAACTTGATACGTATCTAAATCAATTTTTTATATCACAACGAACAAGAACGAAACCTATACAAAGAACCTCAATCGCATACGAATATTCGATAAGCTAATAGGACAGGTTGAAATAGTCCCATACAACCATGAACAATTCGCTTGCGCGATCTAATTTTACTACTAGCGCCATCTAGTTATGCATTAATAAACTATAGGCTAGGTTAGCTTTAGGTATTCTTATTTATTGAGTTGGAACAACAGGGTTACAAAGTCCATATTGTAGATTATTAAAAATTGTTAGACACGTTTTTTTTTTTTTGTAAATTTGATAAAAAACAATGGCTTAGTCGTGACGTCAATATACCAGATTTTGTGCATTTTGTACTGGATGCGAAAACTTATAATCGTCGTTACTCAGCCACTTTTTATTTTATTCACAAACAAAAAAATACGTGTCTAATATTTTTTTATTATTTAAAACATGGACTAATTATATTTTGAACTAACTGACCCGCGCGCACTTCGTAGCGCGTGACAGTAAATTATTCATATATTAATGAATTTGATACAGACCATTTAATTCGATTTCCAATTCCACGGAAAAGAGGGATTCAATTCACGGGTTTTCTGCGACTTAATGGGCGTAGAATTAGTAAAGGCTGGCAAACCTTGCCAATATGTAACTACGATCGAATCACCTACTATTCAAAATGTCTATTGGACGTTTCGCCTACGTTCATAATAACTATTGGTTGAAATCAATATTGGACGATTCGCCTACGGTTAACTCAGCTACGGTCGATTGAGCTATGGTTGATTAAACTATTGGACGATTTGCCTATTTTTGACCGAACTAACGGACCGTTCACGTATTTTTAGACCACGTTTCCGGCTGCTAGTCAGGTATGACAGCTAAAAAATACTTGTTTATAGTACAGAATTCAGAAACGTGTTGTTTTTATTATGCCACTTTGCCATGATGAGGTAGATGAAAGAAGATGCCAAAATGCCTGAAGATGCCATGACACAGGATAAATAATTCAGTAATAAGAAAAATATCTGGCGCTTCGCCGGCCGCTGCCGCGGCACGCTCGCTTCGCTCGCTCGGCTCGCGCATTGTGGTCACTGTTCAAACCTAACCTAACCAACAGATTTCGGTTTGCCCTGAATACTGTACTAAAAACACGCGTAGCAAAGAATTTATAAACCGTAGGTGAGTCGTCCATAGTTGAATTAACCAATATATCAAATGAACATTGGCCGAATCGCCCATTAGTTCACATGCCCATAGTTTAATCAACCGCAGGCGAGTTGCACTGTAAGCGAGTCGTCCAATATGTGAAATGAACTTATGCGAATCGACCGTAGTTATATCGACCGTAGTTGAAACGACCGTAGGTATTATGAAACGTAACCCGTCCATGCGGGCAAAGCCATGAGAATAAGCTAGTGACTGATGTATCTGTATAACGTACAGCCTCAACCGCTAGATGGATTGGGTTGAAATTTGGAACATAGAAAGGTTTCATGACGTAGACCACTGCTAAGAAAGGATTTTGCCGTGCGGGCAAAGCCGCGAGCATAAGCTAGTAAATAATATTATGAAACATTTTTTGTGAATAATACTTAGATTTCAGAGACGTCCTGGGATAAGTCCCAGAACTATCGTTATACCTATACCACAGTACAAATTAGAACGGCAATAAATGACCACTTACACATATAGTACATAAAGATTAAATACAGTAAACAAAAATATATCAAATTATCATTTAAATCAGAAAAACTAATAAAAATACGGAATAATAACAGCTTGATTCCGTACAGTTACTCTTGACTTTTTTCCGCGTCATTTAATGGTGATCTCTTTACCGTGGGTAGACTTCCTCTGCAGGAGATCGGCTAGTACCCCAACAGTGTCAGTTATTCTGCCGCCTGAACAGTGATGTGCAGACATTACTGTGCTTCGGTAGGAGGGCACTGTGGCTAGTGAAATTACTGGGCTGAAGAATCTTAACATTTTATGACTCAGCAGTGCACCCAGAATTTAACCTTCGTTAAATCCCAGCGTTATCTCTTACCATCAGGAGAGCATCTTGCTCATCTTCTTACATCGTTGTATAAAAAAAACTAAAATGAAATTTTCTGAAATGAAACTATCATATACCTACGTACTCAAACTATTTATTATAATATATCTATCAAATTTCACCTTTCAGCTCCATCATCAGACTTCAGATCACTTCCATGTCATAAAATTATTGCATTGTCATCCGATTCCCGGTATGCAAAATTTCTGCTCAATCGGGAACTGTGACTGATAGGTAGAGTGCTTTTCACAAAAGGAGTTCTTTTTGCGGGGCGCCACTATCGCAAATTTTAAAAGTTAGCATATTAAATAACTTTAGAATCTTCGATGTATCCTTCTGCAATCTTGTTACACTTCTAGCCACCATGGCGTTTAAGAACTGTAATATCAGCGCCTGAGTCAGCTAAGAGTGAGTGCCCAGTGTAAAGATGGGAGTCCGGAAGCTGAAGAAATTTAGCAATCGTTTTTGGCATATCACCGATTTTATTGATGCCTATGGGCTGTTTTTTACTTTTTCCATTATCATAATGTAAGAAAAATCTTGAAGTTTTTGTATTAGCGGGTCGTAATGCCATATACTTGTCCACCACATTCACATATTCTTCACTAATGACGAATGATCTGTCGATTTTAGTCTTTGTATTCAATAATTTTACTAATATTAATTTGTCCGAATGCTTTTCAACGTCGTTTACCTGAAGATTCAACAATTCATTTGAGCGGCACGCACCATTTATGCCAATAATTAATACAACCTGTAAAAAATAACAATAATTTAGTTTACTTATTTTTAGATAGGTACAGTTAGATAGGTTTTCTTTGAAATAAATTAGCTTTTGTATCAATTTACTTACTTTTAAAGCGAGGTATTTACTGTCTGGTGCTTCATTCAGAAATTTTTCTATTTCAAGGTCACGTTTCGTTTTCAAGACAGCTTTTATCATAGAAAAAATGCTCCATAATGTACTGGATTTTCTTGTTTTAGATAGTTCCATGAAATATGATAGTATCACGGTCTCGGAATATGTTTTTGCATTTTTTGAGAGGCGCCAATTATTGAAGGATTCGTACGCCTTTACATATTTCACTTTAGATTTTTCAGGCAAATAGCTGAACTCGGCATTCGAAACTTGTTCTTTCAACTTTTTTGGCGTAAGACAACTACCTTCATCACTGGGGTCACTCATTTCTTTGTAATTAAACAGACTATTAGATCACAAATAGAAATTTGCAAAAGTTTACAACTTAAGTTGAAAATATTTAGTTGAATCTTTACCAAGAGGTTTAGAACCAAATGGAAAATGTGTTGTGAACACCACTGTCGCAAGAAAAATGACAACTATAAGTGCCATCTCACTTACCTCATACAAAAGAGAGAGACAAAGATGGCATTTATCGATGACGTCACAACGCATTCTCCATTTGACTGTAAACTCTAAACTTCTACATCCCGCCATTTTGTATTTTTTTATTTTTATTAAAAGAGTTGCGTTCGAAATTTGTGTGTGTGACATATTTATGAAAAACAAATTGTAATAATATTTAAAAAAAAAAAACTCACTTACGACTTATTATTCTATAATAGTATTTTATTTAAAATATTATTGAAAAAATACAATTTATAAAGTTAAAATTCAATAAATAACATTAAAAATTATGTGCATCTCAGTTAAATAAAAATTGTACACAAATAAGTTTCAGAACACACCAACTTCTTCATAGCCAATAAAATTGTGTTCGAAATTCAAATCACTTTGCCTCTCTACTCTCTAGAGAGCAAAAACGGCTTTTGCTCACTGAAATCGATGACCAAAGACACTATTTTCGTGCGAGAGTGGTGAAAAATTATTTATGGCATGAAGTCCAGAATTTATCGAAAAAATGTAATTTAGTTCCGCAAAATTCCGCGGGACCTCATTCGTGAGAAGGACTCTACCACTGAGGTGTATACCTAAAATCATAGGCGGATCCAGGATTTGGTTGGGGGGGGGGGGGGGGGGGGGGGGCAAGGTGCAGACGGGCAAAAATATTATAATTTTTATTACGAAAAGTGTATGTTTATACAATAAGTGCGCGAGCAGCTAGCTGCGAGCGCCGAAAAAAAAATTTTATTTCAGAAATATGTGCGAAATTCGTAACTCTACAATGCTTCTGGGGGTACCTTGGCCCCCTGCCCCCCCCCCCCCCCTAAAGCTTAAACATCCTTTATAATATGTGCGCGAGCAGCTTGCTTAATGACTCGGGGGGGGGGGGCGGCTTGGCCCCTTGCCCCCCCTCCCTAAATCCGCCTATGATTATCTATAACACAGATAAAAGGTTCTATAATAATCATTGCAAAATTTTACTAACATTATAAACGTGACAGTTTGTGTCTGGATGTATGCCTAAATGGGTGTGAACAGATTTTATGTCTGTGTGTCTCCGGATAACCAGTGATTTTTACAAAAGATCCCCCTAGATGGAGCGCCACAATCGCGTGATTTTAAGTTAAAATATCTACAGATTTTTAACAATTCATAATTTCTCATATTTAATTTCTCAATTAAATAGGTACATAATATTTAATTAATCTAACAAATAAAAAATATATAATAAATGAAGTATTCACAGTAATTATAAATCTATTATTTAGTTCCGCTAGGTTACGCGGGACTTCTTTTCTAAAACTGTTTGCAGAATAAACGATATTTCTTTTTCTTAGGACATTAGTTCCATTATTTTCCGTGGCGCTAGCTTGTATGAAAAATAATTTACTTTTACAATGAACTGTAAATGAATTTTTCTATTTATCTTCAGATGATTTTACATGTTTTAGAAATTAAAAATAAGCAGCAAAAAGATATTTATTACTGATATTTACACGCATCATGCGCACATTAGATTATTTTCCGCTGGCGCTGATTCATTTGAGAAATAAGTTACATTTACTAATTTAAATGAATTCTAATTTGTTTGGCTACTATATAGCATCAAAGTACTCGTCAAGACGAATCAAATGAGCCCAAACTCGATGGGGTTTTTTCTTTTAATCACGGAGTTCCTATGGCCACCTTCCAGCTCCGTTTCGGACCCTGGTTACTATATAGTATCAAAGTACTCGTCAAGACGAATCAAATGAGCCCAAACTCGATGAGGTTTTGTCTTTTGATTACGCGGTTCCTATGACTACCTTTCTTGTTTATTAGCATTTTATATGCGAATCTTTAGATTGATATAACTCTTTTATTTATGAACCGATTTGACTAAAACCAAGACTAAGGTTCAAGTAGAGAAAACTGCAACGTATTAGTGAAAATTTTATTCAAATCGGTGGTGTTGTTTAACCACACCAGTGACACAAACTATTTACAAATTTAGCCCAAATTAAACTAAAGGTCAACCACAAGTTTACAGCCACACCGATAGATGGCGTCTGTAGCGTTTTTGGCACTATTTTTTTTTGAATTGAATTTACTTTATATTCTATTACTTTTATTTCGAATTTTTGATGTAAATTAGGGGCGATGTGTCCGATATAAATGATTATTATTTATTTTATTATTTTATTTTACGTTTTCCTAGGAAAAATTGACAAAATGTTTTACGAATTAGATCGCGCAAGCGACTTTTTCGCGTCGTTTTGTTCATATGCGTATTTTCACAGTTCATCTTAGTAAAGGATCACAATGAATGGGGAGAAATTTCCATTCTTATTATATGTATGGATTTGCTGACTTTGCCAACATCTCTTTTTTTCAGCGCTGATTTTACCGAAACTAATAATTTTATCTTAACCGCTATAGTTTTCCTGGAAAGTTCATGGTTGAAAGCATACCTCTGATTTTTTTCAGAATTTTAAAGCTAGTAGTTCAGATTTTAGAGGGGGGGGGGGGACGCTCAATTTTTTTTTTAAAACTTGAATATCTTTCAAACAGAACATGAAATCGAAAAAGTTTCTTAGCAAACCGTCCTTAATTTTAAAATACCTATTCAACGATACCCCACATGATGGTATCAGCCAGAAAAAAAAATCATCCCCATCATCACGTGTACGGGAGGTAGCCTAAATTAATTAATTAAAAATTATTTTATGTCACCGTTCTCTTACCCTTATTATTACTTACCTGTATACAAAATTACACTTTTCTAGGACTTATAGTTTCTCCGCAATGCCGCTGACAGACAGACGGACGGACGGACGGACGGACGGACGGACAAAGCGAAACTATAAGGGTTCCTTGTTGACTACGGAACCCTAAAAATCCAGACATCCTGACATCCAGACATCCATTCTTACAAACTTTTACGTTTATAATAGCAAGTAAGATAGGTATATCATACTATTTACATTTGACACACATTTTACTCCAATAGTTAACTACTAAGCCAGTAGGTAGGTACCTAAACATTGGACTGATAGGTATTGTTAGATTATACCTACGCAACATCATCGGGGTCTTTCACAGTTAAAATTCTGTTAAAATTGCTTATCCGGTGTTCCGGTTGTTGTATAAGGAAACAATCGCAAACATTTAATTATACTTTGATGGCATTTGTATTTCGTGAAATCATATTTGCAGAATAAATACTGAATACCGCGTATAACATTTTTCCATAAAATGTTTCTAGAAAATGTACACATGTGACATTTTATGAGTACATGAAATAACGTACAAATTTAGGCTTGGTTTACATGGGAGACGTTATTGTTATTTGATAACACTCAGCGAAAAAATTCAACCTATATAATATGATATGCTATAGTGTGAGAATGGGCGACCTATGATTACTAATGTACATATACTTCGCGTATATAAAACGCGCTTATATCATCTGTCATGTGAACAAGGCTTTATTTTCTACATGCCGTAGAAAATAAATTTTAAGTGCATACCTATCATGTTCAAAATATCTATATCCTCCCACCGGGGGTATGGGAGGGTTATGTGGGACTCCCCATGCAGGACGACTGCACGGGGAGCCACCCACTAAAACCCACCAAAACCACTAAATAACACACCCACTTATCCACAAAACAACTCGGCGGCACTCCCGCATCGTCTGTGTGACGGAGGACTGGGAATCGGCAGAGCCTTGGCATCCAGTCCAAAATATATATAGGTATAACATAATGTAGTATAATATTACATATCCACTCAAAGCTTCGTGATTCGTGACAAATTAAAAAAATGGTCGTCGCAAGATTAGGTACGATTTCCACTGACAAGCTGAATGGGGAAGAAATTCAATGAATAGCTTCCCGCCCTCAAGTAAAGTGGGCAATCTTTCTTAAGATTACGTCACATTTAAGGCCTCTTTCAAAGACTTCTCTGAGATTGTTTCCACCGTTGTAATATAGCGGACAACTCTATCTTACATAGGTATCTTAATTGGTGGAAATAAGGAATACAATTGATTTTAATATCTTCACTGTAATACTAAATAGGTTACGTAACTGAAGCAAGTAAATTCAAAAACCAGCTTCAACTTCATCAAATAAAGTTTGCCAGTACTTAAATAAAGTTGGGCGGTACTTACATAACGAGGTAGCCTCTAAAACTTCAGCGTGAGCCATCACTTTGTACCTTTCAAGCAAATATAAAGTTTTACATAAAGCATATTATAATATAAAATTAACTAGATAGTTACTACCTTTTTTTTGTTTATTTTATAATTCATATTTAATTACCAAGTCAGATGATTAGGGATGAAGCGATCCACGACGGATATAATAATATAAGGTACCTATATATTTATGTCATGTATTTTAGTAGTTCACTATGCCTACAAAAATACATGAAAATATAAGTAAATAGGTATATTGTAGACAAATACAATTCAACCAATAATTTGTCAGGTAACGTAGGTGAAGCGAGATTGAATAACGTGAAGGAAAACTCGGAAATGATAAAGCACCTTATGGTAACAATATTAAAAATTCAGCCTTGATCACCATAGATGGAGACAAAACGCCATGCTTATAAGAAATGGCACACAGAACACGCGGCCAGACGCGACAAACGAGGCTCAGTGGGGCCACTGTATACACGAGAAACTAAGCGTTCTGCCAAACGTACGTGACCTTAATGTATATCAATCCGAACGTGATTTGTACACGAGGGATCTGTAAAATATGATATAAAATAAACATTGACAACCAAAACGATGAAATACGACGTACCGTTGTGATTTAAGGGCGCGTTTCACGAGATTTTATGACGCTATAAAATCAGTTCGCAAGCGTGGCCGCTCGGTCTCTCACAACGTTCTGCTGAGCGCACGTACTGCACAGATTTGACAAAACAGACGATGGACATTTATTTGTTTGGTAGTTTTTTTTACAGTTTTATGGAGTAGTGCCAAGTTTATAGTCTACGGACAGCTTGACAGTAAAATTGGGGGATGTTCCCCGTTTTATATGATTTTTCGAACAGATATTGCCTACACGTAAATTTTTATGCAAGAGTTATGTTGACGAGCAAGTCGTTTGCTATCGCAGTGCTGCTTTAGGTGAGCTTTGTAACACTGTACTACACCTATAAAAAAATAAAAAGTAAAAATAAAATTTGTTTTATTTCAGGCCTCGAGCCCATATTCTGTTAGTAGTAACTACTTAAAAATTATTGTTAGTAACATGCATAAAATTAAAACAAAACTACAATGTCTGCTATTTTAACAAGAGTCTGCTACAATGCTTAAATAGAGGACCATCCCATTTGCTGCATATTGTGGCCAGGATGGTGTCGGTGCTCACACGTGTTCTGTTGAGCAGCGATGCCTTCTTACGCATGCAGGTATGAAATCCATAACCAAACAAAACAGTTTTTTTTAATTCCATATAGGTTGTTATAGCCTCTGACCACGATCTCGCCTGCTCTTAAGCGATGATGCGGCCGAAGATGGTAGCGTACTAAATCTAGAAGGTGGGATAAATCCCTTCAGTCTTAGTAGGAACTCAGGTTTGACATGAATCTGACATATATAATGTAAATTAAACATTAATAATACTTTCTACAGTTGTAGCAATACGTACAATGTCGGCGCTTTCACATAATAAAAGCTAATACATTTATATATTTTCTTTTGTTGATTTATATATTGCCTTTATATATTTTCTGAAAGGGCAGTAAATCACACCATATATGAATGGAACTAACAAAAGCTGGACGTGACACAGAACCAAGAGGTCACACGTCACCGTCAAAGTTAAGTGGCAACTAAAAACAGTAACTTCATAATTTATTAAATCCAAGCATTTGCATATAGTTAATATTAACTGTTTGACGGCTGTGGAAAACAGATTTTTTTAGTAGATAGTTTTATGGAAAAAAATATGACGCTATGTTTTTCTATTGCAAATTATCACCATTGTTTAGTCAATTTCATTTTTGCTATGTAAAGCAAGAAATGGATTTTTTTGTGTGAGTATCTTTTGTGTGTATTGAAAAAAGCGTGACTGACTGATCTATTAACTCAGATCAAGAACCAATTTCCTTCACTTAGAAACGCCTTTTTCACGCAGCCGCATGCGATGAACTACGTTGAGTAGGTATATTATATAGAAAATAAACATAATTTAAAAAATCTTTATTATCTTTTATGCAAGTCATTATGAACAACTTTTTAAAGTATAACTATTCAAAATTGATGAACACAGATACTTAATCTTCAAGTAAACAACCGGGAGGTCCATACGAAGTGAGAATAATAGCTTTAAGTCCTGTGGGAATAAGCCGTTTAAAGACAACTTACTGCTTATAGCTTATACGTCATCATCGCGTTGAAGTGCCTGAGTCATAAAGGCATTGTCTCCGAACTGCGACGGATTATAAAAAGTGTAATGGGATTATTGTTTAGAACGGCGACAGATACGGTAGAACACGTTTCAATTACTGCACGCATTGTCTGGGCCCCTGGTACCTCGTCGTGCCGCGCACTTGAACACTTATGTATGCAGAGCTAGATTCATTTTTAAATTGCAGGTTATTCTCAAGTTCTTTAGGAACATTTTGTTTCGCTGACAGGTGCAATTTTAAACTGGTTTACTCAACCGTCCTATCTACAGGAAATCTTCAATTACTCTTGCTGTAGGTAAAGGGTAAGAGCTGTTACAACTGTCAACTATGACACCTTTGTATCGGTATATAATACCTCTCTATAATAATATGTCACCCATTACATTTATATTAAAAGCTCAAAAGGGCCTCTGCGCGTTGGACTTTTTGTCTCCGTGTACGCCTATAAAAAGGCCCGGGATTAGCCCGTGTTAAAGAGCGACATAATAATATTATTACTCTATGGGGGCCCGTTTAGTGAGTGGCGAGTCATCACCTGCCTATATATTTCCTAATGGGACGGAAGTGGCAGGTGCCGTAGTCCTAGCAAAAGCCTCATTAGCCATCCATTTAGAATACACATCCATAGCCTAGGTCAAGTAGTTTCCATTAATTAGCAATAGTCCTGTCACTTGGCGGAGACTGCCTTTAAGCCCATTTTCTATGGATGGACTCACAGACAGACTCCAATAAGTGTCACCCATTACATTTATATTAAAAGCTCCCAACATTCGTATTTATAATTTAAAGAAAATTGTAGAGCTTTTAAGTTTCGGTTCAAGGATTAATGTCATTTTGAATCAATATTTTGTTATCAGGATAGATTAATCATTAAATTCGTCCTTGATGTCCAGAATAATTGAACAGAGGCGGACGAGTTTTTCATTTTAAAATGAACGTCTACTTCAGAGTTCAGTGACGGAATCAATAAGTAGAAAACACAGACTATGGTAAAGGCAGACACCGTCGCTAAATTTACTGTTTAGGCTACTTTTTCAGGCCTTTTTGAAATATCTAATATTCAAAATTTTGTTAAAAATTTAAAACTCAAAAATACATATATAATGAATCCTACTAATATTATAAAAGCGAAAGATTGTATGGATTTAATGTAAATACATGTCGTTTGTTACTAATGTGCTGAAATTTGAGTTGGCTGTTAGATCTCTTAATAACAGACTACTTTTTACTAGCAGTTTTAGGTAAAACTGGTAGTATTAAATAATAATATAATTATATGATTACCGATCTGTGTTATCCGATCACTGTAAGCCTAATTATACTGCCGACTAGTGTCTCTTTTGCCCTTAAATTAAATACCTATCTATATACATATAACAGAAAAGCAGTTTCTATAAACACTTAATACTATAGGAACGGTTGTTCTCCATTATCTATAGTTTTTTTATATCTACTTATATGAATGGAAAATGGCTTCACTTATGTTTTAGTTACGTGGTATCTGTCTATATAACAATAGTCCGAAGTAGGTAGACGAGCTTCTCTTGTTAAGTCAAGCAAAATATTGAAGCCTCTCAATAATTCCGCTACGCAATAACTAAACGAAGATTGACAGTTTCAAAATTTTCAATAAACAAAATTAGAAAATAAATCAACTAAGGAAATAAATTGGGCAGCTCTTAGTAATTAATTTTGAAGGTAGAAGCTGTAGGCACAGTTTTGCAATATCGAGATATTTTACAGAATAACTCTTGCCTTAATAAAATTGGCTAACGTAAAAAAAAACACTTTAATAACCGAATAATGTGTTATGAAGTTCTGCACGATGTGACTTAGGTAAGCATGATTATTTCCCAAATCAGATACAATGCCACTTAGTGCTTTAAAATACAAAATTCTGCACGGCACTGCACTGCGCCTGCATCTTAATAATAATAAATCATTAATTTAAAATAAAAAAATAATAATAAAAGACATTTATTGTTCAATTTAAAAATATATAGGTACAGCTTATATACTTAAACTAATCCAATTATTACTAACATAGGTATAAATTATAGGCAGATTCGCATATCGCGAGTCGCCGAGAATACATTATAAGCACATATACCGGGGGTATATTTTACCGGGGGTAGACTTCCTTTGCAGGAGGTCGTCTAGGTGGGTACCCCAACAGTGCCAGTTATTCTACCGCCTGAGCAGTGATGTGCAAACATCACTGTGCTCCGGTAGGAGGGCACTGTAGCTAGTGAAATTACTGGGCTAAAGAGTCTTTAACATCTCATGACTCTTGAGTAAGAAGCGTTGGTGCAGTGCTCCTAGAGTTTCACATAATTTTGAAATCCTAGGTAACACTGTACTGATTATGGGCAGCCGTTATCTCTTAACATCAGGAGAGCGTCTTGCCCGTCTTCTACTTCATAACATAGAAAATATAAATAGCAAATCAAGTAAACTAGGCAATAGGGGTGCATTCAGCACATGCTGGGTGAATATCCAGTAGTCTAAATATTCCCCCAGCGCTGATTTTCAATGCGCTTTTTTCTATTTAGTCTTCTTAAGATATTAGTTTTTGAATATCGTCATACCCACAGCAATTTCGCCATTAACATTGTCCAATAAGCCCGGAGTCCGGAGTCAAATGTGTATTAATATTTTGGATATAATAACAACGTATCTTGGGAAACAATTTGTCACACAAGGAGGAATTTAAAATCAGTAATAGATTCATCTTCTATGATGATTATGATTAAAGAAAATACTAAATTATACACGTAAGTAGTCCCTAATTTAATTTAAATGCCAAAACCTAGTAAGCTACATATCTACGTATTGCGTCCAAATATTTTAAACTTGGGCATTTATTATAAAGCCCGCGGGGCTTGTTTAGTTCAGTTTATCTATGAATATACTTGACGTTGCTCTTTATTTATTACACTGAAATTATTCGGCCATAACAATTAGAATGGAAATTTAATAAACTCTATATAACAGACCGTACTAAAACCGGCCAAACTGAATTTTCTATTTTAATAATGAAATTTTAAGCTAGCACAGGAACGTGTTTCATTCTACTAATTAATATAATAAAATGCAAAAATTTGTATGGATGTTGGATACTCTTTTACAACTGAATTCCTGAAGCGATTGAGCTGAAATTTGGTATATAAGTAGCTTAGACCTTGGAATAATACATATAGAAATAGCAAACAGACTTCAAGCTCGTTTTTAATAAGCGTTTTTAATAAAATTTTTGTTTGGGAGTAAATTTAAAATGAAAACTGCTCAACTGATCCGATAAAAAAATTATAATTCAAATCATATTTAAAAAGAAGATTCTGGGAAAAATTTAACCTTTCCTTATACAGGGAGATTTACCTGTCACCCTGTATATGAATAATAACAAAATCACTTACTGATGATTATATTAAAATGTAAATCTCCCAACAATGAGACGTCCTAATTTGTACGATATTGGTTTAATTAGTCCACTCTCTGTTCCCCACAAAGTAATGTTCAACTATAAAAATAATGATCTCAATTAATTGCCCATTTAATGTCCTGACTGAGGACAAAGATTTCCTTATTATTACTGTCGTCTGTAATGTAGGTATTCATAACATCTTGTTGATTTTGTGATTTATAAGAAAAATAATCAACTAAAAATATATTTGTAGACTCAGTGTGTTTTTTTGTATATTTTTGTGCTTCAAAAGTTTCAAGCTTGATGAAATCATCAAGCTTGAAACTTTTGAACAAAAAATAAAATTGAGTGGAAAGTATACATATTGGGATAGTTATTGTTACACATTTTACCGAAATTATAAAAATAGCACAAAAATTTTTTCATATTAATTTGAATATAGGTATTTATAGAATTTTGACCAAATTTATTAAAAGCAAATGTTCACAATATTGGCTCATAAGTAACTAAATAAACAGTTACTCGTAATATCCAATTATAAGCATTTGTTCTTCAAAGAAAAGGCTGTAAAAACTTTTATCTCATTGATCTACAATAGAACCACTTAAAGTATTGTAAGTTTATTTTCTCTCAACAGATATTCTTTAACAGATCAAAGTATCAAAACAACTTCTAAAAAAATAACATTTCATCTCGACATTAATAGGTTAAATATCACAGGTGTAAAACGGCACAATACGGCCCCTATAGAAAGGTTTAACAGCGCGCTTCATTGGAATAGCAATTGGCAGCGGTTAGTTTTCAGCAACATAAAAGTTTACCGCTACGAGGGTATCCTAATAAAAGCTTATGTGTAGTATACATCTAGATATTTTCGTTTTAACTCTTCTAGGTTTGAAAGATTTAGATTTTTTACTAAAGTTAGATTAGCCAACTAAATAAGTGCAAAATGTATATTTTTAATCTGTGAGCTCATTTAAAAGAAAAATATGTGAAAAGTGAATAAAGTAGTAGAATCTGATACAGTTTGTAACTAACGAAAAAAAAATACTGGTATGACAGATATTGTGGAAAAACAAATGACAAAAACGGTCATCAATGTCATAGACAAATATCCTAAATCAATGGTCATCAACGGATCAGACGAGGTAGTTTATTAGTTTTGCGTTATGTAATCACAAGGGTTTTGCACTTGTCTAAGAAGGCAGGAGGAGGATAGCTGACAGCAAAACTCTTATGGTTAACGACTAATGCTAGGAAGGTACCTAATGGGGTGAAAGTGGTTGGTGTTTTTCCACAACAACTGGCAACTCAGTATTGTTTTTAAGCGTTGGCCATAAGCGATTTGCACTTATCTAGAAGAGCTTCTCTGCGCTTCTACGGCTCAAAGCAACGCTTCAACAAAACTTTACATAATTTCAAACTCATATCTTTTACAAGTGTCTGCAATATATTTCAATAGTTTTGTTCGAGACAACTGAATTTTAGATAAAAGTTCTTTAATATAATCTAATCTGAATAGAGAATAAATAAATGATTCATAAAAGAGAACTAAAGTTTTATTATATTTGTATTTTCTCTTAAGCAGAAAGATTACAACAATCTTTATTGAATAAAATTACGTAGTCTTTCAAAATACTTGCATGCTGAAAGAATGAGGCGGTCATTTCGTTTTTATTACAAGCTTTTATTTACTTTCACTTATCTGTTGTCTGTCTGTCTGTCTGTCTGTCTGTAATCAAATCTTGCAACTTAAATTTGACCCACTTCCCGGTGTCCGATTGAGCTGAAATTTTGCATACATGTATAAATCGGATGACAATGCAATAAAAGCTTGTTTTTAAAAAGTTTTTTTTTAAAGTTCACTTGTATATTTTTACCAACCATCAATGTTTGCATAGGTACCCGCAACTTATATAAATACGAAAGTATAGATGTGTCTGTGTGTGTTTATTTGCCTGTGTGTATGTTTGTTACCACTTTACGCCTTAATTATTTAGACGACTGAAATTTGGTAGCGTGGCTCCTGAAAGGCGCAGCTTTATATCAAATAAATGATTGATTGACTTTTTTCATTTTAATATGATTGAGTATTTAGGGTCACATAGTAGTTTCTAAACTTCATCAAAATCACGCTCAGAGAAGCCGCTTTAATTACTTACGAGTTAGTTATCTATTACTTCGTTTCATACTTCACTAGAAATCCAATGAGCCACGATTGGAAGAACCAATTTAACTGTACTCAAGCTGGCGTGTATGGAATTAGCGGCATTTGTGTTGATTAACTTCCGCGAATCAATGAGTCGCAGAAACAGTTAATTAGGCCTATTGGAGTTGCTGAGCACGAAAATATTATCACAATCGACTGTTAGCGGTGCTAATGAAGGATTTACAGTGTTTGTGAATCAATCAACGGTGCTCGGTGCCGGTGGGGGGTATGGGGTGGCTGATCACTATTACAGCGAGATTTGAGGTGGTTAATACTATTAAATTAGATATTTTTGTTATGGACCGGTAGGAGCGACGATGACGTTATTCTCTTTAGTATTAGGGTTGTTAATTACATCGCAACGATCGCAGAAAAGATTTAGATGCGAACTGCTTAGGACATAGACGCATGGTACGATGGGGAAGGCCTTGGTCGAGTAGTGGGATAATATGCTGACAATGATGATGATAATTAAAAAAAAATTGAGCTTTTATTTATATCTCTACTTTTAGGTAAACACAAAAAATCATTTATTGTTATGAAAGATTATGTTAAGGAAGAACTTTTGAAAAATCGTAGGCATTCTTACGCCCACTCGACTCTAAGTTCTTATGTAAAGCAGTTTGTAAAATCTGAACCCTCCCACGCCAAAAACCTCAGGGAAACGGTGAATTATAGCCGCGCTCGACAAATTAAATTGCAAATTACAATGGCTAACGGCAATATTTCCATCAATTACTATTTAAATGAAAAAATATAGCATTCCCTGCAATATACGTCACTCAATTACATAAAATTTAAATTACACAGATATTTTAATTGACTTGAAAATATAATAATTTCTGCATGAAAATGGGAGGCAGTTTAATTAACATTATGTGCTTTTGTGCCTTGTGAAGCCATAAAGTAATTTTCCTTCGCATTCCATCTCTGTAGACTGTAGACGCTATTGAAAGAATTACTTACTCGTCATGATGAAAATTATGAGAAAATTAATTTGTACTGCGTAATAATCAGGCGATATCACTTAACATTAGGCGAAGGTTAAGCATGTCCTGTTTGATTAGCTTCAATGAAAAAAAGACACATATGGGACACACCCTTTTTTGTTTTGTAACACACAATATTATTATTATATCTGTGCTACAATTTTATATAATTAAAAAAAAAAGAAAAAATAATAATAGGAAGGTAGTCGTCGAATATTTTGTTTAGTAGTTTTAGTTTGCATTTTTTTATTCATTAAAGGTTAGCCTCTGTCCACGATCTCGCGTGATGATGCGGCAGTAGATGGTAACTAAACCTAGAAGGCGGGATAAATCCCTCCCTGACTTCACTAAACATCACACCGATACACAGTCATTATGATCTTCTGTTTTAAATCTTCTGCTGATAAGTTATATGTATTAACCGCAGCTCGCGAAATTGTAACCTAAATTGAACATAATAATACTTACGTGGATAAATGTAATCGTGTCGACTTCGCGTCTGATACCGCCGCGCCACCTCAATCCAACAGTTATGTAACTCCTTATGTTTACATAATGAGCTTTAAGCGTCTCGGTAGCAATAATTACACATTTTCTTCTGAAGCTAACTGAAGAATTTCCCAGAAAATGGATTAAAAATGTACTTTAATCCATTTTCTGGGAAATTCTTCTTTGAGTGCGAGCTTATAATAAGTGAGAATAACCTAACTTTTTTGTATATCATTTTTGGCTAGGTAGACTTGTTTAAATAATATTGTGTTTATGATTAAACTAACGTATGTTCCACTAATGTGTATATTGTAATGTATATTTTGATGTCTCTATACAAATTTCGAACACTTTGACCTGAGTACCCGATTGAAGCGGTAAACACACCCCTGCAGGCAGGACATTATAAGGGTATCGTTGATATAGTTATTATTATTGCAAATGTTAGAAGGTCTTGCTTTAGCGGGTCACGTTTAAGATCTAGTTTTTAAGGTAATCAATAGTGGTGACACTCGGTCTGGGTCATTCCTGGTGCGGGGAACAGGAACGGCCCGGGACGGTATTTTGACAACGTTTAAGATTATTATTATTTTATCATTATCAACATCATCTCGGCCGTAGGACTTCCACTTCTGAACATAGGCCTCTCCTTTAGACTTCCATATGTATCGGTTGGAAGCGACCTACATCCAACGTCTTCCAGCGCATTTTATAAGGTCGTCTGTCCACCTTGTGGGTGGACGTACGACGCTGCTAGTCCGTGGTCTCCACTCAAGCACTTTTCGAACTCATCGGCCATCCGCTCTACGTGCTATGTGGCCTGCCCATTGCCACTTCACCTTGCTAATCCGCTGGGCTATTTGGATGACTATAGTTCGTCTACGGATATCTTCATATCTGATTCGATCGCGTAGAGAAACCCGAGCATAGCCGCTCCTTTCCGTAGCTCGCTGAGAGACTTTCAACTTCGAGATTATTGTCTAAGCTAATAGTTTTATGAAAAGAAATTGTTAGTCTATGTCAGCCTAAGCACGCACTGTGTTTAGCTTTACGTAGACGTAGCTAAGCCTCCTTTTGAGATTGGTCATAGCTGTAAGCTAAACTGCGAAGGCGAGAAAATCCCTGCCTGCAGAGTATCGTGAAACATGGCCGCTTGACTACAAGGCGGTGTCAAGTGACTGGCAAATGCTAAAAGCTTCCTGACCACCGTGACCTGTGTGCGAGGTTAAAGTAACGAGTAACAGATTATACCTACTGCAAAGATTTAAAGGAGGAGTAAATAAGTTTAAAATTATATTATGGTTGTCTTGCCAAAAAATTATATAAAAATATTCCCGCTACTACGCTTATACTCGCGGCTTTTCCCGCGTAGAGAGAATCCTTTCAAAGCGGCGGTTAACGTAATAAAACCTATCACTGCTCCAAATTTCAACCCAATCCGTTAGCAGTTTTATGCGTTGATAGATCAGTCGGGCAGGCTTTTCTTTCATATTTTTACTTTATGTACAAAATATTTTTAGAATAAAATAAATAAATAAATATTTTAGGACATACCTATAACTATATATATTTCCAAAAAAATATGTTTTTTTTAATACAACGAAGTAAGAAGACGAGCAAGACGCTCTCCTGATGGTAAGAGACAACGCTGCCCATAATCAGCACAGTGCTACCCAGTGCATTGCGCCTACGCTTCTTACTTGAAAGTCATAAGATTTTAAGACTCTTCAGCCCAGTAATTTCACTAGCTACAGTGCCCTCCTACCGAAGCACAGTAATGTTGGCACATCACTGCTCAGACGGTAGAATAACTGGCACTGTTGGGGTACCCACCTAGTCGACCAAAGTTGGGGTACCCACCTAGTCGAGCAAAGGAAGTCTACCCCCGGTACATGTGTGTGTGTAGATTCCATTGATGTATATTTACATCTTCATGTGTAAACGTATTGAGCTCAAATTAACCTGACAGCATGCTGAGTCTGCTCCCATTGACTGAGTCTTATATATATTCTTATACTAAGTAAAATTTGTACCTAATATTTATACGGAATATTATGTATCTTCTGTTGTCAATAAATTTTATTCATTTCATTTCATTTTCATTTCAAATTTGGTACGTAAATAGCTTATTGAGCTTTGAATTACATAATAAGCTAATTTTATCGGGTAACCAAGTTTTATCATAATTACAAAAATACTGTAAAATTTTCTTTAACCAAATATTATTTGGTCAAAAAACCAGAGCAAACCGCTAACAATTGAGTTAAAATTATTATCTTTTTCTCCATAAAAAGGTATAAAATTCAATTTTATACGACCGTCGAACTACAAGGATAAAATTATACTCGTAGACATTTAATTTAGTTGAAATGATATTACGCGAGAAGTAATAGGCTGCTATGAAAAGTTTTGTTACGCATGTTGTGTTCAAATACATAGATAGGATCCACCAGAACACAAAGTTTTAATTAGATGTGTTATTAATTAAAAAGTTTAGATATAAGGAATTTGAATTACCTATAGTTAGATTTATTTATTTTTATTTTATTTAAATATTATTTACGATTTTGGAAACTACCGTCAGTGTTATCCATATTATAAATACGACACGTGACACGGCTGTACTCACGTTAATCATGATGATGATGATTAACGTGAGTACAGCCGTGTCGTATTTATAATAAATATTATTTACTATAATTATAGTCGAGTCGATGTTCTGATGTGCTGTGTGTGTGTGTGTGCGTCGGCGATTGTTTACCTCCAGTTTTAATTTTGTCATATTATATCACGTTATCATACCAAAATACAAGAAATAGTTATCTTGTATTTTGGTATGCAATAAAAATTCATTCTTTTCTAAAGTTAAAGTACAAATTTATAAGTTTAGTTATATTTTGAAACTATAAAAACATTTACTTAACATCAGGCGACTTAGGTTTGTCACGGTCATCTACTAACAGAAACATAAATTTTTAGTTCGGTCAAAACAGTTCAAATAATATATAAAAAAAAATCGTAGGTACCTGGAATTTTGAGAATCTTCATAGTATCGTGACATGGAACTTATTTTGACATCCTTTAAAATCAACTACTATAAGCTCTACACAATGAACTAGGAATTACATTCCTCGTTCATTAGCTCTACATAACTTTTCCGTGCATGTCATTTTTGCCAAAATCAAGTCGATATTCATTGTACTTACCTACTTGCCACTTGTACTTACAAGTACGTATATAACATACTATATGACATGATTTATTAGTCTAATACCTATATGTTACATTAGAGTAGTTTAGACAGCATGTTTGTTAATTAAGCACCTATATTAATTACCAAATAGCATGCGAACTCGCCCACTTAAGTGACACAACATCAACATTCTATTATGAACCTACAGAGCCCTTGACTACTGCACACTTAGGAGATTAATATTCCTTTTTCATTTTTATTAATTACTTTACCCGCTTTGCAGAAGCCTATGCATTATTCCAGGGTCTAAGCTATCTCCATACTAAATTTCAGCTCAATCGGTCCACTCGTTTGGGCGTGAAGAAGTAACAAACATACACACTTACTCACACACTTTCGCATTTATAACATTAGTGTGATGAGATTCTTTATAGGTTAGCCTTTTACCATGATCGACCGGTATTAAGCGACGATATGGCCGAAGATAGTAGCACACTAAACCTAGAAGGTGGGATAGATACCTCCCTGATTTCACTGAACATCATGCCGTAACATAGGCATAATGACCGCTTAGCGACACGATTTTGTCCAGTTTTATTAAAATGGATTAACAACAGCCATAATGGTCTAAATCCATGCATTATAAATTTACTTTTATTTTGAACAGATATACTTGAAAATTAAGAATCACTAAACTAAGACAACATAAGACATTCTTATTGTTTCTTATAAGTCAAATGGCCGATTACGGGATTGATTAAAACTCAATTTCTGTTTGTTATTACTTTATTGAAGATCATCCCAGAAAATAAAACAGCCGTCTACCATCGCCGATTCGGATTTGTCCGTTCAGTGGGTAACAACGATTAAAGATACGCATATTCCGGTTTTCATTGTACACGCAATCCTTTTATAATAAGTGTGCTATAGAAACAATCCCAGTTATCCCCATTCAGTGCTACGGTTTTTGTACCCAAATCCCGGGCAAAGCCGGAGCCAGCAAGTTCTGTTAATCCTACAAACAAAAGTGAGGATGACAACGTGTGCGTAACGTTAGGACTGATGAGTTGGATTGTCAGCATTTGTTTTACACTTAAATACTCGTATATAATATTTAAACAACAAAATGGTTTGGTTGGATTTACATGTCGCAGACGTCCGTATAGAAAACGCGCGTTTATATCGCGTTTTTTATAAGTGTGAACGCCACGAGATTATTGTGTTCTTGATGTTAAACGACATGTCCTTTGTTACGCATTGTTATAACATTTTTACAATGTACAGGTCGGCAGGCTATATAAGTCCATTATTAGATATATTTAGGACTCTTTTAAAACATGCTACTCAAGACCGCTCGAGTTAAAGATGTTATGGGGCATTCCATCACGAAAGACACTGAAACTAAAACCTAATACAAGTATCTCACGCCACTAAACTCTGTCTCCCGTTTTTCTTCTCCATTCACTCCCAGCGTCTATAAAATATGTATACTCTTATTATTTCCTGAGGTTCGCATTACCTACACCGTTCCTCGTAATTTATTTCAAAGCTGCAGTAAGCGAGGACAGCGGCAAGATGCGCCGGGAACATAAAATTAAATAGAAAATATAATTTGGTTCGATCTCAGATACAATGAAATTATTATGCAAAGAACACCGTCTAGCTATCGGACCCATATCAGACTTCTTATTAGATTGTATTACCGATAGCTTGAGCTGAACAACTTTGCGCCAGAGCTTTAAAAAAGATCTTTATTTGAAGTCATTTCTACCTGATTTCTTAATAGGCTGTATTTGGTTCCATTGCTCAAGTTTCTCCAATTATTGTTAAGAGGTCCTTAAGAAATAAACATAACAAGATGAGCACGACGTTGGCCTTGCTAGGTGAACCGAGATGTTGTTATTTAAAGTGTTGCTTAAAACGTTGATCGGAAGATTTTTTTGAATGATGGTGGTGCGGCATTAGACATTGATTACTATAAGGCTATAGATGTATATTATAATATTATCTTATATTATATTACTTTGTATTAAACATTCTTATATAATTTTTCAATTGAAACAAGTACATAATAAAAAAAATTGTAATTTTGTTAGGGAAACTAGCTTGTAATGGATGTTAAGCGGCCACGACCGGGCCAAAGCTCCGCATAGGGTTAATTCAGATTAAGTCATTAAGTATGTGTGAAATGTAAGTCAAAATATCACAAAAAATGATACTTTGATTGGAATTTAAAGAATTGTATCATTCCGGTACCTGGAAGTCCCGGTGAAGAAATTCTTGGCGATATTAAAATTTCGTCCTTTGATGTAAGCCGGGAACTATTTCAGGTGTCCCAGTTTGTTTCAGTTGTCCCAGTTGTTTCAGGTGTAATATTGTTAATGAGGATATAAACAAAATTTAAATTTATATTTCAAATTACTAAAGTATCATGTTCTTTAGACATCTTCTTGATATTTTTCTGCATTCCATTATCTTGTAATTTATTCCAGTTAACAGGTCAACTGGTAGAAAATGCTATTTTAGCTTAAGTTAGTCCTAGCGTTGTGCTGAATAATAAATAATTGTACAATCCAAAGAAAATCCACGTGTTTCTAACCACTGTCAGATGGCAGCTATGCTGCCAGCGTTCTCAGAATGCCGGGAGCGTTTCAAGAATTCTGATAGCTTTTTCATAGCACGCATTGGATATTAATTATCTCGTTCACATTAATATTCTCGAATATAAATATTAGGCCAGCTTTATACGGATGTACCTAACAATGTAGGTGTACTCTATACATAGAATATTATCAATATTTTTTTACTAAGAAATATGAGAATATCTTGCCGTAATTGGAGACAAAATATTGTTATATAATCCATAATCGTAGACTCAAATAAAGCCAAGAAAAAATAGATCGCCAATCGCCAGTGGGTAGTTTACCCTCAAAACACCTTGTTAGCAGGTTAACTACTAATAATGGTGGGTTGTAGCTTTCACAAGTGAGACTTTTACACCGCCACGATACAAATAGGAAATTACAGGTTTGTTTAAATCAGAACGAAGTATAAGAAGTAGGTATTAGCAAGGGCGGATCCAGGATTTGGTTCTGGGGGGGCCAAGGTGCAGAAAGGCAAGAATATTATAATTTTTACTACGAAAAAAGTGTGTTTAGCTCTTTCTGAACAGTTAGAAAGTTCAAATACCCTTAATAATAAGTGCGCGAGCAACTTGCTGGGAGCGCCGAGAAAAAAATTATAATCTTGACCATGAAATATGTGCAAAATTCGTAACTCTACAATGCTTCTGGGGGAAGGGGGGCTTGGCCCCCTGCCCCCCCCCCCCCCCTAAATCCGCCGCAGTTTCTAAGAATTGTATCAGCTTTATTAAATAACAATATTTACAATCTGATAAACCTTATGTATATTACTAGCTTATGCTCGCAACTTTGCCCGCATGGCGAAATCCTTTCTTTCGGAGGTCTATTTCATAAAATCAATCTGTGTTCCTAATTTCAACCCAATCCGTCCAGCGGTTTAGGCGTTGATAGATCACTCAGTTGGTCAGTCAATCAGTCACTCTTTCCTTTTATATATTTCGATAAATTGTCAAAAAGACCGTGCCAGGCCGTTCCCGCTCATAACACTAGCTGGGTTTTCGCGTTATGTGGCGATGGACATGCACCAGAAACAACCCAGAGCAAGGGTCACCACTTTTAATTAGGATCCTGTGCTACTGCACATGATCGGGTACGAGCTACTGCTCGTAAATGAGTTTTTTGGGTTCTACGCAACAGCTGCCGCTTTAGTAAAATATGCTCACGTTTTATTAATTATATATCTTACCTACTTATTTTGCTTATTTATTAAAGAAAAGCTAGCTGTATAGTGGAACCTTTTCACACGTAAATAGCTAAACCAATTGGGTTAAAATTATATTAGGTAGCTTAACAACACATAGGCCATAGAATAACACATTGGCAAATTTGGCGACTAATATACATATGTATATAAAACCACTGGGCTCAGCCAGTTGAGCACCTAAATGGACAAAAAGCATTTTTTATTTGCGATATAGATAGTAGGTACAACTACTCATTCAAACGAAGATGGAAAACAAGACTTTGCCTTGCAATAAGACATAATATACCTAAATAATACCTACCTACATAGCTACTGGCTAATAGCCCACCTAATGCAATAGTATTAGTTTAGTTTCTCCCATCTCTGAGTTACGATGTGTGACGATGACGTGTATCTGCGACTCGTTTAATTACACATAAAATGCACAAGTGCTTGTTTACTATCCGGGACACTTATCGAGCACTGAACGAGAGCTTTATTGACACACTCAATTGCCGTGGGACGTCGTAGGGCTGCCGTTTCTGCGATTTAGTGTGTTGTTCACTTGTTTTTTTTTGCAATGCTGTTTACGCTTGTTTTTTTTCCTTTTGGAATACGAAACGAGTATGCAACCATTTTCTTTTGTAGTTTTTCCGACCTGTCTCAACACATTGTAAAGCTTTACTAAATATTAATAACATAGATGTGATAGGTGTGATGAAGATGTTGACTATTTAATGAATGCATGTTCTTGGTCATTTGCTAAGATCCACTCTATGGCAGTTTGTGGGTGATATTATTAATGATATTCCACAGTTAATGCATTTAGCCAAACACAAATCGATTATAGAGATAGTAAAAATATCGGAGAAACAAAAAGTAAATACAAAAGATACGAAAAAAAATCGATAACACCCAAGCTCCACTTTTCGTACGTTTCAGAAGAAGCCTTAAAAACGGGTTCGTCCAAAGAACAAGTCCCGTAAAATTAAAAAGTTGCAGCCCTGGGCAGCTATTTCACAAGAACTTGCAGTGTAGTGTTTGCGTTCCACGTTAGAAAGTAGATGTATATTGGAATACGTGGAGCACTGCATGGAGTAATTACTGTGCGGTCCCCGTCAAATAGCAGACTATTCAATGTACCGTGCGTTATAGAATATTCCACCGAGTAAATAGGAATAAGTAATGGTCATGGCAACTGGCTCGTGGAGAAATCTTTCTACTCGTTTGACGAATTCACAATGATGTTAACTTGATTATTACAATGATGTAATAAATAATTAATTTAATGTATAATATGCGTTTAATAATTGAAATTATATTCTAAGTTGATTTTATGAAAATATGTGATTTTAAAATTTATTCTATTTTGACATGACTTATAATTTTGACAATTAAAAATTATCTGTTTATCATGATAAGCTTCTGAATGCGATGGAAGTTGTTTTTATACGAAGAAGTAATAAGACGCTCTTCTGATGGTAAGAGATAACGCTGCCCGCAATCAGTACAGGGCCACCCATGATTTGACAATGATGTGAAATTATATGTGCACTGCTCCAACGCTTTCAAGAGTCATAAGATGTTAAGACTCTTCAGCCCAGTAATTTCACTAGCTACAGTGCCTCCCTACTCCCTACCGAAGCACAGTAATTATTGCACATCACTGCTCAGGCGGTGGAGCAGTCACTCTACCGCCTGGGCACTGTTATTGTGGTACCCACCTCGACGATCGACCTCGAGTCGACCTTCTACAAAAGAAGTCTAACCCCGGATGTGTGAACAAAGCGCGCTGCAAGAAGGGCGAGGGTGCCTCTTCTTGAGCATAAGGCAGTTTTGTATATTTTTATTGATATAATATTATAGATAGATAACGCTTTATTGATACAACATAACATAACTTAGAACTAAATACAATTTGTAATGTAGACAGTGTAACAAGTAACAATTGGCGGTCTTATCGCTAATAGCGATCTCTTCCAGACAACCAAACAGGGAAAGGAAATAAATTACGTACGACGGTGGTTGCAAGATATTAAGTGATGGAAATACATTATATATAGTTACCTAACTACTAAAATACATAGTCACTACATAAATATTAATATAATACACCAATACATATAGTAAATATAAAATTAAATATATATTATATCAAAATGTCTTATATATTTCCCATAGAATTTTGTTCATTAATAAATATGCTAATAAGAGTAACTCGTCTTACATTGTCCATTGGTCAAAGCAGCTGTAGGGTAGGGTGGAGCGAAAAAATATTTTTTATGAAACGGTAATGTAATAGTTAAAATTCGATGCATTTTAGGCTTAAATTAAGTTATGCAAAATATGATTCAATTTGGTTTAGAGTAACTGCCTCCGCAACGTCATTGAAATTATGAAAATAGTTAATTTTAGATCCTATTAGGACGCTATGCTAACGTAAGCTTTTTTAATAAATGGTCCATTGTTTAATATAGAAACGATAACTAATATTGTTAGTTTTCGATTAAAAAAACTTGATGTTGTTTTTACATTCAAATAAAGGGTGTGAATGGACATTTAAGTACATACATTTGTCGCGAAAATCACCACTCAAACAAAAGGGTCACATTGCTCGCGTTGCTTCAGTGCTCTAATGTTCTAAGCTCGTATTAAGTCAAACCCTCGATTTCGTATCGCTGCAATTACGCAAAGAGCTCGGATTGCATTTAAATGTTCTCTTTTTGGTGATATTTGTGAGATAAAAGGAAATGTTCTACCTACTTACGAAGATGTAATGAAGTTCTATGAATGGACGAGACATCAACTGAAATTACAATTAGAAACTGCAAATGAACCAACATTCGCAGAGATAGCAGATACAGTGATATCCCGGATTGAAAATATATGACAAACTGCATCTATTCCGATAGTGACTAGAACAAGAATCATAGGTACAGATGTTGAAAGCATTTAAAATATAAAACCTACAAAAATCTATTGAGAGGCTCTCCCTGGAAAATTTACAAATTTTTCGACAAAGCAGTGAAATACTTTTCGATATTTCAGCATGCAAATGCAAAGACTTTGCTCGATGTATTTGCCCTAAGGATAAAAAGGTACCTAAACAAGAGCAACCTTTTTTAATCGACCAAAGAACGTCGCGCATTTTGGTAATCAGCGTCATTGACGTAACTGCTATAAGGAAGTTGCAAAAAACTTTTAAAACGAAGCATGAACGAGAAAATTGCCCAAACACATCCTTACGCACTTCAACGTTAGAGGAATTAGATGTTAGTACATCTTCAACGACATCATCAGCATCAGAAAAACCAGAAAATACTACGATCGAAAGCGGTCCTGAAAAAAAAAAAGAAAATGATGTCCGTCGATTTCCCTACGTTATCGATGACCTGTGATAGGTATGGGGTATCACATAGAGCAGCAGCAATAGCATCATCTGTATTGTTCGACATTGGATCTGATTTGGAGGTTATCGATAGACATAAGCTACGTAGAAAGAAAAACAAAAATAGAGAAAAATTAATGAAAAATGCAACTGTCACAGAGCTTTTATCTTTATACTTCGATGGCAGAAAAGATGTAACTTTGAAGAATGTTAAAAAAGATGGTAAATGGATGGTAAGGGTTGTGATAGTACCAATGTCAAATACTGGAAAGTATGGTGGGATCATAAGGCTGATTGAGAAAAGATTACAAAAACCACTTCAGTGGATAATTTGTTTACTGCACATGAACAATTTCCTTTGAGACACCTTTGTTTCTTAATCTCGACAGATGTACTTCGGGACCTAAATTTTATTCTGGTCCATTAGGGAAAACTCCAGAAAGCTGAGAAATGCTGCCTGTTAAAAAAATTACATCCATGAAAGGACAAGTGCTCCCAGAAATGGCTAAAGATTTAATTAGTAATAGGAAATTAGGAAATTGATATTTTTCAGGCTTCCCTGTCATACTCAAGCGGTTGAAAGAGCTGTGACTATTACAAAGAAAGCTTCCATTTCACAGTGCACAAAAAAAGCAAGATTGGGTGCAATAAAAGCCAAGATGGAATCACGCAATGTAATGCCTAAATTTGAAACTAAAAGAGATTTTAGTGCTAACTAATAATATATATTTTATTTTTATTACGTGTTTTTATATTGTAGTACTTTAATAAATGTCAAAACTTTAGTTTTTTATTATTTAATACATAATAAGCATTAGGTTAAGCATAATTTTTCACCAACAAAGCTCGTTAACTATTTTACAATTTTTTATATTTTTGATGTCACTGCGGAGGCAGAAGATGTCCTTCAAATTAAATGAAAATGAACATGTATTTTGACAATAATATAAGGCACCAATCCCGCACTATTAGAACTCAGAATCTAAAAAAAAAATTTTTCCCATACATCCGCGCTCCACCCTACTGTAGGGTTCATATAATATTATAACTTATAGCCGATCGACTCGAAAAGAAGAAGAAGAAGTAACTCGTGCAATTGCCATTATGTTTCAGCATTCAATAACTTCCGCGGATGATAGCTGATCTAATGTATAAAGTCATCTGTGCCCTATACACCGCACTACATGCAAAACCTACTATACGCCTACTAAACTCGATATTCAGTTTACGTATCGATCGCAGTGCGCATTACCCTAATTATAAATCTCGGTATCTCGGCGACAATAGCACCGAAATAAAGCCACTAAATGAAAATTGGACTTTTTCATGAAGGGTTGCATGAAGGCAGCATACAATAGCACAATAAAATTAAATATTCAATGACGTGTTTTAAAATCGAAGGCAACACAGTGAATTAAATAATATATATTAAACTGACTGTATAAGCTCGCTTTCAAGAAGAGAACCGTTATCATGACTACTAGGCCGATTTCGTTAAAACTTAAATGGAACTTATATACCTGGGAAACTAAACATAATCCAAATCGGTGTAGAAAAAAAGACCTTTCTTTTTTGTGAAGTCGGTTAATATACAAATAAAATAATGAACGGTGTCGCATAGATTTTAGTGATTTTGTCCCGTTGCATTGGTGACCTACTTTTACGAAACTCTAACAAGCTTTTACGCATCATTTGCACTATCAAAGTTGCTAAGTAGCCATTTTGAAACTCTGTGATGTATATTTTGATTTACATTTAGGTGTAACATGCAATATCTAGGTGTTATAATAGCAATACCTAGGCGTATAGTACATTTATTCGCATTTTCAGGGCAATCTTGTATTTTCCATTATTTATTATTTAATGTGACTACACCCCAACCTGTAATCCTTCCAACCCCTTAAAATTGCTAAAGTAATATAATATTAAACTTAATTGCCGGCTTTCTGGTAATGAACGTTTATTTTTCAGTTTTTGGTCTTGTTTGCGTTGAATATTAGCGCTCTTAAAAATGTTTAAAGCGAGACTTTATTATGAATATTTCCTGAGATTTTTATTGTGAGTAATTAGAGCATTTAGCTCGTTTCTTTTATAGTGGAGGGTCTATTGAAAACTATATTGTTGTAGGGCGAATATTAGACTTGTTTAACGTAGTCGGGCCACTCGCCGATGAGTGCCTAGCCACTTTATATTTTACCCTCGGAGTGAGTAAGTGGGTTAATTAAAGTATTTTATAATACATCTGAAATGAGCTTTGCTGGTAAATTGTACAGAAGTTAAATGGAAAAGTTACTGCAGTATTATAAGGTTTCCTTGCTTTCATATTTTTCTTTAGTTTTACATAGGTAAAACTTTCAACTTTCTTAGCTTATTAAATTTGGTGCAATATAACTTACAATTATTTTCTGCAGTTTTCGTTCGTCGGTCAAAATAAGCGAGGTAACCTGGGTTCACTGAACATCATGCTGGAACACTCATAGTTACCGCTTGGCGATACAGTTTTGTTCACCTAGTGAGTATTCCATTGCCTAATTTGTTAGCAATACAAGACTCTTATTAATAAACTCAATAGCTAACACATTTCTATAACAGTATGAAGTTTCATGAACTCACGCCGTACATGCGACCGTCATAAGACACAGAGACACAGCTGTAACCTATTCATTTGTGCTAAAACTGAAGCTATCAACTGCTCCCAGCCCAGTATTAGTACCTTGTAAAAGCAATCAATGTAAGTGGGCTGCGATTAAAAAGCTCTCGATAGAAGACCATGTGCGAATGGTCTCGACGTCGATATGTTAAGCACTTGTGTTGGATGAAAAACAGATGCCTCTATAACTCTTGCTAATAGAATGTTGTGAGCAGTTACACCTATTTGTTCGTATCTTCGTTGGGTATTTTGGGATGAAGTTGTACTATGGTGGGAAAAAGAAAAGGCGTAATGAAATTATTCGCAAATAAACTATTTAAATACCTACCTTGGTTTTTAATTCTTATGTCTTGTTCTTTTGTCTTGTTGTAACTTATATATTATGTATTTTTAATTGTAGAATGTCAATAAATTATTTTTTACTATTTTTACTTTATTTGTGGAAATGAGCCGATGATGATGGGTGGCTCTTTAGAATAGAATAGATTAATACTTTATTGCATACCATCTGTTCGCACCAGGCAATATCTTTCAGACAACCTGGGAGAGTAACTGGACAGATAATATTATAGAGCCAAGAATAGAGACTCTTGTCATTCAATTTAATATAAAATACATTTCTTTCGTAATAGGTACATTATTATTCAGTATTTAGCTTATCTCATCCCACCGCAGGACCAAAAGTCTCCGTGCCATCTGAATGCATTCTAGATTTCTGTTTTTAGCATGATTTTAATACAAGACCTAAGACACATTAGTTATTACATCCTACTCTTAAAATATTCATAAAGTGATATTCTATTAATAAACTGAGCGATTCCTAGTGAATGTTACCACAGTAACCAGTCGAACGAAACGTCTCACTCCAAGTATTGCGTGACTGAGACTGACAGGCCCTGTCACCCATCACATACCAAGAACATTGATACTAATCGAGGAACTGAAACTTTAATAAACTCTACTAACGACATGCTTATAGTGGATGTATCATTGGATATTGAATTTAGAACAAAAGCTGCCCCTCAAGCACAGACGCTGCGTCTTGTCTTGCTGTCAAGTCAACTGTCATCCCATACATTCACAAAAGTACAATGAATGGGATGACAGTTCTGCTCTTGAAATTTCGTCGGAATCCCGTGTCATGCTACGGCCACTGTTGATACTCTTAACTTCCACTGTCTACTTTGCGCGGGTGTCATTTAAAATGAACTCCACACATTATGTTTTTATTGTTGAGAATTTGATGCTGGTTTTAAGGTGCAAATGCACTACGCGGCCAAGTTTCTCTGTATGAAAATGCCATACAGTCGCTGCCGCGTAGTGCTGCATGTCACAAACATTTTCATGCCGCGTAGTGCGATTTGACGCTTAGAATACATACCAGAGAGTAACGTAAAGAGAAACAAGTGAATTAAATTAAAAAATTTAAAAACCCCCAACGCAATACGTAATTCAAATTTTTTTGATGGCGGCCATCTTGGATTTTAAATTTTATATAGTGGGATGTATTTTACTCGTTAAGCCCTATCATTTGATACCCATATCGATGGAGTCGTGGAAGAAAAAAATAATCCGCCATTTTGTAGCGGCGGCTATCTTGGATCGATTTCCACCAAACATAGCTAAGAACACTCTCGACTAACTCTACTTTCAAACAAAAAAAACTAAATCAAAATCCGTTCATCCGTTTGGGAGCTACGATGCCACAGACAGACAGACACACACACACACACACACACACAGACAGACACGTCAAACTTATAACACCCCGTCGTTTTTGCGTCGGGGGTTAATAAAGCCGAACAAGACAAAAAAGAGTCTCTAACGGATATAATTAACAAGATAGAAAAGGAAAGCCAGTCTAGTGTTACAGTTACTGTGACCATTTTTGGTTGACAGGTTTTATATAGGTATAAGCTGCTTGCAAAAGTCCTAACTAGCGCAGCGCCTCCTTGGATTTTTGACAAATTAAAATTAGTCACATGTTTTTGGAATATCAGTTAGTCTACATGGGCCCACACTCCACACGTTAGTTAGTTTATATGGCTGTGTACTTCAAGGAAAAACAAGTGCATATCTCTGTTTCAAGTATGTCCTTTGAGTTTTTTATAGATGAATGAATTTAACAATTCAATAAGCTCGCCACAACTGTTGAAACAACAGACGGCGGTGTTATTACTCTTCGTTATAAATTATTAAAAGTAAAAAAGCGCGTCTGGCTCGCCAAGTTCCGCAACTTGAAGACACCTCAAAAGTGCCTACACATTTTTATTACTCGTAAACTCGTGAAAGTATGTTTACCAAAGCCAATTTTCTTTGAAAGTATTTCGTAATATTCATTTAGAATTATAAATGTAGACAAAAAGTTGTATTATGTACTTATTATAGCTGTACTCGGTTTTATACATTGAAAATAATCATTATTGAAAAATAAATCATATATCTTACTAAAATTATAAACGTGAAAGTTTTTAAAAATGGATGTCTGGATGTTTGTTACTCTTTCACGCCTAAACGGGTGGACCGATTGAGCTGAAATTAGGTATAAAGAAAGCTCCAGGGTGTACCTGGAATAACATAGGCTATAGTAGTATAACGGGTAAAACCGCTGGGCGCAGCTAGTAAAAAATAATTTGGTCCTGTACCAGAACATCAGAACAGGTAACCCTACTCATTCGTACATTATTGTCATAGTCAAATCACAAGTACAATTTGAAGTTATGTCCCCAAACTAGGTACCTATATATTGCAGTCACAGGTCGCCAAAATTCCTGCATGGCCTACAACATGACCGACTGCATGTAGGTATTTATTGTCTGTAGCCAGTAACTAATGGATATAGTTCTCTTTCAGCCTAAATTTCTATACAAAAGTTGGTTACCTAGAAGAGATCGCTTACAGTGGTTAGACCGCCTATTGTGGACGTGTATATACTAGTTAATAGCAGTAAGTAAAATTTCAATTATTTTCTGGTCTTTTGGTCTTTCAATACAGAGTGTTCTTATCTTATCTTAGCGTCAGGCAAACGTCGAACTTCTCTCGTTCATATTATGGTAACACAAAAAGATCCATTCAGCACAATTATTATTGGCTCAGTAGTTTATTACAAAGAAGCTAACACACATAATCTACCTATCAAACATTTTCGCATATTTAAGGGCTTACAGTAAGCCCTAACCCGCCGGTTCGTGATATCATTCTCGTGGAATTTTCGGGAAATCTTTAGTACAAATCTAAAAGCCCTAAGGAATATTCTCCCTATAGGTATTACAAGACTACTAGAAAAGGCTGTGCGTTTTTGTAAGTCATGAAGTTCTCAGATCTTAGTTTAGATTGTTATTATTACATTTACATACTAAAGAAATGGGTTGACCATTACAAGAATAAAACGAATAGAAGTCGGTACTCGTTTATTAATTAACATGAGTTATCTAGTCGCTACCGTCGCACCATTTTATGTTTTTTTTTTATGTGGATAAGTAAGAAGACGAGCAAGACGCCGTCCTGATGTTAAGAGATAACGCTGCCCATAATCAGTACAGTGCTACCCAGAATTTCACAATGATGTGCAATTCTAGGTGCACTGCACCAACGCTTCTTACTCAAGAGTCATAAGATGACTTTTTAGCCCAGTAATTGCCCCCTTGCTTTCCCTGCTTGGTTGTCTGAAATAGATCGCTATTAATAATAAGACCGACAATTGTAACACTTTCCTAATGTGTAAACTTTTTAAGCTTATTTTATTGTATTTAATGTGTTCAATAAAGAGTTTTCTTTTCTATTCTAGTCGGAGAAAAGATAACCGCGTGCTAGCTTTAGTTCTTTTACTCTTGGCAGTTTATGAGCACAATTTCAGCGCTACAGTAAAGCAAAACAAACGAGAAAGGTTGCTGCATGACTGCGACTGTGACAAACTTCATAACTCCGTATAACCTACATAAAACTAGCTATGGTTACCTATTAAACCCACTGAAAAGTAACCTATGTACATACATATAATTTTTTTTAGCTTTTTAGCAAATTAGTTCAGCTATTTAGGCGTAAAAAGGTAATAAACACACACATACATCCACACATATTGGTGAATTTTGTGATCTACCGAGATCTGTCGCCTATGTTAATTATTGTTAGTGGTACTTAATTATAAGTATTAACCGTTTTAATTAACAATAAATAAATATTTGGAGACTGTGTTTGAGCCCATTTTCTATGGATGGACTCACAGACAGACTCCAATAAGTGTCACCCATTACATTTATATTAAAAGCTCAAAAGGGCCTCTGCGTGTTGGACTTCTTGTCTCCGTGTACGCCTATAAAAAGGCCCGGGCTTAGCCCGTGTTAAAGAGCGAAATAAATATTTTACATTTTCACATATTATCCATTTTATGACTTCTTTTCTTACTCATATTAAAAAAAGTGAATGTCTGGATGACTAGATGTTTGGATGTCTGAATATATTATGTAAAGAGCAGTAACATTTTTCACGCCTAAACGGGTGGACCGATTGAGCTGAAATTTGGTAAAGAGATAGCTTAGACCCTGGAATAACACATAGGCTATAGTACAGCGGGTAAAACCGCCGGCCTCAGCTAGTACTTTCATATTTAAATATTAGTAGATAGTAGATTTTGATTACTTAAATCATTAATTGCTCGAAGAACCTTTAAATAATAAATAACGAAACACATGAATTAATAACCCTTACAACCTCACTTCAGAAGCCACCCAGAAATCTGTCTACGACAAAGAGACCGGAGTAAGACATTCCGGAACTGCTTTTATGGAGTAAGTGCGATGGGGCAGTGCTGAATTCGAGATATTTTTCCCGTAATCATGCTATAGAAATAACAGCACAGAAACGCCTGTAATCACACTCAAGGTTAATGGCCATTTACTCGCGTTCACCGATGGTGATGTTCTGTACCTGAATATTTTCAACTATTTTTAAGCCCCGACGCAAAAACGACGGGGTGTGTGTGTATGTCTGTAGCATCGTAGCTCCCGAACGGATGAACGGATTTTAATTTAGTTTTTTTGTTTGAAAGTAGAGTTAGTCGAGAGTGTTCTTAGCCATGTTTGGTGGAAATCGGTCCAAGATGGCCGACGCTACAAAATGGCGGATTACTTTTTTTCTCCACGACCCCCTCAATATGGGTATCAAATGAAAGGGCTTAACTAGTAAATACAACACACTATAATAAATTTAAAATCCAAGATGGGCGCCACCACAAAATGGTGAATTACATATTGCGTTGGGGTTTTTTTTAATTTTTATATTATTCACTTGTAAACTACATATATACATAACGACGACCGTACGAGCGGTTGAGTGTTAAAATAGAAAAAAAATATAATTGACTTCCAAAAGTGATCCAATGTAGCCTATTTGAATAACGGAATTTTAAGTTGAGTTGAGATAATATATGTATATTATTTAATTAGTGTAAATGACTTTAAATTCCGGGACTTCTAATAGAAGCTCTTTAAGAATTTAACAGAAAATTAAAAAAGCAGGCTGTAATTGATCCCTTACCTTGTTTACATTATTTTTACTTGAAAATTGCATAACAGATAAGAATTGAAACAATAAGTTACCGGCTAACAATTGGTATGAAAACACTACACCTGATGCCACGATTGTTTCTCATATCGTATTCAAAGATAACGTGGCATTTTACCTCTCTCCCGGAAGCTTTAGAATTTCATCCGAGCGCGGGCACTAACTCTGATACAAGATTGGGGAAACAAAATTGTCTATTTTCAAACTGTCCAATTTAGGTGAGTAGTGTGGCCTTTGGACGATGATTTAGGTTAACCTGTTATATTAGATTATAATTGTTTCTTTTTCTTAGATTGCGTTGGACATTGTTATGGACGAAATATTATTTCTTGAGCTTATGACTGATCAAGTTCTAGATAACAAATAGCTTAAATGTTTTCTTTTCTTGTCTCTTGTCACCTTTTTTACACAGATACACAAGCAGACCCCCTGATGGTATGCAGTTACCATTTCCTAAAGACAAAATCAATCTGCAACACCAGAATCAGTGTCGGTCAAGTATACAGAGTAAGCCCCACTCAATCTGGCTTTACTGACTATCGTGCCAAAATATGGAAATAATTGTCTACACGGTTTTGTCCACGGCCGAACCAGGAGGTATAGCGAGAGGCAAAACCACAATTATTGTAGTCATAAGTACGGTTTTTCTACTCGCTGTACTGTTCGGCTTGGGCCATAGCTAGTTACCACACACTGGACAAAACCGTGTCGAGAAGCGGTCATTGTGACCGTGTTCCGGCATGATGTTCATGTATGTTCCTAAATCTGATCTGATTAGTTAGGTAAACCCGCCGATCGACGCTAGTGTAAAATATGTTTGGTAGTTCTTATAAGTGAATTTTCGTTGTACCTATGTACGTGTACGGAGAAACATTTTACCTTTGGGGATTGATATAAAATGGAGTGGGATTTCTTGAAGCATAATATTGGAATGTGTGCCGAATGTACCCCTACCCACCAAGGAAGAGATTCATTTCCGATACACGTCTTTGGCTTGCACTTTTATTTGGTGTGTGCAACTGTGCTACAGAGATCGACATGTCGGGAAAAATGAGAAAGGGATATAGTCGGTCTTTGAAGTCGATCTAATAGAAGAAAAAAGTTACTGCCACTGTTGTGTACATTTATTTGATTTAAGGCACCTAAAGATAGCAGCTACCTCAAATTCAATTTAAAGAAAGGTACCTAATATCCCAGTCAAAGGTACTTAGTACCTATCATTACAGAGAATGATTCATAATTTTTTTAATACTAAGTACACTGCGAACGTAGCTCGCGAATAAACATGGCACTCGGTTATATTTAGAACTAGTAGACCCGCGTGCACTTCGTAGCGCAATTATCAGTATTGCTCTACTATAATATAGATGTATTATATAATAACTATATATATTTTTAATCACTCCATCTACAAAAAGAAACCGCATCAAAATCCGATAAGTAGTCTTAAAGATCTAAGCATACATAGGGACAGACAGACGAGGAAACGGACTTTGTTTACTATGTAGTAATAGTGAAGTACAGATCTCTCTTAAGAAATAGGCTATTAAATCTTAGAGACCACGTTAGTTCCTAGATACTTAACCACTCAGACTGAAACAAATCGTAGCAAATTTTGGTTATTATCAATATTACCTATAGTCCTTTTAAAAACACTCGCTTTGAAAAAGCCTCTCATCGTTACACTTGCCTCAATACACCTAGATTATGTTGCGAAAACAGACTGGCTTTTTTTCAGAGAAGGGGATTATCTCAGCTTAGAAATAAATGGCCTTATAGATCAGATCTTATCTACATAGAGTAACTACGCACTGCCAGAAAAATGTTTCTAACACATCTCATATTTCTTTTACTAGTAACCGTATATTTTAGATATACTTTACTTTGCTAGCACTTAAGCATTAAGTGAATAAATTTAGTTCCTGGAATAAGGTAGTTCTGCCATCTAGTCATATGTATTTACTTAATATTTTACTTAGAAATCTAAAACATTATGTATTGGACTATTTACACAACAAACAAGTACTCGTATATGCTATACTTCGTTTCAGAAACAAAGATATTTTTTGCAGGGTTCGAAGGTTATATATCAATGAAAATATCATTGATATATTCACATAAACTGTTATATCCGATATATCTTATGATATATTATGATAAATATCCGATATATATCCAATTTATTAAGATACTAGCTTGTGCTCGCGGCGGTTTATTCCCTCTACGTCGAGTCCCGTTACGTCGAGCGACAAACCGAGTCTCGCTTTAATTCCCTCTACGTCGAGCCTACTGTTTTTCCCCCGCTTCTATTCCCTTTACGTCGAGTGCTAAAAATTTGTAAAAGTACAGTTAGCAAGAAAACTGAAATACCAAATTTTATTATATTCGTTAATTCATGTTTACTTTATATTAGTGGTTGGTATCTGGTATCTTGATTATTTAACCTAATAATTACTTATTTTAGCTTATGCGGTACTAGGCGCCCAGGAACGTCTAGAGATGTTTTTTTTAATAGACGTTCCTGGGCGCCCAGTACCGCATAAGCTAAAATAAGTAATTATTAGGTTAAATAATCAAGATATGTACCAGATACTAACCACTAATATAAAGTAATCATGTATAAACGAAGTAAGAGATAGCAATAAAATAAAATAACTACCTACCTCTCTTCTATATTAAAAAGAAACATCTCTTGACGTTCCTGGGCGCCTAGTACCACATAAGCTAAAATTAGTAATTATTAGGTTAAATAATCAAGATACCAGATACCAACCACTAATATAAAGTAAACATGAATTAACGAAGTAAGAGATAGCAATAAAATATAATAAGTACCTACCTCTCTTCTATATTAAAAAAAAAACAACTCTTAGACGTTCCTGGGCGCTTAGTACCACAAAAGTTTAAATTAGTAATTATTAGGTTAAATAATAAAGATACGAGATACCAACCACTAATACATATAAAGTACCTAAACATGAATGAACGAAGTAAGAGATAGCCATATAATATAATAAGTACCTCTCTTCTATATTAAAAAAAACATCTCTTGACGTTCCTGGGCGTCTAGAAGCAGATAAGCTAAAATTAGTCATTAAAGGTTAAATAATTAAGATACCAGGTACCAACCACTAATATAAAGGAAACATGAATTAACGAAGTAAGAGATAGCAATATAATAAGTACCTCTCTACTATTAATAAAAAAACATCTCTTGACGTTCCTGGGCGCCTAGTACCAAGTACCATATAAGCTAAATCAGTAATTTTATCAAAATAAGCTAAATATACTGTCAATCTACTATTTCTTACTACACTAAAATCATAATATAATGAAGTAAGAGATAGTAGCATATTATTATAATACTTATTATAATGAGTACCATCTATTTTTCCTTAAAAATATCTCTTAATGTTACTGGGCGCCTAGTACCTCAACGGCAAAAACGATCTAAAGGATTTTTTTGTTTCTGACTGTACTTTGCGAAATTCGACGTAGAGGGAATAGAAAGCGTAAAAAGCCATATCTTCGGAGAACAATAGGCTCGAAAACTCGACGTAACGGGACTCGACGTAGAGGGAATAAACCCCTCGCGCCTTGCTCGCATGGTAAAATCCTTTCTTAGCGGAGGTCTACATCATAAAACAAATCTACATTACAAATTTCAAGCGAATTCATTCAGTGGTTTGAGCTGTGGGTTGATAGATCAGTCAATCAGTCACTCTTTCCTTATATATATTTAGATTGATCCTTTGAACCCTGCAAAAATTATCTTTGTTTTTGAAACGAAGTATAGGTACATGAATCAAAGCTGCATCATATCTCTTTACCGTGCCTATACCACCACCGACCACCATACCATAATATCATGTTTTTACACTAAACGATTCGTGAGTATTTAGATTTATCTTTGTAAATAAACGGCATACGAGTGTATTTACTTCAGCTTCGTGCCGATCGTTTTGATCCTTACGCCGGCGCGTAACCGCAGCTACTCCCTGAAGAAGAACCTCGTACAGGATCGAAACGGTCGGCACGAAGCCGAAGTAAATACAAGTGAGTGTATGCCGGGTATTTACATAGATGAATATCATGTTTTAGCCAAAGTTTTCTTGATGCTCAAAATTGGCTTCTAGGTCTACTAGTCGCTACCATCTAAGTACGGCCGCATCGTCGATTAAACTCCCTTAGGGATAAGTCTCCTTCGCGAAATCGTGGTCAAAACCTATGATAAAATAAAAAAAAAAGCAAAAATTTATTGATATTTAGAATAGAATAGAATGACTTTATTGCATACCAAAATACAAGAAATAGTTATTTATGAACATAATATGATAAAATTAAAACTAGAGGTAGACAAAGGTAGACAAAAACGTTGGTCTTATCTCATCGCATAAAGTAATTACAGACAACTTGGTTGGAAGGGAATTTGAGGAAAAGTATAGCGGTGGCTTGCAACGATGGCTTTTGACAGTCAATACTATTGTGATATCAGAAAAAGATAATATTTAGTTATTGCTAAATGTTAAGTATAGTTTCACAGCGATAGTTTTTCATAGAAACAGCAAAAACAGAAGTGGGAAATGGGCAATACGTGCAGTATCTCAATGGCCGTCGAGAGGCGAGCACGTCTGCTGACACCACACTTAGTACCATTTCCGTCCTCACAAGAGCTCACTCGCTTCAAACTCTGCCTGTGACACTACAAACTCGCCGGTTAGGACGTACGCGATGCCACTTATTATGTTTTATATTAATACTAGCGGACCTGCGCGCACTTCGTAGCACGTAACAGTTTATTAATCTTACTAATATTAAAAACGTGAAAGTTTGTAAGAATGTATGGATGTCTGGATGTATGTTGTTATTCTTTCACGTCTAAACGGGTGGACGAATTGAGCTGAAATTTGGTATAGAGATAGTATATTAATATATTATGTATAGCTGCTGCCTACAAATTTCCTATAACATTTTTTTTTTAAAGAAACGGTGATTTTTTATTGACATTAATATTATTTCAATGTTATTTCTTAGAGTGATATTCTAACAGTGTTTCATTACTGTTTTGTATTTTTTCACTTATCATTACGGATAAGTCCTATAATTTTGGCTTTCCAATATGTACAATACGTGCAATACTCTTTAATTAATGGAACTAGGCGCTACTTTGCGGAAATCCATCACAACAATTATTAGTTATTATTTAATATTTAGTGTTAATTCCGCTCTATATAGTTTTAGAGCGGAATTAACACTAAATATTAAATAATAACTAATAATTGTTACAATACTCTTTATTGCATCCAAAAGATAACAAAATACTTAAAACTTACTTACGTATTAAGTTAGTTTTTCAAGTGTTGGTCTACCTAAGAAAATAAATAATTGAAAGAATTGACATTTTACAAAAAATAGATAACTGATGTAATTAGGCGTTAAGTTATGATTATAATTAGTTAAATAATAGTTAGTAATAATAGTTTAATATTTAGTATTAATTTCTCTCTAATTTAAATGAGATTTTATTTTTGATGCTTTATTATTCTGACCGAACTTTTTACTGGTGGTAGGCTTCGCCTGCAGCCAAACATACAAAAATACAAGTAAAACTAGAAAATCGTGTTACCTCTATAATGTGTTAGTAGTTTTAAAAATGTAAATAATAAGTCATGTAGAATGAAGGTACTTAACAATTTCATTGTAGTTTACCTTCCTATTCGCTATTGTTTATTATACTCTATATTGCGAAAGCTCCCGTAATTATTCAATCAAAGACTCGAGCTTACGGCGCGTGCTTAATTACACAAGTAAGATTACTTATGTGGTAGTCTAAAATCAAGTTATGTATTTCATAATATGTTATTATGTTCTACAGTTCAAACAAGATACAACAAAAGCTCTTAAGACAAGGCATATCAGTTTCATTACGAGTATAACCAATTGTTCCATATTACCTCTATAATACAATATCATATTCATCGGCACAGTCTAATGGACAAGTGTAATTAATAATTATTCATCTGTGACACAATATTTAAAGCAAATTCACAGAGCAGTTAATTAAATTAAGCTCACTGTGAGAGTGATGCGTCGCGCGTCCCATTCATTCGATGTAAAGTGTAGTCCTAATATTGGCAAGTGACGTAGTTGTTTGCGCGCTCGTTGTCTTTATTCACCAATTTACTTACATTCGAGCTCCGCCCCGCGGGTCGTAAAGTAATATTATCCACCGCTGGGCGAGGGCAATAGTGCCTCTTTTACGGGCCGCGAGCGAGCGTCACATGGGAAATTATTTGACGTGGCGTTTAATGGATTTTTGCCTTCATAACACGCTACCTACGGTCGAATAAAAATAATATCTTCCACCTAGAACTCGGCACATTCGTGTGTGGAGACATTAAAAAATATTTGCAAAACAATTGGGAGCGAGCACATTTTTGATAAATTCCCGACAATATCTGTCGTAACAGTGAAATGATCGTGAACATCTTTTGTACGGCGGTGCCTCGATATTTTTATTAGGTTTCGAGTCGAGGTCTCGTCGCCTTTGTTATGTTTATTACCGGGTGAATTCATACGTTTTTTTATTAAAAAGTTCTTTCTATTACAGATCATGGAGTGACGACTTTGGAGCTGCTGGAGCTGCGTGTGCCGGCACATGTGCCGCTGGGCACTCGAGCAGCGTTGTCGTGTCGGTGGCAGCTGGGGCCGGCCGACGTGCTGTACTCGGTGAAGTGGTACAAGGACGGGAAGGAGTTCTTCCGACACGTGCCGCGAGACGTCGAGCCGCGCAGGAAGTTCCCGCTACCCGGAGTTGACGTCGAGGTTAGTCGGAGACTACCCCTCGCTAACATCATGACACACGCTTCCTTCCCTAGTTAATACGGTCTACCAACATTATCGATCTGCTGTTATGCGGAACGCATGCAATTACCTTGATTTCACTCCGATTGCCCACTTAATGAAACAATATAATTTTTGAAACGAATGCAATAAAGGCCACCTCTTTTATATTTATTTTGAGTAATTTCATCCAACAAAAGGCTAAACAGATAACGAGGATGAACTTTTAGAGTAGGTGGTGGTATAATTGGATTAATTCGGTTGTGAGTCGAGTTTGCTTAGGTCTCCCGAGTGGAAACAATATAAAGCGGACCGGATATTACGCTGTGAAGAGGCGCAGGTGTAAACAGACCGCCTCTCGTGTGGGGACTCATTTCTACTTCTTTCATTTGATGCTACTGCTGCTATCGCGAGAACGGCTCTCTTAAACGTTGATTACGTCCTGTGAAAAAGTTTTAATATTTTACTTAGCCCTTTTCATATAAACATAATACTTTTTTACCCAGAATTAGGGTACTTTTGCAAAAAGTATTTCGTAAAAAGGCTTTTGTGACCTTAATTGCAAGTGCAAGTAAGGTCACATAATAGAATTGTTATGCTGAATAAGAATCATAAACATTGCTAAAATGTTTTATTGGATTCGACCCTCAGACATTTCAGACGCGATGACCCAAGTCATTTACTTTGACATAAATAATAAGTCTATGGTATAGAATACATAAATGCCTGCACGAGAGGGACTAGTTTATCTAGTACGAGTAGCTCAGATAAATAACTCCTTTTGTATACTCGTACATATGTATAGTTTATCAGATTTCGAGAATATAACAAGCATAATACACTCGTAGAGATTGTATTTATTAGTGGTCTATAAAGAGCTTTATTTATTGCATAATGTCTTGCAATGACATCTATATTTCAAAGCAAATAAAAATAAAGTATTCAATTACTGACTAACAGCACCGAACTAAATATATGACCATCGATTCAGAATCTTAATTCTTCTATTTAATTTCATCATAATAACCAATCATTTCAATTCCATGGAGATGGACTTCAAAATTACCAAGGAAAATAAGTCGAAAAGATATTGCGATTTGGCGAAGTGACCAGGATAATTTATTTATTTATTTCATAGCAAACAAAACAGTTTACAACACAAATTAAAACAGTATTGTAACTAATGATTTTCTTTTTTATTACACTTTAAACTTTCGCGATTTGAACTCATGTTAATTTTATTAATTAGAGCTTATCGCGTTATTATTTTTTATGTTAATTTTACAAAAACATTATAAAACCAACCTTGACGTTTCGGCTCAGTTACTTGAACCGTGGTCACGAGCAGACTCAACACACTCACTCACTCTTCTTTTTTTTAACAGAAGTCGAGTACAAACGGAGCAAACATCACCTTATTCCCAGCTATCCTGGAAACGGGAGGTCGGTACAGATGCGAGGTGTCGGGCGAGAGGCCTCTCTTCCCCACAGTTTCTGATCATGCTGACATGATCATTGTTGGTAAGTTGGTAACCTACTGGAATCCGACCAGTTTTAACATGCACCTCACCGCATTGTAAAATGTTTGTAACGTTTGGTTGAACAGTGTGTAATTTAAAACTGGACGAATTCTAAATCTCATATATTTCTTTCGGTTTACGCTTTTTACTTTGTATTAATTCTGAAATTTATAAAATGCATCAACATCAGCCTCTGCTGACATTCACCCCAGTCTTTTTTCGTCATCAACTATCCTTTATATATTATAGCAAAAGTATGTATTTAAAACTATGCTTCATGAGCACAGTTCATCGAGATGATATTTTTATAGGTATAGGTACTGACTCTTACAAAATCTCTTCAAATCACAAGGGAGATTAGTTTCAAAGCTTTTACACGGATCAAGGATATCTTTGTATCGCAAAGGCAAATCGTTTTTAAATTTCACTACTACTACTTCTTTATTATCGCGAAAAATAACCCGATATCCGATCAAAATATATTATATGTACACTTTACAATTACGTAAAATGAAATATAAAAGAAAATACATAAAAATATCATCAGACTATAAAATCAACTTTCTTCCACCCACTCGCTTCTGCTACTTGAACTTTACATTAGAATCCAAAGAAATATAAAGATGTAACAAATCCTTTATAATAATAGGTTTTGAATTAAATACAGACGTTTTTAATTTCTTATTTTGAAAAAGCTTTCTCTGATTGTGTAGCGGTTGAACAGTAAAACACTATAGGTAATTGCGTTTGCCTGCTGCAATTGTAAAATTAAATTTCGCAATAGTACATTACTATATTGCTTTGGAACTCCGAGGAGCGTCCCGCGTCCACTCTACCAACGTTGTAGCGTAATTCATACATTTTTATTGTTCTTTTAACTATTGCTCGATATCTAGCAATTACATAAAGAGTAAAGTTTCAAAACTACGACTATGTATGCGTTCAAGCTTATTTAGTTTAATGCGGTGAAACTAGGATTTTTAACTTAATAATAAATAACGCTGCGCCTTATTTAGAGCACGATTATTCAGTAAGAACCTATTCTCTCGAATCGAGAGTATAGTGAAAACCTATACTCTGGATTTAAACATCCCCACTCTGTAGCTTACAGGAAAGACGTTTGACAATAGCGAAAAGTGCTTATAGTAGTGCTTGGTGTAGTTAAATTTACCAAAAATATTTCGACGTTAGTCTTGATGTTCGGTAGGAGAACGGTCTTGTCACGTTACTACATTGTAGTATTTAACTTATTTTTAATTTATCTGTAAGTTTATAATATGATTACTATTGAGCATATTGTGTAACATGATAGCCACTGTATAAAAACGACTTTGGGGGATAAAATCACAGTGCGTTCGTTCAGTTATTATAATTAGAAATTAAGAGTAATAAATAATTATAATTGTTATTCAGTGTAATCATAAATAAGTAATTTTCGCTTTTAACAGTTATTCAACCAATTAATTGAGAAAATAATATGATTTGCACATTATTACCGGCCTAGTTAGTATAACTATTAGTAACTACATTAATAACCTAACTATTTCAACACTAAATTATTTTACAGTTAGTTTTTTTTTGTGCAATTTTATTTCTGTTGATTTAATTTAAATTAAATTTAGTGAACAAGAAGTGTAAAACAAAGATGCCATCAGTTTTCTTGTCTTTGTTCTCAAACATAAAAAAGTTAGGGTTGGTTTTTATCTGAACGTAACATGATAAAGACTGAAGCAAACTGAAATTATAAAATACAATTTTATAACAGCACTCCCAGAACAAGGCCCAACGATAACTGGTTCCCGCATGCGGTACCAGATCGGCGACCGGGTCCAGGTGAACTGTACCTCGGGCAAGTCGCGACCAGCCACGCGCCTCGCTTGGTACATCAACGGAGAGCCAGCTCCAACCATGGCTGTGTTACCCCCTACCCACGAGGTGGCGGAAGACGGCCTCGAGACCACGAGTCTCGCGCTAGACTTCAAGGTGAAGCCTAAGCATTTTAGAAAAGGAGATCTTAAGTTAAAGGTGAGTAAACATAACAATTAGGGTTTATACTCCAACAGAACACGACAACAGAACTGTAACACTTCTATTATTTATAAACTTTTGTCATAGTTTTAAGCTCTGGATATATTGTGATGTTACAATAAATTGTTATCATTCATTCAGAACAGGTTACCCTACTTACACTGTCAGAGTCAGATTTAGGCGTGAATAAGTAACAAGCATTCATCCAGACATCCAGTCATCCATACATTCTTACAAACTTTCACACGTTTTTAATATTAGTATCCAGGGTGTGTATGAAAAAACAATGTATAATTCTTATGCTACTAGTCATTTACAGTTATTTTAGTGGTAAATGCCAAGAACACGACTAGTACTATTCACAGATCAGCCATAAGACTACACAGAAAATCCATGTACTCCAAACCACTTAATTAATGTTCAATTACAAATATAGACCAACTAGATCTAAATACAATCCATAATAATTTATTTTTATTCATTCAGATACACCGCCTGAAGGCGCAAAAGAAAAGCAAAATAAATTAAATTAAAATTCACTCTCATAGAGAAATTAATTTCATACCGAACTGAATTGTAATTAACTTTTATTAATTAAACACACTCAATTTTTTAAGTTAAATAATAATATTGAAGTTGTATTGAACTAAGATAGACTTTATATAATGCTTATATAAGGTCGTTGGGTATTAAAATAAATGAATAATGAACAAAAGAATCACGTAATTTAGTCCCTAAAGTCTTAAATTAAAAAAAATCAATATAATTTGTTCAACAGAGATTTGTTTCAACACTCATAATCATAATCATAAATACTTTGTGTATACTTCTTTTTCCTGCCCCTATCCCACACTAGGTAGGGTCGGCACAACACATTTTTCTCCTCCATTCTGCTCTATCATCCGTCATATCTGCATCCACTCTTTCACACAGTTCATCCAAACCTTTTTCGGGCGCCCCCTTCCCGGATTACCATCTATCACCATATTCATGGACTTTTTGGTAACATGACTTTCATCCCTCCGCATAATATGTCCATACCAGGACAATCTTCCACTCTTTAATTTCTCTGTCACTGGTGCAACTTTCAGGATTCCCCCTTACATACTCATTTCTGATTTTGTCCATTCTTGTCACTCCACACATCCTCCTCAACATTCTTATCTCCGCTGCATGCACTCTCCTTTCATCCGCAACTTTCGTAGCCCAGCACTCCGATTCATACAATACGACAGGTCTTATTACCGTCTTGTACTCGTATATTTTTCCCTTTTTTCCTTTAATCTAAGGGGCATTCGCGGGTCGCAAGCCTGAGACCTGTCGCCACTTCATCCAGCCAGCATTTATTCGGCTCGCAATATTTGTGTATAGGGATACATTACTGGATAAGTCTACAAAAGCTGAAGGGTTTTGTTTGAAACCGAAACCCAAACCAAACCGTTTCTAGCCAACTATTTAGAAAGACGACCTGAATAATAAACGTTTATAAATCAATAGACTTCCAGAATTTGTAGATACGAAATATATTAAAACGCTGAATGCCTAACTCAAAGGTATTTTTACCCCGCGCTCCACTTCATGCTCGTGTGCTCGCGTATTGTCAAATTCTCATTAAAAATGCTTTTAACCTTTTGTATCGTTTGAGAATTTGACACTGCGACACAGAGTGTATCACAAGTTGAGATTGCCCTTTACTATACCATCATCTAGCCTATTTATTTATAAAGTGTTACAAATACTGTTTTAGTTCGGTCAGTATTTTAAAATGCATGCTAAAATCGACTATAGAATGTAAAAAGTGACGTATTGTTGCAGTGTCTCGCCACAATAGCCACGGTGTATTGGCGAAGTAACGAAGAGAGCGTACAAGGCGAGCGGCTCAAGGGCTACTCGAGGTCTCGAGAGTTCAGCGAGGGCGCATCCAGGGCCGACCGAGTACAAGCCGCCGGCAAACCAGGCTCCGCCGACTGTCTTGCACCGACCCTGGTCTTTTTCTGCCTCACATCAGCGATTTTAACTACGAGACTTTTATAAAAGTGATCTGTGTCAATTCTAGTGCAAGTTCTTAAAGTTAAAAGTACGATTGTGTATGGAAGTTCAATTTTGCGCTCATAGACGGTGCGCTCGTGCCGTAGCACAAATGGAACTCGATGCAAATAGGTATACAGCGAGAGAGCGAAACTTGAATACTTTGGTAGTTGTCGTGCGCTATAAAAGGGGTATGTTAAGCTGGTATCCAAGTTTAGCTAGGCTTGTGAATACGAGTCAGTAAGTTTCTGTAAAGCTAAATGTTTTAATGGCTTTTTGTGCAGTTGCAAAACGTTACTCGCGGATTATAATATGGATATAAATAGGTACAAAAGTTTGTAAAAATCTGTCGAAACGAATTATGTGCCATTGTAGTAAAACTACCTTATCACCTCGGTATATCCAAAGAACTTATTCACCAAAGTTATGTTACGTGTAGTTACACGATTTGTTTGTAGCTGAAAGCTGAGAGATTATTTTAAAATGTACCATTATATTTGCTTTTTTTATTACAAGGAATGACAAGACGAGTAAAGCAGGTTCCCGGAGGTAAGAAGCCTAATTATATATAGGTATATTGAACACAGTGCCACACAGTGCTTTGAATTTCAAAATTCTGTGCAGCACTGCACGCTGCACGATGCCTGTCATCCTGAGATATTATGAGATGGTGAATCTCATCATGCCCAGTAATTTCGCTGGTACCATTGCCTAGAACCATAGAGAAAATATCCACACACAGTAATAATGCGTGCACATTACTCTTGGCGAATAAATAACTGGCATTGTGTACTTTATTTTATTAACTCGTGATTATTGTAATGAAGTTATTTCAGAATTCCTATTTGATTTGTGCCAATATTATATCGCCAATGAACATTATTACTATACGAATACTTAATCAATATTGAATACGTTTCCGTTAACATCCTCTATAGTGCATATTAATTTTAATCAGCCTTCCTACACTCTCTCGGAACTTAAACCCAATATTATTGAATAGGGATAGATAAACAGTTCCTGAGTTACACCCACGTATATAGCTAATAATAATTACAAATATTATTTCACTAAATGTAGCCTACACTTTCGCATACTAGAAAGTAAACAAATGTTAACACATTATGTTGTTATTACAGGATCAAGCCTAACTTTCGACATACATACGTAATACGTACGTATTGTCAAATAGCTTTTTAGTCCCAGAATATTTACATTTTTAATGACAAAATCATAACACCCTTTCATATAACATGAAAAATAACTATATTTTATTAACCTATTTCCTTTGAAGCTACAAAGATAGTGAATGAAAATTCGTTGAAATTTTTGACATAATTACACTACAGCCCATTCATGTTTTTCAGACCAATCTGTACAGAGATTTACCAGGAAAATGTACACAAAATTCCACGTAGGAATCAATACAAATTCCTGATGATTTTTTCTTGCAAAAAATGTGACTGAGTTGAAATTACAATAAAATTGCGCAATAGGACTGTGCTCTTTTGTTCACAAAAAAATCACAATTAAGTTAGTGATATTTTACTATCGAACATGAATGTACATTCCTCAATACTCAAAAATGCTTTGACTCGGCAAAAAAATCATGACAAATACCATCACAGGTATTTCGATTGAATATTTATTTCTTTTATATTCCACTGTAATGTATACGCGTATATTAACTCGCTGATATATTGTAAATATGTTTTGTAAATATTATGTATTTTGCCTAGTCACCATGTCATAGCGACTATGCTATAGAATAGGTAAATGTTAATTAAGAATCACTAGCTTTCGTATGCCATGTATTTCGCTAAACGCAGATTAGATAGCGATACCTAGATAAAGAATAAAATTTATTTGTGATGCTGATAATCTGATTTTAGCTACGGCGACAGCTCCAACTTCCACGTTTCCTTTCGTTTTCTCATATGGAGCCCTAAATTTAGGTTTTTTTTTAGTCATTAACATTAATATTTTATTCACCACGAAAAAAAATGTATCTAATTTTTATTGTTTAAATTATGGAATCGTAACCAGAATGATCATGTGATTGTATGTATTTTATATACAAAAAGGTGATGTAATATTGAGGCGGTTTGTCTCAATCATCTAAATTCTAAATGAAAAATATTTTTTTAAAAATCATATCTACCTATAAATTGTGATTTGACTCTGACAGTGTAGGTAGGGTAACCTGTTCTGTTGGAGTATAAACCTCAATTATTATTATTATTATTTATACCTCTAAATTATTATGTGACCCTTACATTAAAAATATGTAACCCTTTTAGTATTGCAACACTTTTTGGAACATAATGTGTGTATGTGAAAACATCTCGATATCCAAGAAATTTAGTATGTTAAGGCCAAATTCTTATATTATGTTTAGGCGTAGTATAATGGCTGTAAATTGGAGGTTAAAGTCGCATCACTAAACATAAAATAATATCAATTAAAATTAATTAATGATTATTAATGTTACCTACTATCGTCGATCTAATCATTAATTTTACTTTTACCAGCATAAAAACAACTGAAACTGAGTTTTTAAGAAGGACAGTTTATATATTACATGTTTTACTTATCTTAGAGGTATATTTGACTGTGGAAAGTAAAATTAAATGGTTGCTTATAGGCAATTTTATGTATTTTATATAACATTTTCATATCCTAAACTGTACAGGGATAAGTAGATACACATAAATTTAATTATATATTATAATGATACATAAAATATTATAAGTATTTACCAACTTTTCTTGAATCATTAGAAAATACAGAGGAAAATTTAAGGTCAGAATTAATTAATACTCATAAGTCGAAATTATAGGCACCTAATAGGTTTCAAGTTTCAATATTCCACATAAAATATTTCGAGTTTCCATACAATATGTTTCAGCTTATAGATAATTGGAAGAATGGTGTAACGTGACTGAATAGCTGTCTGTTGATCAGATGATGGGTCTCTTGAATGTTGAGTCGATTTTTGGGAAAAGTTACATTTTACTTGGGTTATAAATTTTTAAAGGATGCTGATCATGTCCTTAGATATCTAAATATTTATAGGGGAATCGTGACCGATTGATCAATCAACGCACGGTTCAAATCGCTGAACGGATTGGGACACAGATATTGTGTTTTCCATACATGGACCTCCGCTAAATAAGAATTTCACTGGCCGGGGCAAAGATTCGAACATTAATTTAGCTAGTATGTACACATACCTCTATATGTATGTACATTATTTTATATATTATCTTGTATAATATTCGAAGACAAACCAGCTGTACTCATGTCGAAAATTGTTTATAGGACATCGATATTGCACTTGAAAGCAACAAAAAAATTACATAGACCTTAAAAATAGCAAATATTATGTTTAATTTTAATGTATAAACGTTTTTTACATAAAGTTTAAATACATATTTCAATAGATAAACATACCACTATATTTTCCAGATCTGTAACTAAAATTTACTAATTACGAGATCAAGACGTTTTATTGATGCAATAAATAAGACCGAGATATTATGTTCGCATTAATGTACGTCATTTTCTTGAGATAAATTTATATGGATGATGAGAATATTCATTAACAAATTGCAAGTCAAACATACTTTATAAGTTTATCTAATAACTTGGGTACACCCCAATGTAATTAAAGCTTCAACTATCACCGCACCGCATAAATTGAAAAGCATGTTAAATATACCACAGAAAATGCAGAAGACTGTCTTCATACAATAAGCGAAAATACGTTCGTACGTATACCTTGTGCTATTAATGTCAATATCACTGCATACAACTTCTTAGCCGCGAAATCTCTACGTTTTTCTGTTTCTATCCTAATCCCACCACAACTCAAAATCGACTGAAGCTAACCTTCTCTCCCATTTTTTTTATACAATACATACTTTATACAATATACAGCAAGATATTGTATATGTCCAGGATTTTTGTTTGATTGGCAAATGTGTGCCAGTGTGAAATCAAATACATACATAGTTTATAAAAAAGTTAATGTCAAAGGTTCATAATTTTTAATCTATGTAATTTTTTGTCTCACTCTCTCTGGAAAAAAGTAATAAATGGAAGCATGTGCATTTGAACAAATTTGGAGTTTTTTTTTTTAGAAAATTATCAAATATCATCGACCCAACAGTACAACAAAGGGAAAATATCAGCTCCGTACATGGTCCTTCGAGCCGGATCGAAAGCAGATAATCTGACCGTGGAAGTGGTTTGTGTCGAGTGTCGAGAGGGCGCCGGCCGGCGTGCCCCGGCGCAATTCGGCATCGGTGGTATATCAAACAAACCACATTTCACACCAAACAACAAAATCGATCGTCAGTGCGTATAGTGCAGTTGGGTTAAAGTTTCATTTGTGAAAGTGTAACATAACGAAAGTGTTAACGTAACGTAGAGGTTATAATATTAACATCATGGCCGGCGTCACTTTGATAAGGGCGCAAATCGACACTTTGGGGAGAATTCAAAAGGCGAACGAGAACTATAAAAAATCGCCCAAGGATAGACTCGCCAAGGAGTCATATCACTCCACCAGGCTAGAGCTTCTGGAGAGTCAGTGGATGGCATCAGTGGAAAATCATAAACAATTACAAGCAGAAGATGACGTGAGAATTTTTGAACATAAATATTTCAAATTGGATATGTTTGAGGAAATGGAGGAAGCCTACACAGCCTACAAGGCTGACTTAAAAGATGCTTTGCTGGCCTTCAAATCTCCAAACACGTCCAACCAACACAGTGTAACTTCACATAGTAATAATGTGGTGCGGCTACCTAAAATAAATGTACCTATATTTTCAGGCAGCTACAATGAGTGGCCTTCTTTTAGGGACTTGTATGTGTCGTTGATCCACAACAACAATCAATTAGACCCGGTACAAAAAATGCATTATTTAAAGGGGCACCTGTCTGGTGAGGCCGATCAATTACTGAGGCACATCCCTATCACTGCGGCTAATTATGCAGAGTCTTGGACATTGTTGAATACAAGGTATAATAACAAAAAATATTTAGCAAATAATTTAATAAAACGTTTTATGGATCAACACACATCCAAAGTTGAATCATCACAGGCTATTAAGAATATATTAGACACCACAAACGACACTTTGAATGGATTGAAAAACTTGGGGATAGAGATATCAAATTGGGATGTCATGATAATATACATCATTTGCACAAAGCTAGACTCAGAGACACGCAAGCTCTGGGAAGCTAAGATTAGTCTCTCAGATGAGTTACCAACTTTAAAAGATATTAGAGACTTTTTAGAATCTAGATTCCGCTCATTGGAGTTTTTAGACAAAACAAAATCCCCAAGTGTTTCAAAGCCAAAAGTTATGCATGCTGTTAATAATGTGTCAAACACCAATGAATGTGCCTATTGCAATAGTACTCATAAGATCTCCAATTGCAAAGAGTTTGCAAAATTAGACGGTCAAGCCCGTCACAAACATGTTCAAAATTCAAAACTTTGTTTTAATTGTTTAGGCCGCTATCATTCTGCACATTCATGTTTATCTTCAACCAAATGTCAGATCTGCAATGGTAAACATCATTCGTTACTGCACTCTAAGCCTGCGGCTAAGCCAGTGGGTTCAGATGTGGCTGAGAGTAAGACCACATCACTTGAAACTTCATCACCTTTGAATGTTACAGTTCATCACTCAAAGGAAACAGTACCTAGGCAGGTACTATTAGCAACTGCTCTTGTAAAATCTGTTACAAGAAGCGGTGAAGCTTGTTTGCTCCGAGCATTAGTGGACCAGGGCTCCCAGGCTTCGTTCGTGACTGAAAGGGCTGTGCAACTGCTCGGCCTGAGCAAATCACCTACGCGCAGTAGGATATCAGGTGTGGGAGGCAATGAAGATAAATTAGCATCCAAGGGTGCCGTCATCATGAAGATGAAGTCCCGTCATGATCCAACATTTCAGATGGATGTGCATGCACATGTTTTAAAAACTATAACTACATTGCTTCCATCTGAGAAAATTGTACCATTAGACTGGCCTGAATTAGAAAAACTCAGCCTGGCTGATCCCCAATATGACACACCAAATAAAATTGATATTTTATTGGGTAGTGATGTGTACGGACACATCATCAGAGATGGTTTAATCAAGGGCCCAAATGGCGCCCTAGTTGTGCAAAGCACAGCTTTAGGATGGATCTTAACTGGGCCCACTCATCAAATGAAATGTGATAAAGTCATATCAACCCATCACAACATTATCATGAGCATGCATGCTCATTTAGAGGATAACTTGCTTAAACAATTTTGGCAATTGGAATCTGATTCATTCATCATCGGGAAGAAAATGCTTACCCAGGAAGAAAAGCTTTGTGAAGAGTTCTATAGCAAAACAACATGTCGAGATGAAACTGGAAGGTACATCGTACGACTACCTTTAAGGGAGGAAGATCCCCAATGCAAGCATGGAAATTCCAGGGATATTGCACTTAAAAGACTTCACCTTCTTGAACGACGCTTTAAAAAGAATCCAGAGCTTAAAACAAATTACTCCAATGTAATACATGAATACCTCGACCTTGGTCACATGGAACGGATAACAGGGGTAGATGACAAACGCAAGGAAAGCGTGTATCTGCCTCACCACGCCGTCATACGCGAGGATAAGACCACCACTAAGGTCAGAGTTGTGTTCGATGCATCTGCGCAAGGAAACAACGGAGCATCTCTCAATGATGCATTGATGGTCGGACCCGCCCTACAGCAAGACTTACGTCACATTGTAATGAGATGGCGTACTCATCCGATCTGTCTCAGCGCAGACATAGTTAAGATGTACCGAATGGTGATGGTCAACAATCAGGATGCAGACTTTCAGCGGCTCGTGTGGAGAGATGACCCGGAATCTGCAACAGAAGAATATCGGTTAACAAGAGTTACCTTTGGAACTGCGTGCGCTCCTTACCTGGCGGTGAAAACTCTGCAGCAGGTCGCCATCGATGAAGGTGCAGAGTTTCCTGAAACAGCCGAAAAGATTAGAACAGATTATTATGTAGATGATTTGTTAACAGGTTGCCAAACAGTGGATGAAGGAATCAAGATATACAAAGAAATGAATGAGTTATTGGGTAGAGGAGGATTTCAATTGCAGAAGTGGGTGACAAATAACAAGGAGTTGGAACAAGTTATATCAGATAAGAAGGAAACTTATGAGGGAAAGTTGGATATAAAAATAAATGAAACAGTCAAGGTGCTAGGACTTACCTGGGACAAGAAATCAGATTCCTTCCATTACTTGGTCCAATTACCTGACCTGCAAGATCCAATCACAAAGAGAAAGGTAATTTCTGATATCTCTCGTCTATTTGACCCCTTAGGATGGGTCTCGCCTTGTGTTATTGTGGCTAAGGTGATGATCCAAAAATATGGCTGGCTGGAATAGATTGGGACGACAACTTACCTGACAATCTCTTACAGGAATGGTTAACTTACCGCACAGATCTCATTCATGTTCAAGAAGTTACAATCCCAAGATGGATAGAGATTAGATCCAGTGACATTCAGAGAGAACTGCATGGATTCTGCGACGCGTCCATATCAGCATATGCGGCGGCAGTATACCTGCGAACAACTGATGGAGAGGGCAAAGTCCATGTTCATCTTGTTACTGCGAAGACCAAAGTAGCTCCGGTTATGCAAGTGTCTGTGCCCCGGCTGGAACTGATGGGAGCTGTACTACTTGCCAAGCTACTAACCGAAGTGGCTAATGTGTTGGCCATTGACAAATCAAACGTACATGGGTGGACAGATTCAACTGTGGTGCTATCATGGCTCAGTAGTCATCCAAGTCGTTGGACGACTTTTGTTGGCAACAGGACTTCTGAGATTTTATCAAGACTTGACAACACACAGTGGGCACACGTCCGGACCACTCAAAACCCGGCTGATATCGCATCCAGAGGTAGCACTCCCTTAGAGCTTGCTCAGTGCAGCTTGTGGCTTGAAGGTCCAGCGTGGCTCAAGGACTCTACTATTGATTATACCAGACCACAATCGGTCTCTACGGATTTGGAACAACGGAAGGCTAAGGTTCATTTAGCAATAGAAGCGGAGAATGATTTTATTTGGACACGGTTTTCATCTCTAAGAAAACTTATCCGCATTGTGGCATTTTGCCGAAGATTCCTGAAAATAAAAGAAGTAAAAATGAATCTTCATACATTTGAACCTTACCTTACTAGTGTAGAACTCAATGAAGCCCTTGATGTCTGCATTAAAAGATGTCAATCTCTGGAACTTGAATCAAAGGAAAAATTGAAATCCTTAAATCCCTATCTGGATGACAAAGGGATCTTAAGGGCACAAGGAAGAATTCAAAATGCAAACCTGCCTGAGACAATGAAACATCCTATCATTCTTCCACACCAAAGTCATTTTACAAATTTGATCATTGACCATGCTCATCAGAGGACATTGCATGGTGGTCCCTCATTAATGCTCAACCATTTGCGCACAAAGTACTGGATTGTATCAGCTAAAGGTTTAGTAAAGGCTCATGTGCGCAAATGTGTCATCTGTGCAAGAAATTCAGCAAAAACTAGGAATCAATTAATGGGTCAGTTGCCTTCAGCGCGAGTTACTCCCTCGCGTCCATTTTTGAATACAGGTGTAGATTTTTCTGGGCCAATAAATCTTCGCAGGTCAAAGGGTCGTGGAAATCACTGCTATAAGGGTTACATCTGTCTCTTTGTTTGCATGGCCACTAAAGCGGTGCACTTGGAAGCTGTGAGTAGTCTCACCTCTGAAGGGTTCATAGCCTGTTTCAAACGTTTTGTTGCACGGAGAGGACACGTTAGCCAAATTTGGAGTGACAATGGGACAAATTTTGTGGGCGCATCAAAGGAACTTAAACAAATTATTGACCCACAAATTTCATCAGTGGCAGTGGATATTCGGGAATGGTTAGGAAATAACAGTGTGACATGGCACTTCATCCCGCCTCACTCGCCCAATCATGGTGGACTGTGGGAGGCTGGAGTGAAGTCGACCAAGTTTCACCTTAAGCGTGTTGTCCAGAATTCAAGCCTCACTTTCGAAGAAATGTCTACAGTGCTTGCTCAGATTGAAGCCTGCCTCAACTCTAGACCACTGTCTATTCTTCCTGATGATCAGACTCCCCTTACTCCAGGTCATTTTTTGGTAGGGGAGCCTTTAGTTGTTGTTCCAGACCAAGACTACGAGCAGAGCAACATCTCTTCTTTGAGAAGATGGCAGTTAACTCAAAGGATGGTGCAAAGTTTCTGGCGTAGGTGGTCAAATGAGTATTTAACTTATTTAATGCAAAGGCACAAGTGGGTAAAACTCACCCCAGAGCCCAAGGTTGGAGATGTTGTGCTTATTAAAGAGGATGGTCTCCCTCCAGCCCGGTGGTTGTTGGGACGGATAGAATTTAAACATCCGGGTAATGATGGCATTACACGGGTTGTCACATTAAAATGCAAGGGGTCTCTGATAAAGAGACCTACCTCTAAGATTTGTGTTTTACCTATTGCAGACTGAATTTGGTTGTGGATACAATTTCAAATGTGTGTGTCTAATCAAACATATGTAATCAGTTTATATACAGTCCATTTAATCATTGTTTTCAATTATTATAAGAATAATTTAGTTTAGTCATTTCATTTTTGATCCACACCCCCTTGACCTCACGGTGGGCGGTGTCTCTAGCAGAAGTTCTCTGTAACTTATATTGTTTATTGTTAATTAAGTTTCAGTACCAACCCCCTTGACCTCATGGTGGGCGGTGTCTTCGCAAAGAAGTGTAACTAGTTTGTTTTAGTTATTTAATTTATTCATGAGATTCACACCCTCTTGACCTCACGGTGAGTGGTGCATTTGTTATAGAACGTTGTATGACGTTCTGGTGGGCGGTATGTCCAGGATTTTTGTTTGATTGGCAAATGTGTGCCAGTGTGAAATCAAATACATACATAGTTTATAAAAAAGTTAATGTCAAAGGTTCATAATTTTTAATCTATGTAATTTTTTGTCTCACTCTCTCTGGAAAAAAGTAATAAATGGAAGCATGTGCATTTGAACAAATTTGGAGTTTTTTTTTTTAGAAAATTATCAAATATCATCGACCCAACAGTACAACAAAGGGAAAATATCAGCTCCGTACAGTATACATACTGTAATACCAAGGAACTTTTCCAAAGATATTTCGGAGTGAACCTTCAAAATCTTATCAAGTTTAATAATACGAGACCGCGCACACACAATTATTTAATATTATAGTCTAATACACACAAACTCTGTGTACAGTTTGTAAAGTTTCCGCGAAACCAACTGTTATTAACGTTTCCAGTTCTAATGCCTATCCAAAGTAAAACATTGGGCAATCTCTGCAGCGAAAGTTGCAAATGAACCCAACACTTATCTTCTCGCCGCAATTATTTCACGTCGAAACTTTTCCAAGCTTAGTAACTGCTACGTTTAAATAGTTTATGAGCTTTGCAATGCCTCGAGCTGAAAATAGTCGAGCTTGGTGGATTTGGAATATTGATTTTAGAAAAATGCTTCTCTTGTGTCACATGTATATTGCCTAATAAGCGGCGATCTGCCTTATATATAAATCACTTATAATTTGTAAATCGTTCTTATTTTTATTAGAAACATGTGTTTGATTGACAGCTGTAAATTTATATGGGGTGTGATTCTTTGCATTTTTATATAGTTTTGTCTTTGTACTATTACAAGCTGCACCCTGACACCCTGACATAGCTATAGCTCTGTCCACCTACTGGTCCAAGCAGCTATAGAATAAAAAAATAAAGCCATTTCGACTCGAAAAGAAGAAGAAGAGCTGCACCCTTCTGTTTTACTCACTGTAAATATACTATTCAAAAGTACTTAGGTACCTATTACATAAATTGACAAATTATATTGACGAGATTCAAACTTTCACGTTAGACTATTCGTAATATTGACATGGTATCTGTATTATATTCATATTTGCAAGACAACAAAATATTTGTGTGGCTTCCTTATAATTTGCCTAAAAGTTGTAAACGTGATGACTATTGTTGCTAATTGTTATAAAGTTAACATATTTATAGTTTAAGTAATACAATCTGTAAATAAAGGAAATAATGTGTAGCTCAAAATGAATAAATTAATCTTGAGATTTATTTAAAACGGTTGTTTTATTTTTTTAATTATATTTTAGGTACCATAAGGATGACATGCTGGAAGAAAATAAAACCTAAAAATGTATTATTCTAGACGAAAGACCTACGCAACGCTACACTGCGCTCGTCATCCAGAAACATTATAATGTTATGTTGTAGTATGTTGTGTTGTTGTTTGTTGGTCTCTTTAGCCCAGTAACATTCCTATTCCTATATCACTTTAACCTTCCAATTGGAGCGAATCGAAGAAGAATTTTTGACAAGGTCGTGGCAGACGGATTCTCACCCGACACTCCCACGGATAAAAGCAATTTTTTTTTACATAAAAACCAGACTTGAAAATGAAATATAAAATCAAGCAAAAAAGAAATATTTATTGTAATGTTATCAACCTCAAGATCTTTTTATATGCGTAAACAAATAACAGATTTTGTTGTGAGAATACACATTTCAGTGCAACATTATAAAACGTTTTTTGATATTATCAACTCACAGAACTTTTTGATATTATTTACTTACACATCAAAAATATAAATAGCTGCTTGCAAAGGTCATGACTTCATTATCATTCCAAATTATAACATAGCCGGCAAATTTTAGTAGAATTCCCATTGTGCTTTAGACAGGCACTTATGCTTCAATTAATTATATTTCAACTGAAAGGAATAAAATCTTGAAAGTGGCTAAGTTTATGTAACAAACCAAATGCAGCTTTTTTACGTCGCGTCGCATCTTTTGGTATCAAATTGGTATTTTTTAAAATAAAGATAGAATTAGACAGAATTATTTCAACTTGTAGGCTATAAAATAAGTAGCAGAATACCAGTGAAAGTAACATACTCTTTTGATGGTAATTTGTGGTAATACAGACCAACTTACATTACCAAAATACATATAATTCTGATTGTAATTCATGCTCAACGACCAGTGACAAATTCTGAATGTACCGCGACAGATTAAACGGCGCGGTTCCGTTAAAAATTATTAATTAATTAAATTAATGCCATCCTCAAATTTATAATACAATTGTCGGAAAATGTATCTGTTAAGAGCATTTCGTGCCTCGACTGTAATGATAGGGATTAAATCTGTGTCCTGCAATTTACTCCTTCGTCAATATTTATTATGAAGCACGGAAAAATATTTACAATCATAATTATTATGCAACATTCTTTACACTAGCAAAATTTTAAAAATTGTCTGTGTTTAGCGCTGTGAAACGCTGTTAATTACCTCATGTTTACCCCATGGTTCCAAACCAGGGTCATTGTCGCCAAAGCAATTTGCAGGTTTCATTGTTATACGCGTTTAGTAACGATGAAGTACGAAACAAACTTTGGTCGAATACCAATAATAATATCAGTTTATATTATTTAACCCATACATAGTAAGTATCCCACTGCAAAGGCAAATTCCGCTTTCTGTCATTAAATTTCTTGTACTAGCTATAGTTGGGATCGAATCCTTCAACTAATTCTTAAGAGGAGAGGAAGAGGAAGGATAGTACGACTGACTGATTTATCAATGCTCAAACCGCTGGACCAATTGTTTTATTATGATTGTATTATTGCGATGAAATTACATATAGTTACATATATTTACATATAGTTATATACTATATACATATAATTTTTAAAACATAGAATAAGACATGTAATTTCCTGGGCTGTATTTGTTTTGTATCAATATCCGCCATATTGACAATGAACATTACAAAGATACTCTGAATATCAACATGATGAAAGGTATTCCAATTCGGGGATACCACGATCTGAGGAGGATACTCAGTGTGTGACAACATTATCTCCTGGGTTATTATTTCTAAGCAAATGTACTTAATTTCAGAGTGTACCGACATTTATATCTTTGTCCTCGAAGTTCTCCAAACTACTGGTCGAATTTTCACCATAACTCGTTTCGTACGTCTCGCCCAAAAAAAATCTTCGTTAGACAAAAACAGAATAACGGCATGTTAAACATGCATCAGCAGTTTTTAGTAAAATAAAACCGGTCAAGTACGAGTAGGACTCGAGCACCGAGGGTTCCGTACAAACCCGTAGGTTTGTACGGAACCCTAAGGAAAAGTGGGTATAATATTATATACTATAGGTTTTGATTCTCTTGCGAGTACTTGCGAGTTTGAAAATATGGGGCTAAAATGGCTGTTTCTTTTGATTGCGTTGACATAGATGTTTGATTTTTTTACAGCTAAAATTTATTATAAAGCTGAGTATTTGAAATGACTTTCAATTTAATACCTGTACGCGTTTTTGAGGAAAGGGGTAGTAAATACAAAATTATTAAAAATATTTTTTACATGATGTTACTAAAATTTTACAGTTTTCGCAATTTTTCCTGTGCCTATGATCTAAGACGTTGCTGCGTACCAAATTTCAAGATTCTGAGTTAACGGCAAGTACCCTGTAGGTTTTGATTACCTTGAGAGTAGTCGCGATTTTAAAAATGTGGGTAAAATTGCTGTTTCTTTTGAATGCGTGGACATAGAGGTTTGATTTTATTACAGTTTAAAGGTATTATAAACCTTAGTATTTGATATGACTTTCAGTTTAATAACTGCACGCGTTCATGAGAAATAAGGTAGTAAGTATGAAATTATGAAAAATATTTTTTTATATGATGTAACAAAAAATTTACAGTTTTCGCAATTTTCCCTTTATTGGAGCTCTGAGGAATTGCTTTTTACCAAATTTCAAGATTCTACGTTCACGGCAAGTACCCTGTAGGTTTTGGTTTTTTGAGAGTAGTCGCGAGTTTAAAATTGCGGCTAAAATTGCTGTTTCTTTTGAATGCGTTAACATGGAGGTTTGATTTTATTACAGTTTAAAGGTATGATAGACTTGAGTATTTGATATGAATTTCAATTTAATACGTTTACGCGTTCATGAGAAAAGGGGTAGTAGGTATAAAATTATTCAAAATATTTTTTTCATATGACGCAAATAAAAATTTATGGTTTTCGCAATTTTACCTTTATCTGTGCTCTAAGGTGTTGCTTCGTGTCAAATTTCAAGATTCTGAGTTCACGAAAAGTACCCCGTAGGTTTTGATTTATTTGGGAATGTCGAAAATTTGCTGAAATTTGCGACATATTCGTCTACTGCGCTGGCCTAGAAGTTTGAATTTTTCACAGCTCTAAGAGGCAATGGACTTTAGTATTTCCTATATATTTCAGCTTGTTACCTCCACGCGTTCCTGAGAAAAAGGGTCTTGACAGACAGACGGACGGACGGACGGACGGACAACAAAGTGATCCTATAAGGGTTCCGTTTTTTCCTTTTGAGGTACGGAACCCTAAAAATATCACTATATGTTGACTTTCATTATACTGAACCACAAAAAACTTTTCTTGTTAAAAAATAAAGCAATCGTTGAGTTTCAATATCTCTTAAATAAACCGAGCACGTCCAAAGAAAATAATAAATGATTTTAACAAAAGCACGCGAAGTTTTTTTGTGCCATTTTATAGACAAAATACGAATTGGGTTACAAACCATTCAACGCACTTTGATTGATATAATCCCTAAAATCCCCTATCACGATTTTTAGGGATTTTGAAAATTTTAAAATATGTTAGTACTTAATTGATTTACATTGAATGTTTTTGCGGCGGACTAAACTATAACGTTATGACGTCAGCAGCTTTTCAAAAACTCTGTAGGTAAGTAATAATAATATTTAAATATAAATCCTTTTAAAATGCACACCCATAGCCTAGTTAAAGGTAGTTTACTATATTAATTAACAACAGCCCTGTCACTTGGCGGAAGCTGACTTTGAGCCTATTTTCTATAGATCGACTCAGAGATAGACTATGATAAGTTAGTAACATTTTAAATTAACTCAAAGAGGCCTCTACGCGTTGGAGCTTTGTCTCGATTTCCATGTACACTGTACACCTATTAAAAAGCCAGTGTTTGAGAGCGACAAGTTGGTTTCTAATTGGTATGTTGACAGCAGTGACGACCAGCAGTGGGATAATATATAATAGGTTAAGTATAATGATAATTAAGTACCTATTCGTCCTTCTAATATTATAAATATGCGAAAAATATTATAAAAAACACACAAGCACAGAGAGATTGGATGTGTGTATGCTTCATGGCTAAATGGCTCAACTGGTGGCACTACGATTTGGTCCGACCGATTAGTTCCTGTCACAGGCTACTTTTCAGCTAGTGTTGAGCAGTTTTTCTGTTGAGGTACCTAGATTTTGATCGGAGGTACTAAATAGGTACCTACTAAATATTGGTATATGTTTCATGCAAATCCCAGACTTGCCCCCATCTTGCCATCTTGACGGCCGCTAAAATTGTGAGGCACAACTAGTACATTATATACGTAGATTCTAATATTAAATGTAGGTACAAGTACGTTAGGGGTTGTTCTATTGCAGGGCCCACGATAGGGCCGGCCGGCCGGTGGCAGTTTCTGTGGCAAAAACGCCTGAATCAGCGGGTACGTCGCGTGCCACGCGGCCGTTTGCAGTCTGCATTCATTTTGCATAATGTACCAACATGGACAAACGAAACTCCAGGGCTGAGCTTATAGGAAAAGAAATGAGCCACGCCTCAGTAGTAGTAAGCCCATTAACTTGTTTATAATACGCATGCATACGAGTAAATAAGTAGGTAGTTGCAACAATATGGACAAAAGAAACTCCAGGTCTGTGCTTGTAGTAAAAGAATTGAGGTACCCGAAGTAAGTCACTAGATTGTTTTTTCTTGTTTATACTAGCACGTATATAAGAACGTACTACAGTATACTACTCGTACCTTGTCGAGTAAGTAGAACTACGACGTAATTATATGCAAAGTAACAAATTTTCGACTCTCAAAAAATAACGTGCAACGCGGGGCAGACTTGCCCAGACGTCAACCACGTTATTTCATCTTACGCGGTATTACTCTTATACTTACTTCCCTTTATGTTCGCACACTATATCGTTCATTGTAATCTTCAGCCTTCAATTACCCCAATTTTACTACATTGCCAGTTTTTGAGTGCTTGTGTTCATGTACGCTGCTCTCTGGAAGTAGCGCCCTACTTCCTCCTTCCTTTAGCAGCGTACATGAACAACAAATTAATTTTAATAAATAAGTCAAAACAATAGAGCTGTGTTAGTCATTTACGCCCTACTTTGCACCATAACATAACTGGGACAAGATGGCGTAACATCGTAAGGAAGAAAGTCATGGACTGAGGAGGTCACGACCCTCAGATAATATGAGGAGGTCTCCACGACTGATGGAGGAGGTGCGGGTAAATCAAGTGATTAGGTTTACTGTGTATGCTTCAGTGTAACGTTAAAGAAACTATTTCTAGTATTTACTGTATAGTTTATGTACCGCAGCTACTGACGGACTCCTGTGCATACCCCTCTCCTCAGTCTTCACCCCCTCTACTCCTCCCCTCAGTCCATGCTGCGCGCCCCAATCGCATTATCCCAAACAGGGCAAACATATTCATTATTCTTAATTGTTTGTCATACAATTCACAAAACGTATCAACTGGTACGATGAATCGCCATTGATCGACCGTTTTATTGGACACTTAATTGCCGTTTGTATCAACTCTTGTGGAAAATTAAAATTGTCTATATTTTACATAATTAAAATAAATCGGTATGATGTTTTTTTTTGTAGATAAAGGGATAAACTTAAAATATTGTGTCGATGTTAATTAAACGAATCTTTGATTCTAGTACACAATTTTTGCTATTTGGATTGCGTCATAGGCTAACCCCACATAGGGCACATGTTACATACGCGACTAGCTTTTCTTGACTCGATGACACACACCGCACGCTGCGCTGGTCGCTGGTGACACGTCGCAATGTCGTAGCGACTACGCGAAGATGTCGATGAAACGCTCGAGAGACGCACATACCCAATGTGAAATCAGCCTTACTTTATTTAATAAAGCGAGTAATTTACAACAAACAATAATAATAATTTAACAATATTTTTTAAGTAGTACTTCTAACAGAATATGGGCTTGAGGCCTGAAATAAAACATTTTTTTTTAAATTTAAGGTATACATAACTTAAATTACTCGTCTAAAAAACTGATTCAGGTAAATCACGGAAACTCGGTAAAGTTATTCCGCAAACGTTAAGTTATGACATAAAGTATTACAAAGTGGACACATAAGTTTTCTTAAATCAATAGGAAAGTGAAAAGGGCTTCCAAATTCTCAGTATCAGGTGACGACGGACGTGAGTAAATAAGGTATTATACTGGACCGCAAAACGACTTAAATTTTACCAGTTTTTAATTTCATGTGATAGTAAAACAAATTGTGTCTGACGTTTATAGAAACTACCTGCAATTTAATAGTGTCTCTACAAACTTGTTAGTAAAATATTTATATTATAAATAATAATTATAATAATATTACAAAGTGTGTACGTGACTATTCGAGTACGAAACTACGTATGTGTGTAAGTGAGTATGTTTGAGACTTTTTCATGCAAAAACCACTAAACCGATTGCAATAAAACTCGATGTATAGATAGCTGAAAAACTTAATAACAGATAGGCTTGTTTTGGGTCGCAATTTTCCCACAGGATCGGGACTAATACAGGTGCAATCGCGAGGTGCAGCTAGTAATCTACATATGTAGATAGAAATCTAGTGCGAATATTCCAGGTATTCTAGAGCTTACGCACAAAAGCCTGAATGCTAATGAAGCACCGAACCACAGGGTGCGTAGATTTTTTATTCTTGCTAGCGCTAGATTTTTCCATTCTGGTACCAGTGTACAAAGTCAATTTGCGTGCAAAAGCAATTTTTATAGGCAATACATCGATACAAGGAATTTCCCCCTAAAAGTTTCACGCTTTATTTAAATACTACCTCTGGCGACTCTTATAGGTATTTCTTGATGTAAAATAGCCTATATAAAATATACGTAATATCATTGCAGAATTTGTGGTACTTACACACAAAATTTCAATACCAATATGAGTAACTTGACCAGAGTAGAGTTTCATTCGTAACCAGAATGTGTAGGAAAATTGAAAAAAAAATCCTGTTCTTTCAGGTTTCCAGTAATTACTAACTTATAGTTATATTTTCTAAATTCTAGAGTTGATCCCATCATCTTGACGCATCTACGTCTGCATAGCGTGTGTTCAAATCAAAACTAATTGTTTATTTGCAGGAAATACGACATGTTTGGACCACTGAACGGTTTCAGTTAAAGTTTGGTTTTATGACATAAACCTTTGCCCAGAAAGGATTTTGTCACGCGGGCAAACCGCGAGCATATAAGCTAGTACCTATTATGTTAGCACATTAAGCCGGAAACCCATTATTAAAACGCTACGCGACGCCACGCAACACACACGTTCTGATTGCTCCGTGGCGTCACGTGACCACACGCCACCCACTCCGGACGCGTGTCGTCGCGTAGCGTCACGTCGCTTTTTAATAATGTGTATACGGCTTAAATAACAATATTATATTCTTTAAATTCATTTATGGTGTAAAAGCAGTTGTCCAAAAGCCAGTCACAAAGTTTTCTTAAATTTGTTCCCTGTGAGTAGACAATGCTCGCGACTGTTTATTTTTCCTAACCAGCGGGGAAGCCAAACAGTGTTCGTCCCCGAGGATTATTCCACGTACAAACAGTAGTACAATGCACTTTGATGTGCAATCAACAACAATATAAAACTATAACATAGGGGTATAATATAAGTTTGCAAGCACACTTCTCGCGGTGTAGAAAAAAATACAGGTAAGTTATTTTTTACCTCTAATAAATGCTTGTTTGTGCTAGTTAAACAAAAAGTGATTTTATAGTCTTGTAAAAAAACGTTTTTAAGCCTTTCGGGAACGGAAGCTAGCATAGGCAGCTAGCATAGCTAGCATAGGTACCAAATTTCAGCTCAATCGGTTCAGACATTTAGGCGTGAAGAGGTTACACACAACTATATTCTCATTTTTTATTAGTAGGATTTTTTACATATTATTACTAGATGTATAGTGATATCTAAATTGTAATTAGATACAACACAATAGTAGTATCAAACGACCAGGGGCGGCCTTAGCCATTGCGAGGCCCCGGGCGGCAGATTTTTGCGAGGCCCCCGGCAGGTGCGGATCCAGACCATGATCGGGGGGGGGGCGGAAACTAATGTTTATGTATAAAAGCACGAGCAGCTCGCTGAAAGCACTGAGTAAATTTTGAATTATCAGCACGTATGATGAGCGTTTAGCTCGCTCCGAATGTCAAGAAAACTAAACATAAAAATATTATAAAAGCGCGAGCAGCTCGCTGCGAGCGCCGAGAAAATTTTGAATTTTTCAGCACGTATGATGAGCGTTTAGCTCGCTCCGAATGACAAGAAAACTAAACATTCATAATATTTATAAAAGCGCGAGCAGCTCGCTGCGAGCGCCGAGAAAATTTTGAATTTTTCAGCACGAATAATGTGCGTTTAGCTGGTTCCGTGTGACAAGAAAACTAAACATTCTTATTTATAAAAAGCGCGAGCAGCTCGATGCGAGCGCTGAGAAAATTTTGAATTTTTCAGCACGAATAATGTGCGTTTAGCTGGTTCTGAGTGACAAGAAAACTAAACATTCTTAATTATAAAAGCGCAAGCAGCTCGCTGCGAGCGCCGAGAAAATTTTGAATTTTTCAACACGAATCATGATCGTTTAGCTCGCTTTGAGCATTATGAAATAATAATTAAAGCACCGAGTAGCCAGAAAATAAAATATTTTGACAAATAAAGCCAGATTTTTTTATAACTCTGACCTAGAAAAGTATGCGATTAGTCGTCAACTAGAATCTTAGAAGTTTTGTGAATGCTTGTAAATTGTACCTGTAAGTCATTCAGACTATTTAAGGTGCACGACTACTATGAAAGATGCTGTGCAGCTTGCTACGAAAACCTACGAATAATTCGAAGGCGAAGACTGCAAAAAAAATAAGTATATTAAAATTACTCAATGCGCTATCAACAGCGAAACAATTTTATGAACTTGTACGCAAAACTTGCTGCTAAGAGATTTTTTTTCCAACTATTATAGTATTTTACAAAAAGACGAAAAGGGCGTCAGGTCTTTGCGAGGCCCTTTGACCTTCATGAAAACTAGAGATTTTATTAAAATGCTCTAAAATGAAGAAAATCGTACAATTCATGTCCATATTCATATCACATGTTTTATTCTTTTACTGTCAATGATATACGAGCTCTGCGATAAAATATTAAAAGTTCTATTTCATGAATTTTTCAATAATTATAAAGTTTAGAATTAATAAATATTAGTTAACTAATTTTATTTTAATTTACCGTTGTGTTATACCAAACCATCATATTATATAATTTAAAAATCAAATTTTAAATAAAAAAATATGGGTAAAAATATTTTTTTTATTTGCTTGGGTTGTTGCGCGAGGCCCCTTCAAACGCGAGGCCCCGGGCGGTTGCCCGGTTCGCCCATAAGGCCGCCACTGCAAACGACTAGCTCTACCTTAACAGTGTGTTTAGAGTGAAAGCATTTAACGCGCAACAATCGTTTACCATAAATCATAGTAACAACTAACCAAGTATAAATATCGGCGAGCAAATGATATATCGACAGCGATCGGTTCCGGCGTGCAGTGTGAGTCATCATACATCCCCCCGTGTATGCACCCGAGTGTCTCCCAACAACCCCTGTCGATAAGGAAACCGAGGGAACAAATTTAAATGGGAAATGCCTGGAAATGGCTCACGCTATTGTCGCACGATACCCAAAGGGAGATATCAAAGACCCAATATCTTTCCGACGATTAGCGTCGATATTTATTTTGTGTGAGAATTCAAAACAAACGACGAACCAACTCCATAAATAAACTTCAGTCGAAACGAGGGACTTATTCCGAACTGATAACATTAATTTAACCAAATTCTCGGTTAACGCCTCTTTAGTTTCCGGTAAAATAGCTTAGTTTGTTTGTTACGCTAAGGTCATGTTGGATGTTCAGTGACACAATTAAACTACGTTTCAGCGTAATAGTTATGCACTGTAATAAAGTTGTTCGAAGTAATAAACTCATTTTAAAATGTATGCTTGTGTCATTGTGGAAAGTTATCATTGTTCCTTTGTTAACAGAGCGCGTTGTGAGTGCATTAAAGTTAGTTTTATAAAGAAAACCTTACATAAATATTCCATTTATTTTGGAGTAAATTATTTCTAATTTGAAAGTCAGAAAAGGCAAGCAACCTCCAGCTGGCGGGGTGCCCAAACAGCCAACTTTTAACGGACGAATAGTTTCATCTTGAGCGCGGAAAAGTTAAGAGAAACGCAAGTTTACAGGCGAAGTTGACCGCCATCTGTACAGATTAATGAATATCTATGACTCTTGTTTCTATTGTTTCATTACTTCGCTCGGTGAACTCAAATATTTCTTGGCTTTATATTGTGAACTTTATAAAACAGAGTCACTTTGCATCGAGTCAAGCGAGACCCACTTCCCGCTCAGGAAGATAAAGTGTTGGAAGTTGCTTATTAACTGGCTTAATCATAAATTCACTTAGATAAGTATTACCAGATACATAGAATTATCTGAACAGGCATTCTAGAATATAAATTAGTATATTCTTGTACTCATTTAAATTAACTACGGCAAAGCAACTTGTAATCTATGAATGTTGGTAAAAAGTAATAATTTTATATTATGTACGAGCATCGACCTACGTACATAATTATTATGTGTAGGTTATAAAAACTTATTTGTGTTTCTTAGTTAATTTCACAACTGACTCTACTGGGTTCAAAGAAAGAAAATTAACATTTAAATGCTATGCTTTATGCGTAATTTATCAGCGGATCACATGAATATTTTCGGCGGCAGTATCAAGATTCAAAATAGTTTGAAAAGTTTTGCAATCTCTGCTTTGTATGAGATTTTACAAGTGATTTTTCTTGGGGATGTATTTTACTGAAGAACATTATGCAGAATATATAATTTGGTTGGTTGATTGGCTAAACCGTTGTGCAAGTATTTATGAGCAAAAGAGCCAGACAATATTTTAACCTTTTTCATAGCATAGCAGTTATAGCATATTATATTATCTACTCGTTTACCTAGAATATATACGAGTTATAGCACGTTCGTTTTAAAAGCGATATACTTACCTAATACTCGCTTTACAGTAGTCTATATGCTATTCCAGGGTCTAAACTATCTTTATACCAAATTGCTGCTCAATTGGTCCACCCGTTTAGGTGTGATAGAGTAACAAACATACACATCCAGACAACCATACATTCTTACAAACTTTGACGATAGTAATAGATATTAGTAAAATATAGGATGCCTTTCCATTGCGGATTCATTATAACAAAAGGCTTTGGTAAGAATAATTTATCACAGAATCCGTAAATTTCCTGTCCAGTTTAGGCTTTCAACTACAGCGCAGCGAGTCAGCGAGTCACAGCGAAATATCCATTGATTTTTATGCACTATACCCCTCCTGAGGCACAGACTGCCAGTTAAATAAAAATAGCCTCACCCAATCTAGTTTCAGAAATATTAGATGAATTGATATCAGTAATAAATATTGTATGAATTGATTAAATAACAATAGCCTTTACACTTTACATAGAATAGAAAACTCTTTATGGAAATACTACAAATACGCAGAAAAATCAACCCAACTCTTCTTAACAAAATCTATAAATTCGTCCAAAAGCTGGTTGCTAGGAAGAAGACCACTCTGAGCGATAAGGTCGACCAATATGTGAATTAATTTTAAACAATAGTTGGTACTTTTAATCCATTATATATATGTGATAGCCCTTAAGCACGATCTCACGTGATATTAAGCAACGATGCGCCCGTAGATGGTAGCACACTAAACCTAGAAGGCGGGATAAATCCCTCCCTGGTTTCACTGAACATCATGCCGGAACACAGTCAGAATGACCGTTTATTTGGCGATACGGTTTTTATCCAGTGGGTGGTAGGTCCTAACTTGTCACGGCCGAAGCCTACCGCCCGTATAGCGAGTGGAAAAAACCACACATAACTATAATTAAGGTCATTGGTGCGGGGCCGGGATTCGGTTATAGAATAGAACCGACTAGCACCGACGTAAAATTGTGTGCATGGGAATTATCCCGCCTTCTAGGAAGAGTCTGCTGCCATCTACGGCCGCATCGTTGCTTAAGAGCGTATATATCGAGTGACGCTCTCTCGCTCGCACTATTTGACAAATTTTCAAATATAAATTCATAGAATTAAAAAAAATCCTTAAAATCAGCCCTCCATAATAAAAATTTTCAAAAAATCTTTTTATGCCATTTTTAGGGTTCCGTAGTCAACAAGGAACCCTTATAGTTTCGCTTTGTCCGTCCGTCCGTCCGTCCGTCCGTCCGTCCGTCCGTCTGTCTGTCCGCGGCATTGCGGAGAAACTATAAGTCCTAGAAAAGTGTAATTTTGTATACAGGTAAGTAATAATAAGGGTAAGAGAACGGTGACAAAAAATAATTTTTAATTAATTAATTTAGGCTACCTCCCGTACACGTAAGATGGGGATGATTTTTTTTTTTCTGGCTGATACCATCGTGTGGGGTATCGTTGAATAGGTATTTTAAAATGAAGGACGGTTTGCTAAGAAACTTTTTCGATTTCATGTTCTGTTTGAAAGATATTCAAGTTTTAAAAAAAAAATTGAGCGTCCTCCCCCCCTCTAAAATCTGAACTACTAGCTTTAAAATTCTGAAAAAAATCAGAGGTATGCTTTCAACCATGAACTTTCCAGGAAAACTATAGCGGTTAAGATAAAATTATTAGTTTCGGTAAAATCAGCAAAATAAGAATACCTAAAGCTAACCTAGCCTATAGTTTATTAATGCATAACTAGATGGCGCTAGTAGTAAAATTAGATCGCGCAAGCGAATTGTTCATGGTTGTATTGTTTACGAGATAAAGCTATCACAAATAAATCACCATATTACAGTGATACTTAGCTCATAATTTCTAACTTAAGTTTTTTATTATAATTTGATATAGCATGGTCAAGGCTACTTGTGTGAATGATCCGGATATATTTTTTTTAATTTGCGGAGAATATTATGCTCAAAGAATTCCGTTTGAATGTGACAACGTTCATAATTTAGGCTTACAAAAATTACTTTGGATACTCCCTGGAAATTAACGACAAGCCTTGGATTCCCCAAAAGTTATGCAAAACGTGTGTTGAGTATCTACGTTTGTGGACAAATTAGAAAATAAATAGATTTTGGTACGAAACCGCTATAATGTGGAAAGGACTCGAGAACCATCACGATGACTTATTTTTGCTTAGTGTAAACATAAAACTATTGTTTTGATTTTTTTAAAAATTAAGTATGCGGAACATAACTGGCTCATAATGTGTTCATTTAAAAATGGTTTACTTTGTTTTAGGCCAATGGTGGTTATATTTTTTTTTTGTAAAGTAAGAATTATTTGGACTTTTCTCAACACGTCCAAAAACTAATGCGTCACTTTCAAAGGCTCGAATGTGACATAACCATCAAGTTACACTCTCTCCACGACCACCTAGACTATATTCATGACAATCTTGGGGTACTAAGTGAAGAATTGGGCAAGCAATTCCACCCGAACTTTTGTTCGATGAAGTAACGCTATCAAGGCTTCTGGAACGCACATATGATGGCTGAATATTGTTAGAGCATTTAGAATAGCCCTTAGAATAAGAATAGCATTTAGAATAGCTCTGCCTTCAGTTTCAGCAAGAAAATCAAATAACATAAAGAGTTTTTCAACTTAAACTTAAATTAATTAGGATCATCTCTACATTGACCACCCACAAGGTGGACAGACGACCTTATAAAGGTCGCCGGAAGACGCTGGATGCAGGTCGCTTCCAATAGGTACATATGGAAGTCCAAAGGGGAGGCCTATGTTCAGCAGTGGACGTCTTACGGCTGAGATGATGATGATGATGTTTTCTCTACATTTATAGCGTTTTATTACGAAAACAACATAATATGTGTCATATCTTTTTAACTAGAGCTGGTACAGAAATTTCAGTCACAAATTTGAAATCGTCGTCAAAAATCATCCAAAATGCTGTTGTGCAGTGTATTCAATCTACTAGAACTACGGAACCCTACATTGTGAGTGGCCCGACTCGCGCTTGGCCTATTTATTAAATATATCAAACTGGTAACATTTTTAAAATGTGTGCAATAATATTATGCAGAGGAATTTTCAATAAATTAATTCTATGAATTTATATTTCAAAATTTGTCAAATAGTGCGAGCGAGAGAGCTTCACTCGATATATACGCTCCGCGAGATCGTGGTCAAAGGCTGACATATAATGAATAAAAAAATCGCAACAGCTGAGCCACAGTACCAGTGACAACCTTCATTAATAGCGTGTTCAGTAATTACAATAGCCCACTACCGGGGAGTGCTGCTATAAACTTAGTTACATTACACTCGCTAATTTGTTTAATGGCTGTTTACCGTGTGCTCGCCCCGGGAGCCCAATTACTGTCTCATTTCTTTACATGCGCGTATTACATTATTTCAACATTAAATGTTTGACTTCGTATTATATTAAAAAATGATTGTAATAAGTTTAGGTTAAATAAATATTATATGTTGTAATTCTAAGCTCAAAGTAACATAATAATTGGAATACGATGGTTGCTTTTTCTACGTATTAGACTTATGTGGAAAATATTAAGTGAAATATTTTCTGTCTGTACAATTAATTGAAAATAAGGTTAGATTAATAATTTAGTATTATTATGAAGTTATTGAAATCGTTTTAATATTATTTATTTTGAAAATTGGGCACATACATATAAGTCTACATGACAACATGAAATATATCGACCAATAAATGAAAGGGGCTTTAAAATAAATTAACCTGCCTCGAAGCCTTAAACAAAACATTTGAACTTAATTAAATTGTGTCACAGTACACGTAGTTTCGTAAAATAAATGGACAATTAGCCTATGCAAATTGAATAATTTTAAAATATTCCGGCCTGGGGTATGTCAAGGGATAACTGAGGTGAAAATTCAAACTAGTTGGCCCTCACACATAGCCGCTCTGATTAACAAAACTTTGGGGTAATACCCCGCCTGGCAACACCGGCAAACGTTACCTTTGCTTTGTTCATTTACCTTTCACTAATCATTACAATTATACACTTTATTGGAAAAGTTATTATTAGATATCAGTAACTTTTCGTACGCAGATAATTATTTCCGGGAATATTAATTAAGAGAAGGGAACAACACAGTGGGCATTAAGGAATGGGGAAGAGATCTTTGTTTAGAAGTGGGGCACATTTAGCTGATAATAACAATCTTCTTCGTAATGTATAATAAAAAAACTGTGGTTAACTGATTGGTCTACCAATCATACACACAGCTCAAACTGCTGAACAAATTGAGTTGAAATTTGGCAAAATGTTTGCAATCGAACGTAAACACCCACTTCGAAAAGATATCTCGAAGATATTTACTTATTTTATATTTCAAGGAAGTATGTGTCATTTTCGAATGCAGATATTAGCAGGTAATTAAAACGTCAGATACACAGACTTGTTGATGGAATATATTCTCAACTTAATTAAGACTTAATATAGACACAATAGAGTAGTCTGATATAGTCATAACTTATATCTGATAGTCATAACTTATTCTAGAGGTATAGAGCATAATATAAGTATATGCAGTACAAACAACAGGCGAATTGACAACGGTCCCGTCTTTTCTTTCCGGAAAGGAAAACCAACTTGATGGCTTTAATAAGTAAAGCTTTATAATGAATAGGTTACTTTCACCAACTCATATAAAATATAAATAGGGTACATAAATACAAAGTTATCAGAGTATTTATATTGAGACAGTCCATGAATATTCCGGGGCGGACCTGCCTGAATAATTGACCATAGTAACTTTCGCCTCCTGGAAGATTCATAAACTTAGTTAAGTTTTATTTATCAAATCCAGCCGGCCACAAAACATTCAAACTTCTAACTCCTGTAATTTAACTCACGGTGTACCGAAGTTAATTCAGAACAAGTGGAGCGAAATTAAGTGCTACTAAATAATGGGAAATACTCTTTAAATTAAGAAGATATAGTATACCAAAGACGTAATCTGAGTCTAGTGCAAATTAATATAAACTTTGCGCGGTTCATGAGGAGTTTATTAGGAAAGAAAGTTTCTGAGGTAATGCTAGCCGACCTAGTTTTTATCCAATATCAGGGTTCAAACAAAGAACCTGTAAGTAATTCTCAATATGAACGTATACACTTGCCAGTTTAAATTAAATATCGATTACGATGTCGAATATTTAGTATATTGCGTAGAAATTGGATTTTTAAAAGTTTTACAGAGAGTAAATAAAAAGAGAGCGAAATAACCTTAATTTGTTGGCCCAAATTGTCGAAATAGCTCTGGAGCTTTGAATGTATCCACTAAGCGTAGATTTCTGGAATATGTAACCCATAGTGTTCTATTCCATTTACATTCTTACCTAAGTAGGTATAGCTCTCCAACTACTTTTACGTGTAACATTATTTGACCATAGAATAAAATAGATTAATACTTTATTGCATACCAAATAATTACAAAATTTAATCTTACTGAGCTGGATAATATCTTTAATGCTAGATAAAGAAAACAATTAAAAAAACTTTTTAAAAACTAGCTTTTTTAACCCCCGACGCAAAAACGACGGGGTGTTATAAGTTTTTTATTATTACCATCAAGCACCAAAGTAAGTACTCGTCAAGACGAATCAAACGAGCTTAAACTCGATGCGGTTGCGTCTTTTAATTGCGGAGTTCTTATGGCCACGATAGCTCCATCATCAGATAAAGCTCCATGTAATAAAAAAAAAATTGCATTGTCATACAATTTATATAGGTGTACGTACATGCATGCAAAATTTCAGTTCAATCGGAAACTGGGAAGTGGTTCAAATTAAACTTGCAAGATTTGATTACAGACGTGGACAGGTGAAAGTAAATAAATGATTGTAATAAAGATATTGAGTTAATATTAATAGTCCAGTCAATTTAGACATTCGAAGTTACATAAAGTCCCAACAAGCTGAATTTCTGGGAAGTTGTTCAAAACATAATTATAACCACTCACACGTCCGCGCTTGACAGCTGCAAAAGCGTTGAACGTCCGCGTCCGCGATCCAAATCGAATCGCGTCGAGCGCTCACTACTGACACCTACTAAACGTCTATTTTCTAGCAAACTATTGAACCATTTTCTATGAAAAAATAGCATTATATAGTTAAAACTATAGAAAAACAAAATATTGGAAAACTTTGATTCAAATATTAACACAGAGTATATAAAAAAATATCGAACTTGGCAATATGTGTTAATTTTAAGTATTTTTTTGGTTTAAACACTTTTTTACGAAACACTTCTGAATATTTCTTATTTTTACCTGCATATTATAAAACAAGATTATATAAGCTTTGATTTGATACCAAAATATAATAACTTGAAAAGTACAGTATAGCACAATAAATCAAAACAAACCACCCATTCGTGTATAAATCTTCAGCGCCTAGAACAAAATCCTGAGAATGGAAGTATTAAATCAATGAATTCAAACTATTTTAGTTTATATTTTTTGATGTTAGGTATACGTAACTAATTATGTTGAACTGTTTTTCTAAATTTAAGTTGAATTTTAATAAAATAATAGTTGATTGAAATTAATCATGGAAAAATATTACGGAAACGCGGCATACGCGACAAAAATTTTACATGTCGACTTTAAGACATGTAAAATTGTCCTGATTGTGTTTATTTCCTTAATATCTGTACCAATTCCGAAAGATAGTATCATGATGATCATATTAATATATAATTTTAATAAAATAAGGTGAATTATAAACATTTTAAACGCAGATTTCTTTGGCACGCATGAAAACTTCGAAACTATAATTTCAAAAAATAAATTTTAAATGTTGCCAAGAGCTTAGCTTCAGATTTAATGACCACAGATTTAAAATATTTATTACAAAGCCATTTACAACCATATTTACGCAACTTTTCAGCGTTTTCATAGACAAAAACATGTTTTTAAAGTATTAAGTCTCTAAAGCCGCTGTAGCGGCTGTAACGTTTAACTCAACTTTTTTTCGGACCGCTATAGCGGTCGGGACGTTTGAGTGGATAAACAATGTCTAGAAGTTCCCCATCATTCCCCTGTAAGGAAAAATTTTTATTCAAGATCAAAGGTCAAAACAATGAGTTTTCGCGATTTTCAGCAAAACGGTAAGTTTTATCATAAAAACATCTTAGACAAAATTGTAGATCATAAAATTGTCTACAAAAAATTAGGCTCAAACTATGTCTAAACCAAATTGTAGCTTAATGGAGTCATTAGTTACTGATTTCGTATTCAAACATTGACCTCCTTTATCCCGCCTTAGAGGTTGATTTTTGGAATAAAAAGTATCCCATATCATTTTTTAGGACTTGGTCTACCTTTGTACCAAATTTCAGCTCAATAGGGCCAGCGGTTCTAAATTTACCATACAAACTTTGACCCCCCCTTACCCCCTCTTTAAAGTTAAATTGTGTCATAAAAACTATTCAATGTTCTTCAACACAATCCCAACAATCGTTTTACAAAATTTCAGCTCAATCGGTTCAGCGGTTACAGATTTGCATACATTCGTTTTTCGGGAATAATTCCTGTTCCTGAGGGAATTTCAAAAAATTGCTTCTTATTGCACGATGAAATCTTCTAAAGAATACGCTGTCCAAATTTCAACTCAATCCGTCCAGCCGTTTGGGCTGTGCGTTGATAGAACAAAAGTGTACGAACGATTTTATATAAGAGTTTACAACTTTTTGAATCGTTATATCTCAAAAACGGTGGCTCGTAGAAAAAAAAGTATTAAATATTTTTTTGTAGACAATTTTATGATCTACAATTTTGTCTAAGATATTTTTATGATAAAACTTACCGTTTTGCTGAAAATCGCGAAAAACTCATTTTTTTACCTTTGACCTTGAATTATTTTTTTTCCTTACAGGGGAATGATGGGGAACTTTTAGACATTGTTTATAATTATGTTTTGAACAACTTAACAAAAATTCAGCTTGTTGGGACTTTATGTAACTTCACTCTCATTTTTTGGTCTAAATTGACCGGACTATAAGTAGAAAATATTTATTACAGCCAGTATTTATTGCCTCCTTCGATCTTCATGAACTCGAGCGAACAAAAAGTTTTGTCAAAGAGAATAACGCACCCGCGTCAGTTTTTCGAGTATTTCGTCTAGTTACTCGAAATCAGGATTAATGTCCGTGTAAACGATAAGCCCGCTGCAAATAGTCTCTCCGGCCTTTTATCCCTCAGAATAAATAAGAAAAAGTATGACCATGATACATTTAACGTGTTAATATGGAAAATGTCATTCTAAACACAATTGGTGAGCGCTAATTAGTCTGCTTGTTTGTATTTGCTAATACTGGAAACATAATAAATAGCACATCGACGCACTGCTTTATTTATAAATTGATACCTACCTATGAAAGTAGCATAGTATTAGGAAACCTAGAAGTGCGAATCTGAGATGTCAATGTAATCTTTATAGGTTATGATCTTCAAACTACGAAAGAATTGAGACTAATAGGTACATTGCGTCCACAAGCAACTAAAAATTGCGCTGCTATCCACCCGAAGTGATTCAAGCCCATTCGCTGCCGCTGTTTGCACTGGCAGTCAGTTGAGATACAAAAGAGTAGGTCTTGCCGATGGTGGCCGATCTATTTTTGTTATTTAGTTTATGTTTTATCCCGTGTCAGCTAGCAGACGTCGTGGTGCTCCGTGATGGAACTTTATGTGCCCGAATCGGAACAGCGGCCGTGTGTCTTGGACTAAGCCTCTTTTGTCCCGTTTTTGGCATTGTTTATACTTTAGAGAACCTTGAAATTAACTAGTAAGCACCTTTATACCTTTACTTATACAAAATATTGTGAGTAAAATAGTTTGTAAGCTTAAGTTAGATTTTAGTACCGAGAAGAGCAGCGTTTATGGACGCAGCGATGAGTTATAACACTAATATTAAAGGCGAAAGTTTGTAAGTGTGTATGTTTGTTACTTCTTCACGCCTAAACGGGTGGACAGATTGAGCTGAAATTTGGTATAGAGATAGCTTAGACCCTGGAATAACACATAGGCTACAGCACAGCGGGTAAATCCACTGGGCGCAGCTTGTTTTATTGTATGGGTCTATTTCAAACCGCGTTCGAGTGGTGGCAGGTTAGCTAGGTTCAGCAGAGGAGCTTCGGTTGATGATAATGATGGTTTTACTTCGATAATAATACAACATGAAGCCAAATCTACTAAGCCAAGTAACATTTCAACATTGACATGAGATTACCCACTCCCGTCCCACTGTCAAGAGTAATAAACGTTTGTAAGGAGCACGATGACATTGGGAGTAGCTTCATTCATTTTTATGCAATGACAGGGCGAGTAGCAAGAGTAGCGTCTTCATATATTATGTCAGATTACTCTTGACAGTGGGACGTGAATTGCTACTCTTATGTCACTGTTGAAATTTTAATATGCTACGAGGGCGTCGAAGCGTTCTCGGACCGCTGGATGATAATATAGGTATAGATAAATAAGGGGGCAAGTCTCGTTCTGTTATACCTCTACATAAACAAAGTGAAACTATAGACTTTTTTATTGACTACGGAAGCCTAAAAAGCATCTTTGTGTAAACTGAAAGCTCTTTATTACAAGCTTTTATTTACTTTTACCTGTCCCGTTAAATTTGATCCACTTCCCGGTTTCCCATTGAGCTGAAACTTTTCATGTATAAATCGGATTACAATGCAATATTATTATAACATGGAGCTGATCTGATGATAGAGCTGGAAGGTGGCCATAAGAACTCCGTAATTAAAAGACGCAACCCAATCGAGTTTGAGCTCGATTGATTTATCTTGACGAGTACCTACTTTGGTGCTAGATGGTAATAATAAAAACTTGTTTTTAAAAAGTTTTTTTAAACATTTCACTTCTTAACGCCACAATGATGTTAAATAGGTAATAACGACCTTTAAATAAAATTTAAGCGTTCATTATTTTCCACCGCCATCAAAGAAGGCTCCAGCTTCATCAGACGGTACAAAATCACAGCATCTGCACTTGTCATGTTATTAAACTCAGTGCATCCCATAAACAGGTCCTTTGAGGTTCACTACTTCTATAACAAAGCAGAAATCTCAATTAACTAGTCGCGGCCATGTAAGGCCATCGGACAAATAAGTCTATTTGCTAACATTTAATATTCGCTTCGGGCGGCGTTAATTAAGCCCCGGTAGCCGTGTGTACCCATAGGTCATTTATTAAGATGAGATTGGTCATCATTAGATTTTTGTGTCAAAAACTTAGATGTAGATAGATATGCCACAATAGGCGCGAAATCATTTACTAACTAGGCAATTAATCGTTTGTCTAAAAAGATTTCTATTCTGATTATTAAAACCATGAATTATTAAAATATTATATTCATTTGTGAAATTAGTGTGAAGCGGCAAAAACTCTTTATATTTTTGCTTATAAATCAAATCGTTGTCGCCGGAGCACATAGAAACAGAGAATATATTTAACGAAAGCCGGGTCTTCAACTCATTTTTTGGTCTACACAATCAACAAAAACATGTCATTATTTTTCACAAAACATTGTCATACTACTTATTTTTGCATCAACAATGTTTCTGCTTTCCATGTCCGATGGAAAAAACATGGTAGGTATAAGAAAAACATAATATCGCGTTATAATATTTATGTTTTTGTTGATTGTGTAGAGTGTCTTGATCTTCTTTTTCGTTTGTTACCAAATTTTGTTTGACTTATCCTCATTTAGTAAACAATACAATACAATACAATAATACTTTATTGCAAACCTGGTTACAAGAAATTGTTTCATAAGTAGACAATACACATTTTTTTTTTTATGTGATGAAGTAGAAGACGAGCAAGACGCTCTCCTGATGTTAAGAGATAACGGCTGCCCATAATCAGTACAGTGTTACCTAGGATTTCACAATTATGTGAAATTCTAGGAGCACTGCACCAACGCTTCTTACTCAAGAGTCATGAGATGTTAAGACTCTTTAGTACTTCACTAGCTACAGTGCCCTCCTACCGGAGCACAGTGATATTTGCACATCACTGCTCAGGCGGTAGAATAACTGGCACTGTTGGGGTACCCACCTAGACGACCTCCTGCAAAGGAAGTCTACCCCCGGTAAAACATAAAGCTAAAGGTATACAATCGGCGGTCTTATCGCATAGAGCAATCTCATACAGACAACCTGGTTGGAAGGAATATTGAGAACATGTATAGAGGCGGTGTGCAATACTTCTGGAAATAATGTTGTCTATTGTTGTTGTAAACATTAAGTTAACAATTTTGTTTATTCTAGTTTGTAAGATATTAGATTTTTAAGCGCCTGCGGGCACTATACTAATATTAACTTGTATAATTAAGTATTTTCTCGCAAGCGAATTTGTAATTCTTTGAGAAAAAAAAATCTCGAGAGAAAATACGAGTTGGAAACTCGGCTTGACTGAGACATCACTAACGAAGGGTGAACGTTTAGACTGTCGGTTGCTGACTGGAGCTAATCATGGCCGTTCCTTGTCGTATTTATTCAGTGAGTGCACCCTACAGCTACGTGCGACCCTATCCTTTCAATAAAAGAACAAAACACTACCTACGTTCCCCAGTTACGTGGTTTTAGTAAACGAAGGTACAATGTTTGTTACATACAGAAGTACTCTGATTAAACTATTTTAATTTGGGAATCTTCACCTTTTTAAAAGCTTTTATTTACTTTAACCTGTCCGTTGTCTGATTATCTGTCTGTCTGTAATCAAATCTTACAAGTTTATTTGATCTACTTTCCGGTTTCCAATTGAGCTGAAATTTTGCATTCATGTATAAATCGGATGACAATGCAATGTTATTATGCCATCGAGCTCATGTGATGATTGAGCTAGAAGGTGGCCATAGGAGCTCCGTAATTAAACGACGCAACCCCATCGAGTTTGGGCTCATTTGATTCGTTTTGACGAGTACCTACTTTGGTGCTAGATGGCAGTAATAATAAAAGCTTGTTTTTAAAAAGTTTTTTTAAATATCACCTGTTACTTATATTATTTCTTTTATTATTATTATTTTGCAAAAAAAGACAGCCAGCAACACCAGGGGCGTTGTCGATCCAGTATCAGTCATTGACGCGACGCATTGCCGGTTAAGTTTTCGGGGTAAATTCTTCCCTGGCTTCATCGAACTATGCACTAGCCACGGCCGAGGCCTACCACCAATAAAGCGAGTGGATTTTAATTAGGTACTTACTTTCAACTTATAGATATATAGGTGCTAATTATCTCTTCTTCTTTCATGTTTATAACTTTTTTGATTTGAACTCTGTGATTAAGAATGCGAAATCATATCTGCACCATATAACCCCTTGGTTACCACGCATAAATAAAAAAAATCTAGATAGTATTAGGGATCTAAAGTGATCCCATGTTTTATAGAAGACGTGTGATGAAGATGATCATAAAAGACTTTGTTTTGACTAACAGAAAACGCTTTGTCTAGACTTTCGTACACGCCCAGGTCACGGCGCGGCCCTGATATAAACAATCAATCATATTAAACACTTTAGTCTATCTCCTAAAACGAACACAGAACGTCGCAATCGTCGTCTAGCCATAGCAACATTTTAAGAGATAGACTAAAATGTTTTAACATGTGCAACAGCAACATTATTAGCAACAGGCAGACAAATTTAATTTGAACTTTTATAGATTTTTTTTACAGACGAGTATAAAATTTTTATACTAATGAACTTAGTCTAAATATATAAAAGGAAAGAGTGACTGACTGATCTATCAATGCACAGCCCAAACCTCTGGACGGATTCGGTTGAAATTTGGAATACAGATAGGTTTTATGGCGTAGCCCTCCGCTATAAAAGGATTTTGCCATGCGGGCAAAGCCGCGAGTGTAAGCTAGTATTTTATTTAAATAGGTACCTATACTTCGTTTCAAAAACAAAGATAATTTTTGCGGGGTTCGAAGGTTATATATCTATGTAAATATCATAGATATATTCACAAAAACTATTATATCCGATATATCTTATGATATATATCTGATATTATATTATGAAAAATATCCGATATTATATCCAATTTATTAAGATACCTATTGATCCTTTGAACCCTGCAAATAATCAAAAAAATTATCTTTGTTTTTGAAACAAAGTATAAACATTTTTAAATATTTATTAAAATGTACTTTAATTAAAAGGTGTTACATTCAATTTTAAATCATTGTTAGGCGGTACGATATTCACTGGATCCACTAGTATCTATATAAAATTCCTATCCAATCTCTGTACCTTTATAATGTCCTGTAACAAAACAAATTGTAGTCCCAGATAGCCAAAAGAAAGCGCCGTGAATTAATAGACATAAATAATATAGTAGGGTGTAATCCCGGCAGAGCTACGGTGGCAAATAAAGCAAGTCTTGCGTCCAGCGGTTGACCGATAAAAGGCAAAATAAATCTCAATGAGCGCGTCAGGGTACGCGCGCGGATGAATGATTAAACGCTGCGTTACTTCATTTGTTTTCACTTTAGCTATACGACAACGGCGAGTATGCCTTTTTCCCCTCATACTATATTGGCAGTATGAGCTTTTTATATTATGTATCAATTTAAGAATCCTTTTAATGCAATAAGATCAATAGAACGAACTCGACGCTCGCTCGATGTTAAAGGTTAACGCCTGTCCATTACTGCAGTATTTTCAAGGTATTTGATAGGTAGGTACGAAGTCCTACGCGACACTGCACTGTAATCGTTATTCTGAGACAATTTTATGTCTCTCTTTGAGAGACTTTACATATTTGTACAAATCAAGTAATTTCCCTGGCCACCTTACCCTTTGTATAATATCCTTTTTGTCGAGTATGTGAAACATCTCATTTAACATTATGGCATAGGTAAAAATATAAATATAAAAAAAAAAAAAAAAAAACATTTATTTCGGACCCTCGGCCCATATTATGTCCACAAAATAGGTACAAATTTAGAAATTATTATTGAAAAATTAAATTAGTCTAAAAAATTAGGTTAATTTATAAATTTGAATGGATGAAAGAAAATTAAGGATTAAAAATGTCAAAGAATATAAATTATGAACAATAAAATGATATCAAAATAAAAATGTCAAGAGATTAAATTAAATTAATTAAAACGCTCACAATTAAATTAACATATCCAAATATATAAATAATACAAAAACAATAATTACGAGTACACAAATCACGTAACAGGAGCAACAGGTCGATAACCGGAACCACTCTCACCCACCTTTCATTCGGTTCACATGCAGCTCCATCCAATGTTTCCAAATGGGAGACTCTAATTAAATATAAGCAGACAAAATAAAAATCTAAAATTTCTAGTCCAAACTAGGCTGTTATCACGTTAAAAAAAAAACAAAAGCCAAAAGTTGTTAAAAATGTCAACTAAAGTAGTTTAAACCTAAAAACTTTTCGTAGTAGAGTATTGAATCAAGCAAAAATCGCCATACTTTCCAAGCCAACAGCAGGTTTTAACTGAACCGCGTGCTTTTTGCGAGTGGTTTACCTTCTGTACATGAGCATTGTTGTGCGCCTGCCTTACTAAAGGAAAATTACACCGCCCGTGGGAACTTACACGAGTAAATCATCATTAGGAAGGAGACGGCCGGCCGCGGCGCGGCGGCTCTGGCCCGCCGCGCCTCGACTTTATAAAACATTCAACTTAATATAAACTAGACGGCCGACTAATGGCACTCTTGCTTTCTTGGCCTTTACTACTATTCGGTTATTCTATCGGTGATTAAAATAGGCCTGTAACCACAGACTTTTGTATTAAAGACATCGCCTCGCGGCGCTCCAAACCTGCATTAGTTTTTCCGCAGGATACGTTTTTAATATTACAGTTTTGAAATTGTTTTTACAGGTCAGTGTCTACGAAGCAGATTTAATAACTAACGTTATTCTCGTAGGTACCTACTATGTGACGTAATAGAACAAAATAATTCACCTTTAACTTACATGTTTACCCCACAATGTATAATATTTATGAAAATATACAATCATCATCCGCCTACGTTCGTCCACTGCTGGACATAGGCCATGGCACGCCACTCAACTCGGTCCTCCGTCTTTCTCCTCCAACCGCTCCCAGCAACCCTCCAGATATCATTGCCCCATCTCGCCCAAAGATCTCCTACACTACGTTTGCCGAGACGCGGTCTCCACAAGATTGAAATAGGTACAATATTGACATAAACTTAATTAGCTGCTCCCAGCGGTTTTACCCCCTGTACTGTAAGTCTATGTGTTATTCCAGGGATCTATATCAAATTTTAGCTCAATCGGTCCACCCGTTTAGGCCTGAAGAAGTAACAAACATACACACTCACAAACTTTCGCAATATATTAGTGTGATAGAGACTTTTTCTAGAAAGTATCGCATTTCCACTATATTGCTGTCCACTTTATTAGGCGTGAGAAAGAATTTATGGGTAGACAAAAATAATCTAGAGGGTAGTTAAAAACACATCCCCAATTGACAAAGATTCATTTTCGAAACAGGCAGAGCCATCTACCGAAATAAATAGACACTGCAGTAACAGAAGCTTTGTTACCGGTGATTCTACGTAGTTAGAGTTAGTCTGTCTATGATCTAAAATCTAAATAATGTGGATGATAGCGCTAGTGTCTTTGTACTAAGAAGATTTTGTTCATAGTGGTTTAATGTAGTGAAAAGTTACTTGTATTAGTGGGCACGTTCATTAACCATCAAACAACTTGAGTCGCGTTTTGCTATTTAATTAATATATAACTAAGAATAAATAAAGTTTAATTTACTTCAACCAATACACTGAAGAAAAATATGTTCGAAAACATCTACATTATAATAAACTAACTAAAACTTTCCAAACAAACAATAAATGTAGATTCTATAACCAATAAGAACAACAATAAAAAACTATTAAACATAATATTTTTAAAAAGAATCCCTATGAGTTTTTTGTCCTAAGTTATTCTTACAGAGGTACTTTCTGAATGGGCGGTAGAGTCTAAAATTAGTATAATATTAAGTAGTAGGTAGGCCTATTTGAACAAGCGTACTTAATAATAATAATAAATCGTTTATTGACCATTTAAAATAGAATTTACATCTTTCAAACCACTTATAAAAACTAACATGCAATTTTACTATAATATTTACTTTTTCTATTTTAAAATTTAATATTATAAAGTTTGGAGCAGCAAGATTATGGTAACAGCATAATTACTTATTAAATGAATTTCGTACTATAGAAGACACTAAAGATGTAGGTAGGACTATTATTGGTGACCGTACTAGTATTAAAACTGTGTTACTTACAGCCACCACGTTTGGATAAGCAAGTTTGGATGAAAACCTATTTTGATTTTGATAACTATGAATTTATCTGAGTAATATAATAATCTAAATATATATAAAAGGAAAGAGTGACTGACTGATCTATCAACGCACAGCCCAAACCGCTGAATATATTGGGTTGAAATTTGGAACACAGATAGTTCTTATAATGTAGACTTCCGTTAGAAAGGGTTTTACCACGCGGGTAAAACCGCGAGGTTAAGCTAGTAATATATAATAGTAATTAGTTATGAAGAAAATTTTTTTACGAAAATAATACCAACTTACTTACTCATTTCCTAATCAAATTAAAACCACATCGTCATAATTAAAAACTCATTGGAATAGTGGCAAAAAGAGCGAAAGCTCCCATTCTCCCACATTTCTATGAAACAATTTTCTGGCTTGAGTCATACGCGGCCACCGGTTTATCTAATTGTTCATCAAAACACCACCGAGTCCACTCACCACATATGGCCTTTTACCGCCAACAATACACCCAAATAGACTGGACATTATTTCATACCAAATCTATTTTACGTTAAATTTTAATAGGTAAGAAATAAACAGCATGCAAAGTCCACTTGTTCTTCCTATAATAATTATTTAGATCCGAAACATTTTCCTCAGTTTGGTTTTAAACGGTTTTATTATTAGAAAGGAGTAGAAGTAGACATTGCTATAAAACATGTATAAAAATGCCTATGAAGATTAAGCACGCACTACGAAATTGCAAAAGTACTTAAATTAACAGATAAGTTAATATTATTTTTCTATTGGTCTGAATAAAGTGTATTCTATTCTATTCTAACAGAAGGCATTCAGCTGAAACACATACAAAACTAACAGCATGAAGTGGCGGTGCTGCCTAACTGCCCTAACTACCTTGGAAAATAACCATTACAACGCCAGAATGCACATCGCAACGTCTTCATTTGTGTCTGTTCTGCGTAACTAAAATATTAACTCACTAAATAAACCTAACATGTCAACCCCTACCCTTTAATTAACAACTCATTTCACGGAACGATGAATTCTTTAGATTTTTAAATCCGCACGCAAATATTGTGACATTGGCAGTGCTTTGCTTACGGCGACGGCGCGTGCGCGAGACACAATTTAAATTTAGCATCGTCGCCGGTATTTCGCTGTCCTATTTCGATACAGCAAAACGGCACATTTTAAAGGAAATCAAAAGCTTATTTAATTGATAAATTAATGATTGTTTAGTACTGTACAGTCAGTGAATTATTTGGTTACTGGTTTAGTGACGCATCGCCGATTTGTCCTTTAATGTGAAAAGACTTGAGTGAATAAGTGCGTGTGATTCGGTGTGACCTGTCAACATTAACTTTCAATGATGTTTAGTAGTGCATTTTTACTTTTGTTGCTGGTGTGGGGACAAGGTATTTAAAGGAGTTATATTATGTATTATAATTAAACTAAATTACAAATAATAACAATAGAATGTAAATTTCTGCACAAGTTATTAGGAGTGTATGAACCGCGTGAGGGGCCGCAATTAAGTAATTTATTTGTAGAATCGCGTATCATTTTTACATTACAAATCGGACTATGTAACGTAAGTGATACGTAATAAGCTGGGCTATACATGTAAGTTTATAGTTAGGTATCTTTATGTAGATTTAATGGCCATAATAATATTACCAAAATAAAATGGGTACAGGTATGGGTATCTTGTTTACTCTATACTTTGTGCTAGCTGATAGGGAAGTATATCCATATAATATTATCCTTTAATATAAGCGCCCAAAGGTAGCTTAAAACTAATAACAATGAATAAATGTTTATTTTTCTTCAGTATAATTAAAATTTAGGCTGTATGTTCTTGTCAAGACAGAGCATGGAGCGTACGAATCGTAGAGCTCCGAGTACCAGCACACGCAAGTGAAGGAGGCTCGGCTCTCCTCGGCTGCCAATACGACTTGGAAGACGATCGACTATACGCCGTCAAATGGTACAAGGGAACCGGAGGGAAGGAACAGGAGTTCTTCCGGTACATACCCAGGAGTTACCCTTCGATCAGAACCTATTATAGACCTGGGATCCATGTTAACGTAAGTTTTTTACTCTACTGATTCTAATATTTAATTTAATTTATTATTACTATTCAGGTCTGTCTGTGTTGGGATCATATCGGACAGCTGCTTTAGAACTGTCGACGGCTAAAGAATTCGATTCGATTGAAAACTAGATTGAGCGTTATCGATTACTTAGCGTAATAGTATCTATTCTTTGACTTAGCTAAGCAAGCAGTATTCACGTCTTATTCCTAAATTAGATTGTCTCAACTACGGCTTCGGACAATTTCGATGTCCTTCATTAGGAGATTACACTTGCAGTACCCTATCTCTTCGAGTTTTAGTTAGCGGGCTATTTTTCCGCAATTCAACCCAGGGGCCCATTTACCGATATAGATTGTACTATGTGTTATTCCAGAATCTAAGCTATCTCTATACCAAATTTCAACTCAATCGGTCCCCCGGTTTAGGCGTAAAAGAGTAACGAACATACATCCAAACATCCATACATTCTTACAAACTCTCACGTTTATAATATTAGTAGGAAGGTAGTAGGATAATACATTCATAAATTCTGTCTCTTACTTATTCTCTTACTCTTAAAAATCTTAAGTAGTTAATGGGTAGGTTAGGTACGTATAGGCCTAAATTTTCCCCCCAAATTTATACGAGTACCTACATGTTGCACATTCGATAACAAATCAAATAGAATATTATCTACGGTAATAAATCTAAAACCGCGTGCAGAAAATCTATGACTTTTTCGATTACAATCTCAATCTTCTACACACCAGTTGCCATAAAATTAATGCACCCCTCCCCTTATAGTCAATCGGACGTGTTTTATCTTATTTTGACATGAATCGATGGCTTACAATAAAACTACGTACGAGTTACAATAGATTTTATTTATTAGGGTAATCTAACTTGAATATACCGATCTATAGGAGCTAGCTAGTAGCTAGACAACTAAAGGGCCGTCTGGTCCTTAGACATTTTTCACATAGTGCCGAGCTTAAATAAAAGCTAAGGTCAAGTCCACGACTTTGTAAAATAGGTAATTTTTATAAATTACGATATACATTTTATATGTTTAATATAAATTCAATAGCAACTTATTATAATTAATTCAAGATGCATTTGGTAAGATATAAAAACGTTACCTACTCGTTGTTTTGTTACCCATTACTCGTTGATAGGTTGTCAAGCTACATTCTTTCAGTGACCCCAAATTTATTTTTTGCTAGCGTAAGCTATAAAATGTTTAACCTGTCCAAGAACAGACGAAATGAAAAAAAAGCTAAGTCGAGTATTAATTTACTTCAAAGGGTTTTATTCTAAGAAAAGAGATACTTTCACTATTTTTACCTTTTATATTAGAGGCGAAATGTTTCTATAATAGTTTCACGTTTAAGGTTAACATGAACTCATTTAGTAGATGATGCCGTCAGGGAATAAAAATAGGCGTCCCAACGACATCATTTCACAATGGCCAGTAGCATAAATATAGTTTATTTTTCATGGACACAGCTGGGCTTAATATCGCACATGGCACAGTCTATGTATGTCGGAATTATTCCAGCGATTTCCGAAGCAGTCGGAAACGTTCCGAATTCCAATGATACCCGCATGGATACCATTGTGTTTAATGCTTAATCTTACTAATATTTATTTTATTGTGCTAATATTATATTATAAATGCGAATATAATAAGTTTGTATTAAATTTGGATGTTTGTTTACTCTTTCACTTTTAAACGGGTACACCGATTGAGCTAAAATTTCGTAGGTACCTATGTCTGGAGTCTGGAATAACACATAGGCACTGTACAGCGGGTAAAACCGCTGAGTGCAGCACGTATTCAATAATTACGATTACATGTTTTGCGTGGAGATAATGGGTTAATCATTTAATAAACATCTAACTTTTGAACAAATTTACTTTTATATAACATAAAAACAATAGGTACAATATTATCTGTTGTTCGATTTTAGAATAGCCACAGATAAAAGAATACTAGTAGAATAGCTATGGAAATTATTAAGTTATGAATATTATAAAGTTTAGCCAGCCGATGTCATGGTAAATTAAAACTTGTAACTTTTCAGGTTAAAAAGTCCTCGAATACTGAAGTGGTTCTGGAGAATCTGACCCAAGATTCAGAAGGCGAATACAAGTGCGAAGTAAACGGGGAGGCGCCGAGTTTTGCCTCCGTCAGCAGTTCCAAGTATATCACGATTCACCGTATGTTGGTTAAAATTACTCACTTTTATTCGCGTAAATATAAGCTTCTGGAACCATCACTGATGAAAGTGATACCTATTAATACCAAACTTAAGTGCAAACAGACTCTTTTTTTTTTTCAATTCTTTTCATACCTTTATCTTAGTACAATTAAAAAAACATAAATGACTGTAGTCTCTTTATAAAAAAATAAAATCTCTTTAGTCTATTATCTTCTCGCTCCACATAGTGCATATGTGTGATCTACATACTAGAGGCGTAAATATGTCGGATGGTATGATAGTAGAGGTATATTATGTACGTGTAAATGAGGTAAGGAACGTCCGTCGAGGCCTTTGCAACTCTGGAAAAATAGTATTGAAGGCATCACTAACCTTTAAATCCACGCCACGTCGAGCAGCAACATACGCAGTCCAGCACGGCAGTCCTGCAGGCTGGTCAACCACTGCACTCCAAAATATACGTCACAAACACTCTCTTCGCGAACAAGAGGAATTTTAACACTAACACACACGCACTGCGAAGGTGCCGTAAAATTCGGCATATTTTGAAAACACGGGACAAAATCACTAGACACACCTCTGCGGTGAGAGTGTTCTTAAAGAAGTTGGGAGCGAAGACAACGTGCCTCCGGCTCAACTCCGTTATGCGCACGCACTGACTGCGCTTTCAAACGCAATATTTATTAAGGTGTTGGTGGAGCAGTTTTTCAGACTACCCTCCATTAAGAATGCAAAGACCGAATAGCATAATATAATTATGTACGGCCCGTATTATCAATTTCTCATTCAAAAAACATGCATTTTAACGTTCCTTTAAATCAGTTTTCAGAAATAATATCATTATCATAGAATAATGAACAGTTGATTAATCAGATAATATTTATTTCCACAGTCCTTCCAGAAAGCGGACCCCACGTGACAGGACTGAAAGACCAGTACTACTTTGGCGATGAAGTGATCGCCAACTGCACATCAACGGCTTCAAGGCCAGAAGCAAACCTCCAGTGGCTGGTGAACAACGTCCCTGTACCAGAGAGTGACATACGAGGTCCTTGGTTCAGGGTTTCCGGAGCAAAGGCCAATGCAACGGAAACGATATTAGAGCTGCGCTTCGTAGTTGAGGCTAAGCATTTTGATGGCAGTGCTATGAGAATAAAAGTAAGTTTGTCGTAATTTAGTTACTGGTAAATACTTTTTTTTTTATTTGATGAAGTAGAAGACGAGCAAGACGCTCTCCTGATGTTAAGAGATAACGCTGCCCATAATCAGTACAGTGTTACCTAGGATTTCACAATTATGTGAAATTCTAGGAGCACTACACCAACGCTTCTTACTCAAGAGTCATAAGATGTTAAGACTCTTTAGCCCAGTAATTTCACTAGCTACAGTGCCCTCCTACCGGAGCACAGTTATGTTTGCACTGAAAGTTTAATTGGATATCCATTGGATCCATTGGGTTTATTTGGTATCGTTGGATTGGATTGTCTTCTTTCTTTAACTTTCTTTAATTTTCATTTCAAACCTTCTCAATTCATTTGTGATTTTCATTTATTGTTCTCGCCCAGAACAGATTAAATCGATATTATGTTTGATAAATTTATTCAAGTGAAAATTTATCAAGTCGCCTTTCTGTTCTTGCTGCGCTTTTTCCGACAGAAAAACCCTGCTTGTAATTTTTATAATTGCTACCCACACCAACACATAAAACTTCAACATCAACTGATTATAATATACCTACAAACTTAATAATCATTACTTGTATAAAGAAAAGAGTACAATACAATTTCAAATCAACATGAAGTTTTTTGTTTCAATTTCATTCCATGCTAAATATAAAACAAATTACTTTTATATTGAACTTAAAATAAATTTAATAATTTTTTTTATAGTGTCAGTCTACAATAGCACCACTTTATCAGAGAGAAACGGAATCAACACACTACATACGACTGCAAGCTTTAGATGCTGGTGACAATCAAAATATTGTTATTGCTGGTTTTGGTAAGTCATTTTGTCCTTACAGAGTCACCCTTCTTCGTACATGATATAATGAAATACTAGCTGCGCCCTGCAGTTTTTACCCGCTGTATTATTTCAGGATCTAAGCTATCTTTATACCAAATTTCAGTTCAATTGGTTCACCTGTTTAGACGTGAAAGAGTAACAAACATACATCCAGATATCCATACATTCTTACAAACTTTCTCGTTTATAATATTAGTAAGATAAATTCATTGAATTTGCTTTTTGAACTGTCTTTCGGTAAAGCTCTTGATAATATTATTTTAAGAAATTTTTCTAGTTGCTATCTTAAATAACATAGATACATTGTAGTACTAACACATACTTAAAACAAAAAATATATTCGTATTTTAGAAATTTTGTTCCTTTGTACATTTTTGAAAGTATCAAACTGAGAATACTTTTATAAATATACCCATTACCTAGACCTTTACCGAGACACATTTTCAAAGAGTTATAAGCTACGAATTTATATTTAAAAATTCATTATTATCTTAATTGTCGACCATTAGGCCTTACGTTAATCCATCGATGCAAGGATGGCTAAATCTGAAAGGATAGATAAATCTCTATCGGAATTATTAATTTATTGTCCCTTGTTAAGAGTAGTAACTCTGCAATCTGATCCTTTTCTAGGTTCAATTGTAGGTCAAATATTATAAATTGTTCTTCTAAGAAAGGTTTCAACAATCTGGCAAAATTACAGTTGCTTAATTACTCTCGTAAATATAATAATGGATAATATCTAATCAGCGTAACAATCCATTTCAAACATTCGATTGATTTTGGCTATACCTATCTTTTTGTAACAAGCAAAAAACGGATGATGAATTATTTTAAGATTATCTAAAATTTTCTTTTTCAGGAACAAATCAAGCATTGAATTCGAGTTCAAGGCGATCAAGGTTGTTCCAAGATTTACTTACGGTTTTAACGTTAACAATGTTATTGATATTTTAGGCCTTTTCTGAATTCAGGCGTAAAGAATTTGCTTCAAGCTCTCTTGGACAGAGAAGCTTTGTTTAGTGATTTTTGCCGGGTCACATTTCAACGGCTTTGTTGTAACTACGTGGTTAATGCTTGGTGGGCCGATTTAGATACGCTCATGCGATTTCACGAAATTAGAAATAGGATTCTTAATATAGGCACTAATATAATTTTGTAAGTATAGCATTTCTTCTATTAAAGCTCTGATCTTTATGCATTTTTAAATTAGGTGTTATAATTAATTTATATTTAAAAAATATTTGTTTAATTATTATTTTTATGATTTGTGATACAAAGATATAGAAAATATAAATAAAATACTTTTTTTCTAATATGTGTTTATTTATTTACATTCCTTTAATAAAAAAAACTTAAACTATTCATTATAATCGGTGTCCAAATTCATAAGCGCTGTCGTGTTATTGGGTCAATTTTTAAAATCCTGAGCCTCTTGGTCCATCTGGTCCACCACTAGGGTACCCTTCATCAGAGCCTGAACCGCGTCCTCCGCCTGAGTTGGAGCCTCTTCCTCTTCCTCTATTTTGGCCTTGAGATCCCCTGTTAGGTCCTCCTCTTGGGTAGCCTGAACCTTGCCCACTCGAAAAACCATCACCTCCATTTAATGATTCCAATCCATTACCACCAGAAAAGTCATTTTGCCCTGGTCGTCCACTTGGATATCCTTGAGAACCTTGACCACTACCACCACTGCCAGGGTACCCTTGACCGTCGGAACCACTGCCAGGGTAATCCTGGGATCCTTGACCACTTGATCCGCCTGGATACCCTTGGCCACCTTGACTACCGCCACCAGCACCTGGCCTTCCACTAGGATAGCCCATTTCACCATCCTGGTATCTATCTGGCTGTCCTCCTTGCGATCCTGGATAACCACCGTTACCACCTGAGCCAGTGAAGCCATTGCCTGGTCCACCTTGGGGATAGCCTTGGCTACCTCCTCGACCACCGCCTGGAGTAATAAAAAAATAACAAGTTAGTCTCGGCTCGGCAGTACACAATTTGGTTATATAAATTTCTTTTTTATATTAATAAAATATGCTTTTCATCTTTTGCTTTGTATATTTTATCCTGTGTGCAAATAAATTATATCTTTCAGTAATATTAAGACTACGAACGAAAACTTACCAAAGGAACCACCACCTCCTCTGCCACCTCCAGCCCCACCTGTGAAGTTAAATTATTTATACAACTAATTAAAGTAAAATGTTAGGCTGCATTTCTGGTTTGCATTGAATATAGCAAATATTTTTTTATATATCGCGTGCGTTCAATAAAAGCATCTGATGGTGCTTTTCCAACCAACAAAAACAAACCCTCGTAGCGTATCTGAGGCTTGTATCCGTCCAGGCCCGCCTCGTACTCCACCACCTGCTTCCTGCCATCGGGGAGCAGCACGTTGTACTCCCCTGTGGCCAGGTCGCCATCACGTTGTTCAGAATGACCAAATTTAGTACCTGTCTGAACGTCGTCCACGTCATAGCTAAACTCGTACTTAGCTGGCTCCTGCAAAACACAAACGTAATTATGCCTCGTTAAACAATACAAATGATAATCTGTCATTATTATATCTCACATCGTTATCGTTTCCATCGAAGCCTGATCCGCGCCCTGATCCTCTTCCTGCGCCGGAACCTCTTCCGTTACCAGAACCTCTACCGCCCGAGCCTCCAAAGCCGGGAGTACCGTAAGATGATGATGGCGCATTAACTCCACCTTGATCTCCCTGTGAGCCAAAACCTGGAGTTCCATAGGTAGAATCCGGAGACCCCTGAGATCCACCAAAACCGGAATTACCAGGTGACTGGAAACCTGTAGCGGGTGGCCCATAGGAACTGTCGGGTGTTTGTCCATTACCAGATCCTGAACCGAAACCACCGCGCCCAGATCCACCAGATGGGCTATTGGAATTAGATCCTCTGTTTGGTGCACCATAGGTTGATTGCAAGCCGTTTCTACCACCTCCAAATTGTGATTGTGAACCTTGACCTGGACCACCTTGACCAGGAGCTCCGTACTGTGAACTAGGAGCACCAAAACCACCACCCTGTCCCTGTGATCCAAAACCTCTTTGAGGATTCCTAGACTGGCCAAAGCCGTCAGTGGAAGGAGGCCCATATTGGGTATCTATTGAATTTGACTGGCCTGATTGTCCGGGTGGTAAATATTGATCAGATGGAGAATTCTGTTGATTTGACGGTATACCGCCTGGGCCATTCTGACCTCCTGGAGAACCATTACCAGAACCTGGAGGTCCATATTGAGACGAGGGTCTGCCACCACTTCCCGATGGAGGTAGATAACTGTTCACTGGAGGCTCACACTTGGTCACAGCCCACGTTAGGGCAACCACCCAAATAATTGGCTAAGAACAAAAATAAAACCATTAGAAGATTTAAAAGTACAAAAGCAAACTTACTGTTAAGCCGATTGCAAGATGATACTCACAAAAATCATATCCGAAGAGTTTTCATGAAATTTATATTCAAATTTCCTAAATAATACTGCCCAGGGGATGTGTTAGTTTATTAAGATGTGACTTTTGAATACATTAGATGAGAATAGGTCGCGTTTATATAGTGATGCCTGCGGTGGTGAGCGTGATATCAGTAATGTAGCAAGATGTCTCACGAGTGTCCTAGTGCTGGCACGAAGGATGGCTCGAGCTATAGTAACTGTTGCATCAACTATGGTAAGGGCCTGTCAGAGTGCGCCGCTGCCACCGTTCTTCAAAAAACGTGACCACAGAATATTTAATAGTTTGTGAAGGCACCGTGACTCACTGCGGGAGCCCTCCATCAATATTTACCTCGTGCATCCTAAACAAGAAAATTAAATAAAATTGCGCCATAACATACGAATGGTTATAATTGTTTACGTATAAATGAAAACTGTCTCGTCATATCCGCTTGTAACTTAATTTGATGAAGGTAATTAATAGTTACAGTGCCTTATCTACTTTTCCTATGAGGATAACTATGCAAACATTCATTACCTATATTTTATTTATATTAAATTTTCTATCTTAAGTTACGACAGGTATATATCACACGAGATAATCTGAATACTGAATATATAAAAGGAAAGAGTGACTGATTGACTGACTGACTGCTCTATCAACGCGCCGTCCAAACCGCTGAACAGATTGAGTTGAAATTTGGAATAGATACCTACTTAGGTTTTATGACGTCCACTAAGAAAGGATTTTGTCACGCGGGTAAATCCGCGAGCACAAGCTTGTATATAATGTATCTGTGGAAGTCATTTTCCCTCGCAAAGCTGATCTTTTCGGAATAGTATAGAATTTATTGCAAACCAAAAATTTTAAAAAATTCCTCACAGAATTAGATTATAATAAATGTTACGAAGCGCATTATTCACACTAACATAATATTATAATAATATTATGATTACATAATTCTTATTCAATGAAGTTAGATATCTGCGCAATAGCAAACAAAATGCGCAATCTTATTGAATAATAATATGTACTCTATTGTAAATAATATATAAATTGTATAAATTGTGATTCCTTGAGTCTTTTTTACTATTTTATGTAATGTTTCTATTTTTTGTCAATTTAAATACGTATTTAGCTTGTCATTATTTGTCTATCTCGCGATGTGTGTTTTTTATTTTTTATTTTCTTGGTTACTTTATAAACATTTCAATCAAATTCAAAATTCAGCAATCTAATTCTGTATAATTGTTATCCCGCTACTTGCATAGCTTTTGAACTCGCTGAACATCTTAGTCGAGCGTGGGGTAGGCTGAAAATCAGCGCCGCGCAGGACCCGCCTGCCCGGTATATGCTGAGCCTATCCCAGTTATCAGTTGATTGTCTGTGTTGTTTATTTTCTATTATGTAATTTTCCTTTTTACTGATAATAAATACTTTTTTATCTTTATCTTTTATCTATCTTTTTCACGAGGATATTATTATTTTCATTCCGATTATATTCCACTTGTCAAGAACAATTGTATTAGGCTAGCTGTCAAGAGGGGAAAATGAGGGGAAAGTGACGTGTTAGCGGATTATTGGAAAACAATATTGTCGATGAAGTTCTGTCCAAAATTACTTCATTTAAAATTTTAAAATAATATGCCGACCCAATACACTCGCAATACAATGCTAAAGAACTTCGAAGAATATAAAATTCTACGCAATGTTTCTCATTAATAATAATGTAATGTATGTGTGTGTGTGTGTGTGTGTGTGTGTGTGGTGTGTGTGTGTGTGTGTGTGTGTATGTGTGTGTGTGTGTGTGTGTGTGTGTGTGTGTGTGTGTTTTGATCTACAAATATGATTTTGAAATGTACCAAAGTCATGATAAATTACTTTATCCTTACAATGTGTCAATGTTATATATTTGCACGCGGCAATCTATACTCCCGTTAACAAGCTAATCATAATAAACTCCTATATTATGTTACTCCTCCTCCCCTTATGTTGTTCCTTTATCGTGTTACTTATGTTACTGTCTGTACTTGAGGTGCTCGTAAAACTCTTCAACGATATCATGGCAAAGAAGAAAACACCACATACATGGAAGAATGCTATAGTTACTATTATACACAAAAAAGGTGATAGTTCGAACCTCGGTAACTACCGACCCATAAGCCTTCTATCCCAGGTCTACAAGATATTTACTAAAGTACTGTGTAACAGACTAACTCGGTTACTAGACGAAGGTCAACCAAACGAACAGGCCGGCTTCAGAAGCGGGTTCTCCACTATCGACCACATCCATACCGTTAAGCAGTTGATGGAAAAATGCTTAGAGTATAACCGGCCTTTGTGTTTAGCTTTCATTGATTACGAAAAAGCTTTTGACACCGTTGAACACTGGGCCGTGTTGAACTCGCTCCATCGCTGCGGGGTCGATGTGAGATATGTGGAGGTGCTGAAGGAGCTTTATAGCTCGGCAACAATGCAAGTTCGGCTGCACACACTAACCAACCCTATTTCCATCAAAAGGGGAGTGCGACAGGGAGATACCATTTCACCGAAGCTCTTCACGGCTGTACTAGAGGACATAATGAAGACGCTTGCATGGCACGATACTGGTATTAATATCAATGGTTCTTACTTGTCGCACCTCAGATTTGCAGATGATTTAGTGTTGTTCGCCGAAAACCCTACTACGCTCCAATGCATGCTACAAGATCTTTATAATGCATCTCTTAAAGTTGGCCTCAAGATGAACATGTCTAAGACGAAGGTGATGTCAATCATTTCTGGCCCCTCGAATTCACCTATCCAGGTTGGAGGCGAGAATTTGGAAATGGTTGATCATTACGTGTATCTTGGGCATGTTCTATCTTTCGGCAGAGAGCATCAAAGCAGGGAGGTCAGTAGAAGAATACAACTCGGATGGGCTGCCTTCGGAAAACTAGAGGACATTTTCCGATCCAAAGACATACCACAATGCCTGAAGACCCGTCTCTACAACCAATGTGTCCTGCCTACAATGACTTACGGTGCCGAGACATGGACGCTCACTCAGGAGACTGTGCACAAAATTAGAGTTGCACAGAGAGCCATGGAGCGTGTCATGCTCGGCATCAAACTGCAAGATCGAGTTCGTAACACTGAAATCCGACGACGAACTAAAGTCAAGGATATCGGTACCAGAGTTACGGAACTCAAGTGGAACTGGGCAGGTCACGTGGCCAGACGTGGTAATGGCAGGTGGTGTCGCTTAATAACAGAATGGTGGCCCATATTAGGACATAGGAATCCGGGTCGACCGATTGCTAGATGGACCGACGACATCAGGAGAGTGGCGGGAAATGGATGGATGAGGACGGCAAGAGACAGGGGAGAATGGCATATTCAAAGGGAGGCCTATGCCCAGCAGTGGGCTATTGAAGGCTGATGATGATGATGATGATGATGATATTATGTTACCCATACATAAAGTTAAGCGCTGTAAATCATCCATTCCCATTTCTTCACTTGAGCAATACTCTTTATAATCCTAAAATAGCACTCATCAGTTTATTATGTCCATTAATTAAAGCCTGTGCGAAATGAGAAGACGCGTGGTTTATCAAGGGAACGAAAAATATCTGTTTTACGATTATCAAAACTAGAAAGCGTTAATTACTTATCTACGCTAAGGCCCACTCCACATTAGGACAACAGCGATTCGTCGTAGAGTCTAGCCACAACGATCTAACGTTGCCTTGCCGGAAAGCTGCCGGAAAATCGCGACAACGCCGGACGTAATCGACAGTCGCTGTCGACCAATTATGTGGGAACGGCCTTATAATTCTTGAATTTGTTAGTTAAGAGAGCTACCGAACATTTATATAACTAACTTCTGCACTAATTATGTGCAGCGTTATATCTTACCACCAGGAGAGCGTCTTGTTACTCTTACTTCGTTGTATGAATTTATGGATTTACGAAATATCAATGATTTTTCTAGATGTGCGAAATATCAAAAGAAAACGTAACAAAATTCCTAACAGTAACTTCAATTTCTATATGCCTTCTCTTTTTGCATAGACATCATATGAACGTATAGCAGATGAGTCTGATGACGCGTGATCCGAGTGCCGGCGCTAGTTAGCGACGGTCGTGAGCGCGTGGTGTGCCGTGTTGCAATTGTAACTGGAAACAGAGGCGCTCGCACGGCCCTTGTGAAGATGTGATTTGTGGGCTCTACCTCGAAATATTATTGAGTACCTACCTACCAAAATAAAAAAGAAAAACAATACATTTATTTCAGGCAGTACACTGCCACAAACGCAGTGTACCAGAGGCCCTTATCATTACTCGTATATACCTTACAGACTAACATACATAAAGTTCAATAAATGTTAAAAACTAGGTGACACGGTAGCGCCGGCGATGAATAGAATTGAATGACTCTTTATTGCATACCAAAGTACAAGAAATAGTTATGAACATAACATGAAAAAACTTTAAACTAAAGGTAAACAATCTTATAAGGCTGTCTTATCGCATAAAGCAACCTCTAAATAAACACTAAATAATAATAAATAAAAAAACAGTACTAAATAAATATTGCAGGACATTTCATACATTGCCATTTATTGCCATCTGACCTCAAGCTAAGTATAACTTAATGCTTGCGTAGGTACGGATAATATTATGTACTCGTAACGTATACAATATATTTTTCTTTTGTAATTTTAACCTACTTAAGTATAATAGAATCTTAGGGGCCCAGAGATACGAGTTAACAGGTTTTCAGGTGGACATAAAATTAAGGAAAATGATCATCTAATAATTATTATTTATGTTAGAGCAAATAATATTTGCTCGCTTCTTTCTACAAATTGCACATTTCATTTATCTACTAACAGCGCAGCGCTACGAAATTATAAGTAGATTTTGTAACTCTTCAAAAAAACCTAGATTTGAAATAGCTGACGCAGCCGCAGCAGATTTAATTCGCATCAGTAGTTCTTAATGATCTAATTAAGAGCTACTCATTTCGTTATAAAATGCAGTTCGTTCATTATTTCAAACTTATGGGATTATTCAAGATAGTTTCAGAGTAGAGCTATCGAGTGCTGCAAACTGAGACCAATTATAATGAGACGGAATACTTAACCCATATATGCCCAGGAGTACGAAAACGACCCAAGCGGACATGTTCAGCTAAAAACACCTTTAAATAAGAACTGTTGACTATTCTTTGAGTTTAATACCATCTATGTCTTGTTCGAAGACTAATGTAAGTTTTTAGCAGAGTGCAGGTACCCTTCTAAAACAATGACATGTAAAAAAATGTGGGTAAGTTTGACAATATAATTTATGACAAAATTTGTGAACCATCGGTAACAAAAATGTAAGTATTTATTTATTTGGCTAGTAATTTGACAAGTATTGCTTATAAATAAGGTATAGGGATATATTATTTATGTAATGAATAAATTCATTTTTTTCAGGACTGTTTATTTTTCATGATATTGCAACCAAAAATTGGAAGTGTCGAAATCGACCCCTTGGGCAAATATACTACATCGGATACTTCACATTGCGTAATATCTACGGATGAAGTAGCTGATATTTTGGAGAATTTGGGTGACGAAGACGACATCGGCGAAGTTGACTTTTATTTGGAGCCGCCCTACAGAGGAAACAATATCTTATGGTGATTCAGGGGATGAAGTTTGCAATGATATTGGAAGTTTTCACCGCCACCAGCTTCTTTCCCCAGCTGAGATGGTGTCACAACTCTTGCAAAGATCAGAAGACAATGAAACAGAAGATTTTAACTTCCTGACGCCTACGAATGAGGTATCTTTGGAAGTAACTCCTAGCACTAGGCGCAGGCAAAATCGTTATACTGATCAAACTCGTAATAGAAAATGTATCAAGCGAGATATTCGGCAGTCAGGAGAAGAATAGTTGGCACAACTACCACGAGCAGTTATAACGCTATCGGCTGAAAGTGAGTTCGTCGTGACATTTTTATCTAATAGTTTGAAGTACGGCCTATCTAAAAAGCAAAGAGATATTCGGCAGCTCTAAAAAATGAGTAGAAATCGATCAGCCTAATTTCATCACCCAATACAATATGAACATGAGTAGTGTGGCCAGATTGAATGCCAATGATGCGGTGTATACCGTATTGCTATCATCATTATTATTGTCAGCCCATATCGTCACACTGTTGTGCAAAGGCCTCCTCCCCTTCGTGTCATGCAACTCTGTCCTGACCAGTTCGCATCCAGGTCGTATTGCCATATGAGGAAAAAATGGTGCACGTCTCTTCTGAAGTGGCTAATTGATAATAATCGATACCTCTACTTTGCTGACCAGGTCTAGGAGCCAACGAAGATATGCTGGAGTTTAGACGCTCTATTGCTAGATCATTGCTTTTGAAGTATGGGTCCGCAAGAACTCAACCTAGTCCCCCTGTCAAAATGATATCGAATGTGCCATTATCCTAGCACAGACATTAGACATGCAGCTTACCATGACTAGACCATTGTTTTGCACACTAGAAAGAGGTGTGCTTATTATATAAGCAAAAGCTAGACAACAAAACTGCACCGATCATGTGGAGTTACCTCTATGACAAGTGCTTTGAGAAATTCCTTGCCTAATGCTCCGATTACCTGAACTTTTTAGGCCTATTCAACTAAAAATAATAAGCTCTTATTTTGAGGATTTGTGTTTTCTTACTTTTATAAAAATAAAAATAAGTACTGATTTTACTACTATACATGTTTCTTTATTCCTATACTTTGATGGACCATATTTACCCATCGGGTCGTTTTCGACCCACTGAAAAAAAGGTACTTCCAGTTCCTGAAACTGAAAATTTCTACTTTACCTATTAAAAGCTCGCCCTAAAGAAGACGATATACGAAAATCATGAAAATCGGACATCTGAATCTTTCTGGGCATATATGGGTTAAATAACACCTAACTGATTGTTCCACATTTCAAGATGTTGGGAGTTAGTTTTGTAGACAAAATTAACAAAAACTAGCTGCGCCCAGCGGTTTTACACGCTGTACTGTAGCCTATGTGTTATTCTAGAGTATAAGCTATCTCTATACCAAATTTCAGCTCAATTGGTCCCGTATAGGCGTGAAAGAGTTACATACATACATCCACACATCCATACATTGTTACAAACTTTCACGTTTATAATATTTATAAGATACGTCATTTTTAGGTAATATGCGAAATTATGTACTTTTTTGCAAACAATTATTACTAAATGTTTGACAAAGAAGCTATTATTGAAAATTATTAGATTATTTTAAAGAACAAAGATGTACATAAGCACGTGGTATGTTTTCCAATTGGTGTATGTGGTCCTAGACTTGGTAGGGTGATGATGAGAAAGAAGCCTTTCTTTCTAGGCATAACTTGTCAGAGCGGTCAAATCCGTATCGTTTAAAAGATTTATTGATATCTTTGCATGATAAATGGTAATATAGTTATCGATCAAAGTATAAAATAAATAACAACGAGAAAAGCTAAAATAAGCTTCAGTAATCTTCATTCATGACTAAGATTAATAAATTACATAAAAAATATTTTTTAAATTTGCCACAGATTGACCGATATGATATTTCTCTGAGTAGGTATCAAGTAGTTGAAATACACGTAACAATACAAAAATAATCTTCTCAATACATTTCATTGGCTTAACATAAATTCAAGTATTGAATTGGAGTTTGTTATACAATTCCAAAGTTCCAAAGACTTTGTTATCCTAAGGTGAACTCCGGTCGAAAGTGGGGCAACGCAGAGACAGATTTGACGATGTATTCGCTCATTACACTTCAAAGTACAGAGTTATTGGTAATTCAATTCATTTCAAAGGGTTTCATCTGTAGCGTCCGTGGCCCAGTAGTCCTTGCAGGCCCTGTAGTAATCTCGGCGACCTAGTGTAACCTGTTCTGTTGGATTATAAACTCCAATTATTACTATTATAATTATTATCTAAAGTTAAGTGAACGAAGGTAGAAAATAAAAAATATATAAAACTTCTTCGTTATTTTTGATATGATGAAGACAGAGAGAGAGAAACGTCAGGAAAACGCTGTGTCAGTCGTCCGGCAGCTAGATATGATAGGTAAGCAGAAGGTGCGGGTCGCACATGAAATAAGATCGATTTCATAGGCGTTAAGGTATAATCAGTTTTATTTTATGTGTTTTATTTGAGGCGTTCCGTTTTTAACGAAATAAGGAATTAAAGTTAAATTAAGCAGATTAGCTTATACTGTGTTATATCAACGAATTCAACACACTACACAGCACTTCGTATCACACGACAGCAATTCGTATTACATACCTTAAGTAGTATTGAGTTTAACCGTACCTATCTAATACTTACTTAGTTTCTCTATTAAAATGAACTAGCGATTTGTACCTATATAGCCAAAACTACAAACTAGGTCGCAGTTATGAAAACTAGATAGCCAAATGTACTAACCAGCTATCGAGCTGAGAAAGTTCCAGGATCGCTGTCACCTAATTCAAATTTATGAGAGTTCCCCACAATTTGCTGATGGAGCGCTCGCGATGCCACCAATTATACGGTATCGCGACAAAATAGGCTGACTCGACGACGTCACTCTTGTTATTTATAATCCCTTCTTGGGAGAAAGGCTATTTCTGATAATATATGTATTTGTTTTGGAAAAATCTTTATTGAAAATTTTTTTTCTATATCTTTTTTACCCAGGAAAAATGCGTTACGGGCGCGCGGGGTGGTATGTAGGACTCCCCCGCCGAAAATGGGCGCGGCGGGGATACCCACTAAAAACCTGGGGGTATTCCTGCGGGACGCCATAATGCCGGGGCAGCGGGTATGCCGAAGCACTCATCCGCGGCAATTCTATATCTGGCCCAACGTAGATATAAGTATTCTTATCCAACGAGACAATGCTGCCAGTGCAGTGGTTGGGATTTTACAAGCTTTTATTTACTTTCACCTATCCGTTGTCTGGAATCAAATCTTGCGAGTAAAATTTGAACCACTTCCTGGTTTTCGATTGAGCTGAAATTTTGCATGCATATATGTATTAATCAGATGACAATGCAATAGGTATTATTATGACATTAAGCTGATCTGATGATGAAGCTGGAAGGTGGCCATAGGAACTCCGTAATTAAATGACGCCCTGTCGATATTGGGCTTGTTTAATTATTTTTTTGATTCGTCTTGACGAGTAATTTGATGCTAGAAAGTAATAATAAAGCTCGTTTTTAAAAAGGATTTTTTTAAATTTCACTTGTTCTAGGAACTGTAGATTGGCTTGTGGCCGATCTGTGGTTTGTAGGTAGGGACGTGTAATTTATCGTTGTATTAAGTTTTTTTCGGGTAGCTGTAGCATTGTCCCTTTCATCAAAGTCCTAATTATAAGATTTTTAAAATATCGTACCATCATTATTAACAAATTATATTGTTTCTTTGTTCTTATTTTGTGGGTGGTAAATAAAAATAAAATTATAGATAAGTATATTATTTGTTTAATTTTCATCGTATACATACCTACATTGAAACAACAGCCAGCAAATTCGTTCAAACATAGTAGGTATTCGAGTGTATAAGTAGGATAGATAGATACCTAAATAGATAACAAACAATAGTTTTTCTTCGAATCTGGTTCCGTTATTGAGAGGTATTATTATTTTACAAATTATATTATAGAACGATACAGATAGGTACGTGTCTAGTATGTGTGTGAATAGTAATGTATGTAGGTATGTACTTACTTTCATAAATTATGTCTAAGGCCTACATTTTTACTATTTTTTACAAATTTACTTGAACCAAACAAAAGTTTACATGGTATTTTATATTATATTTATTTTACTTATAGATATGTATAGGTACATATTATAATGTAAAGTTGTTTATATGCACTATTAATATTATAATAGCTAACGTTATTTCAATCATAGATTCTTACAATTGACGAGTGTTAAGGCACTCCTAAATATGAGTTTTATTTTAGGCCTCTACCAGACAACGCAACTGCGCATAAAAATAATTTGATATTACTGAATATCAAATTATTTATTAACAAAGTACAAGTATTTAAAACAGTAAATCAAAATTTAACACCATGTAAAGGCTTATGTTCGCTTGTGAGTTAAAACTAAAATAACTATCACAGTAAGAAACACAATATAACATACCTAAGATTCTTATTCTAATTATAATTTTAAATCTCTACATTTTACGTCGTTATCACAAATTCATCTAGCACAATATGATAATAAAATGTTTTCATACATTCAACAGTGTTTTTTTTTTTTGTATCACAGGAGAAAAAATGGCGCTACATGTGATACGTATTTTCCAATCTCAAGTGTTATTATAATTTAAGTTTGTAGTCAAACAGAAACTTTTCAACATATTATTATCTCAGTAGAATCTAATGAATTAGTTAAATTGTTATAGAAGTTTTCTGAAAGTTAATATCTAACGAATCGCTGATTTACGTTTGAGATATTAAAAAAGTTTTCCATGTCAAATAAATATTAATACCTACTTAACAACAAAATTCAATTTAAAAATGATTTTCATTGAACATTTAATTTTACAACAATTTTCCTAATATAAAACTAAACTTATTTTAAAGTGGCGTCTGCATCTGCATAGTGTTAGTTTTCTCCTTTTTCCCGCGGAAATGTTGTTCTATTTCTGCCAACGATTTGCCCTTTGTTTCGGGCACAACGAACAAAACGAAGAAGAATGATAGAGCACAGCAGCAGGAGTACATCCAGAATGTTCCTGCTGATGTTAACACACCCTGGAAAAGACAATATACATATATAATAATTTATATGAAAATATTGTGAAACGTTCTTGAAGATGCAGTAAATCTTAACTGGTCCTTATTATTTCGAGGTTCACCTACCAACGAGAGAATACTATTTATACTGATCTGATATACATACAATTTTGTATATCAGATCATTTTCGGAATGTCCATTGGCGTACAAATTGTACAAAACCTTCACCCCTTAATTCTTCCAGAATTCCATACTTATGTATAATTACGTATTTAGATTATTTAGAGTATGTATTTATTATTTAGTTAGTATTATTTAGAGTATTTAGATTCATCTTTGTAAATTAACGGCATAAACTCACTTGTATTTACTTCAGCTTCATGCTGACCGTTTCGATCCTGTATGAGGATCTTCCTCAGGGAGCTGCTGCGGTAAATACAAGTGAAGCCGAAGTAAATACAACTGAGTTTATGCCGTTAATTTACAAACAGAATTATATTTTTTTATTCATGAAAACATGCATTAAAATTTGTTCAATAATTTGGAAATTATATGGTAGGCAAGATATTTTGACTTATTTCGTATGTTATCATACGAACTAAGTGATTGCTAAGTGAAATAATCAAGGCATATAATATTAGAATCCTCTTTGTTTTATAACTTAGGTACCTCAAGAGCATGATAAGACTTGATGACTGAGAACATGGACAGCAAGTTGACGGCACTGGCCATGGCCGATAGCTGAGAGCGATACTGCGCCGGGAAGAGCTCGCCTAACAGCAGGAACGGTAGGCCACCGAACCCGAGTGAGAAACCCAACATGAACACCACCAGGCTTGATATTGGGAGGTAGCTGAAAACATGTAGGGGAAATTAGTTTAGAGATTGTTTTTTTTAATGTGATGAAATATAAGACGAGCAAGACGCTCTCCTGATGTTAAGAGATAACGCTGCCCATAATCAGTACAGTGCTACTTAGGATTTCACAATGATGTGAAATTCCAGAAGCACTGCACCGACGCGACGCTTCTTACTCAAGAGTCATAAGATGTTAAGACTCTTTAGCCCAGTAATTTCACTAGCTACAGTGCCCTCCTACTGGAGCACAGCAAATCACAAATCACTGCTCAGTTTAGACAGATAGATATATGGATGCATGATGGCTTCAGTGATTAAAAACTTACCCAAACCAAGACTCCTTTTCAAACTCGAAGTAGTACGCAGCTCCCATGGATGCCATGGAGAGGCACATGACTGCTGCAGATATGAGCAGCAACGGACGCCGGCCTGCTCGGTCCACCAGCATCGTGCTCACACCGTTGCTTAGCAACTGCATGAGGCCGATGATGATGGTTGCTGTCATTGCGTCTAGTGTACTGCCTGGAACATGGAGAAGGATTTTGTTTAGAGATACATGTTAGTCAGAATGCAATCTTGATATGCGTTCATCACGCTTTATAATAAATACTTCTCAGACACTTATTTTTGAGTAGGTACTATGTGTAGATTACAGGTTCTTATACAGCATAATGTTGCAGCATTAAGTTAACTTTGCATTAAAACATCATTAAAAATAATTTAGACAACATTTTGTAAAATTCATCAGACTAATCGTAGAGGTTGCTTACATGCATATGCATGCTGATATCAACAGAAAAGGTATTATTATAATCTTTTGGAACCAAAAAATTGACATTCAATTTTACATAGCCAAAAGAACAATATTCTTAAAGAAGCTTAAAACAATTTAAGGCAACATAGCTTTCAAATGCTATAAATATTTGGTTAAGGGCTATTATTGTCTAGTAGCTAGTTTACCTGCGCTTTTGAAGATCTCCACGGTAAAGAATATAACGGCATCAATGCCGCTGAACTGCTGGAAGATCAGCAGGGTGAATACAATGATGAGAGGTTTGATGACAACTGATGAGAAAAACACCTTGCGCGTGAACAGACTTGGAAGATTGTTTGGATCGTCGGTTTTTCTGCAAATTTTGAAATTATTTTATTAAAGGTACAACTTTAGAATAGAATAGAAATACCTACTCTTAATTGTGAACCAATTTTAAAAAAATCTTTAAAATACAAAAACTTTAAAATAACACTGATATATACTTACAAAAACTTTAAAATAACACTGATATAAAAATAAATACAAACTAATACTACTGACTACTACTACTATTACTTTATACCACTACTACTAACTCTATTTTGTGTCGTGTATTTTTCAGATTAGCTCCAACAAATTTCTCCATAAATAAGAGGTTCCCAATACAAGTTCAAAAATTGACAGGTTTCTCCTTAAACAAGAATTACTAAATTCAAATGGTCCAAGTCTAATACTTACTCATTAATGTCATCTTTAACTGTGGCTACAGCCCGAGCAGATAGATGGAGCCATTTGACTGAAGGAGCTGGGTCAGCGCCTTGTGCTTCCAACCAAACCGGTGACTCCGGCAACGGGAAGAGAACCAGGAATAGCGCCACTGGAAGCAGAGAATGAGATCAAAACAATGAATAATTATTAACAAAGTCATTGTGTATGAACTTTAATATGAAATAGTATGAAGAATTTACCTGGACAAGTCTTTTTACTACGAATACAGTAAATAAGCTTCCATAGGATTAGTTGGTCTACTGACAAAACCGTAAGTTATAATTATAATTACTGCTTTTTCTTATTATTGACTAAGCTAATGCAATAAACCATACCAACTTTTCAAGAAAAGGAAAAATATTACTTATACGAATGCTGTATGTATGTGAAAAACGAAATCTGTATTTATTAAAAACAACGTTTTTCTAAAATTGCCTACTTTGAATATTACTTCAGTGATTATAAACACAGATTTACATTTTTGCAAATCATTCTGTGCATTAGTTTCGTTTCGTTTAATTTTGTTCGTAGTTAGTTATTTATGTTTAAAACAATAACCATACAACAATTATTGAGCTCAATGCGTGGGAATTTCCACCAGTCTTGACGAATGCGGACATTTTGCTCCAGAACTAATCTCTTAATTATTGTCCAGCTAAACAGACATGTCTTTGCTTATCTATATATGTATTATTTTCATGGCTTGACAGGCAGATTCTGTAGAAACCACAAAATGTGTCGGCTTAAAAATTCAATAAATACATGAATACAAAAATATCCAGTTAATTTATGAAAACAATATCATTGGAGAGAAAAACGCATTACCTACGCGTACCCCTTCGCTGAGGGTATGCTGTAGGGTTATGTGGAACTTCCTATCCAGAACGTCCGCATGGGAACGTCTGCAAACCCACTAAAAGTGAAACTCCCTCATCGTTTTTGTGATGGAGGACTGGGAATCAACAAACCCTTAACATCCAGCCCTCACCAACAATTCGTATGTTTAACCTTTTTTAAATGATCATATTATATTATCATCATAGATGCTTAATGCTTACCACAGAAGATGGCAGAGAAGAACGCGAGGTACCTCCAGTAAAGCCAGTTACCGGCGATGTAGGAGAGCAGGATACCCAATGACATGGATAGAGTTGGCATCGAACCCAGCCGACCTCGGATCTCAGGGTCACAACATTCGCTTACCTGAAAAACGTGACACTCATAGAGTTATAAAAAAAAACAATGTAAATGGCAATGTTTATCTTTAATATGCAGTACGAACGAATACAATATTTCAAAACGAAAGTAAAAAAATGCAAAGCTTCTTAAAAAATTACTCTCGTGGAGTCATAACTATTTGTAGCAGTTCTTCGTCATTTCACCGTCGGTTATATTTTATTAGTAATATTTCATTGCTGTTCTCTTAAACTTTACTATTTTTCGTGACTTAACAGCAATTTAAAAAGTGCCATTAATTCTTTAAAATCCATTCAGTTTTAACCACCATAAACACATGTAAATTAACAGATAATCCATGTTCCTTCTATACTGCAAACTTGATGTTAAACAGTTTTTATTATACTCATTAACGTGACCATGAATAACATGGCTTCTTTTGAATTTAAAACATAAATGCCTTCTACAAAGGCTGTTTTTTCCGCACGTGATTTTGATGATGTTATGGTGACTTCACAGTAACAGATATAGCTGGATTAGTAAGTTAACGTGGCTGATCACATTTGCCACTGAACCGACGATCACTGTTCGTGTTCTGGGGCGAAGACTAATGTCTCGGCAAACGTCCTCGGGCGGGATAGGATTATGATATTCGGAGGGTCGCTGGGAGTAGTTGGAGGCGGAAGACGGCGGATCAAGTTAAGTAGCATGCCCTGGGGGAGGCCTATGTCCAGCAGTGGACGAACGTGGGCTGATGATGTTAAGATATTAATGACGATAAGATGAAGATGGTGGTGACGTCATTTAGCTATTTTGTTTGCATATAAATTATTCATTTCTAAGTACATCTAGTGTAAAACACATGGGAATAACATCGTATTCAGATTCGTTATCTCTAAATACAAAGAGCTCGTTAATTCTCACACGATCTATTTTAAGGCAATATCTACGATCGAAATGTTTTATTCAATAATCGTGGAATAATGATCTTTTCATCGGCTTATTAACTTTACGGAATGCACGTCTGCATCCAATTAGATTACACTAACACAATATTTTCCTCTCATAAGAGATCAAGGTTCCGTTTGTTACGCAAAATTATTGAGCAAAGATGCAATGCGATGCATATTCCGCTTCTGGGTTCATATCGCCACTTTGAATGTCTCTAGTCTATACAACAAATTATACCTACTAATTTTATAATAAATGCAAAAGTATGGATGTATTTGTTTGAGCTGAATTTTGGTACATATTTTAACGGGTAGGTAGGTACCTACTGCAGGCGTAAACTCCTGACAGGACATCGTAATTGTCCCGAAAATGGCTGAGACAATCTCACTTAAATTAATACGTGAATACGGCTGTGTTGTATTTTATAGATTATATAACACTCAGTATGTATTAGCATCCCATTTTATTGAGTTTTGATCTCATCGGTCTGAGGGTTCTGACTGACTTTTTTTATACAACGAAGTTAGAAGACGAGTAAGACGCTCTCCTGATGGTAAGAGATAACGCTGCCCATAATTAGTACAATGCTACCCAGTATTTTACAAAGGTAAAATTCTGGGTGCACTGCGAGTCTCTTCAGCCCAGTAATTTCTCTAGCTACAGCGCCCTCCTACCGAAGCACAGCAATGTTTGCACATCACTGCTCAGACGGTAGAATAACTGGCACTCTTGGGGTACCCAACTAGTCAAGCTCCTGCATAGGAAGTCTACCCCCTGACTGAAGGTCTCTAGTCTTCAAAATCGTTAACTTACATATACTTGTGCAGTAGCCAGCACGAATCCAACGCAGACTCCCGAGAACATCCTGCCCACCAGCACTAGAGGGAAGTGTTTGGCAAAGCCCAGGATCAGCCAGCTGGCTGCCCACAGAGGTGCCGTGAGCTGCAACGTTCGCTTGCGACCTGCACGCTGCATCAGCGACCCTGACACCATGCTGCCCATAAATGCGCCTAGTGGAGGTATGGCTCCTAAAATAGAATGTAATATTGTATCAGATTAGATGACAGAACAAGTGAAAAACAAAAGAACTATTTAATTAAAAATAAACCGCTCGGCTGATCTTAACAAAATATTAATGATGGTTCTATGACCCCTTGTAAATAATTGGTTCAAGTATGTAATAATATCGGTGACCCTATGTTTTTGCAGAGAATAGTGAACCTTTCTTCATTTTTATTAAAATTAACGGTTAACATGTGTACCGAATGAAGAAATTTTCTTCTGCTAATTTATTCGTAGGTCTCAGCTCGTTAGTCCCCTTGTATCATATTAAAGAGATTATATGACGCAGAATTTGATAATACATCAAAGTAATATGTTGGTCATCTTAGAGAGCGTTTAGCGGAATAGATATAAAATTTATATCATTAAAAACACTGATTTTCCACGTATATTCGTGAAGTTTTCCTCAAGGAAAAAGGTAAATTTTATACGAACTTTAAAAAATTGTTTTTTTATTTACCAATCCATGACTTTTGTTCGCTGTTGAGAATGAGATGTGGATCTTCAGCCTCGATAGAAGGGATACCCGACGCTGAGTACCCTCGTACTAAACCGATGATGAGGAAAGCCAGGGATGCTCCAAAGGTCAGCCATAGCTGAAATAAAAACAAGTTATTTTTAAAACAATGTTAAAGAAACTTCAATATCGCTTGCATTACACGCGAGACGTACTCTTTATTTCATAACTTAAAAACCGCTAACCCGATTTAAATAAATTTGAATGGACACGTGGATAATACAAACTGTAACCTTCTCCTTATTTAGACTTATTATTGGGTGTGGTAACAACAGTAATAATATAATATAGGAATGGATAGTTCCGAAATTTCATTACATCGTCAAAAGTTTATGGGTAGGTTTATGGGTACCCGTATTGGAAATTAATAAACCACCGAAATCGCAAATGAAATTCTAAGCGAAACTTTATGATGATTAGAAATAAATAACAATCACGTCCAATGGCGTCATCACTAAAATAATCTCAGCATCTATAACATTGATATTATAAAGGCGATAGTTTGTGTGGATGTTTCTTACTGCTTCACGCCTAAACGGGTGGACCGATTGACCTGAAATTTGGTATAGATATAGCTTAGACCCTGGAATAACACATAGGCTACAGTCTACAGTACAGCGAGAAAAACCGCTGGGTGCAGTTAGTATAATCTGGTAAACTGACTTTAAGATTCTTTTTTTTTTATACTAAATAGGCCTACGTTTGACCACATCCCACCTGATGGAAAGTGAAAATGCGGTCGACGATGGATCACGTATGACGCCTAGAAAGGTACCTATTCACTCGTGCCTTGAAGATACCCAAGTCATGTTCAAGTCCTCCAATTCCCATACGTCAATGATTCTAGATTCCAGCGTGAGATTCAAACGTTAAGACAACGAAAGGTTTACATGTGCAAAAAAAGATGTATTCAGTGGAATAAAAATCACCAATGGAGCTATTAGGCTGGCCTTAGTAGCGGCTATTTGACTATTACATACAATGGAGTGCACCTAACTCGCGTGACCGGCGGAAGAGGGTCATCAGTGGCTGCTGACTACCACGTGACATCACGCGCCTGCCCCGGAACCGATCAACACTCCGGTAAGAAAATAATTGATATATTCCTAGGTCTAAAATAGATAGATAACCCTTTATTGAAACACAAACGAAAGTGTACAAAAACAACTTAGAAAGTATAATATGAAAGTAAGTGTCAAAGCCAGGAGCACAATCTATTTTCTTTTATGAAAGTAGCTAGCTGCGCCCAGAGGTTTTACCAGCTGTACAAGTAGCCTATATGTTATTCCAGGGTCTATCTGTATACCAAATTTCAATTCAATCAGTCCATCTGTTTAGGCGTGAAAGAGTAACGAACATTCTTCCATACATTCATATAATCTTTTACGTTTATAATATTAGTAAGACTAATAAGATAGATAATATAGTATATCCGACTATATAGCCGACATATCACACTCCCATATAAAAACAGCACCAACCCAAAAAAATATTTTATTATTATTTCAAACTTAAACAAGTACAAATAAAGTTGCAATTGCTGTAAAAATACTTTTTGAGTTGACCCGGTATTGTACTAGGTGTGCGAATAGTAAGTTTTTATTCCAGGGTATATAAGTTATCTGTATACCAAATCAGTCAGTCCACCCGTTTAGGCCTAAAAAACATGTATCCAGACATCCATACATTTTACAAAGTTACGCGTTTATAATATTAAATATTAGTAAGAATTAAGAAAGCCGTTCGATTTCGCTTGGCGGTCAGCGAAATACCGAGCTATGACAATTGCAGTGTACTTTTTTATGAAATCAGATGAACGAGACGAGCGTGACGCTCGCCTAATGTTAAGCGATAACGCCTGCACATTCAAGTCACAGTGTTACCTAGATCAGTAGATTACGTGCTTATCCACTTAGAATAATAATTGTCACTTATATTGTTTGTTTAAAAACCTTATACAAAAAGTAGAATATCTACTCGGTTGAAGTCGAAGACCCCAACTCGTTGAAAAGATTTTTTGTTAATCGCATGGATTTTCCTTTTTAAAACCAATAATTGTGTGTGGTTAATGTAGGTAGGTGTAGTACCAACTATACCTATTTATTATTTACTCGTATTTACGAATGTTGAATACTAGAGGCAAAATGCCCGCATCTGCTTGTTTTAGTGCTTGTGTAGTAACGTGGAATAACAATAATAAAACTTATTAAAAATACAGTTCTGTGCAAAAATAATTATCTTACTAATATTATAAACGTGAAAGTTTGTGAGAATGTATGGATGTCTGGATGTATGTTTGTTACTCTTTCACGTCTAAACGGGCGGACCGATTGAGCTGAAATTTGGTATAGAGATAGCTTAGACCCTAAAATAACACATAGGTAAAGCGGGTAAAAAGTAAAACCGCTGTGCGCAGCTAGTATTATATAAATACGAAAGTTTGTGAGTACGTGCGTATGTTTGTTACTTCTTCACGCCTATACGAGTGGACCGATTGAGCTAAAATTTGGTATAGAGATAGTTTAGAGATGGAATAACACATAGGCTACATACAGTACAGCGGGTAAAACTGCTGGTCACAGCTAAATAGTTCTCCATGAAGGTGAACGTTATATCATTGTCAAGTGACTCTTAATTAGAGAACAATACGGTATTATTATTAAGGTGACATTCGGCAGAAGGCAGCAACTGCAACCTGCGTAAATATAAGCCTTTTAAACTACTTTCATAGTTTGGTTACATTTAACTCTGATTAACATATCTAGCATTTTAGCACGTTTCGCTAAACGCATTTTTTGACATTGAAAATTTTTAAACATATAACATAGGTTACTTAGATATAAGATATTTGATATTTAGCTTTGTCCCGCGGTGTTACCCTCAGTATACATTGGTAACTCACTTAGGGGATAAAAAGGGATTTAGACGAATTTCATCTCAACCGGTCAGCTGTTTGGGCATGAAGAAACAATCAAACACATTAATTTTGCATTTATAAAGTTGGGATTATATACAAAGTGTTACTAAGCCATGCGCTTAACGTCTGTTAGTTGTCTGAACTGGTTTTATACAAATAAATATGTATATTATATTTTGTATTATAATTAATTTCGTAACTAAAACCACCAAAAGTCTGCATCAAGGATAGTTGCCACGTGCCGCAATACGCTTAATATTATGACCACAGAGGAACAAGTTATTTCTCGTACCTACATATATAACTAGTAGCACGACGAGTCGCATGCTTTTCGGTGCCCGCTGCGATCCGAGAGCTACGGAATGTCACGTTTAATCCATTTTCGTGCTCATTTTTAGTCTCTGTTTCCAAATTAGTCATGTTTTCAAATTAAGAATAAAATAACTCTTTGAATTGCCAAAATATCGCAAAACTATGACACAATTAATTCTCTAAGTGTGGCAATTGGTGGTGCTATCGTTAATAGCGATCTCTTCTCAGCGATAACCAAGCATTTATTGTTATATCTAAGCTATGTTGTTTCTCAAATTTCCTTCCAATTACGGAGGATAAGGGACAGATTCCAGGCTCCATTTTCCAATCTACTCCAATCATGCATGAGAAACCGCTGTCGCTTTATGAGTATTTTTTATGCAATAACACAATAATGGATGGCAGCAACAGTAATAATAAAGCACATCTATGAGAAGAACGAGTAAGAAACTCTTAGGGATTGTTTTTTTAAGTACAGTTCCCTTGTACAGCTTAATAGAATAAATTCTTTCAAATAAAAATAAAACAGCGTGTAATTTAAGACTGTAGGTAAGATGACAGTCTAAGTAGGTATTAACTGTGTAACTGTTCATTTCACAAATGGTTTAAACCTACTACCTGTATAAGTACTCGTACCAACAAAGTAAATAAATTATATAAGTACTCACTTAGGTACTTATTGCTAAAATGACAATCATCCGCGCAATCATAAAACAAGCAATATTTGCTTACAATTTACCTTATTCTAACATAAAACAACATTTACGTGATTTTGTTTTATCTCACTTATTGAAAAAAATATATATATGACTAGCGGATGTTGAGTCATGGGCAGAAAATAAGAAAGATTTTATGCAAAAAAAATATACGCGTCGACTTGTAAACCAACTCCGTTGTTTTTCGTCGGTTAAATAATACTTAGAAGTATTTAAGACGGTGTGGGTATACCCGTGCCTGCCACATGGGATCCCACATAACCCACGGCGGTACGGCCGACGAGAGGGTACGTGAAAAGGTATATTTTTCTCGGCGTTTTCAAAAAACCCTATAATACTCAACTAGAGTTACGAATTTTGCACATATTTCATGGTTATGATTATAATTTTTTTCTCGGCGCTCGCAGCAAGCTGCTCGCGCACTTATTATTATGAATGTTTGTGTTTGTGTTGTTGCTTTCTAAAAGCTCAAAGCGAGCTAAACACACATTTTTCGTAGTAAAAATTGTAATATTTTTGCCCGTCCGCACCTTGGCCCCCCCCAGAACCAAATCCTGGATCCGCCTATGTACTCAATCATCAGTTTGCTTACGGTTAAAAATCCTGCCTAATCGTATAGTCTTATTCCCCGCATTCAAAGGCTATAATTTATTTCCCTAATTCGTTGGCTACAATCTACAATACATTATGTAGGTATTATCACGGTAAAGAGATATACAGTAGTTTGACTCCATAGAAACGGGCGGAAAATGGAAGTGAATAGATGTCGGTAGATGTGGGTAGAAGTGGGTATATAATCCAGAAGCGGGTGCCACGCAGCGACGGGCGGACGTCGCGATAGTTTTTTGCAAGTATTTAGTGTTATTTACGTTATTTACTTTTGACGTATGTATACATAATATAATAAATTATATAAAATTATATAAAAATGGCAAAAAAATAGCATACTATATTATGCTGTTTTTGGTAGCTTGAACTTATCAGGAAATCCAGAAATAACATTATTAACCCCCGACGCAAAATCGACGGGGTGTTATAAGTTTGACGTGTCTGTCTGTCTGTCTATCTGTCTCTCTGTGTGTGTGTGTCTGTCTGTGGCACCGTAGCTCCCGAACGGATGAAAGGATTTTGATTTAGTTTTTTTTGTTTGAAAGTAAGGTTAGTCGAGAGTGTTTTCAGACATGTTTGGTGGAAATCGGTCCAAGATGGCCGCCGCTACAAAATGGCGGATTCCTTTTTTTTGCGCGACCTCCTCAATATGGGTATCAAATGAAAGGGCTTAACTAGTAGAATACAACCCATTATATAAAATTAAAAATCCAAGATGGCCGCCACCACAAAATGAAGAATTGCGTATTGCGTTGGGGGTTTTTTAAATTTTTAATTTAATTCACTTGTTTATCAAGCAACATGGAAAGGTAATAAAATTAAAAAGGTCAGTTAGTTAAAAAGGGGAGGAGGTGGGGGAAGGGGAGGAGGGGAAGGGGAGGAGGGGAAGGGGAGGAGGGGAAGGGGAGGAGGGGAAGGGGAGGGGGGAGGGAAGGAGGGGAGGGGAAGGGGAGGATGGGGAAGGAGGGAAGGGGGAAGGGGAGGAGGGGGAAGGGGGGAGGGGGTGAGGGGGAGGGGAAGGGGGGAGGGGAGGAGGTTGTCTTGTCTTGTCTTTTTTCTTGTCTTGTCTTGTCTCTTGTCTTGTCTTTTGTCTTGTCTTGGGTTTTAATATACGCCGCCACGACATGATAGGTAAGTAGGTAGTAGGTAGGTAGCTCAAGTAGGTAGATGATATGAAACAGGTAGGTACCTACTGTATGCGGGCAGCGGCTGCCCGGCAGCCCTATGACTTGCGCATGTACCGCGAGACTGTAGGTATTTATGTTCAAAAATCACGCTCAGTCAAACTACTGTATATCTCTTTACCGTGGTATTATGTAAACATTCTTATAGTATTATGTTGCAGATTGCAGACTAGCTGATATTGGGGTTTTCAGAGAAAAAATATGAGAGATTTGAAAGTTTTTGTGTTTCAGGGATCAGAAAGTTTTTGTATTCTTGCAACAGGTGGTTTACCGCATCGGGCCTTAAGTGACAACAAAATTTCTGTGCATACCTAAATACTTGTACCTATAACCTACGAGTTCGTATTCTAGTGTATTATCAAATTCGCGCATTGTGCACTAAACACGATACGTGAATTTGAAACAAATAATTATATACTTTTAATTAACAAAAAATAGAATTAGAATTTCTCATTGTAGCGACCTTGGTCCATTCTTATTTACATAAGTGGCATTTTAATAAAAAAAACCATATTATTTGCTGTCAACGCCACAATAATTACAATATAAAGTAGGTAATTAATTTAAATTCCATTATGACATTTATCAGACTCTTAAAAATACAATTAAAAGGTTGACTCAGAATAATCTACGCATGCAGGTTAACATGTATCTATATTTACAAAACTAATTTTTTTTTTTATTATTCTTTATACGTTAGCCTTTGACCACGTTCTCGCCGACCATGGTCTGGTTTCGTTTTGGGTAATGGGGAACGTGATAGATAATACTAAATCAAAAAGATGTCATTTTTTCTGGACCTTTTTCCCTGTATTAGAAGTTGTGTACTGTGTTGCATTGTTTTCTCCATACTTATTATTTCACGGTTTAATTTTAGTGACAGAACATGTCTTGCAACTTGCAACCATCACATAAAATGAATTTGTTTTTAAATAATATAAGACGTTGTGTCTAAGTAGTTTCAAAGACTTTTTTTTTAATGTGATGAAGTAGAAGACGAGCAAGACGGTCTCCTGATGTTAAGAGATAACGCTGTCCGTAATCAGTACAGTGCTACTTAGGATTTCACAATGATGTGAAATTCAAGGAACACTGCACCAACGCTTCTTACTCAAGAGTCATAAGATGTTAAGACTCTTTAGCCCAGTAATTTCACTAAACTAATAAATTTCACTTAAGAACGACTATATCTATTTATTGGATGAAATTGTTTTTTATATAAAAATTGTATGATAGAAAACCATCGATAGGTTTAGCAAAACAATAATTTCCGGCCTATGATAACGCGAGGTCGTTTCTCCTACGAATAAGGAATGTAGCCGGGTCCTATCAGTAAATTCAACTACCTGTTGCTTAGTAACCTTAGTAACAGTATTAGGTTTATTATTCATTAAATGTTTTATTCTCTATTGTGACAATGAATTAACTGTAGATTAATAGATATCGAAAGATGTTAATCTTTAATTATTTAATTCATTACCTTTCAAGTGGTGCAGCAAAAGAATTACGAGCAAAGTTTGAGAGAACGTTGTGTTGTTGTTGTGTTAGATACGTAATCAAATTGTTATCTTGAATTGTTGTATATCATTATAATTGTAATGGGCACTTAAAGTCTATGGGTCTGGCTTAATATCGCAGTATGAAGGTAATCCAATTCCTTTGAACTAGAAATCGACAACTTCTTGATTTTATTTATACGGTTATACGTAGTTTTAATTTATAAATACGAGAACTATAAATCTAACTTTCAAAATGTATAAAATACAAGTTGCTTTTCACAAGTGAAATACTATAATACTATACTATTCAGATGACAAGAATGCTGGCTTATATTTTGCTCAAAAAATAAGTTTATGCATTCAGCGGGGCAATGCCGCCAGCATTCTTGCCACATTCCCTCCTCCACCTGTTTATTAGATTAAGTTTTGTAGTTAGTTTTAGTTTTAAGTGTTTAGTTTTTAAGTCTTTACCTATTAAGTTTTTTAGTTATTAATCTACATAATATGTTAATGGTTGTAATAAAGTCTTATGCGATTATAATTTTAAAAAAATTCAACCACAACACACCTACTCCAAATAATAGCATTGTAAACGGCGGAGTTCAGAAAAAATGGTTGTAAAAGAAAATTACCGACTGACAGCCCATCTTGAATCGTTGAATTATAACTAAGCGATTTGCATGGAATAATTAATTTAATTTTAAGGTTTTTTAAAATAAGTTATAAATAACTAAACACTTTTAATAATAAATTATTTGGAGTAGCAGCAATCTAAATCTTCATTGATGACGTCATGACACATTATAAATCAATACCAGTTACCACACTGCCATGGGCATATAATATATACAGGTAACTCTGTGTCGACATCCTCACAGGTTGAAAGAAGCACGTGACTGTGACTCAACACATCTTGCTCAGGCCACAGTCCTCAATACGAAGTTCCTCAATACGAAGTTTAGTGACTTTCTTTCGCCAACTATTACGTATGTCAAATATAACCACACGACTACTTTCTACCTTTTTACTATAATGGATAGATAGATATGATATATTTTTTTGAGACACCACAATTTTAAAGTACAATTTGAGTAGAATATAACTCATCAATAATACTTTTCGTTATTTTTATTGTTGTTAACTGTACCTAAGTACAGCTTTTCTTTATGATTAATCTCACAGAGTGTATCTAACTAGACAGTCAATTCTACAAGTGGTCGTGTTCTTGGAAAGAGCATATCGTGTGGTAGCGGTCTTCTGAGGTGAAGGAACGATGAAAAATATAAAGATTAAAAGTACTTACACGTTCAGAATTCAGAAATGCACCCAAAATTTTGTATAAGTTTATTCAGCAATCCATTTAACTTTATTTGTCTTTTAATTCTAATGACTAACATTGCAAAAGTGCATTTAACCGCTTTATATCAAAAACTGGCTGTTGTTGTTGGCTGAAGAGTTATCATTATCTAACGAATTAGTAATCTGCCGATTTTCCCATAAACGTGCTAAGTATACCTAAACACTTAGATTTAAGATGAATGAGATAAAGATTATCGTCGATATCAGTCACGGGACCAACGGTAGATGACTTTTTTATTTGTTTGACAAACTTATCATAATGTGTAAGTAAAATCAGGAAATATCACACCTTAACGATAACTGCTTCAGAAACATTATTATTTTTAGCAATAGTGCATTACCGTTCTACAGAACCTTTCCCGTCCGTTCCCGTCCGTTTACCGTTTTTTTGTAATGATTTGTATTAAAAGTCTTTATATAATTGCGAATTAAATGCATCGTACATTTTTTTTTTGTTATTAACCCTTTAGTAATTATATCCGTAACGATTAATGTTGTAAAATTCTTTTTAACGCTCGCTCGCATGTGAAACATTTTTACAAATTGCGAATAAATGTATAGTTTGGCTATTCGTTTGCTAAATAATAATAAATAATTATAATCCCCTTCACTTTTTTTAAGATATTACACATTGTGATTTCTTAATCTATTAGGTATATTAAATAACCAATTATTGAAGTGCTAAACTTGAATGGATTTGGATTATCTATCTACTTATCACATTATTCTCTCATCTTTATTTGCTTTATCAATACTTAAACAATTGTCTATCTATTTGAAAGTAACATTAACTTGTGTGGAAAACTGTTTCAAGATACAAGTAGCCTTCTAAGCATTGCACCTTGCATGTTATTCTAGTACTTACTAAATAGAAGAAGAAACACAAATAGACGTAATACGAGTAGTATGTTAGTTTAGGTTCGTTAATTTCTATTTTCCATTGAACAAAGGTTTACAATATTTAAAGCAATAAAATGCAACCAAACTTTTGAAATTTAAGCACGTATTCTTAATGGATTAGAGACATGACTGGCATAATAATACGAGTACCTATATATTGTGTAAATATAATCTATGTAAATACACTGGAAACTCGAATATCCTGACATCGCTCATATGGGTTTGTAATTGCCGGCAAATTGATCATGAAATTATTATTGCGACAATTATTTTCAACTAAATCTAGGTACTAGGTAACGTGATTTTTTTTACTTTTTTTTGTGACAAATGCCTTTATTGAGAAAAAAAAACTAACAATACTACAGCTGCTACAGCAATAAAGAACACTTTTATTAACCACAAAGAGTGCCCAGAATGCTGGTAGCATTGCCACGTTGAATGGCAATACTTATACGTTGGGCCAAATATACCCCAGCATTTAATTCTATTAAGTTGTAATTGTATCCTAGTTTAGAAAAAATAAATAGTTTTCAATGGAAATAATATATTATGTAATGAGGTTCATTAAACATGTCATAATGTACAATTTTTTGAAATAAAATAATCATTAATTTGCATCGGCAATACCACTGGCGTTGTATGGTTGAACATACTAATTAAACTATTATATATAAATTCGAAAGTTTGTGAGTGACAGTGTATGTATGTTTCTTGTATTAATATTCACCTATATTTGCATGTAGGAGGTAGGTTTGTATGTACGTAGGTATATTATTATGATTTCGAAATCTACGCTGGTACCTCTTGGTGTATTGCCCTTAAAATGTTCGTCACAACTCACAACGGACCTAATATCATAATAATATGATCCCGCAATCGAAACTAGTTTAAAAAATCACGTTTTATATTAGTCACATGACTTTAAATTATGGAAATTAAGGATGAATAAATTATCATAATAATTCGTGAATATTATTATCACAATAACAACCAAAGGATATCAAAACCCTCTAGTGTTTTAAAAATTCCAAACTATAACCAAACAATTTAATTATTGTAATCTAAATTACTGCCAATCCTTAGAATGCATATAAAACAATTTTCTTGACTAGTGCTTGAATAGTGCTATTCAAAAAGTGCAGGTCGCAAAAATCGAATGTTGTCAAAGGATTTCAAAAATTTTTGAAAACGTTAAAATAAACGACAGCGATATAAGTCAAGTTGGATGATTTTGCATAATCAGCATCGATGGAAACAATTCTAGGTATACTATTAATAATATTATGTCGATACTCGATCGAAGGTAGGTATGTGCGATCGAGTCGATGTCGGCCCGATCTATGGAAAATGAACCATATCTACTGTGCGAAATTCTGTGAAAAATTGTGTAACTAAATTTATTTCGCCGTTACATGAGTCTTAGACACCCATCTATATAATATCTTCCTATTTTCCTCCCTATGTCTCTTCTATTTTGTTGTTGTAAAATTTATTTTTCTATGTGGTAAATATACAGATCTATCTACGTACACGTGATCTATAAATATAACCTAATTATAATAAAGAAATAAGTAATTATAAATTATAATTACGCTAACGTATAACTACATTATAGATAACAATAGAAGGCATTAAACATTTATATAAGTTAATTTAAACTAATTTCGCGTTTCGCTAATTTCGTCCCCATTCAAACGTGAATAAGTATAATTATATCGAATAAGTATTTATAGAAACCTTATTAATATTACTTATTTGGTATAAAATATTGATAAATTTAAATCAAGATCCTTTATATATATAAACTAGGTTATAGCTCGCGGCTTTGCCCGCATGGCAAAATTCTTTCTTAGCGGAGGTCTACGCCATAAAACCTATCTATGTTCCAAATTTCAACCCAATCCGTCCAGCGGTTTAGGCTGTGCGTTGATAGATCAGTCAGTCAATCGGTCACTCTTTCCTTTTATATATTTAGATAGACTAGCTGACCCGCGCGCACTTCGTTGCGCGTGACAGTCAATAAAGCGAAAGTTTGGTGCTGCCATTTAGGATTGTATTTCCATCTCCGCGATTTTGTGAGCGTAAAATAGTTTTAACCCAGTGGGTAGTGAATAATATCGGACTGGGTATATCTATGAAGTTTTGTTTTGCTATCGCAGGAACCAGTCCTGTGTCCTTTCCCGGAGGTCAAACTATCTCGGTTTAACGGTTGTTGATTGTCTTCACAAATTTTCACGCCTCTTTTCAGGAATTAGAACTATTTGTGGTCCTTTCCCGGTAACCCTTAAACTTATCTCTACTGTAATGTACCTAAACCTAAGTTAAATTATAATTATTGGTTACCAATTTCTCACACTATCTTTCTCACGACTCAAATCAATTCTGTGATTCCTGAATTCCCATTAAAACTCTGACTCTCCTTCCTCCTGCCTGTAATACTGATTCTCCTTAATAGTTAATTTCTGACATAAAAACTATTCAATAACTTTCCATGCAAACGTTTTTCGGAAATAATTCCCGTTCTCCTGGGAATTTCACAAAATCCCTCCTTATTGGTCGCCTACGTTATATTAAGAATACGTTGACCAAATTTTAGCTAAAACGAAGAAGCGGCTACCGATTTCCTACACAAACTGCATCCCCCCCCTTTCCTCCCCTTAAAGGTTGATTTCTGGGATAAAAAGTGTCTCGTATCATTTTTTATGACTCAAACTAAAGGTTGTATCAAATTTTAGCGTAATAGATAGAGTCAACGGTTCTAAATTTCATTTTGTTGCAGCTATTTCGAAATTGATTTGATTTCCATCCCCGCGGCGTTGAATTAGTATACATAGTTATATTTCCTCTGCTCTGGATAGCGAAGAAAATCGAGCCAAGTATTTCTATGCAGTTTTTTTTCGCTACCACAGGAAACAATCCTGTGTTACTTTCCTGGAATTCAAAATATTTTAATACAAAATTACAGCTAAATCAATTTAGCGGCTATTGATTCCTTTTTCCAGAATTCCTTATTCCATAAAACTATTTGTTTTCCTTTTAACTATCTATATTGGGAATTTAAGCTAAATCGGTTCCTCATGCCTCATACTATCATTCCCGAGACTCAAATCGATTCCGTGGTTCCTGTAGGTATGCCCATAAAACTCTGACCTTAAAAGTGAGGGAAGGTGAAAGGCCCTTTCACCTATATGCATTGTTGACTTAAGGAACTAAGACTAAGGGACTATCTCAATTATGTCCTTTCTTTTGGCTCAAGCTGTATCTATTTCGAATTTCTGCAAAATTAGAGCTGCGGGTACTAATTTCCCATAAAAACACCGATCCCCCTTTCTCCCTTTAAGCTTGGTTTCTGTAATAAAAGCTATTCCAGGCCTTTTAAGAGTCTCCAATTAACAACAAAATCACAAAAAGTAAAGAACAATTTTATTTTCTACAATTTTCAGTTTAAATGTTCATATTAGGGATTTAGAATTTAGATATTTAACGTGCCTCACGATTTTATTTTTCAGCTTTTTAGTACACTGTATTCAACATGTCAACCCCATTCATTTGATACCCATATTGATGAGATTAAAAAAATTGGTTATCCGCCATTTTGTAGCGAGTGCCATCTTTGATTTTTATTTTGTATAGTGCACTGTATTCTAGTTATCAAGTCCTTTCATTTGATACCCATATTGATTGGAAAAAAAAATGTAATCCGCTTTTTTGTAGCGGCGGCCATCTTGGATTTAAAATAATTTTAAATATACGTAATTATATTGTCACCAGAACCAAAGGCGTACACCAAATTTCATTTGAATCGGTTGACAGGAAGAGGGCGAAATTTCAAATTTGCGATTTTTTTTTTACTAAATTTGACCCAAGAATAAAAAATAATAAAACAAACGGAGTGAGCTAAATAAAACCGTTTAAAATAATAAAAAATGATATTAGAAACCTCAATAATTGAAGACCTATCCGTAATCCGTAGATACCTAAAACGTATGGGTTTGATGAATAAAATGAGTTTTAGTTCTATGGGGAGCCCAAAAAATATTTTTTTTCTATTTTTGTGTGAAAAACTTAATGCGGTTCACCGAATACATCTACTTACCAAGTTTCAATCGTATAGTTCTAATAGTTTCGGAAAAAAGTGGCTGTGACACATGGACGGATGGACGGACGGACAGACATGACGAATCCATAAGGGTTCCGTTTTTGCCATTTGGCTACGGAACCCTAAAAACCACCTCAACAAAAAAAATAACTTTAGAACTTCCGAAGACTTTTATTAAATAAGGCATGCAAACGAATTTACTCACATAAAGTTAATAAAATAATAATAATTCAATTAGACAATTTCAACATAAAATTAAGGACAATGATTTTTCTGATTATGTGATGGAACTTTAAAGTGAATATATATAATATATCTAATATATAAAATTCTCGTGTCACAGTTTTCGTTGCCATACTCCTCCGAAACGGCTTGACCGATTTTGATGAAATTTTTTGTGCTTATCCGGTATCTGTGAGAATCGGATTTATAATAAAATTATATATTTATAATAAAACAATTATTATTTTGCTATCTCAGTGTAACTCTCATATTAACTTTTAATCATTCCTATTAATTATTTATATGGCAAAACAACGTTTGCCGGGTCAGCTAGTTATTTATAAAATTATTCAACAAATATGGTATATGGTATGTAATAAAATAATTAATATCAGGTATTTTAAAGTTACATTAATTTTATAGTAATTATTAAGTGTTAAATTTTTGACTCGCAGTCTGTAAAACTCTAGGATTCAGGAATAACGACATGGATTGTTGACCGCCCTTTGGCATAATTTATTTATTTAAGGACATCCAACGCAGGAAACACATAACAATTAAAAGTCTTAAGGCTATTATGTCTTTAGTCTGTGTGATCCTACAATTATAGGATGCCACAGCATGCACAACTAAACATAATACTAATAAATAATACTACATAATAGCAAAAAGGTTTGGTTTCATAAGTCGTTTAAAAAGGTACTCATGTCCAACAAATCGCTTGCGAGTTTTAACGACGAACAGCGCCATCTAGTTTCATAATGGGTAAAATAGTGGCACATCGGAAAAGAGTTTGTATTTTGTATGTGTTCTTTATAAAATATGTTTTTGAGCGTTAAAAACTATTCAAAATCAATAAATAAATGTCCTTTTTGGAGTCTAACTACATACATCCATATCAAATAGGGCTAGCTAGCGGTTACTGATTTCCTATACAAAATTTGACTTCCACTCTAAGGCCAATTTCAGGGTTAAAAACTGTCCCATATCCTTTTTAGAGGCTCAAGCTATATCTAAACCAAATTTTAGCTTAATGGGGTCATTAGTTACTGATTTTTCATTCAAACTTTGACCTCCTTTATCCCGCCTTAGAGGTTGATTTCTGGAATAAAAAGTATCCCATATCATTTTTTACAACTCAAACTACCTTTGTGCCAAATTTTAGCTCAATAGGATCAGCGGTTCTAAATTTCCCATACAAACTTCGACCCCCCCTTTACCCCCCTTAAAAGTAAATTTCTGACATAAAAAGTATTCAAAGTTTCTAATCACAATCCCAACAATCATTTCACGAAATTTCAGCTCAATCGGTTCAGCGGTTACGGATTTGCATACAAACGTTTTTCGGGAATAATTCCCGTTCCCGGGGGAATTTCGCAAAATCGCTTCTTATTGCACGATGAAGTTTTCCAAAAAATACGCTGTCCAAATTTCAGCTCGATCCGTCCAGCCGTTTGGGCTGTGCGTTGATAGCACGAAAGTGTACGAACGATTTTATATAATAAGATAAGTAAATCTTTAGATTGATATAACTCTTTTATTTAAAAACCGATTTGACTAAAACCAACACTAAGGTTCAAGTAGAGAAAACTGCAACGTATTAGTGAAAATTTTATTCAAATCGGTGGTGTTGTTTCACCTCACCAGTGACACAAACTATTTACAAATTTAGCCCAAATTAAACTAAAGGTCTACTTTCGTTTACAGGCAGATCGATAGATGGCGTATTTTTAGTTTGTCGCACTTTTTGCTTTTTGATTTTTTTGAATTGAATTTACTTTATATTCTATTACTTTTACTTCAAAATTTTGATGTAAATTAGGGGCGATGTGTCCGATATAAATGATTATTATTTATTTTATTATTTTATTTTACGTTTCCCTAGGAAAAATTGACAAAATGTTTTACGATCTAGATCGCGCAAGCGACTTTTTCGCGTCGTTTTGTTCATATGCGTATTTTCACAGTTCACCTTAGTAAAGGATCACAATGAATGGGGAGAAATTTCCATTCTTATTATATGTATGGATGGATATGGATGGATAAAGGAACCTACTAATTTAAACACTTTTTGTTTTGTTTGAGAATATCATACTTTGCGCTAACGTTTCCGCCAAGTGGGGCTGGCCGCTAACCTATAAGGTACACATGTATTATACTACTTGCAAACATGTCGACACAATATACCTACTTCTACAACTGTTCAACATTTTTTAAATTGTCTTAAAAAATATGCAAAAATCCCACTATACTCTTAATATACCTTCTATACACCTAATATTCAACTATATAATAATTGTGTTACCTATAAACGTATCGTTCCCTAAAGTCGATCTCCAAAACAGTTAAGGCCTTTTTATAAGTACCGACTCAGTAACAAAAAATATCAATTTATAATATGGTTTATAAAAAGTTCACATCAGTCGGCACACTTTAGTTTTTACTGATTAATTCATTTAATAGAATATTAGAGCATTTACTGTTGTTTAACTAGTGAAATTGCATACAAGTACGGTACCTGTTTTAAAAACGCCGGTGAAATCTGCATGTTGAACTCGAAAATAAACACACTTGCACTAATCACTAATCATTGATAAACTAAATATGGCTAATATTTAAAGAGCTATTCTTAAAAAAGCTAGCTAACTTAAGCTAGCTAGCTTCTTAGCTTTCTTTCGTGAATAAACACAGTACAAACTGCTTTAAAACAAAATAGCGTGTTTAAGTTGGGGATGGTTACAAGTACAATCAGACGTAGTACAGACAGGCGACTCTACAACCGGCCGGCGTGCGTCGGTCGTCGCGTCTGACTGCAACCACCTCTTATCACCCGTTTTGAACACCGTAGTCATGTGAGGTGAGCCTTTACCTCCACAGAGGTAAGAACTCTAATTGCAATAATCCATAATAAATGTAAAACAAATTGTCTTGTTATCCATTTATTTCATTTAACCTTTTGAACGCCACGGCACAAACGCATTTTCGTGCCCTGTACGCCAAAGCACAATTTAAAAAAAAAATCCTACGAAAGAACTAGTGTTGCCAAGAGTCGATAAATATTTTTATTTCACTTTATTAAGACTGGGTTTTTTGTCGTCTATAGACGTCGTTGGCGTACAGGACCCGCAAGTACTTGTCAAGTATAGGTGACTTTGGCGGTCAAAAGGTTAATCCGCATATCCTTCTGGGTTTTTTTTTGTCACGTGAAATAAGCTCTACTGCGAACTTTGAAGAGCTTTCAGAACCGTGATTTGTTTTTGTGTATTTTTTTCGTTATAACACTTAATTTGGAACCAATTTGTCTAACAATCGATAACAAGTTAAGGAAAAAGGAATAAAAATAAGAAGAGCTACGTAATTATGAAATGCTAGAAATTCTATAGTATGTAGGTATATTATTAAAGTCTTCTGGTCGAAGCAACAGTAATGATATTATTATAATCCTTTGAGCTCGATAATCTTTTAGGTCGGTATAAACTAGTGCTAAATCCAGTTTCATATCAATTCAAAATGTTTGCTAGTCTCGACTCGCATACCATATAGATACGATAGGTACGATTTAATAAAAATAAATAAATAAACTACATCGTGTGCATAAAATTTAAGACGAATGCAAGCCAGATATTATACAGATAGAGGTATATTCCAAATATTTTTCTACACTAGGAAATACAGAAGTCTCCTCTACTTCTGTCTTTCAGTCAATGAAAATTATAATAATTCTCTAAATGAATTTATTCGTTTATTAAGATCTAGTACAACTTTTCTAAAACCTTGAACTGAAGTAGGTACGCGTACATCCTCTTCCTTGGGTATTGTATTGTTTATGCCTAGAAACGTGTAAAAAGTATTCAAATGCGGTAGTCGCGCGTTCGAATTAAACCTTGATTAAATATTTTGTATACCCACCTCAATAATGGAGTCGCCGAACCGGTTCCATTCAGTACCATTATACCTCTATATAATTTGACTTGAATCCTTACCGCTAGTGACCAATTGAAATGTAAATGGGCTCAGATCTGTTAATACATATCACTACGAAAAACATAGGTAATACGTATATAACGAATGTACTACATGAAAATGCTTATTATTTTTAAATAGCCACAAGTTTATTTACCATAATTTTGAGGATGATGTGAAACCAATTTATTTTGAATGACTTAAACTGTTGATCTCTGATGAACTTTTTTATAAAATTCTATAGATAGAGTAACAAAGATAAAAGATCATTAGTTAAGTACTTACTTAAACTGTTTAAGTAGAGTTTGTCCGCAAACTAATTTTGAGGTAGACGCAATGAGTTTATAAACTCATTGGGTAGACGTGAATGTTAATTCTGTACAAACTCTACAATGAATCAATCAATCAAATGACTCTCTAATATCGAACATTATGTATTTATTTTAATAGATTACAATGAAGCATCTTTGTAAGTAAATTTTACAACTATTTAGTTATAATTTAAAACTCTACCGCTCATTTGGAAATTGGAAAACCTCTATGAGATACCTCTATGATAAGAACGGGTAAGAAACTCATAGAGGAATAGGCTTGATAAATTTTATGTAGGTAAGTATTTAATGACTTTTTGGTAAAATGGTTGTAAGTGAACCATTTCTACAAACAGGTTTGCATGGTCACATGACATGGGTAATTATACCTGAGTTACTAAAACAAGCACGTATTTACAATTACCTAATCTGCTTTTTTCTATCCTCAAAACTGTAAAAGAATTAATCTACTAACTTCGTTCAATTATAATACTTCATTTAATTAAATTAGAATTCTTTATATTTTTCGCAAGCTCTCTTAATAGCAGTGTGCTCGGCTTAAAATGTTTTTACACTGAAAGCTGACCAAACCTGACTTAAATAATTACTTAACAACACTTATATACCTATATTATAGACATTCCAAATTTCATTTTGTTTAGCTTCGCCAGTTCGCAAACTATTTAATAAAACGAGCATGCCGAAAGGTAGATAATGACGATCTGAATGTTTTTACATTTCTACTGTTACCTTTTTGTACCATTTTCGCTTATGATTAAATGAAATGTGTAGACAAATTTAAGGACAAAGTTAGACAATCTTAACTGAAAATTACTTTCTTCCTACACATGTTTACTTATAAGGTAATATAAATATTTATAGGACGCATTACATCAGTACTCAGTACGTCTTTTGACATTCCGAAACGCAACCTCCTAATAAATTAGTTAAGTCCTTATTTAGTTTTCAAGGTTTAATGAGTTTATCTACAGGGAAAATGGTAGGTAAAAATTAAGGCAAAAAACCGCTACCGAAATTTATTTTTGCATACGATTATCGTCTTCTTCATTTCAGACTGTACCAACTGTCCTTCGTGGGTATCTATAAACTTTATCTCACTAAAATATAAACGTGCAAGTATGATGTATGTGTGTTTGTTACCTTTTTACACCTAACTTTCTGAGCTACAAGTTATTTGTCTATATTTTGAAACTGTGTAGCCATAAGATGAGAATACGGGACACGGAAGGGTTATGTGAGGTTCTTTTCACGGGCCGTCGGGGCCGCGGATGAATGCTTCGGCGTACCCGTTGCCCCGACATTATGGCGTCCCGCAGGACACCCCCAGGTTTTTTAGTGGGTATCCCCGCCGCTCCCATCTTTGGCGGGGGAGTCCCACATACCGCCCCGCGCCCCCCGGTGCGGGGTGATGATGCGTAACACATTTTTCCTGGGATAAAAAAAAAGGTTCTTTTCACGGGTGAGTGAATATCCAACCCTGCGCTGGTGTGTTTGTGGTGGAGCAAACGCTAAGTACATCATGCAACGCAACGTGTATGTTGAAGCCTTATTTCCATCGTTCCCATCGACAGAAAAGTAATAGGTACAAGGAGTATCATCACATACGAGTAAGGAGATTATTTATTTCTGGATATCGATAAGAACAGTCCAAGGGAAAAGAGAACATTACTTTCTTAATAAATAATGTTGTATTATCATGATTTATTAATTATATTCAAGAGATGTGAAATTAGGTTGATTTTGAGTTTGTTGTTAAGTTTGACACATTTTATTAAGGCGATGTTAGTGGCAACCACATGACTGAAATGAGAGGTAAACAGAGTTATTATGCCATATAAGTGAATACCTAGCTAACTTTCTGAGATTTATGACCTTTATTGACCGTGTCAGATCAGGGGGATGCTGATAAATATAAAAAAAAACAAGCTTTTATTAATAAACAGCGGTAGGTAATTTAAAATTCTGATAACCTATGATCTGACCAAGTTACACAGCAGCTGGAAATTTCCTCAAGCAAAGGTTCTCTACAAAACCCAAGAACGCGTACTTATATAATGTGAAAGAAGACAATGCTAATATTATGACCTCTATTGCAAAAACGGTTGTGCGCAAGCGGTCATTGTGATCGTGTTCCAGCATGATGTTCAGTGAAGCTAGAGAGGGATTTATCCCGCCTTCTAGGTATAGTCTGCTGCCATCTACGGCCACATCGTCGCTTAACATCACGCGAGATCGTCGTCAAAAGCTTACCTATAATGAATAAAACTTTTTGATTATGATACAATAGAAATCCGAAATAATAAAATCGTAATAAATGTGAATTATCCAAACTCAAATCATTATCTGCTATCTGTTTTTATTTTAATTAGCAGGACATGTAAAGCCAAATAAAACGAGCCCAAACTAAATAGGGCTATGCAAGGCTAGACCAATTACTTACATAGTTATTTTAACCAAGATTGTTGTTTTAACATCTAGTTCTAATTTCAAACCATCTGTGAAGTCATTGAGTGTATTGCATTTGTTATTCAATTGACAATTATGTGTTAAATTTCAGCTCGATTGGACTTCGGGAAGTAGGTCAAATTTAATTTGTAAGATCGCGTTAAATTATTATTAGATACCAAACAAGTAAAATAAGTATAATTACTTATACGTAGCAAAGCGGACATGATTGCAGGTCCAACAAACATTTTTTTTTGCAAAATGCCACTTGTTCCTGTCTCCAAAGTCTTATAGATAAAATCTCCTTAGAATAATACATGAGACCAAAGGGTAGGTTAGGTAGGGAACGCCTTTAGAAACACAATTGTCCTTACTTCTACCAATATAACAATAAATGAAGTACTTAACAAAAATGAAAAATACTGCCGGTTTCATTGGAAATCTGTTTTAATGATGATAAAAAATGTGAGGTATATAGGATAACCAATTTAAATAGGTTTAATATAAAACTTGAGATTAATATAAATGTAGAGATAATAATAATATATACCATGTCATAAAAGAAACATAATATAACTATAAACGAGATAATTAGATGCATAAACTACGAGTTTTTTTCTTTGGTTAAAGAATAACATAGATGAACTGGGTTAACCTTTAAGCTTACACAACTCAACCAAACCAGTGATTTGCTGCCTCTCCACCGTGGATCACGAGACCATTGTGGGTCAAGGCAAGACACCGCTAATCTCTACTAACCTTTTATACTCAAAATCTTGTTAGAAGCTCTATTGTGTACCTACTCATGTTCTCAATGAAGGATAATTATTTTTTATTGACCTACGTGGTTGTAAATAATATTATCTAGACATTTACATAACTCTACACCTGCGGCCTGCATCTGCATTGATTTAATTATATTAATGTCGAAATGTGTTTCGGAAATGAGGAAACCGATCTACCTCATAGCAATGTGCATCTTTATTCTAGAAAAAAATACGTTTCTGCATAATAAGTATACCAAATCGTAAATAATATTCGTCGACTTTTGTGTGTGTTGATCGTCTGTGTACACTGGTACACAAACACACACAGATGATACATAACCAACTTTCGTACAGATGACTTTCGTATTTTTTGTTCGTACAGATGATACAAAACTTTGAACTTTGAATCAAAATAATTAATTAAATCCAATATTCATATATGGAAGTTTTATTTCTTTATGTGGCATTGCATGCATAGTAGGTACAGCCAATAGTTTATAAAATAGGTGAAAATTAAGATTACATTAAATACCACGATAAGATATCAGTCATTACTGATTATTACAATTAATTTATTCTATAGCTTAGTGAGGTTCAATACGAAGTGACAAAATGCTGCTCTATACAATTTTATTTATCACATTTACATGTCCATTTACTGCAGGTAAATAAATTTATATGTTAATCTTAAGTCTTGTGACCAGCGTTACCGTGTGACTCTTGACATAAATCATACATTGTGATATCTTTTAGATCTTTTTTACTAAGTAAAATATGTGCTAAAGTAATTATTATGTACCTAGTAACTTTTTTATGCTAGAGGCAAACACACAAGTAGACAGCCCTCTTGATGGTGAGCTTACCTTCGCCGCGACGCGGTGTCAGTCAACTACGCAGGACAAATCATTACAATATAATTTTTATGAACAACTATTATCATGATGTCGATCGAACACAAGCTTTTAGGTGTGCCCAATAATATAAAAGTCCAAAGTCCTCTTTGAGCTTTTAATTAAAAGTTTGATGACACCTTTATATAACTAACTGTACCTAGTGGCTGAAAAGCCTATGTGATATTCCAAGGACTAAGCTGTCTAGATACCAAATTTTAGCTCAATCGGTTCAGCTGTTTCAGCGTAAAGAGGTACCAAAAAAAACATGCACACATCCATACTTTCGCGTTTATAACATTAGTAGGATGTAGGATTCTGCAACCCTTATACAAATTAGTTATCCATTTTTACCAGGTAATTTCGGTCCGTTCGAACAAGACTACGGCTATGTAAACATAAGAGAAGGCGCTCACATGTTCTACTGGTTGTTTTACACAACCGCTGAGGTTCCTAACTACACAGACAGGCCGCTCATAGTATGGCTTCAAGGAGGACCAGGCGGCTCGTCCACTGGTATTGGAAACTTTGAGATATTGGGACCACTTGATTTGTCACTGCAAGAGAGAAATACTTCGTGGGTAAGCAGGTTATCTTTTAATAATCAAGTTTACAGTGTCAAGCGTTATTGCTATATACCTATATGTAGATGCTCGTCATTTTATTTTAACCTTTAAATAAACCCGTTAATTCCTTAATCAAGTCAAACCGCTTTCGGAAAACGGTAAAACGGTTTGTTAGAATTTTTACAAAAATCTAACCTAACAGAGTAACGAAGATAACAAACAGTCTTGTATTGAACTCACATCCCCAATAATTAGACAATGTGTACCTTATTACATTTCCTTTAATAATGTTGCAATAGGTATACTGCCCTTGATCTATGTATGAGATTAACTTTAATTAGGTAGGTTCATATATACTTAGATAAGCTATGCAACAAATGTCTTAGATGTCCTTCAATTTCTTTTAGGTGAAAAACTTCAACGTCTTATTCGTGGACAACCCTGTTGGTACTGGATTTAGCTACGTTGAAGCCAATAGCTATCTTACCACTACAAATGACAGGATCGGTAAATTAAAAATAATAACATAATTTAACTTTTATATAAAATCATGTATTATTAACTGTATCTCACTATTCTATGTCCACAGCTTTAGATTTCGTTCTCTTGATGCAAGGATTTTACAACGATCACCCCGAATTCAATGGAGTTCCTTTATATATTTACGGACAATCTTATGGTGGAAAAATGGCCGTTGACATGGGTATTCGAATGAAAGAGGTAATTCACTTTATAAATACGAAATAGGAAAGGGGGACGCAGAACAGAAAATAATTATTAAACATTACGTCAGGCCTGTTCAAACCCTAAGGCCTGTTCAAACCCAGAGCGGTAACGAATTTAGTGCAGGTTTGAAAAGGCCTTTACTTATACGAGTACATATTTATTCAAAACAATATCCTACGCCTACGATTTGAGACGAATTGCAGAAAGATTTATAATATATTATTCCAGGCAGAAGCAGAAGGAAGGATAGGATCAAACTTGCGAGGCATAGCTATGGGAAACGCCTGGATCCATCCTGTAGATGCCACTCTTACTTGGGGTCCTCTGCTATTAGCTGCTGGTTTAGTAGATCAAGCGGGCTATGAAGATATCCAAGCTAATGCCAGAGAAGCTGAAAGGCTGTTTAATGAAGGGCAATATGTGGCGTCAACTCAGCAATGGGCGGCTACTCAGCGTGCGGTGTTCAGAGGAACTACCAATGTTGACTTTTATGATATTCTCACTAAGATGCCTACTGGATTGAACAACACTAGACAAAATCTTGATGACATGGATTATTATGGTAAGGTATTGGGACATTTACCATACAGGTGTAATAAGATAAAGCTGTCGACGCGGTCAGTTATCGATAGTCGATAGTAGTTAGCATAATAAATCCTGTGTTAAGCTGCAAGCAATTTTACTTTTTGACACTCTATCGTTCTACTCCGGCCGCTAAACCATGCAAAGTACATTCTAAATTAAATTATTATGTTTAATAGTAATACTTAATTTTAGAAATGGCCAAAGAAACCATGATGCGTGATGGATCTAAAATGTCTGAAAGACAAGTATGGAACTTGAACCAGCTCATGAACACAGAAGTCAAACAAGCTCTTGGGATACCTGAGCACGTGGTATGGGGATCACAGTCTGGAGTCGTGTTCGACATTTTGAACGAAGATTTCATGAAGCCGGTCACCGAAGGAAGTAAGAACCAACATTTTTGTTATAGGAATCGTATTTTTTTTACCAAATTCTTTTTGTGTTATCTGCTTGTGAGCATTTAATTAATTATTTTATCTACCAAACAATCAGCTACATAATGTAGACGATCGTCAGGTCTGGCTGTCTATCGGAAATCTAAATCATTAATTAAGGGTCGGTTGTTGAGGCCCTAATGCGAAGCTGATACAGTCCAAATGGTCATTAACCATTAATTTTATTTCAGTTGAGAAGCTTCTTAATGAAACAGACATCATTGTCATGAAGTACAACGGAAATTTGGATCTGATTTGTGACACTCCTGGTAAGTCTAAAATATAAATATGATGATGATGATAAAATATAATATTTTATGAAGTTCAAGAGAAATTTCGTGATCACTTCACGAATATTAAAGTCAATAACATAATATATTCAGAAGTGGCCTATCAAAAACTATCTTTTTCTCTCCACCAGGCCAAATCCTTTGGGTAGACCGGTTGCAATGGGCTGGCGCTGAAGGTTACAGGAACTCTCCTCGTCATCCCATCTGGGAGAACGATCGTCTAGAAGGATACTACAAATCGTATGGGAACTTCCGGTTCTTTTGGATCAATGTTGCTGGTCACAGCGTAAGTTACCTTTCACCGATTAAAAAGAAGCTTATTTAATCTTGCCTAATGGCTAGAGGCAACGTCAGCTCGAATACGAGATGGATTCGTGAACTCTTGGTAAAGTACCTCTACACCTAGGAAGGTTTGCTTTGGTTTAAGGTCTCTATTATTATGGTTCTCACGTGTAATCGAGGATATTGTAGTAAACTTTTAATTTTATTAACCCTCTAAAAGCGAATTAGCAAGGCCTAGGCAAATAGTTCGAGTCAATGTTAATACTATACGCTGCATAGTACCTACCTACATTAGATATCGAGGTATTATTTAATTAAATTATTATAATGCACATTGTCTTGCCTGAGATAAATGTAATTGATGTGTCTATGACCTTTTATCAGTACCTACTATATAGGTATAATAATATCATTTGATAGCAGCTCCATACTCTACACTTCACACCAATGATGAAGGAATCGTTTGGATGGGCCTCTTTTCGTTTTTAATATATAAAATGATATCTCTCAAGCGTGGCAATTTTTCATATGTTTTCTTGTTATTCATTGGTGCATTGGCTGTCAATCTTGACTTTTTCATACATTTCACTGACCGCGTTGACCCGAGTTAACTGGAAAACTAACACACAAAAGTAGCACTTAGAGCCGCACTGAGATCCACACAGTCGCATGCGACAAATTGCATACCTGTCGACTAGATTCTTCTTCTGCTGTATACCTACTTACCTACCTCATAAAAACTTAAAAGTCCGTTTAGCATGTACATTTTTGGAAGTTTTTTCTAATAAGGCGACTAACCTTACATTCGAATAAAGGATCAAGCTTCATAACAATAATAATTGGGATTTATATTTCAACATGACATTTGACATGGTACCTACTTCTATAGATACTTACACTGTCAGAGCTAAATAACAAGCATAGATTGTGTGGTCAACCTATATGTTGCAGTATTTTAAATTGTGTCTGTCAGCCAGTCACTCGTCTATTATTGTAGTATTTATGAGTATATCTCTTCGGAGCAATTTAATCCAGTAAAGTGGTTCGGGTGACCTAAACTAGATTTAGCCACCCACCTATGTATATGGAGAGGAAGTAGACTCAAACTGTCCTAATGGTAGGAGAGACAATTTTAAGATTATTTTTCCTTTATCTGAATCTAAATTTATTTCTAAAACGATCTGTCCTGTGAACATAATGCGATCCCATAATCTTTTTTCCTTTAATTGTTATTTGGTTAGCCTTTGACCATGAACTCGCCTGATCTTAAGCGACGATGCAACCGTAGATGGTAGCAGACTAAATCTAGAAGGCGGGATAAATTCCCACTGGCTCTTTCCTTTAGCCTTTAGGGCCTTTAGCCCTGGCTCTTTAGGGGTTCTTTACCCTATATCTTCCTCTCATTCATCCTGTAAACTTTTTATTCACTTTTGTTGTGTGTGTTAAACTTTTGACCACGATCAGGCCTGATGATAAGCGACGATGCATCCTAAGATGGTAGCAAACTGAACAACATCCCCGTACACGGTCATAGTGATCGCTTGGCGACACAGTTTTGTCCAGTGACCATATGGTAATTAGCCACGGCTGGAGCCGAAAAACAGAAAAGTAGCACCAATATCACTGGTGCCAAGCATAGGTGCCGAGCTGGAGTTTGAATTCTGTGATCCAGAATGCGAAATCACATCTACACCTTTACCATCACCGCTTTGCCATTATGTGGTGTTGGATTTTTGGTCTTACAATAATAAAAAATATGATTAAATTTAACCGTCGTCTCCCTTACCATGATGGCATTGTCAGCAGTGTAACATAATAAAGATGGTATTATTATATTATATTGAATTATAATTATATTGCAATCTTCCTCCATTTTCCAGGTGCCTAGAGACAATCCAGCAGGGACAAACGCATTTCTTCGCGACATGACGTCATTTGGCTGAATTAAACTTCTAGCTTCATAATTCATACATATGTAGGAAATAAAAATTAATATATTGAGAAATGTTTTATTTACCATATAAATATTTTTCCCAGTAGTTAAATAGGCTTATGAAGGTTAAATTATAATCATAAAAAGCCATATCTTATAATTTTAAACTTATAATAGATTTCCGGAAATAATAACTGAAGATCAAGTTATAAATCCTTAAATGTAGATAGTAGAATTGCCTATAACGTAATCATACATATATTATGAACGTCTAAGATGTAAATCTTTTAATAAATAAAAACTCTTTTTATATTACACTTTAATGCAAAAGTACCTATAGAGTGTGTTGTTAGTTATATTAAATATGGAAAAGTACCAGAAAAAATTCACGGATAGAAAAGTTTAAGCTAGGTTCGAACCTGGGTATTTGTTAGCTCTTCACGTCTTACTAGTAGGGTTGAAATTTAGTTTTTTTCGTGTAGCTTAGAGACCCTTTTTTTGCCCTGGGAAAATGTGTTCTTATCGACATCGGTATGTGGAATTCCACCGCAGAAGATGGGCGCGGAGGGGATACCCACAAAAAACCTGGGGGTGTTCCTGCGGGGACGCCATAATGCCGGGGCAGCGGGTACGTCGAAGCACTCGTCAGAATAACTTACACTTTCAGCGGGTATCACATTAGTTAATAATGACATAACCTACTATAACAGGTGGGTAATAATAATTATTTATGCATAAAATATAAAAACAACAAAAACCTGAATAAATAATTAAATTCCTGTCGACTTATTAATAAATAGATTATATTTTATTGCTTTACTAAGTACCTACTTATTAAGTTAGTGTTGTATTTTTATGAACATAAATTATTTTTATATTATAAAAAGGGGTTTTTAACATTATAACTGTATTTAATTATCATAAGTACCTTAACTGTTGATGACCTTAAAATTTATGTCTTTAAAATATATACTACCTAATATGTAGAGGTATAGGTAGGTACCTATGTAAGTATTTTCAAATGTTAGAGACTGACACACAAGCAGACGGTCTACCCGATGGTAAGCGGTAACCGCTTATAAAGTCTGCTATACCAGTTGCACTGCCGACGTATGGTGTCGTTCATTAGCGACGCGTAGGCTTAAACCCTCCCAGCAACGATATCTACATATCAAAGTATAGAAATCTTTGAGTTCACTGAACATCATGTCCTCACAATCCGTGGATGGCAAGACAAGAACAGGACTTGGTCGCTAACCTACTCATATCGTCAAAAAATAAAAAAAAACTACTTGAACTTGTGTTACTTATTAAAAGTATAATATCATGAAATTATTTGCAAGTAGGGATGCAGGTTCTTCTTCCTGCTATTTTCTTTTTATTGTTAAAAGCTCATTTCACCTGCAACGAACGTATTATACATAAGTACTTATTAATGTAGGTTTCAAAGCTTAGCTCTAAAAATGCACCTACCTTTATCTATCTAAGACGCCTGCGTCAGTCTACTTTATTATCTAATCAATTAATAAGTTACCTTATCAGGATAATTACATATTGAAGCAATCCCGAATTAATCGGTTTATCACAAATACCAGAGCACTGTTCCATTTAAATGAGTAGGCTTTGGTAGATCAGTACAATGCAGAAGAAAACAGTTATAATAATAGTGTCGGTAATTGGTGTTGCGGCCCTGGCCGCTGGACTTGGTGTGCTTATTTGGTGGCTGGTGACGGATAATGACGAGTTTCTTACTACCATTGGTATGTTAACGTTAGAGATTAGAGGTATGATAACGTATAAACGTACTGAAGGACTAGAAGGATGCCCCTAGGAAAGACTATGGTGGTGCTTCTCGAAGCTGGGGACGCCAGTTGAGTGGCGTGCTTTAAGAGAGGCCTGGGGTCTGATGGTGAAGATAAACATAGGGAATTTAATACCTAAATTTGCTCTCTGATGCCTTGAAAACTAAATAATATGTGATCTTCATGGGTCTAGTAAAATATTAGAAGCTTTAAGGTTCAAACAATATCGGGGTTTACTAAGAAATCAAGGTTGCAATATTCAATATCCACCCTTATGGTACGAATTAGTAGGTTGGAAATGCAATAAGTATACTTGTGAGCGAAAAAATAGGTATTGCGTACATTCTTTAATATATTTTTTTTTTTGTTGATATCTTGGGCATCGAATAATTTTCTATCCATCTGCCATCTATAAATATTTCAAATCCTTAGAGCTCGAAGGCGATGGAGTGGGCACCACAGCTTACACGGCAGCTTTCACTAGAATACGAGGAGCTGGTGACGTATTCTGGTGGTTCTACCCAACCACAGCAGCTGCAGGCACCGCCAGACCGCTACTGCTTTGGCTGGACGGAGTGACTGGAGTGCCACCTAGTTTGCTGGCCAACCTTGCCATGGTCGGACCTTATGATGTTAACTTGAATCAAAGGCAGGATTCATGGGTAAGTAGTAGTCTACTCCTAAAAACGTAAATTACGTGCCTAAAAGTCAAGTTTGATGGTTGTTTGGTTGGGTTTTTAGGATTTCGTACAGAAGTACTAAGAAGGAGGAGGAAGGAGGAGGTTTCGTTTAGAGAAACGAAATCCTTATAGGATCATGGGTCCATCAGAATATATATGTCTGTCTGTCAAGACCCTTTTACTCGGGAATGTGTGGAGTGATGAGGACGATGTGCTCCTCCGCAGTTATTCCTTAGTCCTAACAATCAGGTTTACGTCTATGTTTGTTTTTTGTTTATCTCTCTAATTCAGAACAAAGCGTTACATGTCTGGTAGAGGAATATTTAATAAGGCTAAATAATAATAAAACGTATCTACTTTTACTCTTTAAAGACGAAAATATTGCTTTTACAGGTGGACGAATTCAATCTGCTGTTCGTAGATGCTCCCATAGGCACTGGGTTTAGTGCAGTTCAAAATAATGATGGAATCCCTAAAAACCTTGATGAAAGCGGTAAGAAACATTTATATCCTTAATAGCTTTTTAATCAAAGTTCAATAATTATTCTAAATATGAATAAAATTTTAATTTCCAGCTGATCACTTGATTTACGCTCTTACGTCGTTCTATGATCTTCATGGAGAGTACTCCAACTCGTCTCTCTATATCATTGGTCAAAGTAGTGGAGCGCAACTTGCTCTTACGTTGGCCACACGATTGGCTGAAACTGAAGTAAGTTTTGTATGTTTACATAGAAGAATTATTTGTTTTTAAATTACACACTTGAAGAAAATATCTCTTCTGATCATCGGCAAGCGTCGGCATCGTCGTCGTCGGTTATTAGATCGTATTATGCTAAGTTTGACACTTAACTAAGAGGTGGGTTGCTACTTGCTACAGTATCTGTAGACTGTAGACCAACTGCTAATATATAGGTTTTTATATAACCACAAATAAATGTTTAATATGGTTGAACGTACTGTACAGATTAAAAAATCATTGTTTTCTGTCACAGGTACCCTTCTACCACAATGTAACTGGTGTTATCCTATCGAATGGAATCGTATCCCCAGCACTGGCTCTCACGAAACTTGGCGTCTACATGGAAGAGATGGGTTACATAGACTACGTCGGCCGTGAAGCCATTGAAACCCTGTCAAGTGAAACCACCTCTTTGGTGAATGCAGGAAATTATGCCGAAGCTTTCGATAAGTTTATAAACTTGGGTGATTTTGTGAATGAAGAGGCACAAACTGTGGCTGTCAATTTGGGACATATTGTGGAGAAGTTGACTAGGACTTCGACGAGAGGTAAGAAGACTGCAAATAACTACTACTTACTAATTTACTGTTGACACCCAGTCCTTTCAATAAAGTAGGTAAAAGTAGGCCTGTTGATAATTGGTAACCAATGTAGAGATAGATAGATAAACACTTCATTGCACACAAAAAAAATACAAACAATATACAACATTAAATACATTTGAAAATGAACAGTGCCTTATCGCTAATAGCGATCTCTTCCAGACAACCAAGTAGGAAAGGAAAAATATGTTTTATAATGACGGTGGTAAAAATAAGCCAATGTGTTGTCTTGTAGTCAGACTTGAAGACTAAATCTTGACTTCAAGACTTGAAGACTCAGTCTTCAAGTCTATCAAGTAAATATCAATCAAAAATTAAAAGATTTGATCCTGAAACGCCTTACGTAAATCTCGGGCTGCATACCAACTAAATTTGATAGAAGTTGAATTTACATAGGTATGCATTCCATTTCCACAAAGGATGTAACAACTGACTCATTGATGATGAAATTTAATTTAACAGAAGTTTCTAGGCATCTCCAAAACCTTCTTATATATTTCAGTAGGTAACCTGTAAATAGCTAAAGATTTGCGTCATGAATCATTGTCATGAATTTGATTTCTCCAGAGCTAGTATACCTACACACTACACACTAAACAAACGAAGGGGTTTGTTGGCTATCGTTGGCGCTGTTTGAACTGTGGACGATTTAGCGAAGGCCAATATACCTACCCCAACGAGTTTGCTGGCCTTCATTTGTTTTGATGTGAACCTAGTACAAATTATAGCCACAATAAAGTCGGTTTATTTTTTTCAGATTCAGATATTTTCGGCCAGAAGCAATACCTGCGCAGTCTGTTCCCTTACGACTTGTATTCATTCATGGGTCAAACTATAGCACCGGCGCTGGGCATTTCAAGTGGAACTTATGACAGCGGACGCTCGGCGGCTGTTCAAGCTGTAAGAGACACTTTTATGATACCCGCTGTTGACAAAGGTGAGTTTAGATATTTAAATAAACTTTACGAGAATAAGCTTCTTTGGAAGGTTGCTGGGAGTGGTTGGAATAGGGACGAGGGGCGTTTTATATTAAAATGCGGGTCTTATGAGATACACCTACTAAATTGTACCTACTCTGCTCAAATAGATTTCCTATTTTGTTTTATTAATAAAATATTAATCCGTTATTAGGTCTAAGATATATTCATAAGTTTTATATTATCTAAGTATTAAGACCTATGGATTTTGAGTTTTGAGAATTAAATAAATAAGCTTTCTGGCGTGACATATCATAGGAGTGGATATCCAATGTGAAGGACGCTTATAGACACATTGATGATAATGATGGACTCTACTACATCATATTACCTATTCTCCTCTTGTCAGTCGACAATCTGACACAATGAAATGGCACACTAATACTTGTGCAGTGAGAAATTATTCTAAGTAAATAATTTGACATGGTAAAGTTCGTTATTCGAACTAACTTAATTGTTTGGTAAAATCCAATATCATTAAAATTGTATGTTCCAGTTGAATACATCCTCCAAAACACTGAGCTCACTGTTACTATCTACAATGGTAACTTGGACGCGGTATCAAACACTCCAGGTATGGCTTATCTACTGTTTTTTAGGGTTCCGTAGTCAACAAGGAACCCTTATAGTTTCGCTTTGTCCGTCCGTCCGTCTGTCTGTCCGCGGCATTGCGGAGAAACTATAAGTCCTAGAAAAGTGTAATTTTGTATACAGGTAAGTAATAATAAGGGTAAGAGAACGGTGACAAAAAATATTTTTTAATTAATTAATTTAGGCTACCTCCCGTATACGTAAGATGGGGATGATTTTTTTTTTCTGGCTGATACCATCGTGTGGGGTATCGTTGAATAGGTATTTTAAAATGAAGGACGGTTTGCTAAGAAACTTTTTCGATTTCATGTTCTGTTTGAAAGATATTCAAGTTTAAAAAAAAAAATTGAGTGTCCCCCCCCCTCTAAAATCTGAACTACTAGCTTTAAAATTCTGAAAAAAATCAGAGGTATGCTTTCAACCATGAACTTTCCAGGAAAACTATAGCGGTTAAGATAAAATTATTAGTTTCGGTAAAATCAGCGCTAAAAAAAGAGATGTTGGCAAGGTCAGCAAATTCAAAATATAATTAGTCCGTGTTTTAAATAATAAAAAATATTAGACACGTATTTTTTTGTTTGTGAATAAAATAAAAATTGGCTGAGTAACGACGATTATATGTTTTCGCATCCAGTACAAAATGCACAAAATCTGGTATATTGACGTCACGACTAAGCCATTGTTTTTTATCAAATTTACAAAAAAAAAAATACGTGTCTAACTATTTTTAATAATCTTATGTGGAGAAGTAAGAAGACGAGCAAGACGCTCTCCTGATGTTAAGAGATAACGCTGCCCATAATCAGTACAGTGCTACCCAGAATTTCACAATTATGTGCAATTCTAGGTGCACTGCACCAACGCTTCTTACTCAAGAGTCATAAGATGTTAAGACTCTTTAGCCCAGTAATCTACAATATGGATTAAAAAATTTGTCAACAACCCTGTTGTTCCAACTCAATAAATAAGAATACCTAAAGCTAACCTAGCCTATAGTTTATTAATGCATAACTAGATGGCGCTAGTAGTAAAATTAGATCGCGCAAGCGAATTGTTCATGGTTGTATTGTTTACGAGTTATAGCTATCACAAATTAATCACCATATTACAGTGTTACTTTGCTCATAATTTATAACATGTTAAGTTTTTTATTATAATTTGATATAGCATGGTCAAGGCTACTTGTGTGAATGATCCGGATATTTTTTTTTAATTTGCGGAGAATATATGCTCAAAGAATTCCGTTTGAATGTGACAACTTTAGTAGTTCATAATTTAGGCTTACAAAAATTACTTTGGATACTCCCTGGAAATTAACGACAAGCCTTGGATTCCCCAAAAGTTATGCAAAACGTGTGTTGAGTATCTACGTTTGTGGACAAATAAGAAAATAAATAGATTTTGGTACGAAACCGCTATAATGTGGAAAGGACTCGAGAACCATCACGATGACTGTTATTTTTGCTTAGTGTAAACATAAAACTATTGTTTTGATTTTATTAAAAATTAAGTATGCGGAACATAACTGGCTCATAATGTGTTCATTTAAAAATGGTAAACTTTGTTTTAGGCCAATGGTGGTTATAATTTTTTTTTGTAAAGTAAGAATTATTTGGACTTTTCTCAACACGTCCAAAAACTAATGCGTCACTTTCAAAGGCTCGAATGTGACATAACCATCAAGTTACACTCTCTCCACGACCACCTAGACTATATTCATGACAATCTTGGGGTACTAAGTGAAGAATTGGGCAAGCAATTCCACCCGAACTTTTGTTCGATGAAGTAACGCTATCAAGGCTTCTGGAACGCACATATGATGGTTGAATATTGTTAGAGCATTTAGAATAGCCCTCTGCCTTCAGTTTCAGCAAGAAAATCAAATAACATAAAGAGTTTTTCAACTTAAACTTAAATTAATTAGGATCATCTGTACATTTATAGCGTTTTATTACGAAAACAACATAATATGTGTCATATCTTTTTAACTAGAGCTGATACAGAAATTTCAGTCACAAATTTTAAATCGTCGTCAAAAATTGGACTAATATCATGTATCATAACCCAATCATCCAAAATGCTGTTGTGCAGTGTATTCAATCTACTAGAACTACGGAACCCTACATTGTGCGTGGCCCGACTCGCGCTTGGCCTATTTATTATTTTTAATTGTTTTAGCTCTATTTTTCCCTCGTGTGTGGGACAGGGATTTTATTTTCCTTTATTTCTTATCATCTTATTTTCCTTTCATTGCGCTAACGTGCGTTATCGCAATTTATTTTGTATAGGTATATACTTTTCTTACTACTTCTTCCGCATATGTAAGTCAAAAAATCGTCGCGTTCTTTTCCTTTCATTATGTCTGCTATTGTTCTTGATGACACTTCCATCCTAATCTTTTGCATAAAGTCCTCCCGGTTTATCTACTGTTATACATTATGAACACTGTTCATTATGCAGGTAGAGTGAATGGCCGATGGTCACGAAAAGTGTTCGAGTGGAGACCACGGACTAGCAAACGCAGCGTAGGAAATCAACCCACAAGATGGACAGACGACGCTGGATTCGGCTGGATGCAGGTCGCTTCCAATCGGTATCTTTATTTATATGGAAGTCCAAAGGGGAGGCCTATGTTCAGCAGTGGAAGTCCTATGGCTGAAATGATGATGATGATACGTACATTATGCATAAGGGCATCACAATTTAGATTTTTTTATTTTAATATTCTTGAAATTTCCAGGTCAACTAGAATGGGTGGACAATTTGCAGTGGGACGGCCAGCTTCAGTTTACCAACAGCTCCAGACAAACATTAGTAGTGGATGGACTCGTTCAGGGGTACTTCAGAGAGACAGATCGACTGCAGTTCTACTGGATTAATGCAGCTGGTCAATGGGTATGATTTTAATTTGATTATCTCGATGTACGCGAGGGCACCAGCTATTTGTAATTTGTAACGGTTCTAATTTCTTATTATGAATTTTATTTATTTTGCAGACACCTATGGATAGTCCTGCAGCTATGAAACGTGTGATTCAGAGAACTACGGGAGATTAAAAAAATAAAAAATAATTGCAAATTTTTATTGTAGTTTTTTTTTTCAATGCAACTGCTTACATTCTTTTTAATAATATGGCAACATGTGCATTTTGCCAGTGTCGAGTAAAATTCGTGAATGTTCACGGGATATTAAATTATGGTCTCCACTTTCGTGTTTTGCCAGTGTCAAGTTAAATGTTATTTTTTAAGTAATAAGTTAGTTAGTCAGGTCAGAGCCAGAGTGAGCTTAATAGCTCGTCTAGTCACGTGAGTCTTCCAGTAAAATGAGTGGAATTTTACTGAAAGTTCGGAGGAGTTTTGGAGGGGGCACCAAAATTCATATTTCAGCACCATATCACTTGCCTACATCTGTGCACATTCAAAAACACTTAACACGCAATATTCCACCATTATTACACGCTAACAATCAAATTCTACACGATTATTAAGCAAAAGACGTGGAGCTAATGATATGATCAAGGCTTGCCGCCAAAAAACCCACAACTGCTTACGGTACGTAATTAGGTGCCATCTGGGTGCCTATTGCCCTATTAAAAGCCTTATTACACTTGGCTGAATTTAGTCACTAAATTCAGAATCTAAATTAGGATGAACGATACTTTGTTCTAAATTTAGGATGCTAAATGTGATTACACTTGACTTAATTCAGTGGCGACTGAATTTAGGCTTCTAAATTTAGCCAGGTGTAATAAGCCTTTTAGCTTGTAGTAGGAACCAAAACTTCTTGCTATTAAGTATGGTTTATGGCGATTGATGTTCGCGCCGCAGGAACCATTGACCTTTTTTTTTTTTTTTTTTTTCTTTAACTCCGGGATCGGAGTTTTGGCGCCACACGTGGGGATTTGCCAATTTCAAGTTTTTCTATTCTTCCTGTCCTTCAATATTCATTCTTCAACATCTTCTTTGACTGTTCTTGCATCTTCATAGAGACGGCTTCCTTTGAGTGGTTGCGTAATCCGCAATTTTGGAGGCGGAAAAAGATGCAGGATGTGGACAGGACTTTTGAAAGCGGGGAACGTTAAATTTATGAAAAAATATAAATATTACGGATATATAGAAAGAATGGAATAGGATCAGAGGAATAATATGCTAAAACGGAAGAGGGAAAGGTATGAAATACCTGAGAAAAAAATAACACAACATATTATATTAAAAATACCTAAATAGAAAAATAAACTTAAATAACTACAGAACTAAATACAATATTTACAATATGTACATTTTATATTATTCACAACTACTGTATCTAAAATATATATATATATTATTATAGTTTAATACTATTGTATAACACAAAATCAGATATTATATGATAAATTGATGGCTTGTTAGTAGCAAGTAGATATGCAACATTGACCGGGAATGGAGTTTCAATGGATCTTAATTGTTCATACAAATTTGAATGGTCGTACAATGGACAACTAAGTAAAATGTGGTCAACATCACCAACAGATTCACCACAGTCACACATAGAGTCTCCTATAATATGAAGTCTAGCTAGATGAGCAGGACTACATACATGCCCCAGGCGTAGCCGTATCAATACAGAAGTAGCTAGTTTACCAAGAATTAACCTTGAAAACCATGGCTTACATGGAATATTTGGTTGTACACCAGCATAATATTTACCTTTTATACGTGAACTCTCCAACCAATATTCCTTCCAAGATTTTAGAAGGTAAGACTTGGGTAGAGAAGCTAAATCATGACCATTGACCTTAAGATTTTTGGTCATTTGTTTTTAAAACTACAATACGTCGACATAATATTTTATTATGTTTGCAGAACTGTAAATGCTTCGCAAATGTAGCTGTCAAAAATGTATTTTGAACGTCTGTAAACCACCTAATAGTAGATGTGAAATTATCTATGGATTTCTTCATTCATTCTTTTAATTGTCAAACTTAAAAATCATTCATTCAGTCAGTAGCTGTCATTTTTGTTGATTTTCAGTAGTCAGTATGTAGTTTTGTTTATTAAAAAATAATTAAAATTGAGAGGATTTTTACTGTGTTATGTAAATAAAGTTATAAGATTCCTTTTGAGATTTATCTCACAATTGAATTAAAAAGTTAGTGCAAAAAAATATAAAAAAATGGCTGATATTCTCGATATCTTGGAAATCGAAGTGCCCACAAATGAAATAAGCCGCGACAGTATCATTCATGGAGACAGAAACAAGAAGAAATATGTGACTGCTAAAGCTGTGAAAAGACCGGAGGGCATGCACCGAGAGGTGTTTGCTCTGCTTTACAATGATAATAAGGAGTTGCCACCTTTGATGCCCACTGACACAGGTAAAATCAGTATAGTATCAATAACAAGTCGTGTAGCCTTAGTTTTGTACCAATCCTAAGTTTCCAGAACACAACACAGGTTGGATAAAGTATAACGAAAATATTTCATGATGTTATTTCCTTAAAATACAATATAACTACTGAAATGCTAATGAACTAGCTGAGGTCTTAACATTTTATGATTCTTGGGTAAGCATTGGTGCAGTGCACTGAATTATTCCTAGGTTGCTTGATGCTGGTTCTACTGGTAATGGGCACCGTTATCTCTTACCGTCAAGTAAGTGTCTTATCTTATATCGGCACCTGACGAAGCCAGCAACACATCAACCCATTGGGATCTATTGTGTTAATCCCTTGCCTACCGTTTCTGACTTTTCGAAGAAGTAGTCAATTAAAGTGGTGATCCTACTAAGAGTAAGAAACCTGTACTCTTCAGGTTTGGGGTATGCAGTCCCAAGGAGGCTCATACGTTTTGTAGCCAGTATGTTGCATTCACGCAAAATGTGCTCCATGGTTTCTGTACCCTCACCACAGCCTCTATAGTTTTTTTTTTGGGTAGCTGTTACCTAGGAATTTCTTCAAATGCGTCCTTGACTATTTTCCCACTCTTGTGAAGAGAGTGTCTTGCTCATCTTCTTGTGTCATTGCTTAAAAACACTAAATTGTTCTGAAGATCAGCAGATTCATCAGATCAGCAAATGTTCACATGTCTATTTTCATTTATAGTTCATTTTAATTGTGTATTGTTCTTCAGGAAAAGAGTACAAACAAAAGAAAGCCAAGCTTGGCATGCGTAAAGTGAGGAAATGGGTGTGGGCACCGTTCACTAACCCAGCTCGTAAGGATAATGCAGTGTTCCATCACTGGAAGCGTGCTTCTGATGATGCTAAGGAATATCCTTTTGCACAATTCAACAAGGTACACCATTACCAACATTTTTTTCAACTACTTTAGATAAGTTTTTATTTTTTATATTATAATAGCTGTGCGCAGCGGTTTTACCCTCTGTACTGTATTCTATATGTCATTCCAGGGTCTAAGCTCTCTCTCTACCAAATTTCAGCTCAATCAGTCTACCTGTTAAGGTGCGAAAGAGTAACACACTTACATCTAATATATAAAATTCTCGTGTCACAGTTTTCGTTGCCATACTCCTCCGAAACGGCTTGACCGATTTTGATGAAATTTTTTGTGCTTATCCGGTATCTATGAGAATCGACCAACATCTATTTTTCATCCCCCTAAATGTTAGGGGTAGTCCACCCCTAAATTTTTTATTTTATTTTTTATACAAAATTTTTAATTTCTATTTTTTTATGATACAACATACAAAAATACATACAATCCTCAATTTTCAGCCTTCTACGATCAACCCTTATTTTTTAATAGCCATTTTAGTAATTTAATCATTTTTCCTCTCCGGTCGAAAACTGATCAATCGTCATTTAATTAGTTATCCCCGCCAGATGTCTACAGGTGTCACTTCTGACCCAGTAAACAGCACGGAGTAGGGATGAGAACGAAGCCGGTCTCCTTTCTTTCTCACTCCCTACACAGTTGTCGGCCATCATTATTGTTTATGCATCAAGTGTAGTAGTAACATTGACAATTATTATTTTGCTATCTCAGTGTAACTCTCATATTAACTTTTAATCATTCCTATTAATTATTTATATGGCAAAACAACGTTTGCCGGGTCAGCTAGTCCAGATATATATCCATATATTACAGTGAAGCAGGTAAAACCGCTGGGTACAGCTAGTATGTTATAATATTGTCATAGTAATTTATCTATCTATCTATTCAGCCTGTATCTACCCACTGCAGGGTATAGGTCTCCTCATGTTCACGCCACACCTTCCGATCCATAGTAATATTAATATTAAGTACGTTTTGTTATATGGTCATAATAAAGAATAATTCTATTTTATTCTCTCTTCTCAAAAGATAACCTTTTTCAGCAAGTATCAATACCCTCGTATTCAGAGTCAGAATACAACCAGTACCTAAAGTCAGAAGACTGGAGTCAGGGGGAAACTGACCACCTCATGGACTTGTGCCAAAGGTTCGACCTCAGGTTCATTGTGATCCACGACCGGTGGGACCGAGCTGCCTTTAGAGATCGGAGCATTGAGGACTTGAAGGAACGGTATTATGGCATCTGTGCCACTTTGAGCAAGGTATAATAATTACTAAGTAACTGGCCTTTTTGGATCTTCAGACTAATCCTTGTCATGTTGATGTAGCTTACTAAACGTAAAACCATAATTAGTTTGCAGTTTTATTTGTTTTTGAGCAAAATACTAACAAAATTACCTAAAGTATTTTTTACTGGCTCAAGTATAAAATAGCTATAAATTTATTGTTATAATTTTTTTACTTCATAACCATATACCATACCACACCCACACCCACCATACATAAAAAAACCATAAAAACTTAATTTAGTTTTTAGATTATAAACTTATTTTTTAGGTGAAAACAAACCCTTGGTCAAATACAGTGACAATGGTGAACGGAGAGAAAAGGATTTACCATTATGATGCAGAACATGAGAGGAAAAGGAAAGAACAATTACGTCGGCTCTTTGAAAGAACACAGGAACAGGTATGTTAAAGATTCTAATTCTATGATGATTCTATAGAATCTTTCACATCGTCAAAATATTATTTTACTCCCTTGTAACTTCACTATCGTTACATACATAGTATAAAACAAAGACGCCGTCCGTCTGTATGTTCCTATGTACGCTTAGATCTTTAAAACTACTCAACAGATTTTGGTACGGTTTTTTTGAAGAGTTGCATGGTATATACATGCATATTATAGTAGAAAAACACTCGTAATTTTCTGTAAGGCGCTACGATGTGCGCGCGGGTCCACTGGTGTAATAAAATCTACTATATTGACTACAGATTGACGAAGAACAAATGCTACTCACCGAACTAAAAAAAATAGAAGCGCGCAAACGCGAAAGGGAGCGTAAGACACAAGACCTGCAGAAGCTGATATCTCGAGCGGACAGCAGCAACGCTCAGCCGGCGCACGCTAACAACAATGACACTGGCAACGTTACCTCCAGCTCAGCGGCTAACATTGCTAGAAGGCATGACAAGAAACTGCACAAGAAGAAAGTGGCCACGCAACAGAAGCCGTTGCGAGCCCCTGAAACTGTGGTAAGTTACAGCTATCTTAAGATAGGCTGGCGAGCCTTTCACGATATTTCAAATGACTAATTTAAATTGATGAATTTAAAATGTAAATTCGTATAATTTATGTTTTGAAGAATTGTCTGCATAATATGCAAAGTGAAAACTGACAAAAATAATCAATTACATTGAATTAACAGAAAAGTAGGATGTAATAAAAAAAAGGTATAATAAAAGTAGGATTAATAAAAAGATATATCTAAATTAATGTTGAATTTGATAATAAATCGCCTATTGTGTGGTTCCGTAAATCCACCCTTATTACTCACAACAGCCATAGGCGGATTTAGGGGGGGGGGGGGGGGGGAGGGGGGCAAACCGGGGGTTTAGAATCAATTTTGCACATATTTCATGGTCAAGATTATTATTTTGACATAATTTCTCGGCCCTCGCAGCAAGCTGCTCGCGTACTTATTATTAAGGATATTTGAACTTTCTAACTGTTCAGAGCGAGCTAAAAACACACTTTTCGTAGTAAAAATTATAATATTTTAGCCTATCTGCACCTTGCCCCCAAGGACCAAATTCTGGATCCGCCCTTGACAACAGCCATCCCATTTTCGTATCTATTATTTAAGGAATTCGGATGGCTGTAGTGCGAAAACGCACTAAACGAATTAAACTAAGTAACATATTGTTTTCAGACAGTAGAATGGTCCGGTATAAAGTTCCCAGAGGCTCGATCAACCGGCGTGTGGTTACGTTCACAACGCATGAAGCTGCCCCCTGGAGTAGGACAACGGAAAACTAAGGCCATTGAACAGGAATTACGACTTATGAATATTGGTAATTACGTTATTTTATTAACTGACTCCATTAAAAGAAGGATTAGGTGCAACTCATATTATGAATTTGTTCACTGATTTCTTGAAGACAGCTGAATCAATTTTAAAAATCTATTGTATTGTTTAATCAGGCAGTTTCACTTTATCGAAATCGGTCGAGTGGTTTTTAAAGTTCTGAATATATGCGTATCGTCCTCGCTGATTGAAAGATTCACTTGTGTAATAATTGACTTGGTTATGAAAAAGTTTCCAGGCAAAGTTGCCTGGAAACTTTTTCATTATAAAAGCTTATTTTACAAATATATAAATACTTAATAGTAATATTGTACTTTTACTTTGTATATTTTTTTAATATTTGGGATATGCCCCTACATGTCAGCTTGGATAGTTTTTGTACTTTTGGGCATACTATGTATATACTTTTTTCTTTTTTTATACCAAATAGGCCCACGTTTGACCACATCCCACCTGATGGAATGTGCAGGTGCGGTCGACTTTAACTCACGTAAGATGCCTAGAAAGGTATCTATGTATAGAGAATAGATGCCTTGAAGATTCCCAAGTTGTATCGCTCGGGAAAAACGGTTGACGGCAATGTGTTCCAAACGCGACCGGGCTATTGGCTAATTCTCACCCACTATGATTGATGGCAACTTCAATGTACATTGCTGCGTTTGTTATTTAAATTAAAATTTAAATTAAATTATTTATTCATAAAATAGGTACATTAGATCTAATGATACAGAAACATTTGGGTATAATAAGGAGGTATCATGGTGGTGAAAACTGCTCTATCCGAAACTAGACTTGTGGTCTGTGTTTTCGGTTAGAGCAAGATTCCTCATATTTTGTGCATCATTGCTTGAAATCTAAAAATTGGGGCAAATTGTGAGTATAATTTTTTTTTAACATACCTATGTATAAAATTATATTTAATCTGACTATGTAACAACTATCTAGCAAGATAAACAATCTAAACACAAAGTTATTGTACATACTAAAATACTAAGCTTTACGTAACAATTCATGTTGGTAAATTCATGCGAATAGTTTATAGTAAACAACAGCAAAACAACAACGAAAAATATTAGTAAACTTAACAGTAAAAACAACAACAAGATAATAATATTATGTAGAGTGTGTGCGTATGTATGTATGTATGCGGGCGTGTGTGCGTGTGCGTGGGGATCTATGTATGTGTGCGTGTGTGTCTCGTGCGTGCGTGCGTGTGTGTGTGTGTGTGTGTGTGTGTGTGTGTGTGAGTGCGTGCGTGCGTGCTAGTGTGCGTGCGTGCGTGTGTGTGTGTGTGTGTGTGTTATTGTACTCGTGTTAATGAGGAGGTTTAACCAAGTAATGTACATGTTTGTCTATGGATTCTAATGTTTTACATGTGGGTGGAGGATAACCAATAGCCCTGGCGTTCAGTACAGTTGGTAGCGCCACTAAGTATAAGTGCCGCATTGCCTGGGCTTGAAGAATGCTCGTGTAATTTCCTACGCACACAGCATATAGGCAGTATATGGGTTAAACCAGCCATTCTCTAATCTCTCATATATTTCTTTACAGATATAGCGCCTACACCGACAGAGGCGATATGCAAACATTTCAATGAGCTACGATCAGACCTCGCGCTGGTCATTGACTTGAAGAACGCTCTTACTTCCTGTGAGTTTGAACTGCAAGCTCTGAGGCACCAGTATGAAGCACTTAACCCTGGAAAGGTAATATATTATGACTCCTTATTGATACCACAATGAAAAGTAAAACTAAAATAACGTAGATACATAATATTATGTAATGCTTCTTTAATAAAAATAAGGAGAGATAATAGACTTACAGAAATTTAATTATTATTGTAAAGCTGTGTTAAAAATTACTCTATAGTTAGCTTGCTGCCTGCTTTGCTTACTATTAACCTTTTGACCGCCAAAGTCACCTATACTTGACAAGTACTTGCGGGTCCTGTACGCCAACGACGTCTATAGACGACAAAAAACCCAGTCTTAATAAAGTGAAATAAAAATATTTATCGACTCTTGGCAACACTAGTTCTTTCGTAAGTTTTTTTTTTAATTGTGCCTTGGCGCACAGGGCACGAAAATGCGTTTGTGCCGTGGCGTTCAAAAGGTTAAGCCTAATAAAATTAGCCAATATATTATAATATGTAACGGCCTGAAAATTTCTGCATAATAAACAAGCTGGTGCCACCCAAACAAGAAATAAATTGTATAACTGATATAAACTTGTAAACACAAATCTATTTTTCTCAGAGGTTTTCCGAATGCGACTTGCAAGTTTTGATTACAGACAGATGAAAGTAAATAAAAGCTTGCAAAACAGCGGCCACAGCCATACTGTTAAGTTTATAGATTATAAGGTACCTTATCCGTTTATTTCAGACACTGACAATCCCAGCTTCATTATGCAATACATCTACGGACAGTGAAGCAAAACCAACGGGAGAGATTATAGACGTTGTTGGCTCACCTAGTGCTATGAACACTACAATTTAGTTCCTGCAAAGTTATAACTATAATGAAATGTGTTTTGAGTGTCGCGCAAATCTTTTTGACTAATCAAAAATTAGCTAAATGCCTGTGCAGTAGTCATTATAATAATATGAGATGCTGCTACTGCTAACTTCAGTCAAAAAGATTTGTGTGATACAATATAATAAAAAATATACTGCATGTAATGTTGTCGTTGTTGCAATGTGAATTCCATTTATAATAATGGATCTTTTGGATGCAGAATCAACTTATGATAATTTCATCATTCATAAAAAAATGTGTGACATCTGCAGCCAATTTGTTTGAAAAAAATCAAATTTAAAATGTTTCAAAACTGAACAAATAGATGAACTCTTATTTATAAGTTTAATGCCAATAAATTAATTTCATAATGTCTTCTTTTTTTATTTTAAACTAGCTGCGCCCCAGCGGTTTTACCTGCTGTACTGTAGCCTGTCTTATTCCGGGGTCTAAGCTATTCTCTATACCAAATTTCAGCTTAATCAATCCACACGTTTAGGCATGAAGTAACAAACTTTCGTGTTTATAAGTATGATTTAAAAGCCACAAAACAATAGATACTGTCTAAGCTTTCCAAAATCCAGCTCAATTGGTTCAACTTTTTAGATGTGAAGAGGTTCCTTCAGATATATAGAGAAATGGCATAATAAATAAGCAGATGTCTGTTATGAGCCCATTTTTGATCTGTATTATTTGAACAATTTGCTTAAACATTAGGTCCAAAAAAACTTAAAATTCACTAGAAAAATGGACTATTATTGTCTTTATAAGGGAAATATAAACACAAACTAATGTTTTACACAAGATTTATTAACAAATGCTTATAAAACTAAGTTCTATACTAAATAGCTCCCTTAGGAGCGCCATATGCATCAGGCATCCTCTCAATAGTGTACTTATGCTCAGCTACAAACATGATAGGCACACCAGGTATCTTTCGTATTCTTCGCTTCAAGTCTTTATCATTTGTCGCTACAATATAACATTTGTGCTGAGTAACTCTTTGTACTATACAGTCATCAGCATAAGTACCTTTATGCATACACGCTATCCTTTCAAATCGAGGGTCTTTTATTATCCTAAGTGCTACCCTGTATTTCCGCCCGAGTTTCTCCAACTCTCCTAGTACACAGTCTGTAATGTATGGTATACATTTAGCGTATAAACAGTCCATCATATTTTGAACAATATCCAGCTTATTCTTTATAGAAAAGTTGATGAAATTTGTATCAATAAGTATATGATAAGGAGGTCCCAGCTGAGTGTTATATTGGAAGAATAATGCGGAGCTAGCCTGAGGAGCTTCACGTATTTTCAACTCGTGTGGATCAGGTTTCTTTTTCTTTTTAGGTTCGGCTCTCTGATTTTGCTTTATTCTACTGTCACTCGGATTTATCATCTTCTTCATCTGCGCGAACCTTTTCTCCACTATCTTCCTGGTCTTTCGTTGTTTACCCTAAAAGTTGCAAAATAAAATAACCCAAAATCGCACGAAATTTTTAACGCAAATATTTTCATTGATTTGTATAGCTTACCATAATTGCTTACAAGATCCACAATAGTAGGTTTTTTACAATAAATTTTAAATAACGATTTAACAGTTCAAATAAATGGAATTCTTTATATAAATAAATGTCTACATAGGACATAGACATAACCTCAATTTATTATAACCTCCAAAAGCCTCAAAATTATCCACAAATTATTATTATTTTTTTTTTCTTTTTAATAATATGGCAACATGTGCATTTTGCCAGTGTCGAGTAAAATTCGTGAATGTTCACGGGATATTAAATTATGGTCTCCACTTTCGTGTTTTGCCAGATCCACAAATTATCTCATTCCTTTTTTATATCTCTCAATTTTACAGACTATAAAAATAAATCATTGTTGACAGTCAATCGACCAATAGCAAATTTATTGCCACATGTAATAAATAATAATAAGCCGGCTACGCGTTGTAAGTAATACTTCACTCTTTAAAAAAAATGCTTGCGTAGTAGACGACAAATTATCCGGAATAAGGATGCGAAAACTATAGTGACATTGACATTATTGCGATTTTACTGATTACTGTCAGTGTCAGTCTGTATTTCATAGTGCCTGCGAATTGGAAAACTAATTTTCAATAAAAACAATAATGTCCTCGCAGTTATCTGCACTCGAACTCCTTAAACTAGGAGACTGCGATAGGAAAAAGCCATGGGCTAACTACTATTGGGCCCAAATCCTAGGCATTGGATTAGGAACAGCTACGGGATGCTTCGTAAACTTCCAAACAAGACGTCCTCCGTTCAGCGGTGCGCATTACATAACATGAAAATAAATAACTTAACTACTATTTATTCACTGTATACAGATATTAATACTGTACTTAATTACATAAATAATTAACCTGTAATTATTTGTTTTGTGTGCAGGTGTTCAAAAACATATTCTGGCATCTGCTGGCTACACTGCCCTGTTTAGTTACATCATGAAGAAACGAGAAGAGTATTTAGCTGAGAAGGATGCCATATATAGGCACTATATAGAATTGCACCCTGAAGATTTCCCCACACCACGTAAGTATATTATCTTTATAAAAATTCAAAACACTAAAATCATAACCTAAAATTCTCTCCACTTAGTATGATCTTGACTAGGGATGAAAATGTCCGAATGTTTCCGAAACTTTCCAGGAATACTTCCAATGTTTCCGGAAATATAGGGAAACATTGCAGGAAACTTTCCAAAATTTCCAGATTAACACTGAATTTTTAAATGCATTTTTTTTACTACTACGGCCTTCTGGGTTTATTATTGTTTTGTTATTATACTTATCTATCTCAAAACTATAATAAATGATGGTAATTGCCATGAATATTTAATTGACGATGGAAATATACAAAGAAAAAGTGAAAACTATGATACTGGTAACTTATGATAGCTGAACCCATAATTTTTTTTGACTTACAATAATTATAAAGATTATAAATAACCAAAGAGGGCATTGATACCGACTGGTATAAACATAATTCATATAATTCTGTTTTAACATTAGCTCACCAAGCAGCCAGGTTATTACTTGTGAATCAGTTATTGCACTGTTTCACCCTTTTCATACAGACACGTGTATATACTTTCATATGCTCAAGAATAAGTCTATTTAACAAAGTAAAACAAAAATACAATGTTTTTTGGTAATTGGTATGATTTTTCCATCAATGAACAGCGTATTTCTTTTCCTTAGTATATCAGTTAGAAATTTAATCTTATAGTCAAAATTCTTGATTGAGTATTGTAGACAGGCACTAAGCCTACAATCCTATCAGCAGTAATTTTACTTTACTTAGCATTTTTATTTAAAAAATCAGATTTCTGATTTGGGGTTTATTCCCCATTGTTTCTGTCAAATTTGGAAAGTTTCAAGGAAGTAATGGAAACTTTCAGAATATTTCTGGAAATTTTCATCCCTAATCTTGACACACTTCTTTCACTTCATCAACTAACCTGACTTGCTCCTCCTAACTTGATGTACTAGTATATAAAAAAAATCCAATATTATAAACTGCTTGAAACTAAAGACACATTTTACTTTCAGCTCGCAAGAAGATTGGAGATATCTTTGAGCCCTGGATCCCAGTTCGTTAGTTTATTATCATGAATCATAGAGTAAATATAAATACCATATAAATAAATGTACATTTTTTGTTTGAAGTGAGCATTTTTTATTTATAAAAACACTTAACTAGTACTTATTTAGTAATATAAATTACCTAGAAAAGTAACAATAAATATATTATATAAGTACACAGGCAATGATTGATTTGCTTGTTCTTGGTAAGAGGACCAAGCTAAGTTAAAAAAGGCTGATCTAGAAAACTCATTTTTGTATGTATCACCACAGCATCATTAGGAATTAAGTTATAATTTCATTTATTTATGCTTCGATTAAAATATTTTAACACTGACTGCAGAAAACACAAATTGTATGTTTTTGAGGTAGAAATTTGGGTTCTGATTCACACAAATGTCATGTATTGTGATCTAATTCTGTGCATAATATCTGTCACTACAGATCTGCGGCTGGTACTAAAATAGCCACCACAGCCAAAGTGTTAAATAGCCTCAATTATATATTAATCCTTCATAAACCTAATACACTTCAACAAAAAGTGCTCACATCTTTTCACAAACCTAACACACTTTGACAATATGCACTTGCATCAAACATTTTAGATTTAGCATCATATGGATCATGTTCCATTATGTTGGATATGTTGTGAGGCATGAGTTGGTTGACATCCTTCATTGGCGCTTCTTTGTCTCCATCTATGCCTATAATGTCAATATGGTTGCTGCTGCTCTGATTTGGACAGATTGCATGCTTTTTCTGTTTGTGTAGTCTCTGAAAACAAAAATGAAATTATGTGTAGAAAGACAATGGTTCTGCTGAAAAAGATAACCACACATAATATTAATTAAACTGTATTTAAGAGTTATAAGTACATATATTCAATCAAGACCTTAGAACTAAAGAATGATCAAGACTAAGTAGGTAAGAACACATTCGTCGGCGTTTCAGAGGAGGAATAAACGCTTTATTATTATTATTATAGAACTATCCCAGATGCCTGAAATTAATGTTGTATGGAAAAATCTTTTGGCAAAACTCAACCTTTGTGTTCTTCAGCACTCACGTTCCGACAGCGTCAGTGGTATATATTTGTTAACAAGCCATAAAGCATTATTTTGTTGTGCCTGTAATGCTATATTATTACAAAAAACATACTAGCAATATTACAATGATGGAAAAATTTATCAAACTTACAAGGTTCCTAGTGTGTGCATATTTTTTACTACAGATGTCACATTTGTAGTTCTTCACATCCCTATGTTTGATCATGTGTCGGGTCAGTTCACTTGATGTGATAAATGACTTGTTACATACCACACAGACCTGTAATTAAATAGAAAATGATGTAGTTTACTCCATTTGGGAGGGTAAGGTGTCGAGAGTTGTACACAGTACATCGTGGTTGTATAATGTATGTAAATTTCTGGGGATATAAGACATAAATGATAACTCATGTGTAGTAGGATGATAAGCAAAGTTGCATAGACAGGACTTTGAACTTATTGGATACTAAAGCCGCGACTCCAGCTCTTGTTTTGGTCTACACATTTAACAAAAACACTGCTACACATTCTAGGTGATTGACATTCGAAGAAATTCCTAGGTAACAGCTATAAAGATGCTTCTAAATTCATTCTGAATAATGGAAGAAACAAAGGAAGAGCAATCATTGGTGCCTTAACTGGGCATTATGAAACCAGCGACATGCTGTTCAAAATGAGACTCACTACAACAAACGATTGTAGAGCCTGTGGCGAGGGTACAGAAACCATGGAGCATATTTTATGCGAATGCGACGTACTGGCTACGAAACGCATGAGCCTCCTTGGGACAGCGTACCCCAAACCGGAGGAGTACAGGTTTCTTTCTCTTAGTGGGATCACCACTTTAATAAACCACTTCTTTGAGGAGTAAGAAACGGTAGGCAATGGGTCGATGTGTTGCTGACTTTGTCAGCCCCCTACATAAGATAAGATAAGATTCTAGGTGATTTTGATGAATATTGATATTATGTTTTTGTTGTGCATGCTTTCTATTGGGTATGGAAAAACATTGTTGGAGCAAACAAAGTGTAGTTTGACAATGTTTGGTGAAAAATGTTGTGATGTTTATGTTGAATGTTTGAACCAAAACAAGCACCTAGTTTTAGATCTACTGCATAAATTTAAGACTTTGTAAATATTAAGACTTACTTTTATCACAGCCTTAGCAGAAGCTCTAATAAAACTTAATAATAATTGATAAGTTGCGAACTTACATGATCTTTTTGTCCTGTATGGATTTTAATGTGTGCCTGAAGGTTGCCTTGTGCTGAGAATCTCTTACTGTAAAAAATATTCGTGTCTATTTAGCTAGTTGTAGGTATATAATTTGATCATCATTATATCCTAAATCTTAGTCTCTATAAATTATTAGTATAAAAAAATTCAAATTCCACCAGTGCCAGTTAGTCTACTGCCTGAGCAGTGATGTGCAAACATTACTGTGCTTCGGTAGAAGAGCACTGTAGCTAGTGAAATTCTAGGCTGAAGAGTCCAAGTGCCCGCACCAAGCGTTTTGCTTCGTCGTTCTTAATGAGAACTGGTCGCGTTTGGAACACTTTGCCGTCATCCGTGTTTCCCGAGCGGTACAACTTGGGTATCTTCAAGGCACGAGTGAATAGGTACCTTTCTAGGCATCTTACGTGATCCATCGTCGACTGCATTTTCACTTTCCATCAGGTGGGATGTGGTCAAACGTAGGCCTATCTCGTATAAAAAAAAAAACAAAAAAGTAAGAAGCGGCGCAGTGCACCAGGATTTTACAAACGTAAAATTCTAGGTAGCACTGTGCTAATTATGGGCAGCATTATCTCTTACCATCAGGAGAGTGTCTTACTCATATTCTTACTAGGTTGTATGAAAAAAAAAAACTTAAAAATGGAGTAGGTATACATATAATAATTGTTCTTACCTACAAATTTCACATTGAAACGGTTTCTCCCCAGTATGAGTTCTAAGATGTATGGTGAGATTGTGTTTCTGTGTAAACCTCCTTGGACAGTACAAGCACCCAAATGGCTTGATGCCTGTGTGAGTTCTAAAATGATAAACAAATTTCTGAGCAAAATTCATTTTTGTCACACTTATATTATAAATGCGAAAGTTTGTGTCACAGAGTACTTTGTAATATTGGTTTGTGTGTAGTCCTTTTCACGAAAGAGGTCCCGCGTATAGATGTGAGGCCGGTATATAACCAATCTTACCTATCGGTTAGTTACCAAAAAACCCATTTAAAACCCAAAAACACCGTAAAACACCATTTAAAACCTTTGGAATTAAAAAACATTTTTTTGTAATTATAACTACATTTCTTGATTTTTTCGAGACGCAATAGGTGTCTTATGTCCATATTAGCTGCCCCCAGCGGTTTTACCCGCTGTTCTATATAATATTATAGTCTATGTGTTCTAAGCTATCTCTATACGAAATTTCAGCTCAATCAGTCCACCAAGAGCAGAGATTACCTAATGTATTTATAAAAACAAAGGAGTAATAAGTTTAAAAGCTCCTTCTTTGAAAAAAATAATATTATCATTAAGAAAATTATAAAACCCTTTAATAAAAACAATCTATTATTACTCCTACTCTTTCAAAAAAATCAAATGAACCCAAACTCGTTTGAGCTGCGTCAGCAAGTGGCAAGGTGCAAAAATATTATAATGTTTGCTACGAGAAGTGTGAGTTGAGCTCGCTCTGAACAGTTAAAAAATTCCAATATCCTCAATAACATAAGAGCGAGAAGCTTGCTGAGACTGCAAAAAAAAATTGCAAAATTCATAACTCTAATGTCAAATAAAAGCTTGTAATAATTTAATTCGATTACTTACCAATCTAACAAAATTCACACACTCACATTCTCACCTAAACTACACTCACACAAACGAAAAAGATTTGATTACAGATAGACAGACAACAGATCCTACACCTATCAGTTGTCTGTCAAATAAAAGCTTGTAATAATTTAATTCGGTTTCTAACTAACAATAAAATAATAATGAAATTCACACAAATAAAAATTCACACATTCTCACCTCGCACACACACAAACGTTAAAAATTTGATTAAAGATAGACAACAGACCTTTCACCTGTCTGTTGTCTGTCAAATAAAAGCTTGTTATAATTTTGTTTGATTTCTAACTAACAATTTTTTTCAATATACTACGAAGTAAGAAGACGAGCAAGACGCTCTCCTGATGGTAAGAGATAACGCTGCCCATTATTAATACAGTGCTACTCAGTATTTTACAAAGGTACGATTCTGGGTGCACTGCGCCAACGCTTCTTACTTGAGAGTCATAAGATGATAAGACTCCTCAGCCCAGTAATTTCATTAGCTACAGTGCCCTTCTACCGAAGCACAGTAATGTTTGCACATCACTGCTCAGGCGGTAGAATAACCGGCACTGTTGGGGTACCCACCTAGTCGACCTCCTGCAAAGGAAGTTTACCCCGGTAAAAGTAATAATAATATTCACACACTCACCAAAGCTACACGCACACACACAAACGTTTAAGATTTGATTACAGATAGACAGACAACAGACCATTCACCTGTCTGTTGTCAGTCAAATAAAAGCTTGTTATAATTTAATTCGGTTTGTAACTTAACCAATCTAACCAAATTCACACATTCGCAATCTACCTATACTACGTACACTCACACACATACATAAAGAGCAGTGCGGGCCCGCACAATACGGCAACGTCTCATTACAGAACACTCGCAATCTACCTATACTACGTACAGTCACACACATACATAAAGAGTAGTGCAGACGCCGCACAATACGGCAACGTCGCATTACATACACACTCGCAATCTACCTATACTACGTACATTCACACACATACATAAAGAGCAGTGCAGACGCCGCACAATACGGCAACGTCGCATTACATACAAACTCGGAATCTACCTATACTACGTACACTCACACACATACATAAAGAGCAGTGCAGACGCCGCACAATACGGCAACGTCGCATTACATACACACTCGGAATCTACCTATACTACGTACACTCACACACATACATAAAGAGCAGTGCAGACGCCGCACAATACGGCAACGTCGCACGACTAGGGCGGATCCAGGATTGGGCCCTGGGGGGGAAGGTGCAAAAATATTATTATAACGTTAACTACAAAATGTGTGAGTTTTGCTCGCTCTGAACAGTTAAAAAATTCAAATATTCATAAAAGATATATCCACTCAAACGTCCCGACCGCTATAGCGGTCTGAAAAAAAGTTGAGTTAAACGTTACAGCCGCTATAGCGGTCCTAGCGACTTGCTACTTTAAAAACATGTTTTTATCTATGAAAACGGTGAAAAGTTGCGTAAATATGGTTGTATATGGCTTTGTAATAAACATTTTAAGTCTGTAGTCATTAAATCTGAAGCTAAGCTCTTGGCAACATTTAAAATTTATTTTTTGAAATTATAGTTTCGAAGTTTTCATGCGTGCCAGTGAAATCTGCGTATAAAATGTTTATAATTCACCTTATTTTATTAAAATTATATATTATTATAATCCTCATGATACTATCTTTCGGAATTGGTACAGATATTAAGGAAATAAACACAATCGGGACAATTTTACATGTCTTAAAGTCGACATGTAAAATTTTTATCGCGCTTGCCGCGTTTCCGTAATATTTTTCCATGATTAATTTTAATCAACTATTATTTTATTAAAATACAACTTAAATTTAGAAAAACAGTTCAACATAATTATTTACGTATACCTAAAATTAAAAAAAATAAAGAAAAATAGTTTGAATTCATTGATTTAATATTCCCATTCTCAGGATTTTATTCTAGGCGTTGAAGATTTATACACGAATGGGTGGTTTGTTTTGATTTATTGTGCTACACTGTACTCTGTAAGTCATTATATTTTGATATCAAATCAAAGGTTATATAATCTAGTTAAATAATATGCAGGTAAAAATAAGAAATATTCAGAGATGTTTCGTAAAAAAGTGTTTAAACCAAAAAAATACCTAAAATTTACACATATTGCCAAGTTAGATTTTTTTTTACATACTTTGTGTTAATATTTGAATCAAAATTTTCAGATATTTTATATCTTTATAGTTTTAATTACATAATGCTATTTTTTCATAGAAAATGGTTCAATAGTTTGCTAGAAAATAGACGTTTAGTAGGTATCAGTAGTAAGCGCACGACGCGATTCTATTTGGATCGCGGACGCGGACGTTCGACGCTTTTTGAGCTGTCAAGGGCGGACGTGTGAGTGGATATGCAAAATTCGTAACTCAAATTAAAGCTTGTAATAATTTAATTCAATTTCTAACTAACAATAAAATAATAATAATATTCACACACTCACGTCAACTACACACACATACGTAAAAGATTTGATTACAGATAGACAGACAACAGACCCTTCACCTGTCTGTTCTGTCAAATAATAGCTTGTTATAATTTAATTCAGTTTGTAACTAAACCAATCTAACAAAATTCACACAATCGCAATCTACCTATACTACGTACACTCACACACATACATAAAGAGCAGTGCAGACGCCGCACAATACGGCAACGTCGCACGACTAGGGCGGATCCAGGATTGGGCCCTGGGGGGGAAGGTGCAAAAATATTATTATAACGTTAACTACAAAATGTGTGAGTTTTGCTCGCTCTGAACAGTTAAAAAATTCAAATATTCTTAAAAGATATATGCAAAATTCGTAACTCAAATTAAAGCTTGTAATAATTTAATTCAATTTCTAACTAACAATAAAATAATAATAATATTCACACACTCACGTCAACTACACACACATACGTAAAAGATTTGATTACAGATAGACAGACAACAGACCCTTCACCTGTCTGTTCTGTCAAATAATAGCTTGTTATAATTTAATTCAGTTTGTAACTAAACCAATCTAACAAAATTCACACAATCGCAATCTACCTATACTACGTACACTCACACACATACATAAAGAGCAGTGCAGATGCCGCACAATACGGCAACGTCGCATGACTAGGGCGGATCCAGGATTGGGCCCTGGGGGGGAAGGTGCAAAAATATTATTATAACGTTAACTACAAAATGTGTGAGTTTTGCTCGCTCTGAACGGTTAAAAACTTCAAATATTCTTAAAAGAAATATGCAAAATTCGTAACTCAAAAAAAAGCTTGGAATAATTTAATTCAATTTCTAACTAACGATAAAATAATAATAATATTCACACACTCTCACCTCAACTACACACACATACGTAAAAGATATGATTACAAATAGATAGACAACAGACCTTTCACCTGTCTGTTGTCTGTCAAATAAAAGCTTGTTATAATTTAGTTCGATTTCTTACTAACAATAAAAAAAGAATTTTATACTACGAAGTAAGAAGACGAGCAAGACGCTCTCCTGTTGGTAAGAGATAACGCTGCCCATTATTAGTACAGTGCTATTCAGTATTTTACAAAGGTACGATTCTGGGTGCACTGCGCCAACGCTTCTTACTTAAGAGTCATAAGATGATAAGACTCCTCAGCCCAGTAATTTCATTAGCTACAGTGCCCTTCTACCGAAGCACAGTAATGTTTGCACATCATTGCTCAGGCGGTAGAATAACCGGCACTGTTGGGGTACCCACCTAGTCGACCTCCTGCAAAGGAAGTTTACCCCGGTAAAAGTAATAATAATATTCACACACTCACCAAAGCTACACGCACACACACAAACGTTTAAGATTTGATTACAGATAGACAGACAACAGACCATTCACCTGTGTGTTGTCAGTCAAATAAAAGCTTGTTATAATTTAATTCGGTTTGTAACTTAACCAATCTAACCAAATTCACACATTCGCAATCTACCTATACTACGTACACTCACACAAATACATAAAGAGCAGTGCAGACGCCGCACAATACGGCAACGTCGCATTACATACACACTCGGAATCTACCTATACTGCGTACACTCACACACATACATAAAGAGCAGTGCAGACGCCGCACAATACGGCAACGTCGCACGACTAGGGCGGATCCAGGATTGGGCCCTGGGGGGGAAGGTGCAAAAATATTATTATAACGTTAACTACAAAATGTGTGAGTTTTGCTCGCTCTGAACAGTTAAAAAGTTCATACATTCTTAAAAGAAATATGCAAAATCCGTAACTAAAATAAAAGCATGTAATAATTTAATTCAATTTCTAACTAACGATAAAATAATAATAATAATATTCACACACTCTCACCTCAACTACACACACATACATAAAAGATTTGATTACAGATAGACAGACAACAGACCCTTCACCTGTCTGTAGTTAACATTATAATAATATTTTGCACATTCCCCACAGGGCCCAATCCTGGATCCGCCCTAGTCGTGCGACGTTGCCGTATTGTGCGGCGTCTGCACTGCTCTTTATGTATGTGTGTGAGTGTACGTAGTATAGGTAGATTCCGAGTGTGTATGTAATGCGACGTTGCCGTATTGTGCGGGCCCGCACTGCTCTTTATGTATGTGTGTGAGTGTACGTAGTATAGGTAGATTGCGAGTGTTCTGTAATGAGACGTTGCCGTATTGTGCGGGCCCGCACTGCTCTTTATGTATGTGTGTGAGTGTACGTAGTATAGGTAGATTGCGAATGTGTGAATTTGGTTAGATTGGTTAAGTTACAAACCGAATTAAATTATAACAAGCTTTTATTTGACTGACAACAGACAGGTGAATGGTCTGTTGTCTGTCTATCTGTAATCAAATCTTAAACGTTTGTTTGTGTGCGTGTAGCTTTGGTGAGTGTGTGAATATTATTATTACTTTTACCGGGGTAAACTTCCTTTGCAGGAGGTCGACTAGGTGGGTACCCCAACAGTGCCGGTTATTCTACCGCCTGAGCAGTGATGTGCAAACATTACTGTGCTTCGGTAGAAGGGCACTGTAGCTAATGAAATTACTGGGCTGAGGAGTCTTATCATCTTATGACTCTCAAGTAAGAAGCGTTGGCGCAGTGCACCCAGAATCGTATCTTTGTAAAATACTGAGTAGCACTGTATTAATAATGGGCTGCGTTATCTCTTACCATCAGGAGAGCGTCTTGCTCGTCTTCTTACTTCGTAGTATATTAAAAAAAATTGTTAGTTAGAAATCGAACAAAATTATAACAAGCTTTTATTTGACAGACAACAGACAGGTGAAAGGTCTGTTGTCTATCTATTTGTAATCATATCTTTTACGTATGTGTGTGTAGTTGAGGTGAGAGTGTGTGAATATTATTATTATTTTATCGTTAGTTAGAAATTGAATTAAATTATTACAAGCTTTTTTTTGAGTTACAAATTTTGCATATATCTTTTAAGAATATTTGAATTTTTTAACTGTTCAGAGCGAGCAAAACTCACACATTTTGTAGTTAACGTTATAATAATATTTTTGCACCTTCCCCCCAGGGCCCAATCCTGGATCCGCCCTAGTCGTGCGACGTTGCCGTATTGTGCGGGCCCGCACTGCTCTTTATGTATGTGTGTGAGTGTACGTAGTATAGGTAGATTGCGAATGTGTGAATTTTGTTAGATTGGTTTAGTTACAAACTGAATTAAATTATAACAAGCTATTATTTTGCACCCCCCGAGGAAGAAAGTCGTAACTGAAAAACACCAATTTTACAGGAGCAACAAAAAACTGATTTAAAAAATCATCGGCAACCTGAGAAAAATTTAGTATATAGCAAAAAATAGCTAAAATTAACCTCGATTGGCCTATGTATTACAATTTGCAATTTAATTAATCGTCATGGAGTAAATCTTAAAAAATAGATTTACGCTAATTTTCAGCGACACATTTTAATTAATTTATGTAGTTAACAGAAATATTACTTTATTTACATGGAACGGAAACTATAATGCTGACATAACTGCAGATACGACTTTCTGAGCGTATGGTGGCGTTACAAACTCCACGCGTAAGTATGATTTACGACGTTTTTCCACGAAAACTTTGTCTCGGTCTTTTTGCGTAAAATGAATTGCATCCTTTTTCTTCGAAAAATATATTCAAATAAATAATGTATTTCAAGTAAGCGCTTTTTTAAACGAAAAAAATTACAGACATTTTGGCGTATGTTTACATATTACGTTATTCCAATCATTTAATTTATAAAATATTAGTCGTTTCTCAGTACAAAAGAAATAACAAAATAAAAAACAGCCTTTAAATGACTCCAGTATAAGCGATTAATGTGTAAAACTTTTAACTTATTAACATTTTGTAGAAAGATCTTGTAAATATTACTGATTATGTATTTTAAGGTAGCTTTTGTTGTACTATACCAAAAATCATAAAGGTTTCGTAATAAATTTAATACCAGCTATGTTGAGTAGTTTTACAGCTTTAAAAGTAAACTAAGTAATATTTCAGGATATATTGTATATCTGTGCAAAATTTCATCTAGATCCACTTAGCCGTTTTGGCGCAAATAAATCAGAAATATTCATCCACTCATACATTTGTATTCAATGATTAAGTCTAGTATTATGACAGGAAAAGTGTCATAATTATGTCTTTTTATTAAATTATAACATTGTTTTTCATTTATGAAGTATGTTAATGATGATTAAACCAATTTCAAACATTGCTTGAGTAAAAACAAAGTCTATGACACAAGGAAACACGAATGACTGCAAAGTGTTTCAAATACGATCAGTTATTGCGCCACTAGGTATGGATGCCGAATTGCTGGAAGCCCTGACTTCCGAAGTTGAAACGGGCTTAATAAATGGCGGGAACGGGCGGGATAGGATTTGTTTGTGTAATTCTTGCGCTACTCTCCGAAACGAATCTTAATAAAACGGTTAGAAGGGGTGACTCTTCTACAGTGTTCAAAACTCTTAGAATTCACTAGCGTTTGGTCACTCACGAGCCTTTTGGCGCTCCCCTGAATCGACTCCAGAGTCTGAAGCTGGTATTTGGGAGTATCATCCCAAAGACGAAAACAATATTCTATACATATAGGATCGGCTTTATGATAGAAATAAAACAAATGTCCCGGATGAAGTAATGTTGCACCTTTGCCAAAATACCCAACTTCCTGACAGTCTATTGAGTCTAGACTTGATGTAATTACAGAAGTAAAAGGCAAAAATGAGAGAAATTTCCAGTATCTGAACGTGATTAGCTATCTACAAACATACATTTTGGAAAGGAGAAGTTTCATTAAATCATTATTTCAGTGTTTCCTGTTAATTACAACTTAGGAGTCTTCAAATCGAGGGTTAATAGGTATTTACTAGGTCTGTGTGTCACATCTTCGACCGCGTCATCACTTACCAACAGGTGAGACTGTGTTCAAACGCAGCCCTATTCTCTATATAAATAATAAATAAAAAATAAAATTCTTTTAATAGCAAATAACTTTTATTCATCGCACCCCCCGTCGTCATTTTTTCTTTCCGTCTTTATTAGCTCTACCGCTAGATGTTATCTGCTTATCCAAGAAGTGAGTGATATGCAAAACAGATCAACAGTAGATTTACCAGCACAAGACCCGAATTTTTGATCACACAAGAGATCATTCGTCGCGATTGACGTTCCATTTCATGAACGTGACAGATATACCAGTGGTTAGAAGGGCCAGCACAACTGCCTTTTTTTAAAACAGGCTGCACGTTGGTGTGTTAGGCTGAAGGCTAATCAAAATCGGAGTGAGCCCTGGTGCTCATGTCTTTAACACTATCGCAGGTATTCCGGCTGGAAGCCAGCATATTCACATGATTCCACTGCGTTCTATGAACCTCTGATTAGTTATAATCAGATATAGGTATAACAAACATTGAAGGAGGCCAGAAGCATTCAGACGCTTTGATTCCGTAAAAAGAGAGCCATATAAACTGCCGAGTTCATCACGGGCGTAAATGCATCCCACACATGTGGCTTGAATTTGTCTTCAAGTGAGCCTCCGGTTAATCTGACAAATACACATCTGACGGCAAACCTATTAACGTCTCCATGAAGAACAAGAGAGCAGGGTTTTCAGATTCAAAGTAGTGGTGGTAGTGGAAAATTTGAGTGCAGACGTTGAATGTTGGAGAGGCGCACTTTTAGAGAAAGGGATAACTGAAGCTGTGAAACCGTTCTCTTAGTCATTGATTTATAGAGTGACATGGAACACAGAAACTGAAGTGGAACGAGATCTTGCGCTACAGGTCATTAGAAATCAAAACTTATACTACGTCAACCGAGAGAAACTAGAATGAGAATTGCGAGGTCACTCAAACCCTCCGGGGATGTCCTTTGGGTCCTCTTATCCATCCAGTCGCTACGGGTACGATCTTGCATGCCGAGACTTTCTTTCATGACTGGTTAACTCATCATTTGCCTTGAATCCCGCTACTCTCCAGATTTCAAGCTGAAGCAGGGCAGAATGAGTAACTATGATCTGCGTTTAGCGTAATGATACCCAGTTTACATAACTGGCTACACAGATACGTGTGCTGCTGGATTCCAATAACATAAAAACCAATCTCTATACAACTATTTCTTAATAAAAGATGTAAACAATTAGACTTATTTATTTTAATTCTGACTAAAGTTTCGTGAAAGAAGTGAGTAACAAGTAGTTAAAGTGATGAAGGCTGATAAATGTTTCGTAGAAGAATGTGGTAACTGTAATTGCACGACAATATATTTACGAAAATTTCTTTAAAAAGGAGTTATCTGTAGTTATGTAAAGATATTTGTAAAAATGTTCATACAAGATTGATGTAAGTGTATTTATGATGTTATTGACATGGAAAACTAGTAAATAGTGTGGTCGCAAAAGTAATTAACTTCAGTTTTATGGAGTAATTATATTTGATTTCAGTGTCGTACAAGTTTAGTTTTTTTTTAATAATTCCCTCATTTTTTGAGATAAATTTATGAAAAAAATTGACAATATGTATCGGATTTTTCTTGATTTTATTATGCAATAAAAACAAAAAGTCACAATTAGGGTTAATTCTTTCTTCTTCGAGAGGTGCGATTTGACAGAACAGACAGGTAAAGGGTCTGTTGTCTGTCTATCTGTAATCAAATCTTTTACGTATGTGTGTGTAGTTGACGTGAGTGTGTGAATATTATTATTATTTTATTGTTAGTTAGAAATTGAATTAAATTATTACAAGCTTTAATTTGAGTTACGAATTTTGCATATATCTTTAAAGAATATTTGAATTTTTTAACTGTTCAGAGCGAGCAAAACTCACACATTTTGTAGTTAACGTTATAATAATATTTTTGCACCTTCCCCCCCAGGGCCCAATCCTGGATCCGCCCTAGTCGTGCGACGTTGCCGTATTGTGCGGCGTCTGCACTGCTCTTTATGTATGTGTGTGAGTGTACGTAGTATAGGTAGATTCCGAGTGTGTATGTAATGCGACGTTGCCGTATTGTGCGGGCCCGCACTGCTCTTTATGTATGTGTGTGAGTGTACGTAGTATAGGTAGATTGCGAATGTGTGCATTTGGTTAGATTGGTTAAGTTACAAACCGAATTAAATTATAACAAGCTTTTATTTGACAGAAAACAGACAGGTGAAGGGTCTGTTGTCTGTCTATCTGTAATCAAATCATTTACGTATGTGTGTGTAGTTGAGGTGAGAGTGTGTGAATATTTTTTTTTATTGTTAGTTAAAAATTGAATTAAATTATTACAAGCTTTTATTTGAGTTACGAATTTTGCATATAGTACGGTCCCCAATACAAAAAAATAAAATTTCCGTGGGACACATCTCCGCCATACAGATTATTGGTATGTACTTATTTGTCATATTTTCCTGAACACGAAAAGTGCGGTAGTCACTTCCTAAGTGTATAGAGGGGGTAGTTATGACGTCACAAAGATGGCCGCCAGCCTATTCTATTGTGCGGGTTATTTCAATATCTACTAAACCGATTTACTTAAGTAGGGTGTCAAATGAAAGGTTATTAAATAAGCATCATTTTATTTCTAAGAACTATTAATGTGAAGTAAGTAAGAAAGGAAATAATTCCAAAAAACATAATTTCTAAAAAAAAAATTTCTTCTTATGTATATAACTTGGTAACCGTTAGGATAATGCAAATATAGGTTATTATAAAATATTTAGTTTCTTTCATCAGCTTTCTAAAAAACCTTTAATCATTACAATAAAGCTATATACACGGAACTGCAGCCGTTTGAATGAGCATCGGTAGCGCTGAACTTATAGCGGTAGCTAAGCGATTAGACGGATTTTCTATAGAATGATCATAGAATTTTGAATAAAAAGCATGTGCGATAGTAATGAAAATATATAATAAAATTTAAGTAAGCTGGTACGTATTCATAAGTTGTATTTACAAGTTTTTTTCTGATGTGATCAGCATAATAATAGGTAGGTGTACTCGTATGTGTTGTACTAAACTTACTGATAAAATTATTAAAAAAAAAACTTATTTTTATCTAATTAATGTCCTCAACGTAATCTGTATGTTCTGAATAATTATACTGGTTGTAACATTTGTTACCGACATGATGTATCCCTTCTAAGCACTTTTGTTTTTTGTCATTACATCCACAACGGGATGAACACTTTCTTCACATTTTCACCTAATTCACACATTCTCACCTAAGCTACACGCGCGCAAACAAACGTTTAGGATTTGAATACAGATAGACAGACAACAGACCATTCACCTGTCTGTTTTCAGTCAAATAAAAGCTTGTTATAATTTAATTCGGTTTGTAACTTAACCAATCTAACCAAATGCACACATTCGCAATCTACCTATACTACGTACACTCACACACATACATAAAGAGCAGTGCGGGCGCAGCACCAAACGGCAACGTCGCATTTTCACACACTCGCAATCTACCTATAACTACGTACACTCACACACATACATAAAGAGCAGTGCCGGCGCCGCACCACGGTAAAGAGATACTCTTTACCGTGTATGTAGAGTTGAAAGCTGGCAACGTCGCATCGAGATTGAGTACTTACTACTTACTGATATTAAATATAGGCGTTACAAGTAGGTATCGTAAGTTCAGTTAGTTTGGTCCGTCCGACCAAGTGGAGAGATAGGAATTAGTTATAAAAACTACATTGATACGGTGAAAGCTCTGTGTTCGTAATAAAAAACTATAGGTTGAATAGAATTAAAAATTTTTTTGATAACCACATAATAAATATACCTACTTTAGGTATACCTAATAATTTTAATTCGGTTTTAACTAAACTCACACTCTTGCCTCGTTACGATATCGTAATCAGTTGTAGGTATCTCGACAATATTGTAGGAAATAGGTACTTACTCTCTACTCTCTATTGATATTCTATAAACTTTTATTAAAATTCTATTGACTAATATTTTGCTATTGTTGTTTTGAGGGTGATTTATTATATTAGTTTTGCTTCTTTTTTATTAATGTTGTATAATATTTTTACTATAGGTAGGTTTACTTACCTACTTATTGCAGGGGTATAGGATTTTTTTACTTTGGCGACATGGCATTGCTGTAATGTTAACGTAGTAGGTTTTAACTCAATAATTGCTCAAAATAACGAAGAATAAAATATTTTTTTTTATATTTGTAGGAGAGTTTTAAACTGTTTGAAATTGTGTATTTGGAGTATTATACCACAAGATTTGGAATATAACGTTTTAAATCGGTGTATTTACATCTGTAGTCCCGCGGAATAAATTTAATTTTTTCGATAATTACTGGAATTCATATCCTAAATATTTTTAATTTGTTAGATAAAATAAACACATATTTATTAAGAAATTAAATATGAGAAATTATGAGGCGTTAAAAAGTTATAGATATGTTAACTTTTAAAATTTGCGACAGTGGCGCCCCACTAAAAGGACTCCTTTCGTGAAAAGCACTCTATGTTTGTTACTTTACCGGGGGTAGACTTCCTTTTCACCGGGGGTAGACTTCCTTTGCAGGAGGTCGTCTAGGTGGGTACCCCAACAGTGCCAGTTATTCTACCGCCTGAGCAGTGATGTGCAAACATTACTGTGCTCCGGTAGGAGGGCACTGTAGCTAGCGAAATTACTGGGCTAAAGAGTCTTAACATCTTATGACTCTTGAGTAAGAAGCGTTGGTGCAGTGCTCCTAGAATTTCACATAATTGTGAAATCCTAGGTTACACTGTACTGATTATGGGCAGCCGTTATCTCTTAACATCAGGAGAGCGTCTTGCTCGTCTTCTACTTCATAACATAAAAAAAAAAAAAAAAAAAAACTTCTTCACGCCTAAACAGGTGGACTGATTGAGCTGAAATTTGATATAGAGATAGCTTAGACCCTGGAATAACACATAGGGTAAAAGCACTAGCGCTGCTAGTATGAGTATATAATTCTGTCCAGCACAACGAGCATCATCTGAGTCTTTTAAAAAAATACTTAGACAAAAACCTACATATTCTTAGACCCAACAAATAATTTGGCACAGATGTTCTAGTGAACAAAGCCATGGCCATGGGCATCATTTACCTGAAGTTACTGTAGAATTTGGATGAGGAGAGATAAAGGCTTACCATAATATACACTTATTACAAAAGCATTTTAGCAGTTACTTAACTGACCTAATGTATGGGCCTTTGGGGAGCTAAGAATTTCTACAATATTTTTTTTATTATAGGTTAGCATATGACCACGATGTTGCGTGTTGTTAGGCGATGATACGGCTGTAGATGGTAGCAGACTAAACTTAGAAAGCGGGATAAATCCCTCCCTGAAATGAAGTAAATTAACATATTGTTTTTTTTTCTTTTTTTTCTCGTTTTAATAAATATTTCAGGACATTTCACACAGCGCCACCTAACCCCAAGCTAAGCAACTTAAATGCTTGTGTTATGGTGGTCAGGATAACGGATATAATAATTATATATACTTTTCTTTTGTAAATACATACTTATAATAGATACAGAAAGCCACCCAGACCAGAAACAAACAAATCTGTGGATCACACAAACATTTGTCCCATGCGGGAATCGAACCCGCAACCTTCTGCGTTGCAGGCGGGTATTAGCCCACCGCGTCACAGAGGTCGTCAAGCAATTATTACACATACCTTACATGCATATCCAGTTGAGCTTGGCATCTAAAATCTTTGTGGCACTCGTAACAAGAGAAGGACTGCTTTGGTTTAGGTTTAGGACCTCTTTTGAGTTTCTCAGCCTCTGTTTTCTTTTTGTAATTTGTACTACTTCTTTTGGGTTGTGATTGTTTGCATTTGCTGAAACATGTTTAATTTATTTTTAATGAGATCAACTATATTACATTCACTACCCACCTTTGGTAGAACTAGGGTACAATTTTTTTTTTTTTTTGTGCCGCGGATGAATGCTTCGGCGTACCCGTTGCCGAGGCATTATGGCGTCCCGCAGGAACACCCCCAGGTTTTTTAGTGGGTATCCCCGCCGCTCCCATCTTTGGCGGGGGAGTCCCACATACCGCCTCGCGCCCCCCGGCGTGGGGTGATGATGCGTAATGCATTTTTCCTGGGTCAAAAAAAAAAAAAAAGGGTACAATTATTTTCCAAATTAATAAACTGCAATTGTAACCTTGTTCTACCAAAGGTGCGACTAATAACTATAATATAATAGAATTTTGAAATATAATGCACAAAAAATACTTTAGTAGGATTTAAATTTGTATCATAGAGATAGATTTCTAATTTCTACATACTAAAACACTAAATCACTTCCCATCATCTGTAAAGTCTTTACATATTCCATAAACTATGAAAATATTTAATTGTTTTTTTTTTCATCAATAAAGAGAGGTTCAAGAGTAATATTAAATATAAGAAAAATAATCACCATTTCTTTATGATAGTCGTCCGAACAGGGGCCTGAAAATTGTAATACTTCTGGTATTAGTAGTCCATTTGTTATAGAATATTTCATATATATTAGCTTTGACATAAAATTACTTACAATAGGGTCTGTCATCACTGATGCATCATTAAATCTGAAAAGTGAAGAGTTGTGTAATTAAAATTAATTAACCCTTAAACACCCGAGCGGCTCGATGGGGCCGAAACCACCCCATTCGAATTTAGGCTTTAAGCTGAGGAGTTAAGAACAAAGATTAAGGGTGACAAATCAACATCGAGCTATACTGCGCTGTACTATGTTTGGTCAACTCGCTCGTCAAATATTAATGAGGATACAAACAAACCATGCTGTGCTGCGCTGTGTGAGGCTACACTCTGTTTAAAAACGCAGCAGTCTCGAGCGAGGCGCGCTACCCGCCGTGCTGAGCCGCACTGTGCCGAACTGTACAGCGCAGCATAGCTCAATATTGATTTGTCACCCTAACACTTTCAGCTGCGGAAAATATGAATGCTGTTATTGGTTGAAATGCAGGTGCTGACACAAACATCATGTTTTGTGAAATGATTAACACTTTAGCTGCATGCTGTTTTTAGTCATCATATACTAAAAACAGCATGCAGCTAAAGTGTTAATAAAAGATAGCTTATTTTAATGCCATAGAATTACAATACACTTTACTGAAGCCAAAAGATAAAGTAAGTTAACATTAATGTTGACAATGTCTTATTGCTTAGAACGATTCCTTCCAGGCATCCAGGTTTAAAAAGTTGGTTTTTAATAAAAGAAAATTAATTTATTGATACATACTATGGGTCATGGGTAGTACATACTTAATGTTCCAATAATAGTGTCTAGAGGTAGGTAAATGAGAAAAGGCTACAAAAGTTCATACTTGCTAGGCACCGGCAGGCCGGCGTATTGTCTGAGACGGACATCGGCACTTTCACATGTCTGTTTGAAATGGAATGCAATACCCAACTTGCACACACAGTTGCTGCACATTGTTTCTGGTAAGCCATCATCCCTAGTTACCTGTGTAAAAGAAAATTCATTCTCATGAAAATGAGTTTATGATATTACAAATTACAGTATTTCGCAAAACATGATAGGTACCTTTATATTGCAACAATATTCAATCATATCACACAATGAAACATTGAAATTGCGGGTGAAAATCGAAGATAAGACTCCCTCTTCTAAACATATTCTGCAAATTTTATTCATTTTCTCAATAAATAGCAAAACAAATTTAATTTTGCGGTTGCGATTTCAATCCGAAATTCGTACTCAAACTCAAAGTCACAAAATCATAACAAAAATTAAAAATATTCAATAACCATAGACTAGACATGTGAATTTATGACATAAGCTGTCAGTTGACATTTCAATAGAGATGAGCGGGGGTTTTTGGCGGCAAGCCTTGATCATATCATTAGCTCCACGTCTTTTGCTTAATAATCGTGTAGAATTTGATTGTTAGCGTGTAATAATGGTGGAATATTGCGTGTTAAGTGTTTTTGAATGTGCACAGATGTAGGCAAGTGATATGGTGCTGAAATATGAATTTTGGTGCCCCCTCCAAAACTCCTCCGAACTTTCAGTAAAATTCCACCCATTTTACTGGAGGACTCACGTGACTGGACGAGCTATTAAGCTCACTCTGACTCTGACCTGACTAACTAACTTATTACTTAAAAAATAACATTTAACTTGACACTGGCAAAACACGAAAGTGGAGACCATAATTTAATATCCCGTGAACATTCACGAATTTTACTCGACACTGGCAAAATGCACATGTTGCCATATTATTAAAAAGAAAAAAAAAAAAAAAAGTAGAGATGAGCGATTTTATTATTAAGAAGTATCGATAACATGTTAATAAAGTGTTTAGTATTCCGAAGTGATTTTATTATCTGTTAACTGATTGTCAAGCTGACATGTGTGGTTCTGGTAACATTTTAAAATTGATGGATGATTTTGGTGGATTTTGGTTTGCTGATCGAGTTGAGATTTTGCTGGAAATCATTGGGAAATTGCGTTTTAGTTAAGTTTATTTTACGTTGCTCGCAATTTTAACATTGCTTTTAATTCGAACTCAGCGTACATTCTGCTGAAAACATCGATGAATATACGGGACTGATCATCCGTGGTAAGTCAATATTTTCACCTTCACTTCTGTCCTCCTATTTATTTATATTTGTGTTTCTCGCTCACTGTTTAGGAAATGGTTTTCGCAAAACTGACTCACTACAATTTTATAAAACATGGTGAAACAGATACATAAGTGATATTTTGGAGTTATTGAGGATACGATTAGCTATTGTGAAGAGAAAGGTGTGTTCTTTACGTACATATTGTTTTCATCAACGCAACCTACTTTTTGTGTTCGTAAGATTACAATCACATCGTGTATATTTATTGCGTATTAGATTTGTAAAAAAAAATCACGTACCTATTATTTACTAAGAGCATGCTCATCCAAAGCCATAAGTTCATTGAACTAGACAAATGTAAGCTATAAATTCTATGTGATTACCCTAGTTTACAAAAACAACTTCCTACTATTTTTAATCACGCTGAAGAAGTATTCCTCAAAGACAATTTATAACATTACAATTTTATTCTAAAATATTTAGGAAATGGGAGACTGGGAAGAAGTGAGAACTCTTATTCATCTGTAATAACAGCATTGTGTATTTATCTATAGTACATTCCAGAATAAGGAAATGTTTACAGTAGACCTGGGTTTTTCCCTATTAGGTCATTAAAAAATTTAAATAATCAAATTTATCTATATCCAGTTCCATTCAGGCCACCTATTCCTCTGTCCTCTATCATATACTATTTAAGTATTAGATTTTCTTTTAGTGCTTATGTGATAGGTTTTAAGATGTATTTTAATATTATAACTATAATAATTATGTACCTATATAAATAAAGATACTATAGGTAATATATATTTTAAATAGAACTTATGAGAATTTGTGATTTCTTTAATACAAACTAAAGAAACTTGCAATCTCTTATTTTTAGTTTTTCCGATGTGAATAAGCACAGGTGGTTGATTTATGTGCATAAATCTGTACCTTATTGAGCTAACAATTTACATGAACGTGGTGACTACCTCTCCTGCTGAACATATTTTTCATAATAAGATCATTGTCGTGTTGCACTCACGTATGACTCACGATTTTAGCTGACAGTACAAAATTTAGCAGCCTATTTTACCTCTAGCTGTATTCTGTACCTATAGATTTACCTACCTGCTAAGTGCGTGCTAAAATAATTTATGAGTTTTGTTTGCTTTTAGGTGAGCTGTGCCACTAAATTAGGAAGGTATGTATTTGTTTTTTAAGACTAGACTGGTAAAAATCTCAACATATGCCAGATTATACTGCATGCTGAAAAATAATACTGCCGTTTATATGACTAACTAATGGACCCCACACAAACTTTTACCGGGGGTAGACTTCCTTTGCAGGAGGTCGATTAGGTGGGTACCCCAACAGTGCCAGTTATTCTACCGCCTGAGCAGTGATGTACAAACATTACTGTGCTTCGGTAGAAGGGCACTGTAGCTAGTGAAATTACTGGGCTGAGGAGTCTTTAACATCTTATGACTCTCAAGTAGGAAGCGTTGGCGCAGTGCACCCAGAAATGTACCTTTGTAAAATACTGAGTAGCACTGTACTAATAATGGGCAGCGTTATCTCTTACCATCAGGAGAGCGTCTTGCTCGTCTTCTTACTTTGTTGTATAAAAAAAAAAAAAAAAAAAAACTTCGTAGCGCCCAACAGAGTGTTCGTCTACAATATTATGAATTTATTGTAGGTTATAAACCTTCCTCTTAAATACCTCTATCTGTTATAAAAAACTCCATCAAAATCCGTTGCGTAATTTTAAAGATTTAAGTATACATTGGCAATAGGGACAGACTGACTAATGCACGGTGTGACTTTGTTTTATTTCTATTTAGTGATAAATATAAAGTCTTCCAGCACTGCAATCTTTATCCTAAGACATTCGAACTATGTTATTTTTTAATAATATTATTCTAGATGTATAAAAAAATCAATAAGCCTGTTATCAGTTTGCATATGAAGCTAATGTCATAGGTTAATTGCACACAAAGACCAATGGCACATTGAATATTTTTAATCTGCAAAGGAAATTATAATATGAATGAACTTCTTCATACAAAACATCTGACAAGGTCAAACAATTTAAAATATTGTAATTTGTATTTTTGGTTTGTGAATAAATAAAAACTGGAATCCTTCTGCAATAGCTGGACAACCATAGCCCTTGACAGAAAAGAGTGGAAAGAGGGAAGGGAGGCCTTTGCCCAACAGTGGAACATGCAGGTTGAAAATAATAATAAATATAAAAAAAAATGGCTGGGATATTAAAACTTAGTTTTTGGGTGTATGCTATGTCATCTAGTACAAAATGTACTCCGAGTTTGGCCAGTGACGTCACAACCACCAACCAAGCAACTTTAGTGTGTTGTATCTTTCACATTGTCTATCAAATTTACAAGGAAAGAAATATGTGTCCAATATTTTATCTACTTGATTGATGGATAAAAATATTTTTTATTATTAAACAAACAGTGGTGGGACTATTCACAACTCTATTACAATTAAAACTGAATCATACATTAAAATTTATATTAAGAAGCTTGTCTCTTCTAGTTCGAAAATCACACAATGTGAAATGATACACATATACCTACCTACATAAAATTATTCAAGGCACACTGCAGTCCCACTTCTACTCTATTCTTTATTTTGAGGCTTGTAATAGTGCTATAGCACCACAATTTTGCCAATGACTCATGAAATAAAACACCAAACGACGGAAAACAGCTCAACTTGAGGCAATAACTTGAGGTTTTATAATTTTGGGCACAAACTACAAGATAGAACACGGTTAAATATGTCAATTGAATTGCTAGTGAAATTACTGGGCTAAAGAGTCTTAACATCTTATGACTCTTGAGTAAGAAGCGTTGGTGCAGTGCTCTTAGAATTTCACATAATTGTGAAATCCTAGGTAACACTGTACTGATTATGGGCAGCCGTTATCTCTTAACATCAGGAGAGCGTCTTGCTCGTCTTCTACTTCATCACATAAAAAAAAAAAAAAAAAATTATATTATCAAGTCAAACTGTTCCCACTCACCACCTACCCATGTAAATATCATTATTTCTCTCCCTGCAAGATTGTTTGGAAGAGATCACTTTTAGCGATAAGACCGCCAATTGTTACACTTATGTCGTGATTATGTTTTAAGTTTTCTGTATGTTTGTAGTGTTTTAATAAAGAGTTTTCTATTCTTTTCTACTGTTATAATACTTGTAAATTTTTGTCAAACAGATGGCAGAGGTAGACCCGGAGACGTTGTTAGAATGGCTGCTGACGGGGCAGGGCGACGAGCGCGACATGCAGTTGATCGCGCTCGAGCAGCTCTGCATGTTGCTGCTCATGTCTGACAATGTTGATCGCTGCTTTGAGAGGTAACCTGCATTTTTAGACTATATATTTTTATTTATTTTATTATAATATGTAGTTATTATACATATTTAAGACTATAGTCACACGATATGACGAATTTTGAAATATAAATTAGTAGAATTTTACTTCTTGAAAATGTTCCTTGGTAAACCTTTAGATTATAATATATTTAATTTAAAGGTAGTAAAATTCATCTAAGACTTGTCATTCAGAAGCACATACAACTTAATAATATGTTAATATCAACTGCCGCAGTTTTACCTCATAAAAATGGCCTGTTCTTAACTACATTTTGTTATACATTCAAGCTAAATGGTGTGAAAAGATACCTACTTTAAAAATTCACACGCGTCACACTCTCGCATTTTTATGATGCATTGATTATTTTAAATAAAATTATCATGAAACAAAGGCAACTGGGACGTAACGTTAACCAAATTTTAAGCGTTTTAGTCGATTTTTCAAGCGATTTTATATCTTATGCTCTGAAGTGCGCAGGTAGAAATGTTATCCAGAATGTGCAAAATCGTATCATCTACATACTTGTACATACGACTCATACGACCTCGAACCTCATTTATTGTAATTCTACAATAATGTAAAAGAACTTGTATCTCATAAGAACTATTGTTCTGTTTTAGATACATATTACATTAAATTATTCAAATTGAATGGACATAATTTTATAATATTATACATATTACATAATAATACTCATAGCATAGTTTACCTAGCTGTTCATTGTATTGCTAGGTAAGCTTTAGCATCAAAGGCGTAAAATCCTTGAAGGGGACCAATTGAATATTATAGCATGTACTTGTGAACACACACACAAAGTATTCATTGGTCTCACCTGTCTTCGTTCGTCACAGACAGTCCTAAGCTTAGAAAAATTGAAATTTTAACAAATTTACATTTTTATGTTGGTACACGTTAAAACAAATACATATATTTTATCAGGCAAACACAGTACAAATAAATAATTTCGCATGACCAGATCTATTTATATTGTGATCGAGACAGTTTCTCTTATGAATATAAATTTAAATAATGCTTTTATTCCAGCTGCCCGCCTAGAACATTCTTACCAGCATTGTGCAAAATATTCTTGGATGAATGTGCTCCAGACAATGTATTGGAAGTTACAGCGAGGGCTATCACTTACTACCTAGATGTCTCTGGTAATACATTAATTAGTACTTTTGACTACATCTGCAACTACCTTTTTTACCGACTAAAAATAGTCTTATGGTATCACATTGTTTTATTTCAAACACCATCGTCTTTGAATACTATTTCATCAGAGTTTTGATTATAAAAAAAACCTAAAAGGATAAGAATTCCCTTCACTGAACATTGTTCTAAAACATAGCCGACAGAAATATAAAAACATTTTTTAAGATGTAAAATTACAAAAATTGAGCACCATATTATGAGCCTTGTTTATAATTTCCTCATAGAAGTACCCGTTTTCAGATGGGTGCAATTTTAAAGTAGAACAATCATTAAAAGTAGATCTCGAGTGCCTTTTTTGCGGAACTAATTAATTCACAGTGTGACTGTATATCTTTTGTAGCGGAGTGCACGAGGCGTATAGTGGCCATTGAAGGCGCGGTCAAGGCCATTTGCAGCCGTCTGCTTACTGTCGATCCTAACAATCGCACTAGCAAGGATCTCGCCGAGCAGTGTATAAAGGTAATGTATTTTTATGATCTAATATTTTTATATCTAGTATTATTTATTTATATGGGGCAGGTACGCCACAATACTCTAAAGCTAACCCCCATTGGGCATGCGCGACTCCCGCGTTAGTCGTGACGATGACGTGGCGTTGTCGGGGCGATCACTTAACGATGTCGTCAGTCACTTATGTGGGGTCAGCCTTGCAAGGCTCATGTGTAATTTGTAGGTATGTCTGTGCATGAGCGGCCAAACTCACAAGAATTATGTTTGCCTGGTTTTAAGGGACTAGTTTGTCGATTTATTAATCATAATAAAAAAGGGTTTATACTCCAACAGAACAGGTCATTATACTGTCAGAGTCAAATTACAATTTATGGGGATTTTTGCATATTAATAATCAAATATTCGTATTGCTAATGACAGCCGATCTAATAATGTAGGTACATATTGATAAGGCATTGATTTTGTACCTAGTGGTTCAACGGGTTTTTATTTGACCAGGTTTTGGAGCTGGTTTGCACGCGTGAGGCGGGCGCAGTATGGGAGGGCGGCGGCTTACCTTCGGTGCTTCACTTCATCACGCATCATGGTACTTCTGTACACAAGGACACATTGCATTCAGCCATGGCTGTTGTGTCAAGGTTATTATAAAAAATACTTCTATTTTAATTATATGTATTTTTAATTTATCGAGTAATTTTTGTAATTATATCATTATTTCCAGAAGAATTGCACACCGCCTCTGTATATTCTCAATATTCCTTCCAACCAGGTTGTCTGTAAGAGATTGCTCTATGCGATAAGACCGCCGATTGTATACCTTAAGCTCTATGTGTATTGTCTACTTATGAAACAATTTCTTGTAACCAGGTTTGCAATAAAGTATTATTGTATTGTATTATAAATATTATGTGGGCCAATTGATATTATACATACAGTAATGTATTGATCATTTTTCAAATTCTAGGTGAATAGTTACGAGCTGACATTATATTATTCCAACTCTGACCACATTATTGTTGTGGTAGTTTCCGTCATTTGATAAGATTGTGTTCAGACACTTGTTTGTGTGCAAAAACAGGCTCTTTTATGTTGATGTTAATCTACATGCTAAATCAATCAATATATTCATGTCTTTCGCGTCTTAGTAGGTCGAAATGTTTCGGCCAAGTACTTAAAATTTCACATGGCACCACCAAGCAACTTTAGTGCATTGTATCTCACTCGTTTTTATTAAATCTACGCAATAAAAAGTATGTGCCCAGATATAAACATTTGATGGTCAAATTTTGCCGCCGTATATTTTTATGTATTACTAGCTTACCCGGCAAACGTTGTTTTGCCATATAAATAATTTCCTAGTAATTTCTAGTGTAGACAAAAAATAGCTTACTTATTGGAAGTATGTGTGTATGTTAGAATGTGTATATTGTATGTATGTAAGAATGTGGTATATGCGTGAAATAAGCATTATTTTATGAAAAAAAATTTCAAACGAAAGTAAAAAATTAAATTTTATGAAAACATTGTCTCTTATAATTTTTTCATACAACCAATATTTCCATTGACATTTCAAAATAAAGATTCATAATGATTGATTTTTTGGAAACTATGAAAATCTTAATTGTTCAATTACGTTTTTTTAATAAAATTAAATTAAAATTACCTTTTTATAAGATCAACAACATTTTCGATATAAATAAAAAAAAGTATACTTACAACACAAAATCCGTTGTTATTGGAAGCTCGTGTCACGTGTTGAGTACTTTTGAGGTTATAAAATCACTTGATTAACTAATCGTGCAAAATACACTCAAAATTGATAATTTAATTATTATTGATAAAATAGGAATGATTAAAAGTTAATATGAGAGTTACACTGAGATAGCAAAATAATAATTGTCAACGTTACTACTACACTTGATGCATAAACAATAATGATGGCCGACAACTGTGTAGGGAGTGAGAAAGAAAGGAGACCGGCTTCGTTCTCATCCCTACTCCGTGCTGTTTACTGGGTCAGAAGTGACACCTGTAGACATCTGGCGGGGATAACTAATTAAATGACGATTGATCAGTTTTCGACCGGAGAGGAAAAATGATTAAATTACTAAAATGGCTATTAAAAAATAAGGGTTGATCGTAGAAGGGTGAAAATTGAGGATTGTATGTATTTTTGTATGTTGTATCATAAAAAAATAGAAATTAAAAATTTTGTCTAAAAAATAAAATAAAAAATTTAGGGGTGGACTACCCCTAACATTTAGGGGGATGAAAAATAGATGTTGATCGATTCTCATAGATACCGGATAAGCACAAAAAATTTCATCAAAATCGGTCAAGCCGTTTCGGAGGAGTATGGCAACGAAAACTGTGACACGAGAATTTTATATATTAGATTATGTCTACTGTAAACTATCTACAGGGTGTGCGGCAAAATGGAGCCAGGTGACGCTCGCGTGGGCGATGCAGTGTCATCTCTGTCGGCGTTGCTGCGACATAGTGACGCACGTGTAGCTGACGCAGCGTTGCGCTGCTTCGCTTCACTCGCTGACAGATTCGCACGTGCACACGCTGACCCGGCACCTCTCGCTGAACATGGTAAGAATAAAGCCCCACATTAGAGCGTGTGACGAAAGTCATTGGGTTTGGGGTTTTGGGTCTCTTCGATGACAACAGCGAAAACAACGTCGCGATAACGTGTTCAAGACCACAAAAACCATACGACCGGTGACACGCCCGTCGATCAGTCACTTTCGCCTATGAATCTGCTGGGTGCTTTAAGAATTAAATATTAACTGACTTCAATAAGGAAGAAAGGGACAATTATTAGTTGAAATATTTTTTATGCATGTTTAGCGATTACTTGAAGACAGCTGAACAGATTTGGAATATTCATATGTAGATATTATAGTGTACTTTCCAGGTTGTCCAAATTACGTTTAAACTATTTTCGTGTTATTCGTTAAATATTTCGTCTCGCTTTCGTAATTAAAAGCGCATTTAAAGCATATTATTAAAAAAAAAAAAGACACTTTTACGTGTTCCCAATTTAGTTGCAATTTTCAGTTGCTAGCTACTACTGCAGTTATTTTTATACCCAATCAATCAATTGTAGTGTAATTAATCGCACGAATGCAATAACCATGAACTCGGTTCATATTCATACGAGTTGTGCAATGCTTTGTGGAGTGGAAAATGTGTGTTTAATTGCACAACTAATTCATACCTATTTCAAGGCTTAGGAAGTAAGGTTGAGTAAATGTTTTTTTTTATCCAAGTGGCTTAACAAGACGAACTTGACGCTTGCCTGAATTTAAACGATGCGCTAGATCATAAACATATCCAGGATACGACTAGGGCTTAGTCATGTTCAAACCTGGGCGATATTCGCTACTGCTCTGGGTAGCGAAAAATACCTCGCTGGGTATTTCTATACAATTATTTTTCGCTACCACAGGAGGTAGCGAATATCGATCCGGTCTGAATAGGGCTTTACACTGTCGTCATTCTGAGAAATCAATTTTTTTCTCTAGCCTAAACAAATTTCCCTAGCAGACTAATTGGAGCGAATCACAGCAGTATATATTGGGCAGTCGTGGTACTTGATCCATATAGAATATAGATGGGTCAAATGGGGATCTAAAAGACTCGTTTTTCCCGCAGTTGGGGCAATCGTACGCTTATTCACATTAAAAATATTCGTTTTCCAGGTTTAATTGAAGAACTGGTGCATCGTTTGGGAAGTACGGAGAGCAGTGACGATAAATGTCTAGCGCCGTCTGTTTCAACTACAGTCAGTCTTCTGTCTACATTATGTCGGGGCTCGGCGCAAATTACACATGTAAGTTTAACACAGGAATTATTACATACAAATACTGATTTAGTTGACTTCTAGGTCAAGGTTAGTCCTAGTTTTGTATCCTACGGTTCCATTGCCTGAAAAGCAGCGGTAGGTAAATTGGTTAGTCTACATTTTTACCTAACAAATTTTAGCTTATTTGTTGGTGTAATAATATCACGTCATAGTCATAACTTATGAATGTCAACTATGTATTCATGTTCAGAAGACAATACGAATAAAAAATCAATCATCATCACAATTCTTGAATAATTACACTAATATTATAAATGTGGTAGTTTGTGAGTGTGTAAGTTTGTTACTTCTTCACGCCTAAACGGGTGGACCGATTGAGCTGAAATTTGGTATAGAGATAGCTTAGCCCCTGGAATAACATATAGGCTACAGTACAGCGTGTAAAATCTAGTAAACTATATATAATTATTCTATTATACTACTATAACTATTCGCATTCTTGGCAAAGTCCAGTTCTTTTATTGAGATACGAGGGCCTATTGGCTATCGACAAACAACATGTAAAACACTAAAATCCATGGACAAAATTGCGTACATTACTTGTTTAAACTAATGAGGAGCAATGTACATTGAAGTTGTCATCAATCGTAGTGGGTGAGAATTGAGAATTAACCAATAGGCCCTACGAACGTCTCTTCAGTATTTAAACAGTAGTTTATGACCTAAGTATGGTGTTTGTTCCAGGATTTAGTCCGGCTAGAGTTATGTTCAGCGGTAGAAGCGGCGGTGCAGGCGGACGAGCGCTGGTGCCTCGAGTGCATGCGACTCGTTGATTTGTTGCTCGTGCTACTTTGTGAGGGAAGACACGCTATTCAGACGTAAGTCATTTATTATTCTGGCTACTGCCAAGTCTTGCTTTCCATACTTTTTCCTCATTTTCTCATCTTCTAGAGGTAGATTCTAGACCAAACTTGCTGGTCGGCTGGCTAGTTTCTGACTTATTTCAGCAACCTCTGTATGTAAGTGTGTTTATGTAAGTATTGAAATTGAACTGGCTTCTTACTTCTAAACATAAAATTGTATTAAAAAGACATGTTTATCAACAACAAGTCCCAAAAAGATAGCAAGGTATTAATTTATCTATGACATAAAGATAAAGTCATCTTGATATTAAATACGATGTTTTACGAAACAGCATTGCGTATAATGATTCCCCGAAAAGAGTTAACCCAGACGCTTATCATGTAACTGAGTATTACTGTTTGATTCCAGTGGTGCGAATCGTAACGGAGCTCCAGCGGCTGGAACCAGTAGCGGTGCCAGTGGTGAGGGATCTAGTGGGGGGCCACGTGGGGACAAATCACATCGGCAGCTTATAGGTACATAGACTGCTTATAAACTGTGTACCTATATGTTACGGCTAAAGTCCGAAGTGCGGCTACACCTAGGTTTAGCCGGTTAAACCTACTCGGAACTTCGGACTTTAGCCGAAACATATAGAAAAACAATTCTTGTTCTATTAATAAAGTACTTATCATTTATTTCATTTATTTGTGAGAGTATTGTCGATACAAAACTTGGAGTACAATAAAAAAGGGAAAAATAAATAATAAAATGTTAACAGAAGTTAATAATGTGAACAGAAACCTAACCCACAGATCGACACACAAACACAGTTGAGGTCGAGATTCCTGTCAGCATAGATTTTTTAACATACCAATAAATGTAACATTCCAGCGCCGCGGGACGCATGGTATTACAGGGATCCATATTATATAGGTCGCAGTAACCAATATTTTGCAAATAAATTACTTTTGATTGGTAAAACTGCTTTACTGTATGTCTATTTGAATAAATACCCCAATTCTTATGAATATTTGTTTATAGATTGCATTCGCGGCAAAGACACAGATGCCCTGTTAGCGGCGGTATCAAGTGGTGCTGTGGACGTCAACTTTACGGACGACGTCGGTCAAACGCTACTCAACTGGGCCGCGGCTTTCGGTACTAGGGAAATGGTTGAATTCCTATGTGAAAAAGGTTAGTACTTCACCATCATAATATTATGATTCTATGTGTGTATTAGCGAATGTACTGTGTGAAACTTAATCATATCCAAGCATAATAATTATTGATAACTAGACAAAACCGTATCGCCAAGCTATCATATTATATGACCGTGTTCCGGCACGATGTTCAGATCACGCAAGCCACCTTGGCTTCAGCCAAAACGGGATGTTCCATGCCTACCGACTACTGACCGACAACGCATCGGGAATACCACTCGACGGCAACCCCTCATCATCAAGCGGACCGTCTACTTGTATATTTCTTACCAAAATAAAAACCTGCAAAGTACATCAGAATATTTGGATAGCAGAATGCAACAAAATGCACAAACTCTTCAAAAATTGTCTCTTTGTAAAGGTGCGGACGTGAACCGTGGACAACGCAGCTCATCGCTTCATTACGCGGCGTGTTTCGGTCGCCCCGCGATTGCCAAAGTCCTGCTACGATACGGCGCTAACGCAGACCTACGAGACGAAGACGGCAAGACTCCGCTTGATAAAGCTAGGGAGCGACATGATCAAGGTAAATCTTATTGGTACTCTTTAAAACTCTCTTGTACATAATCTGTATGTTTTTTATTTTTTTCACCATCTAAAAAGTCAATCGTTGTTTGTTCATCATTGTGTTGTTGTTGGTACATCATTGGGGTACATCATTGTTTGTTTCGATACTACAACTCTATGTAAGTCACACCGTTTCTGAAATTTTCCAAGAGCAAAGAATCAGAGAGGCAGTTGGCAGATGAGTCCACATTTAATTTTGCTTGTATTACTAATAAGTCTGTGCAGTTAATCAGGATTTTAAAAAAATCATGACAGATAATTCTTTTATCTTGTTCCTACCACACTTCTCTCCTGTGCATTACTTACCAGCCTATATTAAATAAATGTTCTTTTCTTACATGACCAGGTCATAGAGAAGTAGCCGCAATACTACAATGTCCCGGCGAATGGCTGGTTGTGGGCAATCACGACACGCCTTCACCCAGCAATGAGGAAGACTTTCCTGAGACCGGCGATAAGGAAATGGCTGCTGTTTATCTAGAGTGAGTATGAACTTGCACGTTTAGAAGTCAGGGAGTTCTTATAGAACGCAACACAAAGCCCTTTTCTCACCCTACAAACAATAGAGTTAACCAGCTCTCTGAACATATAAATACTCTACGTCCATCCTCCCTCGGTATACCCATTGAGCTACAACGTAAGTCTCTTTAAAAGTCGCGAGTGATTTTATAGTCTTGAAGAGTCGGCAATGTTATATTGCGGGTATTAATAGGCAGCGATAACCGCTCATCAGGTCGGTCATCTGCTGGTTTTCCACCTGGGATATAAAAATTACGAAATCTTACTAATATTATAAAAGTGAAAGTTTGTAAGATGTCTGGATGTATTTTTGCTACTTTTCACGCCTATACGGGATGACCGATTGAGCTTGGTTATAGAGATAGCTTAGAACCCGGAATAACACATAGGCTACAGTACAAACGCTGGGCGCTGCTAGTTTGGCATAAATTCTATGACAAATTTACTAATATCGACATACAACAAAGCATACTTACTTTGTTGTATGTTGATGTTGTGTGAGCGCAGTGACGGTAAAGGATTTGCTTTAAATATGGATTGCTTTGATTTTTCTGAGATACGAGAATTATGTGCATGAATAAACTTATTATTCATTCATTCATAAAATGGACGTCAGCTTTTTGAATTCGTTCTATAAATTCTGAGATTGCACCTTAAAAAGCAATAAAGCTACCCTGAAAAAAAAAACCATGCGTAGGGTATGGAAATTCATAATACCTACCTGTGGCATTTCAGAATAAGTAGTATCCTTTTATTTTATCTCCATTTTTCTCATACTAGGCGATTGGTGCCAGCGTTTTGCGCGAGATACTTAGGCGCGGGGGGCGCGGGAGTTCGCCGTGCTTGTCTATCTCTTGTCCGTAAAATGGTGCACTATGCGCCCGCCAAGTTGCTGCGAGCGCCACCCAGTAGGCCAGCTACTAACACTGCAGCCTTACTGACGCAGCTCGTCGCTCAAGTACTTGATAATGTGGTGAGTGATTGTATAATTTAGTGGTTATTCATGTTTTGTCTCTCTTTTTTCCCTACAGGCTCCAGATACATTCTTTTTCGAAGTTATTGTGTCCGAAAAAATCTGATAAATGACTTAACTTGAACTTATGGAATCTTATCCTTGCCCAGATTTACTCAAATCTTACAAAGTAAAAGACGTTTTGGATGCCATAAGACAGCAAACTGTTTGCAGTGACTATCCATATCACCTTTATGATGATGATCCTCAATCTCAGGTTTTTGTAGATTACATAGAATCGAATGATTACCCACAATCGCTACATATTAGTGCTCTGATTGGCACCTTTATGCTTGTATGGACACATGTTATTGATTACTCCCAAACGAGAGAAATATAGAAAGTGGAAGATGAGACGACTTACTAGACTAGAATTATAATAAATTTGGTAAACCCCAATGATCAGGGCGAGGTAGAATGTCGTCGGCCGCAACCTCGTGTGCTGCGCAGTCGCTACATCCGCCCGCCAGCGGTAACGTTCCGATGGTGTGATTATTACATACGCTCGACACTAATATTATGGCTCCCAAATGTTTTAAATTGCATTAGACAAAAGAAAAATGTTGACTTGTTACATCACGTTTGATTGGACCTAGGCAAAAGTTATCGTTCTCTTTGGACAGCATAATATGTCCATGGAAAATTTTAAAACATGTTAGCAATTTAAATGAGACGCCATTCACGCAGGATATATTTTGGGGTGTTTGGAAATAGATCGTTTACGATTGGACTTGAGAGGGAAATGGGACTGGATCTGTATGAATGATTATGAAGACGAAATTGGCAATCTTCGGTTGATATATCCCTCAATATTTTGGAGCCGTATATTCATGATTGCTTGCGGTAATTTCGCATGGATTAGTTAAGTTTTTCTTTTTATATCCATGCGGTGTTGCCATGCTCCGCTTTATAGTAAAGAGATAATGTAGTCAGTACCATTACTTTCAAATACTAATAAACTGAAACTTTACACTTTTACTGGTTATGTACATGTCATGTGTCTTTAAACGCATCCACATTGTAAAATGTCACACCATCGAAACTTACTTGCATCTGATTTGTTTTATTGTGTTATTTTGGTTTGTGTTCTCTTTAATGATTACTGTTGTTTTTTCTTCTATGATAATGTCTTTTTAGGGGCCATTTTCACGAGCAAGTCAATTTCGACAACTCCTTTAAGTAGGTTTATAAGTATCGCGAAGGCACTTCCTTTAACTTAATTGTCATTTGATAGGCATTGGTAATAATATCAGGATTGCTCTTGAAAATGATCCCTTATTCTTTATGACTGAGAATGTACGGACTATATCAAACTCCCTATTTAATTTATACTGGTGGCAATCTCTATAAACTGACAAAAATATTGAATGCGGTTATATTATTATATAATAGGTGTTTCTTAACTATGTCCTATCCGCATTACCCAACTGTGTTTTATATGACTGAATTAAGAACCGCCTTTTAACTTTACGGTTCTGTTTCTAAGAACATTTTGTTTTGGTCGGTTTATAGTAGTTGCTATCAGGATAAATTCGCCAATGCTGCTTCAGCAGTGTAATATGTAATCAATTCTAGGGTAAAACTGCCAATATAATATAATTATTATATGACACACAGCGACTGAATGTCTCCAGTCCTCGTTTTGCATGGGGCGGTTTACACCGCGATGCGAAATGACCCATGCAAAACGAGGGCTGAGGCGGTTCACACTGCGGTCCGAACCGTTTTGTGGTGTGAAACGGCTAAAGACACAATTGAACATAGCCTTAGAAAAAATTCACTATACAAAAGTATCGTAAAAATTAAATTCACCAATATTAATCTCCAAATAACCAATAGGATGACGACGACGGTCACCTAATAGTCCTCGGCATTGCTGAAGAGCTGATGGTGAAGGCATCAGATATCTACTTGGAGCAGTTCGCACGCCTCGGAGTTTTCAGCAAGGTGGAGTCTTTGGCCGCGTTTGGAGCTGGACAGTTGTCACCTGATGGCGAGGCAACGCCTGAGAGTAAGTTATTGTAACACACAGTTCTAACGAGGTATTTAATAAGTGTTTTTCCTTGCTCAAACTCAAAATTCTGGATCCAAAATAATGTGCTGCCTGGTCATATCATGTGCTTTGAATTGAGTTATGATTGACATTTTGAGATCTGGATTTTTACTGGACTGTCACTCAAAAAACTGCGATAATCGGGTTCTGGATCTTTCAAGACTTAGTCAATTTTTCTACTATAATTTGACCTTGATTAGAAGCTAAAACTACAATAACTTCAGAACCATTTTCGTCACCTATATATTCATTATTGGAATTACGCCTTTCTTTGCTGAAATGCATGATAATTATTAATCAAATATTTTTTATTAGAGCGCAATTAACACTAAATAATACCTTTAACCGACTGCGGTCGGCTACACCTAGGTTTAACCGGCTAAACCTAGGTGTAGCTGCACTTCGGACTTTAGCCGAAACAAATATCTTATATCGTCTATATTTTATGCCTATAATATTATATCTTGAAACGTCATCCCCCAGGTTTATCAGAAGCCGCGTGTTCAGAATCCGCCGGCGCGTCAGGCAGCGGGGAAGACGCGGCCTGCCTCGCCAGCGGAGTGGCGTACTCCTGGGGAGAATGGTCCCTCTGTCGCGGTAGGGACGCTCTCTACGCGTGGAGCGACGCGGCCGCTTTAGAGCTGAGTACCGGCAGCAACGGCTGGTTCAGGTTCCTACTGGATGGGAAGCTAGCGACTATGTACTCTAGTGGCAGTCCTGAACATCAAACTGATAATACGGGTATGTGTATTATAGAATTTTTTTTTGTGTGGAGAAGTAAGAAGACGAGCAAGACGCTTTCCTGGTGTTAAGAGATGACGCTGCCCATAATCAGTTCAGTGCTACCCAGAATTTCTGATGTGCAATTCTAGGTGCACTGCACCAACGCTTCTTACTCAAGAGTCATAAGATGTTAAGAAATAGAAAAACTCTCTAATAGAATAGAAAACTCTTTATTCATCTTTATAAACTCTATTGTTCACACAAATACAACAATATAAACTTAGAACTAAGATTACACAGAAAGAAGTGTTACAATACATATTATTGTTAAGAATACATTTTTTTTAATTCTATTGTTTAGTTAGACTTTGGATACGATTTCCCTTGTTCTTAAACCGTGATGCGGCCAAAGATGATAGCAAATTAAACCTAGAACCGCTTTCTAGGTCAAATCCTCCAGATCAACACCAGACATAAAAGAATGGATAATACAGTGCAACCTTAATATAACGTACCTCAATATAACGACTTCCTCGATTTAACAAATTCTTCGTAATCCCCTTGAATTGTCCATAAGAGTCAATATAAAATATACCTTTACATTGCGAACATTCTTTGCGTACAACCTCTTTATAACGAATTTTCAACTATCAATGTGTTCACTTATAATGTGATTCATGTCTCGACATGTTTCGACACGCTTTTGTTTGTACAGTAATCATTGTTGTTTTGATGGAAAGTAATGTAAACACCTCTGCTCGTCACTATTGTTAAAGATTTAAGTTAAAATGGCTCAGAAACGTAAAAGGTGTTCCTTATCGGTCGCAGAAAAGCGAAACATCATTAATTATGTTGACCAAAATTCCATGACGAAAAAATTAGACATACTTAGCTAATAAGTTCGGGATTCCCGCAAGTACATTGGCTACAATTTTAAAATTTAAAGATAAATTTTCAGATATTCTTTTACCTCTTTATAACGAATTTTAGACCAATCTAACCTCAACATAACAAACCTCAGTTCAACGAATTACTTGATATTACGAATATTTTCTTGTTCCCCTCCGATTTGTTATATCGAGGTTGCACTGTATATCTTAGGGCCCCTACGCTAGTTATTTATGCACAGTTAAGGATACCTTTAACTGGTCATTATACTTGTCTAATATATCATATTATCACTTTTGTTCTTCATGTATGTGTATAAAGTATGCCAATCAAACTCATTCATTTCATATTAACTAAAGCCAATCTTGGCAGGATGTAAATAAGAGGCCGAAACGGTAGCATTGAGTGACCTTCCTCCCATCCCATTAAAGTGCATGGATTTATTAAATGAGTAAGTAATGCTCAACTTCTAAAGTAGGTGTTTAATCGAAATGTATTTTTTTTTAGAAAACCGAGGTGAATTCATCGACAAATTACAAAGGGCGAGAGCATCAGTCAAAAACTACGTACCGCAGCCAATACTGTCTAAACCCGGTTCCAGTAAACTTATCATTGGAAATTGGGCACTATCGTGCATAAAGTAAGGTTCTAATTCATTTACGAAGTTATTTTCTTTACAGTTAATGTATGTAGAGATTAAACTATATATTTGTTTTCAGGGAAAAAGAACTACACATTCACAATACTGATGGGCAGCAACAGACTACAATATTGAGGGAAGAGTTACCTGGTTTTATTTTCGAATCAAACAGAGGAACGAGGCATTCGTTTACTGCTGAAACTTTCTTAGGTATGTGACTATTTTCTACCCTGAAAATCAATGGGCCTTCATTCGTTTTTAGGTTATAAATGATAGTTGTTAATGGCAAGTTTTCATTTGTTTTCTTGTTGTTCATTAGCGCATTGGATGCCAATCTTTATATCTTTCATACTTGTGACAGACTGCTGCCCGTTATTATTATACGCAAAAGTAACCTTTTAAGCAGGTCCTATATGCCTAGTCTACGCTGAAAATAGTCTAAATTGTATGGTGTTTTATATAATATGATCACAGATAAAAGAATACTAGTACAGATACCTCATCTCATACATTGAAATCGGACCGCCCTAACTCGGGCTATTCTGCGGGCTATTTAGTTTTACCTCTGTTGTCGCTAGATGGCGCTACTACAGGATCTATTTGCCATCTATCGAGGTGCCATCTATCGCGTGCCTATGGATTTATTAAACTCTTAATAGTAAGGGGCCAACAGATGGCGCTAAATTCATCGATTACAGACAGTAGAGTAGGTAGCTGAGCAAGGATAAAGAGTAGGTAAACGCTATTTTGTTTCGATATAAAATATTGTTATCTGCGCGTATCTCCCGCCGTTAGAACCATAAGGTTAATTGATTAGGATGTATGATTTAATTTCAACTATTGATATCGAACCTTATGGATAGGTATCAAAAATATGGTCGGATGTTAAATAAATCTTACTAAAACGGGGTATAAACGTGAAAATTTGTAAGAATAGGTAGGTAGGTAGGTAGGTATATGAATGTCTGCTTGTGCGTTTGTTACGCTTTTCACTCCTAAACGTGTGGACTGATTAAGCTGAAATTTGGTAGTAGTATCTGGAGGCACGGCAGTGCCCCCGCCAAGTCGAGCAAAAAACGCCCGTACCATCCTTTTCTGGAAGCAGTTCAGACCATTTTCGACCCCCTGTAACTTTGTTATGGATAAAACTAGAAGTGTCAATTTTTAACAACAGAGTAGGTATGCATTGTATAAAAACGATTTATTCCAAACGTCATTCAATTTGAACCAGTAGTTTAAGAATTATAACTAGTCAAAGTTTTGTAATTTTGTCACTCACCCACTGACCGATCATCAAAAGTCTAAATAAGCACTTCTAGCAAACATAGAACTTGGTATATACTGTGACGGCGGTGATGTAGCCATGGAATATTTTCAATTCAAATCTCAGTATCGGAACTATAGAAAAATTTCAACCAGCAAATTAACAACTCGATAGCCGAGTGGCTTGCGGTATTGACTGCAGAGTCCGCAGGCCATGGTTCGAATCCAGCCGAATAAAATTTATGGTGACTGAATTTTTGGTGGAATATTCTAGAAGAGAAAGTTAAAGAAAATTCCAGATAGGTATTTAATAAGAAAAAATGTACGAAAAGAAGATCGTAATTCAACAAATGACTATCGAAGTTACGGGTATAAAAAGCGGCCACAGGAGTCAGTTGTGTTTGGAGCTTCCGGAAATAAGGAAGAATAAGTAGAGTGAGAAGAGTCAAATCTTTGTAGTAGACGTTATTGGACATTGCAGGAATAAAGTGCAAAGTCAGTGCTGTGCGGACCCCTGTTAGTTCGAATAAACCTCCAGTTTCCGAAGCAGTTGGTATTCATTTACTATCCTCTACCCGCTTCCCGTAACAATACTTAGAGTTTATTGTATAAACCATAGGAAAACTAAAAAAACATGCAATTTCGGTCTAGTTTTCGAGATACATAAACTGCATAAATAACTTTGTAATCCCATATAAATGTATAGGATTACAAAGTTACATTTGCAGTCATCGGTTTTTATAAAATCCAAATAATAATGTCATAATATATATGCCGTAATAATGCATAAAGTCAGAGAGGGATTATCCCGCCTTCTAGGTTTAGTCTGCTCCCATCTACGGGAGCATCGTCACATAAGATCAGGCGATATCGTGGGCAAAGGTTAACCTATAACGAATAAAATAACGAATAAAAAAAACAAAAAGTAGTGAGATACCTCCATAAACAGTCAATCTATTAATTTAAAACACAAAAGATTTTACCGCCTTGATAATAATTAATACATGGATCTCACAACTTTTTACGGTAGAAGAAATGCAAGTTGCGAGACTTTGTATTTTTTACAAGTTATGTTTTTGGAGGTACCTGGAATAACACGTACGCATAGAACGACGGGTAGGTTTAACCGTTAAGCACAGCTAGTTATTTATAAAACAAACATTCGACCTGTACCTACCTACTTAGGTAGGTATCTATAAATAGACATGTCTTTCTTAATGCCTTGTTTCACAATAACCCTTCTAAAACATATTCACATATGGACGCAGTTAAGCGAAAATGTTCCAATCCACAGGCGTGTCAATTTGAGATAAATGCACTTTTGTGTTTTAGCCGTACTCCGTAAATGAAATAAATATTTTGTTTTCTTTCATTTTAATAAAAGGATTTAACATGAAAAAAATAATTAAACTCACTGTTTAACTAATAAGTAAGCGATTGACAGTTTTAGGGTCGTAAATTATGTTTTAGTATTTGGACGTAGTTAAGCGAAAATGTTCCAACCCACAAGTCGTCTAAAGATGAGTTAGATAGACTAACCCACTCAGTTTGATGTCTTCTTTCATTTTGTTTTCAGGCTACAAGTGACATATCCTGATATATTTTTTTGTCGATATGTTCCATCCAACATTTTACAAGATTAAAATTGTTATTTATTTTGTAAAATGTGTCTATCCCCTAGAAACATTTTGTTAATAATATTTTACCACCATATCCTTGTCCTAAATGTTCCGATCATCTTGAAATTTTTTTGCAAAATAACCATAATAATCATTTTACTAGATAATGTTCCAATGTTTTTGGAATGTTTTAAAAATATAATATAGTCAAAATCGTAACTTTATTTTCTTGAGAAGAATGTATTGTTTATATTTTTGACATATTTTAGATAAATAATATTATAATGTACAATTTCTTGTAACCAGGTTTGCAATAAAGTATTATTGTATTGTATTGTATAATGATCTTTTCACTTGAGTAGAATGTTTCAAAGTTTTTGGACCATTTCAGAGTTTTTGAGGTCAATTTTCTCTGCCACTGTTTTCTGGTGTATAATAATAACTTTTGAACTAGATATGTTGGATATGCAGGTGACAGCACGGTAGAAGAGCAATAAAGATCAAGCGCTAAAGCCATTGGAGAAGAAACCTAGATAATATTATGTAGGGAGTCTATGGTTAAATAGAGCAGTTGATATTAATTCGGTTGAGTTAATTACCAAAGAAACCCGCAGCTAAAAGGAGTTCATTTTATTATTAAAACTCCATTCTTTTTTAAGTGTATTTCTGTCGGTACCTAACTATTACCATAAACTATAACAGAACAGACCTAAAATAAATCTATTTCTACTGCTTAGCGATTCTGTGTTACATCGACTGAATTGGCTATCGGGCAACTGAATATTCTGGTAAAAAAGAGGCAATACTTCATCAAGAGAGTTACTTATTCTCTATCACGTACAAATCTAATTTTTAATGTTGTATTGTCCTCATTTTTGGGATGGTACTGTCGAAAACGAGCCATAAAGCTTGTGGCAACTTAACAGCGACCAAATGCTCGTGGAGTCTCATCTCCAGAGCTTTGAAAACCGCAGAAGAAAAAGTCGATCGAAGGGTCGATCGTTTTTGTCTTTTTTCTTAAGATTCGTTTTGGATAGAAATAACATCAGAAATCAGATCAGATTTTACAGCAGCAGACGGCAATGCGGAATTCATACTCTATTATAGTGGATGTAATGTAATGAGCGTTCTGCTTCTACTATTTTGTCATATTTGAAATACATTGCTGTCATCCGTGTTTCTCTCGCGATACAAATTGGCCATCTTGAAGACATGGGATTTTTATATAAGTACTGGCTGCATGTTGTGTGGTCATCCGAATATGTTACAGAAGTTCTGAAAATTAAAAGAGTATGAATTCCGCATTGCGGTCTGCTGCTGTGAAATCCATCTTTGATGGATGGATGATGGATGTAATCCCTATGCACCTATGCATACCCTCCAAAACGATGCTTAAGAAAAAAGTCATAGACGATCGACTTTTTCTTCTGCGGATTTTAAAGCTCTGAGGATGAGATTCCACGAGCGTTTTTTTTTTTTATATATAATAGGTGACAAACAAGCAGACGGCCCACCTGATGGTAAGTGGCTACCGTCGCCTATGGACCACCATTAGTTACCAAAAATGAGGACTATACTCCATTAAAAAATAGATTTGTACGTGATAGAGAATAAGTAACTCTCCTGATGAAGTATTGTCTCTTTTTTACCAGAATATCCAGCTGCCCGGTAGCCAATTCAGTCGATATAACACAGAATCGTTAAGCAGTAGAAATAGAGTAATTTTTAGGGTTCCGTATCTCAAAAGGAAAAAACGGAACCCTTATAGGTCACTTTGTTGTCCGTCCGTCTGTCTGTCTGTAAAGACCCTTTTTCTCAGGAACGCGCAGAGGTAACAAGCTGAAATTTATAATAAATACTAAAGTCTATTGCTTCTTGGAGCTGTAAAATTTTCAAACTTCTAGGCCGACGCAATCAAAAGATATAGTTGAATATGTCGCAAATTTCAGCAAATTTTCGACATTCCCAAATAAATCAAAACCTACAGGGCACTTCTCGTGAACTCAGAATCTTGAAATTTGGCACAAAGCAACTCCTTAGAGCACAAATATAGGAAAAATTGCGAAAACCATAAATTCGTATTTGTATCATAATATGAAAAAAATATTTTGAATAATTTTATACCTACTACCCCTTTACTTATGAACGCGTAGACGTATTAAATTGAAATTCATATCAAATACTCAAGTCTATAATACCTTTAAACTGTAATAAAATCAGACCTCTATGTCAACGCATTTAAAAGAACTACTTGCCGTAAACGTAGAATCTTGAAATTTGGTAAAAAGCAATTCCTTAGAGCACAGATAAAGAAAAAATTGCAAAAACTGTAAATTTTTTGTTACATCATAAAAAAAATATTTTTCATAATTTCATACTTCTACCTCATTTCTCATGAACACGTGCAGGTATTAAACTGAAAGTCTTGTCAAATATTAATGTTTATAATACCTTAAAACTGTTATAAAATCAAACCTCTATATCAACGCATTCAAAAGAAACAGCAATTTTACCCGCATTTTTAAACTCGCGACTACTCTCAAGGGAATCAAAACCTACAGGGTACTTGCCGTTAACTCAGAATCTTGAAATTTGGTACGCAGCAACGTCTTAGATTATAGGCCCATCAATCATCTCTGTCAACGCAATCAAAAGAAAGAGCAATTTTAGCTGCATATTTTCAATTTCGAAAGTACTCGCAAGAGAATCAAAACCTACTGTATATATGTACATTGTACATACATATATAATATTATACCCACTTTTCCTTCGGGTTCCGTACAAACCTACGGTTACGGGAACCCTCGGTGCTCGAGTCTTACTCGTACTTGACCGGTTTTTACTTTTATATTAAATGTTTAAAACATTCCAAGAACATTGGAACATTATCTAGTAAAATGATTGTTACGGTATTTTGCAAAAATGTTTCAAGATAATCGAAACATTTTAGAAAAGTATATGGTGGTTAATAATATTATTTATTATGCTAAAATGTTTCAAGGGGATAGATACATTTTAAAAATTAAATAATGATTTTAATCTAGTAAAATGTTGGATGGAACATATCGACAAAAAATATATCAGAATGTTACATATTTCTAGATATTTATTGTAGTCTGAAAACGTTGTTCCCTAATGTTAGAAGATATAAAACTGAGTGGGTTAGTCTATCAAACTCATTTTTAGACGACTTGTGGGTTGGAACATTTTCGCTTAACTACGTCCATATTAGAAAATACTACCTACCTAGCAAATATAAAGCACGTAGGTACATATTATTAGGTTTTTGAGTGGTCACCCCTATAAGGTTAGCGTACTAGTATTCTTTTATCTGTGTTTAGGATTTCACATTAAATGAAAACAAAATAGCAGCAAGCTTTAAAATTTCTTGGTTCGCATACTTATATAGGTAGGTCTATCGTAGATGGAAAGTGAGGTAAAGGAAAGGAAAATTAAAAGAAAAAAAACACAATAGTCGAGCTAAAAATTAAATATATATTTAAACAATTAAATTTAAGATAAAACCAAAATTGAAATAATATAATTTTTTTTTATAAGTACAAGTGCCAGCAACAGCAAGTTGGTAAATTATCTATTTCTAGTCACCGAAGTGAAGTTGAGAGTGTAGTTGCAAACGATATGCGATAATAGCCAATAGGTCCTCAGGTCACTTCTTTGTGATAGTACCTATTCAATGAAAATCCTTAATTTTTTTATTTAACTGTAACCGAATATATTGATGTGTGACTTGTGACACAGAAAGACACAGAAAAATTAATTCTTTGACTGGTGATAATTATTTATTTATAACGAAAATAAATTTATAATAATAATATGGAAATCAAGGAAAATAATGATAAATCTTTTTTTAAAGTATCTTTATAGCATGTCATAACAATATCATAATATTATAGTTTAGAGTCTTTTTCACGAAAGAGGTCCCATGGAATTTTGCGGAACTAAATTTAATTATTTCGATAATTACCGGACTTTATATCCTAAATATTTTTTATTAGTTAGACAAAATAAATACATAATTAATTAAATTAAATTTGATATTATGAGGCGTTAAAAAGTTATAAATAAACTAACTTTTAAAATTTGCGATAATGGCGCCCCGCAAAAAGGACTCCTTTCGTGAAAAGCACTCTACTTAATTTATAATAGGTACGTCCAAAAAAGCAAGAAAATTAGAAACAGCGCCACCTACATTACGAGACAACAATTTTGAACTAAGTGAACGGTGCTTGTGTGCCAGTCTCAACGTAGTACAAAAGAATTCCGCCAGGGAAAAGCCGATAATTATTGAATTTTGTTAAATTATCGAAATTTAAACTTAAAACAAATTATTTTCATTTATCTATGCTAAGGGGATTTTTTAAAAGTAGTAAATACATTCTATATTAGTCTGTTCTGAATTTTTCTCAATTGTTATTAATAAATCGATATATGTAACGCCATCTAGCGAAATTATTTTGAACTAATCTGTCTTCCTTCCTTTCGGGTCCCCATGATATGATTAATATTTTAGGCCCAGAATTAGCAAGCGGTTGGGCAGATAGGAGAACAGAGGCAGCCGCGGCTACAACGAGCAACCAGAATAGACCTCGAATGTCGGCTAAAACCGAAGCAGCCAAAGCTCAGGTAAAAAGCTAATTTAAAACTTCGTTTCGCAAGTAACCAAACATTTTTGCGTTCTCGAGCTCGTGCCCTCTACGCGCGTCACCTAGCGAACGCCAGCTACACGTCAGCCACGCCCACTCGTAGCACGTCTACGAGCGTTACTCGCACGTCTACAACGCCTAGCCTTTTTATTCGCATTTTACCAGCAAACAGTTCATGAGGAACTATATTTCGTAGGTGTGCGTTCTCGAGCTCGTGCCCTGTACGCGCGTCATTTAGCAAGCGCAGCTACGTGCCAGCCACGCCCTCCCGTAGCACGTCTACGAGCCTAACTTACCCGTCCACAACGCCTAGCCTCTTTATCCACTCAAACGTCCCGACCGCTATAGCGGTCCGAAAAAAAGTTGAGTTTAACGTTACAGCCGCTACAGCGGCTTTAGAGACTTAATACTTTAAAAACATGTTTTTGTCTATGAAAACGCTGAAAAGTTGCGTAAATATGGTTGTAAATGGCTTTGTAATAAATATTTTAAATCTGTGGTCATTAAATCTGAAGCTAAGCTCTTGGCAACATTTAAAATTATTTTTTGAAATTATAGTTTCGAAGTTTTCATGCGTGCCAGAGAAATCTGCGTTTAAAATGTTTATTATTCACCTTATTTTATTAAAATTATATATTATAATATGATCATCATGATACTATCTTTCGGAATTGGTACAGATATTAAGGAAATAAACACAATCAGGACAATTTTACATGTCTTAAAGTCGACATGTAAAATTTTTGTCGCGTATGCCGCGTTTCCGTAATATTTTTCCATGATTAATTTCAATCAACTATTATTTTATTAAAATTCAACTTAAATTTAGAAAAACAGTTCAACATAATTAGTTACGTATACCTAACATTAAAAAATATAAACTAAAATAGTTTAAATTCATTGATTTAATACTTCCATTCTCAGGATTTTGTTCTAGGCGCTGAAGATTTATACACGAATGGGTGGTTTGTTTTGATTTATTGTGCTATACTGTACTTTTCAAGTTATTATATTTTGGTATCAAATCAAAGCTTATATAATCTAGTTTTATAATATGCAGGTAAAAATAAGAAATATTCAGAAGTGTTTCGTAAAAAAGTGTTTAAACCAAAAAAATACTTAAAATTAACACATATTGCCAAGTTCGATATTTTTTTATATACTCTGTGTTAATATTTGAATCAAAGTTTTCCAATATTTTGTTTTTCTATAGTTTTAACTATATAATGCTATTTTTTCATAGAAAATGGTTCAATAGTTTGCTAGAAAATAGACGTTTAGTAGGTGTCAGTAGTGAGCGCTCGACGCGATTCGATTTGGATCGCGGACGCGGACGTTCAACGCTTTTGCAGCTGTCAAGCGCGGACGTGTGAGTGGTTATTCGCATTTACCATCAAAAAGTTCAACAAAACTATATATTTCGTAGGTGCGTTCTCGAGCTCGTGCCCTCTACGCGCGTCACCTAGCGAGCGCTGCTACGCGCCAGCCACGCCCACCCGTAGCACGTCTACGAGCGTTACTAGCCCGTCTACAACGCCTAGCCTCTCAACCTGCGCCGGAGTGGCGTCAAGAACTAAAGCAAGCGTTACATCAGCTGTCGGATTTGCTATGTGGTGATGATCATCTGTCTGCGTATGAGTTGCAGTCGTCTGGGCTTGCGCCTGCGCTGTTGCAAGTTTTGTCGCCTCAACCTAATGGTGAGTCAATTTACATACAGTTAGAGTATTTTTCGGTATTACCTGATGTGTAAGTTAATAATTAGAAAAGACACATTTCTTCTGATGGGTACAATCCATTCCCTAGTCGATAGTAAATAGGTGTATGACAATGTAACGGTTTTAAATTCATCAAGCGAAGTTGTGCGAGGTGATCATTTATGGTGATTCTTGAATCGAGAACGTTACTTGTCAGGGATCTACTTTCCTGATTTCGAAAGTAGTATAACGTATTTTACGTGCCATACCTTTCGAAACTTGATAACGTTCTAGAAATATCCCTGGTGTTGCCCCTGCTTGTTTTCTCACCATGGTAAAAAAAAACCTAGATATACCTTTCGAAACTTGATAACGTTCTAGAAATACCCCTGGTGTTGCCCCTGCTTGTTTTGTCACCATGGTAAAAAAACCTACTGTTTACACGCCAAACTGCGCTCCGACAACACAGTCGTCAACGCAAAAAATCGGCCTGTGAATTCGTCGTCCCGACTTGGCAAAGCGTTTCGTTCCACTAGCCTTTATATTCATGTATCTTTCAGATGGTGTAGGTCAAGCGGCAGCTCGAGCGGCAGTAGTAGGCGCGTGGGCAGCGGAAGCGGGCGCCGCAGTGGCAGCTCGTCTCATAGGAGTACTGGAGAGTGTTGAGAGGCTGCCAGTGTTGGCACCCGCGGGTGACGCGCCACCTCCCGCTCCCGCTGCGCATTTGCATCATCTCACTAAACGGATACGGTAAGTGAAGCTATCGTGGATCAAAGGAAAGTAAAGTGTTAATAAAGCATTTCTGTCACATCTCTTTTACTTACAACGCAACATCTCTGATCTCCGGGGTCGCTCTCCGAGATCGTCGGCAACCCACGAGGCCTGCTGAGATTCATCGGGGAGTTTGGGTGGCTCGAGTGACACAACACCCCACCCACACGCAAAATGGGCCTAGTGGACATAAGGCCACCAATAATGTGGAAACCAGCCCGCATGCCAATTTACTTACAACGATGTCACGCTATTCATCTTGTGACTAGAGTTAGCTACTAAAGTGTCACATTTACGAGTACGTGTATGAAGTACGAAGTAATGCATTTCCCATTTTTCTTGTTACAAAGGTTACTTTGATGATTTTACAATTAAGTCTATCTTCTCACGTGTCAATGTAACAGTAATAATTACAACTCTCTGGATGACTACAGAGAAATAATATTTAAAATCCATACAAAAATAGCATGAGTTGACAGGTATTTTTAATTATACAGATCTGTTACTGTGGTAACAAAACAAAACATACATTTTGTATGGATTCATACTTCTGTTACATGATAAAAATAATTCCAGATTACGCGTGGAACGTGCAAACGACGACCCAGTAGAAGACCCCAACGCGAATGCAGTGGGCAATAACAACGGGCGCAACTTGAAGGTCGAAGCTCTAACAACAGTTCGACAACTGGAGAGATTTCTCGCCAAGTCTGTGGCGAGACAGTGGTATGACTTGGAACGGGCTAGTTTCCATTACGTGCAGAAGATCAAGACTGAAGCGCCTATCACTTTCTCTTATGATGTAAGGATTATTTTTAAAAAAATCTTTCATAATTTTGTCATTTCCCAAATCTGAAAATTTTCTTGTCCTATTGATTATTAAGTCTTTCACTTTCAAAGGGCATTTATTTGTTGAAAGTTAATTTTAAAATGTTTACGAGGCATCTTTTCTTGGATCTATAAATATTAACCCTTTAACCGCCAGACTTAAAATCACTTGTCGTGCCCCTAGCGCCAGGCAAGTTTTTTGAATTATAAATACCTACAATAAAAGTGATGTCTAATATTTATTCTATTTGGGAGAGAAGCATAAAACCAACTGTAAATCATAACTTCATTCACTATTTATCTAATTACGAGTATAGTTTTATAAAATACAGTGTTATGACTTAAAAAATGTAGATTTAAAGTGCAGTCGGAAATATACGACTCGTCGGAAATATACGACTCTGGCGGTTACGTAACAGAACAGGCTTGTCGGATATATCCGACGGTGGCGGTTAAAGGGTTAAATATCTTCAATTAGGTTCTTCTGCTTGTGATGTGCTTGATACGCAAAAATACGCATTTGACATACACTTATACATTTTCTTCACAATCTGTTTATAGAAAAAAGTTTCTTTTCTCTTTTAGAACCTCTGTTTATTTTTTGTTTAATAATAATAATTTACAAATTTTCAGCACGACTTCGACGAGAACGGCGTGCTATATTTCATCGGCAGCAACGGCGGTACCTCCGAGTGGGTGAACCCAGGAGCACACGGGCTTGTTTGCGTGTGGTCTTCAGACGGTCGACAGTTACCTTACGGTCGAGCTGAAGATGCACTCTCCCGGTCCCCAGAGCCTTTGAATGTTCATACCAATGATGATAGGAGAGCGTTTATAGCTGTTGATTTGGGCCTGCATATTGTACCGTCGGCTTACACGTTGCGGCACGCGCGAGGATATGGACGGTCCGCGTTGAGGAATTGGCTGTTCCAGGTTAGTGTTGGTTTCTTTTTTTACCAAACCAGTAATTATACTGGTTTTGCTCGACACTTTAACGCTGATCGTGCTCTCTCCAGAAGTATCTTGATGGACTGACAGTTCTGAGCTATTACTGAATACCACGCTATGGATTTGAACAGGCTTTTATACAGATGAGTGCATTCATTCAGTCTGCATATAGGCGACTTTTAAGTCTTTAGACTATATAAATTTAATATGAAAACTTCAAGGAGACCACGAGATTGAGTTGACAATGATGATGATAATGACACTTCGATTGCCTCACTCTTCTACATTATCTTTAGTCCACTCAAATCTGGTTTAAAATTGCTTTTTTCCTCTAGATGTCAATGGACGGAGTAACCTGGACAACGCTCCTAGCCCACAATGACGAGCAAGCGTTACAAGAGCCGGGAAGTACGGCCACGTGGCGAGTGCGCTCCGACGCTCCATACAGATACCTACGTATACAGCAGAACGGGAAGAATGCTAGTGGTCAGAGCCATTACCTGTCGCTTTCTGGACTGGAGATTTATGGAAAGGTAAGTACTAAAATGTACAGCGTGGACTGGATGATGTAGTGTGAATAGACATAATTATAAGCTTATGATGATGAAGGCTTAGTCCATTGATCGACGACATCAGAATTGTCGATAGGTGTGGTTTGAGGTAAAAGTCGTCTCGTTCATATAAAACAGTTTTTTTAATAACCACGTTGATTTAGTCTTGCCATCGTCGTAGAGCACTTTCGCATTCCGCACTACATCTAATCTGTGTCGGATTCTTATTTATAAAATCACGGTCCGGCGCAGCCGTAGCATATTGTGTGCTTACGCATTACGACCATCCAATTTCTGCCCAATATTTTAAGAATTCGGATCGGAAGTAGTATGGAAGCGCTTATGATAGTGGTATGTTGACATTAGGTATGCTGTTATGCCCAAATGTAATTCTATAGACATTTTCTCTCTCAAGATTATAATAAGTAGTGTGGTCTTCCTACACTATCTATTATAATAATAATTGTCATCGTGCTTTTGACAGTGTAAGAAGGGTTGTTACCAGTTGCTGTTGGAGTTCAAATCCCATTTTTTGAATTTTTTTATTCAGTATTGACATTATCCCCAGGTGGTAAGCATAGTATCGGAGGTGCCCCGTCAACTAGGCGGGTCAGGCGCCGGAGCCACATCGTGCGGCGGTGCTAGAGCCAGGCGTTGGTCTCGCGGCTCTCGCGGCGTATGTGCCGGCGCAAGAGTGGTGCGCGGCCCAGACTGGAAGTGGCGGGATCAAGACGGACCGCATCCTGCCCTTGGAACTGTCACTTCTGATCTACATAATGGATGGCTTGACGTCAGGTAATTATGGCACGATGGTCTCGAGGCGTGTGTGACGGCGCCTAAGTGGTGTGCGGATCCGATTGGAAGTGGCGGGACCAGGACGGACCGCATCCTGCCCTTGGAACTGTCACTTCTGACCTACATAATGGATGGCTTGACGTCAGGTAGAGAACAAAGTGTAGTTTTGTTTTAAACAGCCCCTTACATATCTGAAAAATGTGCGTTTGTTCGCTCATAAGCAGGCCTCAAGTCGGTCTTTTTGAATCGGGTCTTTTAAAGTAAAGTGATCTGAATTTTGAACATAATCGAGTTTACACCAAAAAAGTTAATTACGAGAAATATAACATAAAAATTATATTAGCTGCTACGCCGTGAGCTTTCAGTAAATCTGTATAAAAATAGGAAATACGGGGATATGTTTTCTGTTATGTATATTCTTGTATTATTTACATTGCAAACAAATAATAATTAGAATAATGTCTTCAAGCAGCTATGACAATTTTATCTTAAAAACAATCTTTGCCTTTGTATAAACTTGTAACTTGACATCATTAGGTGGGACCACGGAGGAAGAAATTCATATCGCATGGGTGCAGAGGGTAAATTCGACCTGAAAGTTGTGAGCGGCGGAGCTGCGAGCGGCGAGGGAGCTAAACAAGGGAGAAAGAGCCACTCCACGCCCAGTTTACCTGATGCTACTGCTGTCGATCAGGTAATTAAATTATATAGTCTTACTAATATTATAAAAGTGAAAGTTTGTAAGAATGGATGTCTGGATGTGTGTTTGTTACTCTTTCACGCCTAAACGGGTGGACCGATTGAGCTGAATTTTGGTATACAGATAGCTTTGACCCTAGAAAAAACATAGGCTACAGAAAAGCGGGCCGCTGGGCGCAGCTAGTATTATTTGTATTTCATCTGCTAGAAATATGTTAAAAATTGTATAATCATCACGATTTTTCCCTTCTGAGAGAAGCTAACTTCTGTAATAGTCATACATAATAATCAATTATTTAATTTATATTCCTATTTATATAACATGAGTTTTGGATAAAGAACTATAAAACCGAGATCGCGATTTCAGTCTTTCTAAGCGTATTCTGTGTGTTCAGTTTTGGACAGCATAGTTTAACGAGGGATTAGTTTCGCGAATATATTTTTTTAACAAAATCTACGTTTAAATGTTATATAAAGATCTATTTAATTAATCGGGACTTATCGCGTAACTATTTTAATGATAGTTTTTTGATAAACCAACTTCGACGTTTCGGCTCAGTTACGATCCTTTGTTACGAGAAGACTGAAGAGGCGACGATCCTGCGGCGTGTTTTTGTAAAACTAACATTAAAATAATTACGCGATAAGTCTCGATTAATAGAATTAACATGAGTTCAAATCGCGAAAGTTTAAAGTGTTATGTTTGAATGTTGTATATGTTTCGTTAGGTATCGGTAGCGTCAACGGAACAAGCGTCGTCAGCAGACAACATATCAGGAGAAGAGATGGCGAGCAATATGTCGCGGCCTCGCACTCAGCCCACCGACTTGTCCGCTATCAACCATTCCACGCATCATATCAATACAGGTGAAAATCTCTCCATCGTGGCCTTTTACCATGTCTTTTAAAACACTTCTATTCAATTATTATCTCGATTGGGCGATATTTGTCGTTCACTTCGTTTTTGTTCTCAAACTTGATCTTTTACAGAAATAATATTGATGATGAAAATTTCCGTTCTCGAACTGCGTCATAACTGCGCTACCGCTCTGGGTAGCGGAGAATATCGCGCTCGGTATTTCTATATAGTTTAGTTTCGCTACCGCAGCAAAAAAAATGTTAAGGGTTTAAACGTTGATCACATTAACATTTTAATACAACTTCGTTAATGAACGGTGAGGACTTTCCCTAAACTTAAAAAATTCTAGCTTATGCTATCCGAGACCAAAAGCAAAAACACAGGTACGCCCGGTATTTGATCTTTCTAAAATAAAACTTTCGTTCGCAGATCTCGCAACAATAGTAGAATCTTTAACCCTCGGAGCGGAAAGCAACAACTGTATGGCGGATCTCGGCAACGCTTCGTTCACCAACATGGACCTGGGACCGACCAGTATTACAGACATCACCAAACCATATCCAGCCAAAGAACCTCTACCTGAGGCCAATTCTCAAGAGGTTAGTGTTATTCTTTTATGTGTCTATTTACAGTTATTTTTGAATGTGTGCGTTTTTACACTAACTACTGGAAATAATATTCTAAGACTTGGATCACGAAATATTGCGTTGAAAACTTAAAGTATTGTCTGCGTAAAATGTGTGAATATTTTCGAGTTTCCATTGGAGAATTTTGACGATAACGTCACGCAAAATTTCGTAAAGAAAAGTGTGTATTTCACAGTTAAAGTACAGCAACGCTTGTGCTCGCTTTTTACTGTTTTTAAAGATTTTATTAATGTTCGTTGATATTTTTACATCTGAACTATGTCACTTTACCCACGAAAACGGTTTACTAACTTTGAATGCCGTTTTACATTGGTTGGAGTAATATTTAGCTCTTTTTGAGTTTTAGATTTATTTGCGTATCCTTACTGACGACGCAGCGTATACGTATTGTGGGCGTAAAACCTTTATGTAATTTGTATACTGTATCATTACTCTAGAGTTGGAAACTTGAGAGTTTTCCCTGTAGAGCACTAGTTTCCCTTAGAATAGAAGAATTACTCAGTATTGCATACCAAGTTACAAGAAATAGTTATAAATAATAAATAAAAAATAATACCTAGTCAGGTCATAAATTCTGTCACATGTTTAATATAAAATTATTGGAACAAGTTTATTTATTATGTAACCATTTATATACCAAAATGAACTTAACAAAACATAGATTCTTATGACAATAAAGTTTATTCAAAATGACCTCCGTGATTTTGAATACAGGCCTTCAATCTGCGCGGCCAGTCGTCTATCGCAGCACGAACGAGGTCCATGTCAATATCGGCTGCTGCCTTAATCAAGGATGTCTTGAGTGACTCCAAATTGGGATGAGGCTTTGAGCACGCCTTTTCCTCCAAGTGTTGCCATATCTTGTAATCTAACGGACTCAAATCTGGACTGGAGGAGGGCCAGTCTTCGTGCCGGATGAAGTCGATTTCACGCGCCGCCAGCCAGTCTTGTGTGCTCTTCGCTCTATGAGCTGGCGCCGAATCTTGTTGGAATACCCAGTGCCTGTTATTGAACATGGTATGAGAAACAGGTTCCACAAGGTTCGTCAGGACTGTATTTTGATACACAACTGCATTCGTTTTTACACCTTTCTCACAAAAATGTACCTCTGTTAAGCCCCAATAAGAAACTCCCAACCATACCATGAGCGAGGATGGAAAATGACCTCGTTGGACACGCGGAATACGGTTGCTCGCTTCTTCACTACTGTGTGCGTACACCTTATCATTTTGTTTGTTGTAGCTCTCTTCTACGGTAAAAATTTTTTCATCCGAAAAAAGAATTTCTCGATATTTTTTTCTCGCGTACCGCTTCAACAAAGCGCGGCATCTCTTCAGTCTCAGGTCCATTAGACGAGCATTTAAACGATGTCCTGTTTTTCTTCGATATGCCCGAAGCCCTAAGTCTTCATTTAACACCCTTTTCACCGTGGTTCTGCTTAACCCCATCTGAAGGGCCAACAGTTTCTGCTTACGTTTGGGATTTCTTTGAATTCGCGCCTTCACAGCTTTTATCACTGCTGGAGTCCTAACAGACCGAGGGCGACCACTTCTTGACCTGTCATCTACACTAGAGTCTTCATTGTATCGTTTGATGATACGATAAACGAATCTTTTGGTTATATTCAAATTTTTCAGTATGTCAAAAATTTGAATTGGCGCGTAACCGCAACGATGCAACGCAATAACTGCAACACGGTCTTCTTTAAGCGTCCACTCCATATTTAAAAATGAGTAAAATTCTAAAATGTATACATTTTTATTTTCATGAACAATTCGAAATTCGAATTCAATAAACTTTTTTGTGGCCAGCATTCTAAAAGAAAAGTTTTTACTGTGTGACAAAACTTATGACCTGACTAGGTATTTATAAGGTTTTTTTTTTCCTAATATTTATACGGAATATTATGTATCTTCTGTTGTCAATAAATTTTATTCATTTCATTTTTCATTTCAAATACAACACAAACTTAAAAATTAAAGGTCTAAAAAATTAAATCATTTAAGTCATTTTATAAAAGCTGAAATTTGTAAAGATAGCCCCAATAGAGTAAAGAACGTTCCCTAAATATGAAACTTGAGTGCTGTCTCTTGGGCTACTACGTTTTAAATGCGAATAACAAAAGTACGCCTACGATAGGTAATGCTACGCGTCATATTAGAAAGCTCTTACTATCCTGATTTTCACGTTTTATTAATCACTTAAACCTCTGGTTTGCCGCGCGCCGTTGACGCGATCTGTATGTGTCTGCCGCGAAGTAATCGCGAATAGTTTATTTATTTTGAATAGTTTTAAGGTTAGATGACGTAAAATGGACACAGATCTACGCTTCGGCAGTTTTAGACACAAATTTGCGACGTAAATATGCGCTGCGGCAAACCTAAGGTTAAGCATATTGTGTTGTGTGTGTGAGAACCCTCATTTGTATAACGCAGGAGGGTGAGTCTCGTAACGAAGGCGACGCGGTGCGCAACAGTGCGAACGCTTTGCTTTCCAGCGAGTTGCTCGGCTTCCCCGCCTCACTATTGCACACACTCAGGAATAACGCTAATCGTATACAGATACAGGTAATTATATCACTTGAAAGTATCAAAACTTGTTTCAATGTAACGTTCCAAGTTGAGATACTTTTTACCAAGGAAATTTGTAAAACTACTTGTCTATGGATTTTATGCTTAGATTTTTTTGTCTCTACATTTAAATATGTCCATGTATTCAAGTGCAAACATTACTGTGCTTCGATAGGAAGGCAATGTAGCTAGCGAAATTACTGGGCTGAACTTTACATTTTATGAGTTATGACTGATAGATACTGATTATGGGCAGCGTTATTTCTTGCTATCAGGAGAGCGTCTTACTCGTCTTATTAATTTTGCATAAAAAAATCTATATAAATAAAATAAATAAATAAAAAGCAATTTATTGACGGTAAAACAGCAAAAAATACACATGAAAAAAGCATACACAATTTGAGCAATTCTATTGTCAAATGGGATAGACTTTGCTTTGTGCGGCACAGGGAGAAACCACTGCGCAGCGCTGGTTTTCAGTCTATCCCATACTCGAGCGAGTAGTTACAAAAGTAATTTCAGCGGAGTTTCTCACACATAAAAAAAAGACTACTTACAGCATGGGTGCAGTCATAATGATACTAAGTTATTTATGCGATGATAATAATATCTTAGTGCATAACAGTGCAGTAACGCAGTGTAACAGTGTATAATATTATGGGCAATGAAGCGATTATATGCTTATTGTGAAAAGCTAACTGAATAGGGATGTTGAATAATTTTTGGAATTGCTTTTATATGATAGATAGACCCATTTCATACACGAATATCATATTTTTATGGAAAATTATATGATATTTCAATATAAAAATACGTAAATAAAAATGATTTTTTGAATTCTGGCTAAAACGTTCCGAACAGTCATATGACAGCGCGTGACGTCACACCACTGGCCTGTACTTACGCTTCCTAAGCAATGTTCCTGATTTCGACACATTTTAATTATTCATAACTTAAAAACCACTGAACCGATTTTGATGTAACTTTTACTGTGCCCTTAGTTGGTCAATATTTAAGCCAAAAATAAAATCAATAACTAAAATGTCTCTCTGAAAATATAAGATCCATTTTGGTTATTGACTTTTTTTTGCTTAAATTTAGACCAACTTAGAGCACAGTATAAGTTGCATCAAAATCGGTTCAGTAGTTTATAAGTTATGAATATTTAAAATGTGTCGAAATCAGGAACATTGCTTAGGAAGCGTAAGTACAGGCCAGTGGAGTGACGTCACGCGCCCTGATTGGCGTTCGCATTCGCGTAATAATAAGTAAAAATTATTGAAATTAAAATTGATTTTATTCCATTTTGGCTTGTAAATAGATCCTTAAAATGTGATTGTAGGTTTTTAAATTCTGTCTTTTATGTGAAAAACATAATTTTATATGAATTCGTAACATGTGTCAACATCCCTATTCAAATGGTTTATGTATTTGCAGTGCTTAGAGAACGAGCGAGCGGAAGGACAATACGGCGACCACAAGAAGGACAACCAATCCAGCGGCGGCTCCGGCAACATGAGTGCCAGCGAGCCTGATCTCACACAACAGGTAAACTGAAATTACTAAAATAACTTATAAGTAAACAAACAATTTAGTTGTTATTTCTCTAAGAATATAGTTTTCCAGATGTATTTTACTTAAATAGCAAATAGACCTAGTACAAATTACACTACTTTATGTATACTCAATAGGTAAACTCGAACATTATTGTTATGTAAATCCTACTGTTAAATTGTAGGCTCCCTCGGCACAGGCCCAGCCTAGTGAGGGAGTCACAGGTTCTCACATAAATAACTCTAGTAATATATATGGTACTAAAATGTTTCTGTATTGCATGTTCTTTAGTTAAATGATTTTTTTTTACTAAATGTTGTAGCAATTTAGGGTGTACTGACTGAAATTTCCGACTAGCAAAATTGTACACCAGCATGAGAGCCAGGGTCATGGATGGTTTCAGCCTAGAGAGGAGAAAGATCAGAAGAATTTAGAATAAGGGCGCCACTGATCTCCCTCCTACAAACGAGAAGCGGGGTTGGTACAAAATAAAAATCATTAACAAAGTTATATAGGTTATTTTATTCCTTGGTTCCACATCATTGGTTACAAAAAAAACATGCATTAAATTATTTAAATATGTAAGCAAGTTGAGGTACTGGTGAAATTAATTTATGGTACATACAATTCCGACTTATTACTAGCCGCATAAACAAACTAGGTTCTTATGGCGCGTGGCCTAAAATGGAACTAATTTAATACAAGGACCGTATTATGTCCATACGGTAAATTTACACGAGATTAATATACAATAGGGTACCTAAGAATGGCTTAGGGCCCAAAAATAAAAAGGTACGTTACTATCGAAATTAAATTAGCAAATTAGGTTAAATAAAAAAAGTTATTTAAGTAAGTCCAGTATTATTTATCACACGGGGTGATGTCACAGGGAGCTGCTGATGGCCCTTCGACCGTGACCAGGAATCACCCACGTGGACAGAACAAAAGTTACAATAAATCTATTAAAAATCTTGCGTTATCGGCAGAGATTATATGGGGGGAGTACTATATTCCTCACACGAATACCACATCAGGAGCTCTAGGGTCCTGCGGCACGCACGTGGCTATACCACAAAATGGCGGCGACGGCGCGGCTTGTAAATCGGGAATTAAACCACGTAGAACGCAGCTGGGCAGCTACACTAGCGCCACCCGCTGGAATATGCTCGGCGGCAGCCTCGCCTGCGACGGGCGGCGGCCAAAGCTTGAAGAGGGCGGAGCCCTAACCCGGGACCCTGTGAACAATTCACAGGTCTTAGGCCCGTTCCTATCAACCTACGGGAACATGGCGTTCCAGAGTAGAACAATCCTACCCACTCAAATAAAAAATAAACTCACCACTTAAAAGTGGGTAGGCCAACACGTGTTCGCCTGGCGGACGCGCGGGACGAACGGCACACGCAGCTCGGTGTCGGAATCAGTGCTATAGGAAAAGAACAAGATTAACATCGAGAAACCTCTAGAAATACCGACGTAGGAGGTCGGTCAGCGATAAAAAAAATTAACCGAGGTTACTCACCGGTGATTAAACAAAACACTGATTTTACTGTATTTCTATTAAAACTTTTACTGAAGACTGGGGAACTTGTCCCTATAAAAAAAATAAAACACTCATGGGCGAGGGACGCCACGGCAGAGCCGACGGCCTTCCCCCGCCCTAACCGCGACTTCTTACTTGCGCTCTCGATGCGAAAAAAAGAACAATGTGCGTGTTTTGCCTTATAAAGGATTTCATGGCGTCGTATGGCCTGGAGGGGAAAAAAACATGGACGGCTGGGATACCAGCGCATAAATCCCAAATACTACTCAACAGACTTGACACGACTACCCTACTGTTTCAAAATATTAATCCGACCCGATAAATGAAACACATCGAATCGGCCTCACATATGCCCAAAGGCGATTCCCTCACTATAAACCCTACCTGTAGTTGGTAGTGCCTACTATTTAATTGTTATTTATTGGAGAGGAAACCGATATAAATTGGTATTTAACTATTTTTAACAATTTTATTATTTTAGAATTTATTATCATTTATTTGTCTTGGGAGATAAAAATTTCCTACCATTGAGTGGATTTTTATCTCCCTGGCAACTATTTATTTTTATTTGGCACATGATTTGTGCTTGTGACATTCATTAAAAAAACCTAAATGTCATAATGACAAACAAAAGGTCGGACTGACAACTGACATTTTGACAGCTGACAACCAAACTTATTCATCCACCCCCTTTTTATAGGAAATTCAAGATATTTTTATTTGTTTGTTTCAATTACGGAGGGTGAATGAAAATCTTTAATTATTTACTTTAAAACATTGAAAATCTACAGTGAAAATATGCTAATATGATGTATGTGTGTGAAGGTAAAATTAACATTATTTTTCTAGGACCTAGTAGCTTATTTTGCTACAGTACAATTTTTGGTGAGTAGATTTTTTTTATTTTAAACTAGTTTAAAATAAAAAAATCGTAAAGTAAAAACTACGTCTTACTAAATGAAAAACTATTTTCCCTATACCAACTACTAAGGTTCCAATACCTAATACAACACTACTGAATGATAGATTTTATCAACCTAAAACAAATCAATAGCCAAGGCCTCCTGAAACAAAAATCAAGAATCTCAGAGCACTACAAATGTTACATAATATTGGTGGTTGCTAAGTGTAAATTAAGAACAATGGAGTGGCTGGAAAACAAATGAAGGATAACAACCCTATCACCAACATCTAGTTCATAAAACAATGTTACTAACTAACCTTTGAAACCCATACAACCTAAAACATCCTAAGTGCCCAAGGTTTAGACCTATGTTTAATGGCCAGAAACGCCAAACACTTGGCTGCCTATAAGAAAACTAGTTATCAAAAAGTCAGTCGAACAAACAAGTAAGTTAAGCCAAAACACAAAATGCTAACTACAACTAAAAAATTATCAATATTACTAATATCCTTAGGGTTCTAAGTACAAACAAACGATGATAAAAGAACAAAGTTTTACAACCTCAGATTAATGGCTAAAACTCCGTCCAAATTAAACCGCTTGCTCAAAACCTAGTCCACAAAAGGTCAGTTAAAAAAAAAAACAAAGTAATGCCTTGGCTATAACAAAATACAACCTACAACCCTAAATAAAGTGAACCATCCTACTAATAAACTTGTGGCAGCTAGTAAAACCTAAAAAGAACTTGAGGAACAAAGTCTAGACCTCTGATTAATGGCCTACAACGCCATTCCTCCAAGCTTCTTACTCAAAAACTGGTCAACAAAAGGGGTCAGTTGGTCGCTGAATAATTACCAAATAATAAAATTCAATTATATCCTTTCACTTCAGTCATTCATCATCTGTTCACTCATTCTTCTAGCAGACACCTATACATACATAATACAATATTTATAATTTAGAAATCATGGCAGTTTCCAAAAGACGTGTGCATTGTGTGAGAGTGTGAGTGTTATGTTTGTGAGCTAACCTGAATTATCATAGTAAAAATCCGGAAACACTAGCAAACCTATTAGTCTATAAAACAACACTGGGTAGGCAATACAAAATGGGGATGAGTTCGATCCAATAGAACTCACACAGCCCAAAACCTAACACCAAGTGAGTTCATGGAAAAACTTTCTAAGTACACTGCTATGTTATATAGATATTTTGACAGGCCGAAAGTGAGGGTAACAGATGTATATACCTTTAACACTTCCTAGAGACTGCTAGGAGTCAGCGGGCCGGAGGCGGGTACACACCAAACACCTCCCAGAGCCCTATATAAAACACCTCTCCTAGGATACTGCCTCCAAATGGGTCAGTACCTCATACCTATATACAGTGTTATTTAAAACAGAGGGAAAGCTTCCTTAAATAAATTTTAACTGAACGGTATCACGTTCAAGTTAAATCAAAGGATGTATAACTATTACAGGTTGTAAGTATTATTAAATCAAATCTAGGTATTGGTATATTAATTTAAGTAGTTATAATAAGTTGGTAAGTATTTAATATTATATATGTTAAGAGTAATATTCTATTTTAAGAGCTAGGTATTTCACCAGGTCGTACAATATCTTTTATATGGAAGTTACCTAGATCCTCCCCACTTAAGGATTTTAGGTTATATACCAGGGGACCTAACTTCCTATTAATGATACATTTTTATACTCAAATTGACCTTCCTGTAACCCAATAGGACGCCTTCTGATATTATAGTATTTAGCGTTCCTAGAGTTGGCATCTAATAAATATTTCTGAACTTTATTAAAAAATTAATTTTAATTCTTTCAGTGAGTCAGTAAAGCCAAAATCAATGTCTGCTATAACATTCCTATCCTCAGGGTGGTCTGAGTTATATAACTTGTACTTCTAACAATTTCCCTGTTTACTCGAGGATTATAGAACAGATGAGGTACATTATATTTGAGAATACAATCCCCAAAATTCTTTGGAAATGAACTGGGGTCCGTTATCTACATATAAATACTTCGGGGTTCCATGTACTAGGAATATACTTTTCTAAAGACCATTAATTATAGTATTCGAAGTTACTTTCTTCAATGGAGACAAAGTGACATATTTACTGAAATAATCTGAGCACACAAATAAATACTGGCTCCTACAGTAAGAGAATTTATTATTTTTAATTTCAAGTTTAAAATAAAGTGTTGGACTAGTGGAAACTTTTTGAAAAAGATCTTTATTTTATGTTGAAACAAAGTGTTAGTGATAATAATTATGTTGTTCTTTACCTATGTATCAGTTCAAATTCAAATTGCCTTAGCGACATGTCCATCGGTTCAAGCGGCCTGTTAAATTTTTAAATTTAGAACCACTGAAGCGAGGCATGCTCAGTAATAAAATAACATTACTTGCCTTCTACATAAGCTTGTTTACAAAGAAAGAGAAAAGTCAGGCATGTTAAATAAAAATAAGTTTTAAAATTAAATTTCAAGTTCAAGTTCATTGTCATTACAATAAAGCTAAGTTATAAAGCAAAATTAAAAGACCAAATCAAACTGTTAAGTAATGTAAGAACTACAAAATTAAATTATTAAAGTCAACTAAATTTGAAAAAGGAAAAGTTAAATTAAGATTCCTATAAATATTTAAGTAGGTATATATAAGTTAGGTAGGTACTACAAAATAACTATATTCCACGGAATTTGGAAAAGGAAAAGTTCCTATTAAAGTTTGAATTCAATTAGGTATATAAGTTAGGTAGGTATCTATCTAATAAGTACATACTGTACCTACTTACAAAAAAAATAAAATTTAAAATCAAAATTAAAGTATGTAAGTGAAGTGATATTTCAACAAAAAAACTATGTCTACACGCATACTAACACGTATTAAACACAAGATTAAATTCAGATTAAGTTACGTAATAATCAGTATGTTAAGTTAGGAATTTGAAATTAAAGGTGAGTGAGGTAGGTATGAGTAGGTATGTCCTACTATAATAAAATCTCCCAGATAAAAAGTATGTTTACAAACAAAATCTAAAATTGAAAATCAAACGACATTTAAAATTTAAAGAAGTGACGTTCAAAAGAAATTCAGTTTCAAAAAAAATTCAAAGTTTCAAAAACAAATCTAAGTTCCAAGAAAAATTCTAAGTTTGAAAAAAAATTAAGTTTCCAAAAACTGGTAAAAAAAATCGCAAGTTTAGAAAGAATAAAAAATCTAAGTTTTAAAAATTCATTGGTTTACTTCCATTGGTTGTCTGGAAGAAATCGCTTATTAACGATAAGACCGCCGCTTGTAAATTTATATTTTTGACAACTATAAGTTTAAAAAGAATTAAAAGTTTAAAGAAATTCAAAGTTCTACTCAACTAAGTTTCAAACCACACTACTCCTAAAATCAAAGTTCAAACACGACACAGTCTAAAAAATCTAGATTCTAAAACAAAGTACTAAAAGAAGTCTAAGTCTACTAAAACTGAAAAGTTAATGTTTAAAAATGTTTATTGAATCAAGGTGTTTACTAAATATTATCCAATAGAATCTCCATGCCAGTCAATAATAAAATACCGTAAGGTTTGCTTCGATTTAGTGCAAATATTTTACACTAGGTGGCGTTACTGGTTTTGAAATGAGCCTGAATGCCAGAAATAAATTTATAGTTTCTACAGAATTAAAAGCATTAAGTTACCTTTAAATAAGAAAGGTAAACCAGTTAAGAATAACAAGTTCCTGAATCTAAGTTAAATATTAAAAGTTAATTATATGTTTACTTGCATTTAAATAATAAAAGTTAAAAGTAAACAAGTAAAAATAAAAGATAAATGATTATTTACGTGTGAATTACTCAGGTGTTACCTTGAACAACCTTGAACATACAAGAGAAATATATAAACAAAACAACAAGAATACTACAGGTAAATAAGTTACCTATTGGCAAACGATATTATTTAATAAAAGGTCTAAACAATGAGAATGTAGTTTACATTCCAAAGCATTATGTCATAAAAAGTTTTTCGATCACCCGCGGTTCTATCTACGCGCTCGTATTTAAATTAAAAATATTAATATGCCATTTCACTATTTATCAGAAACAAAACCAACTGGAATTTATTGATATACCTTCGTATATTAAGATTACAAAAAAATATTATACACGAAAGACTCAACAAAAAAATCAATCAAGTAATTTCATTTATGTACGTGTTAATGAGTGTAGGTATAGTGTAGTAGTAATATTCGTTCAGTTATGGTAATAAAACGAGAGCTAAATTCATCAATTATTAAAATCCTAAGATCATAAAAACAAAGAGAGATCAAAGTCCACAACAAAATAATTTCATAAAAACAACAGTCCTACTAAATGCACACATAAAACAACTGATAAGAACAACAAAGAATCCTACTGCACAAATCCAACAAAAAAAATCAAGGTCAAATAAAAGTCACCAAAAATTATTAACTCACGCGTAACTGCAATTAGACTCGTTCGTTCCTCCTGTGAATTACACACAAGAAGAAGTTCACGGCTTATATGCCGGATAAAACATACGAACAAAAAATATTAGGTTATGCAACAAGACAATATTAAATAACAACGATCTGAAAAACAAGATTATTATGCCTTGGTTAATAAATCAAAACCTCAAAAACAGTGCGAGTTACGACTATAAGATATGTCAGCCTAAATTAAATTCATTAAGCCGTAGGTATGCTGAAAAAAAAACATTTCATCAGCTAAAAATAAACATTCATAAAAAGTATTTACGAAGGTGATATGTACGATCCTGTGAATAAAAAATGACCTAGTCAACACAAGATAAATATCGAGTAAATTAAAATGAGGGTAGTTTCAAAACTATTTGAGTTATATAGTGTAAGACAGTATCTAAAGTTTTGCGAAGTTAAAGTTATGTCGTTTAATATTAAACGGACTTACTGAAATAAAATTGTTATGAGTTTACAACAATTTAACAAAATCCAAAGTTATTACAATTTCACACACATAATAATTTTGTACCAAACGCTTCTCTCTAGGCTTCACGTTGGGTACGCCACTGTAGCAATTTAGGGTGTACTGACTGAAATTTCCGACTAGCAAAATTGTACACCAGCATGAGAGCCAGGGTCATGGATGGTTTCAGCCTAGAGAGGAGAAAGATCAGAAGAATTTAGAATAAGGGCGCCACTGATCTCCCTCCTACAAACGAGAAGCGGGGTTGGTACAAAATAAAAATCATTAACAAAGTTATATAGGTTATTTTATTCCTTGGTTCCACATCATTGGTTACAAAAAAAACATGCATTAAATTATTTAAATATGTAAGCAAGTTGAGGTACTGGTGAAATTAATTTATGGTACATACAATTCCGACTTATTACTAGCCGCATAAACAAACTAGGTTCTTATGGCGCGTGGCCTAAAATGGAACTAATTTAATACAAGGACCGTATTATGTCCATACGGTAAATTTACACGAGATTAATATACAATAGGGTACCTAAGAATGGCTTAGGGCCCAAAAATAAAAAGGTACGTTACTATCGAAATTAAATTAGCAAATTAGGTTAAATAAAAAAAGTTATTTAAGTAAGTCCAGTATTATTTATCACACGGGGTGATGTCACAGGGAGCTGCTGATGGCCCTTCGACCGTGACCAGGAATCACCCACGTGGACAGAACAAAAGTTACAATAAATCTATTAAAAATCTTGCGTTATCGGCAGAGATTATATGGGGGGAGTACTATATTCCTCACACGAATACCACATCAGGAGCTCTAGGGTCCTGCGGCACGCACGTGGCTATACCACAAAATGGCGGCGACGGCGCGGCTTGTAAATCGGGAATTAAACCACGTAGAACGCAGCTGGGCAGCTACACTAGCGCCACCCGCTGGAATATGCTCGGCGGCAGCCTCGCCTGCGACGGGCGGCGGCCAAAGCTTGAAGAGGGCGGAGCCCTAACCCGGGACCCTGTGAACAATTCACAGGTCTTAGGCCCGTTCCTATCAACCTACGGGAACATGGCGTTCCAGAGTAGAACAATCCTACCCACTCAAATAAAAAATAAACTCACCACTTAAAAGTGGGTAGGCCAACACGTGTTCGCCTGGCGGACGCGCGGGACGAACGGCACACGCAGCTCGGTGTCGGAATCAGTGCTATAGGAAAAGAACAAGATTAACATCGAGAAACCTCTAGAAATACCGACGTAGGAGGTCGGTCAGCGATAAAAAAAATTAACCGAGGTTACTCACCGGTGATTAAACAAAACACTGATTTTACTGTATTTCTATTAAAACTTTTACTGAAGACTGGGGAACTTGTCCCTATAAAAAAAATAAAACACTCATGGGCGAGGGACGCCACGGCAGAGCCGACGGCCTTCCCCCGCCCTAACCGCGACTTCTTACTTGCGCTCTCGATGCGAAAAAAAGAACAATGTGCGTGTTTTGCCTTATAAAGGATTTCATGGCGTCGTATGGCCTGGAGGGGAAAAAAACATGGACGGCTGGGATACCAGCGCATAAATCCCAAATACTACTCAACAGACTTGACACGACTACCCTACTGTTTCAAAATATTAATCCGACCCGATAAATGAAACACATCGAATCGGCCTCACATATGCCCAAAGGCGATTCCCTCACTATAAACCCTACCTGTAGTTGGTAGTGCCTACTATTTAATTGTTATTTATTGGAGAGGAAACCGATATAAATTGGTATTTAACTATTTTTAACAATTTTATTATTTTAGAATTTATTATCATTTATTTGTCTTGGGAGATAAAAATTTCCTACCATTGAGTGGATTTTTATCTCCCTGGCAACTATTTATTTTTATTTGGCACATGATTTGTGCTTGTGACATTCATTAAAAAAACCTAAATGTCATAATGACAAACAAAAGGTCGGACTGACAACTGACATTTTGACAGCTGACAACCAAACTTATTCATCCACCCCCTTTTTATAGGAAATTCAAGATATTTTTATTTGTTTGTTTCAATTACGGAGGGTGAATGAAAATCTTTAATTATTTACTTTAAAACATTGAAAATCTACAGTGAAAATATGCTAATATGATGTATGTGTGTGAAGGTAAAATTAACATTATTTTTCTAGGACCTAGTAGCTTATTTTGCTACAATGTTAGAAGTTAAATCTAATATTCTATCATTATTATCTCAGCATTAATATCTATTATTATCTCAGCCACGGTTTATGACAATTTTGATGTCCATAGACGTACGTTCTGCTGTTTTGTTATTAGTAATCGATAAATCGTAAACTTTAATTACTAAATCGTATCATGTTAGGAAGTCCTGAATTTTATATATTTACTCAGCTTATTGGACAATAAAACTCATGTCATTATTAAAATATTAGCTATTTATTAGCTTTAACCTCATGTCTGAAGAACTGTGGGCCTGGACTGCCACTCAGTGGTGCCCATCTATCCTAAAACATTTGTCTCCCTAACCCTTACCCATAGAAAGAAGTGGAATTAATAATCATTTAAAAAGTAAAGAAAACAAAGTAAGAAAGCAAATTTTTTTATATTTTAGTTTTTATGTTGTTTTTGTACATTTTCTTTTGTGTTGCAATAAAAGGTTATCTGCAATCTATCTCTCTAAAAATATTTTTTATTACAGGGTGCAGCGCGCCTCCTTGAATCTCTAGGCATGGGCCGCGTGGCGGTAGCAGGCCGCGGCAGCAATCCACAGCGAGCTAACCGTACTAACAACTCTTCTAGTCTATTCCCCAGGTAAGATACATAATATAATTTTTAACATCTTTTGAATTTTATTTTATGTGGCTACCTTTTGGGCAGGGCAACCTTTCGGAATTCGGGGGTATTAATAAGTCATGCTGATTTTTATGATAGAAAGTTTCTGATATGTTGTAACGGGTTAAAGCAGTGAATTGTTACTCATCAGGACTGACACAAATGATCAGAAGTGGTTGAAGCTGCTAAAGGTCCTTTTGAGGTTACCCAATAACAATAATCTAATATGTTATTCCAAGATTAGGTGTCGAAATTCAGCGTCGTCTTAGATTGAAACAAAGTCTAGTTTTTTTTTATGTGATGAAGTAGAAGTCGAGCAAGACGCTCTCCTGATGTTAAGAGATAACGCTGCCCATAATCAGTACAGTGCTACTTAGGATCTCACAATGATGTGAAATTCTAGGAGCACTGCACTAACGCTTCTTCTCAAGAGTCATAAGATGTAAAGACTCTTTAGGACAGTAATTTCACTAGCTACAGTGCCTTCCTACCGGAATACAGTAATGTTTGCACATCACTGTTCAGGCGCTAGAATAACTGGCACTGTTGGGGTACCCACCTAGACGACCCCCTGCAAAGGAAGGTCCCCGGTAGTTTTTAGCGGTTAAAACTGCTGGTTGCCGTTGGTTAATCTATATGTTTTAATTGCAGTTTAGTACGTTTGGCGTTGTCAAGCAATTTCCCGGGCGGTCTCCTGTCAGCCGCGCAGAGTTATCCGTCGCTGGCGCCCAACGCACAGAACGCGTTGACTTTATCTCTTACCTCTACCTCTAGTGAAAGTGAACAGGTAAAAACACTTGAATAATGCGTTTACGAACTATAGAATATATACTCTTTATTGTGTCCAATATAAGAAAAAGTACTATGACAATATTATAATACATTGGCCCACAATTGGCGGCCTTATCGCTCAAGGCGATCTTTTTCCAGCAACCAACTTTTGGACGAATACATACAATACAATACAAATACTCTTTATTGTGACCATATTAAAAACATTTTTACAAAGAATTATAGAAACATAATAAGTATAGAAAATCTATATAATATTCCAGAAACTAGTTCCATGAAAAATTCTAAAGGCTTCTATTTATTGCTAAAAAATCTTAAATTTAGTGAATTCATAGCATTTCTCAAATGATCATGAAACATTTGTTTGCTGTGTAGGTATCTTTAGAAGATTTCCTAGAGTCGTGCAGAGCACCGGCGTTGTTAACAGAGCTAGAGGATGATGATGATGGAGAAGATGCACTCGACAGTGATAAGGAAAATGAACCTACATATCAAGAGGTGGTAAGTTACAAAGATTAATTTATGATAACGTGTTCTACTTATAAAATGTCTGCCAAATCACGCTTAAGTTGGTAATGAGGTAGAGTTTGACGGTAACTTTGCTTTTCCGAAAATACATATAGGTAATCACGCCTGGTAGGCAGAGACTATCTCCCTCCACTTGGCAAGATCCTGACATAACTCTTTCGCCTCTTCAACTTTCATAACATTCTTCATCATCTACATGCTCGCAAGTTCATGGTACTCTTGACCTTTCCTTAGAACATCGTTTATTTGGTTTTCTGAACATAATGGTCAGATCAGATCTCCTCACAAACATTCGATATAGTTTTGTAAATTCTAAATCAACTTTTATATTGGTCGAAGCGACGTGTCACCGAAATGCTGGGGTATATTTGGCCCAACGTATAAGTATTGCCATTCAACGTGGCAATGCTGCCAGCATTCTGGGCACTCTGCCATCTGAGTGGTTTGGAGCACTTAGGGCTTGTTCACGTTGAAAGCGCGGGCGCGGGCTCGGACGCGAAATATTAAACATACGACGTGCTATGAAAGTGTTCACGTACAAACGCACGTGCGGTGTAAGCAAAGTCTGCCGCGCCCTCGCCCGATCCCGCGCCCGCGTGTTCCAACGTGAACAAGCACTTAGATTTTCTGTAGATCTTGTGACCGATCTGTGGTTATTAAAAGTGTTCTTTACTGCTGTAGTATTGTTAGTTTGTTTTTCTCAATAAAGGCATTTGCCACATATTTACTTTTATATTATCGAAACGTTAATTCAGTTTTATAGTAGGTATTGTAATATTTTTACCATGACTACGTTTACTCAGGTGTCCCGTAACCTCCTATCTCTAATGGAGGAAGAAGCTTTAGAAGCGGTTCGCGGCGGTCTCGCCGGCGGGGCTCGCGCCACTCGACGCCCGTGGGACGATGACTTCGTACTCAAACGACAGTTCTCTGCGCTCATACCCGCCTTCGATCCCAGGCCTGGACGGACTAATCTCAATCAGACTGTTGGTGAGTATTGTGTTTTATCACGAAGACTTATAGAGCTTAGGAGACGAAGATGTGCCAGCTCTTCAAATCAGTATAACAGAAATTGCCATACAAAAAGACACCGCTAAACTCGATGTAGTGTTGAAGAGTACCAAGATAAAACCTTTCTCTACTACTTCTCAAATTTAGGTTTGAACCTGAGTGACTCTCGCCAAGATCGATATTTCATCTCATGGTCTTTACCAGCAACTAACCGGTTGGCCGCCGATGAGGCGTCCCAAGTATCGATGAAATAAACCTTACTGTTATTTGGTCAATAAATTATTCTATTCAAAAGAAGGGGATTTTGGTCGCTCCGAGCTGTGTCTTGGTAACAGCGTAGAACAGACAGGGAGTAGCGTTTCTTGATTTGAATTCAACTGCGAATTCTATCACTTTTAGACCCTTCAAGAACAACCTTTTCATTGAAACTAACAGAACATCATTTACAACAGATCTCGAAATACCCCTCGACGAGGGTTCCGAAGACGAAGAAGCCGACGAATCCACAGAGGACCAACCAGACAGTAAAGAGGCGAACACTAGCTCGAATACAACTCCAGGATCTCGTCTGCCGGCGTTAAGGCTCGTTCTTAGCGCGGGCGGGGCAGCTTTACCTTTAGAACGACCTTCTTGGACTGTGTACCGAGCGGTACTCGCCTTAAATGCTCGACTACCTCAGCATGACACGCATAGAGATACCACATACACGTAAGTTTGGCTGAAGATATTGAGTTGAATAGCAATTTGAGTGTGCTGATGAAATATATTATAAAAATGCAATATCTTTTGTTTTAGGCTGACGTATAAAGAAATCGAAGGTATGGAGACGTTCGCGTCCTCAAGTGATAGTGAAGACGACGAACCTAATGATCCAGGTGCGTATAATTCTGTTATGACGCTTTGATATCTGGAAATATTATGATTAATTAAATTTGATGCCTTAGAGTAATTTCGTTCGTTTTAAGGGCCACTCGATAACCAGACAGGCCCACAAATGATAATATTATGTTGTTACTTCTGCATATAGATATGTTCAATACTAGATGGCATTGGCATGCCAGGCTTACGTGCGTGGTAAAACGGTAACGCCAATATCACCTTGATTGATTCTTCAAAACACTTCCTACCATAATATACGAGTTATCTCTGGTTTACTAAACTTATGCCTAATATCCTCAGAGCGCGGCATAGCAGGAGCGTCCGGCACAACAGGTGCAATGGCGACCTGTTGCGTGAGAGTATTGCGTCGGCTGCGAGCGGCGGCTCCGGAGCTGCCCGCGCAGTCGTTCCTCTCCACCAAGCTCACCAACAAGCTGCACCAGCAGCTGCAGGAGCCGCTCACCCTGGCCGCCGGAGCTACTCCGCCATGGTATGTTACTGGCACTGTATGCGCGATACAGACATGTTGCGGTAGTATAACACCGAGCTGCCCGCGCAGTCGTTCCTCTCCACCAAGCTCACCAACAAGCTGCACCAGCAGCTGCAGGAGCCGCTCACCCTGGCCGCCGGAGCTACTCCGCCATGGTATGTTACTGGCACTGTATGCGCGATACAGACATGTTGCGGTAGTATAACACCGAGCTGCCCGCGCAGTCGTTCCTCTCCACCAAGCTCACCAACAAGCTGCACCAGCAGCTGCAGGAGCCGCTCACCCTGGCCGCCGGAGCTACTCCGCCATGGTATGTTACTGGCACTGTATGCGCGATACAGACATGTTGCGGTAGTATAACACCGAGCTGCCCGCGCAGCCGTTCCTCTCCACCAAGCTCACCAACAAGCTGCACCAGCAGCTGCGGGAGCCGCTCACCCTGGCCGCCGGAGCTACTCCGCCATGGTATGTTACTGGCACTGTATGCGCGATACTAACAGATCGCTGGATCTTCATCTTTAGGGACAAGGATCACACGCACCATGTCTGTACAATGTACAATGACATCGTAGCGCTAACTTCTATATCTCTATCTCTATATATAAAAAAAATCTAAATAAAGTCTAATACTTTAACTACTCACAACTTTTTTGCCGACGTTCGGACAACAACCGTTTGGACCTTGGCCTTTCGGGTAGCTTGAAGACTACTTTATCTGTGGTCATCCTATTCTTCCAGAATAGGATGATTAACATTAAGAAACACTAGACATTAAATTGCTTAACTTACCATAGCCAGTTTTCTATGCTTTACAATTTTAGACCATAGTGTCTAAAATTTTAAAGCATAGAAAACTGGAACCTTTCTGGTACCTTCAACTACCGACCTTCGGTTTAACTGGTATCTTTTATAGAAAAGAAAAATAGTTCAAAATTGCTGACCCGAAATCAGGAGCTCTGGATATCTTTCTCCATATATCGGTGTTTATCCGTTGTCCTAACTTATGATAAATAATGTTATAATTTTGTTCAGGTGCCAACAACTGAACGACTGGTGTCCGTTCCTGTTCCCGTTGGAGACGCGACAGATGTTCTTCGCTTGCACTGCGTTCGGTACCTCGCGCACTATCGTTTGGCTGCAGGCGCAACGGGACCGCGCGCTTGATAGGCAGAGGTAAGGAATTTGGGCCTAATATGTATTGAAATTAGACCTGATATATGAATACTTTTCTATTACAGTCTGTAACAGTATCTTTATATAGGGAAATTTTTACTTTCTAATATTTTTTATTTTTTAGGACGGGTAATACGGTATCTCCTCGTCGCGCTGATCTGGAATCGACAGAGTTCCGCATGGGACGCTTACGTCACGAACGAGTGCGGATCCCTAGGGAACCCGACCTATTACGGTCTGCCATGCAGGTAAGACTTATTTTATAGTACTTTTTGGCTTCCGTAGTCAACAAGAAAGCCATTATAGTTTCTTTTTTTGCTGTTTAATCCCATCATGGATTATCGTTGAATAGATATTTAGAAACGAGGGATCGTTTGCCTAGAAACTTTTTCGATTTAGAATTCCGTTTGAAAGATATTCACGTTTAAAACCTTTTTTGGGTTTTGGTTAGATATGCCCTTGTTCCACCGAAGGTGCTTTTGTTGAAGTTTTAGTCCTAAATATAAAGGAGTCACACTTGCAATGGGATCTTGTGTCACACAAATTATGATGGGGTTAAATACGCTTATCTAATATATAAAATTCTCGTGTCACAGTTTTTGTTGCCATACTCCTCCGAAACGGCTTGACCGATTTTGATGAAATTTTTTGTGCTTATCCGGTATCTATGAGAATCGGCCAACATCTATTTTTCATCCCCCTAAATGTTAGGGGTAGTCCACCCCTAAATTTTTTATTTTATTTTTTAAACAAAATTTTTAATTTCTATTTTTTTATGATACAACATACAAAAATACATACAATCCTCAATTTTCACCCTTCTACGATCAACCATTATTTTTTAATAGCCATTTTAGTAATTTAATCATTTTTCCTCTCCGGTCGAAAACTGATCAATCGTCATTTAATTAGTTATCCCCGCCAGATGTCTACAGGTGTCACTTCTGACCCAGTAAACAGCACGGAGTAGGGATGAGAACGAAGCCGGTCTCCTTTCTTTCTCACTCCCTACACAGTTGTCGGCCATCATTATTGTTTATGCATCAAGTGTAGTAGTAACGTTGACAATTATTATTTTGCTATCTCAGTGTAACTCTCATATCGACGCTGGAAAGGCAACCTTGCTGATCCACCATTTAGCAACTTTACAGGAGAGAGGTTTAAAGTTAGAAAAAATAAAAAATAAATCATATAAAATCCATTTTTTATCCGAATTGTCTGAAAATTGGTCAGAATTTCAAGAAAATAGTATGTTTACAGATAAACTAAAAAGCTTGACTAAAAAATGTCGGGGGTAGAAGTTAGGTGGCGGTTAAGCAATAAATACCTGAGTCTCCAGCAAGGCTAATTTTCTTATAGGACAGGAGGCAGTTCATCATGTTGCTGCACTTTTTGCTTATGCATCAAAATTATGCTATTCGTATCGAAGCAAAATGTTTTATCTCCATGTTCATTCAAAAAGGTCGAAAGGCATAATTCGCTTATATCCAAAAGTGGCCTTGCTAGAAATTCTATGCTTCCAATTGACCTCAAAGTTTGGCATTGATATTTTACTTCTATTTAACCTCTCATTATTGTACATTTAAACTTATAACAGGACTAATTTGGCTTCTTTTAACCTATGTTTAAAATTGCTTATTTCCAAAGCATGCTTAAATACAGAAAAGCTAATTGCTTAAGTGCCAAACTATGGTATTCTTTAGCAGGGCTAATTGTATTATGTGTAAACAGGTTCCTTTTTTACGGCAAAGCTAATTTTCTTATGTAACATTTGCAGATAATAAAAGAAAACAAATTTTTCTTATGCTCCACTGTGGTTAAATGAAAGGTAGCTTAAGATACAAAATTCTTAAAAAGACCAAAATTTGTACGCTTATGTACCAAAAAATTCGAAATCACAGATGGCTTAACGACCATTAAAAATAATGATATCGGGATGAAACCGAGTTCATCAGATAGAGAAAAATCAGGCGATTCCAACGATATATATAACTCATATTCGCAAATTTGGCGCTTCAGCAAGGTTGCCTTTCCAGCGTCGATATTAACTTTTAATCATTCCTATTTTATCAATAATAATTAAATTATCAATTTTGAGGGTATTTTGCACGATTAGTTAATCCAGTGATTTTATAACCTCAAAAGTACTCAACACGTGACAAGAGGTTTCAATAACAACGGATTTTGTGTTGTAAGTATACTTTTTTTTATTTATATCGAAAATGTTGTTGATCTTATAAAAATGTAATTTTAATTTAATTTTATTAAAAAAATGTAATTGAACAATTAAGATTTTCATAGTTTCCAAAAAATCAATCATTATAAATCTTTATTTTGAAATGTCAATGGAAATATTGGTTGTATGAAAAAATTATAAGAGACAATGTTTTGATAAAATTTAATTTTTTACTTTTGTTTGAAAAATTTTTCCATAAAATAATGCTTATTTCACGCATATACCACATTCTTACATACATAAAATATACACATTCTAAAATACATACATATTTCCAATAAGTAAGCTATTTTTTGTCTACACTAGAAATTACTAGGAAATTATTTATATGGCAAAACAACGTTTGCCGGGTAAGCTAGTGACTTTATAATATTGCAGGTGATGCGAGTACACGCCGGTCGCAAGTCAGTCCTAGAAGTGGAATTCGCCGGTGAAGAAGGCACCGGACTCGGACCTACGTTGGAGTTCTACGCGCTAGTCGCAGCTGAACTACAGCGGTCTGAGCTCGGGCTGTGGCTCACTGACGGACCCACTGCGGTGGACCATGATGCGCCGCACCATCTCGCTACACCACAAGGTAAGATTAAAGACTAAACTAATGACTTTGGCTAACAGAGAGACATTTTTTTAATCGCGAAATATCGAAACTACAGTAGGAATTAATGAAAGATTCATCTTCTTTTTAATGTTTAAAAGTCTGAGCTTTTAGGTATAATAAAATTCCGAATTAACTTTTTAATATTTGAAGAACTCCTCAGTATGTTTTAACTGTGGCTGTGTGACTTCGAAGTTTTATGTTTCCAGTTCTCAATAATTGTATTGTAATGTGTGTTTCCAGAAAAACCTCCCAGTTACTACGTGACGCGCGCGGGCGGGTTGTTCCCAGCGCCGATGCCTCAAGACTCTCCGATCTGTGATAAAGTTTGCAAATATTTCTGGTTCCTAGGAGTATTTTTAGCTAAGGTACGTAACAACTTTAATTATAGATTTTTCACTTTCACTTCAACGGAAGAATTTTTTTATATATATTTTCTTCTTAATCTGATTTAAATAGTAACGAAATATAAAATGGAATCAGTCATAATGTTTATTTTTATGAATTAATGTATTTCTAATGGAGTGTAACATTTTATTATTTTTACAGGTGCTACAAGACGGGCGTTTGGTGGATTTGCCACTGTCTGAGCCGTTCTTACGGATAATGTGCGGCGAGGAATTGACCAATGATGTTTTAGAAGAAATCGACCCTATTCGACATAGGTAAGCGTTACGACATTCATTGGACGAGTAAACCTTTATAGATCTGTTAGTTTGTGTTTAAATAGAACTTATGGACATTTTCCCTGTGGACCTTACGTTAACCATTAGAACTTGTAATTTATTTGACCATCGCATCGTACACTTCCAACCGGAGTGAATTTTGTCAGAGTATTGAGTTGTTAAGATATTTTAATTTTTGGGATTCCTACTAATATTATAAAGGTTAAAGTTTTTATGTTTGTTTGTTTGTTGCATAGGCAACGAAACTGGTTAAGTTGAAATAGTATCTATTATAATCGCTCGAGAGTCTGAAAGGAACTGGTATTTGTGTTCTTGACAGTCGCAGCGTGAACGAGCCTTATGTTCCTTTTCATATTCAGCGCTTGATTTCCCTATTAGCTCGACTCGTTGACCAGAGTATAGGTGGGTTATACCTTGGTTAGATAATCATATAGGCCATTTTTATCCCGATTTTCCCTTGGGATCGTAAATATAATACATACCGCGATGTACAACTAGTATCAATAAAATTAAACTTTATTCTTTCACAGGTTCCTACAAAGCGTGCTAGCAGCAGCGGCCCAATACGACACGATAATGCGAGACACAACGTTACAAGACGAAGAGAAATCAACGCGTACGTCCGAACTGACAGTGGAGGGCGCCACATTCGAGCAGCTATCATTGACTATGACGCACGTCGCTTCACACGCCGACCCAGCCGTCTGTGTGCAGCCCTTGTGCGATAGCGGAGAGAATATTGAGGTAAAAATTAAAAAATCATTAAATACTTTAAAGGTGGATGGACTCCTCCAAATCAAGAGATTTAAGAGAGAGATGTTTTGAGATTTTTTTGTAAAGATACAACAATTAAAATCATTATTAAAATAGTAACTCGACTGCTCAATCGTTCTGACAAATTATATCTGCCATCCATCCACCTCCTGATCCAAGGAGTGCCACTGGCTACTACATTGCCAGTATTAATTAAAAGGTTGTATTAAAACTAGAACTCTAAAATAACTCTAGAGGACAGTAATAATGTATGTGGTGACAAACGGTTAGATTGTTGCAAAAATTGGATGAGACTCTTATACCAGTAAGTTTTTCAAGACAAGACGACGCTTTTATTCAATATCAATGTAACACAATCACTCAGACGACGTGCAGTAAAGCTAGAGGTTAACCCTCGCCTACGTATGGGGATACGCCGTCAATGAGCGATACGGCGTTGGTTTTACCACTGATTTTGTAGTGTATAGGCGACGGTAAACACTCACCATCAGGCGGGCCGTCTGCTTGTGTTTGTCTAAAGCCGCGTCTCCAGCTCCCTTTTTGGTCTACACTCTCAACAAAAACACGTCAATACACAGCAAAATTCCCCTACACAAAAAAAAAGATAATGTCTATGCTTCAAGCGTCAACAAATGTTTTTGCTTTCCATCGGCTATGGAAAGCAAAAACATTTGTTGAAGCTTACCGCCGGGCTCAGCTAGTAAATAAATAAATGAATAAACAAAGCAAAAACATTTGTTGAAGCTTGAAGCATAGACATTATTATTTTTATTGTGTAGGGGAATTTTGCTGTGTGTTAACGTGTTTTTGTTGAGAGTGTAGACCAAAATAAGAGCTGGAGACCCGGCTTAACGGTATTTTGAATTTTAAAACACTGGGTGGCGCTGTCTGATATCAATCAATCAACAAACAATCATGATGCTACCCATCGTGCACCTGATATGCTCGTCTTTAATGAGTCGAATTTCAAATTCATTTACCAATTGTTATTGTCCAGGTGACAGCGAGCAACGCTCGAGCATACGCTGAGTCAAGCGCGCGCTGGATGGTGCGCGAGGGCGTGCGACGTCAGACGGCAGCGTTCAGACGCGGTTTCGGAGAGGTGTTCCCGCCGCGAAGGCTCAGGGCATTCTCTCCCGCTGAGCTGAGGCTGTTGTTGTGCGGAGAACGAGGCCCGATATGGACCAGGGATCATTTGCTGCAGTTTACTGAACCTAAACTTGGATATACTAGAGACAGGTACTTATTTAACTTTTTTTTGTATGACATAAACATCATCACGTCAAGGATTTGGTCAGGTCATTGAATCATGCATTCATATCCTGCACATTTATTTGGAAAGAGATCTATAAGACAGCCGATTGGTACATTATCTTCGGAGAAGTGTTCCCGCCGCGAAGGCTCAGGGCATTCTCTCCCGCTGAGCTGAGGCTGTTGTGCGGAGAACGAGGACCGATATGGACCAGGGATCATCTGCTGCAGTTTACTGAACCTAAACTTGGATATACTAGAGACAGGTAGGTTTAAACTTCATAGTGAACTCGGTTCTCTAGTCTTCTAAATATATAAAAAGTGACTGATCGAGACCGCCTCATCTATCAACAGCTAAAACTGCTGAATTGGGTTAAAATGTTGCATAATTTTTAGGCATGACATGCGATAGTGAAGACGCGACAACTACAACTACACGAAACTGCGCGATGCTACAACTTACTTCCATAGCTGTGATTAATCTGTCGCATGTCACACGAGCTCGCCAAGTGTACCACGCCAAGTGGATCAACACCATTGAACGACGCGTTCGCGTCGGGCTCTGTAGATGTTCTTGCCCTAATTGGCTAACCATAATAGCAACAATGAATATAAAATTAACGGTCAATATATACACATACATTGCCAGTTATTCTACCGCCTGAGCAGTGATGTGCAAACATATAATATACTGTGCATCGGTAGGAGGGCTAGCTTGTGAAATTACTGGGCTAAAGAGTCTTAACATCTTACGACTCTTGAGTAAGAACCGTTGGTGCAGTGCACCCAGAGTTTCACATCATTGTGAAATCTTGGGTGGAATTTTACTGATTATATGGGCCGCGTTATCTCTTTAACATCAGGAAAGCGTCTTGCTCGTATTCTTACTTCGTCGCATAAGAAAAAAAACCTAATAATCATTTTTTTGTTCCAGCCCCGGTTTCCTCCGGCTAGTGGAAGTGCTAGTAGAGATGTCACTGCGCGAGCGCAAGGCGTTCCTTCAGTTCGCGACCGGCTGCAGCAGCCTGCCGCCCGGCGGACTGGCCAACTTGCATCCCAGGCTCACTGTCGTCAGAAAGGTAATGTTTTACTACTGTTTTTTATGGCAGAAGAACGGGAAAATGCGATGTATGCCTGAGATCAAGTAATACGCCGGCGCTTTGGATTTCAATGCGAAGTCACACTAAAAGCAATAATGTCGTTTTAAATGCGGTGCCGTGTAGAGAAGGGTCAATTTATGTCTTCTCGCGATTATATCTGACTCGTTGGACCACGAGTGTCCGATGAATGCGAGTGAAATAGACAATGTGGTTATCTCACAATGATTTATGAAGTTTAATGTGTGCATGAGGTGAGTGAGAGAGAGAAAAACACAGGCAGTCTATTTCGGAATGATCTATGAAGTCAAATGTGTGCAAGCGAGATAGATTGATGGCAATGATTTTTGGCCCAGCGACTTTGTTGTCAACGCGAGACTATATAGTAGCTAGACTTCTAATATGGTTATGTAAATTTCCTCCACTTTTTGATTTAAAAAAATATTTTTTTCTATATTCTCAGGTTGACGCGGGCGACGGTTCGTACCCGTCAGTGAACACGTGCGTACACTACCTGAAGCTGCCGGAGTACTCGTGCAAGGAAGTGCTGCGCGAGCGTCTCCTCGCCGCCACCAACGAGCGCGGGTTCCATCTCAACTAGATATTACAATACTGTTACTGTTTATATAGTCGAAGTTGGCAATTTTGACTGGTGTTACTCTGTGTTACTTTTGGAAATATTCTAAGTACACTTTCACTATGGCTTGAGGTTTATTCGTGTAACAGAATGGTGTAGTCTCAAAGTAGTTACTTTCTTTCTTTAATACTTAACGGGGGTAAATGTATCGGGTCTTCGGGTAAATGTAGTATTTGCTCGAAAATATTTTCAAATTTTATTAAGGATCAGCTGCTATAAATATTGTCTCGAGTTCAACAGACAAATGCGTGGTCTACACCATTTTGTACCACTATACTGTTGCACTCGCGTAAACCTCCTAAGTCGTAATAATCAGTAAAACTTAGGTCGAATGTTCTTTGCCTATTTCCATAAGTAAAACAGTCTAATATTAGTCAAAATATTATTCGTATATTCTATAACGGCTTGTTGTACGCAGTCCGGACGAAACGGCTACAAACTCCTTAAGTTTGCTTTCGTTCAAAACGCTGCCCATGTGTTTGTTGCTCCGATATGCCGTCACGAGATGGTGCTTTACTATGGTAAATGGTATAATTTCTCCGACTAAACAGAAATTGAAATAACTTACATGAATATATTTATTCAATGTTTGTATATATCTGGTTATTCTGAACGAACATATTTTACGATGTGTCATAAACAAGTTCTGAAAATCGATTTTTAAATCAGAATTTAAATAGCGGTATTATTTACTTACTAACCGCTGTATTTTTGTATTCATTAGAATAATACCATTTTAATACACTCAAAATTATTCAAACTATTTCTAATACAACACTGTGTGATTAACATAAATATTATGTAATCTTATTGAAAACTGATGTTAATAATGCTTATAAAACACATCGATACAGTTTAAAAGATATATTGTGATTGCAGGCAGTGGTTTACTCGAGAGGCTAGAGAATAGTCGAGATATTTCTCGGTTAGGTGTGTGTTTATTACAATAATATTAGTGGGGTACATTAGTTGTTTGCTTCGAACATTTTGCACTTATCAAGTGTTTTGAATTCAAAATGTATTTTTGAAAATGTTCTAGGGCATAAATAACTTGCTTCAGTCTTGCAACGATTCAAAAGCTTCACACCTTGAGTAGTAAGATCCATTGTCGTTTGATTTCATTACAATCATATCTTTGTATTGCACTATACATTTTATTGGGCGTGACTCACCATCATGTTAAAATGATTTTCCCATTTAGATTTGGCTTCGTTTTGGTTTGGATTATGAAAGAAATTAATAAGCTTATTATAGTTTTTATTTTATTTTCCTGTGTGCATAAATTGCTTTATTAAGCTATTTTTTCAGGAATTAGGACTGATATTTGTTTATAGAAAAAAATAATCGGGGTGTGAAACACTAATTTATGAGTTTCTTGAATGAAAATATAAAATCTATAGCTATGTTCCTTTATTTGAAAAATTATGCTAACTTAAAGTTGGCGATTGTGATTTATTATAAAATTGAAATTAATTTACGAATTATAATTATAATATTAGTTTAAATTCATTAGATATTTAGACTTAAAATATTAATGATATCTTGTAGTTCTCTTGTAATTCATTGTTGATGATTATAATATCAATAAATAAGAAAAAACTGATATGAGTGTTTATTTTACCCTACCTATAAGTTAATTATGTTAGATATGAGACAGCTACGAATATGAGAATAACTTTTAAAGAACAGGGCCTAAAAGAACTTACAAATATTATCCATTTGTTCCAAGTGAGTCATTTGATATTGGCTATAATGTGTAGCGTGAGGATTAGCTATGAGCGTAAAGTGTTCCTGTCACTAGGAAAATCTGACACCATAATGATGCATTGATTTCTTTTTTGTTTGTTAAGTATGATATTTGTATTGGTACTATCTGGATTGCATATTGAGACACTGTTCCGCAACGGACAACGACAGTTCGGGTACTTCAACACAGTGCAACCTTGGGCTTTACACAATTTTCATACAACGCAGACTGAATAGGCTATCATTATTATAAAAACCTAACCAAGACCGACGAAGACATCAGTCAGCGTCGATCGCTGGTATCAGACATCCATCGGAAGTATGAGGGCTTTGGTACTGAGCTGCGTGCTCCTAGCCGTGGTGGCGGCCGTCAGCTGCCGCACGGCCGGCAACAAGGAAACCGATCTCGAAGTCGCCGCCACTCACCACGGCGGCAAATGGGATAAGGGCGGCGGTCACGATCATCACGCCCATCATCATCACGACCACGGAGAAAAGGGACACAAAGGTTACAAGGGCCACCATCACCATGAACACGGCAAGAAGGGACACCACCACCACGAGGGACACAAAGGCCACCACGATGAGCACGGCGGTCACAAGAAGCATCATCATCACGACGACGGTCACCATCACGAGCACCACCACGGAGAGAAGGGCCACAAGGGACACGGCCACCACGAGGAGGGACATTACCATAAAGGACACTCGACTAAGGGTCATCACGGTGTTCACAAGCACGACGAGTTCAAGAAGGAGAAGCACTTCCACGATCACCATCACGACGGCGGTCACCACGAGCATCACGGAGGACATCACGAGGAGCACGGACACAAGAAGGGCGGAGAGTTCCACAAGGGACACAAACACGGCGGCCATCATGAGCACCATCACGGCAAGAAGGGACACCATGAGAAGGGAGGCCACCACCACGACCACAAGGGACACCATGAGGATGGCGGCCATCACGAGCACCATCATCATCATCATGATCATGGAGACAAGGGAGGTCATGAACATCACAAGCATTGGGGTCACAAGAAGGGCCACTAAAGAAAACCACCCTAAATATTGTCTCTTGCCTCAATGCAGCCTTAATCTAGGTTTATCATTATAAGCTAAGCGTAAGGTTCGTGTTAAGTTGTTGACTGTGATTTTTGTTATTAAAAATGTTATTATAAAACGAATCATTTTTATTCAACGAGAGTCTGCTCACCTCACATTAACCAATAATATCTTTAAATTGCTTTCCATTAGGTGTTACATTAAAATAATTGAAATTTTCCTATTACGATCATCACCTACTTACGGTACGGAATAATTTGGCATCGGTTCAAATTTTAAATTAATTTTTGAGGACGGATGACTTTCCACAAAAACCAACTCACATCAGCAGTAGGCTGTGTTTGCCAAAAAATAAAACGCGAGCCAATAATAATATGAAACTACAACCTCTACGCTGACGTTATCTCGTGAAGCCGAGCTGTGTTGGAAGGTTGCGGCCGAAAAATGTACGATAACAATTAAATTCAAGTACAAACAAACTTATCAATTTCACAGCACGTTTCGACAACAAAGTTACATAAAATTGTTGGCGGTGGACAGTTGGCAAGCGCTCCCGACTTGATAAGTAACTCGCGTTGAGAAACTAGAGCGCTGCCCGAGATTGGCCTACATAGTGGTCGGCGAATTAGTCGTGGCTGCAATCAACCGTTTCCTATAGAAAATACTGCAGCCGCTGAAATTGATAACGTTTCTCAATACAACTACGGTACGGTTCTAGAACTATAAGTAGGTGGTACCTACGGACTACGATTTTCTGGGAAAATTAATAGAGATAAGGATTAATTAAAAACTAATTAATTGGTAATGAAAGTTTTATTGATTCAAACTTAATAAACGAATTAATAGATGAGTAGCCATTAGGTGTACCTACTTATATTGAAGTGTACCGTCATAACAATGGACCGATTCGGAAACTCACTTAGCGCATGAAATAAATTCACTGCGTTCAAAACAGGGATAAAATAGATCGATAAAGTCCTAGGTTCGTCCAGTCTAAAAGTGTAGAAGTGTTACCTCAGACCTCGCCACGCATGTAGCGAGGTGCTGTTAAATTCCCGTTTATTAATTTAATTGTGAGTTTCATAACTTTATCTTATCGTTCATATAGTTAAAATATAATATTATTATTTTTTGTGTCCCATGTGTTCACATGACTCTACTATGTAGGTAGAAAATTACAAAATTGTAAACAGTTGTAGAGTATCGGACGCTAAACCGCGATAAACCGCGTCGAAACTCGAAACGCACAGTAAGTACAACGCTTTGTCTCATCGTCGAAGATAGGCGACCGATTTTCCGCGTTCTGTGTCAATGACCATTGCAGTATAGTCAGTCGATTTATTATTTTTTATACCTATGCGTTTTTTTTTCACTGCGGTCATAGGCTTCAGTATCCCCGTAGTTCGTAGATAGATTCAAGGTTAGGTATGAAGCAGTTAAGGTACAATGTTATGATGGAGAAGAATACGAGAGCGCACCTCCGTCGACTCTGCTGAACAGCGTAGCGGTTGGAAAGGCACTCATAATATAGGGTACATCCACTGGTTTTTCCGGAGGGGGTCCCTCATAACCACCCTGCGACTAGCAGATTGCGCAGGGTGGTACGCGTAATGCATTTTCCTTGGAAAAAAGGGAAAATATCCAATAGGGAAGATATCCAATTTCCCGCAGTTTGTGATTTCCAAAAACACTGCAGGCTTAGATTCTCTTTTTTTTTATGTGTAACCGTACCGCCGAATTATGAAACATCTGAAAAAATAAGCTTTAAATAAAATACTGCCTACTACTACTACTCACTGCTTTCGGCCGTAGCTATTTTATAGCACAAGTAAGTATTACCTAAATCCACCTAAATAACTGTGGAGTAAAACAACCGCAGCTAATCTGCTAATAAGTAGATAATTAACCTAAGATCTGACCTTGATATTGTATTGCTAACAGAAATTAAGCACCTCGTTTAATTCTAGAGTTTCAAAACGGTGTTAAATATATCTTCAGGAATTTAGAAGAAAATTACTTAGGTAAAGATTAAGTAATAAATAGCGATTAATATATAGATAATAATTCTTTATAACTTTGTAACGAGACGGTACATAAGTATACTCGTATGTCAAATACGAGTACTTAATTCAAATATTAAAAGAAATTGTACCTATGTTAAATTACGACGCCGCAAGAAGAAAATCACTCTAATTTGAGATTATATATTTTCCACTTGCCTATAAAGACACGTATTGGTGTATCATATAGAAAATATAGATACAGGTTTCCCGTTCTCTTTTATTTGTGGCTTATGCTCGCGGCTTTGCTCGCGTGGCAAAATCCGTTCTTAGCGGAGGTCTACGTCATAAAACCTATCTGTGTTCCAAATGTAAACCCAATCCGTCCAGCGGTTTAGGTAATGCGTTGATAGATCAGTCAGTCAATCAATCACTCTTTCCTTTTATATATTTAGATGCCTATGTTTTACATACACCAACTTTACAAGCAAACATTGTAATTTATTTCGTAGGCTTTGTGCCCACTTGAATTAAATGTTAACAAAAAGCTCAATTTAGCTGTGTACAGTCGAGTACACGCGTCGTCGGTTGTAACTGACAAGAAATTGCAGTATCCGCTTGGCCGGCTGCCATATGGACATGACCCTAATGATGGGGTTTAGTTTCAGTCCGGAGTTTATTCACACGTGATAGAGCGCGTGTTTAATTAACGCCTAGAATTTATCATTTTACTTTATGAGTTGTAAGTGTAAAGTGACCCAAATGTGGTTGGAGCGCATTCCCGAGCAACAAGTGGGTGAGTCTTGAGGCGGTGCGGTGAACCACAGGATCCAATGATAAGGGAGAGCCACACACTAATGGTACCCCGGTTATTACGCCTAACTATTGGTACCTACATGATTTTGCGGGAACGCAATTAATAACATACACCAGCTGACACATCAATTACTACACATTATGAAGCAGTTACAATCATCATGTATGATGTTCATTTGTCTCGAATCGTTTATAGCGTCTCATTCTACGAATAAATAACGTCTCATTGGATAATATTATGATCGAAACGTCAGCATCAGCGAGACACAGCGATCGTCACCGCGCGCTGAGTTTAGCGGCAAGACCGGGCAAGACGCGATGATTACCACACCTTACTCAACTCTTTATATAAAGGTGCTGCGCCATCAATGATGTTGCCAATTTTAGGACGAGAGTAAACTGCACCACCGCTTCGTAATACTGACGACCTCGGTAACATGAGGGCAGTCTTCATTTTAGGAATTGTATCATTCCTTGTAATAACTGAAGCGCGTCGTCTTCCTGGTCGCCGTAATGAAGAAGAAAAGCGTGGTGAAATAGTCGATCAAGACCCTGCAGCCAGTGGGCATAAGAAAGAAGAACATCATAATCATGAACACAAAAAGGGAGGCGGCAAGGAACATCATGCAGAGCATCATCATGATCATAAGGAAGACGGACACAAAGGATACAAGGGTCATCATCATCACGAGAAGGGCAAAAAAGGCCATCACGATGAAGAGAACCACAAGGGCGAATACGACGACCATGGTGGCCACAATAAAGACCACCACCATGAAGACGGTCACTACGATGAACATCATAAAGGTGAAAAAGGAGAGAAAGGGCATAAATACGCAGAAAAAGGTCATTATAATAAGGGCCACTCGACCAAAGGCCACCACGAAATTCATAAACTTGACGAGTTCAAGAAGGATAAGACGTTCTTCGACGAAGAAGGTGATTCTGGACACGAAGAAAAGCACGGCGGCTACCACGAGGAGCACGGTCATAAGAAAGGAGGAAGCCATCATAAGGGTCATCATCATGGTGAGCATCATCACCATGAGCACGGCAAAAAGGGACACCACGAGAAGGGTGGTCACCACCACGAGCACAAGGGACACAAGACCTCCGGCGGCCACGACTCTCACCATAAACATCATCACGATCACGGCAAGAAAGGAGAACACGAGCATCATAAAAAATATGGCTACAAGAAAGGACACTGAAACTATCAAATGCTTTGATCGATCCTGGCTTATCGTTTTACTTTTTAGCAATTATTTATTTCTCGGAAAGTGTTGGAGTGGTCGTGTTATGTGACTTAACTAGTGAATTAGGCGACAAAAATAGGTTTAGAATGCCCTAAATTATTGTTTAGTTAAATGATTTTATAATAATTTACTAAAATTGTTTTTTCTTTTATTTGCGTACCTACAAGATGTTAGATTTTTCTAAAATATACATGTAATAATCATGTACCTACCTTCTGTTACAGAATTTTCAGAAAAATAGCAGCTCGAATGTTTTGGCTGAAAATTGGATTCAGAAGGTTCGGAAATCGAAGTCTGATTTCGGCAACTACCTCTATGTTTTGCATAAAGGAGGCGATTTAGCCGTAAACGATTGTGATAAAACGCAGATGCTTTGTGAATTCAGGTTTCCGGACGATAATCGATAAGCGACTTTTGAAGTTGAAAGTTTATACAGGTCGGCATTTACATACTTTAACAATATGAACGTAGAAGATACATGGCCTAAATTCACGTGCCAAATTCTATTATAGCTATCACCTGTTCATACTTCTCTCTTATATTGGTTTCTAAAGTAGAACAGGGATATATAAGTAGGTAATTCTATTGTGAAACTGTTATAAAATGATATAATTCAGTACAACAGGACGGTTTATTGGAACCATATGTGCCACCATTGTGTTTCTGTGAACCATACACAATATATAACAACGCTCCGTGTAGTTGGAAGTATCTGCTCATAAATCTATAGTCCATCGCCATATTGTTGTAACGAAACTGTGTGATATTACTTACACACGTACCGAGTGCCGAGGGAGATCCAGAGACTATTATACACAATACAAGTAGAAGCACTATACTTCTTTTAAACTCTATATATCAAAGTACAGGTTGGGTTTAGAACGAATTGTTGAAATCCTTTCTCCAGACTTTAAGCTATTAGGAGCGTGAAATCTCTCTATAATCTAGGCCATCAGGTAACCGAGTAAGTATTTTATTTCCTCGGATATGTGATGGCTTTGTTCTTATCTCAGCTTTGTAGACGCTCAATCAAACGTGCTTCTTTACGGACTTACAAAGCATTTTCAGAAAATGCGGGCGTTTGTGTTCACTGGAATTCTTTGTCGAGAAAATGATGTTTTTGATTAAATCTTGTGTGTCGTCTTCTAGTGTGTAATTGACACGGATATAATCTCAGAAAAATATTGTTGGTGATGATGGTTACCTCTATATTTATTGTTGCGAAATACTACGGAGACTGAGAGATAATGACATTTTCATATAACAAACATAATCTTATTACTTATTTACCTTGTAGATCGAACCTAAGTATATAGAATAACAAATGTTAAGTTTACCATTGTAACTACTCGTATATTCCACTTACCTGGTGAAAGTGCAGCGGTATGCAACCCATTCCATTTTACACAAATTAGCGAGTGAATGGGAGGTTAGCAGGAGATTAGTAACGTGACACCCCAGTAGATTTATGGTGCGGGTGGCGGAGGCTCGTAATCCTGACCGAGTGAGCGACGCCCGCTGCACGCCCGGACTCCAAGCCCGGCCTTACCTAAGCTTTCTTGCTTCACTTCCTCTGACTGACGTTCTATAGAGGCTTTAACAGTAAATAACGCGACTTTTTGATTGGTTGACGGAGAAACATTCTGTAGTCTGAAGGTTAGTGGACATTAGCATCTATCGACGTCTGTGAAACACGATGCTGTGACAATCTATGAAATTTTTACCCTCGTCCTAAAACTTAATAATAGGTAATAAATATTTAAGCAATTACTTATCGTTTGTTGACAAAAACAACTTAAAAACGGATTAAAATGGTAAACTTTCGACACTTCGTCTCAGTGGAGCCAGGCTGTAATAGAAAATGAAACATCGATTTAATCTATGAGAGATAAACTCAATAAACCCGTTACGTAAATTTAAATTTAAAAGCGATAACATGAAACAATTTAATAAACATTATCGTTCAAAATGAACCGAAAATCTGTGTTTACACTTAAAACGTCGAAGGGGTGAATCCCTGGCCGCTTTAGGGCACGACACATAACAAGGGTAAACAAAAGGTGCATGCTGTTAGCATCTATATTAATTTATTCATAGTCAAGTTTGCTAAATAGAATCAATTTTAAAGAACGCCTGATTGAATTCCACGGCACGTAAGCCAGCATAGCTGACACTGCCAGACATTAGCAGGGTAAATATTATAATAGAGATCACTGTTCACTGCAGCTTGTTGATTTTAGATTCTAATTAATTTTCTTTTAAGTATTACCCTTCATTAAGTTTTCGTAGCGTATCATAGTACAAGGCCTTGTTGATACTAATTTTATATAAATTTAACTGTCGAGGCGTTCCTAGTTAACATACCGTTGTTATCCAACGAAAAAGATAAATAAATACTTAAATTAATTATTAACGAAGTTAGTTTGGTAGTTACTCCAGTTACATGTATTGTATAATCTATGTCGTGTGGGATCCTTTTTAATAAGAGGAAAATAAAATCCAACTGAAACTACTTAATAAATGTTTTTTCTGGGAATTTCAACCTCAAATTTTAGATTTTTACCTACATAATATTTCGAAAATACAAATTTTCTCAGATAAGTAGGTAGATACCATTAGATTTCGGTTTTCCATCTATTCATAATTAGGTGTGTAATTAACTATAGTAACTTGCATTAAGCACTAGGTGTCTGCTTGCGAAACGCAATTTGCAATTTCCCAGCTCTTAGTAAGATTACAAAAACTTGGCACAGTCAGGTCTTGCAGTCTAATTTACCCCTACAGCTAATATCATGAAAACTTATTCTAGAATTTCTAAAAGTTATTTATTTTTCGATGAATAACAAAACGGTTTAAATATTCATTTTCATTGTTTTTAGGTATTTTCATATAAGAATATTTATAGAGGAATTTTCTACAAATATGATTTAATATTGCTGTTAACTTTTACAAAAGCTCTTTGAGTTTCAATATCAACCTACGCTGCGACGTAGCTTTGTCAAGTCAGCTTAGTCTTTTACCAATTTACAGTTTTATGTGATTTGGCAACAAACTCGATTTAATTTTAGTCGCCAGCCTTAAATGAAATGCCTGAACTCAATAGTTGGTACCACTCAGTTTAATTAAGCTTAATGCACTTTATAATAAGCGTAGATAGGTACTTCTACTATTATTTACTAGTGTGCGATCTACACACTATCTCGGGTAATAAAAGTGGACTGTATGAGGTATGTGTACGTGTACCTATATGTGGAGAGAAATGACCATTCTGATCTTTTTAAAACACGCTGGAGAAATAGAATTGAGGGGCACCACCAACCTTTAAATCCACGCTGCCTCGGGCAACAGCAAGACGCAGTCCAGCCCGGTAGTTCTACAGGTTGGCCAACCACTGCACTCCAAGAATAAACCTCCAAAGGATCGCAAACAGTCTCGTCACGGACAACGAGGGTTCCATATAGTACCTATATCACACGAGCACGGCGAGGGCGCCGTAGAATTCGGCAGGTTTAGCAATAATGAGAATTACTATGCACACCTCTGAGTTGAGGGTCCTCCGAGCAATTTGGAGCGAAGACAACGTGCCTCCGGCTCGGTTCCGATATGCACACGCACTGACTGCGCTTTCGGCAAGACGCAGTAGGTATTTAAGATGTTGGTGGAGCAGTTTTCAAAACTACCCTCCATAGAACATTATGTAGAACACACTCGTTATCTATATAGAAAAAGAAACTTAAATAAACATGTAAGTATTTAGAGCTAAATAGCATTCAAGGTTATGTTTTATGAAAACATTTAGGTTTTATAAACAAATAATATTAATTTGCTCTCTTTAAATGCAGTAGCTACCAATCTCAAAAAAACTCTAGCAACATTAGATAATATAATTCACAATTAATTCTTTATACATTTACAAAAAAACGTTTACACTGTCTCGTAAAAATATACATTTTATATTCTATTAAAATATAAAATTAGGTAAGTATAACTACTATCTGCTGTGCCGCTGTACCCAGTAGTTTTACCCGCTGATACCTAAGTAGCCTTTGTGTTATACCAGAGCCTAAGCTACTTTATATATTATTTTGGTATACTATGTACGATAGGATCTGTTTGAACGAGAACAAATTACAAACACGTATCCACACACATATACGTCATCATCATCATCACTGGCCTTTTACATATACATTATGATTTTTTTTTTCCAAAATTTTTATCTTTAAATCGCTCTCCTGTAAACTTACCAAAATGGCGTATGAGTCAATTCGCCTCAGACCCCTCGATATGAAAGACGATTCAAGCAGCGTCCGTAATAATTATGGTTCGGCATTCGGCACTTCAGTGAATGGCTAGTAAAGCCGATGCGGGAGTGACATCACCCATCGCAAAGTATACAGACGAATACACATAGGTACGCAGGTATCACAAATACCTATACTTTCACATTATGGTATAATACTTAATAGGTTATAGGACATACACAGCGAATGTTTGCTACAATATTCGAATCAGTGTTTACCTATATATCCGAGTGCGCGGTACACAGCAGCTTTCGAAGAACTTTAAATTAAGTTTAAGGCTGGGTGCTCTACACCGCTACACTACAATACCTGCTGTTACAGGTTTTTGAGCACGCTTCATCTTAAATTTTATTATGTAAAGATGGAGATTACAAATTTACTTTTAACTTTAATATATAAGCAAACCAGAATTTTAAAAGAATAATATAACTGATTTCAAGCTCGCTTTCAATAAGCGAAGGTATGAGACGCCCGTTTAAATTAATAATTTGAAAACCGCTCGACAGATTTCGATAAAAAACATTTAATTGCACCACCTGGGAAGTACTGAATAAAATAAAAGGAAATTTGCGAATGGGTTTTAAGCTTCTTCAAGTGAATGGTGAACATGCATAAAAAAGATTCCGTTGAAATGTTAATTTATTTTTCTTTTTTAGAGTGGGTTAAAAATTCATTTCTTTTTTTTAGGCAATAGGTCTGCCATGTAACTAAAATGTCTCTATATATTCTTTTTAAAAAATACCTCCGTGTCCGATTGTTTTTAACTCCGTATTTTTATATTATGTATTAAAATAAAAGCCTTAAAGTAGTTAATTCAGGATAAAGAATACATGTGCAAAGACAAACCAAACGAGTCCTAACTCGAGGAAGTTATGTTGTTTCATTACCGAGTTCGTGTGGCCACTTTCCGGCTCTCAGACCAGCTTTGTGATATATTTTTACACTGGGTACGTGTATTGCTACTCAAATCTCAGTAAATAGGTTATGTAAGATTAGATTAAGGCGGATACAAGATATACTCGTATATGTGCTATAAGAAAACAAAAGGTAAATATAATAAAGTGTTTATTTACACGTGTCGCTCATAACAAAAACAAAATAACACCTATGTACAATCGGTAAACCTAAAAATTAACATCTACTAAGTTTTAGTGTCCTTTCTTGAAACCCCAGTGTTTGTGGTCTTCATGTCCTCCTTTCTTTCCATGGCCGCTGTGGTGATGGTGGTGCTCGTGGTGGCCACCTTCTTCATGGTGTCCTTTGTGGTCGTGGTGGTGTCCTCCCTTCTCGTGATGTCCCTTCTTGCCGTGATGGTGCTCATGATGCCCGCCGTGTTTGTGGCCCTTGTGGAAGTGTCCGCCCTTCTTGTGTCCATGTTCGTGATGATGACCACCGTGTCCTTCCTCGTAGCCGGACTCTCCGTGCTTATCGTGGAAGTGCTTATCCTTCTTGAACTCGTCTATTTTGTGCACCCCGTGGTGTCCCTTCGTCGAATGTCCCTTGTGGTAGTGGCCCTTTTCTTCAAATCCGTGCCCCTTTTCACCTTTTTCGCCATGATGGTGCTCGTGGTGATGCCCATCTTCGTGGTGATGCCCCTTTTTGTGGCCACCGTGTTCGTCGTGGTGTCCTTTGTGTCCTTCGTGATGGTGATGTCCTTTCTTGCCGTGTTCATGGTGGTGGTGTCCCTTGTACCCCTTGTGTCCTTTGCCGCCGTGTTCGTGGTGATGATCGGCGTGGTGTTCGTGGCCGCCACCCTTGTCCCACTTGCCGCCGTGATGGCTCGCCGCTGGTTCCAGGTCAGCCTCGCGTTTCTCCCGCAAGTCCTTGGCTTGTGCGAGCGCCGCGAGGGCGACCACGCTCAGAACGAGAGCTGCCTTCATATTGGTGGCCGACGACCTGTGACTGTTTGTTTCGAAGGCGTGTTTTATTATGATAGATATTATTGTTTACCACAAGGTTTTATAGACACTGGCTCGAGTTTTCACGTCGGTCATGTTGAGCAACGATTACACTTCTAAGGTAGGTACTTACTGTTGTCTACTGTCAAGGTCAATCGTAGTATCTATGGACTATAGGTTTGATAATACCCGGTATGTTTACTTACGATTTGTATTATCTATCTGGGCCAATTACACGATTCCTGTGGGCACCTACTATTCGACATAAACGTATGCGGATAGTCGAAGAAAATAAACTCGAAAAACCGAATATATATGTGTCCTTTTTACAAGCTTTTATTTTACTTTCACCTGTCTGTTGTCTGTCTGTCTGTCTGTAATCAAATCTTGCAAGTTTAATTTGACCCACTTCCCGGTGTCCGATTAATCTGAAATTTTGCATGCCGGTATAAATCGGATGACAATGCAATTTTTTTATGACATCGAGGTGATCTGATCATGGAGCTGGAAGGTGGCCATAGGAACTCCGTAATTAAACGACGCAACTCCATCGAGTTTGGGCTCATTTGGTTCGTCTTGACGAGTACTTTATGGTAATAATAATAAAAGCTTGTTTTAAAAAAGTTTTTTTTTAAATTTCACTTGTTATTTCTAAGTAGTATTTCATGTGGTATACGTATACCTGCTGATGTGCACTAAATGTACCATTGGTGTTCATCGATGGTACGAGTATAAACCTTAATAGCCATGAAGAAAATTGTGAAAATTAATGTGTGTAGGGAATCGTTTCAATCAGAAAAAGTTCAGTCTACTCTTTTAAAATATTCGTACTGAAAGAGCTTTTAGTGTGAATATGTTTAAAAGCTAACTGGGAACTATTTTGGGAACAATGCAGCGGGGGCCCTTTTTAGATTTAGTTAAGTTTTATTTTATGTATTATATTAGTAAGATAGTTTAGTTTATTATTTAGTTTTATTGTTTACTTGTAATAAATGTGTGTTTTAATGCCAAAAAAAGCTAACTGAAAGGATATATAGGATGCCCCAAGGTGAAGGTTGTAGTGTGTCGCATAAACCGAACCTTCGCTATGGCAAGAGAGAAACTCCACGGGCTTGTGACGGTCACGTGGAGGGTACGCATAAAGTATTTCCCCGGGTCAACAAAAAAGGTAAGTATGCATCATTTGAGAAGACATCAATGCATTTTTTTTTCAACGTGGCAATGCTGCCAGCATTCTGGGCTCTCTGCTATCTGACAGTGGTTTGGAGCACTTGGATTTTCTGTAGATTGGCTTGTGGCCGATCTGTGGTTAATATAAAAGTCTTCTTTACTGATATAGTAGCTGTAGTATTGTTAGTTTATTTTTCTCAATAAAGGCATTTGCCAATAAAAATAATCAATTTCTTAAAGACATACCTATCTACATAAATTAAACACGTTCTAGCATATCACAATAGGCATATTGCTATAAACAATAACGATTGACGTCGCCTGAAGCGAATCCGGAGAGTTCCAGACTAAGTCCAATTTCCAAGACACTATAATATAATATTGCTCTCTAAACTGAAGTGTTCCATAGGTTTACCTGTATTGTCTATGCCCGTGGCAATTGTTCGCAGCAACGTACACCCACTGTGCTTGGGGATTAATTGATTTACGTTCAGATGGAAGCCGGTCATGAGCGTTCTTAAGTACCTAGTACAGTAAATATAGTGTAGTTGTAGTATATATTCAAAGAATGGTAAGTACAATTATATTATACGCCAGGCAGCCAACATCATAAACAACAACATGTGTGTAAGTATGTGACTTTTGATAATTTGTTATTGTACATTTTACACTAAGTAAAAAAATCCACCTGAATGCACTAAATAATTATTTTCTACTAGCTGCGCCCAGCGGTTTTACCCGCAGTACTTATGTAGCCTATGTGTTATTCCAGGGTTTAAGCTATATCTATACAAAATTTCAGCTCAATCGGTCCACCCGTTTAGGCGTGAAAGAGTTACAAACATCAAGACATCCATTCTTACAAACGTTCACGTTTATAATAAGTAAGATAATATTAAGTAAGATAAAAGTAAAATGTAACATATTATATCAAAAGTAGTATGTTTTTGTTGTATCAAATGTTGTTGTTAAGAATATTGGCAGGACCAGTCTGCGTGGTTGCTGGTGTTTTAACAAGTGAAATTTTAAAAAATCTTTTTAAAAACAAGCTTTTATTATTATTACCATGTATCACCAAAGTACTCCTCAAGACGACTCAGATGAGCTCAAACTCGATGGGGTTGCATCATGCATCGTTTAATTACGGAGTTCCTATGGCCACCTACCAACTCCATCATCAGATCAGCTCGATGTCATAATAATACTGCATTGTCATCTGATTTATTCATGCACGCGAAATTTCAGCTCAATCGGACTTCGGGTAGTGGATAAAATTAAACTCGCAAGAGTTGATTACAGACAGACAGACAACGAACAGGTGAAAGTTAAAATAACTTGTAAAGATAACCCTGTATACTATAGGCCCAGTTTTGCTAGTACATTGCTGACTCTTCAAGAATCTTTATGATATGTTCGATTTTTTGCGAAAGTTGGTGTTAGTGGATAATAAGTATAATTTGTGGAAAGTAAAGTGATTATAATCATTGTCTTTTCTAATTGAATCATCGGACTAGTAAATTGCATAAAACATTTTAATAAATTCTCTCATCTCGTTTGAATAACTTAATATAAAATATTTTTAATGTAATACAATTCTTGATAAATGGTCACCAATCAGCGAAATTAACATTATTGTAAACAAGACACCCGTGTTAAGGACGTCGTATATTAATTAAACACTTTGTCACCTAAAGCCTGAGTGTATGCAGACTGCAAAATTAAATGTGGACACAATTTATTTGGTTGGTGACTGCGAAAGCATTTCATAAATTCATACGAGAATGTTTTTAGATTTTAGCTTTAGTCACCAGACGAAATGTGGAATTTTATTTTTATTAAGTTCGATGTCTGCATGAAAGCCTTTAAATGAACTTGATTTATGAAAACGAAAAAAATATTTTCTATAAAATGTATTTCTTTGACGTAAAAAACGTAATAACATTATAAACATTCATTTCTAACATTGCAACAAATAACAAATGTGGAACATAAAGCCACGGACTAGTGACCCTTCTTGTGACCCCAGTGCTTGTGGTCATCGTGACCGCCTTTGTGGCCGTGGTCGTCGTGATGGTGCCAGTGCTCATGTTGGCCGCCTTCACCGTGATGTCCTTTGTGGTCGTGGTGGTGGCCTCCCTCCTCATGGTGTCCCTTCTTGCCGTGATGGTGCTCATGATGGCCACCGTGTTTGTGTCCCTTGTGGAAGTGTCCGCCCTTCTTGTAACCGCCCTCGTGATGGTGTCCGCCGTGGTGCTCTTTGAAGCCCTTGTCGCCGTGGTGATCATGGAAATGTTTGTCCTTCTTGAATTCGTCGTGTTTCTCAACACCGTGGTGTCCCTTCGTGTCGTGTCCCTTGTGCCAGTGGCCGTGCTCCTCGTGGCCGTGTCCGTGTTCACCTTTCTCGCCGTGATGATGATGGTGATGGTAACCGTCGTCGTGATGATGATGCTTCTTGTGTCCGCCGTGCTCGCCGTGGTGGCCCTTATGTCCCTCGTGGTGGTGGTGTCCGTGTTTACCGTGGTGGTGTTCGTGATGTCCTTTGTGTCCTTTCTCGTCATGGCCGCCGTGATCGTGATGGTGATGGCCGTGGTGCTCGTGGCCGCCTCCCTTGTCCCAGTGGTGTCCAGACGCGGCGGCTTCCAGGTCAGCGGAGCGCTTTTCCCGCATGTCCCTAGCGGAAGCGAGGGCCGCAAGGGCTAACAGGCCCGCTGCTACGAGCAGGCTACTCCTCATTGTTGATTGGGCTTGTTGCAGTTGTGAATGATAACTGCATAGAAGACAATGATTTTATATACCAACTTGCAGAAACTATTAAGTAATCGGCTGTTAGTGTCAAGGTCACATCCGAGGTACTAGATTTCTACTTCCTTCCAGTTTGGCGCTACGAGTAGGTAGCTACACATCGTTACTTCGTAGCCGTAGCGCTCGGCGCTTATCACTTTACAGGTGATTATTTTATGCCAGTGAACGAGCACGACGCGACGTTCATCTAATGTAAGAATTTACGACCGCTTTCAGTCGCAGTTAGGGAAGATACTTGGGACTTTCTATGAAAGTCCTTCGAAATGCGCTCGTTACTCTCAGACTTGATACTTTGCACTCGTATTATTTATGAAAAAAGTTTGTGTTTTAACAAAACAATCGGTACACATCAGACCCATGTACCTAATGATATATTATGTACGCACCTTATGTTTGTAGAATAGGTCGGTAGACATTCTCTTGCGGTTTAACCCTTTCGTAAATTTTGCTGTGTAATGGAAAGCCTTTGTAAATCATGGTCATGTGATTTACAAAGTCTTTTTCGAGTCTGACTGCGAAATTGCGTGTGTTTACACGTTGCTCCTTGTTATTACACGTGTATTTCGGTTGTTCATGCTTTTAATTTTTTATTAATACCAATACACATAAAATGTTAAAAACATGTAGAGGTAATATTTTGTTTCATTTCTCTTTATTGTTTATTTTACAGTAGGAAATAAATGAATGGAGAATCCGATAATAATTTTACTTTTTTTTATTATGCGAAGAAATGATTGTATGTCTGTCTTATTTGTGTAAATAATAGCATACAACACTGAGTGGCACTGAGTCTATATTCTATCCAGATAAGGGCAATGCTAACCATCACGCACCTGATATGCTCGTTTTGTCACTCATTCTCATACAAAATTATGCACATTATACACCTTTGCACAGGTATTTGTCATAAGATTAAGTATATAAATCTTACATAATTAAAATTACCATTAGGTGACCGTTGTATAAACTCGTACCGACCGTTGTATACCCTTGTATAAACTTAAATATTGTACTGCAGCATATTACTTCTCTGTATGGCAAAACTTATATTGTGCTTAGGTAATTCATGTGAGTTAAATCTTTCTAAATATTTCATATAAATAGATATACTTACTTATTATTTTTCAAATGAAAGATAATTTATTAATCTCTAATGTTAAATCATTTGATAAATGTTCAAAATTAACATGGACAAATACCCTATTGAACAAATTTCAAATATTATATTATGTACTTAGGTAAACTTAACTTATACCGCCTGAAACGATTTAGATATAAATATAATATTACCTCTATATATTTTAAGGGTATACTTCCCAGGTGATCGATCCCCTTTGAATTTTATCGTTATTGGTCCAGTTATGCAAGTGTTTTGCAAGTTATTAATTCTATTAAAAAAAAAATAGGTACTACGTTCACACATACGTTCGAATTCGTTATACTTCGTAGAGATGTACAATGTACACGAGTAGGAACCTTGTACCTTATTACTTTCGGCCACTACAATATTATATAGTTTATTACATTTCTTTTGAAACCTTGCCCGTCCTAGTTGTTTCTATGGCCGGGGAAAATACGAAAGAAAAATGAAGCTCATTATTATCTCGATTACTCCGTAACACCGACAATATGTTCATGTCCTTTCTTGCTACCTGCGAGCTTTAAGCGACGTGTTCCTTCAGGTGAAATAAAAGGACTCTTTTATTTTATACTTATAACTCATAATGTAAGAAATATTCGGTTATTGCTACAAGTAGTTGGCATTTATTTACGTTTTCAACAAAGGGTACTCAATAAACTAAGGAAATATTTTGACTGGGATAATTTATTACGGTTAGGTTACGATTTTTTAAATTGAATTTATGATAAAAATCTATAAGGGTTTTGTATTATGCAATAGGTTTATTGTTTCTGTTCCAATCGAATAGTCCATCCGTAGCAAACGTGTTGGGACTATTCTTTTTAATCGAAATAATAACATACTACGTATATATACCTACATAATATAATAAAACCTACATAATACCTACCTATACCTACATAATATAATATGTTATATGGATACACTGAACTATATATTTACACTCTACCTCTATATATGGATAATTCTCTGGTTATTACATCTGGTTCCGGTCCTCTGGTACATGATTAAATAAAAAGGTTTCTTAAAGAGTGCAATGGAATAAAAATGAAAACTAATTATTAAATCAAAAATTTATTAATTCGATATCACAATATATTCAACAATAACAAAAAGGCAGTTCAACATCCGTAATAATATGAATTATAGGTAAATTATGTGTGATCGTCGCATTAGTGTCCTTTCCAGCCCCAGCCTTTATGATCCTCGTGACCGCCTTTCTCGCCGTGACCGGAGTGGTGGTCGTAGTGTTCGTCATGACCCCCCTCGTCATGGAAGCCCTTGTGGTCGTGGTGGTGACCTCCCTCCTCGTGATGCCCCTTCTTACCGTGCTCGTGCTCGTGGAAACCACCTTCCTTATGCCCCTTGTCGAAATGACCTCCCTTCTCATATCCACCCTCATGATGGTGACCACCGTACCCTTCTTCAAATCCAGATTCACCGTGCTTATCGTGGAAATGCTTGTCCTTCTTGAACTCGTCTATCTTGTGGATTCCGTGGTGACCCTTGGTGGAATGCCCCTTGTGGAAGTGTCCCTTTTCTTCAAAACCGTGCCCTTTCTCGCCCTTTTCGCCGTGGTGGTGCTCGTCAAAGTAGCCCTCATCATGGTGATGTCCTTTCTTGTGTCCGCCGTGCTCGTCGTAATGTCCTTTGTGCCCCTCGTGGTGGGAGTGTCCCTTTTTACCGTGGTCGTGCTCGTGGTGTCCCTTGTATCCCTTCTCGTCGTGACCGCCGTGCTCGTGATGATGGTCTCCATGATGTTCTCCACCGCCTCCTTTCTCCCAGTGTGATGACGCGGCCGCTACCAAGTCCCTCCTCTGGCGCACATCTCTTGCGCAAGCGGCCGCCGCGACCGCAACCAAGCAAGCTAACACAAGTTTTCCCATCTTGTTCTGCTCTCCTAGTTCTGTTAGGCAATGATTGCTTAATGATGCCTGTTGCTGTTTTCTCTTTGCTTATATACCTATTGCCAATAATACTGCCCGTTGTTACTTTTAATGTCAGGGTGATGAATGACGGTCACAGGTATGAGTCTGACCTGGATTACATAAACTGAATGATATTTTCATTAGCTCATTGAATGGTTCTTGTTTTAATAGAATTTTAAATATTTATAGTATTTTCATACCTAATACATCGGTCATGTTATATTCTAATTCCCATTAGAATTGTTACCTATTCTTGAATGAATGCAAAAAATATAATATCAACATTTTATGCTAGTGAGTGAAAGATATGATTATGAAGAGATGTGCTCTGTTACATTTGCTAGGCGTGTTAAAAGTAAAATGCAATCTATTGGCACCCTAAACATAAGAAGTTGTTGTTTCATATTATGACTCGGTATTTCCACGACCATACTTCCGCCACTACATTTTATAAATAGTAAGTATTTTAAATAAGTTTGCATAATAAATAAAGGCAGCTTACGTGCCTTTGTGTTCTGCATATCTAAGGGGTTTTTTCAGCAAACATTATAAGTTCATACGGGCTAATCACGTTCGCGTGTGATGCTGACACACCACGGCCTAAGCAAACGCGATACTTTTCGCACTTGTGGGGTTTTATAAGCACATTTATAAAGCCTCGATACAGATTTATCCTAATAAATTAATTCTTCATATTTAATGGTTTCTTATATATACGATGTTATATTGGAAGACAGCGGCTTAAGTATTCTTATAAAATTCTTTCATCGCATCGTTCGGAGTTTGTATTTCAGGTGGACGAAGTTATTGCAAAACAAAACATAAATTATGAGCTTATGGTTGTTCAACAAATTGTATTTTTTTACCGAAAGATTTTCTACGTATATTTTACCACTAGTTTCGTATTATTTTTTAAATATTATAATCCAAGACTGTAACGTTATGAATACTTAGTTTCTCGTACCTATAATATTTATGTTAATATAGAATTAGAATAGTAAGCAATTAATATTAAGTATCTTTTTCTTATTTGTTTTGGGCTTAATTTGTGATAAATTATGTACCTACTCTTAAGGTCGATGTCGATGGTCGTAAGGTAGTATTAAAAAAGTAAAGATGGAATACAAGCAAAAGTCTAAATGGCAAGTCGTGCCGTGAATTTCCGCGACTCCTAAGAGGCCTACTAGTTATTTGTAGACATTCAGTGACCCATATACGACTACTATACTAATAATAAAATAGCATATTAAGTAACCTTCTTGAGATCGAACGACTCAACCCTAACCAAATGATATCTTTATTCCTGGACACAGATATGTATGACCATGAGACATATAGTTAAGATGCGAAGGTTGGATGATGAGTGCAGACCCGCGACCGTTTTCACTAGAGTCAAGGGCATCTGATGTCAAGGTAAGATTGCGAAGCCGTCGCCCCCATTTTTTCAATATCACTTGTTCAAATAAGTTTCCTCTGATAGGTTTCTTTCGTCACGGTTTCCGGTCCAGTGAGCGCTTTGCTCTCTAGATCAAACGGCAAAACACACTCAGCGACCACACTAGTACGAGACTTTTAAATTATTATAATTGAAAGCAAATTAATTTCATTAATGTGCATGTTGTAAGAGTAAATTTGTTTCGAGTTGATTTTATAATTATTAAAGTTGAGAAAGTTTTCTGAACATTTCAATATGTAATCTATTGTGCCAACATGTTAAAAGTTTTGAATCAGATATAATTAATTAACTTATTGGTTTGTTTGTTTTAGGTGCCTACCTATTGTTTGTAGGGGGCTGAGTCTACGCGATCTTTCTCCTCGACGACTCTCTTTAATATCTAGACGATTTAATCAGTGTAACATAACTTTGGTGAAAGAGAGAGAAACTTTTAAAAATAATATTATCTAGAGCTTTACTTAGAAACATTTTCAAGATGTATATTCTACGAATTAATCTTATTATATAAAAGGAAAGAGTGACTGATTGATCTATCAACGCACAGTCTAAACCGCTGGACGGATTGGGTTGAAATTTGGAACATAGATAGGTTTTATGACGTAGACCTCCGCTAAGAAAGGTTTTTGTCATGCGGGCAAAGCCGCGAGCATAAGCTAGTATTTCATAATACGCCATATATTTATATCGTGCGAGTCGCGAGCGAGAGAGGTCCACGCAAACATGAGGCCCTTCAGTTTTTTAAAATATCAACGATGAACAATCGCTTGTAAACTGTGGATTCCGTTTATTCAGGCTCCTAAGGTTTTCTAATAGCGTTGTTTGCTTTCCGGAAATTCGACGTGTCATGTCGTTCGAATTTGATAAACGAGTTGTCAATTGTTTTGGTTCCGGCGCGTGATGTAACAGAGTCAGTGGACGCAGTGGAACTTTGTAACAGAAAATAAAGCAAATTGTTTGTTTGAGTTTGTTTCGATCGTCAAACATTTGTTGCGTGCAACAAAAAAAGAGTGTCATGTCGACGACACACCAATTTCTGTATCAGTACTATCGCACAGACAATATAAAAAAGTAAAAAATGTTTTAAGTATTATAAACATGAACTAAAAGCTATAAAATTAAATCGTGGGGCACGTCGAATATCTAAATCTCTAATGAACATTTTTAACACTAATGAACATATAAGTTAGTCACACAACCTATAAATTGTGATTTGACTCTGACAGTGTAAGTAGGGTAACCTGTTCTGTTGGAGTATAAACCCCAATTATTATTATTAACCGACAATTGCACACACACACAATTGCACATTGACATTTTGTATAAGAGGTTGTACAGTTGGTTTTATTCTTAAAATCTTCGCTATTGGCTGAGAACACAGTAGGAGTAAGAACTAAAAAGTGTAGTTGGAAAAATACATAGTAGCCAAAGCCACAATATTCCATTAGGTCATGTCAGTCCGTGACAGCTATTAATAAACTTCAACGAATAAATCTGTAGCATGCATTAAACGAAAGCTTTAGCTGGATATTGATTCAGTGCGGACGTGAGCACGGATGTAGAATGTAGGTACATAGTAAGGGGGATTGTTTGTGTAGCAACTCGTAACACCAAAACTAATTACATCGTAGGCTCTGTAAGCCTCGCCTCGCTAAACCAAACCGAAGTATTAATCCGCAGTAGATAGATACGCGCAATCCGCGCAATACGCAACAGGCATACCGCCGCTAATTAAACACGCCGATCTATCACATCCCGGTAACACACACTGACACTGCTTTACGACAAAATAACACAATATACTCATACATATCGCCTCACATATCTAGCTGATGTTTAATTTCGCCCAAGGGCGGATAGGTACAGTATTTTTTTATGCAGGCGGGCCAAAACATACATATAAATACTGGGCAATATAATTACTGGCCTAAAGAGTCTTAACATCTTATGACTCTAGAGTCTAGAGTAAGAAGCGTTGGTGCAGTCCATTTAGAATTTCACGTTATTTTGAAATCCTAGGTGGAATTGTACTGATTATGAGCAGCGTTATCTTTTAACGTCAGGAGAGCGTCTTGCTCGACTTCTTACTTATTTCGCATAAAAAAATCATTCTACAACAATCAAGGAAAGTTCCACGATTTTGGATGGGTTCCTCGGCTATACCTTTTTTTCAACTAAGAAACTTTTTGCCGGCATATTTCGACGTCGACAACAGTGCGACAGTAGACAATAGCCCTCTAGTCAGGTTTACACTGTAAGGATCAAATATGACTAAAGGTTGCGGTTCTCAGATGGAATAAATCCCAATTATATTATTGTTTGTTTGTAGAAGTTAAAGTTTCACAAGCCAATCAATAGTGGATTGGTTCTATGGACGTGTGTTGGGCCAAAGCCAACACGTTTAGGCCCTTTTGTAAATTTTATCTAAATTGAAATATCACAAAAGCTCTCGATGAACACTGGTAGGCAGGGACTGCCTAGATCCTCGAATGAAATACTTTCAGCAATTTTTTTTATACAACGAAGTAAGAAGACGAGCAAGACGCTCTCCTGATGGTAAGAGATAACGCTGTCCATAATGAGTACAGTGCTACCCTGGATTTTAGAAAGGTAAAATTCTGGGTTTACTGCGCCAACGCTTCTTACTTGAGTCATAAGACTCTTCATCCCATTAATTTCACTAGCTACAGTGCCCTCCTACCGAAGCACAGTAATGTTTGCATATCACTGCTCAGGCGGTAGAATAACTGGCACTGTTGGGGTACCCACGTATTCGATCTCCTGCAAAGGAAGTCTACCCCCGGCAAATGAAACAGAGGTGCCGCTAGTAGATATAAATTCATTACACACCTGGAGTGTAGAGCCATGTTCATTGTATAGATCAATAAACACACGTTGCATACGTTAGCTCGTGCATCCGTCGAGAGCCTAACAGTTCTGGCAAACACCTGCAGCCTGCTGCCGGGACAATTATAGCGGCACCTTAATTATTGTGCCACTGGAATTCAATCATGAAATGCCGCGCGTAATTTTAACATTATATTTGTACAACGAGTACCTATGCAGCATGCATATACATAGATATACTCGACACGTGACGAAATAAATGAAGGGGAATCTGTTGAAACTAAATTATGAACAAGTAGTATGTATGTATGTATGTCGTATGAGTATGTAGTAGGTGTAAGTGTATCATACATACATAGGTAACCTTCAAACCAAATTTCAGATCAATTGTGTTAGCCTTTTAGGAGTGAAGAGGTGACACATGTATACTTTCGCGCTATAATAATTTTAGTAGATATGTCTGGACAAGCGCTAACAAACGTCCTCAGTACCGCTGGAAAAATGAAGTAAAGAAGAATATGAAAGGCTTCAAGGGTAAGTTTTCCAATTCATTTTCTTATTTCCTATGTTAATATACTTTATACTTAATTGCGATAAATTGAACAAAGAAATTTAAAAAAATACAAATCTACTTGTATAACCAAATTATACTCGTATCATAATCTTCTTACTACGAGTACACACATCGTTTATAGTAGCATGACAAAACATATCAATTATTCAGATTGAAACGTGGAAACGTTTTTCAGCCGATAAACACATGAATCGCGGGCGTGAAAGAGTCGATAATTCCGACAAAGCAATTTTCAAACGTTTAATTAACTTTTATTAGGTACTGGTGTTAAGTCGTAGCACTCTAGTAATTACGTGAATTAAGGACTCGAATGAAAAAAGGGAGTTGGACAAGTCGAACAGCTACTACTATTACTTTAGTAAAATATTGCAGTCGAACATTGGATATTATGTTCTTTTCTTCTTAGTTTAATCTACCACCATATCTGCATACGTACCTCTATTGTTCATTTTTGTACCTATTGTTGTTTAACATCAGATGTGATCGTGTCCAAAGACTGGGGTATAGTTTAAGAAAAATATATTGACTGTATGATAGTTCCTTCACTCTCTCTTTTTTCCTGGTTATAAATTACACATTTAATTAAGGTCAGTCTTCTTCATGTTCTATCATTGTCATCAGAGACTGCTCCGAACTGAGTCCGATCCGAATTCTTGACGGTTCGTCGTAACCGTAGAACATTTTGTTTGGTAGTAGTTTACGCAGTCATCCGATTTCTGTCCGTCATTTTAGGAATTCAACACAAAATGTTCTAGGGCTACGCTGCGCTGGACAGTCATTACAAGCTTTTATTTACTTGCAAGTTCAATTTGATCCACTTCCCGTTTTCCGATTGAGCTGAAATTTTCATACGTGTATGAATCGGATGACAATGCAATATTATTATGACATCGAGCTGATCTGATGATGGAGCTGGAAGCTGGCCATAGGAACTCCGTATTTAAACTACGCAACCCCGTCGAGTTTGGGCTCATTTGATTCGTCTTGGCGAGTACATTAGTGCTAGATGGTAATAATAATAAAATATTGTATTTAAAAAGTTTTTTTTTAATATCACTTGTTTTAAGAATTCGGGTCGTATCTAGTGCAATAGCGATCTTATTATTACAAGCTTTATATTACTTTCACCTGTCTGTTGTCTGTCTGTCTGTCTGTCTGTCTGTCTGTAATCAAATCTTGCGAGTTTAATTTAACCCACTTCCCGGTTTCCAATTGAGCTGAAAATTTGCATGCGTGGGTAAATCGGATGACAATGCAATATTTTTATGACATCGAGCTGATCTGATGATGGAGCTGGAAGGTGGCCATAGAGACTTTGTCATAAAACAACGCAACCCCATCGAGTTTGGGCTCATTTGATTCGTCTTGACTAGTACTTTATGATGCAAGATAATAATAATAAATAAAGCTTGTTTTTAAAAAGTATTTTTAAAATTTCACTTGTATCTTTTTGCAAATAATAGATAAACACAGTTGGTCGTCTGTCTGTAAGGCAGATGAGATAACTAAATGTGTGTGTCGCATCTGGACCTGGACAAACTTGGCACAGCTTTGGATCGAGTGGCTTAATGAAAGAGGCTAGATGCAGTAAAGAAATGTAGAGGCAGTATAAGCCCAGTCAATGAGTGCCCAAAAAGGGTATGTGGATCGAAAAGTCGAAAGCAGAAAAACTAACTTAGTAACTTTGTTTGGACTAGTTAGGAGATAAACATACTAAAAGTCCCCACCCCTCCGAGGTGAGCCCGAGGGGGGGGAGGCCGAAGAAGGTCCCATTTTTAGGTTTTTTGCTTATATGTCAAAAACTGTGTATTGTACCATATTTTATAGTACTACATTATGAAACCTCATAAAATTTTCTACAACTTCGGCCTTGACACTTTTTATCTATCTCGAATCGTTGTTCAGCTAGGAGCTTCCAAACATGGTCTATTTTGAAAACGCTTAAATTAGTTTTCCATACAAAGTCAGTAAAAAAATCTTAAAAATAAAATTTGACCAACTTCTGGTTGTCGTATCATAATGAAACTTTGCAAATGTCTAGAAATCTGATGACTGTTTAATAATCTGGTACCACTGAGCTGATCTGATGATGGAGCCAGGAGGTGTCTACTGAAACTCTACAATGGCTATTAGTAGTCCCGTCGAGTTTGGGCACATTACATTCGAATCGATGAGACTTTTTCATTACACTTGCTGTCGAGGGTCTGATAATGGACCAGGAGGTGCCTACGTCTCATCAATCCGTATGTAATGAGCCTAAACTCGCCGGTTTTACTAATAGCCATTGATGAGTTTCAGTAGACACCTCCTGGCTCCATCATCACATCAGCTCAGTAGTACCAGATTATTAAATTGTCATCAGATTTCTAGACATTTGCAAAGTTTCATTATGATACGACAACCAGAAGTTGGTCAAATTTTATTTGTAAGATTTTTTTACTGACTTTGTATGGAAAACTAATTTAAGCGTTTTCAAAATAGACCATTTTTGGAAGCTCATAGCTGGACAACGATTGGAGATAGATAAAAAGTGTCAAGTCCGAAGTTATAGAAAATTTTATGAGGTTTAATAATGTAGCACAACAAATTATCGTACGACGCACAGTTTTTGACATATAAGCAAAAAACCTAAAAATGGGACCTTCTTCGGCCTCCCCCCCTCGGGCTCACCTCGGAGGGGTGGGGACTTTTAGTATGTTTATCTCCTAACTAGTCCAAACAAAGTTACTAAGTTAGTTTTTCTGCTTTCGACTTTTCGATCCACATTTCTTCTTTTACTGGAATATATGTAGATGTGAGGTTAGTGCATTGCATTATTATAATTGTATTATTACTAAGTAGTTCGGGCAACATCGTCTACGTCTTATTGGAAATTACGACCTATTCTTAAACCTATCAAATATATTGCACAAAAAAGTTTCATAAATATCGGTAAAGCCGTTGTGGTGGAGTTTGATAACAAACACGAGATTTTGATATGTTAAACCAGCTTTACCCAATAATTAAAAAATCTTTGTGTTATTCCAAAGTTTAAGCCATTTAAAACTTCATCTGAATTGGTTCAGCCATCATTAGCTCTTAGAAAATAACAAAGACATACACACTGATGCACACATCCATACTCTCACATAGGTACATAGGTCTCACATAACATTAGTAAGAAGTAGGATGATGATAAAATCGTAAAAAAGTTACTAATTACTATGTTTTGTTCATAATAACTGGAGTTAATTCTGATTTCTTGTAGCGCTGGCAGCGGACGCATAATTCAGTTTATTACGTATTAAACATGGATACATGAGTAGTTGTATAACTAGAACGCAATCTACTCGACGCTACTGCTTATACTAGGTGCTAAAGTTACTGCTAATAACTTTACCTTCTTGCCTTAAATGATTTTATAAGTTCAACTGTGTTATACTTATCTATATGATAAACCAGTACTCGTAACTGTGCAGATCCTTTTTATACATTTATTTTGGAAAATATGAAGAAAAAATTATTTATTTCTATTCCATTCAAATTACGAAAACGACACGGCTGTACTCACGTACCTATTAATTTTTGTTGTGATTATTTCAACCACGGTTTCAGACAATAACGATGTCCTTCATCAGGAGTTCACGACTGCATGAGTACAGTTGTGTCGTATTTGTAGCCTATTTGTACACTCACGGTATTTTCCAAATCGTATAGATAAACATACGTTCAACACGATGATGTCTGCAATAGAAAGATTGTGTAGAAGTCCAAGAACTAATGCACCGTTTTTTACGCTTTTGCTTTTCCATTATAAGTTCAATTTTATGATGTACGCCGTTGCTCTCAGACAACGGATTTATATTATTTTCTGTGATTACATGCCACAACACATAAATCGAGTGATATTTATTCTGAAAATAGTAAAGTGTTGGTATCGTGGTCGTCCTCTATCATATCTAGATAAATGGTTATCCACAAACAAATGGGGGATTGAGGCATTCGGAATGCGAGGAGGCGAAGCTCTCGTAGAGGAGGAGGCGACGGAAGCCATTAATGAAATTGGAATTGTCGCCGGCCCCGGTGCTCATCGTTCCCTCCAATTGATTTTCATAGACAAGAATTGTCATTCCGCCAGAGAGCCGACTCCTCGGGGTCGGCAATTGTCGTGATATGAAAAGCAGGTGGATCGAGCTTTCGTGACCGGAATACTAAACGCCTTGTTATCATCTCGTTCTATGTGCCAACGAAGGTTAAAATATCTCCCCAATCTCCTGTTGATATTCTTTTTGAACTTTCATTTTGCAAATTTAATTTAAGTCGCAGAACTCCGAGATTCGATTCCACTTTATGGAGTTAGGGTCTTAACTATATTTAATAAGTAATTTTGAAGTAAACTTTCGTAATGAAATGATGCAATTATGGACATCGTGGAGACGTCTGTTCCTGATTTAAAAAGTAAATTCATAAGAAATACAGATATTTAAGTAGGACTTTTGGGAAAATACGAAGTGTCTACATGATTCACACAGTTGTGGTACGAGTAATTCAACAAAGTGTTGGGATATTAAACCCAAAACAGAATTGCGTTTAGCTTTGCTTTGACTTAGAACACTTACATGAAAACGTCAATAAGTATACTACACCAGTCAAAGCATAAGGGGCTGCGCAGACGACAGACTATCCATGACGCACTTTTTAGTCTGTGAAAATAGAACCTATGCAATTATATGCAGTAACGCACACGACGCGCAAAAAGTCCGGCACACAAATAATCCGTGTAATTCGGGCAGACCGGATCGCGCCGCGTCGCGCCGCTCCGTACAAAAAGTGTGTGAAAAAAATAGAACGTTTGCTTCAACGCGCGCTAACGCAGACGACACACACTTTAGTCTGCAATCTGCATTTGCTAGTGGTGGACGTAACGCTTCTTTCTTCTTCTTTTTCTGTACTTCATGTACAAAATGATACTTCGCGATCTCTGCACGATTTCCATAGCGTCTACGTCCAGCCCTGGATTTACACTAGGGGCATTCGGGGCGAGTGCCCAGGGCGGCAAATTTTCAGGGGGCGGCAAATTTACTGAGGGCGGCAAATTTCGAAACGAGAAAAAAATATTCAATCCATAAACATCCGATGTTGAATTAAAATTTGTATTCTCAATCACGCTGGTTATTATTACATTTTTTTTTTCATAATAAGAAGTCTGGAATACTGGCCACACAAACTCAAGATTTTTGCTCCAAACGAGCTATCCGTCCACTTTTCGTAGCAAGACTTTTCTCGGCATTTGCAGCTAGTTGCTCGCCTTCTTTTTTTTTATTTTTGGCACTCAAAACGAACTACGCTCTCACTTTTTGCAGTCAGATATACAAAATTTTCATGGTGCTCGCAGCTAGCTTCTCGCGCTTTGAATAATATTTTTTTTTTATTTTAACACTCGGAGCAAACTATGCATCCATTGTTTATATAGTCACAAAAACAAAATTTTCTCGGTGCTCACAGCGATTTTGGCACTCAGGGTGAAGTATGCGCCCACTGTTGTGTAGTCAAATATACAAAGTTTTCTCGCTCGCAGCAAGCTGCTCGCAGTCTTTTTAGTCAACATAATATTATAATTTTCTTGCCACTCCAAGCGAGTCTTACGCACACCTGTCGTAGACAGATAGATAGGTAGATAAAACACTTTATTGAAATATTGAAAAATAAACTTAAACATAAAAACCCAGTATTATAATCTATGTGTCACAATTCACAATCAGCGGTCTTATTGTAGTTAGCATTATAAAATTTCTCAATTATAATTTCTCTTTTTCAAAGCAAGCTATACACACAGCTTTCGTAGTTAGATGTATATTTTTTTTTATAAATATTCATAATTACGTATAATATGAAAGAACTCGACAACAAATTTCTTAGCAAAATGTCTAGCCGATGAGCGTTTATAAATAATATTTCGGCGGAGGGGGGCGGCATTTTCTCACTGCCCAGGGCGGCATTTTGGCTAAATCCGGGCCTGTCTACGTCCCTACAGCTCTGCCGACAGAATGATCGAAGATGTGCGTCGTGTGCGTTGAGTCTGTGAAAAATCCGCAACAGACTTTTTGCGCGCCATGCAGACTTTTTGTACGCCGCAGACTCGATCGTACAAAAAGTGTGCCGTCTGCGCAGTCCCTAAGTCTAGACATCGTTGTTCAAACAAGTTGAGTATAAGGTAAAGCTTTTGTTACACTGACGGAAATTCTGACGCCAAACTTCCGTTGCGATAAATTTGTTGTTGTAAATCTTCCTAGCAAAGAATCCTTTTATTAGTAGTTTATATTGTCTTTCTGACAAATAATGGAAATAGGCGTTACTTAGCAAAAGCCATGATTTTAATTAACAATCAATTAATTAAATATTAATATTTAGTGTTAATTCCGCCTTTCTGACGGCAAGTATTGCCATTTTGACGGTATTTCCGTCGATTATGACATATGCCTTATACTTGTATGCATGTGTGTTAGCAGCAGGCAGACGTGGTTCGCCACCCGCTACGAGCGAGATGGGCCGCGCGATGCGAGCGTCATGCATTTCTCAGTTCGCTGACCCGGAATGTATATTTAATTGATTTTGGTATTGTGGCTACCATACTAACGAAGCTTGAATTTCAATGGAAAATGTTACCTTTCAGATACGGGAAACAAGTGTTAAGAGCAATACTATTAGTACCTAAAGCAGAGGTATGAACATTTAGTTAACCAATTATACTCAGATAAACACTGCTTTTTACCAATTAGTACAGAGAATAATTTATAACAATACCGCCAAATACCAGCTACGAAGATAAATGATGCATTGATTATTTGAAATTCTATTAACATAATTCACATCAGCCGCACTTCAGGCTTTAGCCGTGACATATACGTAACACTGAGTAAATCATTACAACAATGTCTCTCATAAATTATATGAGACTAGCTTATGCGTGCGGGTTTGCCCGCGTGGCCAAATCCTTTCTAAGCGGATGTCTACGCCTTAAAACCTACCTGTATGACAAATTTCGACTCAAGCCATCCAGCGGTTCGGGCTGTGCGTTGATAGATCAGTAAGTCAGTCACTCTTTATGTTTAAGCTTAAGCGAAGCGAGCTCCTGTTCGCTTAGATAAGTCCTCTATTCATGCAAAAATAAATAATAAATCCAACAAAAAAATCACCGAGCTTTAGCTATGTTGATCGTAGCACTCGAAATTGTAGCGCGCTGTAGCGAACGATGTTCTCATCAGATTTTTTTAAACGCTAGTCATGTCGTGAGCGTGGCTAGAACTAAAAATGCAAAAATAAGTAAAAGTAGTTTCATTAAAATATAAATGAAGTATCTATAGTAAGCGCAATCACTGGTAAACATAGGCGCGTGCACGTAAAACACTTTCGTGGTGTGGTGTGCGAGCGGTATACACGTAAAATCTTACTAATATTACTGAAATTTGGTAGAGAGAGTTATACCCTGGAATAACACATAGACACTACGAGTACATGGAATAACATATAGTACAGCGGGTAAAACCGCTGGGCGCAGCTAGTAATATTATATTTGTGTATAATATGAGCAAGTGGGCTTACTATAGGTACTTCATCTTTCAGTACGCTCTTTACAGTGTTTTCTTCTCTCATGAATGAGAATTTGATTTGTTTTGAGCGGGTCTCCTCGCTGCGAGCGCGTCCTTTGTTTCAGCCCGCAGGCCTCTGCCTGCATCGATTGTAATAAATTAGGCAGCTCTCAATCAATAGCCTCGTCTAGATAACGTCTCTGTCATACGAGTAGACCCAGACCTTTGTTTACAATACCTGTTTCACAAAATTGAGACGGTTTCGCCTGCTCATGCAGGTAGATTAATGATTGCTAGGATGATAGGTAGGTGATTAGTGAGATTTAATAAAATACATCTTGTCTTTATAATTATAAGAAATGGTCATTAGGTAACATGATCATTAACTTATAAAATTACAGACCGTAAATTTCAATTTAAGTACTGGTTAAATGAATGCAAAGGTCTTCAAAGGTTAGACAATATTAAGCGAGAGCGTGTAGACGTTTATTCCAGCAGTCAGGTACATTATTCGAGGGTCTATAAAATGTAAAAAGAGTCACGCGCACCGGTAGGTATTAATGGTGGCTTAAATGGAGGTGAAACTTTAGCCAAGTCCCGTTACCAAGGCAATTTGTCAAACAAAAAATATGAGTGAACTTTCGGTTCGGAGGCGGTGTCTGACATGACTTATATAAAATAAGTTGCGCCGTCCGACCGCCGCGACCGTTAGTTTCAACCGTATTTTTATGGAACTTTTTGTTTGATATCAGTTGAAATGTTATCAAAGTTTCCCTCCCAACGTCCGTCAATAAACTCTGTAATTGGATCACAATTGGTTTGGGAATGTCGAAAATCTGTTATTACTTTCTAAATGGCTTGAAAAGATAATATCAAAAGTTTTATTATTTCAAGTATTATGCCAAAAATCGTGACCGTTCCACTAATGGATTTTAACGATCGTCGGTATCCACAACAGAGAAGGGTAGGATACCTTTCTCTAATAGATAGCTTATCAAAGTGTTTCAGTCAATTAAATGTAACGAATCATTGTTATCGAAGGGCGCACACGTCGGCCGAGCGAGGTTCCAAACTGGCGTCTATCGCACAAACACTTAACGAATTACCCGAGGATTACCAACTTATTTCATTAAGAACTTTGCGTTACCGAAACGTTATTTTGGATAAATCCCTTAAGTATCCAGACGACTGCAGCCGCAATCTCGCTTTATCACGACTTATAAGTCTCTTTCCTTCAGCATTTATTTAATCAAAACATTTACCCGTTTAAAATAGCTTGAAAATAATAATTACTGTAAGGACGCTTTTAAGATCGCATAACTGTCACCTCGTTATTCGTAATTCCTCTGTCATTTTAATTTGTAGGTACGTACATCGTGTTTAAATCAGAGCACTAGGCGAAATAATTGTTCTATTAATGTTACGTAGTTGCCTAAAGGTAATATCTCATTTTGTGATGTCCCTTGTCCCTTGTCTTTGATAGAAAGCCTCTCCGATTGATGACTCCTATTTGCGCAGAATGTGATCCGTCTGTTGAATGAGTTTTAGCTCGGAATCCGGAACGTTTCGTCGGTTTATCTATACGACGCGACGTAGACGTACTGCGTACTTCATGTTTCTATCCTAGTTTATGGTTGATTCCAATCTTGTGATGAATCACTTGTCACTCTTGTTAAACAAATATTAGAGCATAGCAGAAGAATATTATTGCATTGTTATTGTATTCGGGATCTACTTTCGGTAACCTACACTTCTTTTTATTTATGCTAGTCCAAAACATAAGTTCAAAATTTTGAGTACAAATCTACGCTACGCTCCGTGTGCGAAAGTTCAAGTCAGTTTTAATAATATGTTTCAGTTAAAACTTCTTTTCAATACAAAACAATAAAGTGGATAATCAATGTTCTCTTACTCGATATTTCATTAAAATCAACTTCTCAAAGAGAAACCGTAAAATAGCATTTGAATTTAAGTCGCATTAAAAGTTTGCGTGAGCAGAGTTCGCAGCACAATGGGGCCGTTGGAAAAATTCTAATTACTTTAGTGAGTTGGTTTGGAATTTAAAAAAGTTGCGCTCGCTGTGGCTCCAAGTCTTGATACACAAACGAGTTTTATTATTTCTAACATAATTACTCGAATACGTACCGCTCGAAATAAATGTACGTCGACGATATTATTTTTAAAAATTATTATATGCATTAAAGCTTTTTGCGGCTGAAAACTGGTAGGTTGCAGTTTTAACGAAGCATTAAACTGTGCTTTCACGGAATACGGGGTTTTAAACTGTAGACCGTAGATTACTCAGCAGTATTATCCACGAGTAGTTTCAGAGTTGCCGCCACTCATAATAAGGATATCACATTTCCATCCGAGCGGGTTTATTGGCACTTTTTATAGGTGGCACCTTTCCGAGATCCCGGATCGATGTAATGTAACAAATAATGAAGCAGAGAGAACTCCAGTAAACGCTCGCAGCTCAGAAGTGTTGGCAATTTAGAACAGCCGGCGCCGCTTGTTGCCGTCGTTTTTCTTGCCGCTTTGTTCAATAAATGTGCGCCTCGAGTGCCTTTCTCACAATGTTAGGCCCATATTACACAATCATAATTGTGTATTAAGAACGGTTTATAGTTTGTTCGAGGCGGAGTAGGCAAAGTAGAGACTCTAGTTTAATAGGGGCATTATGTGCTTTGAGTCAGGAGTGTAGCGACCATAAACTAGTGAGGCTCAGAATGCTTTGGCTTGATAGATCTATGTCTCACGATGCGACGTTGGTAAGTACCTACTATGCGAGAGAGCAGTTAGTCGGCCACTAATTAGACTCATGGTTGCATTCAGCAACAACGAAATATGGAAATGTATCTAAGGTATTTTTGCTTATATTACAAACAAGGTGATTAGGCGAACTTTGTAGTGCCATATATTTTTCAATCTGATTTTAATAAAAACTAGCTGACCCGCGCGCACTTCGTTGCGCGTGAGAGTCAATTAATAAAGCGAATTTGGTGCTGCTATGTTCACTATGATAGTATTTCCATCCCCGTGACTTTGTAAGCGTAAAATAAGGCATGGCTATATATTATTTGCTCCCGCTGTGGGTAGCGAAGAATATCGGGTTGGGTATTTCTATGCAGTTTTGTTCGCTACCGTAGAAACCAATCCTATGTCCTTTCCCAGAGGTCAAATTATCTCAGTTGAGCGGTAGTTTATCGCCTTCATAAATTTTCACGCCTCTTTTCAGGAATTAAAACTATTTGTGGTCCTTTCCCGGTAACTCTTTAACTTATCTCTACTGTAATGTACCTCAGCTAAATTATTATTCGTTACTAATTTCTCACACCATCTTTCCCGCGACTCAAATCAATTCCATGGTTCCTGAATTCCCATTAAATCTCTGATCCTCCTTCCCCCTCCTTTAATACTTAGTCTCCTTAAAGTTAATTTCTGACATATAAAAACTATTCATTAACAGAACTTAACAAAATATCAGCTCATTTTCGGTTCAGCGGTTACTAATTTCCATGCAAACGTTTTTGTGAAAAAATTCCTGTTCTGGTGAGAATTTCACAAAATCCCTTCTTATCGGTCGCCTACGTTACATAAAGAATACGTTGTCCAAATTTTAGCTAAAACGAAGAAGCGGTTACCTTTCCTACAAAAACTGGATCCCTCTTTCCTCCCCTCAAAGGTGGATTTCTGGGATAAAAAGTATCCCATATCTTTTTTTAAGACTTAATCTACCTTTGTATCAAATTTAAGCGCAATAGGGTCAGCGGTTCTAAATTTCCCATTAATTTCTGTCAAAATAAATATTTAATGTTCCTAAACACAACTCAAACCATGATTTTACAAAATTTCGATTCAATCGGTTTAGTTGTTACGGATTTGCATACAATTGTTTTTTGTAAATAAATCCCGTTCCAGTGGGAATTTAGCAAAAGCCCTTCTCGTGAGTCGCCAAAACCACCTAAAAACACGCTAGCCAAATTTCAGCTCAAATAAAGAAGCGGTTAACGATTTCTTACGCAAACTTGCACCCCCCCCCCCCCCTTTCCTCCTCTTTAATGTAGATTTCTGGGATAAAAAAGTATCCCATTTTTTAGGACTCAATCAACCTCTGCACTAAATTAATTTAAGCTGAATAGGGTCAGCGCAGCGGTTCTAAATTTCCCATACAAACTTTGACCCCCCCTTATAAGTTAATTTCTGATATAAAAACTATTAAAAATTTCCTTAACAAAACTCAAACCATCATTTTACAAAATTTCAGCTTAATTGGTTTAGCGGTTACGGATTTGCACACAAAAGTTTTTTGGGAATAATTCCCGTTCCTGTAAGAATTTCACAAAATCCCTTTTTATCGGTCGTCTTAGTTTATGTAACTAAGAACACGCTGTCCAAATTTCAGCAAAAACAAAGAAGCGGCTAACGATTTTTTACACAAACTTGCACCCCCCTTTTTTCCCTTAAAAGTTGATTTCTGGGAAAAAAGTATTGCATATCATTTTTTAGGATTAGATCTACCGCTGTACCAAATTTAAGCTCAATAGGGTCAGCGGTTCTAAATTTCCCATACAAACTTTGACCCCCCCTTCTACTCAAACTTCTACCCCCCCCCCCCCCTCTTCCCCCTTCAAGGTTGATTTCTGGGATAAAAAGTATCCCATATCATTTTTTAGGACTCAATCTCCCACTGTACCAAATTTCAGCTCAATGGGGTCAGCGGTTTTAAATTTTCCATACAAATTTCGACCCCCCTTTACCCCCCCTTAAAAGTTAATTTTCGTCAAAAAAAAATTAATGTTCCTAAACACGATCTAAACAAACGTTTTACAAAATTTCAGCTCAATCGGTTCAGCGGTTACGGATTTGCATACAAACATTTTTCGGGAATAATTCCCGTTCCCGGAGGAATTTTGCAAAAATCCCTTTTTATAGGTCGCCTTCGTTACCTAAAGAACACGCTGGTTTAAATTTCAGCTTAAACAAAGAAGCGGTTACCGATTTCCTATTCTAACTTTGACCTCCTTTATCCCGCCTTAGAGGTTGATTTTTGGAATAAAGAGTATACCATACAATTTTTTAGGACTCAATCTACCTCTGTACCAAATTTCAGCTCAATAGGGTCAGCGGTTTTAAATTTTCCATACAAATTTCGACCCCCCTTTACCCCCCCTTAAATGTTAATTTTCGTCAAAAAAAAAATTAATGTTCCTAAACACAATCTAAACAATTGTTTTACAAAATTTCAGCTTAATCGGTTCAGCGGTTACGGATTTGCATACAAACGTTTTTCGGGAATAATTCCCGTTCCCGGAAGAATTTTGCAAAAATCCCTTTTTATACGTCGCCTTCGTTACCTAAAGAACACGCTGGTTTAAATTTCAGCTTAAACAAAGAAGCGGTTACCGATTTCCTATTCTAACTTTGACCTCCTTTATCCCGCCTTAGAGGTTGATTTTTGGAATAAAAAGTATACCATTCAATTTTTTAGGACTCAATCTATCTCTGTACCAAATTTCAGCTCAATAGGGTCAGCGGTTCTAAATTTTCCATACAAACTTCGACCCCCCTTTACCCCCCTTAAAAGTAAATTTCTGACAAAAAAACTATTTGATGTTTCTAATCACAATCCCAACTATCGTTTTACAAAATTTCGGCTTAATCGGTTCAGCGGTTACGGATTTGCATACATTCGTTTTTCGGGAATAATTCCTGTTCCTGAGGGAATTTTAAAAAATCGCTTCTTATTTCACGATGAAATCTTCTTACGAATACGCTGTCCAAATTTCAGCTCAATCCGTCCAGCCGTTTGGGCTGTGCGTTGATAGAACAAAAGTGTACGAACGATTTTATATAATAGATAAGTAAATCTTTAGATAGATATAACTCTTTTATTTAAAAACCGATTTAAATAAAACCAATACTATTTACAAATTAGAGAAATTTGCAACGTTTTAGCGAAAACTGCATACAATTCGGTTGTGCCGTTTTATCACACATAAGTAATAACCTTTTTACAAATTAAGCCTAATAAAACTACTCTGGTAAATTTTCGTTTATGGCCACATCGATAGATGGCGTATTTTTAGTTTGTCGCACTTTTTGCTTTTTGATTTTTTTGAATTGAATTTACTTTATATTCTATTACTTTTACTTCGAAATTTTGATGTAAATTAGGGGCGATGTGTCCGATATAAATGATTATTATTTATTTTATTATTTTATTTTACGTTTCCCTAGGAAAAATTGACAAAATGTTTTACGATCTAGATCGCGCAAGCGACTTTTTCGCGTCGTTTTGTTCATATGCGTATTTTCACAGTTCACCTTAGTAAAGGATCACAATGAATGGGGAGAAATTTCCATTCTTATTATATGTATGGATATCTTTTTGGCTTTTAATTTGTCACACGATAACATACACAATAACAAATAAATAATTATCCAATTTAGTGCAGTTGATCCGAAGTTATGCGCTAGATATTTTTATTTACCCGTATAATGTATTTTATAGATTAATTATAATTTAGGAATAAATTCGACAAATATTGCGTTCAGACAACAGCTTTTGGCGTTGCAGGATGAAGAGCTGTATATAAAATACTAAATTTACACAGATCAATAATATCTATTTTTTTACAGTCTAGACCTAAATTACAGACAGTTCAAGCCTACTCCCAAGATACACGTCACTCCGCTGCACAACCTCAGCAGCCTATTATTCCCTCAACACTAACGTTGGTATCGGTTTGCATTAATTATTCATACTTATCCCTCGTAAGTTTCACACCTGCATAAACAGACACGCCCATTTCCAGTAATCACACGTATAGGTGTCCGTAAAACCAAGTGCTTTGAAATACTTCTAATTTAACCTTGTTATTTTTGCGCCCACTGCAGTACTTGTTCAAAAGTAAATGTCACAGTTAAAATGCATTGATTATAGTAAATACTAGGGTGGAGCGAAAAAATTTTTTTTATGAAACGGTAATGTAATAGTTAAAATTCGATGCATTTTAGGCTCAAATTAAGTTATGCAAAATATGATTCAATTTGGTTTAGAGTAACTGCCTCCGCAACGTCATTGAAATTATGAAAATAGTTAATTTTAGATCCTATTAGGACGCTATGTTAACGTAAGCTTTTTTTATAAATGGTCCATTGTTTAACGTAAAAACGATAACTGATATTGTTAATTTTCGATTAAAAAATTTAACGTTGTTTTTTGATTCAAATAAATGGTGTGAATGGACATTTAAGTACATACATTTGTCGCGAAAATCACCACTCAAACAAAGGGTTACATTGCTCGCGCGTTGCTTCAGTGCTCTAATGTTCTAAGCTCGTATTAGTCAAACCCTCGATTTTTTATCGCTGCAATTATGCAAAGAACTCGGAGTGTATTGAAATGTTCTCTTTTTGGTGATATTTGTGATTTAAAAGGACATGTTCTACCTACTTACGAAGATGTAATGAAGTACTATGAATGGACGAGACATCAACTGAAATTACAATTAGAAACTGCAAATGAACCAACATTCGCAGAGATAGCAGATACAGTGATATCCCGGATTGAAAATATATGGCAAACTGCATCTATTCCAATAGTGACTAGAACAAGAATCATAAAGATGTTAAAAGCATATCATTTAAAATGTAAAAACCTACAAAAATCTATTAAGAGGCTCTCCCCGGAAAATTTACAAAGTTTTCGACAAAACAGTGAAATACTTTTCAATATTTCAGCATGCAAATGCAAAGACTTTACTCGATGTATTTGCCCTAAGATAAAAAGGTACCTAAACAAGAGCAACCTTTTTTAATCGACCAAAGAACGTCGCGAATATTGGTAATCAGCGTCATCGACGTAACTGCTACAAGGAAGTTGCAAAAACTTTTAAAATTAAGCATGAACGAGAAAATCGCCCAACCACATCCTTAATAAGCACTTCAACGTTAGAGGAATTAGATGTTAGTACATCTTCAACGACATCATCAGCATCAGATTAACCAGAAAATACTACGATCGAAAGCGGTCCTGAAATAAAAAGAAAGAAAATGATTTCTTCGATTTCCCTACGTTATCGATGACCTGTGATAGGTATGGGGTATCAGATAGAGCAGCAGCAGCAATAGCATCATCTGTATTGTATCTGATTTGGAGGTTATCGATAGATATAAGCTATATAGAGAGAGAAGCAAAAATAGAGAAAAATTAATGAAAAATGCACTGTCACAGAGCTTTCGTCTTTATACTTCGATGGCAGGAAAGATGTTACTATGAAGAATGTTAAAAAAGATGGTAATGGATGTTAAGGGTTGTGATGGTACCAATGTCAATACTGGAAAGTATGGTGGGATCATAAGGCTGATTGAGAAAAGATTACAAAAACCACTTCAGTGGATAATTTATTGTTTACTGCACATGAACTAATTTCCTTTTGGACACCTGTTTCTTAATCTCGACGGATGTACTTCGGGGCCTAAATCTTATTCTGGTCCATTAGGGAAAGCTCTAGACACCTGAGAAATGCTGCCTGTTAAAAAAATTACATCCATCGAAGGACAAGTGCTCCCAGAAATGGCTAAAGATTTAATTAGTAACAGCTAATTTTTTTTTAGGCTTCCCCGTCATACTTAAGCGGTTGAAAGAGCTGTGACTATTACAACAGAAGCTTCCATTTCACAGTGCACAAAAAAAGCAAGATTGGGTGCAATAAAAGCCAAGATGGAATCACGCAATGTAATGCCTAAATTTAAAACTAAAAAAGGTTTTAGTGCTAACTAATAATATATATTTTATTTTATTTCTTAATATTTGCACGGGTGTTTATATTGTAGAATTTAAATAAATGTCAAAACTTTAGTTTTTTATTATTTAATACATAATAACCATTATGTTAAGCATAATTTTTCACCTCAAAAGCTCGTTAACTATTTTACAATTTTTTTAAATTTTTCATGTCACTGCGAAGGCAGAAGAAGTCCGTCAAATTAAATGAAAATTTACATATATTTTGACAATAATATAAGGCACCAATCCCGCACTATTAGAACTCAGAATCTAAAAAAAAAAAATTTTCCATACATCCGCGCTCCACCCTAGTAAATACACTTTATATTCAATGCCTATTTAATGAGGCACTTACCTTACTAAAAGGTTACGGAAAGTATATAACTTTTCTGATGTTATGAAAAGATAAAATTAATTGTAGTCTCTTTGAAAAACGAATTATTGTAGATGCGACATCAATCATAGCTAAAAAGCGGCTGGCTACCATACTAAACCTAGAAGATAAATCTCTCCTTGTACTTTCTTCCTAGGTTAGGTGAGGATGGAAGCTATAAAGTTGAGTGTCGATGATCCAGAAACTGTACAATATGCCCAGACATAGAGCGAACACGAAACACGAAGCCGTTCCGAGTTCAACGCGAATTAAAATGCCAGCAATATCTCGGCGTGGAACAAGCTGCAGGCCGCGCTGGCCAGGTGTTTATCGTGTGTTGTGTTTTATACCCATTATCCTGTTACATCCGTCCGTAGCTACTTTCCAACCGTTTCATCTTACGCCCAAGCGGGTCAGCGTAATTTATTACCTATTGTGCGGATATTTCATTTATCACGGTGAATTCAATTTACAGAACAATTAATCATTCCACAATACTTACTTGCCGACAGCGGACCGGTTGTCCGCTGTAGACGCCCCAGCGGAACGGTAAAAATATTTTTATTCCAAAATACAGCGTAATATACCTTCCGTAGAGATATAATCCGCGTCCCTACTTTACTAGCCGCGCGCCACTTTTAGCTCCCGCTACATTTGAAATTCATGAATATAATAACTTAGATAAACGCTGTACTCGGATAAAATCAAAGTAACAACGATCCGATATTTCATCCTCGTTCGCCTCGTTATCAAAACTTAAAGGTTAAGTTTTCACAATAAAATAGTTAAAGACGTTGTAATTAATCGACTGAATATTAATTTTGTTTCAGTTTGACTGAAATATAGTTTTCCTTTTGATAATATTAAGGACTTCAGACTCCTTCAACAGTAGGTAAGTTAGATAGTTGTAATTAAGCAACCGCCTCCACAAGCGAAAGTTTCGTGAGTTTCAGAAGTATTTTTATTTTAAAACACTAGACTACGTACTCGTATTGACGTCGCTAAGTTATTTTTAGAAAAATAGTGCGATTTGTGATTGATGATTCTCTCAAAAGTAATGAAAAAATAGTATTTTAGGGAGTAGCTATATAAATACAAATGAGTTTATGCCATTTATTTTCAAAGATGAATCTAAATATTCACGAATCGTTTAGTGTAAAAATATAAAATGTGTAATAGTCAATAGTGTTTCTTTAAAATCCAGATCATTCCAGTCTATTAGACTCTTGATCATGGTTGTTCACTTGTAACTTGTACTTGTTGTACTTGACACAGCTCACGGCGGCTCGTGTATCTATACTAGTGATAGGATTAAGTGTATAGAAAATACTGAATTGGTACAGCTTTCTGTAGAAAGATATTGTGAGATATCAGCTATCGATCTCATTGATTTTAAATTAACCATTATATGCTTATATAGAACGAATTTAATATGTACAAATGATTTTCTAAACTATCTTGAAAAGTTGCTCAATAAGGTATGTGAACTAGGTGTTGACTGTATAATAGTGGGTGACTTTAACATCAACTACATAGGAGAATACAACAGTGACTTAAAAAAACTAACCGACATACTGACTAGCCACGGAATGGTGAACGAAGTTGATTTTCCTACTCGAGTCACACCTTCCACCTCGACTTGCCTCGACCACCTGTATACCAACTTTCCAAAGGGATATGTCAGTGCGGCGCCTGTTGTAACTAACCTCAGTGACCACTTCGCAATAAAAGGTGAATTTGTGTGTGAAAAGGTAACTGCAAAGAGTACGATACCCACTCAAATAAGAAACTACTCAAGAAATAATGTAGACATTTTTATTACCTCAGTTTGTAGTGTAGACTGGGCAGACATACTAGTCAAGCGTAATGAACCATGCATATTGGCTAAAAGTATTATAAATATTATATTTAATAAGATGGACATATGCTTTCCTTTGCAAAAAAAGAATTTTAGGAAATTTGACTTGCCCTGGATTACCCAGGACATTAAAGACTACAAATCTTTACTCTTTGAGTTTGTAGAAATAAGTAAATTAGATTTAAATAATGACATTCTAAATGAAATTGTAATGGACATGAAAATTAAATATGATGCTATAATAAAAACTTCTAAATTGGATTACTATAATAATACTATTAAATCTAGTAATAATTCCTGTAAAACAATGTGGAGAGTAGTAAATAAGGAGAGAGGAAAAAGCAACTGCCCTAGGCTCGACTTTACCGATGTAGTTACTAAACCAGACGGAAACAAATACGGATCCAAAAAAGATGTAGTAGATGCAATGAACTGTAGGTTTCTGGGCGCCGCGGCGGCGTGTGGGGCGCCGCGCGCTGACGTCACGGGAGCCCTCGCGGTGCTGCGTGCGGCGCGCCCTCCGGCCGACCGGGTACTTAGGTTCCAGCTGTTTACTGCGCATGAAGTATACCTTCTACTGACGTCACGCATACCGCCGAAGACATCTAAGGATGTGTACGGAATTAGCATGGCAGTCCTGAGACAAGCGGCCGGCCCACTGGCCCCCGTCCTGGCCCACCTATACAACTGCTGCATCGAAGGAGGTGTCTACCCTGAACCTTTAAAACTAGCTAAAGTCTCACCGATATTCAAAGGCAAAGGAAAAAAATCCGATATGGATGCGTATCGCCCGATATCAATAATACCTGCAATATCTAAGGTAATTGAAAACGGGATCAGCACCCGACTCACTAAATTTCTTACAGAAACAGGCGCTCTATCTGACAGGCAGCATGCGTACCGGGAAGGGAGATCAACTACTTCTCTTACACGTGATCTGATCCGCCGCATAGTCGGCGCGCGTGAGGAGAAGCAACAAGTCGGAATAATATGCTGCGACCTATCGAAAGCTTTCGACGTCGCAGATCATACCATACTGTCTGAAAAGCTACAATACTACGGTATTGCAGGTGCTCCGCTGTCACTGCTTAAAGATCTATTAAATAATAGAGCTCAAGTTGTAGTGGGAGGTGGAGGAGAGGCTATGTCTGACCCTCAGAGCTCGACGATGGGAGTAGCGCAGGGATCCTCTGTCTCAAATATCATGTTCTCCCTGCTACTGAACGATCTGCCTGTGGCTGTGTCCGCCGCAGAGCTACTCATGTATGCGGATGATGTGGCCGCAGTGGTCACAGCAGACTCAGTGGATCGTTTGGAGCAGAAGCTGAATGAGACCGCGTTTCAACTTGCTAGGTGGTTCGACTTAAATGGACTGGCCCTAAATCTTAAGAAGACACATTTTATACACTTCTGCCTGTCCGGCCGCAGTGCTAGACCGCTATCAGTGGTCGTAAACGGCGAGCCAATAGACCAACAACGGACGACTACGTTTCTAGGCTTCGAGGTGGACGCGTGTTTAAAGTGGGCAAATCATATAGACAAGCTCTGTTCAAAAATAGGTAGTGCCTGCTTTGCCTTGAAAAGGGTATCACGGGTGGTATCCACAGAAGTAGCGCGCACATGCTACTTTGCGACGGTTCACTCCCTGCTGCAGTACGGCGCCGAGCTGTGGGGACGCGCTGCCGAGTGGGAGCGCGTCTTCCGAATGCAAAAACGGGCCGTGCGAGCGATAGTGAAAGTGCCGCAGGACGTCTCCGCGCGTCCCTACTTCAAGAGCCTCGGGATACTCACTTTACCGGCTCTTGTGATTATGCAGGTGGCTGTGTATGTTAGAATCAATATTGATTCCTACACAAAACACGACGACTCACACAGGAGAGCTGGTAAGCTGGCTGGACTCGGCAGGACACTGGAGAAAAGCTGTAAGCTCACTCACATCATGGGTCCCACGGTGTATAATAAGCTTCCGAGAGACGTGATTGCCACTAAAACTATCACATGCTTTAAGTTACGCCTACGACGCTGGCTTATTGAGCAAACTTTATATAGTTACAATGAATTTTTAAATCTAAAATAAACTTTAAACCTTACTATTTAATTATCTACAACAATTGAATTAAAATCGATGATTTAGTTTAGTTATTAATCTAATAATCTTGGTTTTGACATTATATATGAAACAGTCTAATTATTATTATTATAATTCTTATTATTTTGTTATGAGATAATTATAATCAATATAAATTTATTGCAATTATTTTTGAATCAATGTGATGACTACATTTTTTACAAATATGTATATGCAACTGTGTATGACGTGTACCTAAAAACTACGAATAAATAATTTGTATTTGTATTTTTATTTGTATTTGTTAATTTTAATTGATTGGGACTTATCGCGTATTGACATGAGTTCAAAACGCGAAACTTTAAGGTATTTTATTGGTTGTTCACTGGCTAATATAAAATTAAAACTGATGAAATATGCGCATATTTTTAATTAGGTTTTTTTATACAACAAATTTTTAGTCTAATAAATATGTGCTCTGAATAAAATTCAAGCCATGTTCATCTTCATGATGAGCGTTCAATTCAAACCCTTTAATTAAAATAATAATATAGGTATACATTTATATTATATTAAATACCTACATAGGTAACATAGGTTATTTAAAGCATTAAGGTAAAATTTATTTTCGAAAATATTCCGTAGTGTTCCGCCTACGCCACAGCCATACTTCCGAGCTATTTCAATTACACTCCCTGGTGATATTAAATACTAAGCATAATATAAGTGGGAGTCTAAATGGAACATACTAAATTGTTTATTATTAAAATTAAATTACGTAGTCTTACGTAATTAAATGTTAATCTTTAAACTTGTGATTGTGTTAAAATGCCAAGGAACCTACCTATTATTTATTTTGTGTCAAATATGACCTTTTCAAATACAAGCATAATATGTGAACGAGACGAGCTTGATAACGACTCGCACCTGCCTATTAAAGTCACAGTGTTCGGTACCTATAAATAAAGGTTTATTTTTAAAACACCTGCGAGGTTCGCAGGACCACCAGGCAGCTAACATCAAAAACGTGATACGTGATTTTTGATATACTTTCATTCAAAATTCAATATAAATTTAATATTCCATCTGAATTAGGTTACGCAGCATGGAAACTCGTGGAGAGACTTAGGGGAGGTCTTTGCCCAGCTGTGGGGACAGCAGCGTAAAAAAATCCATCAGAATAATTATTTTTGTATGAAAGTAAAATGTAACAAATTATATCAAAAGACACATTATGTCACATGTTGTTTATGATGTTGGCAGCCTGATCATGCGAGGTTGCTTGTGTTTGAAAAATAACGCTGTATATTCAATAGGTATGAAATCCTACACAACATTGTGCTACAGCACTGGATGACCAGCGCATCACACAAGCGACATAAGATTAATTAGTCTCCTTCACCCAGTAAATTAAAAAATAGTATATTTATTGGTAAGTCATACGTGATGTTCTTGGGGGAGGCCTTCGTCGAAAGACAAGCTGTTATTAAGTTTTGAAGTTTGTTAGTAGGTACTTAAATATTTTTTTAAATGCATGTGTAAAAAGATAACAGCAATAAAGGCCATTTTTATTTTATTTATTTTTATACGTGATGTATTTTTAGAATTTATACAAAAGCCAGTGTCTAATTAACGTATTTTTAAGAACGTTGTAGACTCCTACAAAATGAATAATATAATCTTGACATATTAAAAAAAACTTTTTAACCACAAGCTTTTATTATATTATTTTTATAACCATCTAGTATATAATATATCAAAGTACTTGTCAAGATGAATCAAATGAGTCCAAACTCGATGGGGTTGCGTCGTTTAATAATTATGAAGTTCCTATAGCCACCCTACAGCTCCATCATCAGATCAGCTCGATGTCATAATAATATTGCATTGACATCCGATTTATACATGCATACAAAATTTTAGCTAAATCGGAAACCGGGAAGTGGATCAAATAAAACTTGCAAGATTTGATTACAGACAGTTAGACAACGGACAGGTGAAAGGAAATAAAAGCTTGTAAAAGGTCATTGGTACACACTAACGTAATGTTTACCTCCTAAGTCGTCATTCCGTTAAATAAATTAAACGCCAGTGGTAAATCGCCTTAATTCGTAGAAACAAAATAGAGTTCAGCCCGTTGAAATAAATTTCGGCAATAGGTACCTGGTACCTACCTACGCCGCGCCGTGGGCCGTGGCACAATAATTAAGGACGCTAAACCCCAATTGAGAATTTATTTTTAAATTATGAGCCGATATTTTCATGCCGATATATTCTTCTTCTTGTTTGTCTTCTTCTTCATCTGTAGATAAAGATTTACTTTTATAAAGGTAAAATTAACGTGATTTTTTCGCAAACAAAATCTATGAATATTTTAAACGATGATTATTATCATCATCCAAATACCTCCGCCCCTACGTGCCATACATTGCGATTTTATTGCAAGTGATTCGGAAAAGTATGATGAGTTAATAAAATAATAATAGTAAGTACAATACAAGCATGCTATACCTCTTCAGTATATTAAGAAAAATACGCTTTTTTATTCAGTAAGGGTTAGCCTATGACTACAATATCGGCAAATGTTAGCGACGACGGTAACATATTTGATCTATTTATACCTATTTTTTTTCAGATTCGTTACCGTTAAAAGTTATATATAATTTCCCTCAAAAAGTGTCCCTTCTCGTTTCCTTTGTGCATATTATAATTGGATGATCGTGAGTGGGAGGTCGGTTCACGTATGATGTTTCTGTAGTTAGACTCTCGTTAGTATTCCACACGGCTGTGTGGAATTGAATTAGTCGTCGTAAGCTTACGTTCGACGGGACATTAGACACGACGAGGATGACGTCACGGCTCACGTGTCTCACTCGGTGCCACTGATTGCAATCCTACGATTCGTTTGAGGAACAGAATTAAACGAGTGAAATGAGCTTCCGCCCGTTTAACATCAGGTGGGCCGTCAGCTTGTTCCCCATCTAAAATATAGAGATTTAAGCTTTGTCTTTGTAATTTGTAGCTACGTACTCGTACTTGATATGTGAAGTGGTTAATTTTGTATCTTATTGCATATCCATGTATTATGTATACATTTTCTATTGTTATTCGACATTTCCTCGCAGGATAGGGTAATCATATGTGTCGGTCAACATGACTCAAACCCATTAAATGTAATGACTGCGTTATGTACGTTCTTAAAATCCTCAATTTGTCCAGTTTTCGTGCTAGGTGTTCTTAATAGTACACATCTAAATGAGAGTAAGTTAAACGACACACTGAGAATGATTTGTAGACAATTTGCAAGTAAATCTAATTATGTATGTAATAAATTGCTCAAAAAGTTTAATATTTTTGTTGTGAATGACATGTGTAGAAAAATTAACTCTATATTAGACCAATTTGATTACAATAATAAATTTTTAAATTTTAAGAACAAAAATAGGCTTGCATTCTTTAACAAAAATAGTAAACAAATGCGTTTTAGATCAACAATGAGCACTCTCAAGAAATACTCTCAGACTGATAATAGTACACAGACAGACAATATTCGTGTAGAGGCCAAATCTGTGGGTACTCAAACTGTAGACATAGTAGAGACTGAGAGAGTTGATAATCAAATTGAAACTCTTTTTCGCGCCTAATGATACCATAGATATAAGTGTTCCTCTTTCGACTATTAGACGTGACAATTTAAATATATTCTATCAGAATATTTGTGGTGTATCGAATAAAAAAGAAGAATTATTGATCTATTTTAATGAGCTGTCTGTAAAGCCTACATTAATATGTTTGTGTGAGCATTTTCTGAATGAAAATAGCATGTCAATGTTTAATATAGATGGATATAGCACTGGTGCATATAATTGTAGAATAAATAAAAGGAGAGGTGGCACAGCTATACTGGTTAACAACGATAGGATAAAAGACACAGAAGAATTAAGAATCTGTAAACTATTGTACAAAATTGATAGTTTTGAAATTTGTGGTATTAGAGACTTAAATACAAATCTTAATATCTTATGTATATATAGAACTCCTGTAGATAAGAATTTTGATGATTTTATGTCACGATTGGAAAGGATATTGGAACACTTCTTTAATAAGAAATGCATAATTTTAGGTGACTACAATGTGAACTTTTTGAATGAAAGTAGGCAGCAACGTGATTTGAAAATACTTCTCAACTGTTACAACTTTCGGCACTTGATTAATGTCAATACCTTTGCTCGAAACAACGCTGAATCTTGCATTGACAACATTTTTACTAATATCACGAATGAAGATGTTGTGAGCTGCGATGTAGATCACAATAAACTTGCAGATGGGCATGCGAGTATATTATGTAATCTCAGTTTATTACACAATAACGCTAGAGGAGAACCTCAATACTACAAGGCAAATCGTAGAAGGTTTTCAAACAAAAATAAAAATGTCTTTAGAAACTCCTTGCAACAGTCTGATTTAGTTAATTCTAACATAAATAATTTTCTAGCTTGTTTCCAAAAATTGTTCAACAACAGTTTCAAGAAAAAAGGAGTAAGATTAAATAGTGTGATGCGGCCAAATGGCAATTGGATCACTAAGGGTATAAGAGCATCCAGTAAAATGAAAAGATTTTTGAATACTATTGATAAAACCAATTGTCATGAATCATTAACTTTATATCGACTTCGGTATATCAAACTCTATAGAAAGGTAATTGTGAAATCTAAAAAAAACAGCGTAAAAAAGGAAATAGATAATGCTAAGAATTGTACAAAAAAGTTATGGAACATAGTAAATAGGCATAGAAATAAAGGGAATGTGAAAAATAATGATAACTACAGACTAAAAATAGATAATGTAATAATTGACAATTCACAAGAGCTAGCTGACATTTTTATTAAACAATTTGATCATAGTATTGATGACATTCATGATAATGATGATAATAATAAGCATAACATAGAACAGGCTTTGACATTATTGCAAGTAAATAGTGACAAAATCATAACCGACATGGAATTTAGACCAACTAATAATGTTGAAATTAAGGTTATAGTTAGAAATATGGCGGTGAAACATTCGTTTGGTTATGACGACATACCTATAACTGTTGTCAAAGAAAACATTGATATTCTTGCGGAACCTCTGAGTGTTTTCTTTAATCAATGCATAAGCTCGGGGATTTTTCCAGAACAGCTCAAAATTGCTAGAGTTGTGCCTGTGTATAAGAAAGGTGCGAAGAATGACCCCAGGAACTTTCGACCGATATCTCTATTGCCAATTCTATCTAAAATATACGAGAATATAATAAAAACTAGACTGGTATCGCACTTAAATAAATATAACGTTTTAAATAAACAACAATTTGGTTTTCGGACTGGCTTAGGAACCATAGATGCAGTTGATTTATTGATTGAGAATGTAATTTGTAATTTAAATGCCAAATTAAAAGTTGCAGGGCTGTTTCTTGACCTTTCGTCTGCTTTTGACACTGTTGATCACGATATACTGCTGGCCAAGCTTGAGCATTACGGTGTCAGGAATAATTCTTTAGCTCTACTAAAGTCATACCTCGTAAACAGAAAGCAATTTGTTGAGTTGAGAAACATTGTAGAGGGTCAAGAAATAGTAACAAAGTCTAAATTGGCTGTCATAAGACGTGGGGTCCCACAGGGATCAATTTTGGGCCCTATATTCTTTATTATATATCTCAACGATCTTGTCGGCTTTGTTAATAGTTCAATGCCCGATATAAATCTTATACTGTACGCTGACGACACAAACGCCGTGATTTCAGCCTCTAATATGCAGGAACTTGAAGTTAAGATCAACAACGCGTTTGATTTATTCAAATTATGGTTTAAAATCAACCACTTGAAGATGAACGTTAGGAAGACACAGGCCATGTTGTTTCGATCCACGGCTCGTATGCAGGATGCGGTTGATATATTATCGAAAGAGGGGGAAAATATAGAATTATCTAAAACCGTAAAATTTCTAGGGGTTCACATTGACCAGTCGTTAAACTGGAAAGATGAGTTGATGTTTATAGAAAACTCAATTAGTTCAGCTTGCTACGCTATTCGGACTCTTAGAGATGAGGTGTCAATGTCTCAGCTCAAGATGGTATATTACGCATTAGTAGAGTCAAAGCTTAGGTATAGCATAAAGTTTTGGGGGAATAGTTATGCATACAATATGAAAAGAGCATTTACTATACAGAAAAGAGCTGTACGGACAATAATGCGCATTCCGCCCTGGGAGTCCTGTCGCGAATATTTTCAAAAACTAGAAATATTGACGGCTCCCAGCTTGTATGTTCTAGTTACGCTTCTGGATGTGGTAAAGCATCCCTATAAGTATGAGAGTCAGGAGCAAAGAGAAATCAGACTCGAAACGAGACGGAAAGATCTGGACACCGGTCTATTCCCAAGGCTGAATGTTTCAAAGCATGCGTCTCGATATCAAGCTGCTAAACTTTATAACGTGCTGCCTACCGACATGAAAATAATACATGACGTTAAGATTTTTAAAAATAGGCTGATTAAAATTTTATTAAAAGAGTGCTTCTACTCAGTCAACGATTATATGACATGTAAAAACATGTCCTGTAATCGTTGACTGGACAAATAATATTGACATTTTTATATTAATTTGATTTGTAATAATTGTTTTTTTTTTTGCATTTAATGTTACTTATATATATATACTGTTTTGACATTTTTATTTTCCTTTGTATGCATATTTCAAATACAATGTAATGTTGTTATTGAATAAATGAAATTGAAATTGAAATCTAAGAACGTTATGAGCATGGTAACGTTCATTTCAGTCAAAATTAATTTTAAGTAAACACTGGCCTTGATCACCTTCTTTACCGCAGCTTTACATGCAGATGTGATTCTGGTATAAATTCTGATAAAAATTGCAAACATTACCTACATTTTTATCAGGATTTATACCTGTTTATTAATAGTCATTAGGTGCGGGGCCGAGATTTGAACTCGATGATCTAGAATCACATCTCCATTGTACCCCTTGGCCACCACTGTTTCAAAATATCTTGATTTGAAAATACCTTTGTATAGTTTTTTTTTGTTGTCGCCGAGAAAATATGCATTACGCATACCGCCCTCCCACCGGGGTATGGGAGGGTTATGTGGGACTCCCCATGCAGGACGACTGCACGGTATACCCACTAAAACAACTCGGCGGCACTCCTGCATCGTCTGTGTGACGGAGGACTGGGAATCGTCAGAACCTTGGCATCCAGTCCAACATTTGTATATTTAGCTAGTATATAGGTCATTAAATACCAAAAGTATTTAGTTTTTATGTAACTTAATCATGTTTTGTGAATATTTTCATGTTCCATCGATATTTTGTTGAGTAGGAATCTCGTGCCAAAGGCTTGCAATATTAATACACGTTTGTCGCAGTTCAAATGAAGCCAACGCTCGGAATCGTCCCGACCTCGGCCGCTTCTTAAATTTGCATTTCAATAATGCACTAAGTAATGCATTCCGTTTGAGTTTTAAATTAGAACACTATAACTGTGGATGACTTGACTTAAAGGGCCAATTAGCTGGTGGTATGAAAATTACTTATTTTGATATACGTGTATCTATATTCCTAATTATACCTATAATTCCTATTAGTCTAGAGGTATTATATGTGGTGATAAGTTTTATTTGTACTGACTTAATTACACTTTATTCTTATAAGTATTGGACAAGCGCGCACTTCGTATCGCCTAACAGAAAATTATCAGTGTTTCTCTACTTTATTATGCATGTATTATACCTTCCTTTTAAATTACTTTATTAAAATAAAAATAAACCACAGCAAAATCCGTTGCTTGGTTTTCAAGACTTAAGCATACAATGACAGACAGACAGATAAACGGGAGGCAATATTTTTTTTATACAATGTAAATTGATGTTTAATACAATTTTATAAATTTTTCCTTATAAAATATAATAACGCAACAGTATGAATACGTCAAAGATCAATAATTGTGAAAAAATAAGAAGGAAACAGTAAAACTCATGTACGAGTATGTGCTACGCAGCTACGACGTAGCAATGCGTGCTACGATTACATTGGTTGCTACGAACGGAAAGATGCGCATGCACAATGCTTATGAATAAATATTATGTATCTACCATAATGTCTTATGTATCGTGAAAAATGTTATGAAAAATAACAATATTCAAGAGATTGGACTTCTATTAAAACAATAAGAAATTTTGGTCTTGATCAGTTAATGATTTTACACAAGTCGTTTAGAATTCCAGAATCATAATAATATCGTACTAATTATAATGGGCTAGTTACTAGTTTTTTTTTTTGTGGCAAATGCCTTTATTGAGGAAAACAAACTAACAATACTACAGCTACTAGAGCAGTAAAGAACATTATAATTAAAAAGCTTAAAATTTGTATTATGAGTGTGTATTAGTGTGTGTTTGTTACTTTCACGCAAAAACCAAGGCTCTAATTGTGTTTAAACTTGATAAGTAGAAGCTGGCAGCATTGAAAAACCGTTTTTCCACGAGGGCAAAACTTACGCGTGAATCCGCAGGGCACACCTAATACAAGTATAATAAGTATGCCACGTCATTCGGTAATTGTACTCAGTTGAATGGCAGCGTAGTTCGACTTATTTGTAAAGTTTGTATGAACTATGAAATTCAAGTTTCATTCAACTAACTTGCCAAATTCTACTCGTAACTTACCCGTTGACCAAAACCTAGTTTGAGTTATCTAAATATTTGACAAATCTTGAGCTTCATGTTGATTTATGATTTGTAATAGTAATATTAATTTGAGATATAATTTTAAGAACGACGTTTTTTATTTATAAGTAGTATTTAAGTCATTTAGATGATGTAAATACTTTGTCATAGTTTAATCTTATATATGTTATTGATTATATTAATATACAATTAGTCTGTAATTTTAATAATTAAATGCATTTAAAGAATGATTTTAAATAACTATTTAGCGTGCTCTTATATTTTTTTAGTAAACTAAATATCAACATGAATAATTGTGGCTTAAAGTTAAATGAAGTCTATAAAAACTTCATTTCATTCAAAGACCTTTGTACTTTTGCTAAAGTACAAGTCTGTAATTTACTCAAGTGTATTGATACCTCCTAGGCCTTGCGGTTTTAGTCACTGTAAAGTATAAGAATTTTTGGTCTCATTACAGAGAACTTTGATGAGACCAAAAATTATAATTAATATATTAACCTCACAAAATATTTACATATTAACATGAACTATTGCTAAGAGGGTACTACTACGTTGGTGCGAGAACCCAAAGTGTTTTTTGGCCTCCAACAATTAGAGCCTGGTTCTGTCTTCACCACTTCCTGACAGTTTTCAACTTTCAGGGCCTGGATATCCTTTTCCACCTCATCTTTCCAGCGGTACCTGGGATGACCAACGGGTGTACGATCAAATAGCCGCCCCACATACGCCCTTTTCTTACCATGATCCTCTCCCTAAGACATTAACCTAAAATTACTATTAATAAAAATCTTCATAAGGCCATAGTGACCACTCGGCGATACAATTTTGTGGGCGGTAACAAGCTACGGCTGATGCCTAATACTATGATATTTAGAATAGAAGATACTACTGATATTGCAAGTAATAAAACCGCACATAACTAATAATTATAATATATAGGTATAGTCATTGGTGCGGGGCGGGGATTCGAACTCGGTGATACAGAATCTCATTAGCACCACAAAACCTCTCAGCCACGACCGCTTCATAATGTTATAAAACTCATAATTGGTGTTTAAAACTCAATAATATTTCGGTCCATAAAGGGTGGCCTTGTTTCAGTTAGCGATCTCGTAACCAGCCTTCGTATACGGCCTAGATTCTAAATTTAAAACCCATTTGATTCAAAATTTTACATAATACCTATACTAAATGTAAACATTCTAAATTTAACCATCTCTAAATTTAAACCACGGATTACTAGGACTTAGTATATAGGACTGGGTACTTCATTGTTCTGTGATTTAAACCCATTCGCTAATTTTAAAGTAAAGAGTTATTAAGCACATCTAAACTTTTACATATAAAAGTACAGGTAAAACAGGTAAGGCAGGTAAGGTTTTTAATCTCGAGCATAGAAAGATAGAAGATAACTGAATAATAATCGAAGTATGTATGTACAAGTATATTGAGTGTATGTCGTTTTGATAGAGCACACAGGGAGTCTGTGAGCATTAAAAAGTACAGGTAAAAAACCCATGCGACGCGTAGAAAGTTAGCTACACAATAGCTCGTCTTTTTTAGCATGTCCGTTATGTGGGCCGAGTAGGTATTGGGAAAAACCACGAATATTTTTAGCTGGAAAGTTAGAAGCTTTATTTTTTCCATTTTTACCTACATCACTTGTCTCTATTTGCTTGCATTTTTATTTCCATTTATGTTGCGGCTGCAGCGCTGAATAGGACAGGATTAGACTAAAGAGCTTCCAATTTGTTACTATCAGTTTTAATACAAAGCATTTAATACTAGGAATGTACGCGCTAAATAGTATCTCCATTAATATTATTATTATATCTATTATAAATATGTATTTACAAAAGAAAAGTATATAAGTATTATATCCGTTACCCTAACTACAATAACACAAGCATTAAGTTGCTTAATTTGGGGTTAGGTGGCGCTGTGTGAAATGTCCTGAAATATTTATTTATTTATCAAATTATCGAGTCCTACAAAAGTAATAGTAGTTTTGATTCGAAGAGATAAGAAACATCAACATCTAGCTCCATTTCTTAATGGTTGCATAATATTATATAGCACTAGCTGCGCCCATCGGTCTTAACCGCAGTACTTATGTAGCCTATGTGTTATTCCAGGGTCTAAGCTATCTTTATACAAAATTTCAGCTTCTTCTTATCATTAGAAGAGCGTCTTGCTCGTATTATTACTTTAAAAAAACAAGTATATAGGTATACTTTTTGATAGTGTTTTTCCACCACAAAGTCCATTACATGCAGCCAGGGCGTAAATTCATCGAAACCTGTAATATTTTTAAATTTAAAATATCCTTTGTGGCACGCATCATTTCATCTCCACACAATTTACTGTTGCTTTATTTATTTTCTACCGTCATGGCAATTACGAGCCAAAATGTAAAAACAAAATATATGTATTTGTTCGTTATTGTAATAACGCTTGGGGACTAATTGGAAACTGGAAACTTATGGTATTTTGTAACGTTAATTTTATTTAGATGTTTGAAATACAAAGGAGAGAAGCAAGGAGTGGCCACCGCCTTTGCCGCTTCAAGCAGAAGTGTCGTTAAGTTAGGGATGCCATAACTGCTGAGAACTCCTCAGAGGACGAAGACAACTCTCTCTCAGGGTCACCAAATTTTGAAAGGCAAGGGATGAGACTTAATTAACTGTTTGCTCTTTGCGACACCGAAAGTAATGTTCAAAACTTGGATCTTTGTGAAATCTTGGTAACAGTTTATTTTCATGACATAAATTACAAACGTAATTTAAGAGGAATATTTTCGCGTCGTAAGCTTTTTAAGTAATGTAAGGCATCTTAAAACATTACACACACATACTATGGCACATTACTTTGAATACATCGACAGAGTTGCTTACAGTCCCATTTAAAGTCCCATTTTAAGACTAAGTAAAATACTCACTATGATGGTTATTGCGATTGACATATTTAAAAAAAAAAACTTTTACCCAAAATTAGACTTAAAAACTTTACGTAAAAGTTAACTTACACGGCGGCAGCACAGCGATGAGTATCGCTCGATTAGTGTTAAGTAAAATTGGAGTTTGAGCGGGACACGGGACGTCGAGCTATGGACCGAGACGCATGCCAGCCCTACGTTAAGTGCTGGACCCGCCGCCGCTCACAATTACCGCTAGGAGCTGTAATGACCCAGAGAGACCCTTATTAAAACTTGCTTCACCTCACTCCCACTAACTAAAGTTCAAAGTAACGATGCATATTAATTGTAACATCGATAATGTAATTTGTGTCCAAAAGTGTTTCTGAAAACTACCATTAGACCTTTCAGCAATTTGGGTCAACACTTCAGTTATAACATTAGATGAGGATAGAATTAAACTTTTTGGCGTTCTTTGATTTATTACAAACTCAATTTTTCACTTTAGAATGTGTCAAAAATAATAGGTTACAGGTACCTATAAACTATACCAATAAGTAATTAGTATAATTTATAAGTACAATGCATTAAAAGGTATATTGGCAAAATTAACACATGCCTATTTGCTTAAAAAATTATTAACTATCCTGTGGACGTAAAAACAAAACATGAGCCAACAATAAATTTACCCAGTAAATACTAAAAGAAACTAAAAAAATACTGTTCAGAATTTAAGTGCCAGCCGCATTGTGCCAACACGTTTTTCAGTCCATTTAGAATTTAAGTCGCATTAAAAGGCCATTCGTTCAATACAGTATTTGAATACGAATAATATTTTATTTGGAAAGCAATAAAATAAAAAACACTCCTTAGGCATATAAATTGTGAGTGTCACATAAAAACGCGAATGGGTGATGCAGCACTTTTATTGATGTCATCGAGTTGTGTGGTCGTAAGCGCGCCGTTTTATCGCAGCCAGTGCTTAATATTATCCTAGTTTATTGTCTGCTCAATATGGTATCGGACACTAAAGTCCGATTCATTCTACTCCTAACAGAAAACCCTCTTTACGATTGGTTCCTACCTAAATGATATTAGAAGTAAACTTGACGCAGCGACGCGGTTTAATGTTTGCTATTCGGATTTATTTCAGAGGCTTAAAATTTGAGAGCTAAATTTGAAATAGAGTAGAACATTTTTCATTTATTATTATGTACAAAATATTCCTTGTATGTAATAGATTCTTATTGTATAATACTAAAATTAGCTGAACTTCGTCTACGCCTGGTGAAAAATTATAATTTACAACCTTATTCTTAGTTTTACCACCACCAAATTTACATAAAAAAATCATAAAGATTAGTCAAACCATATAAAAACAGTACGTTAAAAAACGCTGTGACATGTGATTTTTATAAATTAGATAACTCTAGGACGTGGAAGTAATGCCCTAATAGTCTACTAATTCTAAAGTTTCTAATAAACAGATAGTTATTATATTATCATAAACGACGTAGATACTTCAAGGCTTCAAGCTTGTGTTTTATAAATCATCGCAGTTGTTTGAGTTATCAAGTTCGGACAAACAAAGCTATAGAGATAGATTCGACGCTAATCGCCCGAGGGATAATGTCCTAGTTGTAGGACGGGTCCAAACTATAAAGGGGCATAACGGCATATAACAGTATTTATAGCTGTGATGTATAGCTATGATCGATAGGAATTTTCCGATGTGGTGGTCGTGTTTGTGCGAATCGCTTCATCATTTACACGTTTATAGTTATTATAAAACAATGTTGTGTCTTCTAAGTTTTGTTGTTTTCAATGTTGTATTAAATTATAGTCATAATATTGTTCGACTTTTTTACTATTATAAGTTTGAGTATTATAAGACTATTATAACTGTACGGTCCGAAAGTTAACTGTACATAGGTACATATTTTTATCGTGAACTCCTTTTCTGCCGAGATACCTGACACAATTTAATAAATATAATTGATATCTATGTTATGACATAATATTCAGGGATTTTAGGGCTTAGAAGGATTAGAAGGAAGGTATTTGGTGGTATTTATATTCACACGCAATATCCCACTTGGAATTGAATCTGATAGAAGAACATTAAGCTGGCTGTTAGTAAGGGAATGATGAGGTAACGAAGAATGACTAAGGAGAAATTTCAGTTTTCAGTAAAATTTCATTTTATAATTTTTCAGTTCACATTTTATGAAGTTAATTTTCACGTTGTGTAATTGACTTATTCGCTATTAAAATACGAAATGTAATAACAAAATGATTATTTTAACGTAGAGCTTTATTTGTTGGGCAGTTGAATGAATGAATGGTTATTTATTAGTAAATTACCCTGACTTCGCACGGGAGTAATTATGATGTGTACAAATAACTTGATTTATTTGGTTAGTATCTCCTTAAGAATCGATAGGAGTCAATAGGAACACTACAGTTTCCGAATTGTCATCGCAACGATCAATCGTGTATCGACACAACGAAATACAATAGTTATGCTGGTTCAACCAATCTGCTGGTTCAAAAAATATTAATTTTATTTATTCTCCGTATTATTAGTAGAGATAGATATGAATGACCAGTGTCCATTGTATCAGCCTAAATCATTACCTTCAGCGGTACTCGTCCGTCCAGCCATCCATCCACTGTCCGCATTGTTAAATGATTAATCGATGCGAAAATTGAATCGCCGTGATAAATGAAATACCAACACAATATGTAACAAATAGGTACGGTTAGCGTCCTTCAATCGAGGGCCGCCCTTGCGACTGTTTGATTACGGACAAAGGTATCTGCCCACTACACCGTACCTTTAAATGAAAGCTAGGATCGTATAGACACACTGCAAGCTCGAAACGCAAATATTGCGATCACGGTGAGAGCCGTGGCGGTTTCAATTTCCGCAGGAAGTCCAGCGACACGCCGACACGATTGATTAAAATATTTCATGGTTTTTATGTGTGCAATGTCTGTGTATTTTAATATTCTTAACATATGGTAATCAGCATTTTGTTTAGAGTAACTATTGGCTCATGTAATTTACTTAAAAATATTCAACTAAACACTTGGAAAGTTCTCAGGACCTTTTGGTAATCGATAATAAAAATCATTATCCTTTTTAGGATCTTTTTTCTTATTATTTTTCACTAAGACAGTGAGGCAAAAAATATTGAGTGATAAGAGAGTAAGTAATAAGTTTGTGGCGTTCCACTAACGGAACGTCACTAGTTTATAAGGTGGCAACACTATTCTCTATGGAATAGTTTGTCTATGGGCGACAAGGCCCTTTATGTTTAGTTTTCTTAAGTGATAAGTTTCAAGTGGACATTACAAATTCTTACACCCAAATTATTGTGTTTTAATATTATTTTACGTTAATATAACATAATTTAATATAAAAGCCAGTAGCAGTGTAGTGATAACATCTTAAGGAAGATTGGACTCATAAAAATTACACGAACCGCACGAGCATCCCACAAGTTTTTGTATAAACACAGTGTAGTGGCCAGATTCCTTAAAACCGGCCAAGTGAAAAGCGTGAGCGATTCACCTGCTATTTTAATCGTTGGGTTTACGATTATTGCTAGTGATGAGTGTAATCAAATTATATGACGGATAGGGTTATCCAGGCAGTGATGTTATGTTTTATTGAAGTACCTTTTAAACGTGTCAGCTTTAATATTGGGACATAAATAAATTAAAGGGATTTTAAGCTATTTAGAAAAGAAGAAGGACGTAGGTTTAAGCTATTTAGAAAAGAAGGAGGTGGGTTAGTACATTATTGTACGATACGCGATGTCTTCAGGTGCTTAAAATATTCTGAATTATTCTGAGTTATAAAATTAAAAATAAACAATTGTGGTTTCAAATATTTTGACTCTTGGATTTATTATTTACAAACTCCTGTCTTTGTACACCTGTGTGCACGCACGTCTTAAAGGAACCTCCACGTTATTTTGAGATTCCTAGGAGTTTACGTGATCACTCACACAGTGAATTTTTGACTGCTTTATAAATATAGATTAGAATTGAGAAAATGGGAGTGAATATAAAGTAAACTGTAAACAATCGCTCGAAGAGAAGCCCTCGCTCCACTGTTAAGTGTACACAGCCTTTCACACCGAGAGAAAAGCTGAATATAAAATAATATTCGTCGGACTCTGTTTATAAGGGAAAACAAATTAATTTTTGAAACCCTCGGTGTACTTTACATTTTATCGGATGAAGTTGGCTTCTATATTATATTAGCGTATCTATTGTGCTGACTCTTTATTTTTCACTTGTTTTCATCCCGGAATTATTTTACAGGGAAACTGTAAGGAGATGATTAGTGCAACTAAATAAGCAGGGTTGATTTAGCTCGACGTTTTCGAGTTGGTCGAAGTCAAATTTCATAGACCATTATAATATATTGTATACTAGCTGCGGTTTTACCCGCTGTGCATGTGCTATTCCAAGGTCTGAACTTTCTCTATACCAAATTTCAACTCAATCAGTCCAAGCGTAAAAGAGTAACAAACATACATCCAGACATTCTATACATTACTTCAAAAAAAATTACGTTTATAATATAAGTAAGATTTACTAGTTCCATTGAATAAAAAATAATAAAAACTACGCGTAAACTAAGCAGCCGTAGCTTAATTTTGTTTTGGTAACATTTTGTTGTATCAATATTTGACGATATGTGGTGGTTGCTGGTGTAGGGATTTGAGTTTCATACTTTAATAATGAATGGGTTGACATTTGAGCGAGTAAGGCTCGAACGAGGTCGGGCGTTTTAAGCACAGGTAACTTTTTAAGGTTAGATCGGTCACCGTAAGATTTTCGCTTCAGAAGAACATAATCAGAAGAAACATCGACAGAAGAAATAATCCGACTTCTAGCGATTAAGAACATTCGTTTAGTATTTGCTTTGAATAAGAAGAGAGTGATTAACGAGCGGTGAGTGAGTGAGTTTGTGAATGTGTTGGTGTGGTGGTGTGTTGGTGGTTGAGTGAGTGTTTTATAATCACTAAAAATACATTAAGATTAAATTTGAAGCACTCAGTCTACAACTACACGACGGCTGGTTTTGAGTTTGCTGCTAGAATGAAGTGAAACTAAAGGTGCGTTGATGTTTCCTCCTTTACCCTACTTTTATTATAAGATAAGATAAGACAACACTTTATTGTACACCACATAATGTTTCAGAAAATACATGGGTACTTAATTAAAATTAAAAATTACAATGTACAAGCGGCGGTCTTATAAATGGGAAAGTTTATAAGAATGTATGGATGTTGGTTTGTTACTCTTTCACGCCTTATCAGGTGGACCGATTATGCTGAAATTCGATAGAGAGATAGCTTAGACCCTTAAATAACATACGAGTAGCTACGTTACTTAAAATCACTGAGCGCAGCAAGTCTTTCTTTAATATTCAAATATCATTTCATTTTTACTCAAATTCTTATTCTTTTCCCAATTTTTATAGCGGACCAGGTAGAGTTTACAAAAAGGTCTTCAATTCCTTCAAGTTCTTTGGAGGCTTCATGTTCACCACAACTTCCCCCTTCGTAGGGTCGGGTTCAATACCCTGAGAAGAGATCACGTGACCGAGGTAAGTGACTCTCTCCCGAGCATGTACAATATCACATTACTTATCTATTGGAGTAGTTGGAAGCTTATAACCGCCGTTCCTCTAGCTATTTATCCCATGGTGGTATCGCGGCGTGCCGGTGGCAGAATGGCTACCGGTAGAGCACCGCGGCCATCGGTCTTCTGCCGGACGCCTTGATTACTCTGTAATTGAGTGCTTCCGCTTATATAAGGAGCCTCCATTAAATAAAGCCGATGGCGCCTTTCATTATTTCTTTGTTCGCGACTGCCTTAGTAAAATTGTAAAATATTAAAAAGGTACTTGAGTAGACATTGCTATTAATATTTAGTCAAATGACAATGGTTCCTCAAGTCGATACTATATTATTGTCCCAAACATTATCTTATCTTACTAATATTATAAACGTAAAAGTTTGTAAGAATGGTTGTCTGGATGTCAGGATGTATGTTTGTTACTCTTTCACGCTTAAACGGGTAGACCAATTGAGCTGAAATTTGGTATAGAGATAGCTTAGACCGTGGAATAACACATAGGCTATAGAACAGTGGGTAAAACCGTTGGGCGCAGCTAGTATTATATATTTATGTTCTTAACATCTTCAACGGCTGAACCAATTGTGTTGAAATTTGGTAAAGGCATACAAAGCTTAAATATAAACTACCCTAGAATAACACAAGGCTACTAATCAGCGGGTAAAACCGCTGCCTAAGTTAAATGTAATTTATTATTAAATCAATTTAGGTTTCATTTGACGATTTGAATTGATGATACATTGAACCATAGGCGGATTTAGGGGGGGGGGGGGGGGGCAGGGGGCCAAGACAATATTAGATGTTTGTTGTGCCCACGGAGGTTGTCCCGTTTTGTTAAATTAGTTATGGAGAAGACTCGCGATAGTTTTAAGAATCGTATAATAAAAAAATATATCAGCAGCCTGAAGACACGCAGGACATCGATGGGGAATTGGATTCCCAGTCTGTCATCACAAAGACTATCCGAGAGTGCCGTCGAGTTGTTTTGGTGGGTATATCAGTGCAGTCGTCCTGTACGGGGTGTTCCACATAATTCTCCAGTACCCCCAAAATGGGTGGCCACGCGTAACGCGTTTTTACAAACTTTTATTTGATCCACTGCCCAGTTTCCGATTGAGCTGAAACTTTCGTGCATGTATTAGTCGGATGACAATATTATTATGACATCGAGCTGAGCTGATCTGATGATGGAGCTGGAAAGTGACCATAAGAACTCCGTAATTAAACGACGCAACAATCGAGTTTGGGCTCATTTGATTCGTTTTGACGAGTACTTTGGTGCTAGATGGTAATAATAATAAAAGCTTTTAAAAAGTTTTTTTATTAAATTTTACTTGTTTCTCGGTGATAACAAAAAAATCCTCAAAAGAGACACACAACATAAACAAAGTTGATACAGTTAACATCACGTGAGCAATGAGCTCCATTCCTAGTAGCAATGACTGGATCAGTTACTCTTGGAATTACCAGTGACACTTACTGAGGGAAAATGTTACGAAGAAATCAGACGAGTTGGGAATTTTAGATAAATAAGTAAATACGTGTTTCATAAAGACACCTTCTCACTATAAGCGTTTATTTTAAAAGCTTTTATTTATTTGGTTGTAATAATATGTGCAATGATTTATCTTTAAGATATTTTGCCGTCTTAAAAAATAACTCTTCTTAATTTAATATATTCGATATTGATACGATGATATGTGCAAGATATTTCAATATCACATTCAGGACTATTAGGAATTTTAAGACTACTTTGCAATTAGCGGAGATAATATTATTATATCTATCATTATGTAAATATGTAATTCGTAAATAATACCTACAACGCGTATTATAACGCTGCTGTCCTTCTCTTAAGTTATCACTACTTTGATCAGATATACCAAACTGTCAGTTGTTTTTTTCTATGGTACATAAAATTCAATGATAAGTTTTAATTGCAGAATTAACGACTATAAGAAAGTTCATAGTAGCTCTGCTAGCCGCCCGCCGGTGAAAGACAGCCGTAATATAATTTTAATATTTTTAATACTTATTTCAATATTAACACTAATAAAAATTATTATAGATAATTTATAATAATAATAATCAATGAATAATAATGATAATTCTTTATTGAACACCATAATTACACATTAAAAATTACATTACACGAATAACAAAAAAATATCTACACTTTTTAAAAACACAATTAAATCATGCAAATTAATTAGACTTAAATAAAGAAGAAAAATCTTACGTACCTACAGCTGGAAAAGGTGAAAACTTTATAAATGCTACATTATAAGTATCAAAACAAAATGAAACGTGTAAGTGGATAGTTTATGCGAAAAACTTTTCCCCGTTTTATATTTTAGAGAGGAAAAAGTTGAGCAAGTTTTAGCCTTCCCTCGGAGCCATATCCGTTCTCAAATTCTTTGACTCTGGATAATATTTTTGCTAAATTTGTGGCAATGAATCTCGTCCAAGTTTTGATTGTACACATTCGTTACTCTCTACCATTCGTCAGCGCTTAAGAGTTTTATTCCATCTAACTTTGCCTTCTAAAGAGTTAAGCTGTCAATTGCCCCCATCAGAAAATAAATTCCAAACTGCGATTACGAGTTAAGTTCAGTTAACGGTTGTTTCTACAAAAAATATTTGCTAAATAAAGCTAGACGATACAAAGTTATGTAGACCTTATCTTAATTATCTGTATATATCTAGACTTCTAAAAGGCTCTAAATCGATCACTCACATAGGCGAGTTTTCGACTCATACAAAATTTACAGTGTTAGTTTTATTTTATTTTAGAGATACACAAGCAGAAGGCCAACTGATGGTGTTATGTTATGTGATAAAAACAACCCAGGACATAATAGATATGCAGTATGTAGTAGAATTTAACGTTTTGTATTTTAATCTAAGTCAATAACTTGGTAGATTAAAGCTGCACATTATAATAACAAAAGAATGTCTTCGAATTTTGGAAGAGATTCCTTTACCTTTGTGATGAAGCCTTAAAAAAGGTTGTAATTATCTGACGTCTGCCACTTGCTAGTTAGCCATTTGCAGGCGTTAAATATACCTTGTGATTAAAGGCATTATAATCATCATCATTAAAAGCTAGGTATTCAAAAAGATGAGCGAATGTTCTTCAACTTTGCAAAAGTTAAATTCGCTGTATAATCATGATTTATATTTCTTTAAAGAGGTTACCTATTAAAACTTTTTTTCAGATTGCAACTCCTTTAACACTTTCAATTCCAAGTGCAATAAATCAGAGCTAACCGCGGCAGCTTTCACGTTATGACTTCCTCGTAAAATTTACATTTAAAAGTTAATTTTCTCGTTTCCCGGCTTAGGGCAATTGTTAATCTTGAATTCTCTCGAGTTGCCCTCCGTGTAAAAATTATGAACATTACTAAGTAAGATATACCTCGCTTCCTACCCTTGTCTGGATCCCTCTGCCAACGGTATCTGTCTGTAATATTGTCACAGACCAAAATTATAAAGATAGATACTGCGGACCAAAATGCAGACTGAAGCCGTATTCTGTGGAAAGTATAAAACAGTCTTGATCAACATCTTAGTTAATGGAAACTGTTGTGCTAAACATAATGTGATGATCAAAATCAAGTCAAAGTCTTAAGCATCTCAGGTATTAATGGATTGCACGCGAGTCAATGCTATGCAAATGCTGTGAACGCAATGTACGCGTAGGTTGAGATTGAAGGTGCCACCTTTAATCTCAACCTACGCGCGAATCAATTCGGGTGTTTTGACACTAACTGTAAGAACGTATTCAGCGAAGAATTTTACACTCAAATGGATTTTTTTAGTACTGCACGGCGTCTATTTTATTTTATAGAACGACGTGTGCATAATATTTTATTATTGTCTGTGTAATATTTATGCCGCCCACATACATACAATTGTTTTTGGTAAATGAATACATTTCTTACGATAGAAATATTATCTTTTGCTAAAGCCTTCGCCTAGGTTTATTTTTTATTGTTCATATTGCGACCAAATATTATTATCATTATTATTTATTATCAATATGAATGATATTTCACTTGGTTAATATATAAAAGTAAGATGTTACTATGTTTCATTCTGCACATGATATTATTTATTAGTCAGTTTATATAGGCAAAATTGTAAGGAAATTTATTAGTATTTACGACTTTATTGTCAAAATTGTAACTTTTAAATTACATATATCATTATGACAGGTAAATTATAGAATTTACGTCTTGGTGAGAGGGTTTTTCAATGTGAGATCCCATGTGGGTTAGTTACCACAACCTTATCCAATATTTCACTGTAATTCGCTCTGGTTAGGTGTTAGTAAGGTGGCCAGAAAAAATACTGGGCTAAAGAGACTTTACTGACTGCGACTTACTTACTTGACTGACTTTTTTTATCTTGTATCTTGGATGACCAGCGCAGCGTAGTATTTTGTAGAACTTCGTACCTTTTTAATACATAGTTAATACTGTGACTGTAATAAGCAGCCGTTATCTTTTAACATCAGGCGGGCTTCGGGCTCGTCTCGTTCTTCTGCTTGCATAAAACATTCAAATCTCACTTTAAAAATATAGGCTTTACAAATATACGAGTATCTGTTTGCTACACCTCGCCCCAAACACTGTAGCTAGAGCTATGGCTACATAATAAAAAATCATACATGAACCATAGCATTATTATTATTAAGGTTTTAATTATATTATGTAAATACGCAGCTCCACCTAATTACATAATCCAATCACGTTCGACAGAACATCATATCTACAGACATCAAAAATTCAACGGCAGGCATTTACGGACACGAAAAATTGTGTGACAAAAGTACATAAATATGCAGAATCTAGGTCGTTAGCCGAGAAATCCGGTTACACAAAAGACTTGGTTGAGTGCAGAGTATTTCGTAGTCCGCAAACGAATTGCAAATGCGGCTGAGCACAGTTTGCACACTCGGCGACCAAACAGGCGTGCGTTCGTGCCCGCCGCCGACTGTGCTGATCCATCCACCGCCACTATGAAATATCTTACTTTATTATTGTAGACTTCGACCAATATATATAATCGCAGATCGTTCCTATAGACGCTAAGAACATTATGCTTAGCTGACAGATGCAATTCGATAATATGGTTTAACTCTTTACTACACTTATCGCTTTTACCGCCAATTGTTACACTTACTTATGTCGTGATTTTGTGTTATAGTTTTAAGTTTTCTGTATGTTTGTAGTGTTTCAATAAAGAGTTTTCTATTTTATTCTTTCTGTATACCTAATGTATCAGTCGAGTAACTACAAAAGGAAAATGACTAACTGATCTATCAAAGCACAACACAATATGAATGCATTTGAAATATGGTACAAAAGAACAATATTATTGTCCCCTAGGAAAGGATAGTTTCTAAACGCAAAACATTACAAAGACTAGCTTAAAGGAATTAATACAACTATAGCAATAATCCCTCAGAACGAATGTACTCAATTTCTTTGCCAGAGTCTAAGTCAATCCATTATGGGTTGTGTGGCGAAGACTAACTCAATAAAATGGATTTTCACGAAAACCTAGTGAATTTCTCAATCATTCGTGTGTCGCAAAAATCCTAGGTTTTCCGCGAAGATCCAATTTACGAGATTATCCTATGACATAATATGTTACTACAACAGTACCTACATATGTGTTATGTTGATTTAACAATTTATTCTGGAAAATAATATATATAAGAGGGCGCCACCGGTGCCTTGTTGACATCGAGTCCGTATTAAATTTTATTCTAAAAATATTAATAAGTGCTTAAATCTAGTAAAAAGTGATTAAATAGTTATATTAACTTCCATCTCCAATGAAAAACATTCAGTTGTGTGTAAAAATCAACAAACAGTGTCCAAAAAAACACAAAAACTAAAAGTGCGACCGGTTACAAAATTTAAAAAAAAATAGTGCATAATACCTTTTAAAACCTCAAATAAACAACAAAGTGGACTAATAACAGTAATATTATCACATCAAAGCAAGTTCTACAGCTGGATTAAGCAAATTTTTAAATTTGCATAACCTCTAAACCGGAATTCAAAGTGCATAACTTCGAACACTTTGTAGACGCTTAAAGGAGCACTCGGAACACCGAAAACTGGATAAAACCGGGGGAGTATATTGTGATATTTAACACCTTACACACATACACACTCACAAATCACCAAATTTTTGGATTTTATAAACGAACACGGCAGTGATCAGCGACACTTAACATCTGTCGCCGTTACCTATTTCTCAGTCACTTTGACAACAATAAAGTGCACCTGACGATTATAGTAACCACTGGCAGCTTATTATAACACAGTACATAACACTCTGTATAACAAAATAATCCCGTTTTACTTAAGAACAAAAATAAATTATTAGGTTACTATAGTGCCTGGATATTATATTTGTAAGAATATTATATTATCAGGAACTCATTATTTTATTGTTTACAAACATAACCAAAAGTAGATACTTATATTTTACAAAATCTTATTAAAAGTAGACACTTTATTTCATACTAAAAGATTCCATAGTAGTTTAGGTATTCTATATATTATAATTGTCAACAGATTTAGTTATTAGACAATTTTCTTTAGGTTAACACAAAATACAACCACATAGGCTATAACAGCCAGTAGGTACTTAGCTAGTTATGACAAGTACTTAAGTATTTTGTAATTAATTTTCAGAATCGGACAACCGACAGCGACAGGGTAGCAGACCCAGTATCCAGCAGTTTATTAATAGAAGGACACTAAAAAATGGAACCGATGGACACCTATAACAATTCAACCTTTAATTTTCATCAACGCAGAAGAGCCAACTCCCTAGGAAGTTTTACTGATTCATCCATATTTGAGTCCACTAGAATTACCCTACCAGATAACAACCAAAATCAAAACTCGTCAATAATCGAAGAACAACACAGACGAATAAATAATCTCGAACAACGTGCCCTTGCGAGAGATAAAGAAATTGAAGGTCTACTACTAGAAAAAAATGGCCTAAAGAAAGAGCTAGAAAAATCCAACAAACTCATAGAAATATTAAAAAAAATTGACTTTGGTGACCCAAATTGTACACCAGCTCAAGGGAGAAAGCGAAAACGTCCGCGGGTTTTATTGGCAGAGGAAATAATGAATAGCCCGAAGATATTGACTACCCCCCACAAAGAAGAACCAATATGTAGTAAAAAAAATCAGGAAACCATTGAATTATTAAATAACAAAATTGAAGAACTAGAAGAAATGTTATTATATGAAAAACCAAAAGAAAACAAATCAGCGAATAATAATAAATTAAAACACAAAACAACAACAAGCAAAGCGCACCATACAACCCGCCAGAGCACAGTGAAAAAAATTAAGACACTTGCACAAAAATCAAAGAAACTAAGAGAGAAATGTACACAATTAAAGCAAGAACAAGAAGAATTAAACCAAAAAATTAATGAATTAGAAAAACACAATAATTTATATGCTATTGGAAGGTCAACAGAAAACATCAATACTATTAGTAAAAAAGATCCATCTAATACAATAATTTTCTCCGATGGAATAGGAAAGGGAATAGCGGCTAGAATTATCAATAGCTCGAGTAAGACCACTAATGTCACAAATTATTGCAAACCGGGTGCAAACTTCTACAATATATTAGATAATATCAGCAAGAAGACTATCACTCTGACACAGGAAGATACATTGGCAATAATTATAGCTGATTATGATAAATATTACATGCAGAAGCAGGGTACAGAATATTTAAAGTATTAAGTGACATTATAAACGCTTCAGAGAGACCCTATAAGATAATAGTTAGCGGTTTGCGATATAAACATAATTTAAATAACCAGGAAGTGTACAATATCAACACAAAAATTGCAAGGCTTGCAATGATAGCGGAAAATGTAAAATACGTAGACCCGAACATAAGTGAGAATGGTAAAATAAATAGTTACTACAATATTAAGGAAAATATGACACAAGTGATTGCCTCAACTGTGAACTATAATTTCCAGGGGAGCTCATCTCTCACATTTATAAAATGCAAACCAGAAATAGAATCATCCTGTAAGAATATTGTGTGTAAGAAAGATATAAAGACTTCAGAGTTTTTTCGAGGTAACTGATGAGGAACATATAGGAATAATTCATCAGAACATAGCTGGAGTTCTAAATAAACAAGAGTATTTATATGAAGCTGTAATGAACCTCACAGAAAATGGTGTGCCAATAGATGCCATTTGTCTTAGTGAGACTTTCCTTCAAGACGGAACTGAACAAAATCTTAAAATTAAAGGCTTTGTAAATGCAACTTTCTATTCAAGAAAAAAGTCAAAAAGAGGCGGTGTTGGTATATTAATTAGAAATGATTTAGAATACAAAGTGTTAAATGATATAAACACCCGCAGTGAGCCATGCACTTTCGAATGTTGTAGCATAGAACTCATCAAATATAATGTGATATTGATCTGCATATATAGAACACCATCATCTAATGTAAAACTATTCTTAAACCAATTGGAAGACCTATTGATGACAACAACACGAAGAACTCGCAAAAAGATAGTAGTGTGCGGTGATTTTAACATAGACACACTAAAACAAACTCCCGAAGCCAAATATTACAAGCAAATTCTGGAGAGCTGTAATATAAAACAACTGATACAAACACCAACACGAATAACTGCTACAACTCAGACATGCATTGATCAAGTTAATACTAATTTAGAAAATGGGAAATCAGCTACACATGACTTGGGCCTTTCTGATCATACTGCCCAATCATTTCATTGGCCGGTGCAACGTCGAAGAACAACTCCAGCGACTTGGTGGTACGAGTATACAAGAGACTATGATGTAGATAACCGTAGAAAATTCATTGAATGTATGTCATGTTTACATTTTGAAGATGTTTTATTAGAGACAGACGTGGACCAGGCATATGATAAGTTTTTAAGAGAGTTCTCATTGTATTATAATTTATGTTTTCCAATAATTAGAGTAAAAAGGTTTAGTAATAAGAATGGAAAAGCCCGGTGGCTTACATTAGGATTAAGAAAGAGCTGTAAAACAAAGAGGATATTGTATCATAACTTGAAATTTAATAAGAATAATAACAATAATTGTAGACCGAAATATGTAAAGTATACACAATTATTGCGCAAATGTATTAATGAATCACAGAGAAATTGTAACATACAGTATATTAATAATATGAAAAATAAATGTAAAGCTGTATGGCAGGTTATTAAGAAAAATACTTGTAATAAATCCAATAAAAATTCTATTGACCGAATTGTTATTGGAAAATCTGAGATTACTGATCCAAATTTAATTTGTTCACATTTTAATAACTTTTTTATAAACTTGACAAATAATAATGATTTTAAGATGGATATAGGTAAAACTCAGATCAATAACCTTATTGACTCTAATGAAAAAAGTATATTTCTTAACCCGATAGGAACAAATGAAATCAAGAAAATTGTAAAATCTTTGAATAACACCAAAGCAGTTGGATATGACGATATAAGAACTGATATTGTAAAGTTGTCGATTGACTTTCTAGCACCTGCATTGATCCATATTATAAATTTAACAATGGAACAAGGGCTCTTTCCAACAGCTTTGAAAAAGTCTATAGTTAAACCATTGCATAAGAAGGGAGATACTTGTAAAATGGATAACTATCGACCAGTAACTTTGATACCTATTTTTTCCAAAGTATTGGAGAAAGTAATGTACCAGAGAATAATAGCGTTTATTGAAAAACATAAAATACTAAAAGATGAGCAAAATGGTTTCCGCAAAAATAAGAATACAACATTGGCAGCATTCAAACTTATTAAATATGTAACAGAATGTCTTGATAAAAAATTGCAAATTGCTATTGTATTTATGGATATGAGTAAAGCTTTTGATTTTGTATGCCATGATATTTTACTAGAAAAATTGTATAGATATGGTATACGGGGACCTGCTTACAGCTGGATTCAAACATACTTATGTAACAGGACTCAGTGTGTAAAAGTCTCAAAGCTTGATGTACAAACTAAAACTGTTGAAAACTCTTGCTCTCCTTATCTCCCAAATAATTTTGGAGTGCCACAAGGCAGCATCCTGGGTCCGCTACTATTCTTATTATATATAAATGATTTACCAAATGTAATTAATAAAAAATGTATTTTGTTTGCTGATGACACGACAATTGTGATAGAAGGAAAAGACCAAGAAATGTATGAACAAGATATAAATAGCTCTATTGTAAACACTATTCAATGGCTCTCGGCAAATAATTTAAAAGTAAATGTAGATAAAACTAAAATCTTGCAAATGTACACAAAAAACAGTTTGAAATCTGCCTTAAATATAAGTTATGAAGGTACAGCCATTGAAGAAGTGACTACAATAAAATTTTTAGGACTCTTTCTTGATAGCATGTGCTCATGGAAACAGCATGTCGAGTATGTCTGCTCCCGTCTAAATAGCTTTGTTTATCCATTAAGACGAATTGCACAAACTGTATCAAAGAAAGAAGCGATCACGGCATATTATGGATTTGTAAACTCTATATTAAGATATGGAATCGTAATATGGGGTAAATGTGCCCATATTGATCAATGTTTTATAATACAAAAAAGATGTATACGTGCAATATTTGGCTTAAAACAAATAGATTCCTGTAGACCATTCTTTAGAACTTTTAAAATCCTAACTGTAACTTCTTTATATATTCTAGATGTGTGTCTATTTGTATATAATAATAGAGACATTTTTCAGCAAGCCAGCTCAATTAAAGTAAATTTACGTTCCCAATATAAGAATAATTTAATTAAACCTCCAACTAGACTTGCATTGACTTCTAATAATTGTTTTATTATGTGTATAAAAGTTTATAACAAAATTTCAAATCATTTTAGGGAATCGAATTTAACACTAAATGTGTTTAAATATAAATTGACGCAATGGTTGGCGGAGAAATGTTTTTATAGCATAAATGAATTTTTTGAATACAAAATATAAATAGTCATGCATACTCCATACAATGTAACTAAAGGCATTAATTATTCTTAGCTATAAGTCATTATTGTATTATTCATACGTCTGGAAAAGACAGGTTTCGGCAGAACAATGCATTACATTAAGATCTGATATTATGTACCTGAAATCTATGAATAAACAAATTCTTATTCTTATTCTTATAATTATGCAAAAAAAAAATTTTTTCTTGCCGGACTTATTGCATTTTAAAATGAGTAATAGCCGTGTTGGGGCACGTTGAACTACGAATTTGCAGTCTCACCTGTCCACCAGTAAGTACAACGTGAGACTCCAAAATATTCACCTCGTAAAATAGCGGTCTCACTTGCCCTATCAGTGGTGCGTTCGGCGGGTGCAGGTGGAAATCAGGTACCCAAAATAAAGGCAACTAGAAGTTAGCAGTTATTTAAATTAAGATACGTACCATATTTTAGCATATTCTACGGTACAAGCATTACCTATAAAAGCAGTTTTGCATTTTTGTGTAGGTGAAACGAAAAACTATAGAGATTGAAATTGACAACTCCTTCAGAAAATTCTGGGTAGCAAATATTTACTGTCTGCGAGATATAAACCTCACAAAGAATAGCATTTAATAAAATAAAAAATCTTCGCGAATATATCTTCGAGTGAAATTCGCAATAATGTCACTTGACGCGACCGTTGGATCAGAAATCTAATTGTGCACTAAATCCACGATGGATGATGGACAAACATAAGCTACTGTCATAGTGTATTGCACATAATTGGCACAGCCTACACGTATTAATGTATGTCCAGCTAAATGGTTCAGAATATCGAAGGTCGATGGTACAAGCGTGATTATTCATGTAACCCATTGTTATTGCTATTGCATTGCAAACAGGCGTATTTAGCGGTGAGCCGGCAATGTGATAATAGGATTAAAAGTGTTAAATATTGTAAGCGAGTAGCTTACAATATTTACCAATATTTATTTTGTACTAATAAATGGTATCAGGAAAATATAAAGCTGAAGAGGTTTTTTGTGTAAAAGTTTTATCTTCCCACTTTGTAGTCGTATTGAAAAGGATGTGTACCTACATAATAGTGCAGTGGCTATTTGGATGTCTTCGTATTACAATAAATGCTGCTGAGCTGAAATTTGGAATTTTTTCGGTCTTTGGAATTCATAATGGAGGGTAGCTTTGAAAAATGCTCCAGCAATATCTTAAATACTGCGTTTTGCCAAAAGCGCAGTCAGTGCGTGTGCATAATCACTAGTAACTTACTAGTGATTCTGTGCCGTGCATTAGGTAGGTATAGTAAAACCTGCCGAATTCTACAGCACCCTCGCCGTACGCTTGTTACATTATTTGGAACCCCTCTTGTCCGTAAACCTTCCATAATCTTTTCAGTACCTTCCAATAATCACAAAAGTGCAGATACTTTACATACATTTTTTTTATTTATAAAATGAAAACCACAGTGTCTAAGACATTTGAGACATTTTTTTTAAATGAACTCAAAGAACGTTGTCAAAACTACTCTAGACTGAATTGTTAGAAAATATGAAATGATTTTAGTATTTCTTGTTGAAATAACTGAGCATTGAACATCGCTCGTCTTGAATAATTAAAGTGTGATCCTCAACCGAGTGTTATTGATAGGTATTGGTAGTCGCCACGCCTGTCTAACTAACGACGGTAATGTCACCTAACAACCGATTTAATAACAACACGTTTGCCGCCAAATAGAAGTAGGCGTCAAATAATGAAATTTACCACAGCTCTACATAATAAAAGAATAATTTGAAAGCTACAAATTAATTTATTCGTAGTTTGAAAGTATTCGTAATTGGTTTCCACAATATTCAAAATAAATTAACATTTTTCTTATTCGTTAAGCTGAGATTGTGAGTAAAAGTAATTTCGTTTCAAAGAACAATCGTGGCAGAAAACGTTAAGAAACGCTCGACGCCGCAAACTCGGTTTATATTCCCATCCACTTACAGATATCACTTTATACTTGTAGGGAGATGTGTGTTCCCGTTTGGTGTAAAAGGTCCCGTTTCATTATTAATATTGGTCTCAATTAGAGCGGAGGCGGCGTGCGGTGGCGAAGGCGGCGCCCGCGACGGCTGTCACCATAACCGGAGCCGAGTTAACCGCCTCTCCGAGAGTAATTACACTGAACTTCATTTAACTTCCTCAGCTCAGTCCAAATACCAGTACCACTAAGCACTGTACTTACTTTACTTAGCCCGTAACAAAACGATGCAATTTTAAGTAACGGTCCGGCGGGTGAGTCGAAAGCTTGTATAGCTTAATGTACTTACAGAAATAAACTTTCCCGCAGCTGAACTGCCGCCGTCGGATACCGAGCTGATTGTTAGCTTTTTGTTATTTGTACGAGCCATTGTAAGAACTAACATAAAGCTAACACCACCAAACGTATAAACTGCGAAATCTCTGTTATGAAGGGAAATGATATTCGTGTTATCTTTTGTTCTTAGACGTCGGTGAAGTTTGTTTTATGCTGGCCGTCGTTTCGTCGCAGTAGGTGCCTATATAATATCATTGTTGTATCCATTATAATCTTAGTATACGAATATACTCACGTACACGTACAATTTATTAGGCATCGTAAAGTTCATCTCAGTTCGCAGTCCATCAAAATAAACGCCGCTTGTAATATTACCCTTAAAACGAAGACGAAATAAAATTAATTGTGCCACAAAATTGTAGATGCTATTTTGGAATGGTATCAAAATATCAACAAGTGATCGTAGAACTTTATCGCAATAACACTGCAGGAAAAATACGTTGATACAGAAGTAATAACTTAACGGCGAAGCACGCCTCGAAGAAAACGGAAACACTCCAAACGACTAAAAGATTTGAGATATTCACAACAGCCATTATAAATAGATCAGGCCACGAGCTAACACGACTTGATACATGCATATCAAATATTCAGTATTTTATAAGAGACTTGAATCATATTATACTCTACCTTGCATGTTTGCAATAAATGTAGAGCAGGAGAGTTCACACATAGTCCGTGGAGAGCAAATAAACGCGCGGCCGAAATTGGATTGTACCCATATTCATCAATCGAACAATGATTTGTATCTCTACTGATTTTCTATTCTCGTGTGCCCTTCCAGTAACTTCTATACCTCGGTGTGAGGTCGTATGTTACGATTTTTACGTGGAATATTGGCGTTGTTTGCAACCTCACCTATAAAAGGGGCGTGGGAAAAGGCTGAGAAGTGTTTAGAGTAGAGGTCAGCGGAGGATCGTCGATACATTCTCAGATATTATATCAGGCCCCACTCGGCAGGTATAGAATAAGGCTTTAGTAGCTCTTACAGCCTGATGAATCACCTCATAAATTGTAGCTTACGGCATCCTCCGTGCGGGACGCAAGTGCCGTGCTTCGGAACATTTGGCGCCCTGAAAAATGTCCTATTTTCTGGACAGGTGGCTGAAATAATCTTACGTAGAAATTCTGGACTCGGCTCACACCTTCCTGATATGTTTTGATATAAAAAGTGATCCTGATAAAAGCGATATTGTCGTTTTTGTTGTTGTAAAAAAATAAAATAAAAAATGCGTATTTTATTTACGCAATAAAATAATAATAGAACGCTGTACATCTACGAGTATTGATTCGATCCGTCAACCGTGTAATAAATATGGCCCCTTAAGTCAAGACTTCGGCGTAGAATAGTATATAATATAGTACTAAAAACTACTATCCAAGTAGGTACTTTATAAAATCAGTTCCAGTTATAGATAAAACTTTTTGCGTTTTCAATTTGTTACGCTTCTAAAAGCAATCTAAGTAATGCAAAAAACTCGTACTAAAAATTAAAACTTGTTTGGTAAAATATTTCGACGAAATGTATACAAGGTCTGGCGGCTTCATTAAGATTTGTAATTTCCAGTCGGCGGAAATTACACACGAGCTAACTCATATTGCAGGCGTCAAATACAGTTGAAAGGAAGTGCTAGTGTATATGTACATACCTATAGTAAACATACATATAACTATATACATTGTACTGTTGCAGTTACAATGCACAATAAAAATTGGATGTGCGAGTAACTCTACACAAAACATGTTTGTTGTATCCTAAAATCCTAACATGCTGAATTCATATATTGCAAGTCAATTGAATTGAATAAATAGAGGCAAAAACTCGTATTTTATTACCCGATTGAAAAGAACTAAATAATATTTCAGGGTCTTAGTTATATATATTCCAAAATTAAGCTCAATCGGTTTTCTTGGATTTAATAATAATTATTTTTTCCCGATTTTTGTCACTTTTAAATTGTACGTATAACCAATAAGTAAAGTATCTACAAAAGGAACTTTGACAAGGTTTATAATAACCACAAACCAGAGATACAAAGCTTAATTATTAAGGGCGTTGGATTTTTTACTTATTTTATTTTGGACACGACATCTTGACTCCCTTATGTTTCGATCAACGGTCAATGTACCTAAACAAAGATATATTTTTAGCTCGAGAAATTGGCAAAAGTGACTCCGAGTGTTTCTGACGGCTGAAGTACCAAGTCGGTGCATATGACAATTTGACAGCATTTTAATATCATATTTTCCAAACAATGCAGCTCCAGTGAAGCGTTCAATACATGCCTTCAAGCTATGCAATCTTGATGCCGAGTCAAAAACAACAGCTATTTCTTCTAGACATTTTTCGGAACAAATCTTCCCAAGTTTTCTCGCCAATATAAAAATGAGTAATAGGGTATGTAGGCGGGTGTAATGCGACAATATTAATGTTCCGGCACGAAGTTAGCAACACTGTTTCGGGGATCTGCGTTTAGGATCCCATGTGTGTTAGCACATTCAACAGGTAATAAGGCATAAATTTCAGCCAAATGATGACAGGTATCCCATTATCGCCTCTTGCCAAAATCCCGAAAACTGCCCGCCTTATATTAAGGGTAGGGCTTAATTTATTACAGAAAATATCCATGACGCCTAGATAAGTAATATTAGCTTTCATTATATACCTCAATATGTCATTTATTAAATAAATAAATCATCAAAACAGAAAACCTTATTATTATTTGTGGTTGACGTTACGTTGCCTAAATTATTGCATTTTAATAATGTCATTAAGACTTAATCAACACAAAATGTTATGATTCTTAATTGCCTAGCACTCAGTAATTTTTACGTGATTATTTTTAACAAGCCGTATTTTATTAAAGAAAACACTTAATTCGCTGCAAGATTATTCAATTACGCTACCTAATTAGATCACTTGCCAGATCTCACTTTTACTTCATTATGCTTGATATTCTGTGAGATTTTTCTTAACGAGACGATGGTAAGTAGTAAGTAAGCAAGCCTAATCAAATGAAGGCCGTGACCCTGTGATATCGTCATGACACTCTAATTTATATTCACGTATACGAATGCTAAAAATAATAAGGTTATATTATGACCCCTGTTCTGCGTGTACGTAATGTTAACAAATTGCTTCTTTTGCATTTGCGAACGAATACTTTACCGAGAAATGCTTGTTTTTGTTTATTACGCAGTTTGTTACCTACATCTACCACCTACTAGGTGATATGAAATGGTGTGTTGATACTTAAAGGTGACGTTTTATTATTACTAGTTAATCGCTCCATTGCTGGATTTGTTTTGAAATTATCATTCAATGATTTTAAAGACGATCCGTTAATTTATTTCTGAACTCGAGGCTGGAACCTGGAACACAATAATATTTTTCTAGAAAACACTATACCTACCTCCTCTACAAACTTAGCATTAGGTTAGCAACATCTCTATATACCATATCTGCATAAATTCTAAGAGTATAATTACGAAATTATTAGAGATTCTAATATTTACCAGCAGTTTCTAAATGCGTTGTCGGTCCATCAGTACCTTACCTTCTGCAATCTTCCTTTCTTTCATTACCATCATCATCTCAGTCGTAGGACGTCCACTGCTGAACATAGGCCTCCCCTTTGGACTTTCATATTATGTACGGGTTGGAAGCGGCCTGCATCCAGCGTCTTCCAATGCTCTTTATACGGTCGTCTGTCCATCTTGTGAATGGACGTCCTACGCTGCGTTTGGTAGTCCGTGGTCTCCACTCGAGCACTTTTCGACCCCATCGGCCATTCGCTCCTTCCTTTACAATTTGTATAATACATATGTAGCTTTGTTGTGGAGGATGTATTCGTATTAAGGAAGTTTGCGTATTCAGTAAGTATACCTAGGTACAAGTACTAGTAACAACAAAAGCTCATCAATATAATATTATACCTAAATGTACGTCCACTCTATATAATCTGAGCTTATGATCTCAGTAATCCGACCACAGAATTCGCTCCGGTATTTGGTCACGCCACTGGTTGCGGATATCGATATAGTATATAATATTATAGCTAATCGGGGCATAGTTATTTGTGCATTGGGTATCTGGGCACTCGATTAAGATGGAATAATAATATACTTTGCCAGATTTATACCATTTATCCAAACTCATACATATCTATAAAAAAATCACCATGCGGTAGTGGCCAAAGAGTTAGGGGGTGAAGACGTGATTACGCATAATCTTAACATAATAATAATAATAATTGGGGTTTATACTCCAACAGAACAGGTTACCCTACTTACACTGTCTGAGTCAAATCACAATATAACATGCCTAGCAAAAGTCAAAAGCCCGGGTATAAGCTGTATTTGAGAGCGTCATAATTGGGCTTAAACTAAGAGATCCCACAAAAATAGTGGTCATTATTGCGCAATAATTGTGGGTATCATAGTAACATAAATAGCATTTCTCGAAGTCCTCGCAAGTATGTATGTATGGGAGCGGACTCATATGTGCTGCGCAGTCCTCGACCGCTTGACATGTTAATGAACACTTCCTGTTGTTTTAAGGTCTCTTAGCTCTAATAAATGACATCACGAAACGTGTTTTAACGATTTCCTCCCATTTTCCTTAACACTGCCCATTGTGGGTATGACAAAACGAACAATAGAAAAATTATGAGAATTTCAACCACAATGGAGTAATTAATCGAAGAGGTTTCCTTATATTTGCTTTTTATTATCCTGTTGTCACATATAAAATGTTATTCACTATAATATTATTTGCATCAATAAAAATGATTACCTTTTTCTTGAATTATACAATCAGGAACTCGTTTTTTTCCAAACTGTTTTATTGTAAACAAATTATGGTGGGTGTCGACAAGTCGAGAATAGTTATAGAGGTAGTTTCTATTCTTTGCCGAGAGTAAGATTTAGATTTTAGATTGCATACCTATTAAATTGGCCGATATTTTTAAAAATTTATGTGGCGTTAATGAGTGAAATAATTAATTAATAATTTTATTAAAAAGCGTTAATTTTAGAATTGGTTTTAAACTTTGTTTTAGACTTAGGTACTACCGTTATCGTAAGTTTAATAAAATTTCCTTAATTTCGCATGGAAATTGCACAAATCACGCCAGAATTGGTCATAGGTCCTCACAGGAGTGTAGACAAGTATTAAAATAGATAAAGCTAATAATACTCATTTGTTATAAATAATGGGCTGGCGTATCGTTTTACATTGATAAAAGTCAAGGTTGATTGCATACAAAATTAATGGTATTATTAAATACGAGCGTCAAGATGGCGGTACCAAGTCTTGGATTTGCATGAAACATATACCAATATTTAGTACCTATTTAGTACCTCCGATCAAAAAATTAGTACCTCAACAGAAAAGCTGCGGCACAGCAAAAACGTTGGTCCCGCCATCTTGACGTCAAGATGGCGGGACCAAATTGATCCGCTGCTTTCTGGAAGTTCTGATGAATTAAAATATTTAGTACCTATTTAGTACCTCTCAAATATCTTTTTAGAATTTTTATAACTTTTACGGTTTTAAAGATATTTAGCAAAAACCTTGGTCCCGCAATCTTGACGTTTTTAAAAAAACGTTTCACATCTAAACGCAAAGTTTTTCTTAAATTATTTTCTGGTCAATATTTAGTACCTTTTTGGTAGTAAATATTCGCCTTTCACAAGTTTGTGCCTGTGACTCCGTCTGCTTGGAATAAGCATTTTTTTATTCCCCATACAAACTTTTATGCTTTTCTGGAAGTTCTGATGAATTAAAATATTTAGTACATATTTAGTACCTCTCAAATATCTTTTTAGATTTTTCGTAACTTTTACGGTTTTAAAGATATTTAGCAAAAAGCTCCAAGCTTCTTTGCGCCCTGTTAAAGTATGAAATCCGGAATAATAACTATCCTATGTTATTTTCAGGGTCTCAAACTATCTTCTTACCTAACTAAATTTATCGGATTAAAAAAAAATTGTATGTTTTTTCTAAGTAGGTATGTTAAATATGTGTATTTTGTTTGTTAAAATATTAATTACTTAGTGATTATATTAACAAAGATCATTTTTCAGTATACATAATATGTATAGGTATTTCAGTCCGGTCAAAATGGACATCAGAATTATTATTGGTATAATTAATAATAATAAACTGCCAAAAGTCACTAGCAATTCTATGTGTGCTAGAAAAGTTATTCCAGTCATATTTTCAATTACTAATGTGTACGATACTAGATTTTTTTTATATTATTTTGGTCGGTTAAAAAGAAATATACAGTAATTTGGCTCCATAGAAAAATGGCATAAAAATTATCATGTGGAATGATAGGTTCTCAAATGACAAACCGATCAAGCCGAATATCGTAATCAGACCCTCATAATCATGTGGAATTAAATGTACCTTTATAGAAAGAAATGATAATATTATGCGAGCTAAAATTCAAATATTCTATCAGCATACATCCAGTAGGTCTGTCAGAGCTCCATAATCAGTTCAGCTCATAACACCAGAATTTCGAATTGTCACCGAACTTAAATAATACCAACATGTGATAACATTTTAGCTAATTCTGTCTTATATAACTCTACTCTTTGACGACCTCTGTGGTGCGGTGGGCTAATACCCGCCTGCAACGCAGAAAGTTGCGGGTTAGATTCCCGCATGGGACAAATGTTTGTATGATCCACAGGTATTTGTTTCTGGTCTGGGTGGTTTTTCAATATCTATTTTAAGTATGTATTTACAAAAGAAAAGTATATAAGTATTATATCCGTTATCCTAACCACCATATTACAAGCATTAAGTTGCTTAGTTTGGGGTTAGGTGGCGCTGTGTGAAACGTCCTGAAATATTTATTTTTTTATATGATTTATTGAGATAAAATTACCCCTGTTTTTACCCTTCCCTTTTTTGTAAAAAAAAATAATCGGATTTATGATTAAAATTGCCCTGAAGTTGTAGAAATAAAACTAAATAAACTTAAAATATACCGACCCCAAAAAATATAGTACTTCTATTAGTAGGCAGATATAATCAAGTTACCCAAGATAACCAAAAAAGCTTATATCTTTAGACTTGTAGATGTTTCTGCCATTTTTCTATGGAGTCAAATTACTGTATATTTCTTTTTAACCGATCAAAACCGGAGGTACCGGGGATAGACTACCTTTGCAGGAGGTCGTCTAGGTGGGTACCCCAACAGTGCCAGTTATTCTACCGCCTGAGCAGTAATGTCCAAACATTACTTTAGCTAGTGAAATTACTGGGCTAAAGAGTCTTAGCATCTTATGACTCTTGAGTAAGAAACGTTGGTGCAGTACACCTAGAATTGCACATCATTGTGAAATTCTGGGTAGCACTGTACTAATTATGGGCAGCGTTATCTCTTACCAACAGGACAGCGTCTTGCTCGTCTTCTTACTTCTCCACATAAAAAAATAATAATTTTAAAAAATCGTAAACAAGTAATTGAAAATATGACTTGGAATAATTTTATTACTTTTCTAGCACACATAGAATTGCTAGTGACTTTTGGCAGTTTATTATTAATAATTATACCAACAATAATACTGATGTTCATTTTGACCGGACTGAAATACCTATAAATATTATGTATACTGAAAATTATCTTTGTTAATATAATCACTAAGTAATTAATATTTTAACAAACAAAATGCACACATTTAACATACCTACTTAGAAAAAACATATTTTTTTTAATCCGATAAATTTAATTTGGTAAGAAGATAGTTTGAGGCCCTGAAAATAACATAGGATAGTTATTATTCCGGATTTCATACTTTAACAGGGCGCAAAGAAGCTTGGAGCTTTTTGCTAAATATCTTTAAAACCGTAAAAGTTACGAAAAATCTAAAAAGATATTTGCGAGGTACTAAATATGTACTAAATATTTTAATTCATCAGAACTTCCAGAAAAGCATAAAAGTTTGTATGGGAAATAAAAAAATGCTTATTCCAAGCAGACGGAGTCACAGGCACAAACTTGTGAAAGGCGAATATTTACTACCAAAAAGGTACTAAATATTGACCAGAAAATAATTTAAGAAAAACTTTGCGTTTAGATGTGAAACGTTTTTTTAAAAACGTCAAGATGGCGGGACCAAGGTTTTTGCTAAATATCTTTAAAACCGTAAAAGTTATAAAAATTCTAAAAAGATATTTGAGAGGTACTAAATAGGTACTAAATATTTTAATTCATCAGAACTTCCAGAAAGCAGCGGATCAATTTGGTCCCGCCATCTTGACGTCAAGATGGCGGGACCAACGTTTTTGCTGTGCCGCAGCTTTTCGGTTGAGGTACTAATTTTTTGATCGGAGGTACTAAATAGTACTAAATAGGTACTAAATATTGGTATATGTTTCATGCAAATCCAAGACTTGGTCCCGCCATCTTGACGCTCGTTATTAAATGCAATAGGTATTAGCTTACGGTCCTGTTAATTGTGTAGGAATATTACAGCGATTTCACGTTGTAGCCAAAGAAATTGTTTATTGATAAACGATTATAATTAAACAGTTTTAATGGATCAATAACAGTTAAAGATTACGTTAAATAAGAGTAATAAAATCGCCATAATATATTATTATTTGGCATTTATAACTGAGTGAAAAAACTGTTTAAAAAACTACCGCGAGCACTACCAACCGACTAAGAATTTTTGTAAATATCTCAATAGTTCCGGACAAATTCGATATTATACTTTATCAGAATCACACAAACTGAGCAACAGCTTATTACACTACTATAGCAGTACTGAATTTTTGTATATTATCCACACGTCAATCTACAGAAAATCCAAGTGCACCAAACCACTCAGATGGCAGCGTGTTTTTTCGGAATAAAGGCATTTGCTTCAAAAACAAGCCTTAAATGCCACATCTTCGTGAATCCTATTTGTGTAATGACCAATAAATTATAATTAGAAACTAATATTTACCCGCATATGAGTACAGCCAGATTAACTTACTTAAGTTTTATTATACAATGTTCATGTCTAGTTGCAAAAGTTACTAAACGAAAAGGTGCATATAAAAGGTCTTCCATTCGTCATTTCAGCCTGACCAACTTCAAAAATAATCGATTTTCCTTAAAATAATGACTGGTTGGGACTGAGAATATTAATAATATTATTATAGTAGCATTTTATATGTCGTCACCATCCCATATTATATAAACCTTTGTAATGTATTTTTCTATCGGTGGTTTAGATTAATGAGAGAAATTATCTTATTAAAAACTAAATCGGTACAACTTTTCATAACAACTTGTAGAAATAAAAAAATAATTAAATGATGATCTATAATTTATTCATAAAGTAAAAAGGATTAATTTTAATGATGATCTATAATTATATATTCAAGCATCCATGAGGCTTAAAAACTTTGTAATCAATGCATCTGTAACTTATACGTAGACCTCGATCTGAAAGTTGAGGCCAGATGATCTGTCACTCTTCAGACGAATGTTGGCGTATGAGAAGCCTACTCCTCCTGCGGTCACGCTGGCGATGGCGTCGGTGTGGTCCAAATCACGGGCTATGATACCCTGGAAAAGAAAAAAAATCATCAAAATAAATATGTCAAAATGATAATAAATTGTTGTTGTTCAGAACATGAAAAATCCAGAAAAATGTTAGCATCTATTTTAACTTTTTAGTAATCTTCAAAGTTTGAAATCAAGGTCGAACTACAGCAACACCTGGCAAAAATCAAGCTATGGGTAGAACTGAATGGAACAACAAAAGGAAGGCCTTTGCCCAGGAGTTGGACTAAAACAGGCTATTATTATAGCCTGTTTTGACTATTTTTTTTTTAAATAAATATTTCAGGACATTACACACAGCGCCACCTAACCCCAAGGTATTATAAATATAGTAATCTTGAAACACCGGCAGTCTACTGCGCTGGTTGGACAAATCAATGTCCAACAAGTCTTTATAAACGTATTCTTTCTTAACTTTATTAATAAATAATATGTTTTCAGAACACTTTTAGCGTTCCCAAGCATTCTGTGCCACAAAAACGCGGTCCGTTGCCTTATGATAGCGTTGAAGTCATCGATATAATAGGTGTTTCAATCGTAACAATACAAGGAAAATACCTTCTTAACCGGCTATTAAAACATACTTGAGCTTTTTAGGAGTTTTATGGGACCATATTACAGTACTTAATCCTATACACATATCCTACTACACAAAATAATATTTAAAAAAAGATACAATTATGAGTTAGGTAACAAACATTTAAATAATAGAGCGCTAAGCTGTGTATTTTGACCTTAGTACTCCGTCATCCTTATATTTATAAACCGATTTGGAAAGTTCTTATAAATAATGACTGTTGTTAAAGAGAAAAGTACCTTAAGAAGTCTAGTAAGTCTAAAATTATGTCAGGTTAGCACATAAAACAGCTTTTATAAAAATTTACTTAATTATTTTAATAAATTAAAACTTTTAATAAAAGAGACGCTTTCATCAAAGAAAAAAGTACTAATACCCAGATCAGTAAGCGCCTACCATCTTCAAATTTTTTGTGTATTTCGTAACCGAAGCCCTCGTTATTTTTGACTAAGGGTAGGAAATCCCAATTATGTATTTATTTGGGTCACCACAAAATCATACGTCGGCCTATAATACTCGTACGATCGTTAAGCTTTAAATATTATCTTTTTTAGATAGAGCAGGAAATTATTTAAGAATTTAATGAAATCTGAAATGGAAAGCACTTTGACGTCAATATTCGAGTAAGTAATAAAAATGTCAATCATTTTACTTCAATTTAAAAAAAACAAAAATACACTTATAATAAGGTTTTATAAAATACAAGCTTATGCTCGCGGCTTTACCCTCGTGGAGAAATCCTTTCTTAGAGGATGTCTACGCCCTAAAACCTACCTATATGCAAAACTTCAACTCAATCCGTCCAGTGGTTTGGGCTGTGCATTGATAGATCAGTCAGTTAGTCACTTTTTCCTTTTGTATGTATATTTAGACTAGGAGCGCCCAGCTGTTTTGCTATTCGATCGTTCGATGGTTTTTATACAGACTATTACTTAACTGGTGATTTTATTAAAGTTAACCGTTTCCAATGTTTATTACGCTGCGGATGGCCGATGGGGTCGAAAAGTGCTCGAGTGGAGACCACGGACTAGCAAACGAAGCGTAGGACGTCCACCCACAAGGTGGACAGACGACCTTATAAAGGTCGCCGGAAGACGCTGGATGCAGGTCGCTTCCAACCGGTACATATGGAAGTCCAAAGGGGAGGCCTATGTTCAGCAGTGGACGTCCAATGGCTGAGATGATGATGATGATGTTTATTACCATCCTTTATTTCTAATAGATACATTTTCCCCAGCCTTAGGGAAACTTTTAGAAAATGCTATTTAACATTAAGTTAGTCCTAGCGTTATGCTACATGAATAATTAGTAAATAAATGAACCGAGTAACGTTAGGCCGGATTATTATAATAATTATTAATTAATATACCTATTACAGAGCGGGTGTTTTGTCTAATATGGTCTAATCCTATATTTGTAGTATTAAAGTGTGCTAAATAATTAAAACACAAAAAAAAAATTACTATTAATTATAATTATAGCAAATAATATTATAACACATTAATTATAACACAAATAAGATAGATAAATATTACTTATAGCACCTTGTACGAAATATTTTTAGGCAATTGATATTCTAATGGAGTAGCCTCAAGGAAATGTCACATATTATTTGATCAAGGTGTAGATATAATGTTTCCTTAGAAGCAGAGGAAAACACTTGCCATAATCTTAGCGGTATTCCCCGATGACATTTAGTATATTATATTTGAATTATAGATATGTAACTAACCTTATTTATTGTGTTATGTACTTATACACAATCTGTAAGGGAATCGTGACTGAATGACTGATCTATTAATTAAAAAGAAATCTAATTTTATAATGATATTTTGCCTGGATGCTACCATGTTTCGGATGGCACGTTAAACTTTTACAATCATGATACATTGTACCTGTTTGTCTTAATATTGATTTACATTACACAGTAATAGGTTCACCAATATATTTTTAGATCGTGGAAAATCTGTACAAATAAATACTCAAGTTTTAATGATTGTAGGTTTTCAATTCATTAACATTTATGAAATGTAGGATGGCAAAGGAAAAGTCAAAAGTCAGAAGGAAGCTACCAAAATGTAAGCAAACCATTTAAAATCCTTTTCAAGGTTCTATTTGTAATCCTTTCACTGAATACGAACAAAGGGTTCACGGATTTTATATTTATTCCCACTTTATCAGATTTACATTACCTTTACCTACCATTTTATTATGCTTGCCTTTTGCCTTATTTGAGTGCAGGAATTTCCATTTTGGCTGAGACAACAAATGTTTGTTTTGGCAACAAATCTACTAATAGCGTTTACTTGGCTGTTTAACTAGAAATACGAGTGCTACGGAGTTGCTGACACATTGTTCTATATATTCCTTGAATGTTACATCACGTATACCTACGTTAGTAGATACCTACCTAAATAAGTAATCTACTTATTTATTGTTTTTATTATAGTTGACTTCGTTTATTTATGGGCTAATAAGAACACGATTTCATAGAAATCTAATAAGGCAAACTATAATCTTAGATAACCCACTACTCACTACCTACTTGCCAATGGTTTGAATCATTTCGTTTTTCTACATGTATAAGTTGGCACGCATAATACATATATGTATATTATGTATGGACTATGAATTTATGAAGTATTTTATTAAAGGGATTTATGAACTAGATATTACCTAAATATATCTAGTTCTTCAGCCTTAATATATATGCACTTATTTTTGTACTAGATAAATAGATAAAACCTAGTATAGTTAGGGAGTCCATTATTTTCTCAGCCTTTTTAATAATGGCACTTGCTACAAAAATATGCCGAATAATTCGAACAAAATTAAAAATACCTAAGTTGATTCTACGTTGAAGAAGACCCTCGCAACAATTTGGGTTCACAGTTCAGAAGGGTTTGAAGAACTTTGAAGAGATTCGCTTGTTTAAACCTCGTTGAAACGGCGCGGTATTACAAATAGAATAAAACTCATTGAAATTGCTAAATAAGGGCTTACCTTTATAATTTGTTGTCCTGGGTCCGAAAAGAATACTTCTTTGACCCTTTTCTTGAGCGGGATGGCATTGTACTCGGCCTTCTCCTGCCAAAGCAGTCTATTGTTGAAACTAGTGCCTATTATGAGGTCTTTACAATAGCTGACACACACACATGAGAGGAGGACAATTAGTATGACGGGAGTGGTTTTCATTTTGTTGTTAATAAGTATTATTTCACGTAATATCAGGTCCGTGGACGGCGGTCGACTGGTAAGACTGGTGACTATTAACTGTGGCCTATGATGACTGACCAGTTGGGCCGTGTGTTGCATGTGACTCACAACTTGTTTACCTTTGTCATAAACTTTACGTACAGGATAAAGGTGAAGATCTCGCATACTAATGACTTTTGAAGGGAATTTTTATGTCAACATAATTAGTAAACTAGTTGTTAGATAGTAGGTAATAGATAGATAGATAGTTCTGTATTGAAACACAATAATATGACATAGGTAAATTGAAACTAGACCAAAATTTAATAAGCTAAGTGTTAGGATCAGCGGTCTTATCGTTAACAATGATCTCCAGACTACCGTTTAGGGGAGAGGAAAATATTGATATAATTCACAGTATTATTATAGTTATGTCAGTATCCAACAATAATTTATCAAATACCTAACGTTCTGTGACCAATTCATTCGCGCTTTCAAATTGGCAATTTCTGCTACTTTATTTATTTTAATTAAGCTCCCGAACAGATGAACCGATTTTGAATTAGTTTTTTTTGTTTGAAAGGTAAGTTAGTCGATGGCTGCCGCTACAAAATGGCGGATTACTTATATTTTTACAACTTTCTCAATGGTTATAAAATGAAAGGGCTTGACTAGTAGTATACAACTCAAATTTTGATAAAATTCAAATCCAAGATGGCCGCCACCACAAAATGGCGAATTACATATTTTTATAGGGTTTAAATTTTCAATTGAATTAACTCGTTTTAAATGCTAAAGCTCTATTGAAATAGAATAATTTTTGCATTTTAATGTAAAAGGTTATTCTTAGTCGCTAGGAAATTTTGAAAATGTACTTTTGTCCTTTGATGTAAATAGATTTATTTTAGAAAATATAACTTTAACGGTATATTAATACAAATTCTATTTGAAATAACAACATAATCACCCTCGGTTCATTAAAGACGGAATTATGCGACGATAAATAAAACAAATTCAGAACTCGTTCTTCCTTGTAGTCGGCTAAAAAGTTATGTTTTTAATTCAAATGCATAACATGATGCGTACGAATAATTCAACGATAACCTCGGCGTAAAGGTTACGTCATCGGTCAGCAGCGATCAAATTATCTCATCCGCTCTTTATAACACATATTAACGTTTTAATTCCAATATTTTAATTGTGTTCTGTCTTTTGGAAAGGCACTGTAGGTATTTTAATTTACTGGGTTAAAAGTCTTAACATCTTATTATTATGATTCTTGAGTAAGTAGGTGCAGGGCGCCTAGAATTTTGCATCATTGTGAAATCTTGGGTGGCACTGTATACTGATATTATGCGCAGCGTTATCTCTAACCATCACCATCAAGTGAGCGTCTTGCTCGTCTTTTTACTTCTACGCATAAACAAATATAAAATGTTAATATGCTTATGCATCTTTACTCGTGCTACATCTTACTCAATCCAAACTAAGTACTACTTAATAGGTAGTTAAGTTTATGTTAAGTAATAAAGAAAACTTAGGGAAGAGACTGGCTACCACAACACAGGATATCCTAGTGTGGGGCCAGTGGACACCATAGGTTATAATCTATTAGTTCATAAGCAATTAGTTTAAAATTTTTGTGTAACCATGTACATCACATCTATCTTAAATAAATAAATATTTCATTTCATTTTATATATTTCATTATGAATATAGGAAAGAGGATTTCTCAACGTGATAACCCGGGCTAGTTACGACAACCTTGCCAATATTCTGCCACGATCCGTTCCGGTTGGAAGGGTAAGGTGGCGAGGGGAATTACTGCGACTAAATAAATGTAACATCTTATGCATCTAAATGAAAGCGCAGTGTTGCTTAGGTCTTCATTTCTTTTTGAATATCATGTTAAACTTTGACTGTAATCGGTCGGCGCAATCTTCTAGAGGTAACAACATCTTTTAGATTATAAAAGACACATTTTTTAATTTTTTTATGTATTTTTTGAGAATACATGGATATATAAGTGAGGACAAATATTAAACATATAAAACCTATAATAAAACAAAGCAAATCATGCATCTCAACATGTGCCGCGTAGAAAGAATCTCGTTTGCATTTTATTTATCGTCAGATCTAGGTTACAATGTGACTTTGTAATATTGTTTTCGAATATTGCTTAACTCCAGCTTCGTCATGCGTCATACACACCTAACACATAAAATAATACCAAGAAAATACTCGTACTTAAGGAAAAAACAAAGCATTAAAAAATGATCTATTTTGCGATGGATAATAAAAACAAAGTGCAAGAGCGCCGAGCACCTTATCTGTTAGGATTCTGTGTAAAGCAGTTCTGAGCATAATTTATTTCTTGCAAAGAAGCAAAGTAGGTATGCCTCAGAAGCCAAGAGCGTTTGTACACATTAACGCGGCACACCTCATGAAAAATCGCTTAGGAGAGGCGCCGGAGTAAACGTTACGTAATATGGAGTACGTTCTATATTAAAATGCATCTAACCACCAAACAAACTCTTCTTGATGTTTAAGAGAACGGCGAGCACGTTAAGTCTGGACGATCTCTACCAGGGTAGCGTGTACCGACTTGGCTAAAGTATTTCAACTTTTAACTAAGAGGTGCTTTTGTTTTTTATTCCATGTTAGAATGCCGGACTGCTCTATCTGCAGGCAAGTAGAGTGGAGAAGCAACTTTTTTATCTAGCTGATTAAATCTCAGCACACTGTAACTATGTCCACTCCGCAGTTAGAACTATTTAGTGCTCTGCATTGCGTAATGCGTTGATAAAATTGGGGACAATTTTACTAGCCTATTTAGAGAGATAATATTTGCATTAGTGGCCTAATGGAATTATGAACAGCTTTTAATTCCAATTTTATTTTTAAAAGAGTATCTCCATGGGTAGGTTCTATTGATTTAGATTCCAATTGTCTCAAGTGATGACATTAAATTGGTGTTCTCAGTCATGACATGTTTGTGCCAGGAACACACAAAATAAATTAAAAACATATAAAAGGAAGAAGAGACTAGTGACTGCTGCTTATAGTCCTTTCCAAAAAGCCTGTTGTCAACATCTCATCAGATTAGAAGATAGAGAAGATACATAAAAAGCGTTAAACATCTGTATTCGACCCCCAGTCTTATTGAGGAAACCATGTCAGAATTTAAACTAAAATTATTACACAAACTATTTATCAGTGGTAATGTCTGTAAGCGCTGAAGCACCCACGTTTGTTTGAGGTCGTATAGTTGGCGAAATGAGTGCGGATACAGAGAGTTGTTCTTATCTCGTGAGCCCAGTCCGAACTGAGGCTTGCACTCGTGCCAGTGAATTCGACAATATAGGATTAGACCAGATTAGACAATACACTCGCTCTGTAGTATATTAATTAATTATTATAATAACGCCTAACGTTAGCCGTTAGGCTCGGTTTACATTGATGGGATACACAAACGTGTTTTCTTCGAGCGTTGGTATTGGTTTTGTCTTTTTATTTAGAAATGAGACCGAAGCTGTTTTCATGTAAAAAATGTTATCTATGGTTGTGAAGTAGGTAGAATTATCTATCTATCTATTGTTTTTTTTTCGAGACCATGATCATGACCATGTAAAAAATGTTATCTATGGTTGTGTAGTAGGTAGAGTTATCTATCTATCTATTGTTTTTTTTTCGAGACCGGTTACTAAAAACTAAAAACCTAGGGCCTGTATAATTACCTCTTTGCATGACTATACTTATGTATAATGTACGTTTGTTAGTCGAGGTAAGTGTCACCTAGATGTACCTAATTAATAGTCTTTGAAATGAAATAAGGTACCTCTTTCAATTACTTTATAAAATATTCAACTAATCAATTGCTTATTTTTCTGTACAGGGTTTGTAGATAAGTAAATACAAGAATATCTAGATCCAATTGGTTTGTATTCAAACGCTAAAGGCAAAAGCAGTTATAGAAATTCATCAAACAGTTTTCAGTGATTTCAGATCGCTTTGATATTAATAATAACAAATTCAAATCTTCAAACTTATCTATTACAGAAATGTATTACCAAAATAGAAATAAGAAAGACTGAGGATTATGTTCTTCGATATTTGTATTTTAACACAGTGTTATTTTGTACGGTATTAAAATAAAATAGCTGATGAAATAATATCCCATCAAAAACATAAATGTGAAATTAGAGCCAAGTTCAATATTACGCTATAGGTACCTTGACTAATACGATGCATTGTTTGTATGTTGACTTCAACGACAAAAGCAATGAGATCTAAATGGGTGCCAAGTTCAATGGTTAGTCCTGAAATATATTTAATACAAAAAAATATCATTTTACAACTAAAAATATGATTTCTTCTTATAACTTAGTATAAATATGTTAAAACCCGAGATCTGATTTGGTTTGGTATAAATACAACATAATATAGAAAGCTTGAGTAAAACCGCTGAGTTTTATAAGTGCGTGAACAAATATTACAGAATAATTTTATTTACGCTGCAGATGTGTATAAATAAATAGAAAGCGCAAATGAAACCATTGCATGGCATTGATTACATAATCTACTAAGGATTTATATAGTGACCGTATCGTGACGTAGGCGGCTTCGATCGTAAATAAACGCAGTAGTTACTGCAACATACATAGGCCAAGGTGCACTGGAAATGCCATTGGTAGAAATAATATTAAGTATAGGAAAGATGGCGTGAGCGCCGAGAGTGTAAAATTCTATGAAAACTGAGCGTGTCTCCTTTTGTTACTTAAAAATAAAAATAGTTCGTAGTACATTCTGTTTTGGATGCATTTATAATTTTACTGCCAAGATGCCAAGGCGCATTGTAAACGAAATCATATACATTATTCAAATAAGGTGCCGCCAATTGGAATTAATAGCTATTGAAACTTATTGTTTGTGTTTTGGTTGTTAATAACTTAATACGGCACAATTTGCACATTTATCTACTACTACTTTATAAATTATAAAATAATCGGTCGCGGTGCTGAATAGCGGAAGGGATTACAGTCGCTTTCTGAGAACTCAAGTATGGAAAGGCTCTCGTATCTCAGATCGGTCGCGATGCTGAATAGCGGTTGAGTTTAAATATACACTACGCAAACACTATTTTATTGGCGATTTGATTGGCGAGTGGTATCGAGTATACTAAAGTAATAAACTCGGGCAAGCCGCACCGCAACGAAACGAATAACAATATAAAATCAAATCCGTCTGCATCACTATTGAACATGCCGCACCGGACCGCTTTATCCACCTGTAAGTATGCTTTGGTTCATATAAAATTTTCGTTAGCTTTAACAGTTAGAAATTGATAGAATAGTTCCTATGTGTCAAAGGGGATTTGCGAAAGTATGACCGCGGTCACGCAATGGAAATAAAACTACCATAATATGGAGCATTGCTCCACAAACCTAAGGCACGGAAAGGTGAACACACGGCATCTCAACATAATATATCAGCAGTAAAACACATTCAACCTGTTAGAATTGCACTCTACAATTCACTCTTAGGTAATATGTACATCTGTAACCCAGATTTAACCTAAATTTGCATAATGCTTTAACTTGTCACATAACAGTGCAGGCACAGGCTATACTGAGTTTAAATTGCATTTGGTAGTTGGAACGTTGCGGTCTACGTGTGCGTGCCTGCATTTCACCACTTAAATATAATAACCAACAATAATTATAATTGGTCGCCTCTACATGTAATTGTTCTCCGAATATAATGGATAGCTTTGAACTAATGGTGCGTATAATCATTCGAATTACGTGGGGAATTACTCCGTTCGATTAATACGAGTGGATACTTTTATCGTTTCAATAACTCTATCGACATGTTTTGATTCCGATTTAAACGATATTTAGTTTGTAATCAAATTATTGTCTTGGATTAATTGGATTTTGCTAATTGTTAAGAATTAGAAAATCTAGGTTAGATGAAACTATTGGACTGAAATTCAGTTCTATATTTATAAACCCTGGAAGCAATAAAAAAAAAATGTTTAATAATACGAAATCCTACTAGGGTTCAGGGACTAAGTTATCGCTTGCGAGCAAAACCGCTGATATAATACTAGTTAAAACGGTAAATTAAAGAGTAGTTTATGAAAACTCGCAAGTTACAAAAACCAATTAGAAAAGTATTTCTTATGTCCCTATTAACATGGATACCAGTCTAATCACAAAACATGTTAAACAAACAGCAATAAAATACACGAGGTAAACAACGCGGAACTTCTTTGTGCCGGCATGTGTCAAAGCCATTGTAAGGCTGAGGTTTTTGTTCAGGAGCGTTTACATTATTTTAAAGCTGATGCAAATTAAACGCCTTTTACAGCGGTCGGCCGGACGCCGCCGCGATGATATATGAAGACATTTTCTTCCATTTAGTGCTATTTACTCGAGGAATTTGTATAATTTTGCAAGTAAAACGATTCCCAGTTGATCTCCGAGCCTACGATAGTTATTATAATGATTAGTATGAGTTATGAGTGAGAGGGCACGATTAATATTCGGGCGGTGGAGTACCGTCACTCACGGAATAATCAGATTTGTGCGCGGCTCGGGGCGACTAGCTCCTACAGATTATTAGGTCTTTATCCGCCACGTAGCGCCGAACCGGTGCCGAGCAGTGCCATATGTTCTGACTCTTTATATTAAAATGTCATAACATATTTAAAAAGACATCACTTTTCAGTAATTTTCTTTTTAACTTAACTCGTTGTTTATACATGAATATGATTTACAAAACAAAAATAGCAGAAATGTTTATAGTGATTTCTAGATAATTTGTATGCATGTAACTGAAGGTTAGATATCTCCCAGCAAAAGCTAAATATTTTTATTTATTTTGATATTAACGTACAATATCTATCGAAAATGATGAACTTTCTTAATTATAATGTAAAGTGCAATCAAGCAAATATAATATGATTTGTGAATATGGAGAGTAGAGAGGGGTATTATGGTGAAAGTAGAGAACGGCGGGAGATCGTGAGGAGGTCAAATCTCGGCGAAGCCCCCGTCGGGATTAGCGTCAAACGAAGAAAAAGAGACGCGGGAAATAAGCCGTAATCCATGAGACGTGACCTAAATTCTTCCTTAAACATCGACGATTTGATATCCTCGCGAAAACAATTTGATTTTTTCCCCTTTCTCCCCTAACCTTGCCCTTTGACTGCGAATTAGATTGCTTCATATTTTACGCATAATTCGTTGACAATTTAATGGTGCGTTTTAGTGACTCGTAATAAATAAAGGTTATTATTATTCTGCCTTACGTAATACTTGTGTATCATTTTTAATACAGATTTTAGATAGTTTTATTAATTTTATTAGGAAATTGACGTGGTGGCGCACAATCGTGGCAAAAATATCCAAAACTTATAATATCTTTATTTCGAGCAAAACGTACAACGATGAATGCAACGAAGAATGCAATTTACAATAAGAAAATTCATGTAAAATATTGTGTATTAAATTGAATAAGTCATTAATTGCAAATTCATATAATAAAGGTAGAGGTTATATACCTCTATACAAGTACCTATAAGCTAGAGACCTATTAGATTAATCAAGTTACGAGTATGATATGCACTGTAAAGAACGATCCCCATAATTTATATCACAATACAAAAACATCACATCAAATATGCCCCACAAACCGCTACTGACATCGGTGGCGCAAAATAAAAAACGACTTTATTTTTCTTGATTTTCTTAAACAAAACCTTGCAGGATGAAGACGGCAGATGTAATCGTGTTAAACGTTAAAGAGCCCGGTTTACATTAACCGCTTTTGTGGAACAAATGAAAACTGCGCTCAGGGGTGGTGTTGTTTGCTGAAATTATTTTTTTCTAACGGAATATCACCTCCCTTGACTTTCTTTAGAGCTTTCCCTGAGATTTCTAAGGGCGCAACAAAAATTGCGCGAGAAAAGTTGAGCGTCATTCATAAATCTTATGACAATAACATGATAAATTTTTGGTAAGCTCCGCCTTTCTACCACTACAAATAGCATTATTGGTGGTCGCACATCTATCCGCATGGACCGCGCCGATAGAATTTTTGTAATAGGAAATGTTCTTCCAATTCGGACGATTCGACTCCGGCAAGTGTGCGAGGTTTCATGACATTTCATATAAAGAATTCAAAATTCGATAAGTTCGGCGCGGTCGATGCGGATAGATGTGCTTTCACCATAAACCTGAATATTCGTTCGAAAAACGAATTTCAATAGAAAAAACAAAACTGCAAATACCAACGTACGTATTATACCTACTTACTAAATAAAAGTTCACACTGTTTTGAGAATATCAAGTAATTTTTTGCTCTTTTATGGAATTTGTATAAAAGGTAAACGTTAAAAGTAAACATGATACTTAGCTTTATTAGCTTGAGGCAAATATTGGGTTTAACCAACGTACTTATAAACGAAATGTAATAACAGGGATCCATGTTTTTAGCACGCCAGCCAATTTGTTGGCTTAACACTTAATAATAAATAATAATTATCAATAAATAATAAGAAAAACCTTCTTAAAATGAATTTTTTGGGGGTTGATTTCCCAGATGAGGAAGGTAATAATGGTTGTACCATTTTTAACACAAGCGTTTTCAATACTAGGTTAAGTAATTAAAATATAATTTATCCATAATTTAAATAATAAAAAAATTAACGTATTTTATTGTTTGAGTATGGGCCATATATGTTACTTCCTGTTATGACACCCATGAAGGGTTCCGTAACATAATAAAAAGTTTTTGTAGTTCATTGTGACTTAAATTGCGGTTTACGATTTATGATGTATTAAAAAAACTAATTATTAGATAGAGACGGACGGACAGACATGATGAATCCATAAAGGTTCCGTTTTTGCGATTTGGCTACGGAGCCTTAAAAAGCCTGAATTATAGCGCTTATAAGTTTTCGGTGAGGGCGCGTGACGTCACTTGTGGATTGTGGATGCATTTTGTATCGACTCGAACATCCACAAGTGATGTCACTACCACTTCCATGTAACTTTAGTGTGCTGTAAATCACAGGGTTTTTTTTATAAAAATACAAATATACAAAAATACGTGTCCAATATTTTTTAATAATCTACATTATGGACATTTTTTTCCGATACCCTATTGGTTTTGCAGATGTCCTTAGGCGATGGTAACCGCTTACCATCACGCGGGTTACCACCCTTTGTCTATCTGTAATAATACATAAAAAGAGACAAAATTACAAGAGAATTTTCATAATATTGTCAGTTTATATAGGTAATACAGCGTAGATAGTAATTCAGTATACAAGTTAAAAGATAAATAAAATGAGCTTAACCCAAACTCAAAGAGTAAGCGCAAAGGGGCGGCCTCGTTTCTGTTTAAGATCTCATAATGCCATGCGTCACTCATTTGGATTTCGTATTCCACCAGATGGTACGACATCGCCCTCGCGAACAGATTTAAATCGAAACGACTTCTGAATCCTTTCTCAATTATCGGAAAAAGGTCTAGGCAGATTAGAAAGATTTTACGCGTAGATATGTGAACGGGCCTATGTAATTCGTCGACACCCCGCGCAATGTTTCAATAACCTATATCTCGGATTAAAGGGTTTTGGTTTGCGCATAATCCCTTCTTATTCCGCCGTAAATGGATATTGAAAAAATTTGATGGGGCCTTTTTATCGGAAACTCTTTTTCAGAAGTGCTCTATTTTGCCTCTCGGAATGACGTCGATTTAAGGTGAATGAACGAGCGAAATCCCTCTTACATGGAAGAGGCGGCGCCGAGTAGGTGATGAGTTTATACAGTACCATTTAGTCGACGGCGCACCTTTGAACCGATAAATTGGCGTCAAGAATAAGCTCGCTACTGCGTTTGACTTTCAGCAATCCTTTCGATTCGTTTACTTCGTCGACTTACAATTTATGTTCATATGGTTATGGCGACTGGTGCGGCCATAATACTTTCTTTGTGCGCAGTATTTTCTTTTTTGTGAAGTCGGCAACGTCGGCACGACGCGGCGCGGCACTACTAACAAGCTTTGATACATTTTTACTAACTACATTTAAATGAGATCGTTAAAGGAAAATTCCTCAGAGCCTTTTTATATTAAGAAAAAGAGTGTTTCATTTGCTTAAATTCGTTATTTCGACAAAGAGCCGAAACAAAGTTACAGATGATTCCAGTATCCTGAAATGTAAAGTTTGCGAGCTCTATTCGCGTCGGGTCCACTTTACGTATCGATTTCAGTTGGGGAGCGGTATCGAGTAAGTTTACCGCTGATTGTATGCGTTATTTATAAGTTAATTTAGCAAATCCGTATGCGCCGTTACGAGGGAGACTCACCGGCTATGTCTAGAATTTCATTTAACGATCCCAGCTCGACAATAACCGCCCGTGGAATTTAATGGTTCGTAAAGCGGTCTCGATTAAAACTGCCGTCTATATGGATAAGGTCAGTCGTTTTAGTATATGGAGGCAACTTTTAATGAGTTTATGAGAGCTCCCGGCTATGCTCGTGCCACTGTTACGTACCTACACTTCGGTGTGTCTGACGAAGCTATTCCCGAACGACGCATTTAGTGCCAATTACAGTTTCCGTACTCGGGGAAAATAGATTACTCGAGCATGCGTCTGTTTAAACAGGAAGTTTCTTTTATGTTCATTTCAGTTTGTTTTGTTTCAGCCCCTATCTTGAAGTAAGTATAAATGTAAGGTGCTTACGTACGTAGACTGTGTTCGTCGATGTAAGTAGGTACTCAGTTTAACGTATTGTTGTGTATTACGTAACATACGTTGTAAGTTTCGCGTTGTTTCTCTGTACATTTAAGACGTCATGTACAAATGTTGCAGGAACGAGGTGCAGAAAGTTGGACAGCTCGAGGGATATAAATCAGGGCGTGGAGTGCGCCAGCTGGCAGCTCCTGAATAGTTCTGTCGGGTAAGACCGCGTATGACATTCGATTACCCTCTCTCCCTCCCGCCCTTCGCCCCGCACCTCACCGGCTATACCCGCACTCGCTCTACACTCCACAGGAAAATTTTGCATGTCGTGATCGAAAAATTAATCGTAGACGCTGTACACTGTACTCGTCATTCATTAGGATTGTTTATATGCGTTGTGTTTATTTGTAAAGACAAAAACATAATATAAATGAAAAAATAAACTACTCACCGTCTGTGACTTTGGAGCCTGACGGCTGTCAGTAACAGCTACATCAATTTAATAAAACAAAACGTATTAGTCCCATAATTTAACATTCAAACAAGCAAAGGGTTTTGTAGTCAATTCGGATAGCAGACATAACACAGACAGTTATGATAATATTTTCGATAGCGATATGTTACCATGATTACCTTAGCTATATGTTTTATTAAGGGTGATTCCTGAGAGACAAAATTTTACGTGTCTGGGGGAATAAACTACCCGTAACATAAAAATTCTACCCAAAGGTATTTTTTTCCTGTTAGTCTAAGGTTCAATCTACTTAATGCATGATAGACATCAGGTTATATTTCGCTGCAAGTATCTAAAAAAAAATGTAAAAGCCCTGAAATTTGATTACCGTGGGCTGTCCCTTACACATTTTCGGAACAAAATATATTTTTTTCACTAATTTATAAAAGGAATTTAATTAATTCCTGTGATCAAAGCTGTAAAGGGTGAACTGTTATATGATCAAAAAAATACGCGAAGGCTGTACTCAGCGTAGTTTTAGAAAAAATAACAAATTTAGGTTTGTCCCCGGACAAAAAGTGATTCCCATGGCGCGTGACATAACTACCCACATTTCACAAACCACAATACTTAGAAGCTTGTACGCACGCTATTGGCTAACTTCGATTGCGCTCTAATCATAGTGAAGAGAGGCTCCTCCTTTCGTTGTTATAAACTGGATTTACGAAGGTGAGAAATTGATTACCGTGGTTTTGGTTCACTAGATCATTGATTACCTTTTCCATGTTTAAAAATATTTTTTTATCCATTACGGTTTTTTGACTAGGGTGTGCAGTTAGGAAAAGGGTATTGTTTATCATATATTTTATTAATTTTGGTCTATAATTATGGTATTTAAAAATATTGACAAAAAACTATACAATTTTGATTTCCATGGTATTGATTCTTATGGCATTTTACCACGGTGATCAATTTTCCCCTGAGTTTTCTTGCGCATTCTTTCACTTTTTAACCAACTACAGCGAAGCCGCAGGTATGGAAGTGATTTTGACAGTTTATATTTGTATATTTCATTATTTCAGATATTTTTTTTATATTGTATACATCAGATTTTTTTATATTGTACTATAGTAGACAGCCACTCTGGCTTATGCGGCACCATTATATCCCCACATTAAAAAGTCGCTCAGCGAGCTATGGAGAGGGCTATACTCGGGGTTTCTCTACGTGATCGAATCAGGAATGAGGAGATGAACCAAAGTCACTGACATATCTCCGCGGATCAGGAAGCTGAAGTAGTAATGGGCAGGCCACATAGCACGTAGAGCGAATGGCTGATGGGGTCGAAAAGTGTTCAAGTGGCTACCACAGGCAAGCAAACGCAGCGTAGAACGTCTACCCACAAGTGTGGCAGACGACCTTATTTAGGTCGCTGAAAGACGCTTGAAGCAGGTCGCTTCCAACACCGGTGTTATAAATGGAGGTCTAAAGGGGAGGTTTATGTTCAGCAGTAGACGTCTTATGGCTGAGATGATGTATGATGAAAAAATAAAACGAAACTATGGGCTGACTGCAACTTTCAGTCCAGATTAACCTAACTAATGATAAATGTACAATCTGATGACAGCTTCTGGAGTGAATCCTGTCAGTGACTGTGACTGAGAACTTAATCTCATATTCTAGGACTATATATTAAATATTTTTACATTGTTTAAGACTGCAATACGTTGATTTTATTTAGTTTACATGATTATTATATACATAGAGAGCCAATATAGACCTTTTTAATACTTTATGTTTGGTGTATATCTGTTTGGATCACCGTTTTTAATCATTTCTATTTTATATGATTAGTATGTAGAGGTCAATATTTAAATAATAACATAGAATTCAAACAAAATAGTTTTAATTTTGATTCCCATGCCACACTTTATTGATTCCCGTGGCACCAAAAATTTAAATTTAAATATCTTCTGAACAAAACAAGTTATAATGATGCCTATTTGATTGATGTGCTTATAATTATGGGAAATTTGATGTTTTACATGTAAAATGCAATAATACTTTGATTTAAAATCTGCCACGAAAATCACTTAAATACGCCCGATCTCAGGATTTACCCTTAAACTGATACGTGACCAGCTTAAGCCAAAAAGTAATTTGTTCCAGTTACACCTTAATGTGCGGAAATAAAGCGAGGAGCGTTAAATATAAATGCGCAGTTAGGTAATTATTCGTATTCTCTGCGGAGTTTTGAATTGAAATTTCTAAATAATAAATATGACCCACTTCCATAATGTGAGTCCAAAAGGTAAAAAGTAAATTATACGAGAGTAAAACCAACAAATATTATTGGAAAGCGAGCAGTGAGCCGTATGATATTTCAAGTCGGGTACGAGTGCGTGCGGACTGCGGACGGGCCTGGAGACGGTCGGGTGTCGGGCGGCGGGTGAGGAAGTAGGATATTCTCTAGGAGCCTCAATTGGAAAGAACCGAGCCACTATCAAAACGATGCGACGCGACCTCACGAAACTATCCCAGCTTCACCTCTACGGTTTCATTCCTTCGTAATAGAGCCAGTGCTCATATCTACACAAACTGTCGTGAATCAGGTATTTCGTATTTTTCCTTGATATGTATCGGGTATCGAGTGTCGATATGTTAGCGTTTTTCGGGACCCGAGGAGTTGGTATAATTCGTGGTCAAATAATGGTCCTATTTTGGAAATTGTACAAATGATTCGAAACTGTTTGCATAAAATGTAATGGCAGATTGCGGCCGTGCCGGGAAGTACTACCCACCAGCGATTCGCATTGTGCCATCTGCTCGCATTTAGATCCCTTATAAAATGTTACTGCGCATTATCACACATGGATATGGCCCCAGCCTCGCGGTTATTTCGAAATGTTACCTTTTATGACACTAATGGAAAATACTGTTTAGCCTCACGCTTATTTATTTAACGCACTCTACCATCGAGCCGCTACTGGGATTGCGTGTGTATACGTGTTTAGGTTCATTTTCCATATAATTAGATATTCAGATACAGCTAAACCGATGCGATGTTCATTTACACACCGGTGTTGGCTTGCTGGCACTACGACTAAAGTGATTTTCAGTGAGATTCTTTTTAAGCGTCTATGTTTATTTTTAGCGCCATTATGTATACTTATTTATTGTATAGTCTCCAACAACACATTTTAATTGGCTAGGTATTTGGCAGCTGGTATATTGTAATTGATGTCTTTTAAAAGATAAGGTTACAACACTAAATAACCCTTAACCCCAGACATAATCAGAGTTAAAACCAATACTTATTATTTAACAAGGCTGAGAAGAAGTAAACCTATAATAACATTATTTAGGTGGGCATAGAATTCGACACTGCCTCACGTAAGGTTACTTATATGACCTTATAAATCATACTGAGTGACGTTAAATTGACATATCGAAGTCATAAATCAAAAGGGAATGCCGTACGAGAAGAAGTTTTGACAAGCCACTTAACTAGGGTTGGGGACAAAGTGATTCTCGGCAAAATTTTGTCGCGTAAAACTACGACATATCCACTGCCTTTTTCTCGGGATTTCGTGCGTAGCGACGTACTGAAACTGAACTGTAATAAATATATCATCGCCCTTTTAACTATGTGCATAGACACGTGCTTTTAACTATGTGCATAGATACGTGCTGACATACTGTGTATACGCTTATGTACCTCTATTATGTACGTATTTGTCCGTATATTGATTTCTTTCAACTATGCTAGTGTTAAGTCTTTAAATACACAATTTAGACGTCGATAATTAACAGAATAGACAAAAGTATGTGAATATATAGAGTAAACAATATTTTAAGTATAATATGTTATGTTACTTTTTTAAACCTTTGGAATCAATATAAACCTTTTGTATCTCTTTAAAATGACATAGGGAGCATTTAATTACCTATTAGTTTATGAAATGACGCGTTCGATGTTGGCTTTATAATAGCCGTGTAATAGGCGTTAAACAGCCTGCTAATGAGAGGTCTAATTAATAGGTTTAGGTAAAAAAAAATTAAATTCATTTTAGGTTAGCATTTGACCACGATCTCGGGTGATGTTAAGCAACGATGCGGCCGTAGATGGCAGCAAACTATACCTAGAAGGCGGGATAAGTCCCTCCCTGGCTTTACTGAACATCATGCCGAAACACGGTCACTAATGACCGCTTGGCGACACGGTTTTGTCCAGTGGGTGGTAACTAGCCACGGCCGAAGCCTACCACCAGTATAAAATCTTTACTTTGAATTTTTATGCGCTTGATGACAAGCTTCAGAATAATGAATAAGAATTGCTCATGAAGTTTGTTTATACAAAGTGGATTGAAGAACGGCGTCTGCCGCTGTCTTGGAATTTTTATAGCAGATAAAGCTTTAACGTAATTTTCGCAAGAATAAAAGTAAAAAGTTAACGAAACCCTTAGGTGATGAATATAAAATAACTTAGTCATAACATTTTTTTATGCTTCAATCCGACTGGCGTTAAAAGTTGTCAAAATAAATAAGTTCGCTGCCGAAACCGTTCGTACCATTGTACATTTGCCTACAATCTAAATAAATCAGGATAATAGCGCTAGAATCTATGTATGTCGTAGAACAATTATATAACAGCGGGTACCAATATATCTAAATATATAATAAAAGGAAAAGTGACTGACTGACTGATCTATCAACGCACAGTCTAAACCGCTGGACGGATTGGGTTGAAATTTGGAACACAGATAGGTTTAATGACGTAAACCTCCGCTAAGAAAGGATTTCGCCATGCGGGCAAAGCCGTGAGCGTAATCTAGTTTGTTATATTTGTGGCCGTATCCAAACGTACCAAGTACCTTCCTAGCAATAGTCAATAGTAGTAGGTACCTACTTACATTTCTTACATTATGCAGTCTTAAACAGACTCGAACTGAACTTATTGTCCAAGTCGAAACAAACTTTTCAAGCTCCAACAATAAAATTCGTCAAGACGCGCCGCATAAGTTTACGTACCTACTTATAAGTTTTCAACTACTATTCAAAGGGGTCCAGTAATCAGCTCCGTATGAAAGGTTGGCGTCAGAATGTAATCTAAAAGTTTCAAAGGACGAGGGTGTTTATAAGTTTTTTCTTGATCCTTCGGATAGGTACATGTCTTACACAGTTGTGACTAATGCGCCTGACCCCCGTCAGCCCTTGACGGAGGTGGGGCCACAGGTGTACCCTGCTGGATAAACAGTATTGGCCTTCGTGTAACGAATACCATCGATATCAATTCCAATTTCACCTCTTATCGCCGTATTAGTTGAATCGATTTATCTTTTTAAATGCAAAATGTTTCAGGCCAACTTTAGTAATGCTTAGTAGAGGCTGGTTATTTTAAATCAATGTAGATTTATAAATGTATACGTTCGTAAGTATTGATTGTACACCGTCCTACAAACTAAGCTGCCAATAGCGAGCATTTAAATGTTTCCATAGAGGCAATTAGAAGGCGAATAAAAAGTCACAAAAACACTAATTGCGCTCCACTGAACAAATCACCAAACGCCGACAACTAATTCTTTTCCTCCACTTGATTTCCTGTTACAAAAGGGTAATTTGCTTTTTAAAGGGACACTTTTTCTGGAAAAGAACGTTAATGAGCCTAATTGTACCGTTGTAGGATATGGGGAGAGTGAAATGAGCTCGAAGAAGGCACGAATGGGGGAGAGGCAGAGCTCTCAATTGGAAGTTGTCAGCCGCGGGCCGCGGCTCGGTCTACTCACGCCGAGAATTAATTTAATGAAATCATCACAGTTTATTCTACTGTGATGGCGGCACGGGCGTTCAACCGACAAGAAAGCGCCGCAAGACTCATTTACAATTCCAATTAAGGGCAATTCTCATTTACTTTTGTCCTGTGGAACCAACGAATCACAGCGAGATCACTGGATGCGGCCTCCAAACACTCATTGCAATGGCTTCCACTTCGCTTAATTATAATGGAAACCGATAATTTGAAAAATACTACTAATAAAATAATTCCTAATAACATTAAAGTAACAGAGAAGGACGAAATTAGGTCACGTTTTTGGAACCAAAGTAATACTGCCTATGTTATGTTTGTGATCTGATCGCGATTTTATATATTTGATGTAACCACAGTAATGAGTAAACATTGAGGAATTTTTGGATCAAATAGAACCATTTCATTACAGAAGTATTACGAGAAAATCCAACAACACATAATATATATTTGTTTGGATACATTTCAATAAGAACGCGTGAGACGCAATCACAAATCTCCGTTAGCGTGCAGTAAGTTAAATTGAATGTCTAAGCTCGCAATCGAGGATTCAGCAAATACCGATATCTATTGGAAAAGACCGGAGTCTTTAAGAAAATCCCGCAGCTTCACTCGTCTGGCTTGTTCCCGCTGGCTCTACCGATGGCTGGATTATTTGAAAATGTTCGTACAATTCTAACTTTATCCGAACGTAATGTAAGACTGTAAGTGTAACGACATTGGAATAAATATTATTCTATATACTTACTGTCTAACGTACCAGGGTGGAGTATAAAAAATATAGCTTTATATTTTCTCTCTTTATAAAACGGTATGTTGAAAATAATTTAAAACCTGTTTTCTAATCTCTCAGATCAGTTTCAGTCATTCGGGATTAAGCTAAATTCTCATTAAATATATCTTAAAAAGAGATGATAATCATAAATAACATCACTAATAGCTATTCCAAATATTGAAGCGTAGACCGTCCCATTCAAACAAATTATGAAAATGAAAAATAAAGTTAGAAATGTGGCTAATATTTCTGTAAAATTTATCGATATAAATCTGTAGCCATCTTGATCTAGTGGACCATTATATGATAGCATACAATGTAGTAGATACCTAATAGTTACAAAATGTGAAGTTTTGGCAAACTAGCGGCTTAGCAAATGACGGCGTAGAACATTTGCGGGGCCCTTCGAAGGGTCTTAATCGGCCTATAAATTTTCTTTTATGTGTTGTGTATACGAGCGGAAGGATTGAAGACTGTGCCCCGCAAGGGCGTGTATTATACTTGTTACACGGTCCACTTCAAGTGTAAAGTGAATCGAAGTGTAGACACCAGCCACTGTAATCTGCTAGTTAAGTTTACTTGAATGAACATACGAAGGAGACGGCGCGCCGTGAATTCATTGGTTATTTTACTAAGTGTCTATTTAAATATTATTTCATCAGGACAATTCACACAGCGCCACCTAACCCCATACTAAGCAACTTAATGCTTGTATTATGGTGATTAGGATAACGGATATAATACTTATATACTTTTCTTTTGTAAATACATACTTATAATAGATATTGTAAACCACCCAGACCAGAAACAAATACCTGTGGATCGCACAAATATTTGCCTCATGCGGGAATCGAACCCGCAACCTTCTGCGTTGCAAGCGGGTATCAGCCCACTGCACCACAGACGTCGTCCGACCAATATTTTACAAGTACAGCGGAGCGAACTGTAAATATTTTTACTTATACTATAATACTTTTATAATACACATAATAGTACCACGGAAGTATTTTGTAATTAATGGTACGTATATTTAATACTTTAAATGTAGAGTAAGTAGGCGGACTATAATAAGCCCGACCTCTCATAAAAAGGTCTAATAAATATCCATTTTAGGTTAAATTCTTAACACCTGTTCGTTAATTAATTCTCGTTAAGCAAACAAGATATTTGAATAAATTAATTATTTGTAAACAAATAGGTAAATAAATTGGATTGCCTCAGTGTCTCGTCCATAATGAAATTAAAATTTATTTCGGTGAGGTTTTCTGTTCGTGACTTAGAGAGCTAAGTACCAATAAAAAAGCTGGCTTATATTTTTAAAGGTTTTCTTTTCATCACTTTTTTTCAAAATGTTTGCGTAATATATTTTAATAAAGCGGCCAAGTGCGAGTCGAACTCACCCATGAAGGGTTCCGTAACAGCAAGTAAGTTTATTGAAGTAAAACTTCTTTAGGCGCGACTAGGGAGTAACTCAGATTTTTTTTCTGACGGAAGTAACGCTTACTTTTTTTTTTTCTGACGGAAGTAACGCTTACTATAGTCTGTGTAGTTTCCGCCATTTAAAAATAATAATTCTGATTGGTTGTAAGTATATGTCATATACTATGGTCTGTCTAATTTCTTTTTTTTTTTTAATAATATGGCAACATGTGCATTTTGCCAGTGTCGAGTAAAATTCGTGAATGTTCACGGGATATTAAATTGAAGTTTTACTTCAATCGCGCGTAAAGGTTACACGCACACACTTTTTTGTTTTTCTTTCTATTTTTGTGTGAAAATTTTAATGCGGTTCACCGAATACATCTACTTACCAAGTTTCAACAGTATTGTTCTCATAGTTTCGGAAAAAAGTGGCTGTGACATACGGGCGGACGGACGGACGGACGGACGGACAGACATGACGAATCCATAAGGGTTCCGTTTTTTGCCATTTGGCTACGGAACCCTAAAAAGCGCGTTGAAATTATTTGAATAATATTTTCTTTTAAAATGATTTTTCTCCGATGTTCTTTTTATATTCAAGGTATGATTGTTAGACGTGTTTACCATTCATTCATGTCACGTTGTTAGCATAGGTGCTAGTTAGGGGTGTTACAAAATTTATTTCTCCAAAATAGATTGAGCTGTAAGAGAAAAATGTATCGTTCGGGGCAAAGTGGCACTCGCACCTGTGCTCTGCCAACTTTAGATACCTTCCAATTTTACAATTTTATATCATAAACGATGGTCTGTCATGTTTGGAATATTTTGGTCGTATAGCACGATATATGGCCCAGACGTTTTTCATATATTATTTCTACTGGCTGAACAAAGTAACTCATGACTTAAATAGGTAGATAATTAGTATAAGAGAAAATAAATAAATAGTACAAACCCTGCAAAAAATGTTGTTCAATTTTTATTTTTAACCTTTGTGTTTAATAATATTATGTCATTACACAAGTGAAATAAAAATAAATAAACCTTTTAATCCGTCAATTTTTTAATTTTAGCAGTAGTGCAAATTTTATCCGCTGGCTAAAAGTACAAGCGGTCTTAGGTAGCTATATTATTATAATATATTTATATCCAACCCTTATTATAATTATTTGAAGATATTGGGTTATATAAGGTTAACGGCAGTGCGATATACGTCCTGGGTCTGTTAAGAAAAATTTGTTATGAAAATTTTTTTTCTTTCAAAAATTCTTTTCATGCCATTTTTAAATATATCAAACTGGAAACACTTTTAAAATGTGTGCAATAAAATTATGGAGGGCTGTTCTTAAGGAATTTTCAATAAATTAACTCTATGAATTTATGTTTCAAAATTTGTCAAATTGTGCGAGCGAGAGAGCGTCACTCGATATATACGCTCTTAAGACCTTATCCAATATTCATTACTGTGATTCTGCGCTTCGCTTTCCTCCGGTTAGAAGTGTAGTGGCCAAGTAAATGACTAGGCTAAGTAGTCTTAAAATGTTATATCACTGGTTGACGAGCGCGGTGCAGTTTTGCGTAGGACTTCGTACCTTTCTAATTAAAATCGTTTGTAACACTGTGACAGTAATGGGCATCAGGCGAACCAGAACGTTGGACCAGTATCGTTCATCTTTTCACAATAAAGGAGTTATATTAGTGTTGTGGTAAAGCACTAATGGCTAATAGTCTCCAGTGATTATCGGCCATGTTATATCACAAGTACATCATGATTTATGGGCCTTTATAGGTAATAGGTATATAGGGCGATATAGGTATAGATAAAAATATTTAATGCAAAAATATATTTTTTAATTTTAACCGGTACACATCTGCGTGTGTCGGATTGCTTAAAAATCCACGCAGTGAATTAATCGTCCGCAATTAAATAATTTTAGCAAAAAATATATTACTTCATAAAGGTGTGTAAACTTGCCGTGTACGGAATATGAAGTTAACAAGTGGTACTTCAGTAACTTTCCTTTTAAATGTATTTTTAAATGCAAGCAGATGAAGGTATGTCCAATGCTTGCCTGATGTTAAGCGATAATGCTTATCGCATTACCATCGAAGTGTTGCCTAGGTATTAAAGATGTACAAATTGCCGCACTGTACTTATATCGAAAGAAATAAGATCCCAATAAGTTGGAGTATAATCACGTAAGTTTCCTCCCTTGATCAATATTCAGTAAAATTTAAAAATATTTGTTAGAAATTTACTTAAAATCCGATTAAATAGATACCTGCTATATTAATTAAGTTCATCATTGCTTAATAGTTATATAGTTTGACACGTAATACTCGACGATAATCAAGGACAACCAGGTTCAAGGGATGAGAGCAGGAGCCCTTGAAACTTGAAACACAATATCATTTCCAATCTTCTATTTAATTTGTGTACAAAGGACGTATGTTCTCCAAGATTCTGTTTCATTAGAAGACTCTATTTAACAATAACGGTTGTCAGTCTTACTTTGTTGAGAGAGCTCTAGTACTTGACAGGCCTCGTTCAGGGCTCCAACATTATTACTCGTTAAATAAATTATTTAAAAGAAAATAACTTATCAAATGCAAGAATATTGCTTGACAAAATATACAATGGAATTGATTAAATATTAAATGGAGTACAAGATTTATAATTGGAAAGCTTCGTAATAGACGTTGCATTATTTATTGCTAAATTTTGATGGATTAAGAGATTGTATTTTGCTTACATAAAATAAATTCTAAGAGTAGACCTACCCAGGGGTAATGTTTTTACTGCTTTTTTTTATTTTCCAGAAACAATATTTCCGGCATCTAAACCCAACATCAGAATTATTAATTTAGGCTGCAGGCTGTCACAGAAATGGAATTACAAATTAATGTATTTTCTCACGAAAATCTCAAGTTGTTTTTTGTGTCGAGGCTCGACTGAATCATAATTTGTTGGGATGTTTTCAGCGCTTGTGGAAATAAAGAAAAATAACGCAAACCAGGCAATATTTAGAGAAGGGCTCATAGGCACCCGGCTAAAACATAATTCCTCAGGAGCAAAGCTGCGTCAAGGATATTTCAGGCAATAAATCAAGCCACTTTCGGGATTTTGCCTCGTGCGCGATAATGCGATCCTTGTCATCGTATCTTATTACCTGTTGAACATGGGTACTGTTTTATTACTAACCAAAATGAAGTGTTTATTAATAACGAAATTGTTTTTAGAAATACCTACGTGGGAGTTCTCGGGACAGTTTCTCAACAACATTGAAGATCGGAGAGCTGTCAACATGTAATATTCAATGCATTGTAACATGCATTTAATATAACAGGTTATTTGAGTTATTAAGCTGCTTAACAATATTTAAAAGGTGATTTAAGATAAATTCAGAGCTAAAGCTTTAATTTAACGTTAAAAGATAGTAATTACTATTACATTTAATATTCTCGCACGCACATGTTTAATTCATAGCAAAGGTTTAATACGCTGCAATTATTTTAGATTAAAATACGAGCGTAAGTCAGAACTATAAATTCACGCACTATATAAAGGGTTTGTAGGCTTAAAAGACGAGAGATTTACAAGCAATCGTTGTTAACGTCTAAACTAAAATAGAATACCTAGTGAATATCTAGGTTCAATATCGTAAAGCAAATGTTCTAGTTTGAAATGGAGGTGTCTGTTCGAGCTAGCTTTATGATGGATGAGTTGGTGCCTCTTCATTCTTCATCTAGTTCAAGATTGCAGATGTTCGCTTGTCATATTTTACATCGACTTACAAATACTCTAAGCGTTTATACGTATTTACTTGTACATTTAAATATGTTTCCAAAACTTAAGACAAATTTAATAATGTACTTAACAATAACTGTATTAAATCATTGCAATGTACTCGTAACGAACGTTCAAGTGAACAAATGTTCGATTAAGTTCAGTCTAGTTTGTGTTTGTAACCTCTTCACGCCTAAACGGTCAATTTCAGGGTAATTAGTTTAGAAACTAGAATATTATAAATTCTACTTTTAAGCGCGTAGAACCACTAGGCAAAGCTAGTACTAAATATACCGTGTAAACCTATGCCTATTATGTACATTAAAGATATAACTTATTTAAATTCGCTATTTGTAAAGCTCAAAGTTACAAAAAGTATTAAACATAATGTAAACAAAACAGATTACACCGAACATATCCGATATTATCTCATGAATATTTGAGTATGCAAATTAAAATGGTTCAATACATTTTTATGTAAATGTGTAAGTCCTCAGATTGCAAGAGAAAGTCTTGAGGAACGAGCGCAAAGGGCTTATTCTATCTTATCGCGGACGCTGTAAGTTGTTCTGAAACATTCTGAAAACTCCACTGGGAATATACTTGTTTGAGAGCGGAGACAAATGGAATCGTCACGCGGTGTCACTCGAACGCAATAACCACGGGGAAATGGTGCTGTTGCAGGAATGTAGTGTATCTGCGAGTTGCCAGTACAAATGATGTATGTTTGGAAGCGCATTACTATTTGTCTTTCGACTAAAAGATGAGAAATAGTAGGTATATTAAATTATTCTATGTTTTTCATAAAAATGTAGAGAAAAGGCCTATTAAAAAAATATAATGGTCATATTAAAAAAATCATAGACACGACACATCACCACCACTTATGCATACTTGTAGGTATTGTTAAGTTTTCCCCCTTTTGTAAATTTCTTGCGTGCTATTTATTATACAAAATATTTAATGTTCTGACAAATGTCTTTTTATCTCAAATATAAATTATTTCGTTTCGTTTAATATGTTTGCACTGTTAATATTAATTATCAACGGAAACACGTCGGGTACCAGAGATATATTTAAAGCGGTGTGGTGGTAGCTAGGGGGTTAGGCGGTGTAGATGTAATTTAGAATTCTGGATCACAGAGTTCTAACCCTGCCCCGCACCAATGACTAATATAATGTTATGTTATGTAATGTTATGTTTTACCGGGGGTACACTTCCTTTGCAGGAGTTCGACTAGATGGGTACCCCAACAGTGCCAGTTAGTTATTCTACCGTCTGAGCAGTGATGTGCAAACATTACTGTGCTTCGGTAGGAGGGTACTGTAGCTAGTGAAATTACTGGGCTAAAGATTTTTAACATCTGATGACTCTTGAGTAAGAAGAGTTGGTGCAGTGCTCCTGGAATTTCACATCATTGAGAAATCCTAAGTAGCACTGCATTGATTATGGGCAGCGTTATCTCTTAATATCAGGAGAGCGTCTTGCTCTTCTTCTGCTTCATCACATAAAAAAATGTGCAATGTTTTCACTTGCTATACTGGTGGTAGGCTTCGGCCCTTCGGCCGTGGCTAGTTACCACGCCACGGGATAAAAATGTGTTGCCAGCGGTATTATGACTGTGTTGCGACTAGATTTTCAGTGAAGCCAAAGAAGGATTTATTCCACCTGCTTGGTTTAGTGTGCCACTATATTCGGCCACAGCATCGCTTAAATCAGACGACATCGTGGTCAAAGGTTAATCAATACCTAGTGAAATAAAGAAAACCTACAATAGGTATAATTATATTATTATATAGTCTTGAAGGTAGAGGTATGTGTACCTCATAATATTATGTCACGGCTAAAGCCCGAAGTGCGGCTACACCTAGGTTTAGCCGGCTAAGGACCAGCTGCAGCCGGCGAAGTAGATGTGAATGCGGACTTTAACCGTAACATATATTATGTTTATTATTCTGGATATTCCAACTTTATATTAATTCACGTCAAAACTAAAGAATTATTGAAGGCGAATGTTACCTGCTGAATTTGTGCCAAATAAATGAAACTTTTGGCGTGTGTTCTTGTAGACAAGTTGAGGAAGGCTGTCAGTCATTCTTCGTAGGTAGTTAGCGAACTTGCCTGAACCTGCAAACTTCTGTCATAGCCCAAACTAACACTAAGCTGTACATAATGCGGGTAACATTAGAGTATGTACCCGGAAACTTCACCTAGCGACATTATATTATCTTAATTAAATTGTTTCCCTATTTTACGAGTACTATACTCGAGTGTTTAAAAAGAAAAGGGGCTCCGAAAAACTTACAGCTCAGTATTGGGCGTTTTGAGCGCGTTGAGCGCGTGCTCAAGTATCGCGTGCTGTGAGAATAAAAAGCTTTGGAGAATGGATGGAGGCGTACATACGATCACCGCGCGACTACGGGTCTAAATCTAAAGGCGTAAACCAAAGTGCGCGTTGCGGGCGCTTCAAATTCGCTCTTATAATAGATAGGTAAAAGATGACCAAGACTCAAAAGTCATCTTTTTCTGTCAAAAATGTTCAGTTTATGTAGCATAACCCCTCAAATATTCCTAGCTTTCTGAAAAACCTAAAAAATGTATGTAGGAAAGTTTGTCATTGAAGTTTCTGACCACAGCACAGTCACGTAGGTAAGTATACTAAGCCAGAATACACTTGTGCTTTGTTCATAATGAAAAGTTAGATAAATCTACTTCTCAGAATTTTGTCTTGTACGAATCCTGAGTTTTGGGAAAGCCATTATTTTATTATACGCTTAGTTCATGTTCTTGTATTAAGACGGATACTGAGTTATAATAATTAAAAAAAATAATAATAATCACATCATAACACTTGTGATAGGCCCACTGTTTCTGACGAGACAATGCTGCCAGCATTCTTCATTTACTCATTCACTTAGTCGATGTAAAGTGAGTACAAAATACTAGTGTATATTTGGCACAAATGCTGTCAGCATTCATTTACGTTCATTTACTTGGATTTTCTGTAGGTAAGCCGACCAGATTTGAAAGATTATAATCATCCATAATATTCTTTTTGATATAGGTATTATCCGTTTGTAAGCCGTAATATTGCCCTTTTTACCTCAATAAAGGCACTCACCGCAAAAAATACATCAAAAAGTAGAGCGAGTCGAAACACTTAGTACAAAAACCTAGCTTTATGAATATCATATGAAACACTACGACATTATGTCAGTCTTTGCTTTAAAGAATTCAATCTAAATTCTAATAACTCGCTCCTTCACGTTTATTTTGTTATATACGTCAAAAATACAATGTCGAGCAATATCTGCCATTCAAAATTCTAGATGAAAAGGTTTGAACAGCATTTCATTTGGTATCCCTGTCTAAAAACAGAAGAGGCGTAGATATGGAGAGCGCTGGTAAACAGCTAACTATTTCCTTACAAGTGTCATGATATTATTGATTGCGAAGACTTGATACACACGTCACCTTCTGTTATGTTGATAATAATGCTTTATTTGTCTACTTCATAATATAACTCCTTATGCCAAATTTGAACCCAATCCGTTGAGTAGTTTGACTTGAGCTTTATTTAGTTACTCAGTCACGCTTTCCCTTTATTTACACAGAACCATATTACTCGTAGCAAGGGAGATAAAATTAAACAAACCTACTTCATCAAAGACCTCGGCATCTTTTACAGACACATAACAGAGGATTTAAGCAGTCAGATTCAATAAAAAATATTATTATTATTTTCAGCTTGGTTTCCACCCACTGCTAGGTGGCCTTTCCCTGTCTCCATTCATCAATAACAATTAACAAAATTAAAACAATGTTGACAATAAAACACTATATCCTTTCTGTTTTTGCGCAGTGTACGCTATTGTAAACTCAGCTTTGTTACACGGCGCCGGCAATCTCGTGGTCAGGATCTCGTAACTCGCAAGCGTGACTGGACTCGACAACTCGCAAAAATGTTGAAAAGTCGAACTTTCACGGCAGAACCCACGCGTCCATGTAAACAGAGTGCTCTCACGGGCTTTCGCGTTTCGTTTTGAATTCTCTTTTGAGGGATGCTGTGACTAACTAATCTATAGTACCAACTCGTATCTAGCCACTTTTGCGGTGTACGTACCTATAAAATGCACAGTGACTCCCTCGTTTAGGGAGACATAACCTCTCTGGGACAGGCATGATTCTACCATATATTTAAAGTGGATCAAAATTGTTTGATGTTTAACATTGAAGTTCCGCTAGGTGTCAGCAACATTTTGCATAGTTGATAGCAACATTTAGTTATTCTTAATTAAGGTATATTACTCTTAAACTTATCTCTCATAAGTAGCTCGTGTTATTTCAGAGTCTAAGCTACCTACGCGTATGTACCAAATTTCAGCAAACTGTTTTGCCATTTGGGCGTGGAAAGGTAACAAACACACACATTGATATATTTGCATTTATAATTTTAGTAGTATTCAAACATATGGCACGAATATTTATTTTCGGAGAGAACCCTACAGTTCTGAAATAAAAATTTAGGACCACCTTTTTGCAGAGATATAGAGACCTACGTTTGTAAATAAAATATCAGTATAAAAGTTCATACACACATACATATGCGTTGTACTTAGCGGACGAAGCTTGCTCATTGCTACGAATAATATTATCGTGGAGAGGCGGGATAAAATAGAGTTAATTAAATCTATTTTATAATATCCCAAATGGCCCATACTTTACTATGTAAATAATAACAACGTTTTAATTAACTAGTCTTAATGGGGTCATCAATTAACGTATTATGTCGCTACTGTTTTATTATTTCCAGGTAATTACCACTGGATTATGGAACTATTAAATATGGTTACAATGTAGTTTATTTCAAATAGGAAATAAAGAATAATTTACTCAATGAATGATATAATAAGTTATTGTTTAGAGCATGGTATCGATATTTATTGCCATGACGGTCACTATCTTAAAAGATGCAAATCCAAGTAAAAAAATGTAAAAAAAGATGTTTTAAATATTCTAAGAATTAATTTACATGAAGGTACGAAGCAATGCAGCCGCAAATATTCCCACATGCCTTAAATACTATGACATAGATTAATGTTCCGAATTCTAATTTAAAAAACAGGAAGTATGAATTAAAATCTAATCATACTTACTAAAACAATGACCCTTTTCTCAGTGGACTTAAAAGATATAATGGCTGCAAATAGAACTTTGTTAAAAGGTAAATCGTAACAAAACAATGAGCATTAATAAATGCCACATATAATAGAAAGGAGGTTTATAGCAATTAACACAAAATTTACGCATAGTCAACTTCAGAGCTATGCAGACTTAATTGAATAACTAGACACATCCAGGCTTGGAATAGTAGACAATAAACAGTCAACAGTAACTGGCGTTTAGGCTCCCTCCGAGCTCTTGTGTAATTTCTAGTTAAAGCCCACCACATGAAAGATCCGACACAATTTGCACCTATCATAAACTCCTACAAGGTAAACTGAACCAGGAAATGTACGTGTAGGTATTTGTTTAACTTTTAATTGTTGATATCCAATATGATGAATTGAAAAAGTTCAAATAAAAAATTCGATATTTTGCGCCCATTCCGTTAGGTAGGAAAACAAACTTTTTGAACGAACGCAAATCGGGATCAGATTTCATTAACGCTATTGGATCGGACCCGTCCCGCGTTGAATGAATAAGTGCTCTCAGCAAGGCGAGGCGTCCGGTCAGGCCACACTCATGTCCAAATTTAATTGAAACGGACGCAATTCGATTCGCTCGGACAATTTGACGTATACGACGATATGCAGTAATTACCGACATCATGGCCAGCCGCCGGCTCGTAACAGGAATAGAGTGACGTCTAGTGGTCAACCCGAATATGTGAGTGCCCGCGCCCTATTACCCCCGACACCTCTCCATTCTCCATCAGTTCAACAACAACACTTCGCCATATTGCCCGTACCGCTTACAACATATTTTCATGAAAACGTGTTTATCCTCGCATATTTTTTTAGAATATATAACTATAAAATTAAATATAATAATATGCAACTAGCTGCAAAAGCAAAGCTGTTACAAATTTGTACTACCTATTTTAAAGTGGTACTAACTATAATAACCTCTATTTTTATACAAGTAGCGTCCAGACTTTTAATCTACTGGAAAGAAGCCTATGAGTTATTGTAGTGAATAACACACAGACTTCTTTTGAGTTGGTAAAACCACTGAAACATCTAGTTTACTATATTATAGCTAAGTTAATAAACATTAATATTCACAATAATAGTGACGTTGGTACAATATTATTCCAGTAGGAGTATGTACATAATATTATGTGCAGAGCGTAGGATGTTGATATGCAAGTACTATGCACTTCCTCCAGTTGATTGCTTACGTGCCACTCGCTAAGATGATACGTGCGACGTGCATTGTAGATGTATTTCTAACAATATGGGAATATTCTTCAGTTGTTTCTAGAACAATACTGTAGTTAACAAGTGAATAAAAATAGTAAACCGACTTCAAGCTCGTGGCGACACGGTTTTGTTTAGTGGGTGGAAACTATAGCCACGGCCGAAGCCTACCACCAGTAAAGAAAGTCGAAAAACCTCATTATTAATTGTGAATATTTCTTATACCTAGTCAGGTGCGTGCCCGGGAATCGAACGGTGAGCCAGAATTACTCTCCACATAACATCTTGGCTACCACCGCTTTAAAAAGTTAAAATAAGAGTTATTGGTTTGTAAAGTTTCGCTTTAAAACTATAATTATCGAGCACGCATATAACAAAATATGACAAATGTGAAGATTATAATATACAACACACATGTTGTACATACCATGTTATGTTGTATACAACATATATAATATACAATAGGCACACATACACTTGTAAAGTGTTTACCATCTACACATTTCATTATTTACTCGAACTATATTTAACTCGTTATCTCTATTTCTAAAATAGTTTTCATCAAGAAGCTTAATTAAATTCCGCGCGGTATTTGTGTAGGAACTCATTTACTCATTGTCTACGAGGGAACTGATTTGGAAAATTTCATGAATGTGTGGCGTGTGCCTAGTTCGTGGCAATATTTACTAACGCTGCCGTTGAATACATCTAAATCAAATAATAATTAAAGCTAGACACACGGCTTCGTTCACGCGCCGAGCTCTGCGCTGTCATTCGACACAAATAGGTATTTCATCCGTGAGAGCTTTAGTTCGTTCCATTGATGGCAATTGAAAGTAAATTGCATTTCACAGTCTATAAAGTACTGTTTGTCCCGGAAAAGTTTGATAAATTCAATTTTCAACTGGGTAACTTCCGTGTCTGGGCGATTCGCGCTTGATACTTTTTGAATAAATTGGTCCGCCGCCGAATCGATAGTTCGGATCTATCGCTAACTTTTTTCCCCACATATTGAAATCTGTTGCGGGTAAGGTACCTACGGATCCCGAGTTCCTGTTGAATAAAAACCCTTAACGCCTGTTCTCGGAAGCCTTGGCTTTCTCGAAGATGTAAAACTCTGTTATTACATATTCGTTGGGCCTGACTTACTACTACCTATACATGTAATGTAATACGAATATCTTGCTTTTCAATCTTACTCAATAGATCTATACAAGTACAATAATATTGAAATGTGTTAGAAAATGTCCATGTAATATTTATTTTAATATACCTTATGTTATATTGTTAGGTAATAATTACAAGTCAAACAATTATATAGTTATTAAAATTGTAGCTTTATATAGCTAAATCCCACAAATCCTTAAAAATAAAAGGTTATAAAAAGTAGCTAAGCTGCGCTCTCAAAAATACCCTACATAAAATCCTGCACAAATAGGAGGAGGGTAAATTAATATACGTAACAGTTAAATAAATCTAGCGAAAACGATCTCTGTTTTAGTTTTAAACCAATCATTTCTGCGTTTTGGTTTCACAAAAAACACATTTTCTATGGAATTATTTTCAAGCCACTAATTCCTGTTCACATAGGTATTATAATCATATTTATTTCTAGGCTAAATCCGGTCAATAAAATTTAATTTTATGACACGAATACCTTCATAATCATTGATTTAATACATAACATCATGTTAAAATCAGGCATTTCTTAGCATAAAAGGGGTAACATTAGAGTTTCCTTGTAACATTATATTATTTTTCGTAAAGATCCTTAAAGTCACTCGGAACTTAAAAAGTAAACTTCAAGGTGGTCTCTTGTGGCATAAACTCGGCGTGAGCTGAAAATATAAAAACTTACTTTATTTTGCTAACTTTCTACATAGAAACTTCCATTAAATTTTTAGAAGGGGTGAGACCATAGGCTTCATATATGTATATACATAAATAATTATACTTTAAGGCATAAAGGGAAAGAATGAAAATACCTCACATATTTTTACGCTTAATATAATAATACAAAAATATTACTAATAGGTACCTATAATCAAGATTTGTATTCCAATATGCCTCGCAATATGTACGAGTAGGCGCTACGTAGGCTGTGCTGCGCTCACAAAAAAGCAGAAAAATATATTTTAAAAGGATAAACTCGTATTCCTACTTAACATTCTATGTTAGGTATTTCTAAACAAGCACTGTCAGAAGATTGAAATGATTCAATTATGTACGAAATCTTACGCAAACAATATTTCGTTTCTATTTTACTGAAGCTGCGAACAGAAATGCGAACAGCCTGGCAATGACCTATATTCATACTTGATTGCCAAGACGAAATCATATACTACCAAAATACGTGTAACAACGTATAAAAATTGTATTTAATCAATAGAACTAAATGTAGGTCTCTACGAAAAGTTAAAGTACCTATGACATTGATATATCCCTTGTTTGAAACCTTGGAAAACCTTTTGAAATAAAGTTTGAAACTAACTTTAAATTCCAACGAGGCAATTATTCAAATACGCAAATCAAAGTAGTACGTTTGAAACGTCAGGGGGCGCCGTTAGAGGCGACCTAAAAATAATTCAAATCGGGCAGTCCCCAATGAAGGATTAGTTTATGCGGTGAGCCCATACCCTTTAAATCTGGTGCAGGGCGGAGACCAGGACTAATCAGCGAGGATTGTTGCCCTTCCGCTACTCTACGCCCTGAATCAAGTAAATGAGAAAACTTTCTAATTGGAATTTCAAATAGGCCTCCGTTTATCCAGACGAGAAGTGTTCGCGGTTCGACGCCAACATGCTGGCTCGCATTATAATAATATCCTCGGATTAGTTAATTGATACGGCTCTCTAGCTAAAGGTCATCCCTTGATTCTTTTAACTCAAAACCTTATCTACCGCTATGATATTAATAGGTACCTAGAATCATATATAATCATCTATCTAATCATACTATCGAAACTTTGCTTTATAATTTATTATTATATTCGCTTGCTAATAAACATGTTCTGTAGATAAGCGATAAATAAAATATTTTATGCAGTTTTGTTAGCATCCAGGAGCTCGTTTTATTTTCCACTTTAAAAGAAAATACAGAATGAAATCGTTCTATCATATCGGCCGGAACAACCCGCACACAGAACTTATTTTACCAAACCTTTCAGTTCAGGTTGTACAAATGGCGTAATCAGGACTCCTTCAAATCTATTTGAGGATACTTGAAAGTGCTCGAAACTCGGTCGCAGATAAAATTCGAGGGATGATGAGTCAGCAAATGAGTGTGAGCGCATGTATTAGGGTACGGTGGCATTCGCGTTACATCAGAGACGTTGTAAAACTTGCCCGGCTGATGGTCGAGTAAGCTCCGAACGAAATTGCCAATCCTCTTTCACAATGGACCGTAAAATGGTTTTCCGTTTTTGCCCGACCGACCGGAGCGCTGCTCGTTGATTCACTGGACACGTCGCGCGGCGGCCTATCACTACTTCCCAGAATTTGCGAAAATTATTCTTTGTGCTTATTCCTACCTGTCCTGGCTATTCTTTATTCATGTATCACTGCTTCAATTTTACTCAGAGGAAGTAATAGATTTTCCTTTTGACGCTATAATACGAGTAACATTAATAACAAGATTTTTACGATCACTAAACGAATAACAAGAAGATTCTCAAGATCCTCCTAAAAGTTCAACCACAAGAATTCTGATACAAAACTTTCAGTATTAAGTCCTAAGCTTGAAAGCTTGTACGCCTTTATTAAAATAATTTGTAAGATTGTGTTTCCAGAAAATTGATACAAAATAAGTGAACAGCATACCGGCGTGAGACTTTGTAAGGGAACTTGTTCGAGGTTCGGAGTAAAATGTGAACACGGCGCAAGTAACCCAGTGAGGACGCTGTAAGTGACACCTACCGACGATATTTTTACCCTAACATACCAATTTTGCTCGTATATGAAATAGCCAACTGTGACTGGGGTATACTTAAAACGGCTCTACTAACCGGTCGGCACGAGCCTCTTTTTCTCTTATTTTATTTCCCAGAAAGAAAACAACGTAGGCGGCTTGTCAATAGGATATTATTTATAGGAGCGCCTACCTTTACCGAAATAAATAGGTGACCATAAATAGTAAAAATGAATAGTAGCTGACAATGTAACATAACAAAAATAGATACCAAATACTAGTTAAATTGACTAAATAAATATTTTATATTGCATAATGCGAACAGTTTCACAGCACAATCTATGTGTAAAAGAAAATAATAATGCATAAAATAAATAGAAATAGCTCGTGATATTAATAAAGTTCCATCTCGGCCGTCAGCACAGATAAGTTATAAAATAACATTAGTTCTGCGTTGGTTACATTCGCTGTTAGAGCTGGTACAAAAAGAGATGGAGCGTGGCGAAATAGATGTACAAGTGTATTTTTTATTAATAACTAGCTACACCTAGCTGTTTTACCCGATGTGTATGTAGCCTATGTGTTATTCCAGGGTCTAAGCTATCTCTATACCAAATTTCAGCTCAATTGGTTGACCCGTTTAGGCGTGAAGAAGTAACAAAACATACACACTCACAAACTTTCGCATTTATTAGATTAGTGTGTGTTAGCTTTGGACCACGATCTCGCGTGATGTTGCCGTAGATGGTAGCAGACAAAACCTAGAAGACGGGATAAATTCCTGTCTCGCTTCACTGAATATAATGCCGGTATTTATAGATTTTTAGATTTTTGTTATACTTTAAGAATTGCACCCCCTTTGGTCCTGCAGATGAGGCATGAAGCAGAATCAAACATACTACTGATACTGATACTGATACGCGGGCAATTTTTCCGCAATTAGGCCTCTTGGCCCATTTTGCGTGTGGGTGGGGGTGCTGTATCACTCGAGCCACCCAAGCTCTCCGAAAAATCTCAGCAGCCCTCTGGGGTTGCCGACGACGTCGGAGAGCGACCCCGGAGATCCGAGGTGTTGTGCCCTGTATGATGCCACTCCTGTACATTCGAGAATAACATGAGCCGCTGTTTCCTCCTCTTCCATGCATGCTCTGCATAGGGGGCTGTCTGTAATCCCTAAAACAAAGAGATGTTTATTGAACGAACCGTGTCCTGTTATGGCACCTGTCATCATCCGTATTTGGGGTTTATTCATACGAAGCAGCGCCTGTGAGAGCCGACGGTTAATCTCGGGGATTGCTTCCCTCGCTTGCCGGCACTCACTGTGTTCTCTCCAAAGGTTGGAGTGTTGGCTCCGGGTTCTTTGCCTGAGTAAGCTTCGAATCTGGTTGAAGGGGATCGGGATTATGGGTTCCGGGCCCACTGCCTTAGCATCCGAGCCCCTTCTGGCCAGTTCATCCGCCGCATCATTACCTCTTGAGCCGCTATGTCCTTTGATCCACTGTAGGGTGACATTGTTAAACTGGCTTACCTTTGAAAGTATTTGGTAACAGTTGTATATTAGCCCTGACTGCATAATATTACTGTCCAGTGCTTGTAGAACTGCCATGCTGTCAGAGAGGATTCTTATAGAATGTTGTTTTACCTTCCTGTCGGCTATGGCTGTGGCTGCTAGTAGTATACCCATACATTCTGCTTGGAATACAGTGTTGTGTATACCTAGAGGTTTCGAGATACTTATGTTTAGGTCTTCTGAGAAGACCCCTGTACCTGTGCCTGAGCTTGTTTTTGACCCGTCTGTGAATATTCTGAGCTCCCTTGGGCTCAGTCCTTCGTAGAGGTGTTTGTCTTCAACAAGCTGTATCTTGTATTTTTTGTCGAAGATAAATAGTTTCGGGATCCGGTCGTGTATTGCCATCAGAACTGGCTCATCCATGTACACCTCATCCAAACAGGTCGTATGAGGTGTGCCATTAGATGTCCACAGATCGAGTGATTTCAGGCGTATAGCCGCCATTGTCGCTTCTTGTTTAATGAACAGATGTAAAGGTGGTAGATCTAGCATTACCTCCATAGCAGCAGTGGGCGTAGTCCTCATACCCCCGGTCGCCGCTAGGCAAGCTAGTCTTTGGAATTTCTGTAGTTTGTTTATCGCCGTAGTCTGGTTTACCTTATTCCACCAAGCGATTGCTCCATAGCATATCAATGGTCGTATTACCATTTTATATAGCCATAGTGTAATTTTTGGAGTCAGGCCCCATCGTTTACCTATCATTCTCCGGCATTGCCATAGTATGATACTTGCCTTTTCGATCTTTTTCTCCAGGTGACTGTTCCACGACAGTTTCCTGTCGAGGATCACTCCTAGATACTTTACCTCCTCTGAAAATTGGAGCTCGATGTTTTGGAGCTTGGGTAGTCTGTAGACACCCAGGTTTCGTTTTAGAGTGAACATTACTAGTTCAGTCTTGTTTGGATTTACCGTTAGGTCATATTCTGTGCACCAGCGTTCCACTGTTCTCAGCGCAGACTGGGCCAGATCGCACACTGTGCTTGCTACCTTACCCTGTATGAGGATGGTTAGGTCATCTGCATAACCTATGGTGTAGAAGTGCAGAGCGTTGAGTTTAGTGATTAGGTCGTTAATGACCATATTCCACAGTAGTGGCGAAAGGACTCCACCTTGTGGACACCCTCTCGCCACCAGTGCAGACTGCGACTCACCTGCTGTCCGCACCGTTCTTTTGCTGAGCATGTTTCTTATCCAGCTTGATATTACGGGATCGCATCCGTGTCTTTCAAGGGCTGTCCCTATACTGGAGAAGTTTGTTTTATCGAAGGCACCCTCTATATCTATGAAGGTACCTAAGCAAATTTGTTTATTCTTCAGAGCTTCCTCAATTTTCCCGATGACTTTGTGAAGAGCTGATTCTGTGGATTTACCTGAGCTATACGCGTGTTGATTACGGTGCATAGGTATGTTTATGAGCGCACTATCCCTTAGTGCTCTTTCGCACAGTCTCTCTAGAGTTTTGAGCATAAAAGATGTTAAACTAATTGGTCTAAAGGATTTTGCGTTTGTGTAATCGCCCTTACCTGGTTTCGGTAGGAACACTACCACCACTTCCCTCCATGCCTTTGGCACATAGCTATGTGCTAGACAGGCTCTGAATATGGTCGTCAGTGTGTTTACTACGGGTGTTCCTCCCCATTGTAGAAGTGCAGGAAAGATACCATCTCGTCCTGCCGCTTTGTATGGTTGGAAGCTATTAATGGCCCACCTTAGTTTCTCTTCGGTCACCACCTCTTGGGCGGAGCCCCAACTGCTTTCCGTCGGAGTGCTGATCCTATCACACCAGCTGACCTCTTGTATGAACCTACACCCTGGAAAGTGTGTTTCTAGGAGTACTCGTTCTGTTTCTGCTGCGGACTTAGTGTAGGATCCGTCCTGTTTACGGATTGATCCTAAGCCCTGCGGTTGTTGTTGGGTCAAAATTTTCCTTACCCTGTTTGCTTGAACGCATGTTTCGATGCTACTGGTGTACTTTCTCCACCCTGCAGTGCTACGAAACTTAATTCGTTTTTTGTACGTCGATTGGGATTTTTTATATTTGTCCCAGTCATCGTCGTTATTTGTGTTCATTGCCCTATTAAAAAGCCTCCTTACCTTTTTCCTCAAACGTTCCAGCTCTGGTCCCCACCACGGTTGGGTCCCAGACCTTATGCTTGGGGGGGTCTGGAGTGGACATGTTTCTTGGTAACACTCTATAAGTTTACTTGTTAGGTTTGTTACCTGGTTTTCAATGTGTGCAGATTCCTCCAATGCCGTTATATTAACGTCACCGCTTAACCTTTCCGCCACCGCTTTTTGATATTGGATTTTGTTGGTTTTGCGGGGGTTTCTCCTTGGGGGTGTTTTTGGTATATTTACCTGTAGGTCAAATCGTATCCACCTGTGGTCGGAGCATGATGCCTCGTCCGACACCCGCCACCCTACGATGAGGTTCGATATGTCATCGGTAGCGAGCGTGATGTCGATTATGGTTTTGCTTCGTCTTGTTACGAAGGTTGGTTCTGACCCTATATTTATTATATTAAGGTTAGTTGTGAGTAAGTATTCTACGAGAGTTTTACCTCTACTGTTGCTTGATGGCATCCCCCAGATTGGATGGTGTGAATTAGAATCCGTTCCAATTATAATTTGGAGGCCGGACTCTTCGCAGTATGAGACTAGTCTTACCAGTTCATGTGGTGGTGGTTCCACTTCCTCGTGCATGTACACCGAGGCGAACACGAGCGCATCCAGTCCTTGCTGCGGTGTGGCCAGCCTTATTGCTTGCAGATCTCTAGAACAGAACTCTGTTATAGGCTGGGCTTTTAGGTTACCGGTAGTGAGTATACTTGCTCTTGGTGAGTCTCTGTCACCATAAAGCTTACCTCGCTTGCTGCGGAGACCTTGCACGGTGCCGGTCCTGATCCACGGCTCTTGTATCAGGACGACGGCTGCGTCTTGAACCTCCAACCAGTTCCGCACCTGAGCCGTGGCGGTCTGACTGTGTTGGAGGTTGGCTTGGAGTATTTTAAGACTTGAGGAAAGGGGTGCCATCATAGAGTGACTTCCCCTGTTCCCCCAGGCTTAGCTCTGACAGCGTCAGTCCTGGTGGCTCGTCTTCGTCGTCGGATCCGGCAAGTAGGTCCGTCTCCATGTCGACTTCCTCCTGTTTTTGCGGCTTCTCTGCGTCTCCCTGTGGCCTCGCAGGTCTGCCGGTGTTTCCCGTGGACGTCGACGGAGTAGACGTCGCGTCCGCTGTGTCTGAAGGACAACTGGTGTCGTTTTCCAACGATGGTGGTTCCCTTTCAAATTTACCACCCTTCCCCTGGAACTTAACATATACGGTCCCGGCACCGAATTCCATTCTTCTACCTCTGTTCATAATGACGGGGACGTGGTCTTCAGGGATTGTGAAAATTACGAACCAGTTGTTCCTTTGTCTCTGAGCGAATTGCATGAGCCACTGATTCACCTCGATCCATGGGTTCAGATACGACAGCCCGTAGGCGATGTCTATCTCCTCCTCCCACACTCCTTGTGGATCGGGGATCACGATTCCGCAACGCACTCGTTTTTTTAATTCGGACTGGCGTCTTAGGACCAGGTTTAAGCCTGACTCCTCTCTCACGCTAGCCACTATTGGTTTGAGCCACTCCTTAGTGAAGGTGTTCATGCACCACAGTTTCAGGGCTCCGTCAGCGAATGAGGGTTTTCCTCTGAACACTGGCGGACCTCCAGGTGTGGGGTTTGGGGACCTTGATTCCTCCCGCTGTCTGCGTTGGAGGGCATGAAGGACGCGTTCTGCTATGTCCTGATTAATCTGTCCGGTGTTTTCGTCGACGACGGCGACATCCAGCTCAGATTGTGCAACCTTGGCATAGCTTACTTTGGGCGTCCGTCCGGGAGTGTGTAGGCGCTGCTTCTTGTGCTCGCCTCTGGGACTTATAGTCTCATCCTGGCGTGCACGTTTGGCAGCGATCCGCTCCTTACGGCTCGGGCGTCGTTTTGGCTGTGGCCCTTGCTGTGGCGTAGTGGAAGTCGAGGGAGTTCCTGCGTGCGTGGTCGTGGCTTGCGGTTGGGTTTCCCCTGCCGTGGGCCCCGGTCGCTCGCGTGGCTCCCCCTTCTTCCCCTTCGCCTGTACCTCAACCGGCCGACATATCTTGCCCGGGGCGGCGCTCGAGGTCGAGGCCACGGGTGTCGGTTGGGTTGCCCCTGCCTCTACCCTAGGCCGACCCAAGTCACCTACCCTGGCTGGATCCCCGGCACGGCGGGCAGCGGCCTCTTCCTTGCGTTTAACGGCTCTTACTGCCCTTCTGGTTTTACGTCTGGCTCTGGCTTCCTCCGATCGAGGAGCTCTTGTGGTAGAACTTGCAGGTGGCATTGCTTGCGTCCCCCTTGCGGGAGGTTTAGCCGCCCCCTTCCGTTTTACTACCCTCCAGGTTTCAAATCTGGTGTCAGGTAACGTCGGTTGTTCCGTAGCGTCGCGCTGACTTCTGTTTTCGTCTTTGTTTGATATTTGTGCGGCTCTTGAGCTCGAGGCTTGCGCCGTCGAGCCGTCCTCCGCCATGTTTGACGCGATCACCTTAACGGGATCTGCTGTCGGGTTTTGTTTGTCTGACCTGAAATCCATGTCGTGTTTGATTAAAATTTTCGTCACCCCCGGCCTCCCACCCTCCATGGAGCCCGCACCTTTGGGAACGTCTTGCAGACGTTAGGATTACCGGGGACGAGATAGGAAAGCAGGACGACTCCAGCCAGAGTATCGGTCGCTCGTTCAGGCCTAGCTTCAGTACGGGCAGGTCACCCGTCATCCACCGTTGTAGCCATCCCTCACATCGTCAACTTGGCCTTCTGTCGTCCCACCCTCCTCGCTGATGACCCTCTGACGGGCATCGTGGCCATTTCCGTACCTGCGCTACTAGGTACGGCAACCGTTTCGCGTGAAATAAGGACCAAAGAGGGAGTGTTGCATCCTGGTGGTATAAACCCCACACACCATTCAGCTCAGCCCTCCAGGACTCCGTCTTCCCCGCTTACGGCGCTCTACTGCACAGGTCCTAGTGCAGGAGGACGTGATAGTCCACCGGTTACGTCCCCGCTCGCCGGCAGATCCGAGCAGGCATAGGTCTCACCCTCGTCCGACCTAGCCTACTGAGTGGGGTTGCATTATTAATGATTGCCTCGACAACTATCAATAATGCAACACTGTGCCTTCCTCCTTTGTCTGGGCTTAGGACCAGCACCTAGTGCCTGATGACCCCCCTCTTCCGACCATACGACACAAAGGCGGCGGAGTTAAAAATCAAACATACACCCACGCAATAAACATAATTAGTGTAATAATAACTAGATGAAAAAGACAACTAATGTTAACATTTTTTTATACAACGAAGTGAGAAAACGAGCAAGACGCTCTCCTGACACTCGCAAATAACAGTTCGCAAACTATTGTTCACTGCAAGCGCGCTCAAATCCTACGCCCTTTCTCTTTTTACACAGTTTCTAGTTCGTAGTACATACCTAGAGGGAGATACAAGTGAATAAGCCAGTGTCGACGCCGCTGCCAGTGACAGCTACAGGCAATATCTTTGCCCCAACAGACCAATATCGGTGGCATAAAAATAATACTCTCTAAAACCAACAATAACAATGTCATTTCAGGCAGACTTTTGTTTCATTATATTGCAAATCGGAGAGAAATGTATATCTATATTTGAGGCATAATAATATGATTTACGCGATATGATTATTTATGATTTGCGAAGGACGTGCAGGTCGCTTCCAACCGGTACATATGGAAGTCCAAAGAGGAGGCCTATGTTCAACAGTGGACGTCCTACGGCTGAGATGATGATGATTTGTTTTTATTTTGGACATTTGAAAGTAAATTGGGAGGCCGCTTGGGAGCTGTTAAAAGAGCTGGCCTAACATTATAGGCATCTGTTGACCAGAATGCTGGCTTGTATTTAGTAAAAACTGTTGTATACAGCGGGGCAATACCAGCAACATGTAGCATTCCTCTTATTGGTCACATTTTACTGGTTTATTAGATTTAACTTTAGTTTTTTAGATGAAAGGTTTTATAATATTTTAATGCATTTTGTAGATTAAAGCAAATATTTTTCTTATATACAACATTTTTGTGTTTTGTTAAGATCTAGACACGCGGCAGCGAGTCAAGCCAAGTTCAAGCAAAGGAACTGGCGACCGCGCCGTGTGTTATATTACACGAACCGTCCAAAGCGCGTTTTGACGACTTTTTACACCCTCGTTATACAAAAACTATTACACATAGACAAGTCAAATTTGGCACATGTACTCTTATATACGAACTACATCTGTTTTCCAAATTTCATAAACACAGCTCAAACGGTTTTTTATATATAAATATCCGGTATCCAAGAAATTTAAGGGTGATAAGGGTGATAGATCAAAATTATATCCCACTTCCCAGCAGGGTGATTCACTTATCCGATACCGAAACCGAACCGAGTGCGCTACCGAAAGGAAAAGGAACCGATCGAAAAGTCAATTCCGTTTTACAAAACCGACTGGAAAGTATCTTCGTAAATCTTCGGGCTCTACCGAGTAAGGAACCACCTACACGTTAATTGGACAGTAAAATAGAGCATAGATTACAGATCTAACTGTTTACGAAGATAGTTTCATTTTGGTGGTTTATTGTAGTAAAAATATTTACCCATATAATCTGTTGAAAAGTTAATATGCATAAATTTAGCTAGCACACTTCGTAAACATTTCCCATATGTGCCTCCAGTGATGAGTGATGTAACTTGAGTTTTAGCCTTTTTGAGATTTTTACATTTAAATAATGAGAAACAAAATAACGATTTTTTTCATCTTACTCACGTTTTTCTATCTTCTATAGTTTGGGAGATAATTTTGTGAAAAGTGATACAAGTGCACTATTTTTGCAATAACAAAGTGGTTATGAATATATTTCAAGTTATATCTCCGATTTCATCTACTCAAATATAATCAGTATTTTGTGGTTGGTGGTACAATTGTGATTATAATCATTTTCACATAAAAACACCTTTTTTTCTTGAATTTCATTATACATTACTGATATATTACTTTTCACGATTTTTTACAATATTTGCCAGGGAACAATTTAAATTATATCTAAAAATACATAGATTATTTTTTTAAATGTAAGCAAAAAAAGTACTATTTGTTATAGTGAGATTTGAAGTCTTAACGCTAATCAATATCAGGCCTAATAAAACCTTAAAACCTAATGGCTAATGTGTAATGGGGCAATTTTCATCGTAAGTCCAAAATTAGGGACATATTCTTTAAAAAAGTTTAACAGTAAACCTATAGATCGAACATTTATTCAACAACTTGCTCAATATTGAGATCTGCAAACTTGGACAATATTACTAACAACATATCAAGATGGTTTTTAGGGTTCCGTAGTCAAATGGCAAAAAACGGAACCCTTATATACGAGAATTCTTCATGTCTGTCTGTCCGTCCGGATGACACAGCCACTTTTTTCCGAAACTATAAGAACTATGCTGTTGAAACTTGGTAAGTAGATGTATTTGGTGAACCGCGTTAAGATTTTCACACTAAAATAGAAAAAAAAAACATTACACTTTTGGGGCTCCCCATACTTAGAAGTGAAAAAAAAAATTACTTGTATTAATATTTACATTGTTGATGATTATTGATTGGATAAAATTATCGTTGGTGCGGATACAACTCACTGGTTTTTCATAAATTACTTATATAATAAAATAATTTTAACAAAAACTGTAATGCGGAATGATAAAAACTCTTTTAAGTAAAAGTTTAAGTAAAAGCTAATGTAGCACACATAGTTCGTATACCAGATTTTTTTGAATCTTGTTTTTCTCTCCTGGAAAAGGGCGATTTTCGACTTATATCACTCATGACAGGAGCCCCAGTCATTCATTGTCAAGCATCAATCATCTTTGTCAACTCAAATTATAATTTGTCTATGTCAATCATCATCATTGTTTTCAATCGACGGATTTTTATTTGCTATTTTATCTAAATTTTAAAATTATGAATAAAGTTACTTTTCCTACAATTCCTTCCTGTTCATATTATCCGTAATGAGTATTAATTTGATTTAAAATTGTTCGTATTCTCAGAGCACACGAGTAACCACTATTATTGTGTCGGTATATTACTTGTGAGATACCTACCTACATTGTTTTTTCATGCGATGGCCAAGTCGTTCTATTAATATAAAACATAAAAGATTTGATCGATTTGGTAATACATGGATCTCACAACTTTTACGGTAGATAAACTGCGAGCTGCGACACTTGGTCTTTTTACAGTTATGGTTTGAAGGCACATTTATTTCGTTATTGTATAATTGAAAAAGCACGAGAAGATAATGGTTTATACAAGTTTTTCACTTCATTTTCACACTTTACTTTCATGCGTCCGTCTGTCTGTCTGAGCTGAAATTTTGCATGAATAATAATGAAAGCTTGTTTTAAAAAGTTTTTTAAATTTACTTGCTAATAATTTCAGTTACTTTAATTAGATGTGATGCGTAAGCATTTAGTTCCATATTTGTATTGAAGGTATATTTTACAGCGCTATTGTATTAGGATTAGTTATGTAAAAGTAATGTTTAGTTTGATATATAAAATAAATTTAGTTCTCATTTACTACGTTTTTGCACAGAAGATCCATTGGAAGCTTCTTTGGAGCGGCAAGCTGCTGCTCTCGAAAGAGTGGCAGATGGTGTGCAGAACCTTTCCAAGGCCATCACCGAGGGGTGCAATAATCTATCAACAAATCTAGCAAATGCGCTAGGGAATATATCAAGAACTATTAAAACGTACGCGACTTATCAAGAAGAGGCTTTAAAATGAAAATTGGTACACACATTGGTACAGCTTACATTTTGATCATTAAGCTGTTTGTAAATGTCTTAAATTAGATTATTATTCATTGTCTCAGTTCAATACCTTAAAAAGCACCTCAAATAAGCCAATAAAACCTCAGTATAATTCTTAGCCTTTTATTTTTACTGCAACAAAATGCAAGTAGGTACCTAATTTTTACTGAGTTTTAAAACTACTACTTATACGCACGCAAAGTAACAATACTTAACATGTTGGACGCACTAACCTACATTATGCTATGCCCGGGTCTAAGCTACCTATATACTAAATTTCAACTTAATCGGGTCGGTACTTGAACGGATGACCATCCGTTCAAGTGTGAAAGAGCAACAAAAATACATTATACATACATTCTTTAAAACTTTAGCGTTTGTAATATTAGTAGAATATTATATCGTATACAACCCTGCAGATAATTTATAATAATCTATTAATTATGGCTACTCGGGCCTGTAATCCTCTTTGTAATAGGGAATTATTTTCTTGGCTTTCCATAGGTTCTGCGATCGAGTCATCACTGCTGGTATCATATTCGCAGTTAGGCCATTTTTTAAGCACATATTGTGTAGGACAATAATATGCACAATGCAATATGCCATGCATTGTGTTGCACATGCAATAACAATTCTTCCACATTTTTCTGGTGCATACTCCAGCACGGGACTTTTGTTTAGGCATCTAAAACGGCTCTTTAAAACTCCAAAGCAGTCAACTGAGTTGCAAGCCTGAAAGCAAAGTACTAATTTAATGTAAAATGTAAACTAATAAAACAAAAAAATATATATAATCGTACGTATAGCCCTAATATCGGCTAACGTCTCTTGCGTGCTCGAGCCTCCGGGTCTGAGTAGATCCGACAGTAAGAGGCCGAAGGGGCTGACTCTGGTGCCTTGGAAGAACGGGAAGTGCTTAGTGTGGGACGCTACTTGTGCCTGCACTGTCGCCGCCAGCCACTCACCGTCAGCAGCCGCGGAAGACGCCAGTTTGAAGGAGAGGCTTATGTACGCCATGGCATTTCGTCCACGTTGCCGTAGAGACCATGGGCAGTTGGGGCAGTGAAGCGCGCGGTTTCGTTAAGGAGATCGGTCTGAGGATCTCAGAAAAGAGCGGTGACTCTCCCTCTCCGGCTCACTGATCTTTATTTTCATTTTACTGTTAAATTCAGGTATTGAAGTAGATAAAAATCATATACGTTTATTTAAATAAACGTAAATATGAAAGCAAGAATGACAGGATTTCGGTATCGAATCAAGTGAATCTATCAAAATGACTCTTCCGAAACGAAAAGGCACCGATCGTAACGTCAAATGCAATTCACGAAACCGATTGGTAAGGATCATCGGCAATCTTCGGGTCCTACCGAGTAAGGCACCACTTACACGGCATTTCGGCAGTAAAATTGTGATATAAAGAGGTAATATTATTTTAATGACATATCAGTGCCATTGATTGTCAGTACGAAGAATAAATGTCAGTTTCAGCCAATTTTATTGGAAATTTTAGAATGTACAATTTATTAAAGAAATTTAGATTTTTTAAGAGAAAAAGAGCAGTAGAGTAATAATTGAATTGGAACATCCTAATCTTGCAAGGGGCCGAGGTTTCGGACTCTAACATGACGTGTAAAAGAAAGTTGGACGACTAGTAGAGAAATAAAATACGTCTTGTTAATATTTTGATTCCTTGGAGTGCTGTGAGATGCTGCCTGTGTTAAAACATACAAGCGTCCGCTCATTTACCAAAAGCATCAAAGGTAACCGGCACAGCCGCAGAGGACGAGGAAATGATTCTAGCAGAAGACGAGTGTGATACACAACAAATTTCTTACGTTCCCTATAGGGACCATTTGACTCTTGGGAATGGACGCATTTATTTTATAAAGGCTGTTATCCGTTCAAGCATCAAGATCCGTTGCAGTATTTTTAAAATTTATGTATTCATAGGGACAAACAGACAAGTGACAACACAAACAACTTTGTTTTATACCTACTGTGCATGTGTTATGTTAATGTATCCAACTTTATAGCCCCTTTAATAACTGCAAGTTTTTTACTTTAAATTATTCAATTAGGTAAACCTACTTATTTATAATGTATCCCTTTAATTTAATTAAAAATAATATAATGATAATGAACACTCTTTATTTGCTGTTGTTATTTATTGTTGTCCTTCATTTGTACTTATAGTACGTAGGTACTGTTAACTGTTACAATTATCTTACTTATATTATTATAAATGTGAAAGTTTGTAAAAATGTAAGGTTGTATAGATGTGTGTTTGTTACACTTTCACGCCTAAACGGCTGGAACAATTGAGCTAAAATTTGTTACAGCGTAGACCCTGGAATAACACATAGGCTACTGTAAAGCGAGCAAAACCACTGGGCGCAGCTAGTGTGTGTATGTATATGTAATACGCATTTTGCGGCTAGCCAGACGGCAGATTGTCCGGCTGTCCGTGGGACTTGGGACACGGTTGTAAAATTGCGGCTAGCCGGACGCGTAGGTACTGTGTAGGATATCGCAGCATCCGGCTGTACGACGTCCGCACTACCGTGCGTACAAAGACTGCGGTTTTTTACATTGGTCCGCACTGCGGTCAACTGCAAAGTGCGTATTTAATTTTACACGACATTTAAAAGTGAAATATGCTTTTAACTCATTATAATAGTAATTGAAGTATAGTACGATATTTTTAATTTATCACACATATTAAAACCGCATTAAATAAGCGAGAATAGCATCAAAATATGTATTTTTTAAGTATAAAACTTTGATTCGAAAGCATTCCGCGGATCAATTTGTGCCGGAAGAAAATATGCCATTGCACCGATTTTTACGTCAAAAATCCTCGACTCGGTTTCAAATACGGATAAGTGAATAGCCATCATATCGATAGATACGTCATTTCATTTCGACGTTTTAAATTGGCACGGCGCGAACCGCGAATCGGTTCCCAAACGAATACTTTTTATTCGGGAGCGAATAAGCGTCGGAAGAAAGTCTGTCATTGTACTGATTTAATCAACGTCAAAAACCATCGACTCGGTATAAAATTCGCATAAGTGAATAGCCATCGTACCGATTTGTACGTCACTTCATACATTTATAGCGTATCAAATCGGTTCGGTCTCGGCTCGGTTCCCTGACGGATACTTGAATAGCTCAAAATCGGGAGCCGTTGTTAAGTTCCTTAACCATCGGTTCGGTTCCCAAATACGGATAAGTGAATAACCCTGCAGATAGGCAAAGTCATAGTAACAAAGAAAAAATCAGAAACTAGTAAATTTTAATGATTTAATAATATTTTTAAATTTAATAAAAATTATTAATTTTAAAGTATGGTAATTAACTTGCAAATTAAATATGATCCACCTTCCGGTTTCCGATTAAGCTGAAATTTGGCATGCATGTATAAATTGGATGACAATGCAATATTATTGTGACATGGAGGTGATCTGACGATGGAGCTGGAAGGTGGCCATAGGGACTCCGTAATTATATGACGCAACCCCATCGAGTTTGGGCTTATTTGATTTGTCTTGACGAGTACTTTGATACTATATAGTAATCAGGGTCTGATGATGGAGCTGGAAGGTGGCCATAGGAACTCCATAATTAAGCGACGCAACCCCATCGAGTTTGAGCTCGTTTGATTCGTCTTGACGAGTACCTTTGTGCTAGATAGTAATAATAAATGCTTGTTAAAAAAAAATTACATGTTACCTACTATAAGTACAAACTACCTTTATGACTGATAATAATGGTATGGTAATTTTAAGTATATACTTTTGTTATATTGTTTATGAGTCACGATAAGGAGTAGATACCTAATACCTATTCTATTCCACCTCGATCCTCTCTCGTCGGCGGAGAGTAGAGCGACAGTCCCATGGCCGACGCACCAGAAATAATTGAAATCAAATATAAATTAAGTTCTAGTAAGCCCAAAGGGCTTGATAATCTATATGATAGGGCTTACTATGACTACTTCATTTCTGATATGCGCCTGGCCAGTTATTCATGTGGATTTAAAGATCTTCACGTGAGAATAATAATATTATAATGAATGGAGTAGGTATTATACCAACTTTATTTTATTTAACCTTACTCTTATCAGTTTTAGTACTTATATACAATTAAATGATAGGTATTCTGGACCACGCCAGCGCATTAAATCATGAAATTATGCATAAGTAGGTACCACCGACTATTAAATTCTGTACAAAAAGTAATGATATCCTATCAAAAACATAAATGTGAAATTAGAGCCAAGTTCAATATTACGATATTTTATGTAGGTACCTATGCGTTAGTTGTATTTTGACTTCAAAGACAAAAGAATTGAGATCTAAATGGGTGCCAAGTTCATTGGTTAGTCCTGAAATATATTTATAACATAAAATATTCTATTACAACTTAAAATATTAATTCTTCTTATAACTTAAGATAAATATGTTATAGCTTGATATCTGACTTGGCTTGTTCTCATATTGTATTATGCGAAATATTATAATTAACTTGCCTAAAACTGTCTCTATAAAACTAGCCGCCGTGGAACATAGGGCTCTTTCGTGACTGTTTTTGTATGCAGGTATCTACTTAATAATATGTCGTATATCTTAAGTTATAAGAAGAAATAATATTTTAAGTTGTAATAGAATATTTTATGTTATAAATATATTTCAGGACTAACCATTGAACTTGGCACCCATTTAGATCTCAATTCTTTTGTCTTTGAAGTCAAAATACAACTAAAGCATAGGTACCTACATAATATATCGTAATATTGAACTTGGCTCTAATTTCACATTTATGTTTTTGATAGGATATTTAATACCTAAAAGTACTTAGATCTTAGGAAGTGTGCTACAATCACTTGTGTTTCAAATGTGACAAGTTGAAAAATAGATGTCCCTAGCATAATTTATATAATAAAATCTTTTTCATATTTCAGATGTGATACCAAATACGCGAACAGTTGAATGTTATGTTAAACTTAAAACGTGCGTATTTTCTCAAGTTTTCTTAAGAATTTAAAATTAATATTACAAGTTGAAAATGAACTCAAGACTCGAGAATAGTCGGATATATAAACTTGTACCAGCTAACGTTGTGATATTCACTGGAAACTTAAGAAGTTCAGCATTGTCTTCAGTCTTATCCTACTTAGCTACGAAAGTTAAGGCTGAGGTAATTTTATTGGAGCGCTTCCCATTTCTATTGCGTGACCTTTCCCATAAGCCGATTTCACAATAAAGGCACTACGTAAACTTAAAAGCTCGGGGAACCAATGTTTTCTTTTAACTAAAATCTACTTTTAGATAGTACCTGGATACTTTTCGAAAGTTGTGAACGGGCTTTTGGGGTAGGAAAACATAAATTTGACACATAATGGAAAATCATGACCACTTATCTCTAACTAGTTTTTACCGGTGGTAGGCTTTGGCCATGGCTAGTTACCACCCATTGGTCAAACCGTGTCGCAAAGCTCGTCTCTATCACCTGCGTACATTATAACGGAAATGAAAATAAATAAACATACTTTAAGCTCACTTTCAATGGGCGAGGGCGACTGGCAACGCACACTTGAAAACCGCTCGACCGATTACGATAAATTTTAAATTAAAAATCATCGAGCATGAATAATAATTTTACAACATAAATAACTTCGGACATCTTTGCGTAATCGATAAAGACACTTAAAAATCTTTTCGGAGATCTAGTACACATAATAAATCCAACTAAAAGTAACTGCATAATATTTATCGGATTTATAATAAATGTAGTGTCAGTGTCGATAATTCAGTAAGCTTCTTCGATAGCAACTCAGTAATAACATAAGTTCCATTATCGACCACTAATACAAGAACCGAAGACAGACTACACCAAACCACATACGACATAGTTCACTATCACATTCTGAGAAGCTCAGACATTATATTACAATGCAGTTATTGCGACCTCGATATTGCGTAACAATGCGAATAGATACATAGCTACCCTGTGGCTATTCGGCCAAGGCACGGTAAAGATATATACAGTAATGTGACTCCCTAGAAGCGGTTGAACTCAAGGTCGCGCGAGTTTGCAACGATTTGGGTAGGGTTCGGTAGGCAGCGAGGTGCCAAATAGACGTTTTTATGCAGTTAGCTACCGAATAATGTTTGTGAATTAGTAAAAATATCTCAAAGTATTTAATTATTTATGGTATTTTGAGTAATTCACAATAATAACGCCTATTCGGCACATCGCTGCCTACCGAACCCTACCCAATCGTTACAAACTCGCGCGACCTTGAGATCAATTGCTTCTAGGGAGTCCACATTACTGTATATATCTTTACCGTGGCCAAGGTATCCGGAATCCGAGCGTGACATTTACGTACACCCAAATCAGGATGGCATGTCGGCCACTGAAAATCTACTACTGGACAGTCTTTTAGGGCTTTTCGAATATACAAAAAGTAGTAGGGTTACAAAAAACTATTGTAATATTGAAAGGGGTCTTAGTAGATGGTAGCCAAAGACTAAATATATGTTTTCAAAAATGGCGGCAGAACATTTATTTATTTTGTTTATTTGTTTTACTATCAGGCAGCATAAAAATAGACGTTGTTTTGAACTACAGATATTATATGTAGTATATATTGGGATTAAACTCAACAGTCAAAAGGTTGCCATAATTACGCTGCTAGAGTTTTTTTTTAAGTACCGCCATATGCGGATAACAAAAACCTGCTGCTATGGGTTATTGCAGCACCCTTATAGACTATTTATTACAAATACACATAACATTTATAATAACGCTCATTATATTGGAGCTCATTATATTATTATAGGCTCATTATATCTTTTTTTTATTGGCCATTCAATATATTGGAGTTTCAGGTTGCTAAAATGTTTGTTATCTATTTAACTAAGACTTTAATTACATACCTATTCTATAAACATTCTACAATGGGGCAATAGTAAAGTTTTTAAGAAAAGAAAAAGGCAATATCAGTTTAAATTTAGCTTTAAATAAAGCCGAAATCTATTTGTAGAGGTATATCATTGTCTACCCAAATCTATTAAATATCGCTGCGGTATTGCCGTCTGCCGTGATACGAACACAGCTTTACGTCACATTACAGTATCTCTGTGATTTTGTGTCCACTTTTACGAGTTCCCAAGCCGAAAGGATTTTATTTGACATCTATTGTTCCATATTAGGCATCTGTTATTAAAATAGCAATGTGTTTCGAACGTGATATTCTGTGTTTTTATGGAACTCAATGGAAAGTTATTCGTGTCTTACAATAATAGGTTACATTTTTGTTGCTACGAGGAAGATGGTACGGTGGAATGTTTTAAAAATATAACAGAAATTCAATGTAGATACGAAGGTGTGTATATGAGTATTTTCTACCGCTTTACGCGTAAATAGAACCGATTTAGCGGAAATTTGGTATAAGTGGGTAAGGAGACTGAGATATTATTATAGGTACACTGTAGATTTATGACTATGAATCAACATATGTAATTTAGCAAGTAAAGCCGCTAAACGCAGTATACTATACCTACTTTAAACTATTTTATATTTAACCTCGGCTTTGCTCGCGTGAAATTAAGTTTAAAGCGCCCGTTGTTATAGTTTATCTAGCCGCACTTGATTGATCACGCAGCGTAGATTAAATTAACACATAACCTGGCTTTTACAAATTTTAAAGTGTTTATTTGATAAAATATAGCAGGTAAAATTTATTAATCCTTTATTTAATTAAAATCACAGCGAAGTGTCTAACAGACCTATCGTCGGACCATTCGCCAGTATTAATTACTATTAATAATAATATTGTACCAAGGGCTCTTCGCTGTGTTCTGCATAATAGTAAAACAGACTGGAACATGTATCAGGATCAACTCGAAACCACTCTGAAAAATGATATCAGCTTAAAGACTGAAGAAGAAATAATACTAGCCGTAGAACATTTCAACACTTGTATTCAGAGTGCTTCGTGGAGTTCGACGCCTATAACCAACAGACAGGATGATATATCTAAAAAGGTACCCCTGTCATTAAAAGAACTGATCAGAAGGAAAAGAAATCATCGGAAATTATGGCAAAACCACAGATCGCCACAGCATAAAAATATTCTTAATAACGCAATAAAAAAACTAAAAATATCACTGAAGGAACACGATGATACCATCACACAAAATCGTCTGCAGAACCTCGACACCACAGCAGCGACAGAATATTCTCTCTGGAAAGCAACCTCAAAAATCAATAAAGCGATAAAAAATAATCCTCCCATAAGAACTAGCAGTGGAAGCTGGGCGAGAAGTGATAAAGAAAAAGCTGAGACATTCGCCATCCATCTCAGCAAAGTCTTTACACCAAATAGCAGAGAAATCACTGAAGAAGCAGAGAAATTCATTAACGAAATGCTTGCGGCTACACACCAGTTAGACCTGCCCATTCAACCCTTCACCAAAGGAGAAGTAGCAAATATGATCAAGATGCTGCATAATAAAAAATCGCCAGGGTATGACCTAATAACAGGGAGATGCTTAAAAGAACTTCCAAAAACTGGTGTTACTTTTCTAACACAACTTATGAATGCTGTACTAAGATTAAGCTTCTTTCCGCCACAATGGAAAGTAGCTACTATAATAATGCTGAACAAACCTGGAAAGGCTCCACAAGAAGTGTCCTCGTACAGACCAATAAGCCTCTTGCCCATTACATCTAAGCTGTTTGAAAGGCTTTTTCTTAAACGGTTACTACCTATCATAACGGAAAGGCAGCTTATACCATCACACCAGTTTGGATTTCGGCAACGTCATTCAACCATAGAACAAGTTCACCGTTTAGTGGAAAAGATACGTGATGACTTAGAAAATAAAAAATACTGCTCAGCTGTGTTCTTGGACGTAACCCAAGCTTTCGACAGGGTATGGCATGACGGCCTACTTTATAAAATCAAATCAACACTTCCAACAACTATATACACTCTAATCAAATCATATCTAACCGATAGACATTTCATGGTGAGACAGGGAGAGCACACAACTAATCTAAATATCGTCAAGTCTGGTGTCCCACAGGGAAGTGTGTTGGGACCCATCCTATACACACTATTCACGGCTGACTTACCAGTGAACAAGCATTCAACTGTCTCCAACTGTCTCTACCAGTGACTGCTTCCTGCTCATACACTACCTACGAGAGGAAATAATTGTCTCGATCACTTTATGTTAAAGTCCACCTATCAATGCCATACTCTCATTATTGAAAGCGACCTCACTGATCATTATTCTATTCTCTTAGTAATGGACACTAATGTTAAAAAAACTTATACACCTAAAACTATTAACAAACCAAATTACGTAGAAATATATAATAAAATAAAAGCTTCTGATTTTTCAAATATACTACATTCAAATAATCCTAACGTGGCTATGGCGAATTTTATACATATTTTATCTCACATAATTAAAAGCAATACCATTACATATATAATGCCTAGAAGAATGACTGCTAAGAAGCCATGGATTACTCTTGGTTTATTGAGGTGTATGAGGAACCGCGATAGAATGCATTTGAAACTCCGCAAAGAACCAAATAATACTACCTTAAAAATTACGTATAAGCGCTATAGAAATTACTGCAAATCTCTCATTAAGAAATCAAAAATAGCTTACGATAAAGAACGTTTAAAAGAAGCATCAAATAGTAAGAACACTAAAAAGACATGGAAAGCCATAAATGACGTAACCAATTACAAAACTACACCACCCCTAACAAAAGATTTACTTGAAATAAGTAATTCTCCTTCTGAGTCGGTAAACAGAGTTAATGTATATTTGTCAAACGTTGGCAGGACTCTGGCTGAAAAGATTATCCCTGACATAAATGAAGCTACCTCCATAACTTCCTGTCTTAACTCCATGGCCATGGTTGATACCGACGAATCCGAAATCACTGCCATTATAACTACACTAAAAACTGACAGCTCAGTTGGATGGGATAATATATCCACTAATATTTTACAGCATAACACGGAGACGCTCTCTCCAATCTTATCTCACATGGTTAATATAACGCTGCAAAGCGGTTGTTTCCCTAAACAGTTAAAGCATGCCATTATAATCCCGATACACAAGACGGGAGACAAAAAGGTCATAGGAAATTATAGACCAATATCTATATTAACATCAATCTCTAAAGTTTTTGAAAAGGTATTAAATAAAAGACTGGTTAATTATCTTGAATCTAACTCTTTGCTTTCACCAAATCAATACGGTTTTCGCAAAAATAAATCCACTTCTGATGCAGTTCTGGAATTAACTACTTTTGTAGCTAAAACTCTGGACGCAAAAGATAAGTGCTTAGCTCTGTTTATCGACTTAGCAAAAGCCTTTGATACAATATCGATCAAATTACTAATTAACAAGCTAGATAGGCTTGGAATTCGCGGGAAAGAACTATCCTTGTTTGCAGATTATCTCCAGGGAAGAACCCAAAGTATTAAAATAGGTGAAAACATTAGTGATCCATTACCTGTTACCTGCGGCGTTCCACAAAGTAGCATACTGGGACCAACTCTCTTCCTAATCTATATAAATGATTTATGCTCGCTCAACTTTGATAAAAGTCGCATTTTAACGTATGCCGACGACACAGCAGTAATAGTTCGGGGAGAGAATTGGTCTGCAGTAACAAGATCTACCCAAAACGTCTTCAACATCATCTCAAGTTGGCTTAGAAATAATAAATTAACACTTAATGTAGACAAGACAAAATACATGGCATTCTCTATAAAAGACCCCCCACAACAAATTCTTCAGGACATAACTTTAATTGGGCATGACTCTGCTGAATGTTATAACTCCTCATTAACTACATGCAATTGTACCAAACTACAAAGAGTCAATACTATTAAATATTTAGGAGTAACAATAGATAAAGGATTGACATTTAAGTATCACATTCATGACATTGTTAAGCGTGTTCGAAAATTAACGGCCGTCTTTAAAGAAATTAGGGACTGCGCGAGTAGCGATGTCATTATGATGGTATACTATTCTCTATGTCAATCCTTGATCACGTATTGTATAACATCATGGGGTGGTACTAGTAAAACACATCTCCTTCCGCTTGAAAGAGCCCAAAGAGGAATCCTTAAATGTAGCACAAGGCGCCCATATAGATATCCCACATATGACTTGTACCAGGAGTGTAATGTTTTGACTGTAAGACAATTGTACATACAACATGTAATTCTACAACAACATAAACTGCAAAAATTTGATCCTCAGGCAGAAATACACAAGAAAAGAGTGTCACATAATGTGTGTAACATACCACGAGTAAACACCAATTTTGCAAATAAATTTATCGCTATGGGTCCATACTTATATAACAAAATAAATAAATCAAATATACATCACTATGTACTTTTGAGTGTAAAAGAAAAGTGTTTGAAATTCTGCATAGATTAAATTACGAAGACACCGAAAAATTATTACAACCGCCCAAATAATATAATAAAACACATACACGCGCATAGATACACTCACACACGCACACACACACACGGACACACACACACACGCGCACACACGCGCACACGCGCACATACACACACACACACACACACACACACACACACACACACACACACACACACACACATGCACACGCAATTTCTGATATTATAAATAATTGTCTTTTTATTATAAAATTGCTAATGAATTTAATATAATATGTATTTATTAAATTGTATTCAGAATCAATTATAAAATTCATGTTTGTATTAGGCAAATATTGATGTTAACCCGCTCCGGCGAAGGAGTCCTATTCCCCATATTACGGGCCTTTGAGCCTAGTTTGAGGCATAGGTTCTCACTAGTAATTTATGTGATTTGTAATGCCTTAACTGAATAAACAATTTATTTATTTATTATTTAAGCTACTTATGCAGATGACACTGCTATTATGACATCTCATACGGATCCCATCAAAGCGTCGCAGTTGCTGCAATGTGACATAAACTCAGTGGAGAGCTGGTTAAACGTATGGCGCATTAAAGTAAATGAAACTAAGTCTGCCCATGTTACGTTTACATTAAGACGTGATACATGTCCGCCAGTACAAATGAATGGAAATCCAATACCACAAAGTGAGGTAACAAAATACCTAGGACTACACCTGGATAGAAGGCTCACATGGCAGAAGCACATCATGTCAAAAAGGAAACAACTCAGTCTCAAGCTACGCCAATACCAATGGCTACTTGGTGAGAAGTCAAAATTGAGTCTAGAAAATAAACTGCTTATATACAAAGCAATCTTAAAACCAGTTTGGACCTATGGCATCCAACTTTGGGGAACAGCATCAAAAACCAACCTCAGCATCTTACAACGATTCCAATCCAAAGTGTTGAGAATGATCGCAAATGCTCCCTGGTATGTCAAAAATGAGAGACTACACAAGGACCTAAACATACCAACAGTAGAAGCAGAAATAAAAGAAAATGCCACCAAGTACCAAAAAAGGTTGTCTTGTCACCCAAATGATCTGGCAAAAACATTAATGTCAAGAGAACCTCTTAGAAGACTCAAACGAAAAATCCCTCAAGACCTAACAAAATAAATGACCATGAAGAAGGATGGGCCAATGGGCACATTCCTTACAAGACCTGCTATACTGCAACAGCTACAAACAAAGCTCATTGTCTACAAGAGACAGATTGCCTTGGAAAAAGAATAAAAAAAATAAAAAAAAAAATATTTTAAAAAGCCGCTTGTTTAAATTTAAAGAGAAACCTATAGGATGTGTATACCTCCATGAGTATTTAGCAGATTTTAACATTTGTACGCCCTCTGGGCAAAACATGCTGAACTGGAAGCTCAATAAGAATGTATATAATAAGATCTGGATCCAAACATACCCCGTCTTATTACAAAACGCGGACTAACGATTGTACCAGTATTAAACCAGGTACTAAGCGAACAAATGACATTAGTTAATCCCAGAACTAGCGTAAGTCCGCGTTTTGTAATATAAGGCAGACCATGTTTTCACAAATAAATATTTTGAATTTGAATTTAGAAAATAAATGTTTAAAGCAAAAGGAAAATCAAATAGGTCCAGATGTCTGCGAATAAAACCCGTGAACAAAAGCAAAACAGATTCCGAAGAAAACCTTTTCTCCTTTTTTGAAGACGGTTAAAAAAGGACAGTTTAACAAGGATAATATAAGAACAATATTACGATCTGCAATAGTCATAATAAGAGGATATAAAGCGCTGTAATAGAATAAAATGATTCCGCCTCCTTTCATTTCTATTGCGCTGAATTAATCTTTATCGATGGCCCTTTGAAGGTCGTGAATGTATTCTTGAGCGGAAGTTATTAAACTAAACACGAACCTTACCGTACCGCTTTTATACATAGTTCCTGATTCATATAATATGTCATTGATATTGCGTGTCTTCTGTCATATAGATATTAGTAAGCTAGATTCGCTTTATGATATATTTATCATTAAGAACATAGGTACATAGGTTCAAAATATTAGCTTATTTTGTACAAAAGATAAGTGTATATTAGGGTTTTTATCCTTACTAAAACAGCACCAAAACTATTGTAAATAAAAAGGTAGCACTCCGGGAGTGCCGGCAGAAGTGAAAACTTCAATATTAACGTTGTGTTTAATTATAAGTATAAAAGTACTATCATTTATGAGGTAGAATACAATGTTTATTTATTACGCTATCGTACACAAATATGACAATTTATATGTTGTTATTTATAATATTATATCGTTATTTATATATTACATTAAATTTTATCTCTCAGAAAAATCAACTTCCATCCATAATTTCGACGACTTTTACACCATCAACAGAGCAGCACACTCAGGCACGGTAGAAAGAGTGGGAGATACTAGTTCCTCTCCCTTCCCCTCGATCTTACGCTTTTTCGATCAGCATCACGTGACCCTGACGCGAGTTTTAAAGTTTTTACCCATACAAAAAAGTGCTCAGCGCCGCTAAAGAAGTTTTCACTTCAAAAACTTATGCAAAAAAATTAAACCGCTCAAAGACTGAAAGGTAAAAAATAAATCTACGTTAATAATTTTGAGTCAGTTAAAAATAGTCTACATTTACGATTAGTATTCGATTCTTATTGTGGAATTCATGAGAGTTCTCACTCATGAGATTTTTTGAGTTTGTTTGTAATTTTTTTTTATTAAAGGTTAGAAATTAACCTCGATCTCGCGTGATGTTAATGCAACGAGTGTTAATGCGCTGATGCGGCGGTAGATGGTAGCAGGCTATACCTATAAAGCGGGATAAATCCCTGCTTTGCTTCATTATTGGTTGTTTATAAGATTTCTTGAAAACAATGTTTTGTCAAGAAGCTTCATACTACCTACCATAGGCATACTAAACGTCTAGCTGTTATACCGCAATCAAACCACAGCATAAAACGAAGTGGATAGTTATCTAACATAGTCAATGTCTATAAATACATTTTAGGGCAAAGTTAGGTGATCGTATAGCTGTTTACGTGTATAATAATATGGTCGGTGGAGGAAAAGATCGCGTATCGTAACGGAAACATTTCTGAAGTATCCCTGAACATTTGGGCGGGGTATGCGGGTCACGTTCGGGTAACAACGAGAACGAGCCGAGCGCCCAGAGGTTTGTTGTGATATCGCCCGTTTTTTCACAATACCTGACCCGCTGCCCACTACAGATTCACGTAATGTTAGTTTCTACCTAGACATACCTGGGTATGTACATACTATGTACAAGTATCTCAAAGATGTATTTTTTGATAGTTGCCGCGAATTAAATAGATAAATAACACTTTATTGAAACACAAAAAATATATACATAAAAAGAACTAACATAAAAATTTAATGATACAATTTGCGGTCTTATCGCTAAAAGCAATCTCTTCCAAACCACCATGCAGGGAGAGGTGAAATTAAAAATAAATAAAGAATTTCTTATTTTAAGCCTTTAATAATGTACTTGGCTCTTTGTAGCATTTTCTATCTCGACTACACGTCAAAAGCAATATGAATTTATTTATGAATGTAGATATAAATATATAATAATTATAATTTATCTAATTATTTATTTTTGGTCAGCCTGTCCAGTAATGCTGTAAAAATCTCAAACGGAGAGTATGAAAACACCACCAATGTATACAAAAAAGTAGAATAAATAGCTGTTACGAGCTTTTTCTGTTAAAGTTGTTAGAGACTTAAAAACGAAATTCAAGCTAAGATTAAACTACAGAACTTAATCTAAACTCTACCACTATTTAGAACTACTCGTAAATTTAAGTATAGCCGCAAAATGGTGCCAGCTCAGCACGTGTTTTCGGGTTGGACTATAGCCGCTGTTTTTTACTATCGGTGGTGACCTCACGCTCAGGATTCTTCTAACAAACAAGAATAAAACACACATATACATTAGACATAATAAAAATAATTATAAATGAAATGAAATGAAATAATTTATTAACCATTTCCAATAACATTCGTTATTCTAGGCACGTCTAGTAAAGAGTGTTCTTATTGGTTATAGTTATAATCAACTAGCTGCTCCCCGAGGATTCACCCGCTTGGATCTTGATCCCATAAGAAAATCATATAACTACGATATAATAAATCAAAGAATTGTCACGTTTGGTTTTTTATTTTTGTTTTTATTCCAACGAATTAGGGAAGTTTTATTCGTTATATGTTTTGACCACGATCTTACGTGATCTTACGCGATGCCTTGAAAGCGGGATATACTTTCCATGTTTGAGTTATTTATCTGTATACTTGTTTAAATATCTTGATGTATCAATAGAAGCATAATAATATTTAATGTAATATGTCACCTAGCCTTTTTGTATTTTACCTCCAATATCAATCTGAGAAAAGTGATGTGGGCTACATTATTAATAAGTTTTAATTGTGTTTGTTATTTATGTTAATAGTATGTTAAGTCTCATAATGTAGTCGTTAACTTTTCCTTAAATAAATAAATGTTTCACTGAACATAGTGCCGGAACACAATCACAATGAGGGCTCGGCGGCACGATTTGTCCAGTGAGTTGGGATGTGGGTGGTTTTGTCAAATTTATTCACTCATGGTATCTATCAAAAGTTATAAACATGTTACCTCAATAGTTTTATAGGTGCCGGCGGTCACGTGTTACGCAACTTTCATAGCTTCGTGTACTTCATTATAATTGTCTACTAAAATTCCTCTTAATTAGAACTGTTGTGTAATTACTTTATTGCTACCCAATGCTAATAAACCACTGAGGTTTATATTAATGTTTGCTAGCTCTAGCTCTAGTTTTAAATGCTTTAGTGCTGTTATAAATATTACTTTGAAATATGTTCTCCCGTGGGTTTGACCGTTTGTAGTTAGTTGTTACTTGTATGATGTTTCATTTCAGGATTTAAGGTAAGTTTTAATCGATTCAAAAATGGAGGTTTTAAATTTGATATGCATGTATCATGTATCTAATATTATTGGAGAATTGCGAGAAATTTACATGCTACAATAATTTCAGGCTTCCAAACTAATATCCTTAATGTTGGAAACATTTATTGTAATACGTATGAGTGTCCTGATATAATTTCTCAAAATCTTTCATTAAAATAATCTAGAGGCGCTTCGAAGACCGATTTCCTGAAAATTTACGTCAACTTGTTGAATCTAAATATACAATAAATAGGTACGTATATATACCTACCCTAAACATAAACTAAGGAGACGTTTGTAAAGAGACTGTGCAAATTATTAATTCCTCTTTGTGTGTCCATTCATGTGAAAAATCTTACGACGTTCGAGGAAACACGTGACCCGAAATATACTCAGGATTCTATATTTAACCAATAGCTTCAGGCCAAAAATATGTGTAACCTAATATACCCACTGATATGTATTAATCCTTAGTTTATTCTGACACACTCAATGTTAAAGCGAAATAGAGCGAGTCTGCCGTCTATGTTATATACAAGCCCATATAAAATGTGCGTGGATTTTAGAGATCCGTTTTGATACCAATTTTCTAAACTCTTACATTTTGTTAGTCAGTAATTTCGAATAAACTAAACCTCAATTATTCATGATCGCAAAACGTGCTCGTCATAAAGAAATTAGGAGAATAAAATAATTCATCTCCATTTAAGAATTTAGGCTGGAGTGTGAAAACGTAATGATGAGGCTCACAGGGGAACCGGCGGTAAAGCGCCGGTGTATCACGTGATAACATTGTAAGAAATGACATTTGTTCCGACCATCAAGTCGCAGCGGCGCGCCGCTCCGAGGACTCGCTGAATCTTTAATGCCTAGTTTCTATGTTTCCGTTATTTATACGGAACGTTCAGCACATGAATAGCGTCCAACCTTGACATTTTTTACAGGCAGCGGGGGTAGCTCATATGAGAAATATTAAGGTTTAGCGATCGCCACCAGCTGACGCGGGCCGCGCGTGCCTCGAGACGGAAAAATGCCGTGCGACCTTCTTCACCTTCAAAATGCCTTTTATATGGAATATAAAAGTTATTGTTAAAATGTCAACATCGAAATCTAGCTTTGTTTCCTCTCTTTATTCTGATGTTCGCGTTGAAAAGATATTATTTTTTATAATGCTACAATATCTGTGCTACGCGTCGTAGAAGCTCTACGCCGTTTTATGTTAACTTAATTTGTTTATCATTATGAATGTAAACAAGATACATATATCTAGCTGCTATATAAATGTACACAGACATTATTTGCCTCATTGTAAGGATCGAAATATAAATATGAATGCTAAATGAAGTCGTAATAATAAATGTACACCTATATTAATAGCACATTTAATATGAAACGTCCCGTGTATAACAAGAAGCAAAGACCATGTACGGATCGAGAACACGTTCGGTAAAAACATATTTCACGTCACAAGCGCTTGAGCTGAGCTCGTTTGTCAAGGCGACGAAGACACGGTGCGCGGCGCCGAGCCGGCCTGAGCAGGCGCCGTCCTTACAACGCTGCCACCAATCTGTTTGTCCAGCTGCCACCTTCTTTCTTTCAAAGCTTTGCTTGATATCCGCAAATTTATATTCCCGGCAATTTGTCGAGGCGTCCCGTGACTAGCGGTCGCCGCCTCGATTTATGGACGCCACGCCTACGCGCGAATTGTTTTCATTCGGTCCTCGTGTCCGGCTCTCCTTGTTAATTGGGAGCCAAATTGGGAGTATTGTCATCAAATCCCCATATTTTTGTATTTGAAGGATAATTAAATACGCTTTCATCCGAGTAAAACCGGAATTCCGTTCATCTGAGTTTCACATTGAGATGGAACTTACAATGTAGACAATAAATAACTAAACTAAAGCTATCTTGTCGTGAGAAGATCCGCCCGTCCGACAATGTGTGGAGGCCATTGTTTTTGCTGGAACTAGCGGAGTCTGAAGCTAACAACAGACGGTGCGAGCCCTCATCAAACCCTCGCTCATCCAGTGTGACGAAAGTTTGACAACTCGGTAGTCACGAGTGCAGGCTTTACGAGCTCACGAATCATTAACGCATTGTTCCCTAGAAACTCAAAATACCTCGTTTACGTCTACGTATTGTTCCCCAAAATTATGATCGCTCCCTCGGTTATATCCTGAGCCATTAGTAACATTATGTCCTCGAGTATTAGCTTAGTTACACGGCTGATATCTCCTGTATGATTTAGTTGGAAACGTTTCACGATGGCGCTACTCGCACGTAAAAACTTGATGGGACCCGCAATAATGTTTTCCCGTTACTCTGATCATTATATTAATGACTCGACATCACGTGAAAGTGCTATCACGATTACATCAATTGATTTTTGGTAGATACCACTTCCACGCGGCTTAGTAATATAAGTATTAAAACAAGTAACAACTTTTATGTAGCATTTTGTGATAAAAGTTACCCTTTTCGGTCTCCTAATGGCTCAATCTATTGATAAGTTTTAGGTGGACAATTGATTTCTGGTTGACGATACTGATTTTTTTCCTTATAATATTTTTTAAAAAGTTGAAATTTTGCACAGATAAGGATATTATTACGTAGACATCCGCTAAAAAAGGATTTCGTGAGGGAGCAAAGCCGTATGTTGTAATAGGAAAGCGTGTCAATGCATAGCTCAAATCACTGAACAGGTTAGTTAAAATTTAGCACAAAGATAAATATTGTATTGTCGACATCCGCTATAAAAATGATTTCTAAACAAGAGTGTAGTCACGATCGTAGGCTTGTGTTTTGATATATCTCTTTTTAACAGAATAATCTTACTAATATTATAAAGGTGAAAATTTGTAAGCATGTGTGAATGTCTGGATGCATGTTTGTTACTCTTTCACCCCTAAACGGGTGGACCGAGTGAGCTGAAATTTGGTATAGAGATAACTTAGACCCTAGAATAACACATAAGTTACAAAACCGCTGGGCGCAGCTAGTGAAATAAAAATACTTGAGTACACGTGTCGCATTATAGAAATACGAGTATATACGAGTAGGTACGTAAAATAAAAGGTAAAATTTCTCTCACCATTAAGAACTCACATGTTAATAGTAAGACAGATGATCGATTTATTACATTCCGTTCTCGTACACTAATGTAGAGAAACGTTAGGATTTTCCTATGTAAATACGAGTAGTTATCTATCGAGTCAACGGCCAGACTGATTTATTTACGTAGGTCTCTCTATTCTAAGGTTACGTCTGATTTAAATACGCATTAGTAGAGATTGTCCAGTCTTACTAGATACTACATCATTCCACTAGACATTTGTTAGTTTTATATGTTTGAGAGGTAAGAGGTGCATTTCAAAAGTAGACGAACTTTGCATACATTTGTCGTTACGCTTTTGTCTTTTAACTTTTTTATTGCTAAAGTTGTGATGTATGATTAGATAAAAAATAATAATTAGCTTTTATACTCTAATAGAACAGGCTAACCTTCTTACTCTGTCAGAGTCAAATTACAAAAACGTTGGTTGAGTGGCCCACCTATATATGTTTCAGTTTCAGGTCGCCAAGACTATCTACATACAAGACCTGTACCACAACCCACAGTTTTACGTGCCCACCGAAATCCGAAAATTTGCCACACTTTGAGATTTGAACCCCGGATCTATAGATTACAAGCCCGACGTACGAACACTAGGCCACCAACGCAACGCTGCGCTGCCTCAGTTACTCAACAGTTTATTTCCGAGACCATTTGAACTGGGTTCAAATGGTCTCGGAAATAAACTGTTGGGTCTCTGGATACTAAGCCGGACGTCCCACCACTGAGCTACGGACGCTACTCAACAGTTTATTTACAAGAGCAACTAACAAATCTCAACACACAAATCATAACCACTAGCGTACGTAACAGTAATTCGCAAAGGTGACAACTTGTTCAAAAGCTGCCCCCAGTTTAATTACATTACAGTGAGCAATAAAAAGCTCGTTAAACCACGACACGAGAGCCTGATAATAAAACTCCCGCGTTTGAGTAATGAAACAGTAATAGGTCGGCTAATCATTTTATTGTTTATCAAAGTGCTTGTTTACATATTACGTTGGTCGGTTCGAATGCTGGACGTCCGTAATCCTTAGTGCATCCATCATTCGGTAATCCGGGCTCTAGTACACCACCGCTCAAAACGGCTATAAAGGGGCTTTAAACGATTACGTGCGTAAATGCTTCTTATTCCTTGCCATTCCGATGTTCATTACAATAACTATGTTATAGAAGTGTTATAATGTTAAGAAATAAATAAATTGATTACTCAAATAAAATTATTTCATGTAATTTTTGGTATTTTGATTTATGTACGAATGCAATATAAGCTCGGAGTACAAGACTTAAATCAGTGTGGTTTTTCAGATTCAGGATGGTATTTCGAAATGTTAATAAATATAGTTTAAATTTGAACGGTATTTTGAAATGTTAATAAATATGGGTTAAATATTGCATGCATAATGTAATTAAGATGGGTTAAAACCCGTTAACGGTATTATCCGTACAAGCGCAATAATTATAATAATATCTGATAAGTTAAAGCAATTCTGTGGATGGGTACCTACCTCTATATATCATATAGCTCATTAATGCCTGATAACAGCGAAGTGAATAAAGCTGCACGTATTGATTTTCATGGTTGTGTGGAAAAGATCGCTTTGAGCAATGAGACCGGCATTGGTAGCTTTAATTTTTGTGGTAGTAAAATTAATTTTTATAAGTGGTATACTCGTATAATAAAGAGTTATTTATCTTATTGAAAAAAGAATCCGAGGCCCGACAGAATATACAAATACAATGTTTGGCTGCAACAATTTAGGAACTCTCGAATTGCTTCGCGGCGTTTTTGTGGTTTGTAAACCCATTGACCCCCCGTTGGCATGTAGCGGGCAATACACATCTTAAATCATGTTGGAAGTCATTATATTTTCGACCTAAAAAAATTGCAGTAAGAGTAATATCTATTGACCCCACAACAGTAATGAATCAACTATAGTGTAATTTGGAAAACCGTTATATAGGAGTTAAAACTCCAATTACTACGTATAATCAAGAGCGTATTAAAGCCATTCTGTCACGTCATTATATTAAATCTCATTAAGGAAGTTCTGAACATTGTTTTTGTGAAATACATTTCGTAGGCGGGCTGCAATCACTTGAACCGTTCATCAGTTGATAAATGAACGAGAGCCAATTTCGCTGACATGAATTTGTTATTGAACATTCTCGACGAACGATCTCCGGGATGTTCACTTCTATTAAATCATAAAATTAATATTCAAATTAACATCGAGTAACTTCAGAGCTTTAATTCTCGGCTAATTGAAAGTGTTGCTTTCAGTGACGTTTTCACGATTCGGTGTTTGGCTAATTGCGATTCTGAGTAGAGCTCTGAGTAGGGACGTAAACTGGTTTAGTTATGATGTCCGCTGTATCCGGATCACGTAGCATTCGACTGCCGACTCCCAGGGGCGGAGCCTTCACGGATATCTACTTGTTTTTGACATTTCATGGCTATAACTCTAGCACAATATCACAACCATTTGTAAACCTACTTAGTTGCCCCTCGCTTGTATTGTATGCCTGTTTAAGTAGGTCAAAGAATTCAGTTCGTTCTGTATTAATGCCATTAATGTTTGTTTTCGCATTAGCCTTCGACGGTAGTTTGAAGAAAAATGAATGATAAATTGCACTGTTCGTGTTTTTATGCGAAAATATTTTCAGATATAGTACTTTCTCCTGTTTCTGAATAGCTTTATATTTCAAAAAATGAGCTATTTTTCTTATAAGGTTTATCTTACAAAGAAAACAGACGAACTAGTACGCTCCGTTTTCCTTGAAAATATCCTAGGTAATGTAATAAAACATGCTAAACAGGATATTTACCATGTTTTGCGGTTATTATTAAGCACGAGTTTTACATAACAACGAGTATAATGTACCTATTCGTCAAGAAATTGTAATCGCGTAACAATAAAAGATGCGAACTGTGATCCGATATTTCCACATAAGTATTATTTTTCCTTAGACGCGAGTGGGGAGATCCAGAAAGTTCCCAGTTGATATGTATTTCCCCAAAGAAACGCGTGGATAGAGCGGAGTGGGAGGTACTTTTGCAAACTGAGCGAGCTTTGAGACGTGCTTGTGCGATACCGAAACTATAAGACTTCTGAACCGTAGCGGAGAGTATGTTGTGAGGTACGACCTAACGTGTAATAAGCACGTTTGACGCTCCTTCTACTTCTATTCTATAGGTATATATACTGCCAGGTAATCGTGAGCTTTGCTTGGAAACTCTACGGATTTCATCCTCTTCGCAGAATTTGTTGGTGAACAGTATCATTTTCAGTAGGTATTCAAAAGTGAAATTCTGTGAAGAGATTCTTATCAGAAACTCTGTATATTTATTTGTAGAAAAATAAAAATACATCTCTAATTAGGTTAACTATGTACTTTGTAAACCTATTTTTAAATGTTTTCAATGCACTGCACGAGATACGAGTGTGAGTTTTTGAATCGAGCTACTTTATCTAACTAAGCTTCTTTAAAAAATAGTTATAATGAATGCTATTTAAGTTAAGGATAATAAAAGTAGAGTTTTATAAAGTTTATCTGTATCAACTCAATTTGAAGTATAGTATGACTATAATTCTAGGTACGATATGAGATCAAATTAAATCATTTATAAGCATACCCAATTTTAGTAAAATCCATGAACCAAAATGCGCGCTGAAAGCCTGACATGTGGACTAGACCTTAGGGAAGCTCCACCACAAAATAGGCACATTTATTTATTCTTTGAAAGCATATATTTATCGTAAATTGTAACAAGCCCCCAGCGCCAATGTTATCGTGTCTACATAACATAAAACGAGAGCATACTTGCTACAAGTAAGCTTAAGTAAGTATATAAACTTAGGGAAGGAAATAAAACATTAAAACTCGGATTGCTTTCGGTTGTTATGTCGGTATAATTTCAGAATAATAAGTAGCTTTAAAAGTAAGTTTCTGTACCTATAACCGGCGAGATACTTTGCTGGAATTTGTTTCACTCGCTACGGCCTGAAAGCGTTTTATTTTGCGTGACATTACAAGGAGGCTGAGATATTTTATGACTTTGGCCTACGAGTATTATTTTACTTACACATAGTTTATCGCCCGTGACATGCAGATGTAATAGAATTTTGTAATGTAAGAATGAGTTGATTATATACACTTTTTTTGTTGTACATATTATAATGTACCTATCGTTACTCGTCATGTAAAAAAAACTGTAACTCATGAAATAAATACGGTTTAAGCCGGAAAAATAAACGGGGTATTAATATTTAATATATACACTCTATATATACAAATAACAGGGCACATTAAAATGTAAATGTATACTAATTCAGCAAAGATATTATTTACGGGTCGTTAAGATTCAAGTAAACAAGTATTAATAATAATATAAATAGTGCCTCACCTATAGCAATGAGTAAAAGACAGTAAAAAACTCGACCTACTGAGCAAACCGTGTCGACAAGCAATAATTACATTACTGTGCTCCGGTAGGAGGGCACTGTAGCTAGTGAAATTATTGGGCTAAAGAGTCTTAACATCTTATGACTCTTGAGTAAGAAGCGTTGGTGCAGCGCTTCTAGAATTTCAGATCATTGTGAAATCCTAAATAGCACTGTACTGATTATGGGCAGCGGAATCTCTTAACATCAGGAGAGCGTCTTACTCGTATTCCACTTCATCAAATAAAAAAAAAATTACGACTGTTCCGGCACGAAGTTCGGCGAAGCCAGTAAGGAATTCATTCCACCTTCTAGGTTTAGTCTGGTTCTATTTTCGGCTAAATCATCGCTTATCATCACGCAAGATCCTGGTCTGTCGTGGTATATCCTGTCATCCTATTAATACATGCATGCAAAATTTCAGCTCAATCGGAAACTGGATCAAATTTAGCTCGCAAGATTTGATTACAGACAGACAACGGACAGGTGAAAGTAAATAAAAGCTTGTAAATTCCAATAACCGCCCGCTTAATATTCACTCTTAAAATAACAGCAATCTATGAATATTATAAGTACATACCTATTACACTATGATATTTACGGGTCCTTATGATTAAAGTGAAAAAAGTATTAATAAAATTCTAAGTAGTGCTATGGCAAAAATGTGTAAAAGATTTATGCTGAATTTTCCAAATTTTCCTCCAGATCACAATTCATCAATTTTATCACAGAACCTACTCATAAATTTGTCGGTAGTCACGTTGTCTTAGTAGTCTCGGTAGCCTCGTAGATGAAAGAAGAGATGCCGACTGAGATAGATCACGCTCCTTTGTAGATATTTACTCATTTGCAGTATATTTGCTTTTGTACTACATTTTACCGACTCTAAAATGGAAGAAAGATTTAAAAATCGTTACAAATGGAAACCTATATTTATATGTTTAACTATTAACGATAACTCGAAGACGATTGAACTTTTGGATTTTTTTTGTTTCAAAGGGCTTATTGTTCCCAGGTTCTATATAAATTTTATCGAAATAAATAAAGCGGCTCTCAACCTTAAATTAATATATCCGTCTCCTCCACTTCTTAAAAGCGAGTTCAAAGTTGGTTTATTTTTAAATTAACTTGTTTACAATAAAATGTTTTTACACTACCTAATAATGCTTCTGTTTTTAGGTTCAGAAATAGGGATACTAAAAGTTCATTAGCAACCTTTGCATAGAAGCCGATTCAAAAAGGCAACTAGCATCTATAGAACCGTGCTAGTTCATAATCGGAACGCATTTTCTTCAAGTCGGAATCAGGTTAACCTAGGAAAACTGCTATAGGTATAAAAATAATGAGATCAGGCTCATTAAACATTCTGAGTAAAAAGAAATATAAAAAAGTTAAGGTTATAAAATATCGACTAGGAAGTACGAGATCCAAATGGAACTACGCTGTTAATTTTGGAACGGTTTTTAAACATTTTCGAGAGCCGTAATTTGTAATTGTAATTTGGAGCAAAGGGTCTTTGAAGTTGAGGAAAATCTGACAAAGTTACGAGCAAAAAACATTTTCAAAGAAAGTGCTCGGCGATATTTTGTAGGGTCGTGAGTCGTGAGCGCATATTGGTACCCACAAATCAATCTACCACGAGATGTTTTGTGTGGAATACTTTTAGGTAAACTGAGGGAAGGAACGTTCGATAACCGATCTTCGCAACATATCGTAAAACGGAATTTAGCGATTGATGATCGAAGTAAAATAAAAATAACGTGTTATAGGAAGCAGTTTAGATAAGCGCGTTTAGAACCATTTACACTGTAGTACATGGTTACAGGGAAAATAGACTCTTCACGACTTTTATGTATTAATGCTGTTATGACATTATTTTATGAGCCTATTATGGAGATCAGGGTTATGACTTAGCTAACGTTGTCATTTTAGAATATAATGTTTTTTTTGTACTTAAATTTGTAAGTATTTGCCACCAACGTCTTATTAAAAAATAAAATACCTATCAATTATTATATTTTAGTTTTTAACAGGGATAACGACAGGGTTAAGAATTTAAAATCTATTTAAACCGTCTGTTATATACCTAATAAAATTACAAATACACATAATTACCTAATACACATGTTATGAGTTTTTGGGTACCTAATTCACGCGTTGCTATAAAATATAACAAGGAGCACGCCTTGATATCATGATCCTCTATTTTTAAATACAGTGTATTCCTAATAAAATCTTGACTGACAAACATGTTTTTCACATATCCCTTACCCACATCCGATAAATAAACTAAAGAAATGCCCCCAGTGTTGGCTAGCAATGTCTTTATTTACTTTCCTGATAGATTCCATAATTCAAAAGGTAGACAGAGGGACAGAAATTGAATGCATCGAACAATGCCATCATTATCGGCGTATTCTGCGAGAACACCGATTTGCATCTAAATCTGAATTTGTTGTCCTTTTGCTCTATGTCCTGTCTTCGTGGAAATTTATAGCGTGTACGTAAGTCGGCGGATTTCCTGCATCGTAACAAGGCGACATTTGTACGCGGAAGACGTTTAGCTGAGACAAACGCGGTCATTAATATGTCCAAGTATTTCGGTGCGGGTAGTGGGTAGTGGTAGATCATTAAGGTTAAGAGTGGGACAGCGTTATGGGAACGGCTGTGCAATCCATCACCGGTAAGCGGGTCTCGACAGAGCACTTAGCCACTGTCCGCCGCGGACGGACGCGGCGCTCGCCAACATCCGCCCTGACCGTGCCTGTGCTACGCCGACACCGGGATTCCACTGACACATACGCGTATCCATACGACATACTGTGGGCTGTGGAACTTTTCTCCAGTTAACTAGATTTTATAGACACCATTTAAAGCCTAAAACACAATTTGAAATACAAATAAAAATGTATTTTTTCAAATCGGCAACATACAGCAACAAGCAAATTAAAATCCAAATGATATTCTATCAAAAAATAGTAAATTCAAACATCCTTCAACTGAGTAAAGGCTCGTTGTTAAACTAATAATTTGAAAGCCTTTACACGACCAATCAATTTATTAACCTTTCAACCTCTGTAGTTCTCAGAATTTAAAGTTCAAAGCCCTTGAGGTTTTCACAGTAGGTATGTATCCAACAATTGAATTGCAGAGCAGCCACACAAACGCCTGCAATCGCATATACAGCAATCAAAGTCACCATAATTTGTGTGAAACTCAATCACGGCATTGTAGCATACAGTGTGCATAGGTATGGTGTAACGACCACAGCCACAAAGGAAAATACTTCACTCCATGCGTTTTCCGGAAAAAGGCTTTTATGTGAATGGTTCATTATTCTAACCGAAAATAAATGTTTTGAGGTTGTTCTGTCATCACTCTGCCGGCGCGAGCGCGAGCGAGTTGGTAATGATGCTTGTTTGTATTGCGCGGATTTTTAAATTGAACGCAGTTTAGAAGCCTACATAAAGCTAGTTACTTACTACACTTACTTTAATCTACAGTCTACAGTATTAAAGAACACTTGCAGATACTTACTATCCACAGATCTACAGAATCCTCAGAAAATCTAAGTGCTCCAAACCGCTGTCGAATGGGAAGTTCCTATAATGCCGGCAGCTTTCCTATTTGGGTAGCTACATTTAATGTACCTATTGTTTAATGTAATAGATCTGCAGCTCAACGCAAACAATTGCAACGTGCAGCTCTCCTATTTTTTCTAATTTATTCTCCTTTCAGACAACCAATACTTTCCTCTAAGGTAGAAGGCAGAGGTAAAGATAATGCTTCTGTATCATTTGAACTATTTGACCTTTATACCTTAATCTATATCTTTAGTTACAAAAAAAGCCAATATAAATCAGTCTACTCACGACAATATTTCTTCCGGCTGAGGTTGGTTTTGACATATATTTAAAAACACGTTTATGGAACATTTAGCTACGCTCAGTGGTTTCAGTCGTTGAAGACATCATCTCAATCGGTTCAAGCGTAAAAAGTAACTAACAAATTATGTACAATTCTATAGGTCCTTTTGCATTCAAAATATTCGTAGGATAGACATAAATAGCTATTTATTTATAGTAAATATTATAATATAAGAAGTATTTTCAAATATTATACCAAACACAGCGGAAATTAGGTATATATTTTCTTACGTAGTGTAGGACTGTATTATTATTTAAGTAGCATTGGTTATAAAAAAAGTTTACCGTGGCTGCGCTGTGCCGCGTGGCATGCGATTGCTTTTCAGTAAGGCGTTGTATTAAAAACTTCATAAGAATAAATTAGGACTTGTTAGTATGAAACTAAATTATAGTGGAAATTGGAAATTCAAGGACAGTGAAATGGAAAAATCAGTACCTACCTAAAATGACATTAAATATTCCTCCTCTATCATTAAGCTCGAACTGTAAACTAATATTATATACAAACTTTTCAAACACTATATTATTAGTGTAATAAAAATACATCAAACTGAGTAGTGTGTGAATGTGCACATGATTATGATTAACTAGCTTATGCTAAAATCCTTTCTTAGGGAAGCTCCGCGGAAATCTGAAGTCGCTTCCTCATGACTGGGGATTATGGTCATTACTGGTTGAGGATGTTGGTGTCGTAATGCCTTATGGTCTCTCCATCAGTGCCTATCCATTGCATCTCTGCAGGGCTATTATCACTTATCCGTCAGGGAACCGCACCGAACACCAAACGTGAAATGACGTATTAAGCCGTATCGACTTAATACATTTCATACATTTTTGATAATTCGGTCTTAGGTTAGGTTCCCTGGCGGAGAAATGAATAGTCCAGCTGACGACCCAACAAAGTCAGCGTCAACGTCAGTCACGCCTTCCTTCTGCTTCTTATTTATTTACATTAAAATTAAGACCCTAAAATAAAGTCAATTTATGTTTAGTTCTAATTTTGACAGTTCGTATGAGGCTGGCATAGCCACGTAAGTGTGCTCAAAGCCTCATTTAACTATTTTGATGTAAAACTCCATATTCAATATAGGTCACTACAATTCCACACCGCGAAATGATGTAGCGTACCTACTCGTATAGCGAATGAACCCTGATAACCAGAAATCTGGTTAGCAATGCGTGTGTAATTATAAATGTGATTACAAACATACATCGCGTGACCGGAGAACTCTGTTACTCGTATAATATGGGCGTTTTTTAACATTGTATTCATGTAGTGTTCCCAGTATCAATTATAGGAACAAGAATGGGGAAAAGGTTAAAAAAGTTATTTTTTGTCTCTTTCTTTCTATTTGTTTAGTTTGTCAGTCATATTATAATAACGTAATATACTTATTAGACATTACATTAGTTTTAGTTTATAATATTTAAAAATAATAGAGATTTTTTAACGCTTTTATTAAGCCTTATTGGCCTTAGGGTGGAGACGCGCTGCATCACGTCTTGCTATAAAAATGTAAAAAAATTTTAGGCCACATAATTTTTCGCTTCTTTTAAAGATCCTGTCTTAGACGTAGACTGTTCTACGTCACTATAATATTAAATTATAACTGTTATTGCCAAATTTTAAACTCAATCCGCCCTCGATTATGATAATATAGTTAGTGTTAAAAAAATAACTTGTTAAATCTAATAAATCTGCTTTTAAAACTGGTTTTGAATAAAAAAATATTACTTATTCCTTTATGGAATGCCGGTATCAAAAGTAGAATAATAATTTCATTTTCGAACCAGCAGGCCTATTATTTATTGGCTATCGGTCACTCGCCACCCACATGTAAAACACTAGAATCCATAGACAAATGCGTACATGATTTACTTAAACCTCCTCATTAATATATCTAAAACTAGCTGTGCCCAGCGATTTTACCCGTTATATTATGCCGCCTATGTGTTATTCCAAGGTCTAAGCTATCTCTATACCATGATATTGGTATAGAGCTCAATCGGTCCGCCTGTTTAGACGTGAAAGAGTAACGAACATACATCCATACATCCACACATCCATACACTGTTACAAACTTTCTCGTTAATATTAGTAAAGATAACAAACGTAGCACTAATGTACTTTGAAGTTCTTAGTGGGTATGAATTAGCCAGTAGCCCTGCTGGTTAGGAAAATCTAGATTTTCAAAACGGCCAAAAGGGGATTTATGTTGTCAGTTATTTAATTTGTTTTTCAAAGTGGAGGTAAGGTGATATCGTTAAAGCTTGGAGTGTCATGTTTAAATAGTACCTTGTCACTTGTTAGACTGTTCACGCGAACACCTGGACGAGCCACTCGTTAAAGTGCCAGCTCGTTTTTTAATTAACTTTCGTTTTTAATCAATCCTACAACGGTTTTTATTTCAGAGAGCTTAACAATTTTGATGTTATAGGCAAATAAACTCAGTGGTTTTACTCACTGTAAAGTGCCCTAAAAATGGTACCTATGTTGTTTGTAAATAGGTAGTGGCCTAGAGGCTTTGTGGTTCGAATATCAGCAACTTATAACTTTACTTTAACTTTGTACAGTGGCGTAACAACACTATATATGAGGCCAGTGGCAAATTCTTTGGATGGGGCCCTCCCAGTAAAAATTGTCACGGTATAATGGAAACGTTAAAGGTTGGGGAGGGGTGGAGGGAGATTTCAATGCTGAAAACATTTTATAAGAAGCGATCAGTTCGCTCCGAGCGCTAAAAAAATTAAGTTAAACATGCTTACTTATAACGGCAGATCAGCTTGCTGCGAGCGCTGAGAGATTTTTTTTATAATTTTGATTACAAAAGTTACGCGAGAAGCTCAATTTGAGATCCAAACGCCATGATAAATGACATATATTCTTACTAATAAATGCGCGAGCAGCTCGCTGCGAGCACCGAGAAATATTTATAATTCTTATACACGTAAAACCATATTACCACGTATTATGGTCAGGGCCCCCCTATAGTTACGCCACTGACTTTGTAAGACTGCCAATAGTAGCTCGTGTGCGCTTAAAATAGTTGTTGTATGGTGATAGTCATAAAAAAATGGCATTAAGTACTCGTATTCCTAAATGATGAATTGTGAGCTCTGTAATAATGACAAGTCGCACCCGGCACATCACCGGCTGCTGCCGCAGCATTAGATAAATAGATAATCCTTTATTGTACACCACACAAAAAGACATACATTACTAGTAGATAATAAAATTAAAGACATTAACATAACTATGGTGATCAATTCAATCTGTTCATCATCATAATCATCATCTCAGCCGTAGGACGTCCACTGCTGAACATAGGCCTCCCCTTTGGACTTCCATATGTACCGGTTGAAAGCGACCTGCATCTAGCGTCTTTTTTACAAGCTTTTATTTACTTTCACTTGTCTGTTGTCTGTCTGTCTGTCTGTAATCAAATCTTGCAACTTAAATTTGACCCACTTCCCGGTGTCCGATTGAGCTGAAATTTTGCATGCATGCATAAATCGGATGACAATGCAATATTATTATGACATGAAGCTGATCTGATGAGCTGGAAGGTGGCCATAGGAACTCCGTAATAAAACGACGTAACCCCATCGAGTTTGGGCTCATTTGATTCATCTTGACGAGTACTTTATGGTAATAATAATAAAAGCTTGTTTTTAAAAAGTTTTTTTGAAGTGAAAACTTCTTTAGCGGCGCTGAGCACTTTTTTTTGTATGGGTAAAAACTTTCAAACTCGCGTCAGGGTCACGTGATGCTGATCGAAAAAGCGTAAGATCGAGGGGAAGGGAGAGGAACTAGTATCTCCCACTCTTTCTACCGTGCTTGAGTGTGCTGCTCTGTGAATTTGGTTTAACTATGTCAAATGATCGCAATTTTAGCACAACGAAATACAAAACTACTATTGATGCGGTCTTTATTAGACACTTAAATAGGTTCGAATCAAAACTGTTTGTTTCTTACTTCAGTTATCATAAACCAATTGTATCAGTTGTAAAAAATTGCGATGATGATTCTGATAATAACGATGGTGTAAAAGTCGTCGAAATTATGGATGGAAGTTGATTTTTCTGAGAGATAAAATTTAATGTAATATATAAATAACGATATAATATTATAAATAACAACATATAAATTGTCATATTTGTGTACGATAGCGCAATAAATAAACATTGTATTCTACCTCATAAATGATACCTAGTATTTTTGTACTTATAATTAAACACAACGTTAATATTGAAGTTTTCACTTCTGCCGGCACTCCCGGAGTGCTACCTTTTTTTTTTTAAATTTCACTTGTATTTTTAGTGAGTCCAACTGTATCACGCGCCTTGTTTACAATATTATTATGTTAATAAAAGTGTAAATAGTAAAGATAGCTATAACCTTACACGTTTTTATCTCGAACACTATAAGCTATAACCATTTTATTCATGTCATTTACCTACGCGCGTAACTTTTATTACGCCATCCATAATATAATAATGTACTACATAAAGACTTGTTACAGATACGATACTACGAGTAAATACTGCTTGTGTTTCACAGTTTCACGCGTTGTAAAGTGTTATTGTAAGCTACATTATATCATACTAGCTGCGCCCAGCGGTTTTACCCGCAGTAGGTACTTATGTTGCCTATGTGTTATTCCAGGGTCTAAGCTATACCCGCGGATGAGTGCATCGGCATACCTGCTGCCCCGGCACTATGGCATCCCGCAGGAACACCCCCAGGTTTTTAGTGGGTATCCCCGCCGCTCCCATCTTTGGCGGGGGAGTCCCACATACCACCCCGCGCCCCCCGGCGTGGGGTGATGATGCGTAACGCATTTTTCCTGGGTCAAAAAAAAAAGGGTCTAAGCTATATCTATACCAAATTTCAGCGTAATCGGTCTACCCGCTTAGGCGTGAAAGAGTAACAAATACACATCCAGACATCCATTCTTACAAACTTCACGTTTATAATATTAGTAAGATTTCACTACAATTTGCTAAGACCATCAGTAAGTAGCTTTAAAAGATGATATAAAATAAATGTACCTACTACCTTTCTACATATTATTATCTAAAAATTTGTACCTTAATAATATAATGTTACTAAAAGCATGTGGTTTACCTGCTGCGTCTGGTATTTGTTATTCCAAGATCTACGCTATCTATCACCCAAACATCGGCTAAATCGTTTAAGTCAATACTTTTACATAATATTAGTACAATTTATAGGAAGTAGGATGGAAGGACTAACTGCGCCCTCAGACTTTATCCATCGATAAAATAATCTGTAAGTGTTTGTAGGAAGGCTGTCTAGTTATAGCCCAAACCTATTTTTAGCGGTTTTTTAATTTAGTTTAATTAAGGGTAGCAACCTTAAAAGGTTGACACAATCAATTGTATTTAATTCTAAGTTTCTCGTTTACAGTAATGGTAGGTACTTGTATAAAAAGAAAAGAAAGACTTTCTAATTTAAAGAGTTATCTATATATTAATGAAACAAAATAATATAGAAAATGTAGTAGAATCCCACGCTAAATGCATATAACTTTATACAAAATCGAGCCGAAATATAGCCTCGCGTGACCCGAAAATTGAGTACAAACGGCTTTTAAACAATATCCATGAAAATATTTATACCTACACTCACAATAAATGTTTATTTACGAATTAAGCTCGTTCGACGTATTTAATATTTAACGTCTTTAATATAATGTCTGTACAGTAATAATTACAATGTGATGTGTAGGGGCAAAATGTATTAAGAACGTATGATTAATACTCGTAAGAGTACAATAATATTGTACATGCTTTATTTTAGGCATTTTCTGTATAGCCTTATGTTTGTTACGTTAAACTGTTTTATCTGATAAATACTTTCATCATGAAAATGATAACTCAATTAAAAATTGTATTTTTAACAGACATCAAAATAGGAGGTTTACAATCCGTGGCAATTTTTTTATGTACATGTTCACCGATAACTCAAATAGTTACCAATTACCATAAGGTATATATACAATATTTCATTCTTCCCAGGTAGTCCCATTTTAATTTTATCGTTATCGATCTAGCGGGCTATAAGTATCCTGCCGAAGAATAACTCTCCAAAAATTCCACTATTTATTCCTTCGCTACGTCACCTTAGCCCAGCTATCTCAAAACGCGCCTTTTTGCTGCTCATTCTGACCTTTGCCATATACTTATTTTTGGAATATTTTTATAGGCAGATATAGGATACAGGTATTTTTACATTCGTACCAGGTGAGGTACAAGGATAGGAAATTACACAAAAAAGGTCAAAACGTAACATGGAGGAAGGTCTTTGCAAAGTGGCACAACAAATAGACTAAGTAACGAACTATGTAGGTGTACATATTATAGTTGTAGTGCGGTAAAGTACATATAAAATGATCGTTTAGTTTTACACACATGATTAGGGATGTGAGCGGTCGAGGTCGTATTTGGGGTGTAATATAAGTGTTCGTGTCTCCACATGGAGGCACGGAACGGAGGGATGGTTTACTCTTGTGGGAGAAATGTTCAATATTAACAGATTAACTCGGTCGGGGATCCAGCTTCATAAAAATAAATTCTAATATTCCCCTCGTTGCTCTCATAACTCGCAAGAAACGGCTCTCTCTGGAAAGTTTAAGGCGGACGATTTGAGAATAAAAATTGCATTTATACTATGGTAAATTAAGTTTTTATTGAGAAATTTATGACGGGCAGCTAAGCAGCGGCACTGTGCTGAGACGTGGAGTGTTTTATTAAAATATCCTCATTATTATTAATCGTAATATGATACGCTGCTCTGGTGTATATTATGTGTTTAAATACGCTTATTAATTACTCTCGGAGCTGTGGGTAATCTTTAATGATGACGTTTAAAATTAATTGGCCGAGCCACTTCTGCTCTTAAAGAAGCTGTAGAAGAAATATCTCTGACTAAACGTCTGTGAGTCTGTCATGATCTCCGGCATAAATCTTGAGCTATTCAAATAGCTGGAGCTGGGTTCAAATCTCACTGAAATAACTAAATTTTTGTTCAAAAAGCTTGTAAACTGTGGTTTTCCATTATGACATGAAAGAGACTGTCGTTAAGTCATGTAACAGGGCTTGTAGTAATGTAATATAAACTTGTAAGCCGCAAAATAACATATTGACTTCCATGAATTTATGATTGAAAAGTGGAATTATGGTAGCCTGTTCTGTTGAATTAATTATTATACTTGTATAAAATGACTGTAAATTTCATTCAAATAGCAGCGAAAAGTTTTAAAAGTTAAAATGAACATGGTCGCCGACAGGTGATCGGATCCACTCAAATCCCTTGCGAGTAAAACGTGACCTGCACTACGGGGCCATGGATTTATTGTGTGTCAAGTCAACTGTGATTTGTCTCCTTTCTAGAATACAAAGCTACCAAACACCTCAGCTCTCGTTCGATCAAAATCGCATGAGGGGAAGCGTGAGTGTAACGCTGACCGATACAAATTTATTGCTCTTCTGAGTCGTTTTATCGGATTTGTATTTTTTAAATCGAATTATAATTCAATGTCTAATAGTCGAACTTGACTAAAATTATATGTTACACGCCTGTCTGTGAGAGAACACAGGATGTTCTCTACGGTAAGGGGTCCACGGTGATTTTTGTTGTTTTGAGTTAATTAATTTTCATCCTATTTTCCATATTTCCTAACTACCCTTAACTTAGAATAACCGATAAAATATTGCTAATCTAGCATTTAAGTAAATCCTGTCGTGCTAAATATAAAAAAAACTCAAAAGCGAAGCAACAAAATGTTAACCTTTGAAAAGCGATTGAAGCCAAGGGGGTTACGTGGTGCAAAATGAAAAAAAGTGATGTGGGGATTTAACAATTTGGATTAGGTACCGAGTTTGAATCCCGGCTTTGCACTAATAAGTACGTACATGTGCGGTCATTATCGCAATACTCCGGCACGATTTTCGCGATGTCAAACGGGATGTTTGCTTATTTCTGTCTCTAACATAACAAAGAAAACAATTACATTTGTATTAGAAAGTTATTAATTGACAAACTAGATTAGCAAACCAAATAGACACACTTAATGTTTAAGCGCATAAATGTTTGACCTCCCCAGGAATCAGCATAGAGTTAGAGTTCTAACTACTAAACTGAGCTGGCGGGTCCGACTGGCAAACAATATAGTTAACATAAAAAGTTGATTGTTTAGAGTTTAGACGAGTGAAGAGTTTTATGTACGTTTCATTTAATAGACATATTACTCGTATTCTACGTTTGAATTCTAGGGTCTTAGCCATACCTTCGCCAAATAAGGTTACTTTTGGTAAAAAGGTAACTAGGAGCTAAATGGACAAAGGGGATGCTAGGATTTTTTTTCTTTATCACTGCTAACAGTGTCTGGTGTCCTTCCTCGCTAAAAGTATCGTACGTTTTAATTCTAACATTTGGTAAACAGGTATTATTTACTTTAATAATCAGCTCGGTTTTGCAAAAGTAACGGAGCCCTTATGAGTTTGTAGTCTTTAGGCGTCTAGATAGAAACACACACAGAAACTTCCGCCTTTATAACATAGTGAGATAAAATGTAATTAAAAACGTTTAAAATTATAATATTATCCGCTTCTCACTGCGAGCAGTAATGAACTCATTACAGATTCCGCTATACTCGTAATAATGATTTTCATATAATATGTGGTCTCACCAAAGAGGAAGTGAGCGGAGGGGAATGAGTTAATAAGTCACTTATGAGGTTAGTGAGTTGCTAGTGGTAGGTAAAGCAAAGTTTTCAGTTTTTTTCCGGAAGTTAAAAAACTAATTCTCCTTTTAAAGTTTTCCGTTTCAGCGGTCTATATCCCGCTCATTTCCCTTCGACAATTGAAAGCTGACATTAAAAATCGTTGCTTTGAGCTACAAGTATCTGGCGATGATCCGCCACCAATCAGTCAATCCCTACTGTGAAACGTGAGCGGAACATGACGCGAGGCGGATTAAACTCTATCTAGAGGTAGGTCTGTAGGCATAACGTACCTGGCTCATTCTCATTTTAGCTCTAATTTTATGGTCACACGGTTATATTTCCTAAACGGTTAAAGAAAGAGACATGAATTTTAGATAGGTGGATAAAACATAATATATTAAGCTACAAAATAAATAAAGATTGTCATAATAGACGCAAAATATGATACTAAAATTTAACATAAAAGGTCAAAAAACGGGGCCATTTTTGGTATTCTCATGGTGTCACATTTTCCGTGGCAGTAAAACATTTGGGCACTACTTTAACAATTTTCGGTGTATTTGTATATAACATATGCCAAAATTTTCGTGAACAAATACACTTTATGGTGTATTTATATAGTCTAAAAAAAGCCTTTTATTATAATTTTGCATTTAAAATCACATAATGCGGTGGTCACACGATTTTAGGTGCTTTAAATTTGCGTAGTTTAACGGCTGCTGTTAAACACAACATTAACAATCCAATTTCGAGAAGAGAAAGAGTTCGATTCATTTCAATGATGGCCATGTTCTGCAATCGTAGAAGTAGGATCTAGAACTTATCGAGCCGCGGGAAAAAATATAACTGCTAAGTTTCAATTTATTCATGGGTGTACCGATCACTTGCATGGACAACATTTTTATGCATTGTATTTTAGTTATTTAAATCAAAGCTAGCTTTTCGAAACGCCAAAATGTGCGAGATAAAGATGTATTTAATTTTATACATTATACCAAAAATTTCTAGAATTTCACCTAAAGGGGATATTTTCGTCACCAGCGTGGCATCACCGTCATAGCGTTTTTTACCATGAAGGTGATTTTTAAGCCACGAAAGTGATTTTTATGTATTTTTTCTTTTGAAAAGGCCTTTTTACCTACTAAAAGTACTTTATCTGTTATGTTTGGATTTTAATACATACAAACCAAATTTCTGACTAATAAAAAAGTAAAGTGAATGGTAAAGTAATGTCTCAAATTACGCATATTTTCTTCTGTAGTGAGGTTTGTTGTAACGTAGAATGTCGTTTTATTGTAAATTTTTGGTAGATTTAGTCTTTTAAAAGGGTTTTACTTGAAAAAGTTGTGAAAAAATAATGACTGAATCACTTTCGTGGCGTCGAAAATTTCAAAACTGTTTTTCTTCGAAATGAAACGTACGATTTAAATCATTTATATAAAAGTTGACTCGTGTTATCCAGCTCTATATAATATTTTACATAAACATTACAAATAAGCAATAAATAATAATAGCCATGAAGGTGACGATGAGAATCGATTCCATGAGAATGAGCCACCTATCGTATTCCTATCTGTCTGCTTATGAATGTATATTATTATGTCTGCGTAATGTGGTAATACTATCAGGGACGTATACAATATTCTACCTATAATAATACAAATAACAGCAGTTGAATATTTGATTTGATCATTACTTTTGATTTTGATCATATTCGTGATCGAGATACGAGTATATCGAGCGGTCGGCGACGGTCGACATTCGCGGCGAACGTATATTTTTTGCACAAACTCTTATTACACAAGTTTCAGTAGTAACTAGAAAACATCTAGTACGAGTAAAATAAACAACAAAGTGTCGTATTTGTATTCTTGTCCTTACCACTACAACGCAAAACTTAATTACATTTTTTTATCCCCAACAACATTATTATAACATCGTAGTCTAAATCTCTCTTAGCACTTAACCCCTCTTAGTAATTTCGCTCAAAGACATCTCCTACAATGAGGAAACTTTGAAATTGCAAAATGGTTTTAGCGACTTTTAGCGCCACCGACGTCGGACTGCACAAAGGTAGACTTTTACCGGGGGTAGACTTCCTTTGCAGGAGGTCGACTAGGTGGGTACCCCAACAGTGCCAGTTATCCTACCGCCTGAGCAGTGATGTGCAAACATTACTGTGCTTCGGTAGGAGGGCACTGTAGCTAGTGAAATTACTGGGCTGAGGAGTCTTAACATCTTATGACTCTCAAGTAGGAAGCGTTGGGGCAGTGCACTGGGTAGCATTGTACTAATTATGGGCAGCGTTATCTCTTACCATCAGGAGAGCGTCTTGCTCGTCTTCTTACTTCATTGTATAAAAAAAAAGGTCTACCACTGCTAAGAACGATCTCTTGTGCTTTGTTAGCTATGATTCGTTTCACGATTTCTTGAAATATACACAAAATATTAAAGTCAACTAAAATAAACTGCGAAATGGATGAGCAAAAACTTCGTTTGTAATACTGATACCTAATTAAACATTGATTGAATTATAATTACCGAGGAACGCCACTGAACTGATAACACTGATGTAAGTATTATTGTACTGCAGACCGAACCTAAATTAAGCTTGTTTTCCTGAGTAAGACATTATAAGTATTTAAATTGACCGTAATGTTATTCCGAGTTTCCTCGATTCAAAGCACGGACAATGTTTTTGCTTTGAACGTATTCGTATACTAATGCAGATAACCCGCAAAGAATGGGAGAAGCCGGGCGAGCGGGTCGAGAGGGAGGCGGGAGGTCGCTGCTCAGGCCTAATGGCCCTGTCGCAAGTCAACAAGCCGACGTGCTCAGCGTCCCCAATTAACACGTACCCGAACAAAATAAACACTAACGATCGACTTTTCCAATATTAAAATTTTCTATTTCTCGCAACACGGCCGCGCCTTCCGCGCCCGATATACTGTAAATACAGACTAAGCCAGACCCCGCTTATGTGATTTTCTGTATGAAAACAAACTCGCCAATATATGGTGGGCTGCGGCGGGCTGTTGGCTAGTTTTGATTGGCTCGTTCCAAATATAAACATTTTGGTTGAAAGACATTTACAACGAAATAGACTAGATGGCTTGTTCAGATTATTGACTCATTCAAAGTAGGAACTCTTTGGTTCACCGTGTATTATGCAGCGTCAATGCTTACGGTCGGTGAGAGCATACCTCCGGTAATGCGCACTCTTGTGGTCGAGTCCACTATGACTGTAAACCACTTGTTATTTTTTTACACTCCTGAATGGCAGTTTTGATGTGGACTGTCTGCTGTCTCGTCGTATGATAAACGTTTCCAATCTACGCGCTTTTCCGATATCGGTGCAGAGCCTATGTTGCGCGGACAGGCTGGCATTTCATAAAATTTTATGTCGCACTGGACTAGCGAATAAAATAAGTTTAGATAAAAAATAAACCTAGTTCTGAAATGAGCAGAATCGTTTGTTGTGAAAGTCAACCAATGGTCATGTCACCTTGCGTCGGTAGGTAATTTATGTATGTATGAACTTGATCGTATTTTTTTTTTAACAAGAAGACGAAGATGATGAGCATGACGTTCGCCTGATGTTAAACGATAACGGTGACTAGGTATTCATAAGGTACGTAATCTTTACGCAACATTGTACTGCACTCTTTATCAAAAAATATAAGATGTTAATAAGTGTCCTTAGCCTACTAATTTCCCTGACCACCTTGGAGTGCGTGAAAATATCAGATGAGGTAGTAATTAACCCAGATGGTATTGTAAAAACCAAATACATAACTTTGATTTTCACCGCATGACCTTTCCTAATGTAGGTACGTGACACATTTCCGATCAGCGTCGAAAATACGGAGCAACCTGTTTAGGGTTACCAAATCCTCGGTCCGAGCAATACAGTCGGGATCGCATCAGATGTATGCATCTGCTTGATGCTAACATGACTTGTCCATTAATCTATCCCGGGAATAATCCCGCCGTGTACAGTGAATCTGGTTCTGCAAAATTGGATCAACTTGGTTCTAGTTCAGGTTTGAACATTAGTGTTTTAATAAATCAGACTAGTTCTAATAAATTAGAAGCTATATTTGAATATATTTGTTTAGATATTATGATATAACTAGCTGCGCCTGGCGGTTTTACCCGTTTTACTGTCTGTGTGTTATTCCAGGGTCTTAGTTATCTCTATACCAAATTTCAGCTCAATCGGCCCACTCGGTTAGGCTTGAAAGAGTGACGAACATTCATCCAGACATTCATACATTCTTAAAAACTTTTACGTTTATAATATTAGTAAGATGTTTTGCTTAGGCGTTTATTAAATTTAAGTTAATCGCATCATAAATAAAATCTTCTTTATTTTCAACCCTTGTGTTTAATTTCGCTTTAGAGTATTTTCGCTAAATTTAAGCTTATCTACTCAGACATAAAATCTTCTCTATAATATCAATTTTAAACCCCTATTAAACACATAAAAAATATGGATTTCAATAAATCAGGCTGGTCTTAAATATTTGAACTAATGTATGCCTACGTCAAAGAATAGAAACTATTACTACGTTGCGTATTTCAAAGAATTTATTTATAATGTAAAATATCTTTAAAAACATTCAATATTCGCGATCAAATTTATTCATAACAAATTAGATCATCTATTCGGTTAGTTAGTTTACGAAATTGGCTGATGAATTTGAATTCATTCAAAGAAATATTATGAAATTATTTTTATGTTATCCAGTTTCTAGTGTAAATAAATAAACACTCTTAATCTTAATCTGGTACTAAAAAGCTTATTAGAAGTAGGTATACCTTAACTACTGAAAATTATCCCAAGTCTGAAGAATTTGACCTAAAGCTACTTTAGCAAAATATTTATACCGCCCATTGCTATGTACCGCGGAAGATGAGCGTAGCGACAAACTAATTTGCAAAATAATGAACGCCTCCGTGGATAGAAAACGACTTGGACGTTTACTAATTAGTAATCTCCGTACTAACACTCTCCTAGATTTTAGGGTAATAAGTTTCTACGTAATATAAAGTAGGTGGCCAAGATTCCGCCTTTACTTCGTGCTAATGGACCCAGTTACGGGACCCCATCATGATTTTAACTTTTTGTTGTTTACGTTATAAATGACTAATGTTCTGAATTATGTGAGTGAATTTTACTTGAATTATGAACATACCTACATTGTGTTGACATACATAATATATGTATTACCCAAAAAAAATAGAAAATTATAGTATGTGTTATTCAAGGGTTTAAGCTAACTACATACCTAATTTAAGTTGTATCAGTCCATTTAGTCGTAAAAGGGTAATTAAAATCAAACTATATAAACGTTTGCATTCATTTATTTTAAGACATCCACCAAAAGACATAATGTTAGGCTATTATGGTGTCGTTAGGGTCAGTATATTCATAGTACTCTGTGGTTAGGGTCGTTAGCCTGTTTTCTTATATATTAAATAATGCTACAGCATGCACAATTTAACATCACTAATAAATAAAAAAAAAACTTGAAACATGAAATCATAATATTAATAGGATTTTATACACATTCACCATTAAATTTTAATATCAAAGAGTTCGAACTTGTAGGTATGTAAAATTAATATTTGCAGCTTCAAACAACTGCAAACTTCGTGTAGCGAGTGCAATCATAACATCAATTGTATTAATTCACAAATAAAGAGCTCGCATTTTAAATGGGTTCATTGCTTGATTAATTCTCATTCGTCTGTGAAATAATTTACCCAAAAGGTTTTTGCACATTAAAGAAGAGAAAATGCTTTAAAAGCGAACGCGTCTTAGCAAAAAGAGAGATAACAAATGGATCTTGCATTTTCATTGAAACGTCCAGAGATTAGCTGGAGTCTGGAGACTGCTTGAATGCAAGGAGGAAATTATAAAACGCAGCACGCTTGGAACAATAAGAACTCTTGATTCCACGCCCTCGTCGTGATATACAGGGTTACCTACATGTATTCAGTTGACTTTTTTTTTTTTTTTTTTATGTGATGAAGTAGAAGACGAGCAAGTCGCTCTCCTGATGTTAAGAGATAACGGCTGCCCATAATCAGTACAGTGTTACCTAGGATTTCACAATTATGTGAAATTCTAGGAGCACTGCACCAACGCTTCTTACTCAAGAGTCATGAGATGTTAAGACTCTTTAGCCCAGTAATTTCACTAGCTACAGTGCCCTCCTACCGGAGCACAGTGATGTTTGCACAACACTGCTCAGGCGGTAGAATAACTGGCACTGTTGGGGTACCCACCTAGACGACTTCCTGCAAAGGAAGTCTACCCCCGGTAGACTTGACTTTGACTTCCCCTTAAAAGGTTATTATTTAGTAGACTTCTTTTAAAAACTTTTGCTTCTGTGTTCCTCGCTAAAAACGTTAAAGCTGGACTTATATTATTACTAGAACATCTGCAAATTGAGAAAAATAAGATTGTAAGCTTACGTAAAAGTTACGCTTTTATGTTGGTCGTGTTTTAATAATTGAGAGTTATCTTTTTTTATGACGTCATCCTAATATTATCACCTTACCAATAACTGCTGTCCCAATTAATTTAATGTGACAATTTTTATTTCATTCACGAACGAAGACAACGAAAATAACGAAACGAATAAAATGATCGTAATGAGCCAAATGAACAAAAAGAACGTAATTAAATTCGTTCATTCATTACGTTCATTTCATTCATAACATACAAAACCGCTCGCTCGAGGAATTAAGTAAATTCGAATTTTCCAAGTCCTTTTTTTAGACATCTTCGAGTAATCTGTGAACATACATAAAAAGATTCCCTATGCGTTTTTAGCCTTAAAATAGAACTAGGTAAATAATTGTAAAATTGACGTGCAAAAATGCTTCAATCCCTATATGCTCAATGCCTATTTGAAAAAAATGATTATTGAGTTTAAGTTTAAATATGATGAAATCTTTCCTTTTTTAGTGAAGTCGACTTAAATTATTACCAGTAACCCTGTATAGAGAAATACGGGAGCGTTTACACGCTTTTCACTCATAGAAAACAACTCGAGCTTAATCCCTAATTGGACGTTTGCGAGAATCAGTTTATTATTTTATCTGGTACACCTGTCGCTATAAATAACTCTGATCCAAATGAAACGAAATTAAATGTGAGCCCTTAAGGCGGGGCTTTACGAGCAGATTAGGTATTTAGTGCGGGCAAAAGTTGCTCAGAACGCCCGTTGGAAACGTGTGGCGTACGCTTATCGTAAAACGTGCGCGGTCATTAACCCTTGGTGATGACTACATGCAAAGATGCATGTAGTTAGCACACACACATTCACAAACACGTCAAACTTATAAAACCCCGTCGATTTTGCGTCGGGGGTTACAATGTGCTAAAATTTTTGGACAAGATCGAAAAAATGAGACACGAGATAAATATTATAGATACACGTATTTTTTGTTGAAAAAAAAAAACAAAATTAGATTACATTTAATTGATTAGATTAGATTAATTAAATTGGACCAATTAATTAAATTAAATTAAAACAATAATTCAGATAAATTCAGAAAAAATCTGATAAATTCAAATAAATTCAGATAAATTGAGAAAAATCTGATAAATTCAAATAAATTCTAAAAAAGGTCTGATAAATTCTGAAAAAATCTGGTAAATTCAGATAAATTTAAAAAAATCAGATAAATTCGAAAAAAAAATCAGATAAATTTTGAGAAAATCTGGTTAATTCTGATAAATTCAGATAAAATCAGATAAATTCGAAAAAAAAATAGAAAAATTCTGATAAATTCAGATAAATTCGAAAAAAATTGATTAATTCTGAAAAAATCAGGTAAATTCAGATAAATTAAAAAAAATCAGATAAATTCGAAAAAAAATCAGATAAATTCGAAAATAAATCAAATAAATTCTGAAAAAATCTGGTTAATTCTGATAAATTCAGATAAAATCAGATTAATTCAGATAAAATTAGATAAATTCTGAAAAATTCAGATAAAATCAGATAAATTCAGATAAAATCAGATAAAATCAGATAAATTAAAAAAAACAGATAAATTCGAAAAAAAACAGATAAATACGAAAAAATTCAGAATCCAGATTTTTCTGAATTTATCTGATTTTTCGAATTTATCTGATTTTTTAAATTTATTTGATTTTTTCGAATTTATGAGAATTTTTCAGAATTTATCTGATGAATTTTCGAATTTATCTGATTTTTTCGAATTTATCTGATTTTATCAGAATTTTTCAGAATTTATCTGAATTTTTTTTCCAATTTATTTGATTTTTTCGAATTTATCTGATTTTATCAGAATTTTTCAGAATTTATCTGAATTTTTTTTCCAATTTATTTGATTTTTTCGAATTTATCTGATTTTATCTGAATTTATCAGATTTTTTCAGAATTTATCTGATGAATTTTCGAATTTATCTGATTTTTTCGAATTTATCTGAATTTATCAGAATTTTTCAATTTTTTTTTCGAATTTATCTGATTTTTTCGAATTTATCTGATTTTATCTGAATTTATCAGAATTTATCAGATTTTTTTTCTAATTTATCTGATTTTATCAGAATTTATCTGATTTTTTTTATTTATTTGATTTTTTCGAATTTATCTGATTTTATCTGAATTTATCAGAATTTATCTGATGAATTTTCGAATTTATCTGATTTTTTCGAATTTATCTGAATTTATCAGAATTTTTTTTCGAATTTATCTGATTATTTCGAATTTATCAGAATTTTTCAGAATTTATCTGATTTTTTTTCGAATTTATCTGATTTTATTTTAAATTAGTTCAATCTAATTTAATAATTAGTTTATATTAATATTTAATGTAAATTAATTTAATCGTATTTAATAATTAATTCATATTAAAATTTAATTTAAATTAATTTAATCTAATTTATTTTATATAGTACGTGTGTGTTATATTTTTTAATAATCGACTAGAAGGACAAAATAAAGATTATAATATTTATTATCTAATTACAAATAAATTAAACCCCCTACACGCTTCTGAGATTTGGAAATTCACAATATATGTAAGTACTCCTAAATAATTCAAACGCGCGTGTGTAACCGTAGTGGAGGTGAGATCGAAGTGCACAGGTCCGACGCTGACAGTGGTCACCGGCGTTCTGAGTGCGTGCGGTAATGCTCCGTGGGAATTAAAATTCAATTAAAAATCATTAAATAAACTTATCGATAAAATACCTATATATAGCCATCCGTTTGAATGTTATGTATCAAATAAAGTACTCTAAATGTTTATTTTTGTCCTAGTTTTACAAATATTTAAATGGAAGGAAGAAAATTAGGCATATTTAAAAAAAAAAAACTATCGAGAAAAAAAACAATTATCATGTTTCTGTTAATAAAGATCTCTTGTTCAAAGATTGAAGTTACACATACTAAAATATAAAGTAGTAGATCTTCTTAAAAGTTTGCTATATTAGGCTTTGAAAAACATACATTTCACTTACCATAGCGCCTTAATGCCTATTATTTCGTGCCGGCCTGATAATAATCTATGTCTGGTATTTATTCGAGGTGTACGGTTGGTTATTGATATACGAGTAATATTACTTCGTAATGCCTACTGCGAAAAAATAATAAAATACTTATTACATTATTTGGCATTTACCTATATTACGTTATTTTCAATTTAAAAAAAGGACAACCGCGTCTCCAATGTGTCATTGTGACCGTGTTCTGGCATGAAGCTCAGTGAAGCCAGGGAGAGATTTATCCCACCTTCTAGGTTTAATCCGCTACGAGTCTGCTTTAAGTATAATCAATCAATAAGATTTAGACGACCCTTGACTTACAAACATTAAAATTAACTAACCCTTGAGTAAAGATTATTTTACCCATTAAATTATAATTACAAAATGGAATATTAATTTCGTAAGAAGTTTACTTAAATAACAACTAGAATATGCTCGTGGCTTTACTCCCGCTACACATGGTATTTTTGTTTCTTTGTTGATATTATGTTTGTTATAAAAATGTTTTTACATTTGTATTCTCGAAAGAAGAGTTATATATAATATAGAGGTAGAATAGAATAGGAAACTCTTTATTGTAACACCACAAATATACAGAGAATCTTAAAACGGTTAAAACTAAAAAACAATTTCGTTACTTAAGTGTAACAATTGCCGGTCTTATCGCTTAAAGCGATCTCTACCTATAGCTGCATTTTCTTTTCTGTACATATTTGAACTCTCATGTACCTACCTCCTAAAGTGTTAACCCTCTAGGTTAAGCACTTACGAGTACTAACATAGCTATAATTAGGTACCATCACTTCGCGCAAATATAAATATGTGAAATTACTGGGCTAAAGAGTCTTAACATCTTATGACACTTGAGTAAGAAGCGTTGGTGCAGTGCACCTAGAATTGCACATAATTGTGAAATTCTGGGTAGCACTGTACTGATTATGGGCAGCGTTATCTATTAACATCAGGAGAGCGTCTTGCTCGTCTTCTTACTTCTCCACATTAAAAAAAAAAAAAAAAAATTATGTCGGCACGCAGTGTTAAATTCTCAAAATGTCAAAAAAGCATTATTCAATAAATGGATAGATAGATAGATACTTGACACTTCTCAAAAACATTTGAACGAAATAGATCGCTACCTTAAGGCATAAGATAACAATAATCAGATACTAAGAAAATTATAAGCAAGGAAAGTTCCTACGTGAACAATAGCTACAATCTTGGGAAGACAATAACGTTAGAGCACAGGAACTACGTAATAAAAGGTTTCATTATAATCAAAGGTCGTGAGAGGTAACTATTCGGGAGGAGAGCTAATCACGGCGGCACTTTAAGCCTTTCCACGCCCTAAGTGATGCAAACGAGGAAACTTCGGAACGCAAACGGCTCTAGCTTCATCCCTTAACTTTGATCGACACTTCAAAGTCAAAAGTCAATTTAGTGCAACGTACGCTGCGATCTTTTTCTAATAATATGTGCTTAGTTTAATTATGTAAGTGTTTAGAAAAGTATATAAGTATTATATCCGTAATCCTAACCACCATAACACAACCATTAAGTTGCTTTGCTTAGGGTAAGGTGGCACTGTGTGTAATGTCCTGAAATATTTATATTTATTTATTTTATGTAATAAAATCACTACATTAGTATAAAATAAAATTTCTTTTCGCGTCTGTCTGTCCCTATGTATGCTTATATTTAAATAATAACGCAACGGATTTTGATGCGGTTTTCATTAATAGATAGAGTGATTCAAGAGGAAGGTGTATATGTATAATACATATATAATTTAGTAAAAGAACACTGAACATTTTCTGTTAAGCGCAACGAAGTGCGCACGGGGGCCACTAGTCTAATTATAACATATCTCTTCGTCGTTGTCATCGTCTTTAATCTGCGACGAGACATTGCCGCAATGATTCACTACTATCTACTGCTGAATGGTCAGATAGACAACGCGGAGGCGCTGTCGCGGTGCAAACTGTGCGCGCCCGCGCTTCTACTGCGGCTCAGCACGCGGCGGCTACTCCCGCCTCCATTTGTTCGCTCAGACACAGCTAGGTACGCTCCTACTGCCCGAGCAATCGGGTTACTCAATGCTTTGATTGCTCATGATCCAAAATTTGACCTTTTCTTTGATCATTTTTCAAAATTTGTCAAAGATTGTTCTTATTTTCTTAGTTATATATAAAATTTTGTAGTCTATGCAAATTGATACATTATGCGTTTTGGTGTCATACTGTGAGTGTAATGTATAATTGAATTAAAATAAATAAATATTGTTATAGGCCTCTGATACATTGTATTTATTGTCAGTGTACTATTGCTTGAAACAAACCAGTCACCGTTAAAGATTCAGTAGTGAGTTTACCGAAAATTAGTATGTATAAAATATTGTGACTCTGACATACTTTTACTATCTTATACTTAGGTTGCCTGTTCTGTTGTAGTGTAAACCCCAATTAATTATTTTTATGATTATTATACAATACAATACAATACTCTTTATTGGGACAAAAAATAACAAAATAGACTTAAAACTAAATAAAAGTACTAATATTAATAATGTCCACAATGGGCGGCCTTATCGCTTAGAGCGATCTCGTTCAGGCAACCCACTTTGCACGGAAATTATATATCAGTATTTCCTGGAATAAACATTAACATAATTTATAACGTACTCTCTCTGCACCTGATACGACGTAAGTTATTAATAGTATTACCCTTCCGTATGATGAAATACTAAATAATATAACCAACCTATCATAATGTACAACAATCTATATTATATTGCGAAGGGTCCAGGTACTCTCATTCGATGGACGAACAACGATTCGAAGCAGATAGTCAGATAACAATATCAAGTGCGTAGGCAGACGATGGATGGAACTAAATATATATCAGGACCGGAAAGGGTGGCGTGCACAAATGGACGCTTTCAGACATCTATAAAGCTGTTAAAAGATGAATAGACTCAATACATTGAGTCGATATTCTTTAACACTGTCTTAATTAGGATGAAATGGCCAAGTTCTGAATGACAATCGACAACATTTCATATGAAAAGATGGAACAAATGATCCTCATCTATTGTCTCATTGTTATGATAATCCATGACAGTTCTGAATCAGTAATGAAATTCGCGGCGTTGGAGGGCGATTTCACTTGATTAATGCCAGCCTCCTTGGAACCCTGGCGGAAATTAAGCTTCCTTAAACGAAGTTTATTGCACTTTTTGTGAAGTTGTTTCCTAATTAATTTAGAGCAACAAGTGCCTTTCCTCGAATACCAGAGAATCAGCGGAAAAATATAGGTATTAACCACAATATTATATTTTGGGAGTGCTACACAAGACAGAGAGAACAATTTTGGGGTAGACGGCGTTAACGTATTGGAGGCTGCAAGCCCCGCCTGGTACAACTCCGTACTACATGGCAAAGTATAGAGGAGCCCTTTATCTGAGTTTGGGTGCCTTGATCAACAAATTAAAATCTATTTATATCCATACATATAATAAGAATGGAAATTTCTCCCCATTCATTGTGATCCTTCACTAAGATGAATCGTGAAAATACGCATATGAACAAAACGACGCGAAAAAGTCGCTTGCGCGATCTAATTCGTAAAACATTTTGTCAATTTTTCCAAGGGAAACGTAAAATAAAATGATAAAATAAATAATAATCATTTATATCGGACACATTGCCCCTAATTTACATCAAAAATTCTAAATAAAAGTAATAGAATATAAAGTAAACTCAATTCAAAAAAATATGGTGCGACAAACTGCGACAAACTAAAAATACGCCATCTATCGATGTAGCTGTAAACGAAACCTTTAATTTGGGCTAAATTTGTAAATAGTTTGTGTCACTGGTGTGGTTAAACAACACCACCGATTTGAATAAAATTTTCACTATTACGTTGCAGTTTTCTCTACTTGAACCTTAGTCTTGGTTTTAGTCAAATCGGTTCATAAATAAAAGAGTTATATCAATCTAAAGATTCGCATATAAAATGCTAATAAACAAGAAAGGTAGTCATAGGAACCGCGTAATCAAAAGACAAAACCTCATCGAGTTTGGGCTCATTTGATTCGTCTTGACGAGTACTTTGATACTATATAGTAACCAGGGTCCGAAACGGAGCTGGAAGGTGGCCATAGGAACTCCGTGATTAAAAGAAAAAACCCCATCGAGTTTGGGCTCATTTGATTCGTCTTGACGAGTACTTTGATGCTATATAGTAGCCAAACAAATTAGAATTCATTTAAATTAGTAAATGTAACTTATTTCTCAAATGAATCAGCGCCAGCGGAAAATAATGGAACTAATCTAATGTGCGCATGATGCGTGTAAATATCAGTAATAAATATCTTTTTGCTGCTTATTTTTAATTTCTAAAACATGTAAAATCATCTGAAGATAAATAGAAAAATTCATTTACAGTTCATTGTAAAAGTAAATTATTTTTCATACAAGCTAGCGCCACGGAAAATAATGGAACTAATGTCCTAAGAAAAAGAAATATCGTTTATTCTGCAAACAGTTTTAGAAAAGAAGTCCCGCGTAACCTAGCGGAACTAAATAATAGATTTATAATTACTGTGAATACTTCATTTATTATATATTTTTTATTTGTTAGATTAATTAATTATTATGTACCTATTTAATTGAGAAATTAAATATGTTATGAATTATTAAAAATCTGTAGATATTTTAACTTAAAATCACGCGATTGTGGCGCTCCATCTAGGGGGATCTTTTGTAAAAATCACTGGTTATCCGGAGACACACAGACATAAAATCTGTTCACACCCATTTAGGCATACATGCAGACACAAACTTTCACGTTTATAATGTTAGTAAAATTTTGCAATGATTATTATAGAACCTTTTATCTGTGTTATAGATAATCATAGGCGGATTTAGGGAGGGGGGGCAAGGGGCCAAGCCGCCCCCCCCCCCCCCGAGTCATTAAGCAAGCTGCTCGCGCACATATTATAAAGGATGTTTAAGCTTTAGGGGGGGGGCAGGGGGCCAAGGTACCCCCAGAAGCATTGTAGAGTTACGAATTTCGCACATATTTCTGAAATAAAATTTTTTTTTCGGCGCTCGCAGCTAGCTGCTCGCGCACTTATTGTAATGGATGTTTAAACTTCCTAACCGCTCAGAGCGAGCTAAACATACACTTTTCGAAATAAAAATTATAATATTTTTGCCCGTCTGCACCTTGCCCCCCCCCCCCCCCCCCAAAACCAAATCCTGGATCCGCCTATGATTTTAGGTATTACACCTCAGTGGTAGAGTCCTTCTCACGAATGAGGTCCCGCGGAATTTTGCGGAACTAAATAAAATTTTTTCGATAAATTCTGGACTTCATGCCATAAATAATTTTTCACCACTCTCGCACGAAAATAGTGTCTTTGGTCATCGATTTCAGTGAGCAAAAGCCGTTTTTGCTCTCTAGAGAGTAGAGAGGCAAAGTGATTTGAATTTCGAACACAATTTTATTGGCTATGAAGAAGTTGGTGTGTTCTGAAACTTATTTGTGTACAATTTTTATTTAACTGAGATGCACATAATTTTTAATGTTATTTATTGAATTTTAACTTTATAAATTGTATTTTTTCAATAATATTTTAAATAAAATACTATTATAGAATAATAAGTCGTGAGTTTTTTTTTTTTTTAATATTATTACAATTTGTTTTTCATAAATATGTCACACACACAAATTTCGAACGCAACTCTTTTAATAAAAATAAAAAAATACAAAATGGCGGGATGTAGAAGTTTAGAGTTTACAGTCAAATGGAGAATGCGTTGTGACGTCATCGATAAATGCCATCTTTGTCTCTCTCTTTTGTATGAGGTAAGTGACATGGCACTTATAGTTGTCATTTTTCTTGCGACAGTGGTGTTCACAACACATTTTCCATTTGGTTCTAAACCTCTTGGTAAAGATTCAACTAAATATTTTCAACTTAAGTTGTAAACTTTTGCAAATTTCTATTTGTGATCTAATAGTCTGTTTAATTACAAAGAAATGAGTGACCCCAGTGATGAAGGTAGTTGTCTTACGCCAAAAAAGTTGAAAGAACAAGTTTCGAATGCCGAGTTCAGCTATTTGCCTGAAAAATCTAAAGTGAAATATGTAAAGGCGTACGAATCCTTCAATAATTGGCGCCTCTCAAAAAATGCAAAAACATATTCCGAGACCGTGATACTATCATATTTCATGGAACTATCTAAAACAAGAAAATCCAGTACATTATGGAGCATTTTTTCTATGATAAAAGCTGTCTTGAAAACGAAACGTGACCTTGATATAGAAAAATTTCTGAATGAAGCACCAGACAGTAAATACCTCGCTTTAAAAGTAAGTAAATTGATACAAAAGCTAATTTATTTCAAAGAAAACCTATCTAACTGTACCTATCTAAAAATAAGTAAACTAAATTATTGTTATTTTTTACAGGTTGAATTAATTATTGGCATAAATGGTGCGTGCCGCTCAAATGAATTGTTGAATCTTAAGGTAAACGACGTTGAAAAGCATTCGGACAAATTAATATTAGTAAAATTATTGAATACAAAGACTAAAATCGACAGATCATTCGTCATTAGTGAAGAATATGTGAATGTGGTGGACAAGTATATGGCATTACGACCCGCTAATACAAAAACTTCAAGATTTTTCTTACATTATGATAATGGAAAAAGTAAAAAACAGCCCATAGGCATCAATAAAATCGGTGATATGCCAAAAACGATTGTTAAATTTCTTCAGCTTCCGGACTCCCATCTTTACACTGGGCATTGCCTGAGGCGGACGTCAGCAACACTCTTAGCTGACTCAGGCGCTGATATTACAGTTCTTAAACGCCATGGTGGCTAGAAGTGTAACAAGATTGCAGAAGGATACATCGAAGATTCTAAAGTTATTTAATATGCTAACTTTTAAAATTTGCGATAGTGGTGCCCCGCAAAAAGAACTCCTTTCGTGAAAAGCACTCTACCTATCAGTCACAGTTCCCGATTGAGCAGAAATTTTGCATACCGGGAATCGGATGACAATGCAATAATTTTATGACATGGAAGTGATCTGAAGTCTGATGATGGAGCTGAAAGGTGAAATTTGATAGATATATTATAATAAATAGTTTGAGTACGTAGGTATATGATAGTTTCATTTCAGAAAATTTCATTTTAGTTTTTTTTATACAACGATGTAAGAAGATGAGCAAGATGCTCTCCTGATGGTAAGAGATAACGCTGGGATTTAACGAAGGTTAAATTCTGGGTGCACTGCTGAGTCATAAAATGTTAAGATTCTTCAGCCCAGTAATTTCACTAGCCACAGTGCCCTCCTACCGAAGCACAGTAATGTCTGCACATCACTGTTCAGGCGGCAGAATAACTGACACTGTTGGGGTACTAGCCGATCTCCTGCAGAGCAAGTCTACCCACGGTAAAGAGATCACCATTAAATGACGCGGAAAAGAGTCAAGAGTAACTGTACGGAATCAAGCTGTTATTATTCCGTATTTTTATTAGTTTTTCTGATTTTATTGATAATTTGATATATTTTTGTTTACTGTATTTAATCTTGATGTACTATATGTGTAAGTGGTAATTTATTGCCGTTCTAATTTGTACTGTGGTATAGGTATAACGATAGTTCTGGGACTTATCCCAGGACGTCTCTGAAATCTAAGTATTATTCACAAAAAATGTTTCATAATATTATTTACTAGCTTATGCTCGCGGCTTTGCCCGCACGGCAAAATCCTTTCTTAGCAGTGGTCTACGTCATGAAACCTTTCTATGTTCCAAATTTCAACCCAATCCATCTAGCGGTTGAGGCTGTACGTTATACAGATACATCAGTCACTAGCTTATTCTCATGGCTTTGCCCGCATGGACGGGTTACGTTTCATAATACCTACGGTCGTTTCAACTACGGTCGATATAACTACGGTCGATTCGCATAAGTTCATTTCACATTTTGGACGACTCGCTTACAGTGCAACTCGCCTGCGGTTGATTAAACTATGGGCATGTGAACTAATGGGCGATTCGGCCAATGTTCATTTGATATATTGGTTAATTCAACTATGGACGACTCACCTACGGTTTATAAATTCTTTGCTACGCGTGTTTTTAGTACAGTATTCAGGGCAAACCGAAATCTGTTGGTTAGGTTAGGTTTGAACAGTGACCACAATGCGCGAGCCGAGCGAGCGAAGCGAGCGTGCCGCGGCAGCGGCCGGCGAAGCGCCAGATATTTTTCTTATTACTGAATTATTTATCCTGTGTCATGGCATCTTCAGGCATTTTGGCATCTTCTTTCATCTACCTCATCATGGCAAAGTGGCATAATAAGCTGTCTGCGCACCTACAGATATAAATCATTCAGGTATCAAAAACAACACGTTTCTGAATTCTGTACTATAAACAAGTATTTTTTAACTGTCATACCTGACTAGCAGCCGGAAACGTGGTCTAAAAATACGTGAACCGTTCGTTAGTTCGGTCAAAAATAGGCAAATCGTCCAATAGTTTAATCAACCATAGCTCAATCGACCGTAGCTGAGTTAACCGTAGGCGAATCGTCCAATATTGATTTCAACCAATAGTTATTATGAACGTAGGCGAAACGTCCAATAGACATTTTGAATAGTAGGTGATTCGATCGTAGTTACATATTGGCAAGGTTTGCCAGCCTTTACTAATTCTACGCCCATTAAGTCGCAGAAAACCCGTGAATTGAATCCCTCTTTTCCGTGGAATTGGAAATCGAATTAAATGGTCTGTATAAAATTCATTAATATATGAATAATTTACTGTCACGCGCTACGAAGTGCGCGCGGGTCAGCTAGTTGTGTACTATAAGTGTTGACGTACCCAAGATCGTGTCGGCAGCACTGGTGTTGTAGACATCTACCTAATACCACCAATACGTTAGTATTTAGTAACCGCTCACCATCAGGCGAGCTGTCAGCTTATGTGTTGGTGTCTATTATAAAAAAAAACTACTGTCAAATTATCGTTAAAAAATCAGAGCAATTTTTTTATTTATTATATGTATATAGAATCTCTCTTGTTTCTCAAGTATCACCAGCAATAATGTCGCGGCTAAACTTCACAAAAGATAAATGCGGCTACCGTTGCGTTGCCATCGTACAACTTTACAAATCACACTTTCAGCTTTCTACGAAGAAATAATCGTCGCCAACTTTTTCGTGATTCGTATACAATTAGAGTGAGATTACTGCTATTGTTTGGTTTTCTATATTTGTTAATAGTTATAGAAGGTAACGAAAATGTTATCTAAATCCTTCTTTCCTCCATTACTCCTTTTTTTCTTGAATTATTAAAGTAAAACTTTCATTTACCTATATTATGATTGATTAAGTATATAAGTGTAAATATCTCTAGCCGCATTATTTTTGAATAAATAAATAAATAACTAAATTCCATAATACAACAAAAACATAGAAAACATTTTTTTTGTACGAGTACACCCATTTTCACTGATTATTCAAAGACGTCTAAACCTATTTGCAAAATTATTTTTATATGCAAAGGGTATTCTTCCTATAGACAATTATTTAAATGTTATCGAAATTGGATTATTTAAATTTTATTGAGATTGGATCGATTTTAAGGATATGAATTAAAACGTGCGCTTCGTATATTTAAAAGAAACTTACTTTGTATCATTAACATGCACTTAAATTGCTAACAATATCTCGGACAAGTCATTCAAACCCTTCGCTAACGTGAAAGGATAATCTTCAAACGAGTGACCCTCCATAGGGTCTATCTATAGTTTCATTCAAGGGTTAAAATAAGAACATGTGTAAGGATGTGCAAATGTGTAGGTGCTAAGTGCTAAGTTCTAAAGGTAAGACATTATCTAACTCCTATTTCTTTATATGGAGTGACTCCATTGAGTCGATGTGTGACAAAAATATTGTATTGTTAACTTATTGCGTAGGACTTCGTATTAAAAACCTAGGTAACCGATAACACTGTAATATTAAGGCTATATTCTCGGCGTGCGACCTCCGCATAATTTCGTATTTTAAATTTATTTTCATCAAACTTTTTGTTATAAAATGTATCTATCCCATTGTGTACTTTATCTAGAATCTAGAATGGATTGCTATTAGCAATAAGACATAATAACACTTTTTTATTTCAAATTTGTTTATTTTTAAGTCAGCAATCATGGTATTCAATGAAGAGTTATCGATGTAAATGAACTTTAACCGACAATGATCGGCAACACCTAGCTTTAAGCGGCTAAACCTAGGTGTAGCCGCACTTGGAACATAGCAGTAAGATTATCGCAATTTATTTAATAGATTTCCCCCTTTTATGTTCCTCCACTTCTTAGTGTATTGTGATAGTGTACATAGTCTATAGTGTCCATCTATCTATTTGCCTACGTAGGTAAATATCGTCACCCGATTCAGCAGACACAAATGCCCACTTCGCGTGCAGTAACATGCCCACAGGAATATATTAGAACTGATGCCTTGAATGGGCTAATTTGTATGGGAAAACATCAAATTTCTATTTATTTATTTTATTACAACGATTGCTAAAGTGGCATTTTCTACGGTGCTGTGTTTAAGCGATATCTGTTAAAAGTTAATTCTTGCAAGTCCAGTCAACACTAATAGAACAAATCTGTCGTGTCCCCTACGTAGTACTAATATAATGCGATCAGCGGTGTCAGCACGATGTTGCCTACTTGACCGACAACCACTGGTGTTGCAGATATCTGTGATGGTAACCGTGCACATTTTTTATACAATGAAGTAAGAAGACGAGCTAGACGCTCTCCCTATTGTAACAGAAACCGCTGCCACAATGACGTAAAATTCTAGGCGCACAGCACCAACGCTTTTTACTCAAGAGTCAGACTCTTCACCCTAGTCATTTCACTAGCAACAGTGCCCTCCTACCTAGCAACTTCGTCTAACATAAACAAACTTTATATATTGGGAGTGTTGCTCCACTTATTTATTTCAGATACGTAAAGTATGTGATCTCTTTGGCATCTATCTCAATATACCTACTATTAACAACCTCATTCCTTATACATTCGGTAGTCCAGTGAGGCACAAGGCACACGGAGCGAGGCCACAAGTCAAGCCGAGCTCCGAGCACATTGTAAACAGAAACAAACAGCGGCAGCTTCCACGCCGTTACACACGATCACTGTTTGACCACACCTGGATTACGGACTTTCACTGCGAATTGATTTCCACCTGGTTTGACTGTACTATGCCTAGCAGTAAGACAACGGTGGCTAAAAGGGGATTTTATCCTTCTTAGACTTAGCTTTTGCTACAAAATGGAAAATCTTTTGTATTAGAAGGTGAATAAAGGTCAAATAGATAGGTATGGTATACATTATACATGTAATGTTTATTAAATTGTTTTTATGTATGTATTTTATTATTTATTCTCTGTATATTTTATCATATGAATCATAATCTTCCTGCCCTTATCCCACACTAGGTAGGGTCGGCACAACACGATTTTCACCTCCATTCTCTATCATCCGTCATATTTTCATCCACTCCCCTAGCACGCATATCCTCTTTCACACAGTTCATCCAAACCTTTTTCGGGCGCCCCCTTCCTTCTTTCATATCAATATGAATATAGGTACTTAATTGTATTGACCGGTACCAACGCAATTGCTGAACACAAATATTATGTTCTAAAAATCCCTTCCAATAAGATTGTAAGAGATTTCTTTGTGCATTAATACCGCTAATTGTTTGCCTCTAATTGTTGAGATTGTTTTATATTTAGAACTATTTCTTGTAAGTTGGTATATAATAAAGTGTTATTCTATTCTAAAATAGATTGTTACTTCTCATTTGAATAAAGGTCAACAATATTACTTTTCTATTTCTCTCTTGGAAACTCAAAGCCTACTGCTACGTGTAGGTAGATACCGTAGGACTTTATAATGCCTTTTGAAAAGTCATTCTATAGATTTTAAGAGGTTAAGTTAATGATTGTTATTGTTTGGAATAAACGTAAGAATTTTTAATATTAATTAACGCAGATAAAGAAAGCAAATATGTTACGAATCGATACAAAAAAATCCATTAATGTGTCGTGTCCACAAACGAAACCTCGTTCAATTATCTATGAATACCATTTGAATTATTTAAACGACCATTGTAGAGTTTTCAACAGCTTTTGTTAACCTCAATAATACTGAAAAACTAATGGTAATTGTGCAATTAGGTGTACCTACTTGTGTTTGCACGTGCACATTTTCCCACTTATATAATATCGATTCATTTCAATTGCATATTTTACAATATTAAGGTTATTATTGTATTTGTGATTTTCTATTTAGCATAATTGAGATAATAATAAAATAAAATAAAAAAAAATAATTGGGGTTTATACTCCAACAGAACAGGTTGCCCTACTTACACTGTCAGAGTCAAATCACAAATTATAGGTTGTGTGGCGAACCTATATGTTGCAGTTTCAGGTCGCCGAGATTCCTACAAGGCCTGCAACATGACCTAACGACTGCCTCCTACATATCTTATAGGAAACAGCCGGGACCCACAGTTTTACGTGCCTTCCGAAACACGGTAGCGTCCAGGCGAAAATCTTTGCCACACTGAGATTTGAACCCAGGACCTCCAGCTTACAAGTCGGAGGTATGACCACTGGGCCACGGACGCTACATATAATATATACCTACGATGTAATTGGTGATATACGAGTATGTAGGTACCCCCACGTAGTGCGTATTTGATTCTTCTTTTTGATTGATAACTGTTTATTGGAACACCACAATATTATTATGTATACAGAAAATTTAAATTAAATCAATAATTTCTAAACTAAGTGAAACAATTAGCGCTATTTTGATTTTTTATAAAATTAGTTACAGATAGGCGAAAACTACATCATAAGCCTAAGTTTAGTTGTCTGTGGGTCGACTAAACGTAGGCTTATTTGTGAAGAGACCGCACCACATCGCAATAAATGCTCCATAAAGTAATACCTTTCCCTGACCCTGAGAAATTCCTGAACCTGGATGAAAGAAATATTCCTAATAATTATTCCTAGCACAACCGAGTGTTGTACACTAGCTTGAAGAATATCAACTTACTACTCCTCTTCTATATTGTAAATCCGCAAATCCGAATGAGCTTCAACGAAATCGTTGATACGACGAACAAAATCACCGACTCGATATGAAAGGCAAGGATTGTGACGTCGGATCAAATATTTGCGAACAACAAAGAAGTTGGATTGGATATCGGCCGATCCATTAATCACCGTGATATTGTGGTTCCGAGTTGGAGCACAAAGCACAATATTGCCCTCGAAGCCGACGCTACTCATAAACACACTGCCGCCTGTAATGACCTATTTAAGAAGAGTTAAATGAAAATCGATAACTGCTGAGCAGTTGTGATACATAGACCATTGTAATACAGGCAGGCACCGCAATCCATTTACAAAACTGACGCTGAGTGACTTTGTATTAATGATGTGAGCTTATCTTATGCTCTAATCTTGAAACTTCAAAGTTCTCTCTCTCTCTCTTTCTCAGTGCCAATTAAACTTAATCTGTTCAGGTTGAACGTTGATAACGCCTTAACCCAGAACTTCTGCTATAACAATGTAGGAGCGGCTGCACCTAGGTTATATAGCCGCAGTAGCCTAGGAATAACTGGTGACAGGTGTCTAAACATAGGTTTAGACCTTAGGTTGTGGCTTTACAACTAAAAAAGATGATTCATCAGCGTCCATAATAAATATAGTTCAGCGCTTCTACAAATGGTAGTAGGCCGATAAGCTACACAATTAGTTTATTATTAATTCAATAAAAGAAAAAGTGAATTTTTTTTATTTTTTTTATCACGCTATATTTTTATTAAATATTCAATTACGATTATAATAATATTAAACAATCATACAATTTTAAAACCTACTTATAAATAAAAAACGTCATTGAGGTCATGACTCATGACCTGCAGGAAGTGTACCTAAAAAGCTGGCTACATTACCTCTCTGGATGGCCAAACTTATACGTTGGCCGAGGTAAGAGCCAGCTTTTTGGTCATTGGTTGCTACTATTAGACGCCTGGAAAGCTCCCTAAAGAAAACCACAGCGTCCTTTCCCCAAGGTCCCATAGTCTCTACCGCAAACGGAAGAAATATGTACCTTTCAGTAAAAGATGCATATTTCCTCCGCTTGAGGCATTCCGCGTCCTCAGCCGCCGCCCCAGCTACCCTTGAAGTTTTGGGCAAAAAAAAGTGAAATTTATTAAAAAACATATTTGAAACAAGCTTTTATTATTATTACCATCTAGCACCATACCCGTCAAGACAAATGAAATGAGCCCTAATTCGATGGGGTTGCGTCCTTTAATTACGGAGTTCCTCTGGCCACCTTCCAGCTCCATCTTCTGATCAGCTCAATATTATAATTTGCATTGTCATCCGATTTATAAATGCATGCAAAATTTTAGCTTAATCGGAAACCGGAAAGTAGATCAAATTAAACTCGCAAGATTTGATTACAGACAGACAGACAACAGACCACCTGTCTGTAATAATGTATAAAGTAAATAAAAGCTTGTAAAAATTTAGTTTAAATTGAATTGGTTATTGGTATGTAGTATCTGCCTTTATTTCAATAATCTGTTGTGATACAAGCGAAATAGCACACAATCGACAACTTTATAGAAGTTTCAATAACCCGTGATGGGGTGACGCTTCGAAATCATTTTGTCGTCTTATTTTTACTTTTAAACAATTTGCAAGATGTTTTCTTGACGAGCTTTTAGATAGCAATTTCTAAGACTTTATTATTTTCATGGCTAACAAAGTGTACAATAGGAATCCATTATGATATTGTTTATTAAGGGATATAAATATTTATTTTTTGTAGTGACAAGTTTGCACAAGCACTTGTATAAAACTGGGTCTAGACTTACATAATTTTTTTTTTTTTTTTTTTTTTTTTATACGAGATAGGCCTACGTTTGACCACATCCCACCTGATGGAAAGTGAAAATGCGGTCGACGATGGATCACGTAAGATGCCTAGAAAGGTACCTATTCACTCGTGCCTTGAAGATACCCAAGTTGTACCGCTCGGGAAACACGGGTGACGGCAATTTCTTACCAGTATAATACTTTAAGCTAGTATCTTATTAGTAGTATCTTATAGTTAGGATATAAATGAACTAAAATATTCTATTTATGCATACATAATATCAAGGAGTCAGATTAACCATATGAGTTCCCTGCTATATTATAGTATTAAGATAGAGAAGAGTATATTTCGTTACAGTTATTGGACTGGTTGGCGGAAGGGAAACAGTGTTCGCATTTGATTTTAGCATCACTTACGAAGCTCGAACCGCTCCGAAAGTGTGGACACGCTCTCCTTTACCGGGGACCCTTGAAAAGGTCTTTATCGAGCCATAAAACTTCTTTTATGCTACACGAAGTTTCTGTAGCGAACGGTAAGTTGTTTGATGGTCACCCTCGAATATAATTTTGTACGCTTTCCTCCGCCGTCACCGATCGACTTGCAAACTAACGCCGATAAAATAAATCCAGCCTAAAATTCTATTATGAACCCCTTCACTTCTTACACCGAGCTCTCAGAGGAATAATAATAGGATGATCTCAGAATAAATGTTCCCAATAAGTCGTCCTTTTTAGACTTAGCTTCCAAATATATTTTGTGTTCTTCGAAGCCCTTTAAAGAAATATTTTTTTTTTTTTCTAAATAGGCAAGAAAGTTCGATGTAGATAAATTCTTGAGAAAAACCACTCGTTTAAATGGAGCTATTAGTCGAGAATTAATTTATTGGAAAAAATCATATTTCCTCCGGTCGCCGGTCGCGACTGGCAACTTAGTAGATCTTTAAATAGAAAAAATCATTCACGGAGAGAGAATTTAAAACGTACGTATTATTGAGTTTGAATGGACGCATTTCACAGGCAGTGATTTTTCGTGAATGATTTTTGTGTGTTGCTGGGAGGAGGCGTAGATCGGCGCGCGGCTGGAACCGATTTCGTGGTCGGCTGGTCGCCACACACCGCTGGCTAGCAACAATGGCAGCCGGAGCACTGCCCTCCTATAGCGTTGTCTCTGGGAGCCTCACTAACTCCTCATTGTTTCAGATTAATCACCCACAGCAACCGATCCCGCACCTTCGCTTCCTATCATTTGTTTCATACCTACCTATACACGCGCACGCTCTATCAGAATTCCATAAAACAGCTAGGTACTAGGTATTTTTATATTGAAAAAACTACCTTGATGAAAAAATGTTTCTGTAATCACGGCATTGCTTTCAGCATAATTGTCTCCAAAACAATGTCTGTTAATAAAAGGCTTTTCCGCCTCAACAGATGCTGTCAATAAAAACATTTTTTCCATGACAAAGCTTTTTAGTGAAGAAAACGAGTCGCTTCTTATACAGACTTTACGATCGCGCTATAGACTTTGGTAAAAGGCTTTTATTTATTTGGTCGGGAGGATCCTCTTCAAGCTTCCCCGCACTCATTAGTTGTCAAAATGTTCAATATATTTGAATACGGTGAATCAGTCAGAAGAACTTCGCACAAATGTGAATAGGAACAAAAGATGTTATCAAGTTTACATAATGAAAGTTAATTCTGTTTTGAGAAACACAAAGAGCCGATAGGTTGGGAGTTGGGATGGGAGCATTTAGGACGGCTGGCGTGTCATTGTCTGCGCTAAGTGTAAATTTAATTAATTACTTTTGGACTGTGGTTACCGCAGCCGACGCGACTCGCGCCGTGCTCTGAAACGAGCGAGTAAGCAAAATTCCTCCCACAGCGTTGGAACACTTTGACATCGATACTTGGCAATTTGTTCGAGAGCGGTGCCAGTGTTTACATGACGTAGAAATTCGCTAATTAATTGAATCCAAATTATACCGTTTTTTTCTGAGAATTCATGTTTACAGTAATAACAGTTTGGAAATAATTGTACTACCAAATAAACTATAGGTAATATACCATGAAAATAAAATCAGACTTACCTCTGAAGACGGAAATAATCCCATCTCAAATGTATGTAGCTGATAGTCTCAGAAACTACTTATCCGATTTCAAAAAGTTTTTCACCAATTTAATGCTTCATTATAATATACATATATTTTATGCTTCATTATAGATGGCCATAGGCTATACTTGCTGAACCGGATTGGAATAAATTTCGCGCAAATGAAATTCGCACATATTCATTCGTCATTGCTAGTGTTATTTAGATATGTTAAAAAGCACATTCTTTTCGCATAATACTCGTATTATTATGCAAATAAAATAATAACAGGTAATTATAATAAATACTATCTCTGTATCCACTAAAATTCAAAGTTTTGTAGAATGAGAATCATAACATTCTATATTTGCCCTGAAGGGAAGGGATTAAGGTTTTAATCGTTTGTTATAACCTTTGAAAGCTTAACATATTGATGCCCGTTTTATACGCGAAGGTATTTTCCGTTTTGATTTAATTGGATTTAGAGGAATCTGATTTCATTACTGAGAGAACAACGACTGAGTATGGGAATAAACAATTACTTTACCAACTTTTTGGTTTTATAATATAACTAGCTGCGACCAGGGAGGGTTTTACCCGCTGTACTGTAGCTATGTATTATTCTAGGATCTAAGCTATCTCTTTACCAAATTTCAGCTCAATCGGTCCACCCGTTTAGGCATGAAAGTGTAATAAACATACATCCATACATCCTTACAAACATTCACGTTTATAATATTAGTAACATTTTAGTTTCATAGTCAGTACAATAGTTTGGTATATTAATTAAAACATGAGCTTTTATTATGACGTATTTAATAAGACTGAAATTTGATGGTTGCTTTGATCCTGTAATAAAGCATGGGATACTTTTCAGGGAAACCACAAGTAAATTATGATGGTAACGTGACGTCGCGTCGTGTAAAATGAATTTCGCGGCGATATAATGAGCGCGCGCATCAAGTTCCATAATAAATCACTAAACAACACTCGCCCGGCTAATGTATTCAGATCCTCAAAGGTGCTGTCTATTATCCGCAGCTTACCTCGGCTCCATCGCTTGAAAGTTTGATTACTAGGCGAAATTAAGCGATCTACGACATTAAATTGTCATTAGTGAGGCATCCAGTGGATGTCTCATTAACTACGCTTCTAATGAGTGATTTACGTTAACTGGAGTGTGGTGTGTCACATTTGCCAGGTGAGGTGATGTATGCTTGCTACGTTAGACGATTAATGCCGCTCCTGGCTCAGAACCGAGCGACCTGTAATAAGAGAGCTTTCAGCCGTGAAGTACTGCTACACGCTACCGTTACCCAAATTGACGATTTACCTTTTCCTCCGTGTACGCGGAGCAATCGCGAAATCTTTTGAGAGGTTTATTTTTGGGACCCCGTATTTAGGACGGCTGGATTTCGCCCATATGTGACGGCGAGTTGATTATTTTAGACGCTTAAATTGGACAAAGTAATTAATACCGGTTTTAACCCTTACAAATTTATAAGGTTTATATAAACCTTATTTTACCGTGCTTATGTGCACGTCACGTCGCCAAAGGTTTAAAAATGGCATATTTTCGAGTAGCTATAGCTGAAAGTTGATTTGAATCAAATATAGGCATTATCGAATCATACGCAATGGGATTTCGATCGTGAATCACGAGTCGTCAAGGAGAATTCTACGAGCATTGTAATGGATGCATGGTTGAGCGCGCCCGTCGCCGATAATGAGCGTGGATACGACCAAATCACACGACACGCCACGCTACCTCCTCCGGGATAATTCACCGAATAAAAAATATCCGAACAAATTCGTCTGAGCTACCTATATAATTCCTGCGTAAGCTTCACCGCTCACTGCGACAGCAAGCCTCGATATATCACGCCGCCCCGTACCTCCGTGCTACGACCTCCTAAACTACACAACAAATACCTACATATACAAGATTTTCACTGAGATGGATGCGAAGGTACTTTCGCAATATCATGCGGCAAACTATTTTATTTACGACATTAATAAACGTAGCCATTCTACCGATATGAGAATTCATATTTTTGTTTCCCTTGATACATTATAATATGTTGGAAACGTAAGCGAGGCTCGAGGTTTATCCCTGTCTATTAATTCTAAAATCACGCGTTTGTATTCAAAGTTTGTAAACTGTGGAGAAATTGAGGCTTAAGAGGCATGCAGGATGTCGAATCTGATACCGTGACAACTGGGAAGTCAAGCGTGAAGCTCAAGACAGATTGTGGACGAAAAAATACGTCCAGGGAATTGGAGAGCCGGTTTGAAGTTTATTTTACTGTAATTCGGGTGTTGAACTCGGGTTTAGTGCTGTCTTCAATTACAAATTAAGTTGAATTGTTATTTATATTCACTTCTTAAGTAGATGTTATAACAGAAAAACTTTTCCGCTGTAAGCGTGAATATCAGTAGCGTAGGTACGCAAAAACTTTTTCAAATACATCCCATATTTCATCCCTAATCGTTTCGCTACGGCAGGCTTCTCTCTCAAATAAATACAAGGTAAATATGTAATGTGTTTTATTGATATTCATGCCACTTCCGCATGTTTTTGAGGCCATGTGGAAACATTGCCTCACAAAAATGTTAGTGCAGTTTTTGTGAAAACGGCTTTTCAAACAATATGAATAAAATTGTATATCCTGTATAACTCTAACATTTAGCGATTTATATTGAACTCTGTATTTCTAAAGAACTATAATAATATTATGAAGTACTTTTAAGGGACAAAGGAAGTAGTTTTAAGGGACAAATCTTTGAGATAGGGTACTTTGAGAATTAAGATGTTAAGCCCAGTGATTTCTCTGGTTACCTTACTCTTCTAGTAACCTTTGTAGAGAATCGAAAAAAATATTAAATATTATTATTAGCACCTTTGTAGATAACAAACGTATTGTAGCGTAGCGTAGGCGTTATTATATGATCCCTTATAATTGACACTTAAATAGCTTCCTAATTGTAAAACACAAGAAAACAAGTCAATATTGACGCCTACGCTTCAATTACGTAATGCGTCATAATATGCAAAGTGCTTTAGGGACCTATCTATCAACAAAATAGTTCATTCCACCCACACTAAATAGGTTAAAAACAGATCTCCTGTATCTAAAAAAAATAATTAGAATTTTAATAAAGTTCAGTGGAGCCAAGTAGGAAGGGCTTTACCCCGCCTACTTACCGATATCACGTAGGCAATGGTAAAAACCGGCATCACGATAACACTGGCTTTGCAGACATCTATAAGCAGCGGTAACCGATCACCATTAGGCGTACCTATCTATGTATCGCCAACATAACAAGGTCAAAATTCATTCGACGATCATGAAACTAGTTCTTTAACTAGTTTCATGAAACTGTTTTGTAAGTAGAAAGTAGAAAAAACTAGCGACGTGCAACATGTAAATATATCAGAAAGGCGGGTATGATAACAGCAGATGATTTACTCTTTAAGTGAAGATGCACTCCGCTCTATAATTTAAAACATTAAAACCGAAATTCAAGGGATCGATATAACTCTGTCACACTCTGTTTGACATCCATTTATAGTGCCACAACAATACCAGTATAAAATAAAGTTTTACTCATAGTGTATCGGCCGCGCCGACTTATATAACCGCTAAATTAGGTTCGCACCAATCGCAGAAAAGTATTCTGTAGTCTGCACGGTGTCAGTTTTCTTCCATAGAGCGCGGTAGCTGCCTTCATTACTAACTTTCTGTAGGTCTAAATATAATTTTATTTAAGGGAGAGCTAAGGGAGAAGTTAAACAAAGTTCACAAAAGATCCCAAAGAGAGATTATGAGCATCAACCGATCAAAGATTTTATTGACTTTTCTTTTATGGCTTTCATCTGAAGCGAATCTGACGGATTTCATCGTGTGGCGAGACAGGAGCTTATGTTAAGAATATCAAAAGGCAGGCTGGTCTTACTATGACACGCACCACAAAACCTCCCTTAATATTTCATAATCTTTTTACCTTTTGTGGTAGACTGAAAAGCTCCAATCATTACGGCATTAGACTTTTTTATTTGATCTAAAATTTTCATAGAACGTCATCATATCTGAAAATGTCTTGTCGAATATTCAATGAAATTTTTTTATTTCATTTTTTATTAATTTATTTATATTCTTTACAATTAAATAAAATAGATTATTACAAATACTACATCATAGCTATTTATTAACTACTAAGAGAAAACAACAAAAAAAGAGCATCTACTATCCATCGCATCAGTCATATTATGCGATGCAGAAACTACACCGACCTCAAACAATCCAAGTGTTCCAAACCACTGCCTGAATACTCAGAATGGCATTTCGGCAATAATGATTTTTATCCATCATGTAGATTATTAAAAAATAGTGGATACGTTTTTTTTTCTTTGTAAATTTTATGTACCGCTTAATGGCGTCAATCGTTCTCACCCAAAATATTATATTAAGAGTTATATCTCAGCCATTTACATTTTATTCACAAACAAAACAATTTATATGTATGTAATATTTTTTTAATACGAGTATATTAAAATTACGGACTAATTATATATTTTTTTACCTTGTCAAAATCCCTTTTAAGCTGGACATAAACTTTTAACAAATCATCGTGTTATATTGCCCGCCATAGGCCTGCCGTTGATATTATATGCCATTCGCAAGTCTCCCCCTGTCACTTGTCGCTCTTAACCACTTGTTTCCGAGGGTATACCTAGGGAAGGGGTTACCCTAGTCCCATTTAAATTTTATAGAAATCGGTCAAGCACTTTTCAAGTTATGATTTAAAATATAACGTTATGCCCTCGCTTATTGAGCGAGCTTTAAGTCGGTATAATATATTTTTAATGCACTCGTTGAAATGCAGATCGTGAATGTCAAAACCATCATATTATTTAGCTAACAGGTGCAATATAAAAATGGTTGAACAACCAGTTGTAATTTTACTGCAACTGAGCTTATAAATAAAAGTAAGCTCTCTTTTCTTATCCACAGATACGTATTTCATAGCAAAAGAGCTTTTATGTAAATTTTTGCATAAAGCGTAGCGGTGTAAAGAGCATCAGAGTAGTTTCATAAAGAGTGCGGTTTAATAACAAACTCTATCACACAACTCGTATCATGGAGACTGGAAATTCAGTAAAATGAACAAAAAACACTTAGAAGTAGTTTCTTTGAAACGGTAATGAGGGGAGTAAGCCCAATCGCATATCCGTAGTAATAGTGTAATGGTATTTTTATGAGAGTTGTAATATTTTTGTGTGTATAATATATTTTTTTATGCATATAAGTAAGCAGACGGGCAAGACGCTCTCCTGATGGTAAGAGATAACGCCGCCTATAATAATTAGTACAGTGCAGGATTTCACAATGATTTAATATTCTAGGTGCACTTCACCAACGCTTCACAAGAGCTACTCAGCTGAGCACTCTTTACCTCAGTGCACTTCACTGCTCAGACGGTAGAATAACTGACACTGTTGGGGTACCCACCTAGTCGACCTCCTGCAAAGGAAGTCTAAGTTGGTATATAAGTGAGTGCGTGCATGTATGTACCTCTATATTGTATAATACAAGTGAATAGACTTACTATAGATGCCTCTTTTTTTTCAGCAAGCTCAGTCTGAAGCTTATGTCATCCATGCTTGGAAACTGGAAATACTGTAAAACTCTTTTTGTACGCCGCGATATGTGACAAGACAGAGTGTGTGCGAGATTTTCGTCTGATGATGGAATATAACTCGTATATACGAACACGAGTACATATTTTAATGTGGAACAACGTGCTACACAGAATTTTAATTCCCTGAAACTTCGAATAGGCTTCATACATGACAAATAATACAATACCCGCTACTTGTTTATACGACTGTCACTTTTTATGCTAGTGAATAGGCGGAACGAGCTTTTCGCTGTGACTTCAAAGGAAGAGGTAATCAATTCGATATGTGAGCTATAGTTGGAACTGCGGACAATGCTTTGAAAACTAAACAAAAATATCTCCAAAATTTTAATTGATCGGATTTTCATTTCTTTTTATTTGCTTTCAAGGCTTCACCAACCACCACCACAAACTGTAAAATTTCCTATCAATTAGGTTGTCTATAAGAGATGGTTTACTCTCTAGTTTTTTTAATTGTTTTATATTTAGCAAATGCAATAAAATTTCTATTCCATTCTGTCAGTTTATTGGAAGATATTTTTTTTATAATTAACATGAATGTAAACGTACGCCTCGTACTTACTCATTTTAATAAGGTCAGGCGCTTTGTGCTTAAATTTAGGCTCAGGAAGTTAGATTAAATTTATTACATTTCACTAGCTGTCAACGCGAATTTGGTTGGTTTGTAGTAATTTGCCATGACTAAAGCACTAATAAATACGTACACCTGGAATTACTATATTAGTACTAGTATTCACCCCGCAGGCTTGTTTTAGTTTAATTTTGTTCTCGGAAATTTGAATACAGGTCATCAAAACAGATGGCAGTCAGACTTACTAAAGATAATTAAACAATGTTTAGTACCTTTTCAATTTCTTATTAATGTACCTCAGTAATATACTAACACACAGATAAATTCTTCAAAATAACATGATTAAAAGACAGATAACTTACAGAAACCTTATTTATTTAAGCTAGAACTTGAACGAGATTTGCTCATCTACGTGCGTCTGATTAGCAAAGTCAGCTTCGTCCTGCAGCTGAAACATACAGACTTTGTTTCTTTCTTAACATTTCATGAAAAGTAAATAGATCTAAGTAAAAAGACAGCACGTTTATGCTCCGAGGCAAAGCCTAAGCGACGTCACTGTCGCTGTCCGGTAAACGAATTTCCAGGTAAGCTCTACTTGTGAACATGATACACCTACGGCGTTCCAATAAAACAGTTGAAAGTTTGCACTGTTTCGCTAATCCCACATTGGGTGTGCGTATACTCGAGCGTGTGAACGTCGCGATAGTTGCATACGAGCTGCTGAATTTCAGCGTGTGGCTTATACTGTGTACGCCAAGCGCACAACAGGCTAAAGCGCTTAGAAAATAGCAACTAAATGTGAGCTACTCCCAGCGTATGAACTTTGAAAATACACGACGCGCTCAACGCGTTTTCGTGACGCGTTCGAGTCGCTCACACGCTTCAGAAACGCGCACATCGAAAAACGCAGACACCCTTCCGCAATGTTAATATTTTAAAAGTACGAATTTGCCGCACACACTCTATGTTTTATGTTTCGCAACCTGGTCACGATGAGGCCTATATAAAAGTAACTGTTGATTTCTGTGAACATTTTTCTCTATTAAACGGTAGTTTGGAAGCGTACGCCTGCCTCGTGTCTAGCAATCTATTTATCTAACTACCCTCTTTATGGTTTTCCCGAGCAGTGGGTAATGTTCGCGGCCATAAACTTTATATTATATATCACAAAAAATGCCTAAACATGAACTACGATAAGCGCTTATAAAAGATGCCCCTAAGTCATGATACAATCTTGTCCTTCATGTACTACTTGTAATATGAATGGGTAACTTCGTACTTACAAAAAAGATATCATGTTAAACTAGGAAGAAATTTTGTATCAATTTAATAATATGTGTACCAAAAGAAGTCTACATTTTAGGGATGTTCTATTCCAAACATAGGCCTAGAATAATTAAGCTTGTTTTTGCTATGAATTATTACATAAGTTTTTTTTATGTAATAGGTGACAAACAAACAGACGGTCCAACTGATAGTGAGTGGCTACCATAGCCTATGGATACTTGCAATACCACGGGTATCGCTAGTACGTTGCCTACCTTTCAAGACTCTGTTCACTAGCCTTTTGAAGAGTCCCATATTGAAGGTCAACGGATATACCGCGGGCGGAAGCTCATTCCTCATTTGTATTTTAGTATGCTGTGCATTACTAACTCTAGACTCTACATAGAAAATATTTATTTGTACACCATAATTACGATACAAAAAAGAAAACACAATTAAACTTTAAGAAGCTTATTAATGCTCTATGTTATTTTAAACTCATATTTGTTTCTAAACATAGCTATTCGTAATTGGTGTTTCAATCCAAAATGAGACAACACCCACAAGAGCCTCTTTCTGATCTAATCCTGTCATTCTTACGAAACGATCACTATAAATATACTTCTTTAAATAGAGCTAGCATATCGGGTTGAGTTGGTTAAATAAACGCAAATTAGTGAAAACACGAGTTCAGTTATAATCGGCAATTTGGGGCGGTTTCCACGAAACCATAATCTATATTCGTGATCAATGACTAAACAACTGTTTATGACGTGCGGTGCGTACCTTCGACTGACCTAGTACAAGGTCGAAGGGTAATGATACAGCCCCGTTATTGATGGCTACGTACCTACAGGACCCTTCTAACAGACACGGAGTTTTTGAAATATCTTACTAATATTAAAATCGTGAAAGTTTGTACGAATGGATATCTGGATGTTTGTTACTCTTTCACGCCTAAACGGGTGGACCGATTGAGCTGAAATTTTATATAAAGATAGCTTAGACTATGGACTACCACTACATAAGTACTGCGGGTAGAACGACTGGGCGCAGCTAGTATTTTATAAACTTAACTTTAACATTGCTTTTTAAAAAAAAATTTTTTGGACCCTATAGATTTGGATGTGAAGTCTTCATAACACTAAGTAACACAACACACACACTGTAACACTTAGTTTTTTTAATAATATTTTTTAAGTTGTTTTTGTACATTTTCTTTTGTGTTTCAATAAAGGGTTATCTATCTATCTATATGGCACTAGTTGACCAACGTAGGTCAAATCTGATCTCTATTGTTTTACGGCAATTTTGTATCTTTTTTGACCTTGTCAATATCTTTATTGTATTAGGTAATATTCTTTTATAAAAGTTACATTGAATGCGTACTTACACGAATATACAATATGGAGAGGGTCAGTGGGAGCAGTTGGAGGAGAATGACAGAAGATTGGGCCAAGAGATGTCATTTTAAATTTTAATTATAATATCTTTGAATTTCTGTAAGCCTTCCCGGCAGAACTAGAGATGCTTTATAATGAAACAATTAACACCATTGTATAATACCTATGTTCACGGAGAAATAAATCATTCATTCATTCATTCAAATCATTCATTCATTCATTTTACACGACATATAATAGGAGAGTTGAATAGTATGTTCAGCAATGCGGATATCTTTTTGCGTTAAATAATAACAAAAAATTACCTTCTGCAACCTAGCATCATATCAGAAAGTTTTTCCTGGAATTTACGTATGTAGCCAACTTTTCAGCATAACTTTCTCTTTTTTGCGCTCTTGCACTACAAAAGTTCCAGATGAAATCTCCGTGGTCTCAAAGTTCGAAATAAATCATAAAACAAGCCACTTTACAAAGCTCTACGTGCTAGCCCTCTCTACACTCTAATAATAGTATTGTTGGGGACAAGTTTTCTTTTATCTAGAGATTCAATTTTGATATAAGTACTCGTTGTATGAACCAAAAAGATATCTACAGCCTGCACGCATTCACACGTGCCCACTTCAAGAGATCAAGTTTTTCCCAGCAATGTGCGGTTTGCAGCTTTACCAGTGAATGTTTTAGCTACAAAAATTCACCTCTACGCTAAGTTTGATTTTTTTAATATTTAATATTTTCTTTAAACTTTGCAGATACGAAAGAGATTTCATAATGATAAATATGCTATCCACTATCCATGCATAAACATTTTGGCCGCAGTAATATGTAAAGCAAACTAAGTAATCCACGACTCTACGAATTAAATAAAAACTTTTGACGTTACACCGTCATTCACCATTGAAAACTCAAATGTCTTAATAAGACAAGATTTGCTATTATCTGATTATTGTATCAAAACCAAAAAAACCTTTATTTCGCGATATAAGTAAGCAGACACCTTGAAAACTTACACATATGCGTTTTTATACCTTCGGCCAGCCGAACTGCAATAAAGAGGCAATTTATCACGGTACGTATAAAAGTGCACTTGTTAAAGCAACAGTGATAGGTATTACCTAGGGAATACGCCAGTACAAGCATCGTTACTAGGTTGGTATGAAGATCCGCTTCATCAAGCTTTCACCACAACATAACTTCCTTTACTCTCGCTGCCTCCTCTCGAGGGAAACCACATGAGAAGATGAGCCGCTGCTACACATTTACATAGGGTTATTCATATCAATATTTAATTACAATTTTCTTTATGAAACTGAACAATCCGTTCTTTTGAGTCATATAAAAAGGTTTAAGTCACATTGTTTGTGATGCTTTTTCAAGTAGTTACCTATAATACAAATAGTACCTTAGCGCTCTTAAAACTTCTTTTTATTCAAATTATAATGTCAAAAACAATAACCTCCATATATCCATAATCCTCTTAATTCCTAACTGTGTACCAACAGTAATTTACTAGAGTTTCATAATAAGAGCTGAGATTGTACGCATCTAATATTAAATTCTATTAGCCCACATTTTACAAATTGAATTATAATATTTTATCCTAGAGGTACATTAATATTTTAGAACAGTTATTGCGTTCCTATTTTACTTCAATAGTTATCTCTTCGAACTCAGTGAATTAGAAATAGTGATCTTGTATTATTGAGTAAGTCGTATAAAAAATATTAAAAGCATTGAAATGTACTAACATTTTGTTTAATTTATTGTTAATAATTTATTATATAATATAATTAGTGTCTGGTATCTTTTTGGCGACACCGGAGCGTCTGAAGAGTAAATCTTCAACCAATGCGTCCTACCTGTTATGAATGAATGAATGAAATATTTATTTGTTACACACACATATAAAAAATAAATACAAAAAAACACACACACAAATAAAAAACAATAGATAAGTGTGTGCCACAAATCGGTCCCCAACTCAGCATTATGCTGGGTGCAAGCACCCAGCGCTGGTCTTCCGTTGGAGCCGCTTAGTGACGTTACGGACATACAATACACTCAAACAAAGAACAAAAATAAATTGAAATTTGGTAACATATACACATTCAAAGACCAATAACAGTTATTATTAAAATCACATGCCAAATTTACAATATAAATAATACACCCTAATAAATACAATATATATTATTTTTATAGGAGGATCTGGGGGCACGGTAGTGCCCCCGCCAAGTCGAGCGCGAAGCAAGCACTGCCGTAGCATCCTTTACAGGAACCATTTCGCCGCATTTTCAGGCCCCTATTTGAGAACCTCTGGATAAGACCAGAACACAGAAATTTTCGTCATCCAGTAAGCTATAATTACATACTTAAAATCCAAAATTTCAAGTCTGTAGGTCATTAGGTTCCGAAGTTAAGCGAAAGCAAAGTTTCGCATTTTCGACACTCACTCACTCACTCATGATCATCAAAATAGAACTAGTACTTCCCATAAACTCAGAGAGCTGAAATTTGGTACATACTTAGAATTTATTGTATAAACCATAGGAAAACTAAAAAAACATGCAATTTCGATCTCGTTTTCGAGATAATTTATCTGCATAAATAACTTTGTAATCTCATATAAATGTTTAGGATTACAAAGTTACATTTGCAGTCAATGGTTAAAATTGTGTAAATTCAACTTATTAATTCAAAATATATTTAAGGCATAGTATATGTGTATGTGTGTGTGTATATGTGTCGTTAATCGTCAGTTATGATCAGGCGATATCTAGCGTGGCCAACTAAAATAAGAGCCCAACCAAACTATTAGAAGAGATCGACATACCGCCTTTACTACAAGCTTTTATTTACTTTCACCTGTCGGTCTGTCTGTAATTAAATCTTGCAAGTTTAATTAGGCCCACTTCCCGGTATAATATTATGATGCATTGGATTAAGAGTGAACGCACACGTATCTAGATGGCGCTGATTGTATTTTAAAGCGCGCTTACGGTTTGTATTTCTGATAACCTTATAATATAGCGTTTCTACAAAAATAAGTGAAATCCCGCCAAAAACATTCTGTAAAAAACTAGCCAAGTCTCGATGGAGCTGCTTGTTTATCTCTAAAAAGTAATGAAATCTAGACAAAGTCGTGCCAAGTATAATAAGGTTCCTTACTGCGATTTCTTTATTATTATAGTTAATGTTGTGTGACTTGGCCGTTGAAGGGTACACAAGGGTATTATACCAGGTGCTCCATGACACTATTGCACCAATCTGTCCGCTACCCATTGACGATAGAAAATTTCCACTTGGAAAACGTTGATTGGATAACCAGTCAATTGTAGGCTTGATAAAGCTGCGTATTTCAATAATACTTATGTTTAGGCGATTCAAGTGTCATGGAGCATCTGGTTTTGTACCCTTGTGTACCCTTCAACGGCCAAGTCACACAACATTAACTATAATAATAAAGAAATCGCAGTAAGGAACCTTATTATACTTGGCACGACTTTGTCTAGATTTCATTACTTTTTAGAGATAAACAAGCAGCTCCATCGAGACTTGGCTAGTTTTTTACAGAATGTTTTTGGCGGGATTATGATTACCTTATTGACCTTTCTGAGCACTTATGGTAGACTAGTCTATAGTCCATAAATAAATGCTCACCGAGCCGTTAGGGTAGACGAGTTCTCGAGTGAAGACCACGTCTCGGTAAACATAGTGTAGGGCGCCCATGGGCGAGATGGGGCGATGATATCCGGAGGGTCGCTGGGGGTGGGTGGTGAAGAAAGACGGAGGACCGAGTTGAGTGGCGTGCCATAGGGGAAGCCTATGTCCGGCAGTGGACGAACATTGGCTGATGATGATGAGGTGTAACCGGCGTCTCTCTATAGGATTGCATTCAAAATTATCTGGTAGGGCGGCAACTACCGGGGGTAGACTTCCTTTGCAGGAGGTCGTCTAGGTGGGTACCCCAACAGTGCCAGTTATTCTACCGCCTGAGCAGTGATGTGCAAACATCACTGTGCTCCGGTAGGAGGGCACTGTAGCTAGTGAAATTACTGGGCTAAAGAGTCTTAACATCTTATGACTCTTGAGTAAGAAGCGTTGGTGCAGTGCTCCTAGAATTTCACATAATTGTGAAATCCTAGGTAACACTGTACTGATTATGGGCAGCCGTTATCTCTTAACATCAGGAGAGCGTCTTGCTCGTCTTCTACTTCATCACATAAAAAAAAAAAAAAAAACTGTTTTACCGTCTTTGCTGTAAGCGTTAATTAGCAAGGATGGCTGAGGAGCTGGTCACATTTGCCGCAGAACCTGTAACCTCGGATAGTCTACTGCTGTGGACGAATATTGGTGGTTGATGATGATAATATTTCTCAGATCAAAGCTTTTAGTTTTTCATTATTAGGTATATTACATAATACTCGCAATATTTTTGGACATAACATGTGTATGTAAATAGATGGATCATATAATAGTGGATATCTAAATATTTAATCGACATAGGTATTAAAGTTTTAACTAATAAAGTTAATTAATACAAAGTAAACTAATTATTACTGGGTCGAGTTTCAAAATAATTATAATAAAACACGAATAATATTTGCTTTATTTTATAGACAGCCGCGCTCTGAAAGGTGATACCTGAATGCTAATGAGACCGACCTTAGTTATACGCAAAAAGTAGATGTCGCTTTTGGGAAAGTTTGACACATTTTCACCGGATAAAAATAATTTCAGCTTTAAAAAATATATTACGTAAACAAGGCCTTCTAAAGTTCCACATAAAGTAATGGTTTTATGGAATTTAACCGGGGGTAGACTTCCTTTGCAGGAGGTCGTCTAGGTGGGTACCCCAACAGTGCCAGTTATTCTACCGCCTGAGCAGTGATGTGCAAACATTACTGTGCTCCGGTAGGAGGGCACTGTAGCTAGTGAAATTACTGGGCTAAAGAGTCTTAACATCTTATGACTCTTGAGTAAGAAGCGTTGGTGCAGTGCTCCTAGAATTTCACATAATTGTGAAATCCTAGGTTACACTGTACTGATTATGGGCAGCCGTTATCTCTTAACATCAGGAGAGCGTCTTGCTCGTCTTCTACTTCATAACATAAAAAAAAAAAAAAAATTACGACAGCATTTTGGACACAGAAGTTCTGGAGCTAAAATATTACTTTGAGAGGAAAGAATATACCTATCTTGGCGAGTTTTAAAAGTAGAAACATTTAATGTTCGCAATAGTCTATTACCCACCTGTGGCCTGTAGTGTGCACCCAAATAAACGAACCATGTAGCACCAGACAAAACTGTGAAGTAACAACAATAAAATGGGAGTAAAAATGTGTAAAGTGACGTCTCTTTTTACACAGTCCTTTAGGGAAATATCGTATCACGTGCACGTTACAAAACTGGACCGTTTCAGTTTATTTTTAGGAGATAAAGCCCGTGTCGCAAATACTGAGTTAAACTTTAAAAGAGCAAAAGCGAGGTTTGCCTAGTTCTAGAATTTATTGCTGCAGCCATCCGATTTGTGTTTGAGCTCCACGTTTCATTTCCAAACCGTATCTCACTTTAGCTCTACAATTTCCGGAATTGAATGAAATTGATTCTTACTAAACGTTTTATCATCTGTAAAATGCATTCCGCACTCAATGTATAACATACATGGCTTGTGTAATCAAAGAGAGTGTAAACATGTACGCAAAGGCTAGTTCCGTGCGTAACTTGAATAATAATTGAGTTATTCCTGTAAAAGCTGTCATCAATGCGGATCGATAGGCAGCACTTACATACGAACGTCGAACGTAATGTGCTAAACATAGATGTCTCCCTAAATATAGCCCATTCCGGTATGCAAGTTAAGTGATATATTTCGTTATTTTTGCAAACCGAGTTGAAAACCAAATAAATATGAGGTACTAGCTTACGCGTGCGGCTTTGCTCCGTTGTGAAATCCTTTCTTAACGAAAATCTACGTCACAATATTTATCTCTGTGCTAAATTTCAACTCAATCCGTTCAAAGTTAAAGTTGTGCATTGATAGATCAGTCATTTCTGCTGTCTATTTGTACAAGTTACAAACGAACGATTAACAACAAAAACAAATGAGAATCAGAAACACGTAGCTGCACACAATATACTAAGAGAATTTTAAATTGATACATCGGACTGAATGAGCTAAATAAGCTGTAAAATAAACATCACGAGTGGGTAAATCATTTGATGAACGGCACCGCAGCCAGCGCCACGCAACGCGCTAATCAAAATTAGAATCTCTGAGCTATAGTCACGCGAAAGCTACCTTTTAAGGGTTTTGCAGTGAAGGCGGCGCGGTGAGACCGTCTAGCTAAGTACCGAAGTCCACTATAGGTTTCCGGATCGATAAAAATTTACTTATGCATACCCGCGCTCAATGCCACATGCAGTGATGGATCGAATTGTTACCGCTCTAAGTGTGCTTTTTGTTACTGAACTTAAAACCTTAAAAGAAAAAAATGTAGTTATATTCATTCTATAATTTTTTACGTCATTTTATTTTGTTTATAAGATACGATGTTATGCTCAACACTCTTTTGTGTCGTAGATCTTAGGCACACAGCGCCACCCAGAGTTATGAAATTCTAAATTCTGCGCTACGCTGTAATATTAGTATTAGTAGTTGTGAAACTCATAAAAATACGCTAAATGGGAAATAAAGTTGCTATAAATGGAGTCACCATGTTGACCATAAGTACAAATACATTATTAAGTGGCTGAAATGTTTGACCATTATGACATCCCTACCCTTCCGCTAACTTTAGTGAAGTGAGTAGGTACCTATCGATGTTCATTCAACAGTAAACATTTTATGTGCTACCTGAACAGCTGTTTATCTAACTAAATATATAAAAGGAAAGAGTGACTGATTGATCTATCAACGCACAGCTCAAACCGCTGAACAAAATCGGTTTAAATTTGGAAATATAGCTTTATGATGTAGACATCCGCTAAGATAGGATTTTACTACGCGGGCAAAGCTGCGAGCACACGCTTGTTTATTTATATTAGGATATTGAAATAAGCATTACACCATTTCATTCAATCTTCTTAATGAGGATTTCCACCCCTTTAATGATGCAATTTATGTTTTGTTCTCTCATGTATAAATTTAATTATTATTATTATTTTGTGATGAAGTATAGAAAGTAGTGTAGAAGACGAGCAAGACGCTCTCCTGATGTTAAGAGATAACGCTGCCCATAATCAGTACAGTGCTATTTAGGATTTCACAATTATGTGAAATTCTAGGAGCACTGCACCAACGCTTCTTACTCAAGAGTCATAAGATGTTAAGACTCTTTAGCCCAGTAATTTCACTAGCTACAGTGCCCTCCTACCGGAGCACAGTAATGTTTGCACATCACGAATTACTTAGAAAATGAATAAACGATTAAATTGTATTACCTCTATATGTAACCACTCACCGACAGACGGGCCGTGTGCTTGTGTATCGGTGTCTAATTTTAAAAGGCATGTTTTTATTGTATTATATAATAATTAAATTAAAATTTTAAATACCCCCGACGCTTTCAAAATATGTTATTCGCTATTTAGTAGTGGCGGCCATCTTGGTTTTTAAATTATTATAATGCGTTGTATTCTACTAGTCAAGCTCTTCATTTTGATACCCATATTATTGAGAGGGTTGTGGAAAAAAAGGCTAAGAACACTCTTTATTAACTCTACTTAAAAACAAAAAAAAAACTGGATCAAAATCCGTTCATCCGTTCGGGAGCTACGATGTCACAGACAGACACACACAACCCGTTGTTTATGCGTCGCGTCGGGGGTTAATAATAAATAAAAATAAACATTATAATATGTACAATGTACATTCATCTACTCGACAAGTCTTTTTATAAATGTTCAATTCACATAATATGTGCCTCCCTACTTATTAAAATTTTAGTTTATATTATGAAGTATGGGACTGCGTGCTGCGTAGGTGTAGCAATTTCCTGAGAAAGTCGTTAACACGGGACACAGAGATATCTTTTCTACACCGAAATGTGAACAAAATTCCCAATACTCTCATATTTTGACGATGAATTAATTGTTCTAAGCATAATGATATAACGGCTAAACATTTTCCTACTAATAAGTTTTAAGCATGAAAATAAAAGATAAAGATAAAAAAGTATTTATTATAATCAGTAAAAAGATACATATTTAGGTACAACATATACATACACATGTTTAGATACATATGTAGGTATAAATAGGTATGTATATATGTATGTGTGCTTGTTAACTCTTCCCAAAAGGCTGAAAACCAATTGAACCGACATTTGGTTTATAAATAGGTTAAAGTCTTAAATAACACATACAGTCAGCGGGCAAAACCACTGGGCCGATCTAGTTAAGGAATATATAAAAAGTAGAAACAACAATTCTGAACATGCAAATTACATTTGATAGTAAATTTTGTATAAATAAATAAAATAATATTTTAAAGCAATCGCTCTATTTTGAATCGAATGATATTTGAATGAAAGATTTTGTAGAAATCTCTAACATGTAATTCCGATAGTAGTGAAGGATTCAAAATAAATTGTCCATTTCAATTTTTTTTTCTCAAGTAAACTGCTTTTGCACTTTGACTTTCATCCCTACTATAAAAAAATAAATAAGGGGCTATATAAAAAGCCTTAAGTGAACAAAAGTATTATGCAATCTTTTTTTTTATCTTATTTATTTTTTGGGACTTTTACCGTTAAGGGCATGCCAGTCCCATCATACCCTAAACATGAACTATCAAAAATAATATTATACAACAATACAATCATTTGAGACTTTTTGAGGTACGACAATTTGAGAGAAGTTACATAACATACATATATGTTCATACTTGTTTGTATATGCACCACACTTGGTATATCAAATCAGAGGGGTAGGCGTGTTTACCAATATGTGGCACTTTGCGTGCTAAGCTATTTTATTATTGAAGCGATTGGCAGAATATTGAGTTTTCTTCAGCGAATTTTATTTTCCTGGTAAATATTCAATAACATTCCAATGAACGTTTTCAAACTATCTACTGTTTTACTGTGTAATAATATTTTGACTGTGTAATTATAATAATTAGAATAACTTCATCATCTCAGCCATAGGACGTCCACTGCTAAGCATAGGCCTCCCCTTTGGACCTCTATATATACCGGTTGGAAGCGACCTGCATCCAGCGTCTTCCGGCGACCTTTATAAGGTCGTCTGTCCACCTTGTGGGTGGACGTCCTACGCTGCGTTTGCTAGTCCGTGGTCTCCACTTGAGCACTATTCGACCCCATCGACCATCCGCTCTACGTGCTATGTGGCCGGCACATTGCCACTTCAACTTGCTAATCCGCTGGGCTTTGTCGGTGACTTTAGTTCGTCTACGGATTTCCTCATTCCTGGTTCAATATATTTGATATTCGTAGAGAAACCCCGAGCATAGCCCTCTACATAGCTCGCTGAACAACTTTGAGCTTTGTGATGCGGCCTATAGTGAAGGACCATGTTTCAGTGCTGTAAGTCATCACTGGTAACACGCATAACTTAGTGTTAGGTAATTATAGCAATCTGTGATAACCTGTAATGTAGAAGTCAAAACCCTATTTATAGTGAGAAATTACCTAGCTTAATTATATATTACATTGTACATAAATATATACACGACACACTTGTGGTATATTCTGATATCACCTGTAATATAATAAAAGATTTTTGACACGAGCACTAATGTCCTGTCCCGAGCGGTTATCTCGAAGATCAGAATAACTATGACTAGTAGTTCGCCTCGAACTGGGACCTCGCAGCCCAATTTCCGTGTTAACCTTAGACTTTTTTTGAGGACTTTTTTTGAGGAGTTTTTTGAGGAGTCTTAACATCTTATGACTCTCAAGTAAGAAGCGTTAGCGCAGTGCACCCAGAATTGTACCTTTGTAAAATACTGAGTAGCACTGTACTAATAATGGGCAGCGTTATCTCTTACCATCAGGAGAGCGTCTTGCTCGTCTTCTTACTTTGTTGTATAAAAAAAAAAAAAAAAAAAAGACTTTAGGCCTCGACAAAATATATCCTAATACAAGAACTTTAACATTAATATTAAAACTCAAAAAACCAAAATTCAGAAAAATTTAAACTCAATAAACAATCGGTACGTAGACCGAGATTTTTAGAATATGATCCCTTTTAGAGTTTCGTACCTCTGAAGGAAAAAACGAAACCATAATAGGATCACTTTGGTCATCCGTATGTCTGTCAAGACCCATTTATACTCTACATCCCATAGAATTGTATATTTTACCATATACAAAGATCTATCTATGGCCGCTTTGTGCCCGTGAAATTAAACTTCTAAGTTAACGTAGAAAAAAATACACCCGTTTATCCTTTAAAAACGTTCATTTTTTTGATCCTATGAATCTACATTCATAGGGAACTGTCGTTACTATATTTTTATAAAATTTGGCAGACTATAAGTACATATATTTTAAATTTGGGAAAACTTCTGAAAGCTATACATTTGAATTAATTCATTTAAAAATGGCTCTATTTAAATAATAATACGTTTATTGCAGAACATAGAGATAGGGGTACCCCAACAGTGCCAGTTATTCTACTGCCTGAGCAGTGATGTGCAAACATCACTGTGCTCCGGTAGGAGGGCACTGTAGCTAGTGAAATTACTGGGCTAAAGAGTCTTAACATCTCATGACTCTTGAGTAAGAAGCGTTCGTGCAGTGCTCCTATAATTTCACATAATTGTGAAATCCTAGGTAACACTGTACTGATTATGGGCAGCCGTTATCTTTTAACACCAGGAGAGCGTCTTGCTCGTCTTCTACTTCATCACATAAAAAAAAAAAATAGAAATTCCATAAAAATGTTAGTAATAATTATTATTCTAAATTGTTAGTAATCTTACAAACTAAGTTAGCGAGTTGGAACATATCACGAGCCCGGCGGTCTACTGCGCTGCCTGGACAGATGAATGTCCAGCCAGTGCTTTATAAATGGATTTTCCATTTTGTTAAACAATGTTTTCAGGATAGTGTCGGAGCTCACACGCATTCTGTACCACATCGACGCGGTCCGTTTTCTCATGATGGCATAGAAATCGTCAACATGACCCTCTGCAAACACTTTTTTAAAGTACGTAAACATCGAAGTTAAGCAATGTTATGCGCGTACGTATTTGGATGGGCGCGTACGTATTAGTGATCTCAACATTTTGCTGACTTTTTTTGAGAGAGCCACCATTGGCCCGCGATGCATTACGGTGTGCTCGAGCACCTTTATTGTTGAATGTGCCCCACAAACTATTCTAAGTTTTAAAAAGTTTTGCAGACAGGCTACACAAATAATAATATACCTTACTGCCAGCGAAAAAGCAGCGGTTCTCGACTCTAAAATGATATATGTAAGTATGTATTCATATAAATTATATATTTTAAATATATTTTATAACAAAACGATACAGCGAGTTTTTTTTATCATTCTATCACCACTTCCACAGACATTGGTGCCTGCTTATATTGTTTATGGTCTCCACTTTCGTGTTTTGACAGTAAAATATTATTTTACTTGACAGCGAGTACATAGTCCGGTACATTGTGTTCGGGATAATTTATACAAAATTTTAGGCAATGTGACGTAATTATGTCGTCATATAATTATGCCTATACTACTAAATCCAACACTTCCAAAACTTTGGTTGCTTGCCATTAGCGATGGGCATAAAATAACGCTATTAATAAGGTTTTTATTTTACTTTTTTATTTTTATTTTACTTAAATTAAATAACATTATATTCTATCGATCGAGCGAAGCGAGGTTTATAAAAAGGTTAAAAAAACAGCTCAAAACATGTACTTACCTACATTTATGTAACACCTTATTTCAATCGCAAACTTTAGGCGGCCGAACTATTATAATAGGGATGTTGACACATGTTACGAATTCATATGAACTTATGTTTTTCACATAAAAGACAGTATTTAAAAACCTAAAATCACATTTTAAGGATCTATTTACAAGCCAAAATTGAATAAAATCAATTTTAATTTCAATATTTTTTACTTATTACTACGCGAATGCGAACGCCAATCAGAGCGCGTGACGTCACATAACTGGCTGGACTTATGCTTCCTACGAAATGTTCTTGATTTTGACACATTTTAATTATTCATAACTTAAAAACCACTGAACCGATTTTGATGCAACTTATACTGTGCTCTTAGTTGGTTCATACTTAAACCAAAAATAAAGTCAATAACTTAAATGTCTCTCTGAAAATATAAGATTCATTTTGGTTATTAACTTTATTTTTGGTTTAAGTATGGACCAACTAAGGGCACAGTGTAAGTTGCATCAAAATCGGTTCAGTGGTTTTTAAGTTATGAATAATTAAAATGTATCGAAATTAGGAACATTTCATAGGAAACGAGAGTCCAGCCAGGGGTGTGACGTCACGCGCTGTCAGATGACAGTTCGAAACGTTTTAGGCAGTATTTAAAAAGTCATTTTTATTTACGTATTTTTATATAGAAATTTCATATATTTTTGCATAAAAATATGATATTCGTGTATGTAATGAGTCTATCTATCATTTAAAAGCAATTCCAAAAATTAGTCAACATCCCTATTGACGGAATTGGTATTACGCAATATACTAAAAAGTAATGTTATTAAAAATAAGATAAATTGCTTGAAATTCTCGAATTCTTGGACTTTATCGCTATTAATTCTTTAGCTTGATCTTCTTGCCTGCTCTTTCTTGCCTGTAGGATCTTTCTCAAACTTAATGTACCTAACAAATTGTGCAAAACATTATAATGTAGTCATCTCTATAACTCTACAACCCTCGGATCGATTTGGCTCATTTTCGAACTTGAGAATTCTTTTAGCTTATACTACCTGATCGCAAAGTTCCATTAAGATTGGAACTTTGGTAACGTTGTAATTAAGCATTTTCTATTACTCTAGAACCCTTCGACCGATTTGGCTGATGTTCGAACTTAAAAATTCTATTGACTTAAACTACGTATTTGCAAAGTTTCATAAAGATTGGACCATCGGTTTTCAAGTTATCGCGTAACAAACATACATACAAACATACACTTTGGATAATATATTTATGTAAGTTATAAAAAATGTGTATATGTTAGAAAAAAAATTATCAGAGCACCAGTTTTTAAATTATCGTCAGACCTATCGTAAAGACTTTTAATCACCTACATCTCTGCAACCCTAAGGTCTATTTCGATATTTTTATCACTAAAATTATTTTATTAACCTAACTAAGCTGTGTGTAAAATTTCATTTAATTTGGATTAACCGTTTTTGAGTAAATGTCGATCAAACCTAAGCGCCAGAGGTCAACCGTTAAACTGGTCGAAACGCAGGCTTTTCGCGGCTCTCGACTCTAAGACCTCGCTTCGCTCGGTCGATTACACGCCGCCGGACATAGGAAATGGATTTGCAAAAAGAATGAGATAAACAGGTACCTACCTATATTACCGCTTAGCAAGTTGCTAGCTATCATTATCTAGGAGTATCATCGTATTCTCAATAAAGCATGAGAATTTTTCATTTAAATGGCACATTAAACTTTCTAATCGTATTTTACCAGTGGTGCATGCGATTCGAAATAACGCGTATTTCGGTGCAGATTCAAATAAGATATTATAAATAGGAAAATCTCGGCGGAAATCTCGACACGGCGTCGCGTCGTACTATTCGGGAAATCGTCGTCGAATATCGTCGCAGCCATTCGCATGCAGAATGGTTTACAAAGAGCAAAATGTCGCCGTCGATTTGGTACAAAAGTTGTAAGTGTAGGAGTCTCGTAGGCCGATATCTGGAGCGTCGGGCCACCACTCGCGAGCAATCTGTTTACGTAACAGCCCCGTTATGTTCCGAGAGGGTTCCCGTAGTAGACGTTAAACATATTGCCTCATAAATCGTGAGAATCCCGGCAAGCGCTCTACGTACCGGTGTCGATTTGACTACGTTTCCTTTGCGATTTCACAATATTGAGCGATCCGCTCCAATCCTTAATACTTTGTACCTCGCATTGTGATAACATCCGCTCCACCCGGCCTTCAAAGAGTACTTTACGGTCCCCTCTGCCGGCTTAAATTTTATCCCAAATGGTGCCTTTAAATTTTGATGTGAAAATTACACCTAGAACAGATACGATGAGCGTTGCGATTTTCATGACGTGAAAAATTGCAAATATTTTTCTAATAGTCTGCCACGATTCTCTTTAGATGGAAGGGTAGGTAAATGAGCCAAGCAAATACTGAGTTTATGATATATAAGCATAATAATTAGCTGGAGGAGATCGCTCTGAGCGACAAAATCCACTTTGTACATCCTGTACATCTTTACTTTAATATATAACTGTAATATTTACTTATCCAACATCTCATCATCATCTTTATCATTCATCTTTCCTTTCTTTCATATTTTTTTTATCTCAGGATGCCAAACGCATTGTATTGTTTCGTAGGACTTCTTTTTAAATAGCTATTTAACTAACACTGGGATTATACGAGTATTAGCCAGCGTTATCAAATTAGGTCGGAGTGTCGCGGACTAGTCTCATCCACTTGCACAAAAATAAATATTACAATAATATTCAAACACTAGCTGTGCTCAGCTGTTTTACGCGCTGTACTGTAGGCTATGTGTTATTCCAGGGTATAAGCTATCTCTATACCAAATTTCAGCTCAATCGGTCCGCCCGTTTAGGCGTGAAAGAACCACAAACATACATCCAGACATCCATACATTCTCACAAACTTTCACGTTTATAATATTGGTAAGAAGTAAGATTAACCATATTCTAGTGACTTGGTACTGGTATCTAAGATCCTTATCTAGAAACTAAAGAGTAGATATCAAGAGCCATGTCTCCATAACATCCAGAGTCGGTAGTATAAATGCTTATTTGCTCTTTCATATTCTTATTGTATAGAATTGTATTAGGAATGTTTCTTTTTATTCGAGCACTTATATAAAGCGTTCATATGCTTATCTTGCCGTATAACTAACACACAATGAAACTCACATAATATTATAGCGATATGACTGGGCTTAATAACCTGAGAATGAAATAACTGGGGTTAAACACTCTTGAGTAAAAAGCGTTGGTGGAGTGCATATAGAATCATTGTGAAATCCTGGGTGGCACTGTACTGAGTATACTTAATATTAATGTGAACTGAATCAGGAGACCGTCTTGCTCATCTTCTTACTTCTTGGCATAAAAAATATTCATCATAATATTGTCGTTTATTTATATTACGTAATTTTTATATCTCTATATTTTGTATTTTTTTTTAAATGGCGACCTCTTGACCATTGCTACTTACAATACCCTTTTCCTCGAAAAAGGTTGAGTAGAGCAGAGTCAATGGCGAGGACACTGACACGACTAAAAATACCAGTATAAGACATTATAGCTTTACGAGGCAGGAAGAGAGAGCAAGAGGTGACTTAAAAGTTACGCTCAAGGGCACCTTAGCCGCACGAACCTCTGAACCTTGACGGAAAATTAATTAATATTTTAATAAATAAATTAATATTTTAGGACATTTCACACAGCGCCACCTTACCTCAAGCTAAGCTACTCAATGCTTGTGTTATGGTGGTTAGTATAACGCATATAATGCGTATATTCTTTTCTTCTGTAAATACATAGTTATAATAGATATCGAAAACCACCCAGCCCAGAACAAATACCTGTGGATCACACAAACATTTGGCCCTTGCGGGAATCGAACCCGCAACCATCTGCGTTGCAAGCGGGTTTCAGCCCACTGCGCCACAGAGGTCGTCAAAAACTTTATTAGAGTTAGAATTATAATCTAAGTATTAATTACTCCACCTTGATGTAATATACCTTGTATATAATTTATGTAGCGGCCTAAAGTCCTCAGTAAACGTGCATCCATCTTCGGGAACTGATGATCGGAACCAGGTTATCTGTTACCCAATCTGTGGCCTCCTACATTACCGCTAGATTGATTGCTCGCGTGTGATCCTAATGGCCCTAAATGCAAATCAATTTCGATGGTATCTATCATGAATATGTTTACTATTAATGTCTTTATTCAAACCCTTCTTTAGACTTTCGTCCTTACGTGCGACTTATAACAAAATATCGTACAACGCACAGTTTTTGACATATAAGCAAAAAACCTAAAAATGGGACCTTCTTCGGCCGGTGGGGACTTTTATATAGTATGTTTATCTTCTAACTAGTCCAAACAAAGTTAATAAGTTAGTTTTTCTGCTTTTGACTTTTCGACCCACAATCCTTCTTTTGCTGGACTAATTGTTAACTGGGAGATTTTATATAATGTGTTGATTTCCTGTCTGGCCAGTTTTATACTCAAATTAACTCGTACACGTGTACACCTACTTACTATTTAATTAGATTAAATCATGATAAAATGTACCAAACACATCGTTTGAAACCAATAAGGAAAATTAACTTCACTTTAAAATTATTATCCATCAGAAATAGTGTTCAAATAGTCTGATATTAAAAATGTCTTCGCAGCTTATTTAAAACCAACTGTTTACGTTATTTTCGTTTCTCGTAGACCTTCCACTTATAACTTACTAGCTTACGCTCGCGCCTTTGCCCGCGTGGCAAAATTCTTTCTTAGCGAAGGTCTATGTCATAAAACCTATCTGTGTTCCAAATTTCAACCTAATCCGTCCAGTGGTTTAGACTGTGCGTTGATAGATCAATCAGTCAGTCACTCCTTCCTTTTATATGTATATTTAGGAGAAGATATTCAACATATTCAATGTATTATATTCCACAACACACACAAATCAACATTTTACCACTATCATGCAGGTCTGCTTCTCTGTCACTAACACAAAAATATGTTTCTTTTATATGCAAAATATATATTTTTGTGCTCGATAGCCTTAATTCTGAAATCCTTCCTCACATTGGTGATCGCGAAACTTTCTTTTTGTTTAGGAGCCGGGCGTCGTATTTCCTCTGGAAAAGCCTGTTTTCGTCGTGTAATTATGGCCTGAATCTTTTTACTCGAAATATTACTCGCGCTCTTTCTACACTTAACAAGATTTCAAAACTCAGAAAGGTCATTTTAAAAATAAGCAATTTTCTTGGCCTTCGGCGGATTATTTTGTATTGTTAGACATATTTTTACACCAATCTTGTCTCAATAAAGAGGATAAAGGAAGCGAATTCAAATTTTGATGACACAAACGAACTTTTATATTCGAAATTCATTGTCCTCTATTTATTTTTGAAACCTAAGTATTTTTAGGGTAACAATGGTATTTTCATGAATTAATTATTTTTATTCTGTCCGACAAAGCTTTAACAAAAATCTTACAATACAACCTACGCATTTGCATGAAATAAAAACCAGGTAAATCATTTATTCTTGTAAGCAATTTAGTCACAGTTATTATTAGCTTACGCTTGCCGGTTCACTCTCGTAAAACAATCCTTAGCGAATGTCTTTGTCATATCATCATCTTATCCCTGTGCCAAATTTCATTGTATTAAGTGATATACCAGTAGGTAGATTTTGTAATATAATATATTTAAATAGATGACCTTAAATTGGTACATATATGTAGGTATGTAATAACCAGGCGTCAGTCGTATTTCAGGTCTCTAGGTAACTTACAAAATATAAATAACATAATTAATATCCAACACAGTAGTAAAATAGCTTTATGTAAGCTATTTTATAGTGTCCGACCGAAATTTCGGTTTCGGTTTCGGCCGAGTTTCGGCAAAAAATCGAGTTTCGGCGAAAGTTTCGGTTTCGGCCAAAATTGGCCGAAACTTTTGCCGAAACCGAAACTCCCTTCGGAAGTTATTGTCGTGCACGCTCGCCTAGCTTCGTTTCTCGCGACAACGCTTTGGCGGACGACTAATAATTGTAATATAGGTTTGTTAATTTTAAATGTGTGATTTGATATTATCTTTGTTGAGACTGGAACTAAGCGTGTAATAGCAATTTTAGTAATTATTATTTTTATATAGAGGTACCTAAAAGAGATTGATGATTCTTCTAAGTACAAATAGGTACAAACCAAAGTATTAATTAGTAAGATTTCAAAATACTAATACTTAGTATTTTACACGTATGTCACCGAGCGGCTCAATCGAGCCGCACCTGCGCATGCGAATTTGAACCTTATTTTAAAGAAGCTAGAAATAGATGTCAATTTTTATTTGAACTGGGAAGTTTTTCCTGGATCAAGGGGTTAATGAAACAGTAATAATTAGTGTTGTGTATAATCAAAATTGATAACTGATAAACATTTTGCTATGAGAACTTAATTTAAATAAATAGGCCAAGCGCTATTCAGACTACGCGCAATGTAGGCTTCCGTAGAACTGGCAAATCGTATATCTACTGCCTTCATTTTCATCAACGATATCTTTAAAACTTATAAAACTATCTTAACCGCTATGGTTTTCCTGTAAACTTCATGGTTGAAACTATATTCGTGATTTTTAACAGTGATTGAAAGCTAGTAGTTTAGATTTTAGAGGGCGGGGACGCCCAAAACAAAAAATTAACTCGAATTTCTTTCAAATGGATCATTAAATCGAAAAATTTCCTTACAAATATGTCCTTCATTAAAATACCTATTCAACAATACCCTAAATGATGGGATCAGCCAGAAAAAATATCATTCCCTATTTTACAAGTTTGGGGGCAACCCTAAATTAATTGATTTAAATTTATTTATTTCTGTAACCGTTCTCTTACCCTAATCATTGCCCTCCTCTGTGCAAAATTAAGGCTTCCTTATAGTTTCGCTTTGTCTGTCCGTCCGTCTGTCCGCGGCTTTACGGAGAAACTATAAGTCCTAGAAAACTGTAATTTTGCACAGATTTTTATTTTTTTTAGGCTTCCGTGGTCAACAAGACCACAGAAGCCTAAAAAAATTAAAAATATTATTGATATATTTTTTATATTACAACTCATACAACAAACTTAATATTATGCTGTGCTTCCATTTCATGTCCTAATTAATGCAGAATAATGGGTAAAATGCACCAAATTTCGGATTATTTTAAAGATTTTTTTACTTGACCACGTGAGTTTCGGTTTCGGTTTCGGCCGAAACTAAAACCTCGGCCGAACATTCGGTTTCGGTTTCGGCCGTAAAACCAGTTTCGGTCGGACTCTACTATTTTACTACTCTATAAGAGGTGCCTACTCCTGCCTAGTTGATTATAGTCGGTTACAGGCGAACATAAAAGTCACTATAAAATGTAAAAGATAGCTTTTTATAGCTTTATATTGCGGGGAACATCGTATAGTTTCTTCTAAATGAAGCTAATAAGAGTTTTGCAAGTAAAATTACCCTGATACAGAACGGAACGCTTAAGTATCATTATCATTAATTTCCATTTATTTTTATTAATTCGGGGTCTCGCTGGTTGTATATTGTACATCCTTTTAGGCAAAATGTGACAGCGTAATATTTTTCAGGTGACTTTTGCTTATAAGGTCACCGTCTCTAAAATATTCACATGCTTATAATTTTGAAAGACAAACTTTAGGACCCTTTCTTTTAAAATATTCTAGATTAAATATATTGTGTAGACCTAAGGAGCTTTTGTTTTAATGCACTGTGCATTACCTAAGAAGCCAGGGGGTTGTTTATACTACTTTGGAAGGTTTTAGTCTTTCGGGTAAAATTTTTGAATAAATTATTGTGTAACTATTAATTTATTTATACAACGAAGAAAGAAGACGAGCAAGACGCTCTCCTGATGGTAAGAGATAACGCTGCCATTAATTAGTACAGTGCTACCCAGTATTTTACTCGGTAAAATTCTGGGTGCACTGCGCCAACGCTTCTTACTTGAGAGTCATAAGATGTTTAGACTCTTCAGCCCAGTAATTTCACTAGCTACAGTGCCCTCCTACCGAAGTACAGCAATGTTTGCATATCACTGGTCAGCCGGTAACTTTACCCGATATGGTGATCAAAGGCTTTTAACTTCCAATCGTTTAAAGGCAACTATAAATAATTAATTTCTAGGATGTGACTAAAGAGGCCCTACGAAGGAACGCTCGACGAAGCGAGGCGATGTTGACGCAATCCATCACACACAACCGACGATTGTGAAAAAAATTCAAAGTTAAATACGACATCTTAACTTTGACTTATTCTTATCAAAATGTTATGCAAATAAGTAACAAGACGAGCAAGACGCTGTCCTGATGTTAAGAGATAGCCCTGCCCGTAATCAGTACAATGCCACCCAGGATTTCACAATGATGTGAAATTGTATGTGCAATGCACCAATGCTTCTTACTCAAGAGTCATAAGAGTCTTATCAAAATACAGAGATTGTCAGATTGTCTACATTATCTTAAAACACCCTGTTATCTCAGAATACAGATCTTAGAATCGGCACTGAAGGGTGTTGAAGGAAACGTTTCTATACGGATCCGCTCCCTCATTCCACCCAAGTATATGTAACGAAAATGGTTTGTAGGTACGTATGCAAATACGTATACATATGTGCTCGTTCAGATGGTTTTCCGGTGCTCAAAAACATTATCCGATACCTCACACCATCTTATTTTAACCTGTGGCGGCTCTCCTTTACTGGGTATTTATGTCTCCATTTTCTTTCGGCCAAAGTAACATTTCTTGGAAGATTGCATTATGTGTTATTAGATAAAGACGGTAGTGGCCTATTTAGGTATTGTATTTATATTTTAATCGCAGACCCTTTTCTAATTTAGTCATTTAAGTGACTAGTTTTTATCTAAGTTTTTAGTTGTAATTTAGTTTTAAATACTAGTTTAGGCACATTATTAACTGCAGGAGGCGATTTCTATGACTTTCTTATTTATGATATTTAGGGAAAATGTTTTAAGCTAGCATATATTGTTAAAGTTAGTATGTAAATACACTTATAATTATAACTGCATTTTTTTGTTCTTAATGAAGAGTATTCTTAACTTATTTTCATACGGATTCAGAGGTTTGTAGCCATTATAAAAATCTTACGGGCAAGTTTAGTTCTAATTTTCTATACGAAGGTAAAGTAGGTTATAGTTAAGTCAAAGCTAAAGTAAAATAGCATCTATTTAAACACACCACTCACCACAATAACAAAATAGAAGTAATATTTTAAGTATAATAACTTTATATTTCACGCTAATGTGGCCTATACCACGCCACACGGCGATTCAGTGTTTCAAACAAGTTTACTCGTGGAATCACGCATATTACCGCGCTTGCCTACAAACGAGCAGATTGCACAGCTGACTTAGCGCGCACGGTTCCCAGGCAAAGGAAAGGTAAGTAAACTCAGATAAGAGCGGAAGTGGGGCCAATTCCACCGTCGCTGATAAAACAACACCTGCCTTACTCTGTCCATTGACACTGGGGCGTTGAACACCGCAAAAACTATATCTATGTAGCTGTCTTCGTCGTTTCCGTAACGTTAGCGTCTATTATATTCCTGATGCCTGTGAAATGGAGGTTTTTGATAGCATTCCTGTACTAAGGTAAATATTTATGATGCCTTATAAAATAAAAGAAAAGCGTGACTGACTGACAGCGCAAACCGCTGGACAGATTGGGTTAAAATTTGGAGAATACAGATAGGATCTTAATAAGGATTCTATTACGTGGGTATAACCGCGAGCAATAGCTAGTTGAGATAATATATAGGACAGGTATTTTAGGATAGAAATAAACCATCAACTTACCCATTTTTTATCGACAATAGCCACGCTAATAGTTAGACCCGACTCCCAAAACAGGTAGAGCCAAATCGGTCAAAGGAATGTGAATAATCCTCAAGTAACTTTTTTGTTTTTTAATAAAAATCAGTCGACTTTTGATCTCCCCTTTCTTTTAGAAGTTTCATATAAAATGGCGCGTGCCTGCATTCACCGTTTCATTATTTTACTTTTTGGCTCATTTGTTTCGCTCGATCTCATTCCGAATCATATTCCCAAATCAAAGGCGGGAACACGTTTCGAACTTACCCGTTTTCCTTTAGTCGTCAAAATCAGGGTAAAAGGCGTGCTATACGGAAATGGTGTGAAATAGAAAGGCATAGCGATTGACTTCGAGGACCCTTGTGCAGACGCCTGAGAAGCCACGAAACATACAAAAAGGCGACCTTATCCTTATGGTGGTGGGTGTTTTGTGTGCTTTTGTGATTGCCAGCCGTGTTGAAACTCGCTTGAGGTCGGCTAGCTTTCTCGTTGCTATGACTCTCGCCTTTTATACTCACTGGCGTGTTCACGATGAGTGTCGTTTTTGCGTGGGAAAAAATAAGTACCTTACCTACACTACCCGTCTTGAAAGTAAGGTAATTTTAACTAATTCACATTACATTTCTTCTTTTGTTCTTTATTATGACTTCGTACGTGAACGTAATTATCTGAACTTTCGCGATTTGATGCGTAAATTCAATGCTAGAGCATTTCTCTGAAACTTAGAATTACTCTGTAGCAGATGTTCATTTTCTTTACCAGATGTCTCTTATCAGATTTTTCTTCCCCACTAATAACGTAAACATGAAAATCTAGATGTGTGGTAGTGTGGGGGATGTGAAGGTATCTTTAATAAAAATATTAAAAGGATTGAATAGAAATTTAATTATTATAATATGTACTAATGTACTCGTATAATGTGTGTCACTTTTGTATTACTTTTATTGTGGAAAAAAGCCTTGTTGTGAAAAAAAACTGTAGCTAAAAATACTTATAAATTAATAGATCTACATAATACTTTTCGGACAGGTATACTAGTGGTATGAATATATCTACGAAAGAAAAAATAGATGTTTTATTGGCATTAGCAAATGTGCACTAATGAGCTGTATAACATTTATTTTCCTCAGTATTTTCGTATGATAAGCGATTTAATAAAAAATTTAAAACAAGTATTTATGCTGATGAGAATTATATTACTGTGATTTCTTGGTAACACAGCTACAAGATTTATATTTTATGACATTTGATGAGGTAGCCGCTAATGTAATCAACGCACAAAAACATTTTACAAAATAATTTTAGTCAACCTTTTTGATACGTGAATTATTCATGGTTTTTTAAACAATAAAAACACCCTTAAAATCAACCTATTAGGGCTAATAAATGACGAACCCGTAAATATGTCGACGCACATATCTATACATAATTTACACATACTTACTTACCTATATTGTCACATAGAGCCTACCTATTATATTTATAGGCATTTTAGTGTTTGTTATTTATAATTATAGAATTTACAAGACGGAATAATATAAAATTTATTCTACTACCATCTATTCCACAAGGCTGCAAAGGTCTCAAAAATTGAGCCATGTATGTATGGTAGGTACTATGAACTTCTTTAAAAAAGCTGTCATAGTAAATGAAAATTTACCCCTTTTTAAAAAATCCGGAGTTTTTTTTAAAAAAAAAAAGTATTTTTTTTTTTTTTTTTTTTTTTTATGTAATGAAGTAGAAGACGAGCAAGACGCTCTCCTGATGTTAAGAGATAACGGCTGCCCATAATCAGTACAGTGTTACCTAGGATTTCACAATTATGTGAAATTCTAGGAGCACTGCACCAACGCTTCTTACTCAAGAGTCATGAGATGTTAAGACTCTTTAGCCCAGTAATTTCACTAGCTACAGTGCCCTCCTACCGGAGCACAGTGATGTTTGCACATCACTGCTCAGGCGGTAGAATAACTGGCACTGTTGGGGTACCCACCTAGACGACCTCCTGCAAAGGAAGTCTACCCCCGGTAAAAATTTTCGGCCCTTACATTTTCTCCCATTTTTAATGCAAAGCTGTCAGATTAATTCTTCTCTTAAATGAAGGTAAAATCCGAGTGGCAACATTGATTTTGCACACTGTAGCATAAAAGTACGTACTTATATACTAATATCATCCGTGTAAGATGCGTGACATTCGTAGGGTAGGTATACCTATTAAAATATTTCTTATTATTTTCACAATTTTCCGTCCAGTATTTATTCCGTCCATAACGACTGCTCCAATACTATTTTTTTCTGGAATTACAATTCTGGAATTCGAAGAAGTCGAGCCTTTCAAAACTTCATTTTTAAAGAGGAGTTTTTCTAAAAACTTTCAGTAAGGAGCACTTTTTTGTCTTCCGTATTATATAAAAATCAGAAATCAAACATTCTAGGAACATCGTTGACGCGTTTTGTTTTTTATTTATCGAGAAAATTTATGGTTTCCTTTTTTTAACTTACAATAAATTCACTATTGAATAAGAATTGTTTACGAAATATTAACAAAAAATAAAAGTATTCGGTAACTACATAATACAAAATTTAAAGAACGTCTAAAATCACGTTTTGTGTAGATATAAAAATGTGCTCTTTCAAAATTCAATCATAATAATAACTTTTCGATAAAAATAATGTTAATCAACTACCAGCAACCTTGTATACTGTGTTCCTAATTAATAAAATGTTATGTACTCGTATTTCTCATCCTAAAGTATACTCTATTTTTGCTATTTTATGAATATGTAAATCATAAGCTCATTATGCACGTCCACTCCATTTCTATCAAAGCGGGTTTTTTGCATGTATCTCATAAAATTATTGTAATAAATACATATTAGTATATAATTAATCGAAGCAATAAATAAAACACAAGCGCAAAACTTGTCACGACAATGTAATTTAATATTAAAATAATTATAATATTTTGGTGTATAATTTAATTATAACGTTATATTAATTATTGAGTGTTTTATGATACTAAATGCTGTATGTTATTAATTTTAATATTAAATCCGACGGCTTCCCATAACGTATTAATTATTAATGTATCAAAAGGCTACTTAGAAGTTATTATTATTTACACAACGTAGCATCTTAATCATTAAAGGTTAGCGTCTGTACTCGACTTCGCGTGATAAGCGTCATTGTGGACGTAGATGGTAACAGACTAAACATAAAAGGCGGGATAAATCCCTCACTGGCTTCACTGAACTTCATGCCGGAACAAGATTTATCTATAGCACATTTTTAATGGCTTCATGAAAGTTGCACCAGTGACAGAGAAATTAAAGAGTGGTAGATTGCCAGGTATGGGCATATTATGAAGGATGAAAATCATGTCGTGACCAAAAAGTCCATGAATATTATGGTAATAGGTAAAGGGGGAAATACGCAAAGGGGGTGTCCGAAAAAAGTTTGGATGAACTGTGTGAAAGAGGATATGCGTGATAGGGGAGTGAATGAAGATATGACGGACGATAGAGTAGAATGGAGGAGGAAGACGTGTTGTGCCGACCCTAATGTGGGATAAAGGCAGGAAGATGATGATGATGACGACATTTATAATCGCTTTAAATAAAAGACCGCTACAATTATTAGTTATTATTTAATATTTAGTGTTAATTCCGCTCTAAATTTCTGAGTCTAACTAAGTTATTAAGAGATGGCGAGGAATTCAAACGTTACCGAAAAAGTAATTAGTATTAATTCCACCACCGAGTGCACCACCCGCCCTCCCGCATATGCATGCATTAAGGGTTACAACTATTTGTTAGTGTTAGTTATGTGGTTACGCGAAACTTAGCTAGAACAAAGGATACGAAACGACGACGACAACGATGACAAACCGCTGCCGGACGCTACGCAAAAATAGACTACAACGCTGACACGTGTTTCGCCTCTACACGAGGCATCCTCAGAGAGATGTTCACTCGCCGACCGCTGGACAGGGAGTGAAGCAAAACAACACCTACCACGTCTTTTATGTTAACGGATGATTTGACTCGATCGAGAACACAGGGAGGGGAGCTTAACATAAAAGACGTGGTAGGTGTTGTTTTGCTTCACTCCCTGTCCAGCGGTCGGCGAGTGAACATCTCTCTGAGGATGCCTCGTGTAGAGGCGAAACACGTGTCAGCGTTGTAGTCTATTTTTGCGTAGCGTCCGGCAGCGATTTGTCATCGTTGTCGTCGTCGTTTCGTATCCTTTGTTCTAGCTAAGTTTCGCGTAACCACATAACTGACACTAACAAATAGTTGTAACCCTTAATGCATGCATATGCGGGAGGGCGGGTGGTGCACTCGGTGGTGGAATTAATACTAATTACTTTTTCGGTAACGTTTGAATTCCTCGCCATCTCTTAATAACTTAGTTAGACTCAGAAATTTAGAGCGGAATTAACACTAAATATTAAATAATAACTAATAATTGTTGTGATGGATTTCCGCAAAGTAACGCCTAGTTTCATAAAAGACCGCTACTTATGCTTGCCTATTGATTGTACGAGAAGAGATATTATGTCAAACAATGTTCTTTCCTTTATAAATCTGCAATAAAGTGTCTATCAGTAACACATATTTACTTGTACTTTCGCTTTTATAATATTAACATGAAAAGTGAGAAGTAAGACTAGTATGTAGTAGGCGGGCAGATATGTGTTTGTATCAGTTTTCCGATATGATGGTACGCCATCAACAGCCACCATAATGTTATAGGCTCACATAACACGGGTCATCGCTCCGAGGGACAAAATATTTACGTCTTTGCTTTCGACCTTTTTTCGAGGCCATTTTATTTACTAGTGGTTGGTTTCATATTTTCAGTTTGAAAATAGAGTAGAGCTTATTTTTGTTAGTGTCCTGTGTGTCTAGATTTTGCATAAGTTTGCATTTTTATGTATTTTTAACCCTATCTATTCATACTCGTACGACCTCAGTGGCACGGTGGGTTAACAACTGCTTGCAACGTAGAAAGTTGCGGGTTCGATTCTCGTCTGGACCAAATATTCGTATGATTCACATAATATATTTGTTTCAGGTATAAGTATCTTTTGTAAGAATATATTTACAAAAGAAATGTAAACAAGTATAATATCGGATATCTAGTCTCCATAATACAAGCATTGTAAGTTGTTTAACTTGGGGTTAGATGGTGTCGTGTGAAATATCCTGCTGTATTTATTTATACAAGTATACATAAAAAAATACTTAGTTCCAATTAGGTTGACAAATTTAAGAGTGAAGAGTGTTTTGAACACTCTTTAAATTGAAGATCGATGGTTAAGAAATTTGGAACATTGTGTTTGATTGCCATATGTTTAATTTTAAGCGTGGCGGATCTCAGTGAATATACATAACTTTGTAAGTCTTCTTATATTAGGAGGTATACATAAATAAATAATTATATTATAGATATAATGGATACATGGATAAAAGCGATTTTTAATAAGAATTTAATATATAAACATCTAAAAATATGGAATAATTATTAACATATACTCGTATATTGTTATCTACTCGTATTGGATTTATTTTGATATTTTGTTGCTACATAAAATAAATTAGCATGGTATGTATCAAGTATCAAGTCTAGATTTATAATAAAAAACTTTCTAGAAATACTAGGAAGGTTTATATTTACATGTGATATTTATCATACGTGGATCGCCTTGAAAACAGGCTTTACAGAAAATGTTTTTTTTAATTAGATAGATTTATGAGCTCATAACGATAATTGGGGTTTATACTCCAACAGAACAGGTTACTCTACTTACACTGTCAGAGTCAAATCTCAATTATATTTATGCTGTGTGGCCAACTTATGAGTTACAGTTTCAGATCGCTGAGATTATTACAGGGCCTGCCACATTACCTTATGATTGCGTCCTACAAATTTTATGGGAAACAACCGGTACCCACAGATTTAGTTTAGTTTGTGCAGATCTATCTGACTTACTCTCTGCTGTTAAAACTGAAATCAGACTTGTAAAAATCATGTTTCAAACTTCAGATATCACTTATTATAATGATACCACGATCCACTTGCACTGCTCTCGAAAAGAGTTTTTTTTTAAATGATTCGCGCCATGCCATGTCGTCATTCCCAGCCGTTGGGGTCCCATCTATTGGGGTATATCATAGACAAGAGTACCAAAATAGACCCACTTTGGTGATTTTCAGTATGGTAACAAAATTGCCAAAACATCGCGGGGTGCGGTGTTAGTTGGCTAGTTTTGATTGGCTTGTTCAAAGACATTTGACATATATTATGCAGCGTTAATGCGTATCGTCGGTGACAGCATACCTCTGGTAATGCGTTCTCTATGGTTGAATGCTCTATGGGTCCTATTTACCGAGGGGTGAAATAGTGTACCCTGCTAGCATGAGCATCTTGCAGTGACATTCTGTTCACAGAAATAATGATACATTTTCAATAAATGCTTTGGACCCAAGATTACTTTTCGTATTATTTAAGCTTTATTTAAAGTTATATACCTAATAGGTAATATTGAGAACACATTTACAAAAAAAAACATCACAAAAGCCAAGATTAAAATCTGCATATAAAAATATTACGAATAAATAAATATAAATAACTGCAACCATTAAAAAATAATTTTACATATTATGTAAATAAAAAATAAAATTTAATTTATTAATAACTAATTATTTGTTTTATATTGTTGCTAACTTCTCAGGTAGTTACATTAATATAATGGAGATGTTGACTCATTTCTTTCCATCAAAACAAAAAAAAATTGGACATTGGTATATTTCTTTGTAAATATGAAAAAAAAAAACGTGTGAGAGCCAACGCGTTAAAGTTGTTTAGTCGTGACACTTCCCAAACTTTGGTACATTTTGTACCGATTAGTGACGTCACGCTTCCCCACCCAGAAACTTATAAGCGCTATTCAGCCATTATTTATTTTATTCACAACACAAAAAATCTAATATGTAATATTTATTTATTATCTAAATTACGGACAAACTTTATTTTAAAAAATCTACCTTGTCAACATCCCTATTAGCATCATTCTTAATTATGAAGTCTAGATTTATTATAACAAAAAAACTGTCTAGATCGACTATATAGATACATCTCGTTAGTTGATGTTTACAAGTGGTATCAGTACCATGTGGATCGCCTTGAAAACAGGCTGTTCCAGAAGAATGCAGTATTTTATTCTCTAAACTTTTTATCATAATCTCGCTGTAGACATACTGGCGCACGTTTGTCGGGTCTTATTGATACCTACCACAAACAGCAGGGCTATTACTTATTTGTCAGAGAACCGAATCGAAAACCGAATTGTCAAATATGTACGAAATGACGTATTACGTCGTTTCGATTTAATACGTTATTTCACGTCATTTCATACATTTTGACAATTCGGTCTTCGGTTCGGTTCCTTGACGGATAAGTAAATAGCCCTGTAGGAAGATACCTACTGACGTAATCATGAAAGTAGATAATATTTACCCTAGATTCTCCACATTTTTCCTAGATTCGCGGATTTGCATGAGTTAAAATTATTTCTAAGTCGATGGCCGATATATACGTGACAATATATGTGTGCAAAATAACCCATAATAATCTGTTTAGAGGTTTGCGCCGTGCGTTGATAGATTAGTCAGCCAGTCACGCTTTCCTTAGTGGCGCTACCAACAGCCCGCACCAAGCGTTTTGCTTCGTCGTTTCTATTGAGAACTGGTCGCATTTGGAACACTTTGCCGTCATCCGTGTTTCCTGAGCGGTACAACTTGGGTATCTTCAAGGCACGAGTGAATAGGTACCTTTCTAGGCATCATACGTGATCCATCGTCGACCGCATTTTCACTTTCCATCAGGTGGGATGTGGTCAAACGTAGGCCTTTTTTGTGTAATAAAAAAAAAACCAGAGTAAATAATCTGACCCTAGGTTACTTTTAGCACAGATAAAAGAATACTAGCTTTTAGTAATACCAATGTTGCTTGCCTTAAAGATTACATATTTTTACCAAATTTATAATCCCAAAAAAAGCGAAAATCACACAACCCGAGATTAAGAGCTTATTCCTCCAGACAAAAGTATTACGAATAAACAAAGCTATTGCGAATGAAAAAAAGGGTTTTATACGACCAATTTGAGTCATTACTTACCGAGTTACTCCTCAAAGGCCAGCAAATTCTCATTAAATGTTAAGACGATGAATTGAAAAACCTCCCATAGAACCTTTGTCATCCGGACTGAGCAAAGTGTCGAAACGAAATCGTGAATAATTTATCCGCTGGCTTCTCTTTGATATTCCAATTGCGCTATTTATTCACGTATTATTTACCTGTACATTGTATCACTGGAAACATTCATTTGAGTGGCTCACTATTTGCTGAAATAATGTGCACCTATATTATGTACTTTTGTCGCACTAAAGGAACAATTTCGCTCGTACGTATGCATGTATGTGCGCGCGTGCGTGCTTGTGTGTGAATGTGTGTGTGTACTTCTTCACGGATAAACAGCTACAACCTACAGGAACAGGTGAAATTGCGGTCTAACGCTTGTTTAGTCTCTTTAAAAAACAACTAAACCAATTCAGCAGAAAACTGGCTTTATGAAAGTTAAAACCTAGAAATAACACATTAGTACATTGCAGCGGATTTTTATTGACCGGGTAAACATACCAAGTCAATAAAGTAGAAATCAAAATATTATATTTTCACATTTATAGTAACTTGATTAAGTAAAAAAATTAAACTCTATTTTTGCTTGGTCAATAGAAAAGAGAACAATACAATAAACCGGTTTCCTCAATTGTATTGTTAAACCTAATCCGTAGGTTGTATACATACCTATAATAGCATACATAGATATTAGAGTTATTAGGTCGCTATAAGGCCTTAAACTTGACCCTAAACTGCCTCCTTCATTCTCCTACTCATCATGTTATTTACACAACTAAAATCTATAACGTGCCTTCTGAAACACGGTAGCGCTTTGATATGTAAGCTACAAATGTTTTCTAACTAATAATGTACTGAACAAAACTTGATGTGCTCATTACACCATTATTCCGGCATATGTTCAGTTTTTTTTTTATGCGAAGAAGTAAGAAGACGAGCAAGACGGTCTCCTGATGTTAAGAGATAACGCTCCCCATAATCAGTACAATGCAATGCCACCCAGGATTTCCCAATGATATAAAATTCTATGTGCACTGCACCAACGCTTCTTACTCTAGACTCATAAGATGTTAACACTCTTTAGCCCAGTAATTTCACTAGCTACAGTGCCCTTCTACCGAAGTACAGTAATGTTTTCACATTACTGCTCAGTCAGGCGGCAGAATAACTGGCACTGTTGTGGTATGTGGTACCCACCTAGACGACCCCCTGCAAAGGAAGTCTAACCCCGGTATAAACTAGTCAAATCTGGGGGATCTATAGTATTTTAGAATTGACTTTAATACACATGTATTTCAGTATGTTTGAAGATAAATTGTGTATCGTTGCAGTTTGAGCAAATAGAATTTTTCAGTTTGAAATTGAGCCAAACAGCGATCGGCTGCCTTTTGTATGAAATAGATGGAATTCGTTAGATCATTATCCACCCTAATACGAGTATTACAGGAAAATTGTAAGAACCGTCAGTTTGTTATTAATCTAGTGAGATTATAAACTGTCGTAGTTTTTTTTTCTTTTGGCCACTGTCACGGCATTAAATTTATGGACTAGTAAATACACAATTTTCCTTTAGGCGTTTTGTGTTTGTAAATGGACGAGACGGTATGTTTAGTGGAAAAAAATACGATTCGCCAAAAATATTTAGAGGTAAATGTGCACAATGGTATTGTAAGAAAGTTTACCAAATAAGTACCTACCTACGAGTATATCTCTGCTTCACCGACATTTACCTAATACCCTACAAAATTAGCTTGCCGCTCGCAATTTCGCTCACGTAATGTGATTTTATATAATACGATCATGCAAATCTGAGACGTTAAGGAAGTGGTTAATCTATTGCTTAGACAGGTTAGTATTAGTACTGGTTACCTACCTTAAAATCGATATGTTTTATGTTAGACAGATAGGTGCATAAGCATTATGATATTATGAACGTCGCCTTTAAATGTGCGAACAGTGATATTTCCCACACATTATTTCTCTTCTACTTTTTCCCAGCTACTGCCAGGGTCTTTCTGGCTTTACTTCTTAGACTTCTCGCAGTCTAGAACATCCTCCTTATTACCATTATTGGCTCATTGGCATTATGCGTGATATTCCCACGCATTTATAATGAATGAAAAAACAATGATAAGACTGTAGCGGTTAAGCTACAGTTATTATTTCTTAAAATAAAATATATCCCTCTACATATAATATATACATAGGTAAGGAACTGTAATTTAACAATTTTCTACTAATATTATGAACCTGTAGGTATAATGTATAACTTATAAGAACGTAGTCTTACCACGTAGTCACGCAATTCATTTAATATCTATGTTAAGTAGACTAGACTTTATCTAGAACCGAGGCAGACAAATACATTTTGTAGACCGAGGAAGAGCGTAAACATAAACTCCATATAGAATTTCTCATTGAAAGAATTTTATCAAACAAATAAAGTACGTAGGTACGTGTGGCTTTCTTTCATCCAAATATACTCATGAATAAGACATACAACTTCAAAGATTCAGAGGCACAGACACTATATAAAATATCACCGTCGATAGTTTGTCCTTCGATAAAAATGTGTCAAAAAGTTTCGTCTTCTGTTTACTGGAAAATACGTATTACAGTGGAAAAGTTTTCGATTGGAATCTCCGATCCGTCGGCGATAGGTGGCTGTTCCTCGAACCTACTACAGATTACGGAGCCATTTCCATATGAACCGTCTCGCGAGCGCTTGCAGGCGACTTGTACTTTTGTTAGAGCTCAGCCATATCCTGCTCAATTCCCTTCTGAAAGGAACAGATAATAATATTTAAAAGACAATTTGAAACTCGGAAAAGCAAATTCATTTTGCATTCTTATTCGATTTCAATTCGACTGCGAAGGCATTTATCTCCAACAAGCAGCAAGGGCTACATCAATCTTGTCTAATATAAGTGTGTGTTGTTGTTTTATCAATAACTTCAATACTTTAAAATAAAGTATTGAAGTTAATTTAGGATAGCTTTAAAATAAATTGTTTTATTGTTTGTTTTGATTATGGTTTTAATTTAAAAAGTTTACTAATTGAAAGATAATAAAACAGCTGTTGATTTTAATATTATTATTACTACTTAAGTATAAAAGCACTAATTTCAATATTGTAGCTTAATTTAAATAATTGTAAAACTTAAATTGCAATGGCAGTAAGTAATCGTACTTACATAAATCAGAGAAATAAAATGTAAAGATTGAACCGTTGAATCGCGAAGTTCAATTAAACAAAATTCAATTTGTATCGAAAGGATCGTAATTATTTAAAATTAAAAAGGTTTCGACGGATCTCTGGCTCGCAGCAATCAAAGCCCAAAAATTTAAATTTGGGAACGAACAGCCAGGATAGATACTTTAATTAATATTTTATTTTTGTTATCGAAAAGTTTTGATGGAGTTTTAAAATAAAATAATCCGTTCTGTTGGTTTAACATAGCCTTAATTTATTGGAGAAACCTTTTATGAGCAAACTGTGTAAGTAAATAGCTATAGGATCCGGAGTGAAAGAAGACGGTCGACAGTCGGCAGTAGGTAATTTATCTTAGAGGATATACGGCACATTAAACTTCGGGGATGATTCCTCAAAACCCGAATGTTTTTCGACGTATGAAGAGAAGAACGAGGCCATATTTTAGCCGACGCTACTCCATTAGTGACGCGGGAACCCCAACCAATATGGCCGGGCGAATCTGCAGTGACAGGGGCATTCACCCCGCGTGCAACCAACCCCTCGTTTTTGTTATAAAATCAATATATTTGGAACAGGGCTTCCCTCTGCCAACAATATACGGATGTGTTCGATGCTTGGGGATTAATGTGACTTATCCAGTTAAAGAAATTACACCCACAAAATACTATTAGGGAGCTATCGACTACTGCGTGTACGTGATACGATCCTACAATATAAAATATCTACATAGCATCAGTTTTGTGTTATAACAAAATTTTATATTCTCTATTTAACAATAATAACCTTCATGAAGTAAGATACCTACAAATATAGAATTAAATTTTGAAAGCATCTATAAAGTAGTAATTTTTTTTTCTTTAAATGTAAAAACAATTGACGTTTCTGTAACCTATTTACTGGTCCTCTAAAATAATAATTTCGTATTAAATTTTATGGTAATTTCTAAAAAGCATACAAAAAATCCTTTCACAAAACCCGTTAAAATACACACTTCCACCTATCAATCTTCGTAACCGGATCTAGATTTACGAGGGTTCTAGTGAGTTTCATGACAACAACAAACTTTGTGGATACAGCCTGACATTTAACCTGAAAATGTGTTAAAATCCCTGTGACAAAATAAAACATTGATGGAACCAAAGTTATCGCTCACGTACTGTCCACATATCTTTTTCTACGGGTGGCTATTAAAGAGTGTGTTGTCACTTTGTCACCCAATATAAATAAAATATGTGCCACATGGCGACATAAGGATTTCTATTTCTGAAGGAGCTGTATTGAGGAGGTGAATGTGTATGTGACTAACGAGCGGCTCCCTTCTAAATACCTTTTAAATTAAATCACACCCCGTGAGTCAACATTCCAATCAGTGGCTTTATTTCTCAAAGGATGAATAACTTTTCCTAGTAGATTCTAGAGTTTCGTCCAGTTTAAGCTTCGTCTGTATTGCGTTTTATATCTGTCGTGAGCAGTCTTTAGTCATGTTGCCGGGCTCGTTTAACTAGGCGACCTGAAACTGCAACATATAGCTAGGTTGGCTACATTTTTTTTTATAGCAGACTAATCAAGCGTTTGACCGCAATCTCACCTGTTGGTAAGTGACGATGCAGTCGAAGTTGTAGCACGCTTGTTTAGTAAGAACCTATTCACTCTTGATTTGAACAAACCCATGTTATAGCATTCGGGAAACACTGAGAGTGGTAGCGAGTTCCATAACTTCGCCGTTCTCATAATGAAAGACGAAGCGAATCGCTTAGTCCGAGCTGCTGGTATACTCACCAGATATTGGTGGCGCAGTGCCGTTTGCCTGGACGTTCGGTAGTAAAAGGGTGATGGTGGAACTAACCCGTGGAGTTCTGAGGAGCACTCTCCATGATGGAGCTTGTAAAAGATGCACAGGCTGGCAACTGAGCGTTGATGTGCGAGATCCTGTAATTTGGTCTCAGTCAGCCTCTCATCACCAATTATTTTACGGGCACGACGTTCAATGGAATCCAAGGCCTCGAGCTGGTATTTGGCTGAACCGTCCCAAAGATGGCAGCAGTACTCCATACAAGAGAGACAGTATTCATACTCTATAATTGTGATTTGACTCTGACTCTGTAAATATATTGACCTGTTGGACTAAAAACCTCATTATTATTATTGTATATACCTCTAATTCCTATTGTATTATACATAGGTACCTAATTAAATGTGCTCCTTAGTTCTACCCGTACAATGTAACATATCATATGCGTTATTTTATGATCATGATCTCAAGCGTCCACCATAGATTTTAAACAATCTCCAAACTTTGTAATTACGATAAAGTTTAATTTAATATGTCCGATATCTCTATGAGGGACTCGTACATTTTTTTGTTTGATAAAAATCGTGCGCATACAGTTCAGGTACTAGCATAAAATAAATCCATTTAGAACTAGCTTTGGTCGAATAAAGTCAGTATTTCCACAGGTCCTATAGATCAAAAAGGCAGTGTGTTCCGCTGCAGGAATCCGCAGAGTCCGCCCTATCCATGTCTGCATCACGTCGAGTCGTAAACACTCCTCGGCTAACACAACGCCGTGTACCGTTGGCTGCGTTTTTAACACTTTTGCAAACACAGACCAGGGATTCTATACTTTTTTATATACCATAGCTTTTATCATTGACTATAGGTTACCTTTCGCCACGATCGTGATTTATGTTAGGCCCACCCCAGAATATGTAACAGCCACTCTCAATTAGGGAAAGGCCATACAACAAAAACGGCACAACTCACGTGTAATATTGTCGAGAATATCTCGACCACGGTTTCGGTTCGGTGAGCATCGGGTTCTGCAGGCGTGAACTCCTGATGAAGAACATCGTAATTGCCCGATACCGTGGTCGAGATATTCTCGACAATATTAGACGTGAGTTATGCCGTTTTTGTTGTTTTAGTTATGGAGAACATTCGCGGTAGTTTTATCGTTTAGGAAAAGTCGTCGAAGAGGCACGACGACCACTCGGTGATACATGAAGATCGCCAGAGAGCCGTCGGAGAGCCTCTAGGACAATGCTGAGATGTCGCGACGATGTTGTCGAACGTAGTGTGTATTTAGCCTTTAAGAGTGTTTATTCCGCTGGATGCTCTCTCGCTCGCACTATTTGATACATTTTGAAGATAAATTAATAGAATCAACTTTTTGAAAATTTGTCAAGAAAATTTCTGTGCAATATTATTGCACACATTTTTAGTATTTTTAGTTTAATATATTAAAATATGGCATGGGGACACAAAAAAAACTCTCCTTCATCCTCCTAACCAACAATGCAGCTGATTATGATGGCTGACTAAACACTGGCTTAAATGAAAATATTTGAATATTAAGAAAATCAGAATATTGTTAGAAGAGGTATTGTTAAAACTGGCCACAACACTTTTGAAGGCAGTTGTTCTGCATAAAGACGACTAGGCTAACGACTAGGTTACAAAAAGAAATTGTATGTGACAATCAAGCTGAAATTCTACCTGATGGTAATTGTGGTTTTCGTTGCCTACAATACTAATTCCTTACGTGCAACTCTCTCGCTTGCGAATTATAATATAAATATTTCAGGACATTTCACACAGCGCCGCCTAACCCCAAGCTAAGCAACCTAATGCTTGTAATATGGTGGTTAGGATAACGGATATAATACTTGTATACTTTTCTTTTGTAAATACATATAATAATAACATACATATAATTGTTGGAATCTTATGTATACTATAGGTATACATAAGATTCCTACAATAAGTATTGTAGGAAAACAACAAAACAGAAATAGACTACATTAAAACTTTTACATTGTAAGTGTTTTGTACTTTTATTTGAGTGGAAAATAATAATAATATATAGATATTTTTTTTTTATAAAAATAGTTCTCGAATTACTCATAAAATTCTCAACAATCACACATTAGATCAACACCAAATGTTCTACTTTATTAGGTCGTTATTCTATCTAGATTTAGATCTAGATAATCAAGATGTTTGAATTAGGAGCTTTGATGCTTATCAAGCCTTTATTTACATACCAGTTTTCTATTGTACATAATATATCTAGAGAGATAAAAAAAGATTATTTCACATTCCTCTTATATCATAAATAATCGTGTTATTGAGAGGGAATGTGTTCATTCGCTACTTCTTCTCGCTTAAATATTTTACTACTGATTTTATAATAAGTAATTTGGTAAGTATGACCCAGGTAGCTAAGACCCAGGCTTATATTAGAGGTAGAGCACACAGGCTTTTCAGCTCATCGCGGCTAATAGGTAATTAAATAAATTTCGTTCATTTATGGAGTGTGTGCCATGGCCCTAAACGTCAGAAACATTAAATTTAGCTGACGAGTGAAAAATAAAACTGGTTGAACTATCCTACCCGGACATACTATACTCATGCTACGATACATTGGAGCGTGACGATCCAAACCGCAAACAGTAAAATGACTTTAATGTCGCAGCGCAGCGGTCAGTAAGCGTAAGTATCACATAACAGACACAGATTGGGGCACGATTGGGGCATGGATGGCACTGGAGCCACTCCATCTGTGTGTCGTAAAGCGAGCGCACACTCTGTGACTAAAACCGCGATATGCACCGTCGGCCACGCTTTTTCTACATTTGCGAATATTCAAACAACTTTATAGTACTGGACTGAGCTGTAAAAGGAAATGAGGCACCTTTAGAAAGTCCACGAGCTAGTAAATATACGCCCACATGTACCATTTTCATTATATTTTAATGAAAAACTGCGAGTGTTATCCATTTATCTACACAATAAATACGATACGGCTGTCAACGACTTCTTTCGATTAGGTAGGTACCCGATCTCCAGATGAAGGACATCTCAAAGTCCGAAACCGTAGTTAAGATAATATCACCAAAAATACTCGTAATTATACGTATCGCATTTTTTTAATGATAGAGATAATCTCGAAGCCCGCGCTCGCATGATGTTAAACTTTACTGTTGCCGTAAGTGTTTCTTTGTTATGAATAAAAGTCAGAGGGCTTACTATGGGTGCTTCATTTCTGTTATATCAAAGTCTGGTATTTTTTGTATTCCTTAGTTTCAGATAAGCCTTGTGAACAGGTTTCCAAATTATACATAAATGCCTCGTGTTAATGATCATAATCAAGGCCGTTGAAGACTAGTTCTCTATACAAACATCATAAATTTGCATATTTTTAATTGCCAGGCAATTGTGTTTGTACTAATAAGTACAAATTCAAAGCCAAATGGCCTAACATTTACATAGCTGCTATAAAACTATACATCAAATGCCAAAGTATGCTCGATATAAGTTTTAAACTCGATCATTATCGAAATAGCCACTCGCTCATCACCACGATTTTGACGAGATATTGGCGATCTTGGGTGACTATTCCTTCATTAAGATGCCATCGCGTCCTTAAGGAATTTACGGCGACTGATCGAGGCGGAGCTGAAGCATACCATTCTACAATTAGTGAGGTACGATACGAAATTAATCAACGCAGAACTATGTGCATTTTTTTTCTATTAGCCTCTTTAGAGACCTGTCTCTTCTTTTGGGAAGGATTTATCCCAACTTTTAGTTTTTTGCTACATTCGCTCCGAACACGATTTTATAGAAAAGAACATCAAACATTACTTGAGGATTTTCTTAAAAAATAGACAGTCCTCAAGCAATTCTAAGTACATACTAAATAAGACCTGATCCAGAAAAAGTTGGTACAAAGCGTCCATTCGTTGTCTTCAAACATCGCGCGATTTTGACTCACGCGTTTGCTTTATTGTATCGCGACCTAGACGCGAATGAATCTACTCTTACTGAATAAGGTCTTTAACAAGATCTTAATCCGTATAATTATAAACCTGTCATTACAGTCATCATTGCCTTATTCTGATAGCGGCGTATTAAAATGCAGGCGTAGCTAAAACATTTATTAACAGAAACAAAATTATCAAGTACGAGTAAGCGGATAGCTTACAGTACAACAATAGTCGATAGCGAACTCTGTAAACATCAAATAGGTAACTCAGATAATCTCGACATCATGTACAAGTTGTATCGCATCGGTGTCAGAGAGGAACACGATCCGGAACTAGTTTAATGGAATCTCACGAAACAATGGGCGTGGAACATCGTCATTGATTCAGACGTGGTATGCGGTATGCCCTCACCTTGTGAGTCGTGCCTTAAACACGTTACTCCTACACAGATCAACGGCTCACACTTACGAGGAGGAATTTCTATAGCTCTTTTTGATGCTACTGAGTAAGAAAAAATAAATTTGGTTTCAAAAAGTTTATTCAGTTTAACCTAATTAGGTATATAAAAATCTGGAGTCAGTTTTTGTTTCCAAATTCCTCATAAAAGGCTGTAAAGATTTTTACGATATGAGTATAATATCCTATACTTAATTATATGTATAGTAAGTATGACAGTAAAGAAATCAATAATTTTAATCGGATATACAAGAATGTGAAATTGATATGAATTTATTCACTAAAACCTTTATTTGATAATATTATAGCTATTGATAAAGAGGAACAACCTTTATTTGGAAAAAGGCAAGTTCCTAAAATGTCAAATTGCTCAGAAAAAGTACGGTTTAAAATTAATACTTACATAAATCTGTCATCATCAAGAAAGTGAAGACGTACGACAAGGTGTAAACACCTTGAGTATGCAATTATAAAAAGAAAAATCGCACTTTCATTTTAAGTGTACCTACATTCAAATAATTATTATGAAACAAAATACAGACAAACAACGCTCATGTGGACGTACCTTATATGAATATATTGTTACTTATTATATGTAAATTAGGATATAAAAATAAAGATGAATAGAATAATGAAATGGAAAACAACCTACAGAAATGGTTTAAATTGTCTGAAAAAAATTACTTCTCTAGTAATGTTTTGCAGGAATATTCGATTCCATTGCTAATTTGTTCATGCCGAAACCGTGTGGTATTATTTTCAAGGTTTTGTTTATTTAAACGTTAACATTTTAATATTTTTTGCGGAAAATGGCTGAATTTTGCGAGACCTTTTTATTTCGTATCAAAGTCAAGCCTTTGGGTACATCAAATTTCATTGGTTTACAATAGACAATTCTATAAAAGTTAATGTAGAGGAATAAGTGCTATGGGCACCCATTTAACACAATGTTGGAGACCACTATGACATCAAAATTTAATGTGCGATCATACGAAGGTAAAGTTTTAGAGGACTTTAATGTGGTATCGAATCCGATAATCGAATAAGAGAAGCTTTCGCTACATCTTATGGATTTACACGAGGAAAGTTGGAATTGTAAGGGATCGACAATGTCCTGTCTAAACACAGCTATTAAAGCAAATATCTACGGAATAGATACCTAAATGCTATCCCTCAGACAAGCCGTTTGCTTATTTACCACAATAACTATATTTACACTAAAATGAATTTGACCCAAATTTGATTTGCGTGGTACTGTTGCCTAAGCGACAATAGCCACTCGTGTACATGGAAAGTCCAAAAAATAAATTGATTCAAAACATCAAGTGGCCCATAAAAGATGGGTGAATTCTGTCAATAAGCGGTGTTAACATGATTTATATTAGTGGGTCAGATACGACGGTAATAATAATAAACGACCTAAATAATGAGCAAGGAAGGTATTTAAAACGTACAAGGGCGATTATACATGCTAACGGCCTTCCGCACGCCACGAAAAGCCTGGAAAGGTTAAACACCCACCATCGTTATCGACTAACCCGAGATCTCCTATTAGAAACGGTTACATAATACCACCCTTATTTCTCTAGCTTTTGTTTTATTGGCTTTTGGGGAGACGCCGCTTCCCTCATCAATTTCTAACTACGAGTAGAAACAAATGTGATTTTTGTTAAGCATTTTTTTGTTTTACAAATGTAAAATTTTACGAGTAGGTAGGATAAATTTACAAAGTTAGTGAGAGGTTGGAACAACGGAATGTAGAGGCCTCGATATTTTCCCCACTTTCCCAGAATTTCCAAAAAAAAAGGTCATGGACAGAGAATTAAAAGGAATCAAAGAAAAAGAGTTCTTAAACTGTATATAACTGGTAAAAGCGAGTGTAAAAGGAGTGATGCAGGTAATAGGTATTGTAACATTTTCTATGTGTATATTGCTTGAAATCCAGTTTAATTTCGATCACCAAACTGTCTACAAACTAAGCAAACTAAATTAAATTAAGAATTATTCTCCGAATTTATTTAAAAAGTTGTAACTTTCACAACATAATTTAGTCCGTCTGCGTCGATTCAAGGTAGAAAGTAAATTTTTCCATAAAGCTAGGTAATACATACGAGCAGCGCTATACTTTTACGCTTTTTGCACATGTGTGACGCGTAGGCTTTCTGTGTGAAAAGATACATTTCTAATCATTTATGCGCATATCCCGTACATAATATAATATGTGTATGATAATACCAACTTATTATATAATAGTATATACCAGGGGTAGTACCAGGGGTAGACTTCCTTTGCAGGAGGTCGTCTAGGTGGGTACCCCAACAATGCCAGTTATTCTACCGCCTGAGCAGTGATGTGCAAACATTACTGTGCTCCGGTAGGAGGGCACTGTAGCTAGTGTAATTACTGGGCTAAAGATTCTTAACATCTTATGACTCTCGAGTAAGAAGCGTTGGTGCAGTGCTCCTAGAATTTCACATAATTGTGAAATCCTAGGTAACACTGTACTGATTATGGGCAGCCGTTATCTCTTAACATCAGGAGAGCGTCTTGCTCGTCTTCTACTTCATCACATAAAAAAATAATATATATATAACATCTTGGTCTTAGGACGTCCCAGTATGGGTCGTACGTCCGTCTTATAATTCAAAGTATAACTAAATTGCCGTCCCAGGTGTCACCTACATATAATGTCATGGTTGTTTTAAAAGCCTTTACGTTATCTTGGCGATCTGAAATTCCAAAATGAAACTTCATTATGTAGATTTACCACACAACCACACACAAGTGATTTGACTCTAGCACTATAACTAAAATTCTAAGATGAAACTACAATAGTAGGTTTACCACACAACCACACTCAAATTATTTGACTCTATTATACTCTATAATAACTAGGGTATTTTTTTCTGTTGGAGTATAAACCCCAATCATTCTAAATATATAAAAGGAAAGACTGATTGACTGACTGACTGATTAATCAATGCACAGCCTAAACCGCTGGACGGATTGGGTTGAAATTTGGAACATAGATAGGTTTTATGACGTAGAGCTCCGCTAAGAAAGGATTTTGCCATGGGGGCAAAGCCGCAAGCGTAAGTTAGTCTTATCATAAAAAGTGAACAAACACACATCCACACATACATACATTAAACAAACACACATTCACACATATGTACATTCGCAGAGTGTATACTCAATACTTCATACTTTCGCAGAGTGTATACCAACACAACAACCAATGAATAATGCACCAAACTGGAGTGAAATCATTTGAATTGACAGGACATTCATAGCGTTTTTCGTGAATGTAATAAACGCGTGTGATGGATGTTTCATATTGTAGCGGCGTGTTTATAGTGCAGCGACGGCTCGGGCCCTGCGTCGATGGCAGTTTCATTTTGTCAATATTGCAATATTTCATTGCACTAGTAACTCTATCACTTTCACATCTTTTTCTTTGTTACATTATGGACAAAAGTTGTCAAGCGTTCCGGCTTGATATTCAGTATGCCTTGCCTTTAGGTTAGGCCTGCTACTATCTTAGGCAGCATCATCGTCATAAGGTGAGGCAAGATCTTGGACAAAGGCTGTCGAATAATAATTAAAACTTAAAAAAAACCCGATAAACAGTAAAAAAGCCTAACCTTAATAACCATTAACCATGTTCTGAAACTAATGTACGAGTAAGTATACGAGTAAGTATGTGATTTGACTCTGATAGTGTAAGTAGGATAAACTGTTCTGTTGGAGTATAAATCCTAAATCCTATTATACTATAAATAACTTTTTTTTTATTTTATCTTGTGGAAAGTGCTGATTCTCTCAAAAATGAAGCACGCCTGTTTCCCCTGATATTGCTAATTTTTTTTGCCTTGGTTATTTTTTTGTGCTAAAAAAAAGAAATAGAATTGGACACTCACCTCAATACATATATTGCAATGGTGAAGCGTAGTATTTCTGTACAAAAATACATTTATTAGGTGCCAAAACTCGCGCATTGGTTTTCTATTCTTATTTATATACGGTACTATTTTACAAGCTTTTATTTACTTTCACCTATCTGTTGTCTGTCTGTCTGTCTGTAATCAAATCTTTCAAGTTAAATAAGACCCACTTCCGATTGAGCTGAAATTTTGTATGCCTGTATAAATCGGATGACAAAACAATATTATTATGACATCGAGCTGATCTGATAATGGAGCTGGAAGGTGGCCATAGGAACTTCGTAATTAAACGACGCAACCCCATCGAGTTTGTGGCTCATTTGATTCGTCTTGATGAGTATTTTGGTGCTGGATGGTAATAATAATAAAAGCTTGTTTTTAAAAAGTTTTTTTTTAATTTCACTTGTTACTAATTCAGGTCCGCGGTTTCCTCCACGTAAGTCCACAGTATGAAAATCGAGATAAAAAATAGCCCGTATATTCTTCCAGTTTTTAACTACCTACATAAATGTTATAGTTACATTATAATTATAATCAATTCAGTGGTTATTGCCTGAAAGAGCTAAAATTAAATTAGAACATATTAAAAAGTACCTAATATTATAAATTTAAACATTAATCAATTTTAAAATAGATTTGGATTTCCTGGTTCTTATAAATTATTTTCATTTGCATATTATAATAAATTCTATCTAATGAGCAAATAAAATTAATGACTATTCACTTAAAATTATATAAACTAATCAATACGAAACATCATTTTCTCATATACATATCTAATATATATATTAACAAAAAATGGCTCCACAAAACTGCTAACACCGTAGTAAAGTTATTTCGTATTTTTTTATACCTCTACATAATAATATGAACATAGATTAGATAGTCAATATCTTCAATAAATATTTAGTAGGTACGCTTGACTTCTATAAGCTATTAAGAAGTCCTAGCTACCTACAAATTTCAGCAAATTTAACCCAAACCGTAGATAAATTCTCAAAAAGCTTTATTAAAATAGGTGTAAGGTAGCTTGAAAACTTAGAAATAGATTTTTAAGCTATTGCATAGCTTCTATCGCGGGCCTTGAGCGTGAGGACCGAATTAAATCCAGAAATTCCGTAACGAAAAAAACCTAACACCCCCACTCCGACCGGCACAGCGGTGATACTAATATAATTACATAAGTTGATAAAAAATGCTATGCAATAGCTTTACCGCGGCAGTCTCCGAGTGCCACACGTCTTTTTTTAATCATTATAGAGGTAAACCTTTGACCACTATCTTGCGTGATGTTAAGCGGTGATGCGGCCGTAGATGGCAGCAGACTATACCTAGAAGGCGGGATAAATTAATTAATTTTGTTATCTGGGGGCACGGCAGTGCCCCCGCCAAGTCGAGCAAAAAAAGCGGCACGGCCGTACCATCCTTTTCTGGAAGCAGTTCAGACCATTTTCGACCCCCTATAACTTCGTTGTGGAAAAAACTAGAAGCTTCAATTTTTAACAACCGAGTATGCATTGTATAAACACGATTTATTCCAAATTTTATTCAATTTGAACTAGTCGTTTAAAAATTATAACTAGTCAAAGTTTTGTAATTTTGTCACTCACTCACTCACTCACTCACTCACTCACTCACTCACTCACTCACTGACTGATCATCAAAAGTCTAAGGCACTTCTAGCAAACATAGAAGGTTCAAACTTGGTAGATACTTAGAGTTTATTGTATAAACCCTAGGAAAACTAAAAAAACATGCAATTTCGGTCTAGTTTTTTATAAATGTATAGGATTACAAAGTTACATTTGCAGTCGACGGTAAAAATTGCATAAAATCCCAATAATAATGCCATAATATATATGCCGTAATAATGTATAAAGCCAGAGAGGGATTATCCCGCCTTCTAGGTTTAGTCTGCTCCCATCTACGGGCGTCGTCACTTAAGATCAGGCGATATCGTGGGCAAAGGCTAACCTATAACGAATAAAAAAAAAACAAAAAGTAGTGAGATGCCACCAAAAACATAACTTGTAAAAAATACCAAGTCTCGCAACTGCAGTTCTTCTACCGTAAAAAGTTGTGAGATCCTTGTACTACCAAGTCGGTGAAATCTTTTGTGTTTTAAATTAATAGATTGACTTGGCAATCGCACTATTATGTCGGTATATTACTTGAGAGATACATTGTTGTGTTTTCATGCGATGGCCAAGTCGATCTATTGATTTAAAACACAAAAGATTTCACCGACTTGGTAGTACAAGGATCTCACAACTTTTTACGGTAGAAGAACTGCAGTTGCGAGACTTGGTATTTTTTACAAGTTATGTTTTTGGTGGCATAGATGTTGACATTACAAGAAAACATCTATTCACGTCAAAAGTACTGACCCAGTGGGGGTTTAATTCAATATAAAAGTAACCCTAAAAGCCTAGAATAACCATAGACTATTTTCCCGGTGAATTCGCAGGAAATAACTAGCATATCGAAAATATGAAATCACCAACAAATACGAAAGCAAAGCAAGCCGAATCCTTTATAACGTACCAGGTGTTAACGTATATTATACCTGCGTTAATTCCACAGAATAAATAACGAAAAGAGACAGCCATTTTTTAACCCAGTAGAAATGCGTAATTTATCGTCACCCGCGCAGGGCGGTATGTGGGACCCCACCGAAGATGGGGGTGGCAGGGATACTAAAAAACCTCAGGGTGTTCCTGCGAGGCGCCATGGGCAGATGTAATGAAGGGGCTGCGGGCACGCTGGAGCACGTCTCTGCGGCAAGAGGAACATCTATCAGCAAAGCCAGAAGTTGATATACAAATTATCGCACAACCCTGCTAAGTCTTGTAGAGCCTATATGCTAAAGACATGATGAAGTAGTACGCGTATCAGCGTAACTAGCTAAAAACTTTAAGTATAAATTCCACGCCTATAATACGCATACGCTACGCGTCACATGCGAATCGTGTGCCTTAGTTGTTTAGTTTTATAATTATTTTATATTTATATCCCAGTCTGCACAGACAATGTCGGTTCTAATTAAAACAAGTGAATTAAATTAAAAATTTAAAAAACCCTCAACGCAATATGTAATTTGCCTTTTTGTGGTAGCGGCCATCTTGGATTTTAAATTTATCATAGTGCGTTGTATTCTACTAGTTAAGCCCTTTCATTTGATACCCACATTGAGGGGTCGTCGAAGAAAAAATTAATCCTCCATTTTGTAGCGGCGGCCATCTTGGATCGATTTTCACCAAACATGGCTAAGAACACTCTCGTCTCTTCTGCTCGTCACACTCTCGTCTCTTCTGTTCGTTTTTTCAAACAAAAAGAAACTAGATCAAAATCCGTTTATCCGTTCGGGAGCTACGATGCCACAGACAGACACACACACACATACACATACACACACAGACAGACAGACAGACAAACAGACTTTCACGTCAAACTTATAACACCCCGTTGTTTTTGCGTCGGGGGTTAAAAATGTTAATTCACAAAAACCAATCTAATTTGATAAGTTATCTGTGATTTGCCGATGAAAATAAATATTACGCCCGCGACATGTAACATGTGTATAAATTACCTTTAATAAAGGAGTAAATAAAGATAATCTTTAATGTTGGTGCAAAATCGTTTGTTTTCCCTCGTTAGCCGTGGCTTCATTAAGCCTAGCCTTTAATTTATTGATATAACAATTTTGGTATTATTTGTAATCCTTTGGATTGTTTCCTTTGCGATTATTACACGGCTTGTACAGTTATAAAATATACTCTACAAAAGTTTTTTTTTTTAATATTGATAGTGGATGGAAATATGTTTATTACATTTTTTACACAATATGTCAATGTTCGGTGCGGGCAGTCAGTGTTAAGTGACGTCATATTTTGCAACCGATTCAATAAAATGTGTGTTTATAACATTGCAACGGATGGATCGCTTTTTTATTCAAAATTCATCCTTATTGTAACACAATAAATATAGCTCAATACGTATGTCGTTTTAGAAAAAAACATATCCATATCTGATCTCATTAAAAAGTAAACGATCTCTACCTATTAATGATTCGATTATTGGACAAATCTTTGCTCTGTATTTACTCTTTGTCATCATCATCATCATCATCTCAGCCGTAGGACGTCCACTGCTGAACATAGGCCTCCCCTTTGGACTTCCATATGGACCGGTTGGAAGCGACCTGCATCCAGCGCCTTCCCGCGATCTTTATAAGGTCGTCAGTCCACCTTGTGGGTGGACGTCCTACGCTGCGTTTGCTAGTCCGTGGTCTCCACTCGAGCACTTTTCGACCCCCTCGGCTATCCGCTCTCCGCGCTATGTGGTCTGCCCATTGCCACTTCAGCTTGCTAATCCGCTGGGCTATGTCGGTGACTTTAGTTCGTCTACGGGTCTCTTCATTTCTGATTCGATCGCTTAGAGAAATCCCGAGCATAGCCCTTTCCATAGACTTTGAGCATTAAAGCATTTTAAGCTAAAGTTATTGTAATATAATCCAAATTATCAATAATATTATAATAGTAAGAAGGGCCCTCCAACATTTGGGTCAGCAATAACAATTGTAATGAAGACTGACATAGTGCTAATTGATGCTAAGACCGCGCCGACTGACCGCGCCCAAGGATAAGGAAATCCCGGTATTAGCCTTAAGGTACTTAAGCTGGCCCCGAATTTAGCGGTAAACACAACAGCCAAAAGGTTCAGACTTACTCTTTCCAATGAGGAAAGATTCCATTAGTTTCACGTGTATTTTTTAAGGAAAAGAAATCACTTTTGGTCTTAATAGTTTTAGAAGCTCTAGAACGAAATTGTGCGTCGACGTAAATTTTATCGTATTAGGGTTTAGATAATTAATACATTTCAATAAGATTCGTTATTTTATAAGGCCTCTAACATAATATCCTAATATATAAGTATTGCCATTCAACGTGGCAATGCTGCCAGCATTCTGGGCACTCTGCCAACTGACAGTGGTTTGGAGAACTTGGATTTTCTGTAGATCGGCTTGTGGCCGATCTGTGGTTAATAAAAGTGTTCTTTACTGCTGTAGTAGCTGTAGTATTGTTAGTTTGTTTTTCTCAATAAAGGCATTTAAAAAAAAAAGAAAAAAAAAATCCTAATAACTAGCAATCTTGAAAAGAAGAAGATCATAACCTAACAACTGCATGTATTTTATAGTGACAACCGAGTCCACAGTTTTAGCTTCCCGAAACAGCATAAGATTAGATTTGTACCTAATCAGTTCAGCCTATAACAATAAAAGATGTACCTAATAATTATTGTGAGATTTTTTTAATCGGGCCGGTAGATTAGTTGCAATTAAAGGCTATATGAACATATTACCTTAACATCTTACTAATATTATAAATACATACAAAAGTATCAACATAATGTATGTGTAGCTTAGATCTTGGAAAAACGCTACTTTCAGCAGGTAGAATCGCAGGCGCAGCCTAGCTAGTTGGTTTTATTACAATAGTCCGTTCAAAGAAATTAAAAAACAACGCTCGAAATAGGTATACGGTTACAGAACCGCACGTCACATGACTTTAATAAACCTATCGAACCCTGCTCTAATAAATTCTAAAGCCACATATTTCAAAAAGCCACCCTGAAATAGTTTCGGCTGTAGCAGATATACGAGAGCAGTGATATGTTTTATATATTCACTTATAGGATTGCCCCGTTGAGGATATTTTAGATTTTTTTTCATTAGATATTTTAGGCAATTGGCTCTTTTGTTTGTGGCTACTGCCTTTATTGAGAAAAAACAAGGGAACGATACTTGTACTTCAGCAGTAAGAAATATTCATGCACAATCTACAGAAAATCCAAGTGCGTGATACCAATGAGGCTCTGGGTTTTATATCGATTAAAATTATGTCATAGAGATAAATAAAAGTCATGAAATAAATTTCAAACTAAAACGTTCCGCGGTTTGAGGTGTGCGATGATAGATCAGTCAATTAGTCACGCTCTCCTTTTATATATTTTGATTAAAACGGAAATGCATGACGTTAAAATCGTTGAACCCATTGAGTTTAAATTTGTCCCAGAAATAAATATTGAGCCTAAAATCACCAATTAAGGATGGATTACTACAAGCTTTTATTTAGTTTCACCTGTCCATTGTCTTTCTGTCTGTCTATAATCAAATCTTGCAAGTTTAATTTGTACCACTTACCGGTTTCCGATTAGGCTGAAATTTTGCATATAAATCGGATGACAACACAATATTATTATAACATCAAGCTGATCTGATGATGGAGCCGGAAGGTGGCCATAGGAACTCCGTAATTAAACGACACAACCCCATCGAATGTGAGCTCATTTGATTCTTCTTGACGAGTACTTTGGTGCTATAGATGGCAGTAATAATATATTTTTCATCCCCCCACCTCGGAAAGTGTATTTTTGCGCTTCGATATCTGACTGGAAAAGTCCATATTATCCTCTAGAGAAATTCAAATTTACTTTACCCTCTAGAGACAAAAACATAATTAAACCTATTTACTTCCACCTCTATGGTACCGAAATAAGCGTACAACTTTTTTAAATTTGTTAAAAACTCGGAGTAAGAACCTCTTTAGTAAACTTTTTTTTTAATTTGCTTTGGGCGCACCATCAGCCTTGCCAGTAAGTTACTTTTGTAACATATTACGTTTCTTTTGAACTATATTCACGTTAGTTGTTTAGATATAATTTACATTTCGAGGCAATAATGTTTTTAATGAATTATAATATATAGTACTGTAATAGTAAATAATAGTTGAGTTAATTTAGCAGAGTTAATAGAATAAGCCAATTTTTTATAACTTTATCTAGTTAGTAGCAATATTTTTTCTAAGTATTACTTTTTAGTTACTTTTTTATTAACGATTTCTCACTATAATAAACTGAAAATGAGAAAATAATCACTAAAACAAATAGGTAGAGTGCTTTTCACGAAAGGAGACCTTTTTGCGGGACGCCACTATTGCACATTTTAAAAGTTTAAATACCTTTAACTTTTTAACGCCTCATAATTTCTCATATTTAATTTCTTAATCAAAAAGGTATTTATTTTATGTAACAAATAAAAATGATTTAAAATATGAAGTCAATAATAATAGAATAAAAAATTATTTCCGCTAAATTCCGTGGGACCTCTTTCGTAAAAAGGACTCTTAAGTAAGCGTACCTACGTAAATTAAAATTGAATACTGGTTATTTTTGAAGATAGTGCACTGGCAACACTATGCGCATCCATGGTAAGAAGATTCATTTTGCCGCGCTTTTGGAAAGCGGAAGAAATTTTTTGTGTTCTTGGATAATAATTTTGCAATAAGTGCTAAACGCGTATTAATAGTGGGTTTAATAAACGTTGAGTGTTTGTGAATGTGATTTACTGTCGAAGAATGGAATAAAGTTCAACAGTCTGCTATTTTCAAGAATCGTCACAAAATGAATCGATGTGATTCGATAAACGCCCACTCTTTATCGAATTTTGGAGGGAATATCCTCCAATAAACAATGAACTAAAATTATAATAAAGTTTTCGACTGAAGGACTTGTATCCATGGTCAGAATAAATTAATAAATAAATAACCATGGTAAGAATGATTCATTTTGCCGCGCTTTTGGAAAGCGGATGAAATTTTTTGTGTTCTTGGATAATAATTTTGCAATAAGTGCTAAACGCGTATTAATAGTGGGTTTAATAAACGTTGAGTGTTTGTGAATGTGATTTACTGTCGAAGAATGGAAAAAAGTTCAACAGTCTGCTATTTTCAAGAATCGTCACAAAATGAATCGATGTGATTCGATAAACGCCCACTCTTTATCGAATAAACAATGAACTTAAAATTATAAAGATTTCGACTGAAGGACTTGTATCCATGGTCAGAATAAATTAATAAAAAAAAAAAAAAAAAAAAAAAAACCATGGTAAGAATGATTCATTTTGCCGCGCTTTTGGAAAGCGGAAGAAATTTTTTGTGTTCTTGGATAATAATTTTGCAATAAGTGCTAAACGCGTATTAATAGTGGGTTTAATAAACGTTGAGTGTTTGTGAATGTGATTTACTGTCGAAGAATGGAAAAAAGTTCAACAGTCTGCTATTTTCAAGAATCGTCACAAAATGAATCGATGTGATTCGATAAACGCCCACTCTTTATCGAATTTTGGAGGGAATATCCTCCAATAAACAATGAACTAAAATTATAATAAAGTTTTCGACTGAAGGACTTGTATCCATGGTCAGAATAAATTAATAAAAAAAACCATGGTAAGAATGATTCATTTTGCCGCGCTTTTGGAAAGCGGATGAAATTTTTTGTGTTCTTGGATAATAATTTTGCTATAAGTGCTAAACGCGCATTAATAGTGGGTTTAATAAACGTTGAGTGTTTGTGAATGTGATTTACTGTCGAAGAATGGAAAAAAGTTCAACAGTCTGCTATTTTCAAGAATCGTAACAAAATGAACCGATGTGATTCGATAAACGCCCACTCTTTATCGAATAAACAATGAACTTAAAATTATAAAGATTTCGACTGAAGGACTTGTATCCATGGTCAGAATAAATTAATAAAAAAAAAAATACCATGGTAAGAATAATTTAAAAAAAACTTTTAGCATTGAATTATTTCCTCGCTGAGGGGGGATGAAAAATTATGTGTCACACTCGAGTGCAAAGATTTTTGACCTTGTGCTCTTTTGATTCCCTCGCTAACGCTTAGGATTCTAATTAATAAATCACTCGCTACGTGATTTAATTTTAGAATCCTTCGCTAGCTCGGTCATACAAACTGAGCACGCGGTAAAAAAGCAACTTTGCACTCTTGTATAACAAATAACTATTTTTAAATTTCACTTGTTTCAGAGCGAAACCGCTAGCGTAAGCATACTACATTCCTATATTTAAATTATTATGTGAAGCATATTATGTACCTTTTTGCCAACAAGATATACGTGTGCATCCAAGCCAAATTCGATCTTAGATAGAGGGACGTTAAACCTATAAACCGGAAAAATCCTTCCCCACGGGTCCGAACAGTATCGTGCCGGAACACAGACGTTCAGAGGCTTTGTCCAGCGAAAGGTGTAGACCGAAGCCTACCACAAGTACATTATTATAGCATTTCAGCCCCTAGACGGTCCCCAGACGATGGCCGCTTTTTACCAGCCGAGCAAATTGCTTATTGCCATTGAATGATAAAACTACTAGACTGAGTTTCCTCTAAAATGAAATGATACACCCATTGTAAGCTCTGTCACTGATACGCCTACATGCTACCACACACTTACAATTATTAGAGTGTGCCTAAGTGTTCTGCATGCATATAATTTATTCTCTGCATACATACCTATTTGTACATATGCTAGTAGGGCTGTGTATTTTATTCAAATTTTTTAACTAGGATTTCTGTGCAGATGAATTTTAGTGTGCGTAGAGCGTGCGCGTTTACGTATAAGCGAGTGGGCTTACTATCGATGCTTCACTTCTGTATTGCAGAAATTTCTTCTTCTTCTAGCTAGGCATTAAGCCGGTGCTGCTTTCCGGCTGCTTCTCTCCACTTCTCGATGAATCTACTTCTAATAGCTATATTTTTTGCCATGTAATACAGAAATATAGGAAAAATAACGTAATTTCGTCACAACATCGTAATTTACCTTGGTTACTGTTTTACTTTCATTTAGTCCTGGGGTGTTACCATGGAATCAGAGCCCACAAGAACATAATTACATTGTATGGTGCTCGCCGGAAATCGTGTTGCTTATTTATTAGAGCCCGTGGTTAGTAAAGAACGTACCTATCTAAATTAATTTGATACTGGGCTGGTGATTTGTTTATTTTTATTTTTTAAAGACAAAATACTAGAGGTATTCAAAACAAACTACTGGAGGTAAGAGTAGGTGTTCAGAATACTATTTTATTCGTAGTCAAAATTTTTGATTAGATAGAACTTTTTATTTATACAAGAACTTTAATTCTAATATAATTATTTTTTTACAAATAAAAGTGTCAATTTACTTATTAAATTAATCATAGTGTACCTGCATGGTATAAATAAATATAATCTTTGTTATCACATACGCGTTCAAAGGAAACGAGATTATTCCAGTAAATTCTAAAAGCTCTGAATCAAAAAGATTCCTAGAAAATTGTGTCACGAGTCACGATGGATATACAAATATACGTTATATAAATAAATACACACAGAATAACTACACAATAAACAAGCTGCGGGTTTATAAAACGTTTCACGTTTAATTACACAAGGTTGTCAATAATATCGAGGGGTAAAATCAATTTTCATTGCACGGTGCCATCATGCGCCGGTGTGGCCGCGGGCATTCGAGCCAAATACAATTTTTATTCGTTTTACAATGTTCGCACTAGCATTAATCGGCCTTGATTCACTCCAAACTCAATTTGACGCCCGGTTTCTGTTTGTCGAATTTATTTCCATGATAAACGAAAGAACTCTGTATTAATAAATAATTTGGAAACAACACGTCATTGTTGTTTATGTCTTAACTTAACCATACCTATTTATTTTAAGCGACACAATAATCATATCTCTTTAGAGACTAGACAATTCAAAAAGCAGGAATCAAAGAAAGGTGTTAAAAGTTTTTCTAATTTTCTTGCTGCGTAAATTAGAACTCCTTTTCAAAATCCCCGAGGTTGGTATGTAAAGTGTAGAAGCAACGACAGCTAACAAAGTGTAAAGTAAAACGCTCCAGCAAAATATGATTGCAATGAATATACAAAGAACGTACTCGTACCTCGAAGCAGTGTTGTAAGCATACAATTGAAATATTCAGGCGAACAATCAAGACCGCTCTGGCTGAGTTCCCATTGTTGCCTACACCCGACTACACCGTACGAAACATCATTATTATCAGCGAAAGTCTCCGCTTTTACGAGAAGAGAAGAAAGCGCAAACCCATTGGTGTTTAATAAGTAAATAACGTCGCGACGTTCTACAAAATCGCGGGTGTTTCAATACCTAGTCATTGTTTCCCTTATCGTGCTAGTTTCGAAAGCACCTTACGCCTGAGACGTTCATTGTCAGCGAAGTTGCGAGGAGACAGCTTTAGGTTTCCCAATTAATTTATAGATATGGAGCTTTCAGGCAGTGGCTTGCAGGCGGTTTTCACTGTCTCTGTAAATCAAACTTGAATGAGCAGCAAGCCGTGTTATCAGTTCTGCTTGAGTACAGTTGTGACGTTTCCAATTAGAATTAAGGTAAGCTCTCGGTTTGTTTAATGATAGTCTGTCTACGGCGACTTCCTGTGCTGTATGTATGTACAAACCTACAATATGTATGTTTGTTGAGAACAAGAATGTACCTACATACTCGTATCCTAACTATAAGCATGTACATATTATAATAGACTATTATTGTAAAATATAGATATGAGAGATTTAAAAAACTAAATACCTAGTGTTGTACATGTTCTTAAAATTCCTTCCCTCCATATAAAAGATTGCATAATGCGAAAAGACCGCCGAGTGTTTACCTTTAGTTTTAAGTTTATTATGTAATTTATAACTAAGTATTGCTAATATTTTGGTATGCAAGGAAGTGTAACTTTAATCTATTCTATTCTAAACATCATGAAAATGAACAAAGTTAATTAAATCAAAAAAGATAAAAAAGAAATCAATAAATGAAATACATAAACAACTTTAGAAAGTAGTTCAACGCTATTTCTTTTATTACTGTACATATTTTTTATTGCTATTAAAGTATTGTCTAATGTAAGTAATATTACAATAAAATTTCAACATAATTGTCTTATTTTCTTATAAACCAATCAATGTTACGAAAGTTTACTTGTGAAATCCAATCCTTAAGTATTTAATTCAATAACTTATTTTACTAAACAAATTAACAACTTCAGTCAGTAAACGGAAACTGAATCATAAAATCGTCTTAATAAAGTTAACTGTAAATACTTTAAAATTAAATAACCCGACAAAAATGAAATGTGCTTAGAGACATTAAACCCGTGAAGTAGAAAACACGTTTCTTTTCTTTGTCGTATAATACATAGTTGGGTTATGCGACTCATTTGAGAAACGTCTATATTATCTACCGTTTTACATAATAAAATTATATCCGGGGGTAGACTTCCTTTGCAGGAGGTCGACTAGGTGGGTACCCCAACAGTGCCAGTGAGTCTACCGCCTGAGCAGTGATGCTGTGCTGCAAACATTGCTGTGCTTCGGTAGGAGGGCACTGTAGCTAGTGAAATTACTGGGCTGAAGAGTCTTAACATCTCATGACTCTCAAGTAGAAGCGTTGACGCAGTGCACCCAGAATTTTACTATTGTGAAAAACTGGGTAGCACTGTACTTATTATGGACAGCGTTATAATCTCTTACCATTAAGAGAGCGTCTTGCTTGTCTTCTTACTTCTTTGTATAAACATAATTTTATAATAGAAAAGAATAGAAAACTCTTAATTGCACACCACAAATACAATAAAATAAGCTTAGAAATAAGACACAGCAAGAAGTGTGTTATTATGTCCATAATGACTTTTATTTTTGCTGGCTTATAGTGATTGCCGCCAATGTAAACTAGCTTATACGGTATCTGGATAAGGAAAATGAATAAACTGTTTACCTACTTATCTTATCCTGACAATGGAAAAATTTGCTAGACCTCCAGTTGTGGAGAAGTATTTGGAGAATAAAACATTGGTAGAATAAAAATTTAGAAAAAAAAATGCCAGTAAACTCATTAAATTAAGTGCACTTTATTTGGTTATTGTTAATAACATTCGATTACGAATTTCCATTAATTGTTGTAAAGTGCTACTCAAACCCTGCGGTTTTACACGCTAAATGTACTTTGTGTGTTTTTCATAACTAGCTGTGCCCGCCGCTTTTATCCACTAAAAAGTTTATAGTGAGCCTACGTGATGTACGTGATGTTCTGCGTACTAACCTTTTGACCGCCAAAGTCACCTGTACTTGACAAGTACTTGCGGGTCCTGTACGCCAACGACGTCTATAGACGACAAAAAACCCAGTCTTAATAAAGTGAAATAAATATATTTATTGACTCTTGGCAACAATTGGCAACAACTTCTTTCGTAGGATTTTTTTAAAATTGTGCCTTGGCGCACAGGGCACGAAAATGCGTTTGTGCCGTGGCGTTCAAAAGGTTAATTTCAGCACTATCAGTTAAGCCGTTTAGGTATGAAGACGTCATTAAGACACTTAGTACACACATCCATACTTTCGCGATCTAAGCTACGTCTGTACCATTTTTACAAGCTTTTATTTACATTCACCTGTCTGTTGTCTGTCTGTTTGTATGTTATCAAATCTTGGAAGTTCAATTTAATCCACTTCCCGATTTCTGATTGAGCTGAAATTTGGCATGCATTTATAAATCGGATGACAATGCAATATTGTTAAGACATGAAGCTGATCTGATGATGGAGCAGGAAGGTGCCCATAAAATTTTCGTAATTAAACGACGCAACCCCATCGAATTTGGGCTCATTTGATTCGTCTTGAGTGCTTTGGTGCTTGATGGTGATAATAATAAAAGCTTGTTTTTAAAAAGTGTATTTAAAATTTCACTTGTTTTTCAACCAATTGGTTCAACTTGTAGGCGCGGAGAGGTATCACAATCATACACATAATAAGAATTAAAAACTCTGAAGATACTAATCCCTCAGTACAATATTATATTAAAATCTAAAAAATTGCATGTCATCGTGTTTTTAAAATTCAGTTCAGTTAATACGGAGTTAGTCGCGAGCGTAGAAATGACCTTACCATAAAAAGACTTTGCTGAAACGGGCATTAGAGCTTTTTACTGCTCCCATGTGCAACCGGCAGCTTTTGCTACTTATTCATTAAAAAGGGATTGCTTTTAGCTGGATAAGCAGTGAAAAGGCTTTGCATACATTACTCTACGCGCTGTATTTAATCAGTTTTACATAATAATAGGTAGGTGTGACGCGGTAGGAGTTTTATTGTGATTGAGTTAATTTGATTGTTACGTCTTCTCCGCAATGCTGATTTAATTTAATTACAACCTGGTTTAAAAGGACCCTGTTTTGCTATAAATACTATATATGTACGCTATATATACTTTTTCATTGAAATATTCTGTTCTACAAAACATTTACAGTATAACTCAGCTTTAAATAGATAAGATTGCGGAGGGTAGTTAAAATAAATTAAGTTGATGCATTCATAGCCTTACACTACTTAACATACAAATTCCAGCCGGATCAGTTCAACTGTATTTGTGTGCTGAAGTAACAAACATCAACATATCTACTCATCAAAATTTAAACTTCTTGTGAATAATATACCATAGTGAATATATACGAGTAGTAGTAAACAAGAGAAATTTAAAAAAATCTTTTTAAAAACAAGTTTTTATTATTATTACCATCTTGCATCATAAAGTACTCGTCAAGACGAATCAGATGAGCCCCAACTCGATGAGGTTGCGTTGTTTTATTACGGAGTTCCCATGGCCACCTTCCAGCTCCATCATCAGATCAGCTCGATGTCATAAAAATATTGCATTATCATCCGATTTACACACACATGCAAAATTTCAGCTCAATTGGAAACCGGAAAGTGGATAAAATTAAACTTGCAAGATTTTTTTACAGACAGACAGATAGACAGATAGACAGACAGACAGACAGACAGACAACAGACAGGTGAAAGTAAATTAAAGCTTGTAAAATACACAAATTTTAAAAATACCAACAACCAAGTTTGGTTTTACAATATTCTGTATTTACAGCAGAAATAAATACATCTATCGTTATACTTACATAACCTTTATTTTATGATCTCAAATACTTGTCTAAGTTTGCAAACTTTTAAGTATTTTCATGTTCGAAAGTTCTGAGAAAGTTGAAAAATATTCGCAAACCGAATCCTTACCCAGACATCAATACAGACAGGTCAAGTTCATATTTCAACCATATCAGGTCACGGCGTCACGAGGTTTCATCTAGAACTACAGAGGAAAAATAGAATATTTCTAGAAAATCTCCTCCTTGAGTCGTGTTCTCCATTACTGGGGGTCGTGACGCCTCCCTTGTAGGATGCGATCTCTTATGATAGAGCGCCATCTTGGCCGGCTGGATGCAATTTTCAGGGCCTCGTGAACGGGAGCTTCGAGAGTGGTGCGGATCTGATCTGACCAACGCATCGGACTGCGACCTGAGGACCTCCTTCCTTCGATTTTGCCAGCGACTATGAGCTTCTCCAGATTTACATCTCCTTTTCGAGCTATATGGCCGAAGTACAGAAAATACAGAAGGTAAAATGACGAAAAAAAAATGTTTTATTTATAATTTAAATTATTAAAAAATATTGGACACATATTTTTTCTTGTAAGTTTTTAAAAAAACGAGTAAGTTACTGCGCCCTAAAGTTCCGGAGAAGGAGGTCATGACGTCACTACTAGGACAATTTGTACCTAAATATGACGTAGCGTGTCTCTTCCTAAAATTTTATATTCGTGAATATTTCAGTCAAATTCAATGATGTTGAAAAACAAAGAAATACGTTGCGAATATTTTTGATTATATTTTTAAAAATTAACCTTGTCGCCATGCCTGCATGAGGGGTTATTAGTCGTCTGGAAAACCAGTGGTATCGGTAAGTTGCCGATGCGATCTATAATACTTGAAAGATCGCCAAATCCAATATTTATTGTTACCTAGTAAGATTTCATATTGACGCAATACCTCATTATACTTTCTGATACAGACGGCGAAACGCGCGATGTGACGTTCTTTGGGTGCATATCTAATATCTATTGCAAGAAGCAAGAGTGACTTCCGGCCAATGAAAATGAGACTAGTTATTACGCCCCGATGCTAAATAAATTATGGTTTTATCATGTTGCCTAGAAGAGATTGCCTTTAATGATAAAGTAGTACTTAATGACTTCTTCTTCTTTTCGAGTCGGTCGGCTATAAGTTATAATATTATGTGAACCCTACAGCTGCTTTGACCAATGCGTCGCCACTATTATTGCTTTATCATTGGCCTCGAAAAGGTCTTGCATTGTGCAAGCTGTAGTATTTAATGACTGATAAATATTATTATATCTCAAATTTTCTTGAATGTGGTGCATAAAAAGTTATCAAGTCTATTCAGTTTTTTTGATTCCCTTAGGTTTATAGTCTTTGACCACGAACTTCCGTGATTTTCAGCGACGATACGGCCGTAAATGGCAGCAGACTATACCTAGAAGGCGGGATAAATCCCTCCATCAATCAACAATCCTTTGTCTTGTAATGTTCATGATTTCAGCACGAAAATCTACAAGTCTCACTTTAACTTCAACATAATTAAGTTCGTCACATGAATCTAAATGAGTAGGTGCATTTCACACCCTATTGAAATGTGGAGCCGGTCGCCGACAAGGGACCGCTCCTGACTGCCAACTAGTCGGAATCAGAATTAATATGATTTGCATAAAAACATGAGTTATCATCCCAGGTAGGACATTAAAACTTGCTTTACCCTGAGGGTTAACCTGAAGAGAGAGTAGGTATAGTTATTACGCGGTTTATAGTAGCTAGTAGCTGTACACTCGTAGTACTGATATTTTTTTAGAGAATGGAGCTAATATTCGATTTCTGGGAATTTTTTATGAACAAACAAATGAACTTGCACTGTGCACTGTATTTGACGAATAGGTGTTATACAAATATACTTAACACACATACTCGTATAGGCACACATAGGTTACATTGGTAGGTACATATAATGGTACATGGTACACAGGTTTACATATAGGTTGGCCACACAACCTATAAAATGTGATAATTTGACTCTGACAGTGTAAGTAGGGTAACCTTTTCTGTTGAAGTATAAAACCCCAATTATTATTATTTTTATAGGGGTATAATCCCGTCAAATTAAGGCACTTACGAGTATATGACAGATTTCAATTGAGCAACGAAAAAAACTCCTATTACTTATTTTGAAGGGGGGTAATTAAGAGGGGTTTGCTCAGCAGCATGAATATCTTTATCTAAAAAAAGCAAATAACAAAAATACATAAGTGAGGTCTCGTGGGATGGGGTAAAGTTCAGTAAAGTATTATGTAAAGTTCTTGGTTGTCTGGAAGAGATCGCTATTAGCGATAAGACCGCCAACAAAACACCGAAATTGACCGAACACCGAATTGTAACACTTCTTTCGTGTAATCTTAGTTCTAAGTTTATATTATTGTATTTCTGTGTGCAAAAAAGTTTTCTATTCTATTCTAAAGACTAAAAAAATACCTATCTAGCATGCACCTACTAATTAGTATTCTTACCAAATCAGATACCCACCTAAATATTTTATTGATTTGAAATCATAAAACAAGAATTCACGATGAATAATGTTTTGAATCTTACCAGGCAAGACACTAAGTAAATGTAAATGTCTGATTAAAATAGTTTATCATTTAGCATAATAAGGTCAATTAATGATACCTAGATATTTCTCTTCTTATCATTTGCATAATTAATGAATCCGACTGTGGCACCTTAACGCTCAATTTAGCAGTATCTACATAAAATTATTTCGTAGCGAACAAGTTTTAAGCACAGGCTGTATTAAAAACAGACACCAAGCATCTTAAAAAACAAATCATATTAGTTGCGCATTTACGAGTATAATATAAGTAATTATTGCAAAGCGAGATTGCTTAGCTTGGGGTTAGGTGGCGCTGTGTGAAATGTCCTGAAATATTTATTTATTAAAAAAAAACGAGTATAGGACATAGGTATATGTACTATAGCACAAGCCAGTTCAGTTGTACCTATATACCGTCTACTTGGATTAAAAAAGATGTGATATAAAAAAAAATCAAATATCATAATTTTATATCGAAGCGTTTCATGGTTTTTACAAGCTTTATATTACTTGCACCTGTCTGTTGTCTGTCTGTCTGTAATCAAATCTTGCAAGTTTAATTTGACCCACTTCCCGGTTTCCAATTGAGCTGAAAATTTGCATGCGTGTGTAAATCGGATGACAATGCAATATTTTTATGACATCGAGCTGATCTGATGATGGAGCTGGAAGGTGGCCATAGGAACTCCGTCATAAAACAACGCAACCCCATCGAATTTGGGCTCATTTGATTCGTCTTGACGAGTACTATATGATACAAGACGATAATAATAATTAAAATTTGTTTTTAAAAAGTATTTTTAAAATTTCACTTGTGTTTAACTTACTCAGTGTTGGAAATGAGACGTGAATTTAATTATGAATTATCGTAATTGATTACCGCAGTGCAAAATGCGAACCCGATGTTCGTTTCGTCGTACCGTACGTTTCAAATGATATCTTTGCCCAGCAGTGGGATTGTATAGACTAACAATAATAACCTAGCTTTTTTACTTTTGTTCTGATGTGTGGTTTCTGCTTTTTTAATAGTCTGTGGGACCTATATAAAATAAGTAAATAATTACTCAGCGAACCAATTCCAAGCCACAATTTTCTTTTAGGCGAATAAATGCAAATTTTGTTATCCAATTTCAATCCACTTATGTATACAGCGTTTTGGTAATTCCACCTTTAATAGAGCAATGTCTGTAGTCTTTGATAATTAATATTATTAAATACGTTTTAAACTCGCTTGAAAGTAGTCCATGAGAGGGCTTAAGGCAGTTACATACCAAATTTCAGCCACCCAGTCCACCCTTTTAGACGTCAAAAAATAACAAACATCCATTCTAGAAAACTACGCAAATGTATACAAACACAACAATATTATTATGATAATTATTTCTACACAGTAAATATTATAATTTAAGCTAAATACCTCATTTAAATATGATCTAGATTTCATCCTAGATTTTGTATCCTAAAGATATTTCAAAATAATATTTACGTTAAAAGTGAGAGTGTTGTGAACTCTCCAATTCTAACCCAACACATCAAAAGTAGACCAAACTCACACCTCTGACCTATATTACTAGGACGTTTGATACTTACCTAAGTTAGATCTGAGGAGCTGTTAACTTACCTAGGTATTGCCAGTTAACAGCAGTCAAACTTATAGAAATAGATATTCCATTTTTTGGTGGTGAAGACTCCCATGGGCGACAGTAACCGCTCACCATCAGGCGAGCTGCCTGCTTGTCTTCTTGTTGTGCTTGCTTCTGTGTCTGTCTCTAACAATAAAATCAAAAATCCTATCTGCCACCACTAACCGGTCCTTATGAGGTACTAGGCCTCCAGAAACTTCAAGTAAGTACTATAAAATCATTAAAATAACGAGTACTAAAAGTTGATGAGTAGGTGCTTGCACTATCCAACAAACAACTGTCAGTTCGACCATGTTTGAGAAAATTCGCTGAAAATAAATTATAATATCAAATAGCCCCTAACTCAGTGAATATCACTGAATCATGGGGTAATTAGAAGCTATTGGCTATCATGGATTGGCAACGATAACTATAAGGCGACAAAAAATAAATATTCTTAGAGACATAGAACAGTAAAGCTAAAAGGCATTTCTAATTCTGTCGCATAATACAAAGTTGAGATTAAAATAAATATGTATCTAATACCTTTCAGTCACCTTATAGTGATCGTTATCAAATCAAGTTAACTAATACTGCCTTTGGGCTCGGAAAATGAACACAAATTGTCATTTGACAATGTGTTTTTTTAGTTTTTTTTTGGTTTGGACATTTATTCTTAAACTGTAAACATCTTACGTTCCCACATTACTCGTGACGAAACAAATGTGTATATAAGTTCGTAACACAGGAGATGACGCAAAACCTAGCAATGGACGCCGTTGCATTTTAATTGCAAGAAAACTTGTGAAATTGGTGTTAATGTTTAATTACCTCTATTATGAAATAAAGTGATCTAGATTGTGCATAATTTTTTAAAGTTAGTTTCACCTATTAATTTGATAAAAACAAGTTACAGATATTTCCTAATTGTTGTTTTTCAGTGCTTGTTTGTCTAAAAAATGAAATTTTTGAATAGCTATCAGAAAAAGCTCTACCTCTCCAAAACGTAATTTAGGCTACGAATAAAGAATATACATTCCTTAGTAGTAGATAGGACATACAAGCACTGAAGCGATGCGAGTCTTGGAATAAGATTGTTTGCGTCATCTCTGTAGAGTTTACTATGGATTCCACCAAAAGGAAACTATATTTACATTAATTATACTTTTTCTACTGTATGGATCCATCTCTTTAATAGGGGAATAACTGATGGAACAAGCAAGCCGTGGCACTTGCACCTTCCCTGAATGAGATATGACTGAGAATACGTGAAATACTTTGTAATGAAATATACTGGCCAATGGCAAATAAATGCACCTAACCTCAGCTTATTTAAAAAAAAAAACAAGAAGACAAAATATTGGATATACCTACAAATATGACGCGATTATAGTGGAAGTGCTCCCGGTACGATTTTCAGTGAAATCTGGGACGGATTTACATGATCGAGAACAAATCGACAATGACTGACACCGCTTCGGCACTACTAGTCTTATAGGTACTTATAGGCTTTATATAATCTGTGAACCCTTGATAACATTAGTGTGACTTATAAGTCCAAGAATAATAACTATGGATATACCTATATACCTAACTATCTTATGCTCGCGACTTTGCGCGCGTGGACAAATCCTTTCTTAGTGGAGGTCTACGTCATAAAACCTATCTGTATCCCAAACTGTTCTGCGGTTTAGGCTGTGCGTTGAAAGATCAGTCAGTCAGTCACTCTTTCCTTTTATTTATTCAGATACCTATGATCTATGCGTCACAAGTGGCAAGATATCCCAAGCATTGAAACGTTGTGAGTCAAGACGAGTCAATATAAGTATCTGTACTTGTGTGCACTGACCACAAAGAGCATCCTGTTTGGTGACAGGCCATGGGAAAGATTCACACTACTATTTAAGTTTATAACACAACGTTTGCGTGCGGCTTTGCTCGCTTGTGACTTGCTTACTTGTTGGAAAAATAGCCTAAGTAAGGTATAATGTAGCATTCTAAAAATGAAAGATTTTTCACAATCGACCTAGCAGTTCGTAAACTTATTCGTTACAATTAAAATACAAATCTCTTCTTTTTTACTTAGGTATAGATCATATTATAGACAAATAGGTTGGTACATTCGTCCTAACCACGTCTCTAAACTATCTGATCCACTGCTTTCCGCTCCTTTTTTAAAACATTGACCTAGTTCCCGAAGATACTCGTATATTCTGCGTAAGCTTACCGCTTACCTGAAGAAGGCTTTAATCTAAAATGAATAGTTAATTTGTTTCAGAATTTTCTATAAAAAACTTTTGGCAAAGAAGGAACCTTATATTACCTGTGAAAATGTTTTTCAATATGCTTTTTATACGAGTAGGTACTCGTTCCTATATGAAAGAACATTTTTTTGTACTAGTCTTAAACGGTTCGTCAATATTTTCAGTATCAAGAATATAATATTATTTTATAGGCTCACACATCAACCGTACATGTTACTAATATCCGAAATCTCATCATTTATTCAATATTCAATGCCTAAATAATATCGTATCAAAATCCTCTATTTAGATATTTATGTCGGTAATCGTTCTGGTTTCGCTGTTGAACATTTTAGTTATTATAATCCAGGTAGTGGTGACTGTACATTAAGCTTACTGCATTTTATTCAAAAGTGAGCTACAAAAAAAGGTTTACCGTCTTTAACAATACCGTCGGTTTGAAATTCTCGACTCCATTGAACTCGTTTAAGGTTCGGTTCTAATAAAAAAAAGACTGAATTGAACGGAAATGAAATGACGCTAACCGGTTTTTCTTCGGTGCGTCGGAGGTGAGCTTGAGATTTTATTTCTTTTGTCGCCCCTACAGAGCCTCTCCTTGCAATACATTAGTTTTATTTTTATTTCACCTCTACCTGACCGAACTAAAGTCATCATTAAGCGATAACGAGCCGAGATTTCTTATTAATTTCCCGTATGAGACTCAAATTAAGTACTGCGATAAAGTTAATTGGTCTGTTCACTTTTGCCCAACGAAAAGCCACCCAAGCAGGCGCGGATCCAGGGGGGGGGTCAAGGGGGTCATGACCCCCCCCAAAATCCTAGTCGGAAAAAAAATCCGATCATATCGACTGGTTTTACGCTACTTTCATAGTTAGAATTAGGAAATTTTCTCTAAGCTGCAAGCTTTACATACAAGTTCATACAATTCCATTCTGACCAACTAGTTGATCGGTTTAATTGGTCGGAGGGCAGTCCCAAATTGTTTCGGTGTTTTAATAAATTTTTACCAATCTACTTTTTTTCGGTCCTCGCCTACGAATTATCCGTAGGTTCTCGTAGCAAACTGCACAGTATTTTTCATATTTAGGATTAATTGGATTATAATATTAACTGCCTTAAGCTGTTCGCGCTTTATGTCGTCTTTGCAGCTAAGTCTTTGCGCTTGCAGCAAGCTGCTCACATGTATAATAGTCATTTTTTTTGGTTCGGAGCGAGGTGCTCCCGCTCTATAAATAAGAATATTTAATTTTCATACTACTCAGAGTGAGCGAAACTCAGATCATTCGTCCTGAAAGATTCAAAATTTTTTCTTCCGTTCCTCATTCAGTCCGTTCAGTTCCTCGCCATTTGGAGCAAGCTAAACGCACACCATTCGTGCTGAAAAATTCAAAATTTTCTCGGCGCTTGCAGCGAGCTGCTCGCGCAAATAACAATAAGAATATTTAGTTTCCTTGCCACTTGGAGCAAGCTATACGCACATCATCCGTACTCAAAAATTCAAAATTTTCTCGGCGCTCGCAGCGAGCTGCTCGCGCTTTTATAAAAAAGAATATTTAGTTTCTCTGCCTCTCGGAGCAAGCTAAACGCACGTCATACGTGCTAAAAAATTCAAAATTTTCTCGGCGCTCGCAGCAAGCTGCTCGCGCTCTATAAATAAGAATATATAGTTTCCTTGCCACTTGGAGCAAGCTAAACGCACATCATCCGTGCTGAAAAATTCAAAATTTTCTCGACGCTTGCAGCGAGCTGCTCGCGCTCTATAAAAAAGAATATTTAGTTTCCTTGCCACTCGGAGCAAGCTATACGCACATCATTCGTGCTCAAAAATTCAAAATTTTCTCGGCGCTCGCAGCGAGCTGCTCGCGCTTTTATAAAGAAGAATATTTAGTTTCTCTGCCTCTCGGAGCAAGCTAAACGCACGTCATACGTGCTAAAAAATTAAAATTTTGCTCGGCGCTCGCAGCGAGCTGCTCGCGCTCTATAAATAAGAATATTTAGTTTCTTTACCACTTGGAAAAAGCTAAACGCACATCATTCGTGCTGAAAAATTCAAAATTTTCTCGGCGTTCGCAGCGAGCTGCTCGCGCTTTTATAAATAAGAATATTTAGTTTCCCTGTCTCTCTGAGCAAGCTAAACGCACGTCAAACGTGCTGAAAAATTCAAATTTTTTTCGGCGCTCGCAGAGATCTGCTCGCGCTCTATAAATAAGAATATTTAGTTTCCTTTCCTCTCGGAGTAAGCTAAACGCACATCATTCGTGCAGGAAAATTAAAAATTTTCTCGGCGCTCGCAGCAAGCCGCTCGCGCTTTTCTAAATAAGAATATTTAGTTTCCAGTTTCCTTGCCTCTCGGAGCAAGATAAACGCACATCATTCGTGCTGAAAAATTCAAAATTTTCTCGGAGCTGCTCGCGCTTTTATAAGTTAGAATATTAAGTTTCCTTGCTACTCGGAGCAAACAAAACGCGCATCGTTTGTACTGAAATATGTAAGATTTTCAAGACTACGCTGAAAAGAGTCCCCGAAAAATTCTTAGTTTTTAAAAAATTCTAGCCGATGACCCCCCCCAAAATTATGGTCTGGATCCGCGCCTGCACCCAAGTTGACCTAAATTATAATTCACTTCAATGTACATAGACCGACCAGTAAAATGGTTCATTAGCCAGTGGCATTAAGTATTCCCGTATGCCAGCAATACCGCAGTCATTAAATCAATAATACATAATACGAGAGCCATGAGCCAAGCTAAATGCTACACGACGTGCGTGCACCTTCTCTGATATTACGAGTGTTATTTCAAGAATAGAAAATTCAAACAAAGTTTACATTATACAATCGCCTCGTTTATTTTTTCCATTTTACTTCTAAACTCTTATTTTCTCCAACATAAAATTTTACACATTTATTTATTGTACATCAATTAACACTGATCGTGCATTATACAGAGTAATTACTTCCATAACGCGTTACTTTGAAGGGGATTGCATATCTTTGGAAAGTTGTGTAGTCCTTAGGTACACATATCATTATATCATTACATATTAATAGTTATTCTTGTAACATCTTACACCAGTTTCAACAATGAAGATATACATATTTATTTTTATATAATCAGTATTAATTATTTGGCGATCATAGTCAATACTATACCGTACCATATCACGAAAATTACACTTACATTCTTCAACTAGTCAGTCGCGGATCCATCGCGGATCGGATCCAATGTCCCTAACGTTCCTTTTATATACTCTAAATAAATTATATGATACAAAAAATATTACACTAATAACCTGCTTAGGTATACATACACGTACCTTACGTATAGGATGATTCTAGCTTACGATACATACAAATTTACAATAAATTCTGACATGTCACCTAGATATGTAACAACACGCTTCGCACAAGAGTTCATACGTCTGTCGCACATCCGTCCTGGAAGCTGTCCTCGTTGGAGGGCCTGGTGATGGTGAGGACGCGCTTGAGGGCCGACACCGGCGGCAGCACTGGCGGCGCCCGCTGCCACACGCGGAGCGTGCGCGCGCCGCTCACCGGCAGCCCGTAGTCGGCGGGATAAGGCGCGTCGCCGCCGGCCGACACCGCCAGCGCCGGGCTCGCCGACGTCACCGCGTGCGACCGAGGGAACGTGCGGCTCATGTAGCCGAGCTCCTCTTGTGAACCGTTCACGCTGCTGTTCTCAATGATCGGCGTTCGGTCGTTGTAGAACGCGGGTATAGCGGAGCTCACGGCCCGGGACAGATTTCCGTTTTGATTCATCTTCATTTGATCCCAGAGACCCGAAGGATATAGCGAGTCGGAAGCCTCTCGTGCGTATTCCCCGCTTCCCGGTCTTGCGGCGCTCTCGGGTCGGGTGTCGTTGATCAGATCGGGGTCTATAGTTGCGGAAACGGTCGGAGATACGACGACCGGTCCCCCAGCGGTCACGATGCTTCCTCTTCCTTCATAATGGTTGGTGGTGTACGGTATGTCGTTAACTCTGGGCGGTTTTGACACCGGGTTGCATTTCGAATCACTATAGTTTGACGATTCCTGTCTATTTGCTAGAACGGCGACGTGAGGCCGATCTGTCGCAGACGGGTGCACTTCGTTACCTGATACGACTCTATCCAGAGTGTTAGGTGTTTTACTTTCGCAGGCAGGATTGGGGCGAAACCGGACGAAAGTAATAAGTAAAGCTAAACAAATAACAACAATGACTAGGAACAATGCAGCTCCCAGGCTCGCTATCTGCGCATTTCCAAGTGAAGCCATTCCGGCCGCCATCTGTGTTACGTGCACCGTGAAGTTTGCTTCTGCACTGCCACCCTTATTGTCTGCCACGCAGTAGAATTCGTTCGAATCGGTCTCTTGGGTATTTGTTATTATTAAAATAGACTTTCTTTTTGCCTCACCGTCTTCAAAAATATATATCCTTTGATGCGAGTTAAAGTTAGTTCCATTCTGGAGCAACCTACCATTCCAGTACCAATTGATATTGGCACTGGGTATAGCTTCTGTTCTACAAATGATGGTAGCGTTATCGCCTACAGTGGCTTCTACGTTACGATTTATTGGCAATATTTCCGGCTTGCAAGCGAACTCTTCTATATGTAACTCGGAAAATGGTCGATTGGCCAGTCTAGTCGGTGCCGAACAACTGGGAGTCGATAGCAATTTGTGTTTCGCTAACCACGACTTTAGTTCACGTAGGCGACAATCACATGTCCAGGGGTTATCGGACAAGTCGATCGCTCTCAATTTCTCTAATTTTTCTAAAGAACTTAAAGGTAAATCACGAAGTTTGTTACGATTGAGCTTCAATGATTCTAGTGAAGACAAATTTCTAAACGCGTCGGCGGCTATCTCTCTGATGTCACATTTGGACAAATCTAGTTTAACGACACTGTCGAGATTGCTCAATGCGTCTGAATGGACCTTCGATATCGGGTTCTGCGCTAAAGTGAGGTCTCTGAGAAACGGAGCATCCTTGAAACTGTTCGAAGGTATTTGTGTTAAAAGATTGTGCGACAGATCTAATTCTACCAAATTAGTCAATCCCTTAAAAGCTCGGTCGTTTATTTGGCCAATATTGCAGCTGCGCAGGTATACTCTTTGCAAATTAACGAGGCCCGTCTTGGCGAAGGCTTCTTGAGGCAGTATTTGAAGGTTATTTCCTGAAAGGTCAAGTACTTGCGTGGCGGGGTCCACGGGCTGAGGCACCGTGATGAGAGCCCGGTCCACGCACTCCACCGTCTGCTTGCCGCCCTTCCATTTGCAGGCGCACACCGCCGGGCAAGATCCAGGAGGCGCGACACCGGCCAAAGTCATTTCCCACACCATTACACTCATCGTCACTATGAACCACCTCATTTTGGTTATGATTTAATCCAATCTCAAATCACTGTATCATTTCTTTCACTGACCGCCTCACTCGTGTCTCATAACGGACCACTCATATAGTTACAAAACAATTTTATCAACACGTCGATTTCGTATGGCGGTATCGAATCACATCACTACTCGAGAAAGTTGGAAAACGGTACATGTCGGCACGTTGCACACCCGCGACGGCTATGAATCAACTGAAAGGGAAGGATCGTCGGCTCGTCTCGGCGAGGAGACCGCGCGCATGCGCCTCGCCCTCGCCCCGCGCCCCGCTCTGCGGCGCTCCTTTGCCGCCGAGTAGAGGAGCCCCACTCGAAGCCGATCGTCGAAAGAATTCCAAAAATATAATTTTCTACCTGACTGCGACCGCATCCGACGATCCCGCTCACAGGGCCGTCACGTTCATTCATAAAATACCTGGTCGTCAGCGGCCCAAGAGCCACACGCACAATGCCGAATACCGATAGCCGCACGACAATGCCATGGCACCTCACAAATACATTGCTCCGGTGCGGTTCTTATACAAAACATATCCCTTATCTTTTTGTTGAGATCACGTTCGTCGGGCTCGGGTGTCAGGTAGACGTGGAGGACTAATTTCATTGTAAATAAGCCGGCCGTTGAGACGATAGTAGCATTAAGGTTTACAATAAACAGGATGCGTCAACAATGACTTACGACAATTTCATTCATAATTTTCGCCTGACGAAATACGTTTTGCCTGACCATTAGTCCCAAAATAACAATTACAATTACCTACAAAGTAAACCTCCCGTTACCCTTATTTCGAGCTTTTGTACTTGGTTGACTTTATTTGATAAGTTCTATTATTGTAAAACTTTACATTTTAATTATGTTTGTACATAGACACTATATTATAAATTATAATATTAAAACAGTAATAATATTTATTAATGTCTTTGAGATTTGTTTAAGTTTTTATTATAAGGGCCACCTTAAAATGTATCAAGCACTCAAACACCTACTAATCATCTCTCATTCAAGCATTCATATCTCTAAATCATTTGTCGTAAATATCAACATCCGCACATCGACAAATACATAATGAAGTGCAGATGTCAAAACTAGAGTGCGTCTTTAGTCGAGAGCCCTTAAAGGCTGATTATAAAATTAACCGGTAAGGTTGGCACGCGGCTGGCACGCTCCCACATATGGCACTCGGGTTAGTTTCAGTATGCCCTTACGGAATATGGAGGGAATAAAATTGTATAATCAATTATTTGGAAGTTCTTTTTTCTTCAATTAATTACGGAATCGATGTTACTCGCTCATAAGGATGGTTACACAGTTACAGCTTTACAGACTGTACTTCATCCACCTTTTTGTATGTTATTAAATTAACAAAAAAGCACAATTTACGTCTAATATACCTCTACATCAATGTTAAGATATTCTCAACAATATTAGAGGTTATAAGATTCGTTAATTTAGTTACGGATAACACTCGCGGTAGTTTCAAAAATCTTTTTGTACGTGTTCTATAATACGATGCAAAACAGTACAAGAGTATAACGAAATGTACATTGAGAAACGGTGCAATAACTGTATTGCACCGTTTCTCAAGAGTGTAATGAAACTAGCCCTGTCACTGGACTGGAGTGCGCACTACGCACTACGCACTCCAGTGAGTGCGTAGTGCGTGCTTCAGTCAGCTGGCAGGCACCTGGCGCCGGGTGCAGGGCTTCAAGGTGCCTCCTGCCTCTAGCTCGTCTCTTGTCGCCTCCGCTCTGCCAACTGTACCGAGCTCAATACATAGAGAAACGGTGCAATACGGTACAAGAGTGAAATGAAACTAGCCCTGTCACTGGAGTGCGTAGTGCGTGCTTCAGTCAGCTGGCAGGCACCTGGCGCCGGGTGCAGGGCTTCAAATTGCCTCCTGCCTCTAGCTCGTCCCCTTGTCGCCTCCCTCTGCCAACTGTCGCGAGCTCAATACATTGAGAAACGGTGCAATACGGTACAAGAGTGTAATGAAACTAGCCCTGTCACTGGAGTGCGTAGTGCGTGCTTCAGTCAGCTGGCAGGCACCTGGCGCCGGGTGCAGGGCTTCAAGGTACCTCCTACCTCTAGCTCGTCCCCTTGTCGCCTCCGCTCTACCAACTGTCGCGAGCTCAATACATTGAGAAACGGTGCAATGCGGTACAAGAGTGTCATGAAACTAGCCCTGTCACTGGAGTGCGTAGTGCGTGCTTCAGTCAGCTGGCAGGCACCTGGCGCCGGGTGCAGGGCTTCAAGGTGCCTCCTGCCTCTAGCTCGTCCCCTTGTCGCCTCCGCTCTACCAACTGTCGCGAGCTCAATACATTGAGAAACGGTGCTATACAGTACAAGAGTGAAATGAAACTAGCCCTGTCACTGGAGTGCGTAGTGCGTGCTTCAGTCAGCTGGCAGGCACCTGGCGCCGGGTGCAGGGCTTCAAGGTGCCTCCTGCCTCTAGCTCGTCCCCTTGTCGCCTCCGCTCTACCAACTGTCGCGAGCACCGAATACATTTAGCGGGAGAACGGTCTTCATAAACTTCCAAACGAATAAATTGTATTTAAAGACTTTCCATCTAAGAATTTTGTTGTCGTGGCGAAGTCAAAACTCCACATCGATCTCCGGAGCAGAGATTTTATGAAATTCAATTGATGGATTTTTACCTCGCTTATCACTCTACTAGCTCTTAAAGCATTTGCGACCCGTAACCGTAATACCTGCTGAAGGTCTGCGGTTCCTACGATACGGTATGGTAGTGAGTATCCGGCTTAATCTTAACGAATAAAAAAGTACTGTAATGTAAGCAGCTACTAAGTTTTCTGAATATACGGAACTTATAGTAAGCCCACTCGCTTGTACACACACACGCATTCAAACACATGCTCCTCACAACACGATTACCACGATGCGATTCAAGTGTTTTGTGTAGACGAGTGTGTGCATGTGCGAGTATGCAAACAAGCGCGTAAGTGAACAGAGAACTCATTTCGAATATTTTTTTCTGAGCGTAATCACACATTGTATGTGTTTATGTCACTGTTGCGCTCGCAATTTTGTTTTAATCCTCTCTGTATGATCGAGTAACATCATATTAGTTCTGATCCAAAATCTTATAATGGCCGATCTAATCTTGTAAGTAATTTTTGCTCGCTATCTCTACTAAGGCTTCGAGCTTTCTAATAAAATTATGTGCACCACTTAACGCTAGCGCCGACACTCCCCATACGGTAATGACTTCAGAGGAGGCGCAAAATGTTCGAATAATCTTATTAGGCCCCTATGATCTTATGTAACTCGACTAATTTTACCGTTTAACTAATTACATTTGTAGTGAATTTAATATAATTTTATGAGCAAAAATTTTATATTATCTTAAGGAACTTATTTACAAATTAGCCCATATTAGCTCTATATTTAAAAGTTATAGGACATATATCCATCATCATCATCAGATCAGCCCACATTTATTGTCCACTACTAGACATAGGTCTCACCCACGGCACGCCACTCAACTCGGTCCTCCGTCTTTCTCCAAGCAAATGAATGGCAAGCACAATATGAATTAATTTTGCATGATTATAACAGGGAATTACCATGTTATAACTCTATTACGGGAACGTGAAAGTTTATGCAACTCCAATTATAAATTTCAAACAAAATCTGAGATGAATGAACAAAAAAAATAACAAATCTTTGGTCAACATTTGTACGATCTCAAAACAGTTGGATCATTTTATAATCATAACACTGAATGAAGTGAACCAGACGGATAATATTTTTATCAAACTTCAAATAAAGATTAATTCAATATGTATACCGCTGAAAAGTAGCTTTGGGTTATTCCAGCGTTTAAGCTTTCTACATCTTCGTCCACAAACCAAATTTCAATTCAATTGGTTCAGCTGTTTATTACATAAAGAGATAACACAGATACACAGATCCATGCTTTTAGTATTAATATGAAATAGGAATAATATGTGGCAAATGCCTTAATTGAAAAGAAAAGGGACAAAACTATAGCTATTTATAACATGGCACGGTATTGTTAAATAATGTGCGTGCGTGCGTGCGTGCGTGCGTGCGTGCGTGCGTGCGTGCGTGCGTGTGTGTGTGTGTGTGTATTTTGTTTAATGTGTTTTCTTTCTTTCTTTCTTAAATATGTATTTTTTCCGTAACTTTGGTTCCTCCTATTACTTTACAGCGGGTAAAACCTCTAGACACAGCTAGTCCAGTCTATAAATGTAGTAGTGTACTTATTTAACGGAATAACATTTGCTAGCACTGCACGTCTTCCATTTTCCGCGATACTTCTCGATATATCTCCGCTATTGTAGATAAAAATACCCCGGGTATCGGCTGCAATAAAATATGCATCAGCGGTATAGTTTCCAGAGCTGAGAGACTTAATAATTAACTGTTGTTTCATATTCATTACTGATTTCAGGAATAAAATAAGATTCTTATTTTGATGAGTAACTTTATATAAAACTACAACTGTACTTTATATTTTTGTGTGAAGCGAGCGTACGGTATCCACGGTATCGCTGGAAGGATGAGGTCGAGCAGGACCTGAGCAGTCTCCACGTGGAAGAATGGCGGGAGGTGGCGCAGGACAGACCGAGTTGGAGAGACTTATTATCGGATGCCAAAACCCACTTTGGGTTCTCGCGCCAACCCAGTAAGTAACTTTATATTAATTAAAAGTCGTCTGTCGATTTTTAACCCCCGCCCCGACGCAAAAACGATGGGGTGTTATAAGTTTGACGTGCCTGCCTGTCTGTGTGTGTGTGTCTGTCTGTGGCATCGTAGCCCCCGAACGAATGAACGGATTTTGATCTAGTTTTTTTGTTTGAAAGTAGAGTTAGTCAAGAGTCAAGAGTGTTCTTAGCCATGTTTGATGGATATCAATCCAAGATGGCCGCCGCTACAAAATGGCGGATTATTTTTTTAAACGGTTTTATTTAGCTTACTCCGTTTGTTTTATTATTCTTTTTTTTTCATTTTTCTTTTTTCTTGGGTCAAATTTAGTAATTGAAATTTGACCCTCTTCCTGTCAACCGATTGATCTGAAATTTAGTATACGCTTTTGGTTCTGGTGACAATACAATTATGTGTATTCAAAATTACTGTAAATCCAAGATGGCCGCCGCTACAAAATGGCGGATAACACATGTTTTTTTAATCCAAGCAATATGGGTATCAAATGAAAGGGCTTGATAAGTAGAATACAGTACACTATACAAAATAAAAATCCAAGATGGCCGCCGCTACAAAATGGCGGATAACCAATTTTTTTAATGTCATCAATATGGGTATCAAATAAAATGGCTTGACAAGTAGAATACAGTGTACTAAAAAGCTTTAAAATAAAAAAGGTAAAAAAAAGTTTTTAAGTTACACGGTTTTATTGTAAACATGTACAACACGTACAACGTTTATTGTAAACGTGTACATGTTCTAAATCTAATGAACATTTGAACTGAAAATTGTAAATATTTGACGTGCCTCACGATTTTATTTTTTAGCTTTTAGTACATGTTTACAATAAAACCGTTTAACTTAAAAACTTTTTTTACCTTTTTTATTCTTCTACACCCCCCTCAATATGGGTATCAAATGAAAGGGCTTAACGAGTAGAATACACCGCACTATAATAAATTCAAAATCCAAGATGACCGCCACCACAAAATGGCGAATTTCATATTTTTAAAAGCGTTGCGTTGGGGGTTTTTTAATTTTTTTTTAATCTAAATCTCTTGTATAATCCATTAAGTTTTGGAAGCGATGGTGGTCAAGGATTTATTTGGTGAGTTATGCGGAGGTGTTTTCGTATTCATGATCACCAGAGACCGGAAACCACAGCTTATCCCTTCTTCTAAAGAAAACGTGACTTTATGACTAATACAATAAACATAATGTATTAATTCTAACTACTAAAATGTAAAATTAATGTTAAATTTCACACACAGATTTTGTGACGTAGACACTAGACACCCGTTAAGAAAATAAGAAATACTCTCGCTTCTACGTCAAATCTTTTCAAATCATATTCAAATACCGGGGGTAGACTTCCTTTGCAGGAGGTCGTCTAGGTGGGTACCCCAACAGTGCCAGTTATTCTACCGCCTGAGCAGTGATGTGCAAACATCACTGTGCTCCGGTAGGAGGGCACTGTAGCTAGTGAAATTACTGGGCTAAAGAGTCTTAACATCTCATGACTCTTGAGTAAGAAGCGTTGGTGCGGTGCTCCTAGAATTTCACATAATTGTGAAATCCTAGGTAACACTGTACTGATTATGGGCAGCCGTTATCTCTTAACATCAGGAGAGCGTCTTGATCGTCTTCTACTTCATCACATAAAAAAAAAAAAAAATCTTTGTTAACACAGCCATTGTTACCTTGTAATCTACTAATTTTAATTGTTCGCTTATTATCACTTCAATATACAATGACATACATTATGAGTTGTTCCTAAACATTGATCGTGAGTGGTGAGTGGGCAAGTACAATGAACTCACAAATACATATAACATGTTACATCAAAGATAATATCAAAGACTTCAGTTCAAGGTTGTATTGGGGAGGGAAATGAATATAAGTTTGGAACACAAATGATTGTTATGAAAGCAGACGTGGCGCTACAGGTATAAAACTGAGGCCACGTACAGTTACGTAGTACCATAAAATATATTAGTGCTTAAACATAATATAATATGTAAAAAATTTGGTAAATGCGGTACTGGCGTTTATATGGTCCGCTTCAATTAGGCCCAGGGCACAATTTTACTTCGGCGCGAGTCGACGCGGCAATCTACACTTTCCGATCCAACAGGCCCAAGTTTGGCATAGCAACACTTAAAATACTTTTTATTAGGGGGTTAGACGAGCTCTAATCACTTCTGACTAACGCTAAAAGGTTCTGGGATTATAGTCGTTATCGTTCGTTTTTCCACTACTGTTATCTCAGTACAATTTTTAGCGTTAGCTACAAGCTTTTGTAAACTGGCGCTTGTCTAACCTCCCTGTCCCTCTAGCCAAGCGTCAAGCCCTTATGGCTATCGCAAAAAATACTAGTATGACAGTCGTTTGCCAAATAAATAATACAAGATACACATTGATTAACCTGTGAGACCCGACTATCGTATACTTATAAGATCTGTAGACGTAGGCGGCTGTCGTTACGTAACGATGGAAACCTTTAATGTATCTTGGCGAAAAACCCCCAGATCTCAGTTTTAAGCGCGTCGTCTACCTTAATTTCCATCATCTATACTTCAGAATTAGATTGTGCGCGTGTATTGTATGGTGTAAGTAGTATGTGCAATTGAAAGCTTAATGATCAACATAAACTTGGTTACAGATCTCAAACAACGGCAATAGTTACTGTTGGAAACTTAGATCACAAGATCAAGTGCCGCCCGTACCGAAACCCCAAATTACTTGTTCCAAACTACATATAGGAAGCCCACTGCTTTACTTTCCTGTGAATTTGTTTACTTGGTTGCAGTTATACGTAAAAATTATGTTCCTGTACCCATTGGTATTTTTTAAATAAAAATGTAAAATTCATAATCTTTTAGGATGTTCGGTGTCATGGACAAAAAACACGGAGATAAGTATAAAACTTATTAAATAGGCACTTCTGGGTTTCGTATCGAAAATTAATTATTAAGGCTGACCCCGACAATGGGCGTAATGTCAATGTAATATGTCGTGGATAGCCTAAACGATCAGCCTCTCAAGTCTAGAGCCTAACGCTTGAGGCTAAACACTAAAAAATGTAATGGTTGTGTAACAACACTGTCATACCAGTATTTTTTAAGCGATACCTATTACAAGCGTTCTGCGTTTGGATAAAGCATCATATAATATCCCAACCAGCAAAAGAGTCTTGTTACTTCTTCATCCCGCAAAGACTTTATTGAAATTAATAAATATAGCAATACTTATAACAAGACTATATTACTGGTTAGGATGATTCCTCATATTTGTAAGAACTACCTACTGGAACTCTATTTGTAAGAACTACTCATTCATTATTTCTAAGAATACAAAACTCCAATAAAATAATAGATTCAACAACTCTCCCTATAAAAGAGGTGAGAAAATAAGGTCATAATCTGTACGTACATAATACATATCCGATAAGGCTACCTATGTAATATATTATGACAATAATATGAGTGTAACCCGCGATAAAAATCCGATTGTATTGACTGAAGCGTAGAAATACGTAGTTTAGTGAAGTCAAAGCAAGGTTGGGGGAACGGGAGTGGGGGTGTATGTAACTTGTAACTATTTAGGGGTATATACGCCCCTATCGTGTACGCCAGTACCGCTGCGTTCCGTTCACATAAACTCCTGAAAGAAACTTGCTTTATTTTAAACTGGATGTCTTTAAGCTTTATAAGGATGTTGAAAGAGCATGAATACACAAATTTATACAATCTTCTTCTAAACATAAAAGGGAAACGTTTTAAATATAACACAAACGATTGTATATTTGGGCGAAGCTTCGATTAAAGCTAGATACATAATCTTACTAATATTATAAACGTCAAAGTTTGTAAGAATGGATGTCTGGATGTCTGGATGTGTGTTTGTTACTCTTTCACGCCTAAACAGGTGGACCGATTGAGCTGAAATTTTGTATAGAGATAGCTAAGACCCTAGAATAACACATAAACTACATAAATACTGCGGGTAAAACCGCTGGGCGCAGCTAGTATATTATAAAGGCGAAGGTGTGTGTATGTGTTAATTTGTTTGTTTCTTCTTCACGCCAAGGTAAATTTTGTTATGTAAGTACATTATAACCCCCACACTCCACAACCCCCGCAAAAAAGACACAGGCTACATTTCAGCGTGTAAATCCTCTGAAAGCAGTTGTAATAAGTGTAACCCACGACAAAAAGGCTGAAGCTCGTACTGACCATCTGAGGTGACTTTTTTCCTCAAAAATATAATGCACATTCATTTTTGTCCAGTGTCACGTAGTTTGTGGTGATTATTTTATTATTCAGCACAACGCCAGGACTAACTTAATGTCATGGCAGCATTTTCTACCAGCAGCTGGAAAATAGACAAGAAAAGGACGCGTGATTTCTCTATGGGTACCTTTTTGCAGGACTAGTGTATTATTTACATAATGTTAAGTATTAAAGCTAAACTTTGAAATAAATATACACAGTTTTTCGTATTAATTTCGAAGCCCCTGTGGAGCAATGATCGTAATCTAGGCTTGTATCAAGGAAGACCTGGGTGGAATTATTTGAGTGAGGCAACATCTTCGCATCTACCATGTCTCAATAGGCACGTAAAACTGTGGGTTACAGCTGCTTTATAATATACTCGTATATAAGGGAAACATATAAGTTGGCCACCTAACCAATTATTGTGATTGTCATTTATTTAATACTAACAGTGAAGCTTACATATTCAGTTGTAGTAAAAAAGGGATTATAAAGGAGTTTAAGAATAAACCCCAATTATTACATTCAATGCAAAATCTGTTTTTTAGAACTTAAACAGAAATTGTTCATTTCATTAATTTTCCTCCTACCACTGGCTTATCAATGTCTATTACGTATACTCAAATAATCAAACCTCCCGGGACCAGCTCAAGAAGGCTGCGAAAAACTTCAAAAGAGGCAATTGAGAGCAGTTCATGTACCGAAATGAAAATTCCTAATGAGGTCATTAAACTCGTTTCAAATTTGTTGGGTAGGTATTAACCGCTTAGCTAAATAGCTAATTGCGTTTAAAATATCGCCCGAATTCACATCTGTACATTTTATTTTTTTACTGAGCTTCTTAATGACCGCAGCGTCGTCGGTCGGCAATAATTAACAGTTAAACGAGCGTCCCAATTTAATGATTATGAGCTAGTTCCGGTGGTCAGAGCCCCCGTCGCTCGCTATTCGCAGGACCTTCAATTTAGACAGTTTTGCGCTTTGAAGGACGAAATAATTAGAGAGCGTGATGTTCGCCACAATTGATATGCAGATGTTATGACTCAAGTTCGAATATAAAGATCGAACTAATATTTTCTTTTAGAAGCTCAATACGACAGACATGCTTATTTTTTTTTATACAACGAAGTAAGAAGACGAGCAAGACGCTCTCCTGATGGTAAGAGATAACGCTGCCCATAATTAGTACAGTGCTACCCAGTATTTTACAAAGGTTAAATTCTGGATGCACTGCGCCAACGCTTCTTACTTAAGAGTCATAACATGTTAAGACACACACAGTAATTTCACTAGCCACAGTGCCCTCCTACCGAAGCACAGTAATGTTTGCACACCACTGCTCAGGCGGTAGAATAACTGGCACTGTTGGGGTACCCACCTCCTGCAAAGGAAATGTCTACCCCCGGTATTATTGTGCCCTAGAAATATCAATACGAAAATACATAGTATGTAAATAAATAATATACCTTCATTTAAAAATTTCAAAACTAAGAGAATATAAAGTTATAAATAACTTTCGTAAGTCCTGTAACGTGGGCGCCAAAATAGATCATTGGGTAATGGTAGAAGCAACACTTGCCCTGAATTAATTCTTCTATAATTATAATAAGTCCTGAACTTTGAAGCGACAGACTCTACGACTTTCCTCCCACACTCATAACACCTACGAAAGTCGCAATTTAAGTTGTAAATTCATTTAATGAACAGTACAATCGATGTCTCAATACTTCCATAATATTTCATTATATAAATGTTATCAAGCAAGCGAGAGAATATCGCGATAGCCCGTCCCGGATCCATTAAGGCTTAATAACTGCCGTTCGACTCACACCGTTCTAAATTTCAACATCGGCGCATGCTAAGGATAATCTGAATAAGGAGGCAATTTTAGAGCACCCTATTTCAGATCTGAGGGCAACTGCCACGATAAGGTCGGGTAATGGCGGCACTCGGTAAATTAAAAAGCACGGTCCGTCCGACTTCGACCTCGCCCGACGCGTGGAATTGTGCCGGCCATTTGCATTTTCCTGTATGAGAGTAGGAACCTATTAAACGTTAGGTGCCACCCACATACTCAATATTAACGATTTTTCGAGACACGGCCCTTTTCTCATTGAGGATATTGCCACTCTTCACGTCATCACAAAAAGATGAAAACGATGACACGGGCGGACTTAATACCGAAATTAGCACCCTTTTGTATAACGGCTGCACTAATTTAGCACTATTGTGCGGCTCAGCTAACTATTCTTCTTGTCCAGTTAACGCAAAGTGACCCATAAACTCTCTTTCTCTACATCTCGTAAAAGTTTTTGTTTTATTTTGTGCTGGAGCATCAACGGTATCTTAAATTGTTATTTTGCGACTCGACTCGCGGTAGAATTCCTTAAAAATCACAGCTTTTAACAGTACTGTAGCCGGTAAGAACGAAATGGACTCTTTTATGTTTTTAACTCAGGTATATACTGATTTAATGGACGCAGACTCTTTTAAAATCTTAGGTCTTTAGTTACAATTTTACTCGTGGGTATTCTTTATTTAATATCTCTTGCGTTGGGTATAGAAACATAAATGTTTTTCTGCTAGATTGCCTAATATATAAATCTACATTTTCAATGTAATATGTGTGTAATATATTTTCTTGAGAGCAATGTTCACAAAGTTCATCCGATAGAACTTTTCAACAAATAACAATGTCTTATGAGTTTTGCATGTCCTAGTTGTGGATCAAGGAATATATGCTCGCCCTTAAAGCCAAGATTAAGTACAATGTACATCGATAGGTATATAATATATTAGATTGTATTATAATGTGACTATATATATGTACTCGTACATAAACCATCTAGATTTAAACCCTATCACTACAGCTCCCGATAAGGACAAAAGGATTAGATTAATCAAACTCCTCTTTAAACCACACAGCGAAAAAGCTATTTAGAACAATTTTATCGACGGAATGGCTAAACTTCACAGACCTTTTCATTATACTAAGTACTATGAAGGTTTCTATTCCGTTCTTACTGGAAACATAGAGGCGGACCTTTTTCGGGTCGTGTGCGTGTTGGTATCACAATATTAGAGGTATTTTTAATTTGCTGCTTCAGTATTTAGCACATTGCGGTTACTTCGTGAGCTAGAGTAGTTTTCGTTTAGTTTCGGGCGACCGGGTGTATTATAGTGGACACATTCTAACAACTACCTCTATTATAGAAATGTTCATTCGAGGCAGGTAGCAAAGTAAATAATGTTACCAAAAATTGTAACGCAATGTTCGCAAAATGAAGCTCTGCGTTTAGTTTGTAAAGGAGCGGACGTGTCGACTGCGCTCCACCGCGCGATCTACGAAGGCATTTCTATACTTAAGCAAGCACGGAATACGTCGCGATTGTTTGCTATTCTCATTGCGAACAAAAGCAGAGCCGACGAGGGGCACAAAACCACCATCCTTCACATCACGTCACGTATTTATAATCCCGCATTCGCTTCCTGCTTTTTGTTGAATTTCGTAAAAGGAATTCGGAATTTGCAAAAGGAATCGTTCGAGGGCTTCGGATAATTTAATGATGAATTGCTTGCTCTCGCAGGTAATGTTCATTGTTCCTAATTATTTTACGTTCTATATATTTACCCACCACATACCTTCATTATACGCGATACCAAAAAGCTGTAATGGTAAGTTGAATGTTTGTAATATTTTATGATAATAGGCAATAATGAATATGGAATCAGGTGTATATGATCTCTTGCCAAGTCAAAAAGAAATACCTACACTAAATAATACGTAAGCCTTCGCTTTATTTTGTGGCGCTTACTTAGAAGTTTACTTCAGTAAGTCTTACAACTTTTTTCTTATGCCCTAATGATACGTCACTTTATAAAAAAAAATAATTAAAAAATATTTAATCGCCTGCAATACACAACGGCGAGATGCATGTTTTATTAAATTTGTGTTGAGTTTAACTCAAATCTTGAAAATGCAACTGGTTTTAAAGAAACTTGCAATTAGTTGTAAGTCAGAGATATAAAATATATATATATATATATATATATCTCTGTCTTTATATTATACATATATAATATATATAATACGACATACAAACATACGCTTATGAAATATTGTTTGTGTTTGAAGACTTAAATATATATAATACTTAAATATCTCGCAGATTCAATAATATTCAGTCATACCTACATAATATCGAATTGATGTAACCTTTTTTAATTCGGTTAATAAGGACTGATTACATGCGAGAACGGATCTGTCTAATTCTAGTCTAATTCTCAATATATACTGATTGATGCATAGTCCCTACAGTAGCCACAAGACCAATTGCACTTTCCACAGTCAAAAGCTCTCCAAAGCTCCATCTATGCATACGCTTTCAACCAAACCGTATAGAAGGTAATAAGTGGCGCCGCCCGCGTGCATTAGTACTCTTAGCGTCCCATTAAGCGCATGCCAGTGAAGACAATGTGCATATTTAACAAATAGTTCAGTCGCGGTCAGCGCTGGATAGTTCGCAAATTGTACGTAAGTGAACTTCCGACTGGTCCGCAATCGCCACACTCCCACCCGTGAACAAACAATGTTATGTAGCCACGTCGGACCTACCCGCGCGAGTAATGTGCATTCTTTTGTTCTACACTATTTTATATTTTTATTCTTCAGCTGGATTTTTGTCGCCAGTTACAAATAGAGTGTGCCACTGAAAAAGGAACTAAAAATAACAAATGCCGACGGCTGCAAACTTGTATGCGCCAAGCGCGTAACTATAGGTGTGAGCAAGATATATGACACATTATTTAAATCTTAAAAAGGTCTGGAAATCCCTAGTTTCGGTATCTGCGTCATTGAGTAATAAATGTATCATCTTCTCCATCAGTCGTTCTAACATCACAGCCCCCGTAGCACATTTCGACATTGACATAAGACTAGCAACTCCCGTACTACTTTTAAGAGTAATTGACGTTTGTAGAGCATAATGAGATTGAGATTAGCTACAAATTGTATGCAATGACAGCGCGCGCAGCAAAAGTAGCGTCTTGATATATGTATGTATATCAATTTAGTCTTGACAGTGGGACGGGAGTTGCTAGTCTTATGTCAATGTCGAAATGTGCTACGGGGGCATTTTCTGACTTTAGGTTCATCTCACATTTGGCGTACGCAACTCGAGCGTTTCACACTCTTGAGCGGATGACTGGTGACACGGTCGCATCGACACTACAATAATGATCGTCGCGATTTGCCAAGTAACGACTTACCTTAGTTAACGACTCGCTCAAAAGAGTCGCGATATATAAACCTCATCAGGTCAGACCGTATACCCCGACTCCCGACGCATCAAATGTTAACAGCCGAACTACAAATTTACCCAAACTCAATATTTATCTCCGCCAAAAAGTAAACACTCCTGACTGTTTCACGCAGCAACTTGTTAAGACTGCTTGGAGAGCCTTCAAATCATTAACTGCGCTCATCTATCATGCCCACATCTACACTTTATGAAAAAACTTTCAAACTGGGGGAATAAAATGACGTTAAAATTTCAGAGCGCCCCAAATATTTATGAGCTATTAAGCGCTAATTTCGTAATTACTACCGCTCGCCCAACCAAAATATCAATAATTTGGTACTAAATTTATCAGCCATAAAAACCGGACGTCCTGCTGGGTTTATAATCAAATTACTATCAAACTATTTATTATACCTGATGGATTCACCGGAAAAATTAGGTAGGTACCTATAGGGGTGGTTGACTTTTAATGAAAAAAGCAGATTTTTCAAAATTTCAAAGTACCTAAGCTTGCAGTACGCGTCGACATAGACTGACACCGCAATGCCTATTCCTATTGAAGACTATAATAGGCGGCGCGGCGATAACCACTTATAATAATCAGGCGGTCCGTAGAGATATCTTAATAAAAAGTTATATATAAATTTTACAAAAAAATATAATACAACCCACTTTAAGTTCGTACGTTCAATAAGCAAAGATAAGCCGCATGTTTGAGTTTATAACCTAAAATAACCTAAAAACCACTGAACTGATTCCGATAAAATTTAAATGCAGTCCCATTAAACAAAAAATAATGTACACCTATCTTTTCGAACAAAAAATATTTTTTAAGTCGAAGTTCAGACTTCTTTGTAAAGATACAAAAAATGTGGTGAACCTTTATCTTTTCAAAGTGGTAAAAATGTCAATTAAGGAGCAAAACCAACAGTGTACACGAGGAGGTCAATGAAATTGAATTCATAATTTGTTGGGCACCAAATCAGCAGTCAGCTATAATAGTTGGCTCTTTCCTAAATTGGCGTGGAGCGCTAGTTTATGAACGTAAATGAGATCGTGACCCACAGGACATTTAACCTCACCTCGGAGATACGACTTAGGCCGCTATCCCACTAGAGTTTCACGAGCGTTTGTAAAACAAATACTACTGTAGAATAACAAACGTCTGCATGGCGACGACGTTGCGCAGATATGATGTTGACTTAGCCAGTTTCCAAAGGCAAGCAATCACGAAGCTTTGATTTCAAAGCTTAAAAATTGGACTTTTATTTTACAGTTTTTTTCTACAAATGCAACGTAATAGTAATGTTACGAATTACGAAGTCTCATCTTTAATGCTCTCCACTAAAACCCTCGTCACTCGCGACGTCATTGGCGAAACGTAAACGTTGTAAAACGCCGGTGGAATAGCGGCCTTGAGCTTCGTTAGAGGAAGCTGGCATTCGGCATGCCCATACTAGGTCATGAAACTTTTTATGTGGCTACGTCCAACTGACGGAAACAGATTTTTGCACACAGCTTTTTATCTATGTGCCACAAAATTGTTGGCTTTTTTAATCTTGTGGCTCGTTGTCTTTTGTGTCACAACGCTGCCTGGCTAATTTTATTGTTTTAATACCAGCTGCGTCTAGTGGCTTTACCCGCTGAAAAGTAGCCAATGTTTTATTCCAGAGTCATAGTTCTATCTACATACTCGTATGTACTAAATTTCATCTCAAGAGGTGTAGCCGTTTAAGCTTGAAGAAATACCGAACAAACACCAACTTTTATAATATTTGTAGGAAATAAAGTGTTTTAAAAGGTGTAGACAATACGGAAGGTGTTGTATCTATCTATCAAACATAGAACTGATGCACAAACGACTTCCTGTTTTCGATGTCCTTTACAATATAAAGATTCAGCTTATCAGTTAATTTGTTATTATCGTGTGGTCCAGTGTATTAAATAGACATACATCTGCATAAGTTTTACTACGGTATACTTTACTTTATTCGGACTTTAGCCGAAACGTATACAAATATACATTTTCGGGCAACAAAGTATATTCTTTGGTTGTAATGTGAGATGCGATTTAAAATATAACAGAATTATCAACTTAGAGCTAATCTCTGAATGAAGAGGAGAGATACAAGAGTCACTAGATCTCAGTGAATCATTAAGTTGCATCATACATCAGAATATTGCAGCTAGCGAAATTAGTCATAGGACATTACAAGACCTTATTACCAATGTCAATTGTTGAGTCATATTTTCATACACAAAATTTTATTATTCACTAGACAACCATTTTTAAATTGCACTTATCAGTTAAACAAAATGTTCTGTAATTTGTCAAGTTCTAAGTGCAATTTCAAAATAGTCGAAATTTGCCGGCCTACGTATTTAAACGGACCGTTTAAACGGTATTGTAGGACAAGTTGGAACATGTTAACAGACAACCTTGAGTTTAACACCTAAACTGTGACGTGATAAGGAAACTTGAAGGGTGTACCTGTAGTTGTACTATGAAGTATTCTGTGCCTGGAGTATTCAATAGCTGCGCCTCACTGCCTACTTTGGGACGGATGTTACCAGTATTATAGTCATATTGGGTTCGTTGACATCGATTTAAAAAATCTGAGCATCTCAGGTCTGTGTAGAAGGGAAATAAAGCGGCGTTTTGTGCATACAAACGTACCTACTTTTGTATTGATTATTATGATTTACACTGAGTACACATAGAGTTATCGGTATATAGAGGCACATACTTTTCATGAACATGAAACGGCTTTTTACTTTTTGGTGCTGTCTGTACAAAAATCAAATGTTCTTAAGAACAATTGATTTTTGTTGGCTTAAAGTTAATATTAGTACCAGTGCAAATTAGACAATACTCTTATCTAATAATAGAGCTATGAATAACACAATTTTCATTTTCTATTAGCCATGATATTGCTAAGTGGCACCTAAGCACAGACAGAGCTTTTATCAGAAAGGTGATTATTGTCATCTTATTTATTTATTTTTATCATAGGAACCAACCTCTGTGGCGCGGTGGGCTAATACCCGCCTGCAACGCAGAAGGTTGCGGGTTCGATTCCCGTATGGGACAAATGTTTGTGTGTCCACAGATATTTGTTTCCGGTCTGGGTGGCTCTCTGTATCTATTACAATAATTATGTATTTACAAAAAAAGTATATAAGTATTATATCCGTTATTCTTACCACCATTAAGTTGCTTAGCTTGGGGTTAGGTGGCGCTTTGTGAAATGTCCTGAAATATATTTATATTTAAATACAAACCTATTTTTTAGTTCAACAACTTTATACTCGTACGTTCAACGCTCTACAGCGCAGTCCATAAATGCAATAATCCTCAGTAATTCCCACGTGACCACGGCTACTTGGTGTATGCTGTATGACACAATTGGTTTGCCCATTCCATACGATAATATTATGTAACCTCTTTGACAATAACATATACGATTGGGATTGATTGAACTAAAAAAATTATGATAAGCAATTCTATTTGTTCTTGTGATAGTAGCAAACAAACTTAAACCTAGTTACTACAAAACGCGGTCTTACTTACTACTGATGATAGAATAGTACCTACTGATAGTACTGGGATTAGTTAACCATAATAACTAAGGAAATGGTTTAGTCCTGGTACTATCGTAAGTCGTAAGTCCGCGTTTTGTAATAAGACGGAAATTGTACCACCGTACCGCGTTGCACCTCTAGTGTTGGAAGGGTCAATAGGCGGCGGTAACCGCTCAACATCAGGCGGGCCGTCTGCTTGCTTGCCGCTCAATTTATATATAAAAAAAAAATTGTACAGATATTTCCAAATTAAAACTTCAACAACCAGCTCTTACTTTCTGACGTAACATCCAAGCTATAAAAATAATGATTCATTGGAATCTGACATAGTAATAAAAAAATACCTTTTTTTTTTTTTTTTTTATCCCATGAAAAATGCGTTACGCATCATCACCCCACGCCGGGGGGCGCGGGGCGGTATGTGGGACTCCCCCGCCAAAGATGGGAGCGGCGGGGATACCCACTAAAAAACCTGGGGGTGTTCCTGCGGGACGCCATAATGCCGGGGCAACGGGTACGCCGAAGCATTCATCCGCGGCCCCGACGGCGTTTGGTCCTCACTGACAGGAGGACCCCTCCGCGGTGGGGTGAAGAGGAGTTTCACCCCACCCTCTCAAGGGGCGCGCGGAAACACCGCGCGCGCCACCTCGTGGGTCTGTGCTTGCGGCGACGAGTACCCCCGTACTCGCCGCCTAGACCCAGGTTATGGGGGCTGGAGAAGGGCGTGGAAGATACGCCTCCGACGCCCCCTTCTCCGGGCACGCATCGGGAGGTCGGTGGTGACCTCCCGTTCGCGTTCCGCGATCTCCTTCTGCGAGATGACACTCTCGCAGAACGAAACCGCGACCTGCCACGACTCCTCGCTCGCAACCATGGCTCTTACCATAGTTGCCAGTGAGAGTTCGCCCCCCATAACAGCGACGAGGGTACGACGCTCACTGACCCAAGCTGGGCACTCCTCCAGTGTGTGCTGCGCCGTATCCACGTCGCTACCACAGTGATGGCAAGCAGGGGTCGGTTCCCTGCCGGCTACGTGGTGCAAGTACTTTCCGAAGCATCCGTGCCCGGAAAGCACCTGCACGAGCCGGAACGTCAAGGACCCGTGCTCTCTGTCCGTCCACTGCTGGAGTAGTGGACGGATTGCCACCACTGTCCAGCTGCCTGCTCGAGGGTGGGCCAGACGCGTACTCCACCTCTCGAGCAGTGCCTCCTTGGCTTCCTCCTTCCACCTCTCTACCTCCCTGGGAGACGCGGTGAGCCCGCGGAGGCGGAGCGCGGCGCGCCACTCGTAGCGCGCCGCATACAGCTCCGCCTCCAGGTCCCAGGGGGGAGATCCTGCCAAGAGGCACGCCGCCTCGTAGGAGACCGTGCGGTAACCCCGTATTACCCCGACGGCCATCACCCTCTGAGGACGTCTCAGATGGGCGATGGTTTGCTCCGTCAGGGCATCCACCCATACGGGGGCTCCATATAGAGCCATGGACCGCACGACTCCCGCGTACAGGCGACGGCAGCTGGTCCGAGGTCCGCCTAGGTTCGGCAGCAGCCGCTTGAGAGCGGCCGCCGCACCCATCAGGCGGGGAGCCAACCGGGCAAAGTGCTCCCGGAAGTTCCACCGCCCGTCGAGGACGAGTCCAAGATATCTCATCGAGGGCTCGACCCCGATGCAGACCTCCCTGATAGGGATAGTGGAACCCCTACTTGGGGCCCTCCGAGGCCCGTGAAAACACAGGGCCTCGGTTTTATTGAGGGCCACCCGGAGTCCCAATCTCCCTATCCGTGCCACCACCTCCCCCACCGCCGCGGTGGCAAGGCGGGCAGCCTCCTGAAATGTCCCCCCCGGGGCCATTACGAGCGTGTCGTCCGCGTAACACGTCACGCTGGCCCCCGGGGGAAGATCCCCGCGCAGCACCCAGTCGTATCCGATGTTCCACAGGAGCGGTCCTAAGACCGAGCCCTGTGGAACACCGCACGACATCTCTCTCCGCAGCGTCCGCCCATCGTCGCCCGGATAGGTGATACACCTATCCGAGAGGTAGGCCCCGACAATCCGGCTCAGGTAGGGAGGCACATCATGGTACTTCAGTGCCTCCCTGATGACGGCCCACGGCATGGAGTTGAATGCGTTGGCGATGTCCAGGGACACCGCCAACAGAACACCGCCGCGGGCGACCACCATGTCCGAGTGGGCCTTAACGCGCTTGATCGCGTCAATCGTCGACCGGCCCACCCGGAAGCCGAATTGTCGATCGGACAAATCCGGGCCTACCTCGGCGAGATGCTTGACGAGGCGGCAAGCCACCACCCGTTCAAACAACTTGTCCGCCTCGTCAAGCAAGACGATGGGACGGTACGCTGCGGGAGAGTCTGCTGCGCGCCCCTCCTTTCGGAGGAGCACAAGGCTGCCCGCCTTCCACCGCGAGGGGAACCGCCCCGACTCCAGACAGGCATCCATGAGCCTTCGGAAGCGGTCCCCGAGGGAATAAAAAAATACCTTAGCCAAGCGCCAAACACGTGTGTTAGTCATCCTAATGACAATAAATTCGTACCGGATTCGCAGCAGACGTAGTGTTAAACCGTTCGTACATATATACTCTTCCATTCTCCTTCTTTTCTTCCTCCTTTTTTGTGGCAAATGCCTTTATTGCCTTGCCAAAGAGGGCACAATACGTACTATAGCCACTACAGAAGTAAAGAACACTTGTATTAACCAAAGTTCGGTGACACATCAATCTACAGAAGATCTAAATGCTGCAAAACCACTGTTAGATGGTAGCATACAAAAAATGCTGGAAGCATTGCTTCTCTAAAATAACAAACGTCATTTTATAAAATTGTTGTTTATAATCAAACAATTTACATACAAATTGCGTGGTTACATTCGCTAAATGGACAATGAAGTACGTAGCTATAAAAACAAAACATAAACCGCTTATCAGCACAAAGTGTAAAAGGAGTTCGTTAGCTTACGTTAAGGTTAACTTGGTAATAAGTAGAGGGTAATTAACTTAAGTAATGAAATATTATGGAAGCTTTGACCTATGAAGCTTGAAGAGCAGTCTGACAAAATTATTCTACAAGTTTTTATTCCAAGAAAAAGAACTCGCTCAAAAAGGTATTTCTGAACAAAACGGATCATCTGATCGTTTTTAGGGTTCCGTACCTCAAAAGGAAAAAACGGAACCCTTATAAGATCACTTTGTTGTCCGTCCGTCCGTCCGTCCGTCTGTCTGTCAAGACCCTTTTTCTCAGGAACGCGTTGAGGTAACAAGCTGAAATTTATAGGAAATACTAAGCTCCATTGCCTCTTATTAGAGCTGTGAAAAATTCAAACTTCTAGGCCAACGCAATCAAAAGATATAGTCGAATATGTCACAAATTTCAGCAAATTTTCGACATTCCCAAATAAATCAAAACCTACGGGGTACTTCTCATGAACTCAGAATCTTGAAATTTGGCACGATTTTGGCACCTTAGAGCACAGATAAAGGAAAAATTGCGAAAACTAAAAATTTTTATTTGCGTCATATGAAAAAAATATTTTGAATAATTTTATACCTACTACCTCTTTTCTCATGAACGCGTAAACGTATTAGATTGAAATTTATATCAAATACTCAAGTCTATCATACCTTTAAACTATAATAAAAGCAAACCTCTATGTTAACGCATTCAAAAGAAACAGCAATTTTAGCCGCAATTTTAAACTCGCAACTACTCTCAAAAAACCAAAACCTACAGGGTACTTGCTGTGAACGTAGAATCTTGAAATTTGATAAAAAGCAATTCCTTAGAGCGCAGATAAAGAAAAAATTGCGAAAACTGTAAATTTTTTGTTACATCATATAAAAAAAATATTTTTAATAATTTCATACTTACTACCTCATTTCTCATGAACGCGTGCAAATATTAAACTGAAAGTCATATCAAATATACTAAAGTCTATAATACCTTTAAACTGTAATAAAATCAAAACTCTTTGTCGACGCATTCAAAATAAACAGCAATTTTACCCGCATTTTTAAACTCGCGACTACTCTCAAGGGAATCAAAACCTACAGGGTACTTGCCGTTAAATCAGAATCTTGAAATTTGGTACGCAGCAACGTCTTAGATCATAGGCACAGGAAAAATTGCGAAAACTGTGAATTTTTAGTAACATCATGTAAAAAATATTTTTTAATAATTTTGTATTTACTACCCCTTTCCTCAAAAACGTTCAGGTATTAAATTTAAATTCATTTCAAATACTCAGCTTTAAGCTGTAAAAAAATCAAACATATATGTCAACGCAATCAAAAGAAACAGCAATTTTAGCCCCATATTTTCAAACTCGCAAGTATTTACTTGCAAGGGAATCAAAACCTACAGTATTTAATATTATACCCACTTTTCCTTAGGGTTCCGTACAAACCTACGGGTTTGTACGGAACCCTCGGTGCTCGAGTCCTACTCGTACTTGACCGGTTTTTTTTGTTAGAAATCTGTAATCGACTTGAACAAATGTTTAAGTAACTTTTTAAAAGTTTTTCATTAAACATTACCAAAACCTTTCAAAGTATCTGCACCCTAAAATAGACTTTATATTACACTAGTAGACCCGCGCGCACTTCGTTGTGCCTAACTGAAAATTATCAATGTTTCTCTACTATATTATGCATGTATTATACATACAAAAACCTTCCTCTTGAATCACTCTATCTATTAAAAAAACCGCAGCAAAACCCGTTGCGTAGTTTTTAATATTAAAGCACAGGTACATAGGGACAGACAGATGCGAGGTGCGACTTTGTTTTATTCAATGTAGTGATTCTGAACTTATTATGAAATTATACTGAGGAACTAAAGCGTGGGCTAGGTAGCCTACCTAACTAAAGGCGTTCAAATGAGACCGGGCGTAGACCGTTCGTATTGAAAAGGAAGGGATATGAGTCAGCGATATCGCTACAAAGCTCGTTTGCATACCAATATCTACATACCTAGGCTGCGACAAAGGAACAAGGTTGAATCGACAGGTTAATACGTGTCTTGCGATATGCCTGTGTGAGTTATAACAGCTGTGACGTATACTGTATTCACAGAACTTAAACTCCTGCGCAGGTAAGCTTCATTTGTGCCCACACATATCAGAAACAAAAGTGAACAAACTCAACTATTTTCATTATTATTAGTTTTGTTTAAATAAAGGGAAAGTGTATATGTATGAAAATATTTATTATCTCACTCGGTTATCTATGGAAATAATAGATGTAAATCAAGTTACTCGTAGAAACAAAGCAATTTCAGCACTCAGATTCTATTACAAATTACAAGAATTTAAACAAAAAGTGTAGGTTAAAATAACAATGATTAATTTGATATACGAGTAGAATTTTGATGGATTATTTTGTAAGGTGGTACATTTTGTAAGGAGAATCTTAATAAATTTAATAAATTTTCTTTGAAATTTTATTTATTTTTAAAAGCTGGTTAACTTTTATTTCCACAGTAAAAAAGATAAGCTAGCTCTATATATCTGCTTGAATTTTTTTTTGTGGCAAATGGCTTTATTGAATTAAAACAACCAAAAACAATACTATAGCTACTAGTCAATAACACTTGTTTTAAGAACAGACCGGCAACACGCCAGTCTACAGAAAATCCAGATGCACCAAACAACTGTCAGATGGTAGCGTGCCCAGAATGCTGGACTTGATAAATTAAGTTACAATATACTTCCCGAGAACAAATAATGACGTTCTTAAAGCCACAATACTGCTGGTGCCTCAAATAGTGCGTCTCCATTGTGACTTGTGACACACACACTCGCCCAGGCTCTAGACAAGTCAAGACAGGATGTCCGTACAATAGCGCTCACAACATAGCACCTTTGCTATGCGCCGTTCGTCGGGTAACTAGATTATAGTACATTTACAAATTATGCCCCTTAACTGCGATATTGTAGGGTTGAAATCTTGTACTGCTCATTGAGAAAATATTTGTTGAAGAGATGGTAGAATGCATTCTATATTTACTTAATTTGACAACATGATAAATACGTAAAGCTCTTACGCCTTATTAACTTCATAGAAGTGAGTAAGTATTCAATTTTCAATCTCCAATCAGGTATGTTAAAATCTCTTAGTGTCTTGGAAAAAATCGTATGGAACAAAGTTATAAATATAGAGACTTAACTCCTGCAATGTAATCCTGGGTTTAAACTTAACGCTGCTCTACTAGTACAGAAGAAATGTTATTTACTTTACTATAGAAGTACCAAGGACTCGATAAATGTGACAATTTAAACATTATCTATTTCAATTCCTTCAACCAATTCAAAATTTATTACGTCCTCAGCAGCGACAAGACAATTTATTTTTATTTGAACATGAGGGTAAACCCACACATATTATGGTGGGAGTGAATGGTGTTACAATAAAAATACTTCCATGTAAATAAACTTCTTGAGATCGAGTCCTGAGATCATGGCATCGATAAAATATTGGTTTCCGAGTCCGAGCTAAAAGGGAAACTGTGTCGGGATGTCTGTGCGGTTAGGGCTGACACTTGCGACTTGGCTGCGGATGGGTGCTTCGGTGTACCCGATGCCCCGGTATTATGGCGTCCCGCAGGAATACTCCAAGGTTTTTAGTGGGTATCCTCGCCGCGCCCATCTTCGGCGGCGGAGACCCCCATGCCGCCGGGGTGATGATGCGTAACGCATTTTCCTTGGGTCAAAAAATAATGGTCCTTTCAACTGAAACTGAACTCAGAATATCATGTCACTTTTAAATACGTACAGTAACGAGCGCTCCGGGTTTCTTTTATTGCAAAATTATTACCCCTAGTGCCAGTCGGGTCCTAATGTACAAACTAAAATTACTATCCACGTCACGACTTTGCTAACAATGTTGTGTCTAAGGGTTGATGTACACGGGAGAAATAAAGTCCTTAGAATCGTCGGAGGAGAAAATTATGCGCACGTGTCACCGGGTACTACGGTTAAATATCTATGTGCAAACTTTTGGCAAGATTAAATTAATTTCGACTGTATGACGTCAATTAATGAACCTTGGAGAATTTGCACATTGACGTATGAATTATGGAATGAAGATCTCATTATGATAATTCTAAATAATAACATCTTTTTCGTTACATTTCAGGAAAAGATACGTAGGTACACATAGAATATAAGGAGATCTAAGGGTGAAGACACGACTAGTTTGTAGTTCCTACTCGTTTCTAACCTTGTAAGAATCTCGTCGACATGAAACTGCAACATATTGGTTGATCATAATTGTGCATTGACTATACAGTGTAATTAGGGTAGTCTGTTCGGTTGGAGTATAAACCCCAAAAAGTTTATTTCATGTTAAGAGAGTAGTGTCAACCCTAAAGTTGGTTGCACGGTGCACCGAAATGTGACAATCCCACTTCCACTTAAAGTCATCGCATCGCCCATTCCGATACTCCAGGCTAAATTATTTAAATTGCCCAATTGTTTTAAATAACACATTTACCTACATTGGAAAGCTTTAGCTTAAAACTTTTTTTTTTAACGTGGAAAATGCCTTTATTGATAAAAACAAACTAACAATACTACAGAAACTATATTTTCATGATAGAGACAGATACACAATTTATTATTATATTCATGAAATACAAATGAAATGATCCTACACAAAAGTAAACTAATATTACGTATAAATGCCAATGTTATGATATTTCTTCACTTCTAAACGGTTTTACAGATTGTAAATTAAAATTTGATAAATGTGTTCTGGATAAGGTAGCCAAAGTTTAGATATTTTGCTGGTAAGTGGTATTACAAGTATTAACTATATTTCATCCTAGACAACTAAGAGAATAAAAAACTCGTGTTTGACATTCATGGAATAAATTGTGCCTTCAAGGAATCTAGAGACCTTCTATCTTCATATTGTTCTCTGATTTTACTAAAATCCACCGGCTCTATTCAAATAAAAGGAGTTAATAAAATAAAGGATTCCTGTCATCTAGGAGATTCGTTGTTTCAGTCTAAGTAATTCAAAACAAGAAATTCGTAGTCCCCAAACGTCTAGTCTATTACATTTATAGAGAAAGAGGCTTTAAAACATTCTCACGACTTTTGAATAATACCACATCCACATAAACACTTTTATTGAATTTACTGGACAGGAAACGGCGATCACAAATAAAAATCATGTACTTACCGTCGACATAAACTGGTCTCTCTCAAAGTAACGGAAATGTGTTATCAGCTACGCTCATCCTCGCTGGCCGAGTCCGTCGCCGGCGCCGCGCCCGTCTCACTCAAGTCTCGAGTCGGCATTTTATATTCATCCACAATTTTAGAATAAATAAAATGTTTAAACTGAGATTAAGCTATCCAGACGCTTTATTAAATTCTTCTGTTTTTAATGGTTAATTCACTTAATTGTATTGGCAAGAGACCGGACGGAATGACGCTGGTACCGTGGAGGATGGGGCGGGTGCTTGTTTGGGATGCCACCTGCGTAGACACATTGGCCCCGTCACATCTTCCCGGTACCACAAAAAGAGCTTGCTCAGCTGCTGAGGCGGCTGAAACAAGAAAAATTAATAAATACCTGGGTCTCGGCAACCAATACATTTTTGTCCCTTTTGGTGTCGAGACCCTGGGTCCGTGGGGTCCAAGCGCTCAGAAGTTATTTAAAGATTTATCTGAGCGTTTGGTTGAAGCGACCGGTGACCAAAAGGCTGGCAGCTACCTCGGACAGCGTATCAGTATTGCTATCCAGAGAGGTAATGCTGCCAGCATTTTGGGCACGATGCCGCGGGGGCCCTTTTTAGATTTAGTTTAGATTTAGTTTAGTTTTTATAATTTAGATTTAGATAATATGTTTTCTGAGTATTTTTAAGTTTTAGACGATAGGTTAGTTTTTAAGGTATTTTAATTTATGTTTTTCCCCAATAATAAACTTTATATTGTATTATGAGTAGAGCAAATCTGTTTGACTGATATGTAGTGGCAAATGCCTTTATTGAGAAAAAGAAACTAACAATACTACAGCTACTACAGCAGTTAAGAACACTTTTATTAACCACAGATCGGCCACAAGCCGATCTACAGAAAATCCAAGTTCTCCAAACCACTGTCAGATGGCAGAGTGCCCAGAATGCTGGCAGCATTGCCACGTTGAATGGCAATACTTATACGTTGGGCTAAATATACCCCAGCATTTTGGTCACATGTCGCCTCGACCAAGCGCTCAGATAAGTTTTGGAAAATGCGGTGAGCTCCCGGACCCCAAGGACCCAATGTCTCTACCCCAAACGGCTCAAAAATGTAACCGCTATCGAGGTTAGCATATTTACGCCGCTTGAGCCGCTCAGCAGAAACTGTAGTTGTTTTCAGACTGATCAGCTTTAGCGATTATTAGTGATTAACACTTGGCAATTGGCTTTTCAGTGAAAATATTTGCGCTGCGCGCTCTCTATATTTTCTAGAGTTCTTAGGTTACGAAATATCACACAAATATGTACAAGTCGAAATTATGACGTGTAGGTGTATGATTGTATATTTTTATCGAATGAGTTCAAATTTCATAGTTAGCCTGAAATAAAATATGGGATACTTTTAAGCTGTTAAAAGCACTGGTCGCAGCTGGCTTGGGATAAAATACAAAGAGATATCGATTATAATCGATTAAGTGTTTTACGGTGCATTGAGCCAACATTCAACGCCACATTCCAACCTGTCTGCATTCTTCGCTCGATCCTTCAATATAATAAGTACCTACGTATTCATCACCTGCCTAAAGATTATTAGGTAGACTAGGCTAGGACGTTGTATTACTGAGTTAAAAATAGGCAAAAATTGCCATCTAGCAAAAAGACTTACACAAACCATGAGGCATTTCGCCGTGCAGTGCAAGCATACAATGCCACAAGCATAAGTTATCAGTGACATTTTTATGAACTAATCTTGTGTAAGAACAAACTTTAGTGTAACGAATGAGTGCAAGCACAGTGGCGCCGACAGCAACGCCGAGTTATATTTGCTACAGTATACAATGACGACCAACCCGGATTATTCTTTATGTCAGGAACAGGTAATATCGCTAGTGTTGTACACTACAGGTGTATTTTATGTTGTATCGATGACTCGTTTATCGCACGCCTGAGAACAGTTTGATTACTGAGCAAAAAGGTTTCCTGAAAATGTGTGAACATACTCGTAAAATACACCTATCGACGTATAAAAACATTGATATTATGGTGTGTTTTATGTAGTTACTAATAGAAATATAAGTCCATTGGTAATACGTACGCGGCTTTTCTGTTTAAAAGGTTTTGATAAAAATATAATATGTAGAGGTAGAAATTAAGTTTATTGTATCTTCCGAGATTATAATACCTTTATCCAACAAATCTGGAAGAAAGATTAATTTTGTGGGTGTAACTAATGTTTGTAATAAGTAGATATTATCTTCTTACGGTGCCTACTGAGTAAAACAAGTTTATTTTACTTAATAGAATTACTTTAACTATGTAAATAACTTTTACATTATCATCGCTTTTTGCAGAGCCTAGTGCCTAAAGCTGAAAACCTTTTTGTAGAATAAAATTGGCTTAGCGTAAAATATTAAATTCGTTTTAGAGCGTCGAGTTTGCAAATCCGTAAAATTTCGTTAAATACCAGGCTGGTTGTTTACCCCTGAAACAATGAAGCAAGATGGTTCGGCGAGTAATCGACAAACACAGTGGAATCCCTAGCGAGGCGGCAATATTGCTGCGATGGTATGTGATTGGCGTGGGCGGCTGCATAATGAACCGAGCAGGGGGGCTGGAGTCGTGGTCTCCACGAGCACGCCGGCCCGCCGGCCCGCCGCTCCGGCCCGCCGCGGCCCCGTTTCCGCCGACCTACTCGCAGATTGGAATCAGCCTGAGACAACGAACCATCACGTTGACAGACGAATCTATCGTCTTCATACTACAGCTGTAAGCGCGATATTCGAAATTTCGAAGCAGTGGATTTGTTTATTTAATTATCGATTTTTTAAATTGTACTACACTAATATAGTAAACTCATTGTACTACACCTATGTATATTAAATTAAATTGCAATAAATATGTAATATTTCGCCTTTATAATATTAGTGTGATGTAGGAGTATATTGCATAAATTTGTCGAGATTTACTCCAAATTATAATTTCCGAAAAATCATATCAGGAAACAGTCGGTAGGTACTGTGGAAAATTAACACGTATTTTCGTGAAATTTGTAAATGTATAACTAGTAGTTATACATTTACAAATTTCACGAAATACGATATGATGAGTAGTTAATAACTACTCATCGTATTTTCATGAAAAAAGTGTACCTTTGCGATAGTGAAAAACAGTATCTAAAAATAGATCCCAATTTGGTAAATAGCCTATAATATGAATGCAGTAATGGAGAGTCATTATGTTTCCAATATCAGATACTGAGTGGTCGGTAGCTATTAACTATTGACATATCCACTGATATAGTCATTGTTTCAGCTTCAATTAAAACTCAATCGCCTATTACGTACGTTGTACAATTATTTGTATCAAAAGCTTAGGCAATGACTTTTGTTTTTACAGTAATATACATATTTTTTTTGTGAAAAACATCCTGGCCTTAAGCTTCAATAAGCTTCAATAAAACGTTTTAATTTACATTTTGAATATTTCTGAAGTGCTAAGACTTGCACTGTTTGACTAATAGAACTTTTTGGACTAAACTTAATAAGGAAAGAGTGACTGATTGACTAACTGACTAATTAATCAAACCGCTGAATGTATTGAATTGAAATTTACCACACATAGGCGCTATGACGTGACATTCGAGAAAAGAATAGAATAGAAAACTCTTTATTGCACACAGCACACATACAATAAATAATAAGCTTAAAAAGATTACACATTAAAAAAAATAGTGTTACAATTGGCGGTCTTAGCGCTAATAGCGATCAAAAGTTTCTTTTGCAGGGGTAAATCCACGCGTTTAAGCTCTTAATTGATTTTCTTTGAGGTTGACAAAAAAGCAAATAAATCATGCATTTAAAATTAAAGGGGTTACATCCGTTGAAAAAAGCTTTATCTTTTAAAAATGCAGAACTTACAATGAAATACGAAGCTGCTACATTATTTGCATGAAAAAGTTTTGAAAGAGGAATTATTCAGCGGGAGAGTGTAGGTATCTCGATGCGACTGGTGGCTGGTCAAAGCTCGGCGACCGAGCGAGCTACTTTTCCCCTCGATTGCGGCGGACGCTTCCGTCAGCCTTCCGGTAGAATTCCACACTTACTTCGGATTCTCTTCATGGTCGCCCCTCTTTTTAATTCACAGGCTGATTGTAACTTGGATTAACATTGAAATCTTTTATCTTTTCTTTAGTTGATTTAGAAAATGTCTTTTCGTTTGAGATGAGATAGATTGCTTTTTAATTTCATGTACCCAGTTCTTATTATTCTATAGGGACATGACGTTTCTTTTGCTGGAAAATAGACTAATGTTGTATGCTTCTCTAGATCCTAGTCCTAAGCACAGCTCTTCTTTTTTTGGCGTGATGACATGATGATTATTTCACACATATCCAACACATTCATTTTTTTGTATCAATTAGACGTATGTACTTATTTCGTAAAACAGCAAGAGTATTAAAATAAGTATTACGAGGTAACACGCCTTAGTCAAAGCATAGAAACAATTAGCCAGTCGCGCGCGTTACCAGTAAATAATATTATAAGCTATTTTGTAATAAATATATATTTTAGACTTAAAAAAATGTGATTTTGAACACATCACAGATATAAATAATAAATATATCAGAACATTTCACACAGCGCCACCTAACCCCAAACTAAGCAACTTAATGCTTGTAATATGGTGGTTAGGATAACGGATATAATACTTATATACTTTTCTTTTGTAAATACATACTTATAATAGATATTGAACCACCCAGACCAGAAACAAATACCTGTGGATCACACAAACATTTGTCCCGTAAGTTCTCCTATAATCTATAGTCTATGGGAAGGTAATGAAAAACCAATCTATTCAGTCAATAACACGTCTAAATAAAATACTTGTGTAATTTGTGTGCCTCGGCAAAGCCTATGCATTAGAAAATAATAAAGCACAGCGTAAAATAGGTTTATAATTCAAAACGATCTACATCCGGACTATCGATTATCCAGCACACCGATTAAACGGATCTCTGTGATTTGAAACAGTCCGCAAATCGAATGAAAATATTAATCACCAAAAACGGCTTTCCGCGATCCAGTCAATACATCCATTTATACTCGTACTTTATTTCCCGGAGAGCTTTTTATAATTAAATCATTTTTTGCTGACTAAAAATAAATATTTTTGTTAGTAACAACACGTTGGAAATAATCGTTTATTATTTGCCAGCAGGGGATTTTACTGCGAAGGTAGATTGTCGAGGGTTTTATATTTTGAATTTTTGATTTCGCTTTGTATAACTACTGATTTTTTAACCGCTGAACTTGGATTCGATTGATTCTGCATGAAAATCAATTTTTTTTTGACTCAGGAAAAATGCGTTACGCATAATCACCCCACGCCGGGAGGGCGCGGGGCGGTATGTGGGACTCCCCCGCCGAACATGGGCGCGGCGGGGATACCCACTAAAAGCCTGCCTAGGTTAAGTATTTTTAAATATATAAATGGAAATAGTGTCTGATTGACTGACTGATCTATCAACTCTCAGCCAAAACAGCTAAAAAGATTGTGTTGAGATTTGGAACACAGATAGATTTTAAGACGTAAACCCCTGCTAAAAAGAGATGTCACCACGCAGACAAAAAATAACAGCATCACAAAACGGCAAATGAAAATCAGACGAAGAAAAAAAACCTTCTACTTATACAAGGAAAACAGGAAAAGTAACACTTTGTATGAAGCACGTAATATGTTTTTTTTGGGTTTATATACTCCAACAGAACAGGTTACCCTACTTACACTGTCAGAGTCAAATCACAATTTATAGGTTGTGTGGCGAACCTATATGTTGCAGTTTCAGGTCGCCGAGATCAGGGAAATTTAATAAAAGTGTTGTCATTGACAAGCTAGCATCAGATACAGTTTAGAACTGCACTACAATCATAAATGAACATTCATAAGGTTGCCTACTGCGTTCACCCCGGGAAGCAAACAGCTACTTTCGCCGCGTTAATTTAATTCCTGCACGCTTTGACAAGTTTAACATTTTCACACAGAGAAATTTAATAAAAGTGAATATGCAATATTGACAGAGTGTAAAGGGGCCGAGGGTTTGCAATATCAGCGCGGTCCCGAAGTCCCGCCTCGACGACAAACAACTCGTGTACTGTGCAACTTTAATGAATATTTTTTGCTCGAGACTTAGCAAAACGGAGCGTCCAATAGTCAGCGCGGAAAGACGATCTAATTGAATTTAGTTACAGTAGATTTATTAAGAGCTTATTACTTCAACTACTTATTAAAATTATATGAGTACCTATTACCGAGATATTGTACAACATCTGGATTTTATAGCCGCCTAATTTTAATGTTTAATGATCTAGACTCTAGACCACTTACTTCATAAATTGTATTTTAATTTTGCTTATTATTTTTCAATTAATTTACACTTTTAATACAATTTTATTTAGGTATTTTACCTAAAACCGATCCGTTTCATAATAATATTGAAACTTTATAATGAGATCAGGCTGACAACACCTGCCGAATATCAACTAGTATAAGTACTATTTATAGGACACGTTTCATTAAATCTACATAAGCAAGGAAATGTGTATCATGTATGAATAAAAGACGTACTCGTAAATATTTCCCAAGTACAATAAACACGATGTTACAGTGCTTAGATTTCATTCCACTTTTACAACTCCCAATTCCCACTAAAAACACAAAATAAAGCTATGTGTATTCAAAAGAACATGAAAGCTCACGGCAATTAACTTTTTTCGCAAAATGAAAAGGGGAGCGATACGAAGTGTAACACAGACATCACACATTAAATTAGGGCGTAAATAAAACATTTTAAAAGCGCTTCGTCGCAATATTTGGTTCTAATTCTGTGAGTTTGGTACGCGCACTGAGCAGTAAATCCGCCCTGGGCGCCCTATTTAGAAATACGTGAATTTTATTTACCAACGCGACGTGACTCAATACGTCCTACGATTTGCCCCAATTATATTATGCCCTTCCGTTCCCCTGAACGTTTTTCAGGCCCTTAATAAATGGGAACTTTCGGAAGATTTGATCGGATGCAGATAAAGACAACCGTTTCCCACAGGAACTATTTATTTAAAGAAAGTTTGACTGGGTTGTCTCGGCGGATTCCGAATGTTAATATCACGCGAGTCACGTACTTAGACGTAACTTTAAACGTATGTTTTATTGAAGTCGTTATCTTTATACGTATACGCATCTACTTTATAGACGGAAGTCTTATCTAATTGCATCTTTGCAAAGTTTTACTAGATCTGTGTGGGTGGGATTTGAACCTAACATTTTTAATGCTGTGCGCAGAGATTTTCACCAAATATTTTCCCTTAATAATGTATGAAGTTTTTATTTTCGCTGCAATGAGGTCAAACCGGGCTGGTTGCTTTTAATCCTTTAAAAACCTCTACGAAGTGTAAGCGTAGCCGTCTCTACGGACCGCAATAACACTAACTCTTATAAACTCGGATTATACCACTCTCCGTAACACGACTTAAATTCAAATATGCACTTGCTTAAAAATGCTATACATATTTCAATAGCATGGCGGGAATAAGGCTCAGCTTCACAATTGCACTAACTAGAGCATTTAGCACGCCTTGCCTCTACTCTCGTTCACTTTCAGCCCATTATTAGTCTTTAGAAAATGGGTAGTTTTATTTATGCTTTCATGTTTGAAATAATTTTTAAACCTACTTCCTACCCAAGAGATGTGACCTACCTATGATGTATCTATTTAATAAAGTCAATATGCTTATACATATCCTTAACATATTTATGAAAAAAGAGATTAAATTCTAGACGAATATCTCTTCACGATTTCATGAAGCAGTGAAACCGCTCGACAGAATTAGTTCATATTATACACATGTAACACAAATTAAACTGGTTCAACCAATGATAAAATCCTATTAAATTATGAACCTATAATGATTAAAATTATAATATTAAAACATGGATAGCCTCATTACTCAATATCTAAATTAATCTTTTAGAATATTAATTATAATAATACACGACATAATATATATTTGGAAAAAAGGTCGATACATTTTTCGATATAACTGATAATACGAGTATCTGATTTTAATGTTTTTTTTTCATTTTATATCAACACTAGCTTATGTTATCGGCTTTACCCGCATGCCAAAACACTTAGGCGATGTCTACATTATAAAACCCAACTGTATTCCAAAATTTCAACCTTATCGGTTCAGGTGAGTGTCAAGATGACGGGACCAAGTCTGGAATTTGTATGATATATACCAATAATTATTTAGAAGCTGCGTTACAGCAAAAACCGTGGTCCCGCCATCTTGATCTTGAACTGTGCCTTCATAGATCCGTCTATCAGTCAGTCACACTTTCCTTCTTTATATTTATTAGATAAATAGGTAGGTACTTTGTACTAAGTCAAAATCTACTGCTTTATATCTACAAAATTTCGAGTGTAACTCAAATACAGACAAGTGAAATTACAACAAATATTTTACATAAAGCACAAAATAATGTTAAAAGACGTGCAAATACAAATGTTTAACATTGTTTTAACACGCCGATGTGTAAATCTTTGATGATATTTTTACAAGCTTTTATTTACTTTCACCTGTCTGTTGTCTGTCTGTCTGTCGGTCTGTCTGTCTGTAATCAAATCTTGCAAGTTTAATTTGACCTACTTCCCGGTATCCGATTGAGTTGAAATTTTGCATGCCTGTATAAATCGCATGACAATGCAATATTATTATGACGTGGAGCTGATCTGATGATGGAGCTCGAAGGTGGCCATAAGAACTCCGTAATTAAACAGCGCAACCCCATCGAGTTTGGGCTCATTTGATTCGTCTTGACGAGAACTTTATGATGCTAGATGGTAATAATAATAAAAGCTTGTTTTTTAAAAGATTTTTTTAAATTTCACTTGTTACAAGCTTTTATTTACTTTCACCTGTCTGTTGTCTGTCTGTCTGTAATCAAATCTTGAAAGTTTAATTTGACCCACTTCCCGGTGTCCGATTGAGCTGAAATTTTGCAAACATGTATAAATCGGATGACAATGCAATAAAAGCTTGTTTTTAAAAAGTTTTTTTTTAAAGTTCACTTGTTTTTCACATTGAGTCTCTCGAGAATATAAGGTTTTTTTTTTAAATCAGTAAGTCATTCTGAAAGCTCGTCTATTTGAGTCGTTTCTCTAATAAACGTGAGTTTCACAGCTTTTAAATTTAAAAATAAGAAATGAGATATTCTAATCTAATATATAAAATTCTCGTGTCACAGTTTTCGTTGCCATACTCCTCCGAAACGGCTTGACCGATTTTGATGAAATTTTTTGTGCTTATCCGGTATCTATGAGAATCGACCAACATCTATTTTTCATCCCCCTAAATGTTAGGGGTAGTCCACCCCTAATTTTTTTGTTTTATTTTTTAGCCAAATTTTTTAATTTCTATTTTTTTTTGATACAACATACAAAAATACATACAATCATCAATTTTCACCCTTCTACGATCAACCCTTATTTTATAATAGCCATTTTAGTAATTTAATCATTTTTCCTCTCCGGTCGAAAACTGATCAATCGTCATTTAATTAGTTATCCCCGCCAGATGTCTACAGGTGTCACTTCTGACCCAGTAAACAGCACGGAGTAGGGATGAGAACGAAGCCGGTCTCCTTTCTTTCTCACTCCCTACACAGTTGTCGGCCATCATTATTGTTTATGCATCAAGTGTAGTAGTAACGTTGACAATTATTATTTTGCTTTCTCAGTGTAACTCTCATATTAACTTTTAATCATTCCTATTTTATCAATAATAATTAAATTATCAATTTTGAGTGTATTTTGCACGATTAGTTAATCAAGTGATTTTATAACCTCAAAAGTACTCAACACGTGACACGAGCTTCCAATAACAACGGATTTTGTGTTGTAAGTATACTTTTTTTTATTTATATCGAAAATGTTGTTGATCTTATAAAAATGTAATTTTAATTTAATTTTATTAAAAAAATGTAATTGAACAATTAAGATTTTCATAGTTTCCAAAAAATCAATCATTATGAATCTTTATTTTGAAATGTCAATGGAAATATTGGTTGTATGAAAAAATTATAAGAGACAATGTTTTCATGAAATTTAATTTTTTACTTTTGTTTGAAAAATTTTTCCATAAAATAATGCTTATTTCACGCATATACCACATTCTTACATACATACAATATACACATTCTAACATACATACATACTTCCAATAAGTAAGCTATTTTTTGTCTACACTAGAAATTACTAGGAAATTATTTAGATGGCAAAACAACGTTTGCCGGGTAAGCTAGTATATAAGTATAAAAATCTTGTGACACAGTGTTTGTGATGGAACATTTCCGAAACGGCTTGACCGCATTTAATTTTTTGTAGATACCTACCTATATTGGATAGATTTTAGAATAGGTCATAAAGTATTTTTAATAGACGCAGACGCAGTTGCACAAGTCAGCTAGCCAACGGAAATACTAAATGCTTTCTTTAACCTTTCAACCCCCGAGCGAATGGATCAGGCCGCAACCAACCCATTTGAATATAGGCTTTCATTTCAGAATGCTAGAAACTAATTCTATCCACCCCCTTAAAACCAATTGAAGCGCTAGTAGCTGAGGAGTTAAGAATTGTATAACTTACGGGAGTTTCCAACATCATGATATCAAATGATGGTGGTAAATGGTGATGATGATGGTAATAATAAGAAATGATTGTTAATATTTAAGTTACAAACTTCGTTATAAGGGTGCTGCAACAGCAATAGCAGCAGGATTATAGTATATGTCGTAATAAAAAAAACAACATATGCTATTATTTTTAAATGATTAAACTACAAAAATCTACTCTTCAGTTGACACTCTGCAACAAAATCGATTACCCGACGGCAGTAAACCTTATTGAAACGTCAAGAATGCAATATTAAAAACGGATAGTGAAGGGAAGCTGAATTTCCATAAACATGCAATTAAAGGGGCATTCTCCAGCCTGTTAATATTGAAGAAGCCCCCGGTCATTCATATCATTACCATAGTCGGCGGAGACGACGGAGATGCTCCATTATAGAGGTAAATCATTTAGTAGGACCCTCCGCCCTCTCCTAGTTTGCCTATACTCCGCTGCTCTAAGGCTAGCTCAATAGGGATGTTGACTCTTATTACTAGATTAATTATTATGAAATATTGGACACGTATTTATTCTTTGTAAATTTGATAAAAACGTGCGAGATACAATGCACTCAAGTTGCTTGGTACTTGGTCGTGACTCGTGACGTCACTGGTTGAACTTTCGTTAATTTTGTACCGGTTAATGAAGTAGCGTCCACCACACAACTTTATTATGTCAACAATTTTTTATTTTATTCACAAACCAAAAAATATGTACACCTGAGGTAAGACTTTTTATTTATTACTAGCTTACGCTCGCGGCTTTGCCCACGTGGCAAAATTCATTCTTCATACACGTCTACGTCATAAAACCAATCTGTGTTCCAATTTTTAACCCTATCCGTTCAGAGGTTTGGGCTGTCCGTTGATAGATCAGTCAGTCAGTGAATCAGTCACTCTTCCCTTTTATATATTTAAGATATAAATGAAATACATACGAACTAATTATATATTGCCATTTTATGATATTGGCAACATCACTAAAAGATCATTTAAAGTTTTTGGTATTCTGTTCAGATTTACTCGTAGTTGGTTAATATTATGGCAGTTTTTACTCCAACTGGCTACCTGACTAGCACTATCAGAGTCAAATCACAATAATGTCCCAAGAGTCTTGTAATAGGGATGTTGACAAGGTCAAAATTATTAAAATTTTATTAGTTCGTATTTTTAATATTAATAAAACATACGATTTTAATAATTTTGACCTTGTCAACATCCCTATTACTAGACTCTTGGTAAAACATACGATAAATATTTCTAATAAACATACGATAAATATTTTTTTTTCTTGCAAATAAAATGAAAAATGGCTGAGTATATAAGTTTCTGTGAGAGACTAACGCTTAAAAGATTCTGTGTTGGGATGCGTGACGTCACAACACCAAACAAAAATGTACTAGATTGAGTGGTGTGACGTCACGAACAAGCAATTTTAGTGTGTTGTATCTCTCACGTTTTTTATCAGATTTACAAATACTTGACCAACATTTTTCAATAATCTACATTATAAAAAAAAAAATTCTCAACATCCCAATTTGGTCTTGTGTTTCGGGATTTTCATAAAATTGTTTGTACCTATTTTAAAATAATATTAATGCAATCAATCGTAAGCTAGTAAATTTAAACTAATATTTAGGTTTATTAAATTAATTTTAAGCGGCCACAACACCGGATTATTAGGCGTAAATAAGTACCCAATTTATTTAAATAAAATATATTTTATATGTAAAATTTTACATAATGTATGAATACTTAACACCTTTTATAACATCTTGATTATAATGTAAAACGTACTTTCGTAATCGTCATATTTTAATAATTCAACTATTTTAATTAAAGGTTATCAACACAATTCGCAGATATGTCTCTAAAATAAATTATAAATATACTAGCTGCGCCCAGTGGTTTTACCCGCAGTACTTATGTAGCCTATGTGTTATTCCAGGGTCTAAGCAATCTTTATACAAAATTTCAACTCAATCGGTCCACCCGTTTAGTCGTGAAAGAGTAACAAACATTTTTTTTTATGGAGAAGTAAGAAGACTCGCAAGACGCTCTTCTGATGTTAAGAGATAACGCTGCCCATAATCAGTACAGTGCTACCCAGAATTTCACAATGATGTGCAATTCTAGGTGCACTGCACCAACGCTTCTTACTTAAGAGTCATAAGATGTTAAGACTCTTTAGCCCAGTAATTTCACTAGCTACAGTGCCCTCCTACCGGAGCACAGTAATGTTTGGACAATACTGCTCAGGCGGTAGAATAACTGGCACTGCTGGGGTACCCACCTAGACGACCACCTGCAAAGGAAGTCTACCCCCGGTAAACAGACCCCCCGGTACATCCAGACATCCCGACATCCAGACATCCATTCTTACAAACTTTCACGTTTATAATATTAGTAAGATTTTATTATGTATCGAGTATACAGGTTCATACTGACGTAGGTACTACATAAAAATATTCAATATGTTAATTTTTATAAATGTCAGAGACCTCTGTTACTATTTGCTCTCCTTACATTATATTATAATATACTAGCTGCGCCCAGTGGTTTTATCCGCTGAATTGTAGCCTATGTGTTACTTAAAGGTCTAAGCTATCTCTATACCAAATTTCAGCTCAATCGGTCTACCTGTTTAGGCTTGAAGAAGTAACAAACATCAAACTCAAACACACACACCCACCACTCACCCACTCATCACTCAAACCTTCTCATTTATAATAGGTATAAGTGTGATAAATAATCTACTAGTTGTGCCCAGCTGATTTACCCGCTGAAAAGTAGGCTACGTGTCTTCCCAGGGTCTACATTCTACATATACCCAAGGGCGGATGCAGGATTTGGTTCAAGGGGGGGCCAAGGTGCAGACAGGCCAAAATATTATATTTTTTACTACGAAAAGTGTGTGTTTAGCTCGCTCTGAACAGTTAGAAAGTTCAAATAGCCTTAATAATAAGTGCCGAGAAAAAAATTATAATCTTGACCATGAAATATGTCCAAAAATCGTAACTCTACAATGCTTCTGGGGGTTGGGCCTTGGCCCCCTGCCCCCCCTCCTAAATCCGCCTATGCATATACCTACATAAATACGTGTATATAAGGACCAAATTTTTGCTCCATCAATTCTGCCTTTTAGGCCTGAAGAGTTAGGTAATAAACACACACATATTATACATACGGTCATACTATTACATTCATAATATTAGTAGGATTTACCTAAGTAGGTACATTTTAATACTTATTATTTTTAAATTATGCACTAGTTTTATTTTTTCCCCGAATTTCACATAAAAATGATTTTACGACTCAATTTTTATCTTTTGTCATGTAGGTTTTCTTTTATGATATTCTTCATTTTATTAACCCCCGACGCAAAAACGACGGGGTGTTATAAGTTTGACGTGTCTGTCTGTCTGTCTGTCTGTCTGTGTGTGTGTGTGTGTGTGTGTGTGTGTGTGTGTGTGTGTGTGTGTGTGTGTGTGTATGTGTCTGTCTGTGGCACCGTAGCTCCCAAACGGATGAACGGATTTTGATTTTGTTTTTTTTGTTTGAAAGTAGAGTTAGTCGAGAGTGTTCTTAGCCATGTTTGGTGGAAATTGGTCTAAGATGGCCGCCGCTACAAAATGGCGGATTACTTTTTTCTTCCACGACCCCCTCAATATGGGTATCAAATGAAAGGGCTTAACGAGTAGATTACAGTCCACTATATAAAATTTAAAATCCAAGATGGCCGCCATACAAAAAATGGTGAAATACGTATTGCGTTGGGGGTTTTTAATTTAAATTTTTAATTTAATTCACTTGTTAGTCTTAATGTTAATTTACGAGTAGGTATGAACAAGTACCCTTCTCATTCAAGAGGCTATATATTAAGCCTTGGGTCGGTGATGATCACTATGAGACAAAAAAAAGATTTTAGACACATAAAACAGTTTAAAAGCATTTTTAACTCTTTTTTTCGGTAAAATTAACGATTGAGATACCTATGCGATGAAGTTGGGAAACGCCTGTTTATTTGTATGTCTTTAAGAACGCTATATTTTTTCATTAACTGACGATGCTAGTCTAAGTAAGACGTTATGATGTTAACATAAGTAGGTATAACCTAGTATACACCTACATAAATATAACTCAAAGCTACATTGATACCTACGTACAGTCTCAGTAAAGTAAATCTACAAGCCAGTCACATACAGCCTGAAGTCTAGCGCCCGATACGATAGACTCCATCTCCGTTATGTGGGTATGGGTAATGAACGTAACAATATCATAAAAGCGACCTACAGAGGTCGCAACCTCTATACAAGACGCATGAAAGCTGAAATTTTCGTCATAATTCCGAGAAGCTAACGTGCTCCCGAGAATCACTTTCATTTTCACTTAGCGCCACGGACTGCTCCATAACCATTAAATTCTGTTGTTTATTGCTCTTCGCCGGTTCAAAGGTACTGCCCCTCTCACTTATCTAACTTATTCACAGAACAAACGACAGTAAACAAAGACGAACCCGTTTTGAGTTGCGCTCTGCTGATGCGCCAATCTACTTAACTATTTATTAATTGTATCTTACTTATTATGCTGATGTTAGAGAAATCATAGAACGTTCACAATGTGATTACATAATATGTACCTACATATACATGTGAAACCCAACCACTGCTAACAGAATCAATACACACGTGTATGTAGGTAGTATAAGCAAACACGTTCCCAAACAAGATCCTATACAAAACGGCAACCCTCACAGAAATGTAAAATGTAAACGAAGTAGCGTAGATAGTAAAGTAAGAGGGCCCGGAAGATTGGACATTCACTTGCTAGCTATAAACTTTATCATTCACAGTAATTTTGTCTTCTGCGACGCGAATACACATAAAACGGTATTCTTATCTCATCCGAAATATCGAGCACGTACCAAAGTCATAATTTCACGATGGAGTACCGCATGGGCACGGGCGCGCCCTTGCACTGGTGAGCCAGGGCTGGTGATTCACTGTTACGATTACCCATCCACCGCAAACACTAGTATTTTTTCTCCACGTAACAATGGTAAAAACTCCCACCTGAGATCCGAAGCAACAGAAAACAAAAAAGGCCATTACACGGAATGTTTCTCGCACCAGCGCGGCGGTGCGATTAGACGAAAATATCATGTCTGTGCAATGCTCCAACATGAGGAAAACGATGGATTATACCTTCCTCTTGCCTCTTATCAAAACCTTTCATCATTAGGTAGGTACTAGAAAACGAAATTTACTCATTTTACTGCTTAGGGAAGCGTTTTCTTATCTATACATAATATCGATACATAATTTGGCCGTCTTTTTTAGCTTTATTCATTTTACCATCCTATATTTAAGGAATTTATTCTGGAAATTTATAAAAATACTACCTTTTATACTACGCGCTTTTCCACATTTAAAATATTCACGCCCCTACAGTTGTTTGAGCCTAAGTACGTAAAAGCCGTAAAACAGATTATTCAGAAGTAACGTTTGTTTTATAAACAACGTGTCAGCTTTTCTTTCCGAGAATTCCACTGAAGGTAAAAATCACAGGGATTCATTACATCGGTGTTGATTTTAATTATGTCTATATTCACATTGGTTAAAAATTCATAAAGAACAAGTCCCAGAGCGGACGCGTTACATAAATTAAAACGCTCTCCGGAGGCAGATCCCTGTTTCCCACCGCGAACTAAATAATTGGAGGGATGTAATTTATTACGCAGACAAATTTTGACAAATCTATCCCTTGGCCCATTGGTTAAGAAAAATGTTCGATCAACGACGATCGCTGCCTTTGCGAACATCTACCTACTTTGCTAGATACGAGTATGTTCACTCGGAGGTATACTTATATAGGCAAGAAAATAGCACTTATAAACATTTATTGACAAAATATAGTATTCGAGCATAGCTTGGTACCTTAGTTTAGTTAGTTCTGGTGACTACTTTTATATACAATTTAATACATTCTATATCATTCGCAGGGTCTAAGTCAATCCAGTCATACCAATTTTCAGCTCAATCAGTCCATCTGTTTAGGCGTGAAAGAATAACGAACTTACAGCCAGACATCCATACATTTTACAAACTTTCGCGTTTACAATATTATTAAGAAGTAAGATGGGTGTGTCAAATGAAAGAGCTTGACTGAAAGAATAAAGCACACAATAAAAAAAATCTTATTTAGTTATATGAGTCAAAACTCCTCAAAATGGATATCAAAATGAAAAGACTGATTAGTACACCGAAACCGTAAAATCTTTTTTAATTAATTTATTTAACAAAACAGAAAGCTTGATACCCTTTTCAAAAAGTCGTCGCCTATAAAGATGTCTCTCATCTAGTTAATACCACGATATCTTTATACCGCGTTATCGCACAACCCAGCTGTATCTATCTACTTCGTACCTTATTAATCTTAATCCAATTATACGGGTGGATACATAAACAAAGCGACTACCCATCGTGTTTATAATGGAAACTCGATGTTTTCAACACTGTCCAAATAACAAGTCTAACATAATTTAGTTTTTTGGTACAAGTGAATTTAAAATATGCACGGGCGAGACGCATGACTTGAAAATCTATTTCTATACCTACAATTAAAAGTACCATTTTATAAAAAAAATTATAATATAAAAAGAAGAGAAGAGTTGAAAAGGCTATTTCCTTTAAGATATGTAGGAGGCAGTCGTTAGGTCATGTTGCAGGCCCTGTAGTAATCTAGGCGACTTGAAACTGCAACATAATATAGGTTAGCCACATAACCTATAGATTGTGATTTGACTCAGGGAAAGTAGGGTAACCTGTTCTGTTGGAGTGAGTATAAATCGCAATTATTATTATTAATTATATTATTGAATATTTATACCTTAATTATGTAATAAGTAGAAGTATACTTATAACTCCCTTATTACATCATAATTTTGATACCTATTATGTTTATATACCTAATAGGAAAACAAACAACTTTTATAAAGAGAAATAAGTTGGTATAACATTTTAGAGAGCAAAATATTTTTCATTTTATTTCAAGGCGTAGCGTAGTTATCGAAACTACCCACATAATTTTAGTAACACTCGTTACTAAGAACGCTTATTTGAGATCATAAAAAACGCCAATAAGAGTCCATTCGGATCAAAAGCAAACGGTCATATCGTTACGATCCATAAAATTTACGCTTGGAGGAAAATTAAATATTTTAGCTATGTTCGTGAAAAAGATATATTTTTAAGAGTTATATTTTTAAATGGGCACTGAGACGCCATAATTGAGAATTCCTTGGATTTTATTTAAACATTCCTTTAAAATTACAATCTTAGTAAATACTAGTTGTGCTCCGCGGTTTTACCCACTGAAAGTAGTAGTTAATAAGTAGCCTATGTGTTATTCAGGGTCTAAACTACCTAAATACCAAATTTCAGCTTAATTGGTTCAGCCGTTTATATGTGCAGAGGTAACTGACGCATACACATAATATGCATACTTTCGCATAAAATAATATTTGCTAATTCAATTTTTACACTTCCTGCAGGTCATGACCTCAATGACGTTTTTTATTTATAAGTAGGTTTTAAAATTGTATGATTGTTTAATATTATTATAATCGTAATTGAATATTTAATAAATAACTTCAATAAATTTTTAATAGTCATTATTCAATGGCCAAAGTTTGTAGAGGTGTAAATTGGATTTATGAAATTGATATCCTATATTATCCTATCCTCTAGCATCTCATATTCTCTAGTATATTATAAACTAGCTGTGTTAACCTGGTGATCCCGATAACCTGGATTGAACCCAATCGGCCTACCCGTTTGAGCTTTGTGCTTTAGCAACACAAGGTAAGTGGGATAGGGTTGGCCGTTGGCTTTAATTTAAGAGAAGGAAATAGAAAGAATTATAATTACGATTTTATTATTGTACTTTGACAGCTTCGCACAAAATTAGTGGAAAATATAATGGCCCCCGCCCGCCACTAATTTATCAGATAGGTGTAGTTTTTTATTTATTATAACTTTTTGAACACACCCTTGAAATTCTTCCTAAATCCTTCTAAATTTGAATTTTCAAAGTGCTTCGCCACAAAACTACATGATAAGGTAAATCTTTAGCAATTTAGGAAGTTGTTATAGTTAACACGCAAGGCCTAAGTAGAGCCCGTACCTAATACAGAACATATCTTAGAGTAACTTGCTAAAATCACAACACACCAAATAAATCACTGTGTATCATTACGTTGTCACCGTCGGCTTAAAGTCTACGCCGCAGATTACACAGCCCATTTGTTAATCATCACCTACATAATTTATTAATACAACCAAAGGCTTATTATACAATTTATTAATACAGGCAGACGACGACGGACGGACGACGGTTCTAGACGATGATTTTGTCGGCATTATAGGTGTTAGACAGTTTTCTCAGGATACTTGTGTTTTTTTATTGGTGGATTTGGGGAGTTATGAGCCCTTTAACCACACCCACACTTTAGGAACCACACCTGAAGATAACTCGCAAGTATAGACTTTGCGACCTCTATATCTATTGTCGGACAAACATGCAGGCCGTGATGCAGGTATTTGTGTTTTTTTTTCTAAATACACGTAAACTGTGAGCCTGTTTTCTATAAGTAGAAGGCAGTCGTTAGGTCATATTGCAGGCCTTATAGTCATAGGCGGATTTGGGGGGGGGGGGGGGGGGGCAGGGGGCCAAATGATAATATTCTTGCCTTTCTGCACCTTGCCCCCCCCCCCCCCCCAGAACCAAATCCTGGATCCGCCTATGCTTATAGTAATCATGGTGACCCAAAACTGCAAATTTTAGCTCAATTGGTTCAGCAGTTTAGCCGTAAAAATTAAATAGATAATAAATAAATAAATAAAATCGTTTATTGACCATTTAAAATAAAATTTAAATCTTTCAAACCACTTATATACTAACATGAAAATTAACCAGAAAAACAATCCGCACTTTAGGATTTATCATATTTGTAGGAACAATTCACTGCTATTCTATCATCAGTTCGGTCCGTTTTCATCTACATGGTTATACCTAAACCTCACATTACTATTTTATTTATTACTTAATAATTATATACATTTTAATTCCTTAATCGCCATACACTCTGGTGTACGCACGCAGACATACGCTCTCGAAAACGCGTTCATCTAATAAAGAGTAGGTAAAGTCTGATTGCGGTAGTCGAGCCCTTAATGAAAACGGGCACGTATTTTGTTTATGTTGTCATTCTATTAATTAGGGACTTGTTTACAGTTCGAATAAGACAAGTCTGAAATAAGCGCCGCACGGGTGAACTTTAATGTATTTATGCTTGTGTGTACATCGCCTTATGTTGGCGAGGGAACTGGATAAGTTGTTATAGATTCGTCAGTGCGAAGTTGTATTTGCGAATGAGTCTGGAAATTCGTGTTCAAATTAACATGACGTCGAGACTTAAGCGGTGATAGACGAGTTCTGGAGTGGAGACTGAGTTTTGGCCAACGTAGTGTAGAGTTGTAGTGTATCTTTCGGCATCGATGGAGGGTCCAGAGTCCAGGGGTCCGGAAGGTCGCAGTATTGGAAGAGAAAGTTGAAGAACATATTAGAGTGGCAAACCATGGGTGAGGCCTATGTCCAGCAGCTGTAAACGAATGTAAGCATAATAAACCAAAGAATATAGAGCTACTCATAGGTGTCAAACCGAAATAAAAATTTAGAATTACTTATAAATATCTACCACTCTAGACTCTAGAATAATTTCTTATTTCGTTACCTAAATATAATACTTAATGCTAATACAATTCTAATATTCTGTAGTACATCTTCGTCGCGCTAATATAAAAGCTCGGTTTTACGGCCATTCGTATACACATAATAGGTAGGTACACTGGTACATCTTAACGTATAAAATGGCCATAAATCTCAATGATAAATTCAGGCAAATTAAATAGAAATACGGAACAAAACTCGGCGAGTACGTCGTTGTACTGGTGTCAGATTGATGCATGAGCTTGTGTTTTTCTTTGTGCTCCATCAATCTTACAGAGATCTATTAGCGTCGTGTTTAGCGCTCCGCTAATTATCTCGCAGAACTTCCCGCGATCCTCCGGGACCGTGTGGGAACCGGGAACCGCGCTAAATGTCACGTTCTCTCAATTTTTATTGTTATCCCAATGAACATAACGACATACCCGTAGTTGCTTACGTAGATCTATGTATAGTTTTCTATTCTACATATTATTCTGTACAAATTGATAAAACATTTCCGCATTCATTCCACATCCTTCATGAATAACACTACTCTACTCCAATTTCAATTAAAGGCTAGTACGAGTAAGTATTTTAAATCTTGTTAAAATTGCTACGTAAACATTTTACCAGGATTGTGTCCATTGGCACTTAGTAATTTGAAATATTTACTTTTATATTTACTTTACTTTCAACATGAATCCAAGCTCGAAAAATACGGTTAAAAAGTTAATTGACTCAGACATCGTAGGTAAAAACGTAAGTAAATAATAATATTATACAGCTGATAATTTTCTCGATTTCGTGTAAGTTGACTTTATAGTAAAACGATTCTATCGTTATGACTCTTCACAAGAATTTTAACTGATTACCACTTTGTATGAGAAAGACCTTTGCCGTGTACAGACAGTTTGTACACGGCAAAGGTCGTTTTTATCAGAAGAAATTAGCTGTAAAATATACACAGCGACATGCCTTTTTCTAACAATATTATTACGAACTTTACCTTCTCGAACTTTGATAGCGAATGATGGATGTTGCCAGTTGCCACGTCCTCAGTTCACAAAGTAGTATAAAATTCTTTGTAAACTCCGCACAACAATGTTAGATTTATCTAAATTTTACAGCATTGTTTACATAGCAATAACATTATCTATTCCCTGTGCTTGTGCGGAGCGCTACATTGGTTGGATAAGAAGAATCCATTCTGCGAAACCCTAAAATGTCGGTTGCAATTGCGGGTTTTGTCGTGTAAACAGCCAATAAATGCTCGCAGAATAAGCCCGAGTTGAGATTCCACATTCACTGTCGATGTTGTTCTCTAGCTCTAGCGGATCATTTTATCTTAGAGTAAAATAATTTTAAAATTCAGTTTAATTTTTTATTAGCTTTATACTACATTTTAAAAGGGTTATATTTGTATATTAATCTGTATGTTGACAATAGTTAATCTCTGTCTTCACTTTCTTCTCTGCTTTGTAACTCCTATTTCAAAAATTAGGTCACAAACAGAATGCTACATTATCACACAGATTTTACCATTTGTCATAGTTATAGCAAATAAAGAGCTTTTTTAAGACTGCAAGCTGCACCCCACGGTTTCACTCGCGTAAGTTTAGATTCTGTGAGGAATTTTGGATAAAAACCATGTAAAAAATGTAAAGCTTCGTCGCTCTTCATTACTGGGTTTAAGCTATATTATGCTAAATTTTGGCTCTATTTGGCGCAGCCGTTTTGAGTGATAAAGTAATAAATATACATACCTACTCACATAATCACAAACAAAGTTTAACATTTTATATTTAATTCATTAAAATGAAATCTTCAACCTCGGAAATCTTCTGACGTCACATAAGCAACAATAATTTAGCTATAATTGCATAGTATAATTTTTCTTTTTCCTTAAATATAATCCGGCTTTACAATAAAACATTTACGTAAGAAATGTCTGAGAAAGATATCAATTGAAGCCCTCGTCTAAGTCCCCTGATATTCAATTAGCTCCAAGACATTTCTATTATCTATTGTTCGGTTACCTCGCTTAACACTTTCCTTTTAAGTCTCACGATTGTAATAATTTAAATTAAACAATTCTGTAGGTACTGTTATCTCGGGGAGAAATAGTGCCTGTTATATTCCAACTTATTGTCCCTGTTAAGATTATATCAGAGCTTAGCCCCTTTGTGCTGGCTACTTTAGCGCCCGCGCTTCCTAAATCACCACAATTAGGTTACAAAACAAATCTGAGACAATCTCGTCTTGGCTGCAAAGCAACCAAATGAAGAGAGCGTGAAGGAACACGGAGACCTTAATGTTATCATATGCCATGGTAAATTGCGTTATGCAAAATGAAGGAAGTCCATTATAGCCACTCTACCTACAACTTTGAAACTGTGGAAACGTATATGGGCTTAATAGTTGTGAAACGATGTCGTGAAAGTGTCCGAATATATTAACAGATTAAAATTTTCTCATTTCGATTCAATTCCGATAACAAAGTTTTTAAAAGCTGTTTTAGTTTATTTATACAGATTGTAATCTCTATACGCCGACAAAAATTATGTTTTAAATATACCTCTATATAGAACGGTTAAGATAAGTGCTAGTTATCTGTTATTTATTAAGTATAAGTGTTTCTCAACTTTGTCACATAAACCATCCCAATCGTGTATTATATGAGTTAAGAAAAACCTTTTAACTTTACGATTTACGATCCTATATCCAAAAGAACCTTTTGCCACCAGAGTTAATTAAAAAATACGACTTCTAGTCATTAGAATCACTAAAATTTAGGCCATCATCATGGACAAAAGATAGCTTTACACTTACTTTTTACTAACACATTGCTGACGAAACATGACTGACATAAATGGTCATCCATACAAACAGGGACAAGTAAAGCGATAAATAAATAAAATAAACGGTTAAATAAAGCAACATCGAGTTTTTTACTAATATTTTCTGAATACACTTTACAGCTTACGTGAATTTTTTCCGTACAAAACTCACTTCAGCTGGTGTGAATTGGAGAACTAAAAAAGTAGTTTCTTTTAGTATTGATTTATCAACGAGCTATTTTATTGTGCGGTAAAATTCAGCTTAAAGCGGCGCCGAGTGCGAAGTTTTAATTATAAAACTGTTTTTGTTCGCGGGTTTGCTTTCAGTTTGTGAATAGTGTTAGCAATATTTGAGTAACATTACTTGTAACTTTTTCACTTTCTGCTAAGTTACGAGTTCCTTACTAATATTATCTATCAGAATACTTAGAAAGTAGGTCGCTTTTTATTAATAGGTTCTTATTGATTTTTTTAAATAAAGTTAATCTATATTAACTCGTAGTTTATTTTATGATATACCTAATGGTTGTTCCAGAAAATTTAATTATGTTAGTTTAAAGAATTGCTATTAATGTATCGCGTGCTCTCAGAGACTATTATAATATGTACTTATAATATTTGTAGGATAAGTAGGCAGTAGGCACCTATGTAGGTATATAAAAAGCATTTAACCTTAATATTCACAAAAGTCGCTTAATATAATATGATATGTACGACTCTGTGCCCTTTCCTTCTATTAAGCAAAGAGATACTCTCACACTTTTCTTATTTCTTAAGAATTTTAAAAACTGAAAAGCACCATGTTTCTGCAAAATGAAGTACAGAAACCGTAGCAAAATTCAAGCGTCTGAAAAGGAATTTTCCATCGCCTGATTCAAAGTAACTTTACACTGCACGGTCCAACAGAACATAATTCATGCCGCCAGTGAAATATAATGCGGATGTTCTCATAATGTACGACGCGCAACTTAATCCGCCCGCGACTTTTTCCGCCACAGATATTTATACAAATGGCTGCCAACGTAACGATCTCCGTAGAACAATGGCCCATTTATGCTAATCATTTTATGGTCACACTCCAGACTTGCTTCAGTCGACAGTACAAATAATTTTTAAATGGATAAGTGAGATCCTTCCTTCGGTTGGTTTTTATGAAACTGAGATTTTATAATAGACTACCATAACGCCTGGTATACCCATAATTACTCTGTTCTGATTGAGAGGAAATTCGGTATATAGCTAACATAATACATAATATATCATTTAGGTTGCCTTTTCTTTTAAGTACTTTAGAAAGAGTTTACAATAAAAAATGTTCTCATGGCAAGCCGCTCAGCTCAGTCCTTGATTGTGCAATCAGCTCTCATTACCGCTGATTTTGTGTCGCCGCTATATAAAGGCATTTAGTCCAGACTTCAAACACATCGTTTGCTTGGTTATAGAATTTCCTCCAGAAATCTCTTAACCCATCGAATACCAGTATCATAGTACCGAGTGTCATATACGTAGTTCTACGACAGACGGACCCAGTTACCAACCTATTACCACTTCAACGTGCTAATCCTTATAGGCCGGTAGCCTAGGTTGTTAAGGTTAATTTTACATGACATCACCATATCAGTGTTGCTTAGATTAAATAATAAAGGCCAGGCGCTACCGGACACAGTGGCCCACTAACTCATACAAAGTTCCGGCGTAAAAACGTCGCGGTGGACAGTGCCGCTCGAAGATAGCAGCGGCGAGTACGTGCCTTTATTTACAACTACCCGCGCTTCCGAACCTCCACTCGGCCGCCTCATTCCACAGCTTTATATAAACTTGATTAGTGACGAGGAAAATTACGTTTCCAAATGCGAAGCTAACGAAACTCAGTAAATCTTTATGTCTATCAGTGTAATCAGCCCAAATTAATCCACTAGAGGCTATGTACTCTTATTAGATACAAGTCTTTGTCACATAGGAAAATCGGAGCTTTTATTATTGTACCTTAGTATTAATTATCTTGAGACGTTGGTTCTATCTTTCTATTATTACTTGAGTCATGTTCTCATTACTTCACGTACAATACCTTAGTTCTTCTACATTATGTTCATATAATAATGGTCCTATATTATCTAAAAGAATACTGCTCCTTGTAGATAAGAAATCGTATTTGAGCTCAACTTTCACCTTATGCTAGAGATACACAACTATGAAACCCAAAGTTCTGTAGACTGTTGTTTCTGCTTAGACTGTTTCTCTAATTAGATGCGGCATATTATGCACAAAAGCAGACAAGACGACCAAATGAAAAGTGCCATATACAAATTGAGTTTTGTTTCACTTAATTTGATCACGCAAAATAGGAAAACTCGCGCAATTTTTAAACACATTCGTGGAATCGACTTAAGACTTAAGCATGTAAATTCTATATCCAAGATGCAAAAAGCATTTGACTGTCCAATTGCTAAGCATTAACCTCCCGTTGATGCTTTTGTACACCGTAAAGAAAAATAGCTTTCTAGGACTTATCGTTTCTCCGTAAAGCCGCGGACAGACGTACGAACGAACAAAGCGAAACTACATAATATAAGAGTGCCTTGTTTACTACGAAACTAAAAAGGATGCACCAACATATCAGTAATCTCTACGTATGACATTTCAAGAAACACGTTTTTATACAGCTCATATAAACCACAAGTGCACAAAAGCTCAACGTTTTACGTACTTCACCTGCACCTGAGTACTAAGCACCTATGACCCAAGTGTCAAAAGCATACACCTTCGAAGCACGTGCAGGTCATCACACGGTCGGGGGCGTCTCGGAAGCATGCCACGACATGCCCTGCGTGATCTAGCATCAACATTATTCTCTAGTGCTTTCAGAATATCTAAAGACTTGGTTCTTTTGTTAGCGCGAGTAAATTGTACGGCGTTCATTTCCCTTCTTGCTACGTGCCGTAATATTTTGAGGCGATGACGTTTTAAAGTAAACCCCAGATATCTAAATATATAAAAAGATAAGCGTGACTGACTGATTGACTTATCTATGAAGGATCTTATCTATCCGCCAACCCCACGGGCGGATATTTTTACACTCGTGGTATACCTAGATGGACAAATCAGGTTGACCATGGACCATGGGTCTGTAGAGGAGCAATTCGCTCGCATGAGCTACGAGAAGAATCTTGCAGTACCTGTGCATCTGTGTTAATTCCGCTGAGCTTTAACATAGGACTCTTCAAAAGGTAAGTGAACAGAGTCTAAAAAGGTAGGCATAACATACAAACGAACACGACATGAGAATGCATCCATAGGTGGTGGTAACCACTCCCCATCAGCCCCTCTAACACAGACAGGGTAGACTTGTCTTGCTGGCAAGTCAACTGTCATCCTATTTCCTATGCATTCACAAAAGTACAATGTATGGGATGACAGTTCTACTCTTGACATTTCTGCGGGATCCCATGTGTCATGCTACAGCCACAGATGGGCCGTCTGCTTGTTTGCCACCTATGACATAAAAAAATTATATAAAAAAGTCGGTTTATTTAAAATGTCATCGTTTTATCTAATATAGGTCCTAAGAGACCCACTTAAGTCTCCCCTGATCTTACTTAAGAAAATATTGCTTTATTTTTATCGTTATATTCGCTACGAGCATCATGACCCACTTTATATAGGTAAGGGTATTTGCTAAACTAACTGTGTCCAGCGGTTTTACTTATTGAAATGCTAAGCGTTATTGCAGATAGATAAATTCTAGTAAATTGCAATTTTTATCAGCGAAATCTTTGTATAAAACCTTCCTTCTATCACATCCTTGTTGATTTATTTATTATACGGCACAAAACTAGGACTAACCTAATGCTGCAATAGTATTTTATACCAGTTGCCTTAGACTGGAGAAAATGTATACTAGAAATAAAAAGTTATAATATTCCAGTACATAATATTATTTACAACAGAACTCAGTTCATCAGTCAAATGATGTACTAACTCACCTCAAACGCTGCCGACATGTCGTGGTTTACGTTCAAAACTCTCCTTACATCCTGAATGCCTAGTAAATAGTTCCTACCCAAAATGTCACGACTTCTCCAGCATTGTTTGAACCAAAGTTCTCTAAAATATCGCTGTAACGTCTACATAATTAATCGTTCCGTCCGTGTCGCTTAAACGATCTTCCTTATGTTAAGATACCATTTTTAAATTGCACGGGACAACCATACAGAATGATACAAGCGTCAATGACATCGCCTTGTAGATTAAAAGTGGTAGAAATTCTAATATTAATTTGAATGTGTTAACAAATTTTCGAGTAAAGGACAACGCTGCCATCTGAGTTGTTCAAAGCATTTGGATTTTCTCTAGATTGGCATAATATGTGGCAATCTGTGAATAGTGGAAGTAAGTACCTATTCTTTGTTGCTGTATAATTAGGAAGCTTATAATGTCAGCTCCATTTTTCAATAAGGCGCATAAAATAACTACAAAATCAATAACGGTTTCAGTGCAACTACTCAGTGAGTAGTAAGTGAACCAGGCAAGCTCACAACTCCTGATATTTCTTGTTAAGTAGATAATCATGAAACAAAATGACCAGTTACAGTTGCAGAAACCTAGAATACCTAAGACGACTAAGGGCTCAGCTTTTGAGACATGAGTTGTTTCAGCTTCCTAGAAAGATTCTTACTCTTAGCATTTCAACCTTTCCAGCCGGAGAGAAACGCAGCAGCATATTGGGGTCTTGAGAGAGATTTCCCCTATTATGAAGAAGGTAACGGTAAATATGAAAATGTTTTCAGATATAATTTAATTAAAGTTGAGATTGAGAACAGCAGTGAAGTCATCAAGCGTGTCACTCCGCTCCGCTGTTACCGAGAAACTAATTCAACTTGTGTAGACACGGCTCGCCTACCAATTAGATACCTAATGCTGAACATAGAGCGCTGAAATAAGTTTTTTTTTTTTTTTTAATACCGCCTCATGCGGACAACATAACCTGCTGCTATGGGTTATTGCAGCACCCTTATATACTATTTATTAAAAATAAACGTACTATTAATAATTACAATAAACATAATTTAATTATTTACTTCCTTTCATTATTTTTCTTTTTCTTTTTCCTCTCTCAAAATTTTTTTCCTTTTCATTTTCCATTTTTTTTTCCTTTCTTTTCATTTTAATTTATATAATATATATATATATAATATATATATATATATATATATATATATATATATATATATATATATATATATATATATAATATATATATATATTATATAAATTAAAATGAAAAGAAAGGAAAAAAAATAAAAAAAAATAATGTATATATATATATATATATATATATATATATATATATATATATATATATTATATATATATCGGAGAACGAGATATTATTAGTTAGATTAGGCTGAACATAGAGCGCTGAAATAAGTTTTTTTTTTTTTTTAATACCGCCTCATGCGGACAACATAACCTGCTGCTATGGGTTATTGCAGCACCCTTATATACTATTTATTAAAAATAAACGTACTATTAATAATTACAATAAACATAATTTAATTATTTACTTCCTTTCATTATTTTTCTTTTTCCTCTCTCAAAATTTTTTTCCTTTTTTTTCCTTTTCATTTTCCATTTTTTTTTCCTTTCTTTTCATTTTAATTTTTTATATATATATATATATATATATATATATATATATATATATATATATATATATATATATATATATATATATATATATATATATATATATATATATATATATATATATATATCGGAGAACGAGATATTATTAGTTAGATTAGGCTCCATCTAGAATGTTTATTATTGTAAATACCACAAATTATTTAGTTTAGACGCCACATAGTTAAATTCGGGTGACTAGAGACGGAAGTGGCGTAGTCTCTTGTGTAACGCAGGCTAGATCGCTGTTTCCGGTTTAGTTGTCAAGTGACGTTAAAGTAAAGTGACAGGAAGTGACATTAGCCAATGAGAGTCGAGTCAAGTTGTACGTTCGTGCCGCTAGGGGCGCTGTAGAGAGAGAGCGGTAGGGCGGTAGGGCGCTGAAAAAAGTTATAAACAGTGTAATGTCTTACAAGTACGAGTAGGTACATAGGAATACTTAAACTCAGAGGTAGGTACTTTATTTTGGAAGCTTAAAAATATTGTCATAGACAACAGCTTGATGAGAGCTTGATGAGATAACGCTGCCCATAATCAGTAAAGTGCTACTTAGGATTTTCCAATGATGTGAAATTCTAGGGGCACTGCACCAACGCTTCTTATTCAAGAGTCATAAGATGTTAAGACTCTTTAGCCCAGTAATTTCACTAGCTACAGTGCCCTCCTACCGAAGCACAGTTATGTTTGCACATCACTGCTCAGGCGGTAGAAAAACTGGTACTGTTGGGGTACCCACCTAGACGACCTCCTGCAAAGAAAGTCTACCCCCGGTAGAACATGTACAATGTTCCGTGTACAAACCGAACTGGAAAACTGAGATGAAGCTAAAGGCCTGTACAAACTTGAGCGATTGAGTGTTAAACGCTATCGCCTGCGCTGCGGCAGTGAAATAAAACTCCATAGAAATATCCAACTCGATATTTTTCGCTACCCAGACCGGTAACGAATATTGCCAAGGTTAAAACCTTGAGGCATTTAGTGTCCGGTAGGTTCATAAGATTAACACATTTTAAAGGGTAAAATAAAACATCAATCAGTAGGCATCTCGTAACAGAGAACCAACCAAGTAACGTTCCCAACAAACCATTCAAACAAAACTCAGCTGTATCCGGCAACAAAATATGGAAATCGCTTCAGAACTATCCGACAGCCATTGGATTCGTCGTAATTAATAAACGAACCGCTTAGTTGTAGTTGGCCAAGTTTACCCAAGAGGAGCTACAAAGTCTGTAAGTGGCATCACGGTAAATTACATTAGATTTAGTTTAAATAGCTTTGCAAACAAATAAGAACATTACGAACGAAGGCACGGGGATTAGTCATTAGCATTTGAGTTTGGCCCTTCAGATTTTAGACGTTGCTTGTATAAGATGTTACGTATAAGTTCCTACTTATATTATAAATTATGCGAAAGTATGGGTGTGTATGTTACCTCTTCAAGCCTATTGAGCTAAAATTTGGTATACCTCTAAAAGAATGTGTAAAACCCTGGAATAATACAAAGGCGAGTTAACACTCAGCGCAGCTAGTGCAGTAATAAACACAAAGGAAAAATGTCATACAAAACGTATGAGATTTTAACTTATGAAAAGTGGTGTTCAGTAATTCAGAGTATCATTACTTATATCGGTATACATTTTATATCTTTACACTTGTACACTGCTTGTTACGTTACCATAAGATAGAGGAAATCTGTAGTAATTGGGTAAATAAAATTTGTCGCGAAGCGCCTCGTCGATTCAACCCTCACTTCGTCCCGCCCCATCCTACACCCCCGTAGTTAGATTGCTTAGAATGCGATTATGCAAAGGAATTCACTTAATTTTTTTTTTTGAAATCTTGAAATATTGGTAGGATCTCTCCTAGTCAGTAATTTAATAAGGGGGACCCGAAGTGAATTGTAAAAGAATGGGAACCTACGGCATAAGTTAATTACACTAATGAACAAGGGAAGGTGCGCTCGAAAAATCCGCCCCAAGATCACTCGAAAGTCTTTAGTACGATGCTCTTCGCGCGGTTCATTAGCGCCTCCCTCGGCCCGGGGTTTACATGTCGCCAGAATTATATTTAAAAAAATACTTAAATTAAGAATAGCTCATTCGATTTGTGTATTTATAGCACTGTGTGTGTACTCATTATATTAACAGAAAGGTTTTTTTAATTATTTTTTTTGTAAGACGCCTATAAAATAAACCCTAATAATCTGTAAAAGATCACGTACCTAACGTGGGATATAAATCACAGAATCAGGATGCATCAACATCTACCAAGTTTTCAGTTTGTTCAGCATCAGTATAACCAGTTGGCAATATATCCGCCTTTAGCTCTAATCTCAGTATGGGACCGATTGATCGATAATATACAATTGCGCAGCATAGCTCTCTCCATCGCCCTTTGCGCGACCCTGAACTTTTCAGCTGATCTCTCTGTGAGAGACATGGTTTCAGTGCCATATTATGTGAACACAGGCATGATACATTCCTCGAACACTTTGGCCTTCAATTTAAGTGGCAGTTTTCCATGCATTATGTGCGAGTTCGCTCCAAATGCTGCCCACGCCTGAGATATTCTTCTATCCACCTCCGTAGTTTGGTTCGCGAAACCTAGCGTTACTTTGTGGCCTAGATATATGTAGGTGTCAACAACTTCGACGGGCATTTGGTAGTCTGATGAATCTGGTATAGAGCTATGCTTGGAATCACTTTGCGCGACCGCAGAAGGAATGAATGGATTAGGCGAAAAACGCGAGTGAGAGATGTGGTGGAAACCATTGCGAAGCAGAAGTGGACATGGGCTGGTCATGTGGCTCGAATGAACACCGAAAGGTGGGCACGGCGAGTCCTGGAGTGGAGGCCGTGGGCGAACACCAGACCACGAGGGCGCCCACCAAAACGATGGGTCGATGACATCCGGGGACATGCGGGACGTGACTGGATTGCCAAAAGCGGCTGACAGAGCGGCTTGGCGATTGTTGGGAGAGGCCTTTGTGCAGAAATGCACCACAAGAGGCTAGAGAAGAAGAAGAAGATACAATTGCGATTTGACTAGCCGTGTTATTAGGGTAACTGGTTCTGTTGGAATATAAATCCCAATTATTATTATCCATCTAATGACATCGTAATGATCACAGGAAAGATCTGGAAACGGTTTGATCAGGACAGAGAGTCATGACAAGAAGGGGAAGGAGCATTTGCCCAGGATTATTGGTTTTTTAGGGTTAGCCTTTGCCCACGATATCGCGTGATTTTAAGCGACGATGCGGCCGGAAATGGTAGAAGACTATACCTAGCAGGCGGGATAAATCCCTCCCTATCTTCACAGAACATCATGCCCGAACACAGGCATAATGACCGCTTGGCGACACAAATTTGTCCAGTAGGTGGTAACTAGTCACGACCGAAGCCTACCACCAGCATGAATCTACTTATATCTACCTCCGGACTACGATCCAAGCCAGATTAAACTCTTGTTTTTTTTATTAATGCAAGTAGGAAGTATTAAATTCAGCGCCATGTAAACCACACCGATCGAATAGAGTAAGTAGCTCCTTCATTAGAGGACAGGGGCTTCAACTATACGCCACATTTTTTGTTCGTCCCTAAAGAAATTTTCGAACGTAAATTAAACGAACAGAATTTTTTTCTCGGAAAGTTTATGCGACACTTTGGTTGAATAAATAAAGTAAAATATAAAATTACTTGCAAATGCCCGCGGCATCGCTCACTGATGATGAAAGTGAAAAGTATGTGATTGTTTAATTCTAGGTCTAACTTCCTAAGTACATATGTGCAAAATTTATTATATTGGAAAAAAAATACTGAATTGCGGAAAACGGATTGCAATTATTTTTATGAAATGTGTATAATAAATACAATAAATGAAATTGTGTAATAATGTATCATTCTATCTTACATAAATAATTTTAATGTTGTCAGCAGTTCAGTAGATTAAAAGCTACATACATACATTACCTTTAGATATGAGTATAAAATAAATGTGTACCAAAAGAAGTATGTATAAAAATTAAAAAAGTTAAAGTTGAATAAGATAAATTAGCACACTTATTAAGAACAGCCCACCCTGAATTAATTTCACCAAAGCACCGTAGGAATCAATTAAAGTAGACGGCGATTTACTTGATGACGTTAGGCGACTTTTACATGAGCTTTCGTACGTAATTTGCAGTATATTTAAAGATGTTTTCAGCATGAATTAATACTAACTGGACTTAGCTTGTCGAAAAAATGAGGCACTCATAGTAAAAGTATCAGCGTTTCGTTCGTATTTTAGAAGCTTTTAATTCCTAAATTATATATTCTATTTTGGCATTTACACTGTTTGATATTAATTGAGTGTTTATAGTCGACGCCTACATATTTTGAATGCTTGAGTAAGTAAAACTGTTATACTATAAGTATACTCATCCTGGAATGGTATAGGAACTCATTTCCGACCATCTGTAAGCTTATTTTTAGATATATTTAAAATACACCCGGCTTAGCTAAAAATCGTGAGATCTCTTGAAATCTCTCTACTCTACTACGCTTGATATGTCCAGAGTTTAAAGTCACTCAAAATTGGATTTTGAGAGAGTTAAAACGCTGGCTTAATTTGAATCAATCTGAAAAATTTCAACACACATAATAATTTATTTGCCAATGCTCGATTTAAGATGACGTCAGTAAGGTTTTTTCAGGCTTCAGATCGTAGGAAAAACCTAGATGCAATTCATACAGAACAGAGGATGAAAGAAGTAGGTACTTAAGGAATGTGCTGAAAATTATGATGACTAAATAAAAAATAAATTTTACACGACCAGTTAAGTTAGGTACCTTTCTTAAAGTGATGTAAAACGCTTACGCTAGTCCCCAAAATCTTATAGTAGTAATATTTCGTTGCAGTTTGTATCCGTAGCTATTTGTCAGCGCAAAACGAGCCGACGCTGTAATCCGTCCGTCGCGGCATGCAAATTGAATCACGTCTCCCATCTGCTCACATGACGTCCTCTACTCTTACTCGTCTCTATAGAATACAACAGTTACTAGAAGTAGTTATGTTAAAACAAGTAATTTTAAACAAGTGACATTATAAAAATACTTTTTAAAAACAAGCTTTTATTATTATTATCGTCTAGCATCAAAGTACTCGTCAAGACGAATCAAATGAGCCCAAACTCGATGGGGTTGCGACGTTTAATTACGGTGTTCCTATGGCCACCTTCCAGCTCCATCAGATCGGCTCCATGTCATAATAATATTGCATTGTCATCAGATTTATACATGAATACAAAATTTAAGCTCAATCGGAAACCGGGAAGTGGATCAAATTTAACTTGCAAGATTTGATTACAGACAAACAGACAACAGACAGGTGAAAGTAAATATAAGCTTGTAAAAATAAGGCTCGCATACACACTCACGCACTTTTTATTTTCATAGAAATGTGAACAGAAAAGGACTACAAAATGGCAAAATTAAAGGGAGGCCAACGCCCACCAATGGTGAGAAATTTAAGGCTGATAACTATTTATAAAAACTGTTTTGCAGATATTTACCTATTTTAAACGAGGATTCATTATTATAAACATTGGAAGTATACCTAAGTATGTAGTGGTAAGTTTAACATTTTTGACAATAAATGTATGTTTTTGTCATGGAGTAATAGTATAGTATGTACGATGCTCGCTCAAAACGATATTCGAGTAGTGTTTGTTTGAGTATACGTACAATGAAATGGGCTTACTTCGGGAGACTTATTTCTTTCTTCAGTAAGCTCAGTCCAGTAATTGTTTACGTCCATGGACTCTTTCTGAGCAGAACTGCATCTTTACGTATTTAAGACGTAATTAATGGAAGTGGATACTGCATACCTGATGTTTAGTGGAAGGACGTTTAAATCAAAATTATAAAAAAAAACTTACTTTCTCTTAAGATGGAGTTCACCACCATCCACCACCACCATGTGTTAACCATGCCATGCCACCACCACCACCACCACCATGCGTACCATGTGTTAACCATGTGTCCTGATTTGGGTGAGACAGTCCTGAGTGTAGGCTACTACCTATATAATATAGACCCGCTTTCATAGAGCTTATTAGAGGGTATAAGATCACTATTAGCGATAAGACCGCCAATTATTAAATTTCTATAATATAATATGTAGTATAACAATAGGTAGGAATGCTTCTCAGATTTGTAGTGTTCTAATAAAGAGTTATCTATCTATAAAAGTTTAAAATAACGCGATGAGCTTTTATTGACACGAAAATTCCGCTGAGCTTTTCTTTTAATTTTAGCAATTATTTTACTATGCATAATTTTATTATTCGTATCTAAATACATGGGTATTAAACTGTACAGAATCTTTCAATCGTAATAAAATATTTATTATAAAACTTTTTGCACCATAAAATAGACATATTTATGGATTTTAAATTAAAAACTAGTTCAGACAAATAAAACAAAATCAAATACGTGTTCATGCGCACAAATTAATAAATAATAAGTTGTAAAAATTAGATCATATAAATTTAGGTATAATTTATAACAAAACTTGCTTTTATCACATATTTAAATGCACATAAATTAAAGTTAATAGAAATCTGGTACTTTTTACGATCCTTAAGTGCAAAACTAGCAAGAAAAGGCCTAATTTATTTGTGTAATTGGTTTATTCGCCTAACCTGCTACATTCTTGAAATAATTATTAAAGAATTTAATTATAATTTCATCCTATATTAAGAATATTCGGGTGTCATAAATCCGGGTCATTAGGTGGTTAATACAACTGATACACGAAGCTAAATCAGCAATAGGGACTCAAGACTCATGACTAATAATATTATGTCATCAAAATTGTCCGAAACCGTGGCTTAGATTGAGATAATCTCAACAAATATTGCGCCTACACACTGTACTCCTCTCGTCATCCTGACACCACGAAAATTATAATAGTTATTGCGTGTATTATATAATACTTTATTGCGTATAGTATCACAGTATCACAACTTATCTTACTTATAAAATTATAAACGTGAAAGCAACTCCCTGTAACTCCCTTACTTTTTCTGCAAAAACGTGGTCCCAAACTCACACCACTAAATTATAATACTCACGCGACACACGGACATTGATAAGGCATAACCATGCTAAATTTATTTTCTGTATATGAACTCGCCCATTCATTCATTTGGGGTGTCATTTTACTTAGTCGGATAGTGTTGAGTGAAACAGAAATATTCAATTAACATGTGCAAACGGGATGGACAAAACGAAGGAGTACAAATTTAATAAGAAAAAACTAAAATAAAAATGGCAACATTCTACCCAACTCCCTGTAACTCCCTTACTTTTTCCGCAAAAACGTGGTCCCAAACTCACACCACTAAATTATAATACTCACGCGACACACGGACATTCATAAGGGATAACCATGCTAAATTTATTTTCTGTACATGAACTCGCCCATTCATTCACTTGGGGTGTCATTTTACTTAGTCGGATAGTGTTGAGTGAAACAGAAATATTCAATCAACATGTGCAAACGGGATGGACAAAACGAAGGAGTACAAATTTAATAAGAAAAAACTAAAATAAAAATGGCAACATTCTACCTATTTCTTTCAAACTACTTCTGTCAAATTTGACAAAAATAATGTAAACAACAACATGTTGTTCGTATTTTTAGTGATTAATAAGTTATTTCGAAGATTTTTCACAATAATGTTGATGAAAATGAATAAAATAATCCGTGGCGATGCTTGCCAAATGAATTACAAAATGTATATATACGGCGTATACAGCAGTTGCAAATAGAAAAGTGGTTGCTGCTTTAACTAAGTGTTTCTAAGAGAACAGCGTATATCTCAGGTACGTTTAAGTTAGATTAACAGTACATCATCAAGCTCATTGAATCTTATCATTGAAAACGTAAAATAATCGTTATTTTGTCCATAAATAACTATTTTGTGTTATATATTTGTTTACAACTAAAGTCATAAAATACATTATAGTATGACTGAAAATTTTTGATACTTTTCATATTGTCCAAGTTTAATGATGATATTATGTGTATGAAAAATTGCGCTTTAGGGTTCCGTACCCATAGGGGAAAACAAGACCATATAACTAAGACTTCGCTGTCCGTTCGTCTGTCTGTCTGTCATCTCACGAACCGTGATAGTTAAAAGGTTGAAATTTTCACGGATGTATTTTTGTTGCAATACTAAAAATAGAATAAAATAAAAAAGGGGCTCCCAAACAACAAAGTGCTTTTTTCCGTTTGTTTTTGTATATATGAGATGTTTCAAGAAAGAGTTCAATTCAAAAGAGTCCGACTTGCACTTGGCATTTTTATTTTGTTTTAATGTCTATTAGATGTCCCTACGTACAAGTACAAATACAATTGCTTTATTTTGGGAATTTCTTTTAACATTATATTCATGGCACCTTTTTTACTGTTACCATACTGGTACGCCTTTTTTACTTTTAAAAGATGATATTAATCTTATTTATTTTGTATTTTCTAGGCGAATCGAAATCATCAGTCAGAAAATTTGTTTTGGAAAGTATTAAAAATAAAGGAAAATGCCCGCCTACGAGACATCGAAAAGACCACCCCACCGCAAAAAATAAAGAATTGGATTACCCTATATAAACGATTTATTACTTTATTTTAAGTATTTTTTATATTATATTTGTGTCATATAACACATCGTCTTTTATTATCATTTTATAAAAATATCTTTATTAGACGCATGTCTGTTTTATGTGAAGCATGTGTGTTACTTTTTCGCGCCAGAGCTACTTATCTGATTAAACAGAGGTCAGTGACCAAGTACAGTAGCGATTTTTTTTTAAATAATTAAAGTATCAAAATTGTTTATAGTTAAATTCGGTATTGCCATACGGGTAACTCAAATATATTCTTTTATGTCAGACTAGGGTAACCTTGGTATGCTTGAAACAAAACGAATATCTCATCAACCATGCGTTCGACAAGGTAATGGCAAATTTGCCAAATTTGGTACAGAGGTAGTTAGAATCCCCAAAAAGGATATGGAATAAGTTTTATCGGTTTGTACGACAAATGTCCAAAATCCAAATTGTTCAACTAGTAGGTATTGATGTCCAATACTACTTTGGTCAAACACTAATTTGGTCCAACATGGCTTACGTCCAACTAGGAAAAATGTCCAACACGAATAATTTCCAACATGAATTTGGTCCAAAATGAAATATCTCCAATTAAGAATAATGTCCAACACGAATTGGTTTATTTCTGACGCTGTCATAGAAGAAATGAAAGGTCTTAGGAAGATCTACCTTTCAGATGTCAGTTGTCAAACTTGAAATATCAAAATCTGGAAGATCTTCAAGGTTTTTTCATTTTTTCTATGACAGCATCAGCCTAAGACGAGTATTTTCCGAGATATTGACATCTCAAGTTTGACAGCTGTCATCTGAAATGACAATCTCTCCAAGATCTTTAATTTCTTCTATGACAGCATCAGCCTAAGACGAGTATTTTCCGAGATATTGACATTTCAAGTTTGACAGCTGTCATCTGAAATGAAGATCTCTCCAAGACCTTTAATTTCTTCTATGACAGCATCAGCCTAAGACGAGTATTTTCCGAGATATTGACATTTCAAGTTTGACAGCTGTCATCTGAAATGAAGATCTCTCCAAGACCTTTAATTTCTTCTATGACAGCATCAGCCTAAGACGAGTATTTTCCGAGATATTGACGTTTCAAGTTTGACAGCTGTCATCTGAAATGACAATCTTTCCAAGACCTTTAATTTCTTCTATGACAGCGTCAGCCTAAGACGAGTATTTTCCGAGATATTGAAATTTCAAGTTTGACAGCTGTCATTGCATTGGAAATAAAGATTGTTCACTAGGTACGTGACACTTTTAATTGGACTACGGGATTAGCTATTGATAGAACCACGGATAAAATAAAACTTTATTGGACATTTTTACGAATGGATGTTTTTCATGAATGGACAATTTTCAAATTGGACCTTTTTACGATTTGACATTTTTATGAGTGGACTATTTTCCGAATGGACATTTTTATGATTGGACGTCTAAAATGTTTGTCATTTTTCATAATTGGACATTAGTCGTATAAACCTGGGCTTTCGATCGGTGTGGGCTCGTGCGGTGATAAAAGCGCGATACCAGAATCAGGTCGAATCAGGCCAAGCCGGGGGGGCCGGGTCAGGTGAATTCTTCACTTTAGAGGTTTTTTCTTTCTTTCTTCAGACTTTTATAAAAGTCATTATTGATTTAATTCAAAAACAAATGCTCTTATTTATTGTACAAAAATAACATTTTTGTAGCGGGGGTGAAGCCGTGGGTTTGGCTAGTATACAAAATAAATATAACGTTACCTAATCGAATGCGAATGTAATGAACGACAAAGATAACATTGTTTCAGCCATGCCTAGTTTACCCTATATTTTTACGTATTTTATGTCAACTAAAATCGAAATTATATAATTTGGTTTTAAATAATATTAGTTAGCTGTGATAAGTTTTTCCTGCTTTTTACTGCCTTCTTTCCATTTTTACACCAATTTACCACACAAAAGGTCATTTTTGTCCGTTAACTATATTATTTTGGATATTTTTAAAAATCAAACGATGCGTGCATCTGTCGCTGAGCGCGTTGTGTGACTGAGCGGCGGGTGAGTTGTACTTTTTACGCCCCGCCCATATAGTTGTACTTTGCGTTGAATCACTTTTTGAGCTGTGTTCGACTTCTATTATTTCCCTAATTCGTTGATTCTACCTATTTCTTTCAAATTACTTCTGTCAAATTTGACAAAAAAAAAGTAAACAATAACATGTTGTTCGTATTTTTAGTGATTAATAAGTTATTTCGATGATTTTTCACAATAATGTTGATGAAAATGAATAAAATAATCCGTGGCGATGCTTGCCAAATGAATTACAAAATGTATATATACGGCGTATACAGCAGTTGCAAATAGAAAAGTGGTTGCTGCTTTAACTAAGTGTTTCTAAGAGAACAGCGTATATCACAGGTACGTTTTTTTTTTTTTTTTTTTTTTTTTTATACTAAATAGGCCTACGTTTGACCACATCCCACCTGATGGAAAGTGGAAATGCGGTCGACGATGGATCACGTATGACGCCTAGAAAGGTACCTATTCACTCGTGCCTTGAAGATACCCAAGTTGTACCTCTCGGGAAACACAGATGACGGCAAAGTGTTCCAAATGCGACCAGTTCTCATTAGAAACGACGAAGCAAAACGCTTGGTGCGGGCTATTGGTAGCGCCACTAAGTAGGGATGCCGCATTGCCGTCTGCCGTGACGTCCGTCGATAGAATGGGCATGGAGGAATTAGTTCGTGTAATTCCTGCGCACACTCTCCAAAATGAATCCTGTAGAAGACCGATAGCGAAGCGACCATTCTACGATGATCAAGGCTCTGCAGCCGAGATTCTGTAAGCTTTTGGTCACCTATTAGCTTTTTGGCACGTCTCTCAATTGACTCCAGTGTCTGAAGCTGGTATTTGGCAGTACCATCCCAAAGATGAGAACAGTACTCCATACACGACCGGACTTGTGCTTGGTACAGCATTAGCAGCTGTCCCGGTGTGAAGTATTGCCTCACCTTTGCCAGAATACCCAGCTACGTTTAAGTTAGATTAACAGTACATCATCAAGCTCATTGAACCTCATCATTGAAAACGTAAAATAATCGTTATTTTGTCCATAAATAACTATTTTGTGTTATATATTTGTTTACAACTAAAGTCATAAAATACATTATAGTATGACTGAAAATTTTTGATACTTTTCATATTGTCCAAGTTTAATGATGATATTATGTGTATGAAAAATTGCGTTTTAGGGTTCCGTACCCATAGGGGAAAACGAGACCATATAACTAAGACTTCGCTGTCCGTTCGTCTGTCTGTCTGTCATCTCACGAACCGTGATAGTTAGAAGGTTGAAATTTTCACGGATGTATTTTTGTTGCAATACTAAAAATAGAATAAAATAAAAAAGGGGCTCCCAAACAACAAAGTGCTTTTTTCCGTTTGTTTTTGTATATATGAGATGTTTCAAGAAAGAGTTCAATTCAAACGAGTCCGACTTGCACTTGGCATTTTTATTTTGTTTTAATGTCTATAAGATGTCCCTACGTACAAGTACAAATACAATTGCTTTATTTGGGAATTTCTTTTAACATTATATTCATGGCACCTATTTTACTGTTACCATACTGGTACGCCTTTTTTACTTTTAAAAGATGATATTAATCTTATTTATTTTGTATTTTCTAGGCGAATCGAAATCATCAGTCAGAAAATTTGTTTTGGAAAGTATTAAAAATAAAGGAAAATGCCCGCCTACGAGACATCGAAAAGACCACCCCACCGCAAAAAATAAAGAATTGGATTACCCTATATAAACGATTTATTACTTTATTTTATGTATTTTTAATATTATATTTGTGTCATATAACACATCGTCTTTTATTATCATTTTATAAAAGTATCATTTTTAGACGCATGTCTGTTTTATGTGAAGCATGTGTGTTACTTTTTCGCGCCAGAGCTACTTATCTGATCAAACAGAGGTCAGTGACCAAGTACAGTAGCGATTTTTTTAAAAATAATTAAAGTATCAAAATTGTTTATAGTTAAATTCGGTATTGCCATACGGGTAACTCAAATATATTATTTTATGTCAGACTAGGGTAACCTTGGTATGCTTGAAACAAAACGAATATCTCATCAACCATGCGTTCGACAAGGTAATGGCAAATTTGCCAAATTTGGTACAGAGGTAGTTAGAATCCCCAAAAAGGATATGGAATAAGTTTTATCGGTTTGTACGACAAATGTCCAAAATCCAAATTGTCCAACTAGTATTAATGTCCAATACTAATTTGGTCAAACACTAATTTGGTCCAACATGGCTTACATCCAACTAGGAAAAATGTCCAACACGAATAATTTTCAACATGAATTTGGTCCAAAATGAAATATCTCCAATTAAGAATAATGTCCAACACGAATTGGTTTATTTCTGACGCTGTCATAGAAGAAATGAAAGGTCTTAGGAAGATCTACCTTTCAGATGACAGCTGTCAAACTTGAAATATCAAAATCTGGAAGATCTTCAAAGTTTTTTCATTTCTTCTATGACAACGTCTGCTTAGGACGAGTATTTTTCGAGATATTGACGTTTCAAGTTTGACAGCTGTCATCTGAAATGACAATCTCTCCAAGACCTTTAATTTCTTCTATGACAGCATCAGCCTAAGACGAGTATTTTCCGAGATATTGACATTTCAAGTTTGACAGCTGTCATCTGAAATGACAATCTCTCCAAGACCTTTAATTTCTTCTATGACAGCATCAGCCTAAGACGAATATTTTCCGAGATATTGACGTTTCAAGTTTGACAGCTGTCATCTGAAATGAAGATCTCTCCAAGACCTTTAATTTCTTCTATGACAGCATCAGTCTAAGACGAGTATTTTCCGAGATATTGACATTTCAAGTTTGACAGCTGTCATCTGAAATGAAGATCTCTCCAAGACCTTTAATTTCTTCTATGACAGCATCAGCCTAAGACGAGTATTTTCCGAGATATTGACATTTCAAGTTTGACAGCTGTCATCTGAAATGACAATCTCTCCAAGACCTTTAATTTCTTCTATGACAGCATCAGCCTAAGACGAATATTTTCCGAGATATTGACGTTTCAAGTTTGACAGCTGTCATCTGAAATGAAGATCTCTCCAAGACCTTTAATTTCTTCTATGACAGCATCAGCCTAAGACGAGTATTTTCCAAGATATTGACATTTTAAGTTTGACAGCTGTCATCTGAAATGACAATCTCTCCAAGACCTTTAATTTCTTCTATGACAGCATCAGCCTAAGACGAATATTTTCCGAGATATTGACGTTTTAAGTTTGACAGCTGTCATCTGAAATGAAGATCTCTCCAAGACCTTTAATTTCTTCTATGACAGCATCAGCCTAAGACGAGTATTTTCCGAGATATTGACATTTCAAGTTTGACAGCTGTCATTGCATTGGAAATAAAGATTGTTCACTACGTGACACTTTTTATAGGACTACGGGATTAGCTATTGATAGAACCACGGATAAAATAAAACTTTATGGGACATTTTTACGAATGGACGTTTTAGAATGGACAATTTTCAAATTGGACCTTTTTACGATTTGACATTTTTGAGTGAACTATTTTCCGAATAGGCATTTGTATGATTGAACGTCTATAATATTTGTCATTTTTCATAATTGGACATTAGTCGTATAAACCTGGGCGATCGGTGTCGGCTCGTGCGGTGATAAAAGCGCGATGCCAGAATCAGGTCGAATCAGGCCGAGCCGGGGGGGGGCCGGGTCAGGTGAATTCTTCACTTTAGAGGTTTTTTCTTTCTTTCTTCAGACTTTTATAAAAGTCATTATTGATTTAATTCAAAAACAAATGCTCTTATTTATTGTACAAAAATAACATTTTTGTAGCGGGGGTGAAGCCGTGGGTTTAGCTAGTAAACAAAATAAATATAACGTTACCTAATCGAATGCGAATGCAATGAACGACAAAAATAAAATTGTTTCAGCCATGCCTAGTTTACCCTATGGTTGCGCCATTTCACATAATGTCGCGTTTTTTTTTGTCTATTCAATCGTATGGCAATTTCGCGCATCCCTTTCCCATCCCTAACCTGGCACGAACCTAATGGACAACCCCATCGCGTCCAAGAAAAAACGTCAAACTGACAGTTCGATTTCGAATAAACCGTCGTCGAGAAAAGTTGAATATCATTGCTCGGTTGCTCGCGCTTTTTTTGGTGTAATATTTTGATTTTCGTGTGGAATCTCTTCAAGCAAACTTCTGAAATCTGCAAGCTAATCTGTCGACCATCTGCGGAGGAGCGCCCTGGATCCAGGCCAAGTCTTCGAGCGCCGGAGTAGAGGTACGTGCCATCCTTCCTAGAACTAGAACCTATTTTTTCGTTGTCGTATCTAGCTCCCTGGGTTCTAGATTTCCTAGACTAGAAATTGCCCTACGATTCGCGTTTGTTTTTCGTAATTTCACTGCTCCAAAATTTCAAATCACCGCCGAATTTTGTTCTCGTAAATCGCCAGTTGTTTCTTGTAAATTATTGTAAAATAGCGCAAACACCCTATATTTTTATGTATTTTATGTCAACTAAAATCGAAATTATATAATTTGGTTTAAAATAATATTTGTTAGCTGTGATAAGTTTTTCCTGCTTTTTACTGCCTTCTTTCCATTTTTACACCAATTTACCACACAAGAGGTCATTTTTGTCCGTTAACTATATTATTTTGGATATTTTTAAAAATCAAACGATGCGTGCATCTGTCGCTGAGCGCGTTGTGTGACTGAGCGGCGGGTGAGTTGTACTTTTTACGCCCCGCCCATATAGTTGTACTTTGCGTTGAATCACTTTTTGAGCTGTGTTCGACTTCTATTATTTCCCTAATTCGTTGCGTGAAAGTTTGTAAGAATGGATGTCTGAATGTCAGGATGTTTGTTACTCTTTCACGCCTAAACGGGTGGACCGATTGAGCTGAAATTTTGTATAGAGATACCTTAGACCCTGGAATAACACATAGGCTACATAAGTACTGCTGGTAAAACCGCTGGGCGCAGCTAGTACTTAGTACTGATATAATATGCTAAATCAACAATGGTGCGCTACATATCTCACTAGGCAAGTTCTTACAGACAACCTTGCAATGGAACAGAACAATTAAAAAAATGTAGCCGATGGTGTGCAGTGTACAAAATAATATTTAATTAGTATAGGATATAACATGACAAACTAATTGAGAATGATTATAATTTAATTATAAAGAAATTTTAAATAGGTAGGTACGTAATATGTTGTCAAATTCCAGTAGGTAATATTGTAACACTTACTCCATAATAAACTACATTAATATTTGTAATAATATCTCTGAACTCTGGCCACCTTAATCTTCCACCAAAATGAATCGTTGCTGAATAATGGATAATAACGACATTATACTTTCCTAATGTATACTTATGGAATTAATTATTCAATTTCCATTTTTCCAGGAAAGAGATGAGGTTCTGATAATATCTGTCCGGCTTGAGTTCAATGTAATTACATAGTCACGTCTCCATCGAGACTGTCGTGGAAAACATTCCACATTCACACAAAATTGTATATTCTCATTTGAACTACATATGTACATTTAATAAGGCATAAACATTGCCTCTCGTGTAAACTTTTCTCGTTGTTATGGAAACTTTTACAGTTTACATGTTATTTTTGTAGGTACCTGTATGACTTGGCTGTAGGTATTCTGTATAATTATGACCTCACAGAAGTTAGCAAAATTACAGACACTATTACCGTTGTAGTTTCTATTCTTTGCTATTACAGCTACTTACACTCCTAAAACACACAGAGCCCTGTGTCAAAGAATAGAAACTATTACCCTGTGTTATGTACCTAGGTGTATCCCTGTCGAGATTCTAGATAACACTGCAATTTCGTTGTCTTCTTCTCCACTTCATGCATAAAAATATTGTGCTTATAATAACTAGTTCTTTGTTAAGATTTCAGCAACCAAGTAAGCACAACTAAAGCTCAAAGTAACAAACCGTCATATCTCTGCAGAATTGCACAGTATCCGTGAGAAATCTTCATAACTAGATAATAGATAAGTACTTGTAGAAACAATAGAATCGGACACAGAAACTTCGATGGAGCATTGAGCAGGCATCAATAGTTGGTAGAACAAAGACGAATAAGTTCGAGCCGAATGGCGGACTCGATCCTGCCGAACCGTACCTACAACTAAGAGGATCGCTTTGTTCGTAAACAATGTGCAACGGACACGGCTCACCATAAAACTTTCAATTCAAAAATGGACTCGCAACTGCGATAGATCGAACGATCTTTCATCCCTGTTGAGAACTATTCCCTGTATACTTTCTTGTAAGTCCATTATTGGCTTTAAGGCCTGAATCATATCGGAAGCATAAAATATCATGACTTTTAGAAGACGAATGCATTACGCGATTAGTCCTGGTTGTAATTGCGGCTAGGCGCACGTTTTATCGGTGTACAAGTTGCTACACATTAGCTACTATTGCCGTTAAAACAACTGGACAAACCTACGCCGTAGATTATATAGATAGGTCGTAAACATCACTTTGATTCTTTTAGCCGTGAAGGCAAATGAAATCTAGGGGAAAGCACAAAATGATCCCGGTTAAGTGAAATTAACTGCCAGAAATCGGCTTAAGCCGCTAAGCCTCGGCCACGCCATCAATAACCCCAACCTTTCTATTTCGACAATACTTGTATAGGATTAGGTATGTATATCTAGATATCTTTTAATGTGTACCACTGACCATCAGGTTGTAAATCTACCTGACTGACTGCAAACTCTATATATAAGTAAATAGACGACCCGCTTGATGGTGAGCGGTTACCGTCGCCTATAGACATCTGCAGCACAAGTGGTAGGAAACATGTGAAAAATCGGCCGAACTTCGTCTTCTAAACGACTTATAAAAGTGGACCTCCAGTAATGTTGCCGACGCGGTGCTTACAACTAACATTGCTGAATTGCTTCCTAAGACAATAAAGAAGCAAGTATTACTAACCTTTAAATGAATGAACTTACTTTTTGGCAACACTCGTGTTAAGACCCCACTCTATGGTTACGTACCTAGGTAAACTGGGCTTTAGTTCAATGCTAATGTTAGTATTTGATTCAATTTTAATATTTGAGCTTGTATAGTTTATCATCATGATCATCAGCCCACGTTCATCCACTGCTGGTCATAGGCCTCCCCGATAGCACGCCACACAACTCGGTCCTCCGTATTTCTTATATAGTTAAACTAGACTAAATAGACAAAAAGTATAGGTTTTGGAGATCAAAGTGGTTTCAGTTCCGTATCTATTCCTTCTACTTAAAACACTACGTTATATTACATAGAAAACGAATTCAATGACTAAGTACAAAAGTTGCAAAGGAGAGTTAAGCTCTCAGAATTCACAAAAGTTGGGAACCGTTCCATTCTTCTAATTTAGTCCATCTAACATTGGAATAAAATCAGTTTCCCCTGTAGGTACTCCGAACTCACGATTAAAGCTTTTATCGGCGGACTGATTAAGTGTCGAGACCAGGATGGATTTATTGTAAAAGTTGGCCGTTCGCTGAGGTTAGTGATTCAAGCCCGCACACTTTAGTAGAATAATTGTCTACGTGATCGGAATTCAGGATTCTTGCCTTCTTTAATAAGATCAGATAAAGAGAGCTCTGGCCAGGTGAGCCATAACTATACCTTTACAGTTTATTTTTAATACGACTCATATTTCGAATGAAAAGGTACCTCTTCATGTCTATATAGAAATTCTAATCTATATAGGTATAATACTGCAACTGTAAAGTCTGTCGCTGAAATGGTTTATCAAACCTCTGCTAAAACTAAGAATAAACAACTTTCCTACAATAGAGAATAATGTACCACTTTCGTATAAGGTTTCGTATGTAAGTTGTAGCACACCAAATGTATCACTCAACAAGCTGTCGTTATTCAGTAATCGTTTAACTGTAGTTTAAGAAACCTACACTACCTCTCTAAATTATATTAATAAGCCATACCTACGGTTAAGACTAGATATTGTAATAGACGTAAAGATTAAAGATATGACGATTTCTGTGAATTCTACTCGGCTTCCAGCTAAATTCACAAGTTTATTGACTTTTTGTTTACCGACCACATGACCAAACCGCCAAATGCCAAACAGTACCCAATATGACCTCTGCTTCGACAAACTTAATATCACAATATTGGAGTTTTCCCGAATGTTAGGAAAGCTTCAATACACATGAGAATAAAACGCCTATAATGTATTATGTAGGATCGTTCTCAGAACTTACTTGACAGAATAACTTTGTCGTTATTTTTTAAGTCTTTTAGGTGTTTCAATATGATCAGTCAGGTTTTTTGCTAGCCATGTAGGTATCTAGCCTACTCCCCACTAGAGCAACATGCTCCTATGAGAATCCATGTTATATCTATGTGCGATCTACACGCTATTTTGGATGATATACAGGAACTGTATGAGGTATATATAATAAGTGAGGGACGATCATCCAGATCTTTGCAAAACACTGGAATAATAGAATCGAAGGGCACCACCAACCTTTAAATCCACGCCGCCTCGATCAGTAGCAGACGCAGTCCAGCACGGCAGTCCTGCCGGTTGGCCAACCACTGGAATCCAAGAATAAACCTCCAAAGGTTCACAAACAGTCTTGTCACGGACAAGAAGGGTTCCAAATGATATACTCGTATAACACGCGCACGGCAAGGGCGCCGTAGAATTCGGCAGGTTTTGCAATAACGTACAGCACAAAATCACTAGGCACTCCTCTGAGTTGAGGGTGTTCGGAGAAATTGAGAGCAAACTGCGTTCCTCCAACTCGGTTCCGATATGCACACGCACTGCCTTCGCTTTTGGTAAAACGCAGTATTTAAGATGTTGGTGAAGCAGTTTTCAAAACTACCTTCCATTGTGAATTGCAAAAATCACAATGTAGGTATCTATTAAATAAAAAAAGTAAAAAAATGTTTTTAAGTTAAACGGTTTTATTTTAAACATGTAGGTACTAAAAGCTAAAAAATAAAATCGTGAGGCACGTCAAATATCTACAATTGTCAGAGAAAATGTTCATTAGAGATTTAGATATTTGACGTGCCTCACGATTTTATTTTTTAGCTTTTAGTACCTACATGTTTAAAATAAAACCGTTTAACTTAAAAACATTTTTTTACTTTTTTTATTTTAAGGCTTTTTAGTACAATGTATTCTACTTGTCAAGCCCTTTCATTTGATACCCATATTGATGAAATTGAAAAAAAAATAGGTTATCCGCCATTTTGTAGCGGCGGCCATCTTGGATTTTAATTTTGTATAGTGCACTGTATTCTACTTATCAAGCCCTTTCATTTGATACCCATATTGATATGATTAAAAAAAAATACGTTATCCGCCATTTTGTAGCGGCGGCCATCTTGGATTTACAATAATATTGAATATACATAATTGTATTGTCACCAGAACCAAAGGTGTATACCAAATTTCAAATCAATCGGTTGACAGGAAGAGGGTGAAATTTCATTTACTAAATTTGACCCAAGAATAAATAGGCCAAGCGCGAGTCGGGCCACGCACAATGTAGGGTTCCGTAGTTCTAGTAGATTGAATACACTGCACAACAGCATTTTGGATGATTTTTGACGACGATTTCAAATTTGTGACTGAAATTTCTGTACCAGCTCTAGTTAAAAAGATATGACACATATTATGTTGTTTTCGTAATAAAACGCTATAAATGTAGAGATCATCATCATCATCATCATCTCAGCCGTAAGACGTCCACTGCTGAACATAGGCCTCCCCTTTGGACTTCCATATGTACCGGTTGGAAGCGACCTGCATCCAGCGTCTTCCGGCGACCTTTATAAGGTCGTCTGTCCACCTTGTGGGTGGTCAATGTAGAGATGATCCTAATTAATTTAAGTTTAAGTTGAAAAACTCTTTATGTTATTTGATTTTCTTGCTGAAACTGAAGGCAGAGCTATTCTAAATGCTATTCTTATTCTAAGGGCTATTCTAAATGCTCTAACAATATTCAGCCATCATATGTGCGTTCCAGAAGCCTTGATAGCGTTACTTCATCGAACAAAAGTTCGGGTGGAATTGCTTGCCCAATTCTTCACTTAGTACCCCAAGATTGTCATGAATATAGTCTAGGTGGTCGTGGAGAGAGTGTAACTTGATGGTTATGTCACATTCGAGCCTTTGAAAGTGACGCATTAGTTTTTGGACGTGTTGAGAAAAGTCCAAATAATTCTTACTTTACAAAAAAAAAATATAACCACCATTGGCCTAAAACAAAGTAAACCATTTTTAAATGAACACATTATGAGCCAGTTATGTTCCGCATACTTAATTTTTAATAAAATCAAAACAATAGTTTTATGTTTACACTAAGCAAAAATAAGTCATCGTGATGGTTCTCGAGTCCTTTCCACATTATAGCGGTTTCGTACCAAAATCTATTTATTTTCTAATTTGTCCACAAACGTAGATTACTCAACACACGTTTTGCATAACTTTTGGGGAATCCAAGGCTTGTCGTTAATTTCCAGGGAGTATCCAAAGTAATTTTTGTAAGCCTAAATTATGAACGTTGTCACATTCAAACGGAATTCTTTGAGCATAATATTCTCCGCAAATTAAAAAAAATATATCCGGATCATTCACACAAGTAGCCTTGACCATGCTATATCAAATTATAATAAAAAAACTTAAGTTAGAAATTATGAGCTAAGTAACACTGTAATATGGTGATTTATTTGTGATAGCTATACGCGATCTAATTTTACTACTAGCGCCATCTAGTTATGCATTAATAAACTATAGGCTAGGTTAGCTTTAGGTATTCTTATTTTGCTGATTTTACCGAAACTAATAATTTTATCTTAACCGCTATAGTTTTCCTGGAAAGTTCATGGTTGAAAGCATACCTCTGATTTTTTTCAAAATTTTAAAGCTAGTAGTACAGATTTTAGAGGGGGGGGACGCTCAATTTTTTTTTTAAAACTTGAATATCTTTCAAACAGAACATGAAATCGAAAAAGTTTCTTAGCAAACCGTCCTTCATTTTAAAATACCTATTCAACGATACCCCACACGATGGTATCAGCCAGAAAAAAAAAATCATCCCCATCTTACGTGTACGGGAGGTAGCCTAAATTAATTAATTAAAAAATATTTTTTGTCACCGTTCTCTTACCCTTATTATTACTTACCTGTATACAAAATTACACTTTTCTAGGACTTATAGTTTCTCCGCAATGCCGCGGACAGACAGACGGACGGACGGACGGACAAAGCGAAACTATAAGGGTTCCTTGTTGACTACGGAACCCTAAAAAAGAATAAAGAAAAAAGAATAATAAAAAAAACAAACAGAGTAAGCTAAATAAAACCGTTTAATAAATAAAACCGTTTAAAAAATCTTCTCGTGCAGTGCATGATTCATCGATATGAGAATATGAGCAAATGGTTTGATATGACGTCGTCACTGAAGGACTATTTTAAAGCCTCGTAGCACTTATTTAATTAATTATAATAATTTAGTGTTATTTTTAATGCGCTATCGGTGAAGAATCCTGTCAATATCCGTGTCAGTTTTATCAATATTATCGATTGCTATTAGCGATAAGACCGCCAATTAATATTCGTAATATCACATTATGTAGGTTTTAAATTCTAAATGTTTTTAATGATGGCATTTAATAAGAAGTTATCTTATCTAATCTAAATATTTATTCATGAAAATTCTAAAGACTTGAGATTTGAATGGAACAAAGACTACCAAATAGTCGCGTCGTGTTGGCAAGTACTTTAAGCAACTACATTGTAACTTGTTACCAACTGTACAGATAGCGTACAATCTAACTAACACTTTACACCGTGTATATACCTATATAATAATCTAGTAGGTATCTTCTTAAAATAAAATAATATATTTTTTAGCTTACATATTCAACATAGTTTTACTCTGAATCTACGCTTGAGACTTGAGTAGGTATACTTGAACCATTCTTAAATTGCACCTGCCTACTAGTCGTTTCTTTGGAGACTTTTTAACGATGGTTAGGTAATATACCACTTCAAGCTTTATGTAAACATTGAGGAATACACAAGGGAGGATCATACATTTTTTTTCTGATTGCCATTCAGTTCTGTCCAGGGCTTGATTATGCCAGGTCCTGCATAAAAAAATGAAACATTAAAAACTGTAACAGTGGCTTTAAATTCTTTCACACATTTCCAGTAACATACTCGTAGACAAAAAACGAAGCCAGGGACGCCCCATAAAATTTTGTAAATATTATGTTTTTACTAAAGGGGCTAACGGCTAAAGGGTATCGAGTAGATGCTCGAAAGTAGGTCAGTAAAGTGAAGTTATGTATTAAGATCCTGTGAAAGGTCACGTTTACACATTTTGAAACATTTTTCTGTTTACCCATCCTGTTCGCGTCGGAGAGCTTGGTTGACTCGACGCGATGCGTGACCGAAATGCTGTCTCTTATTTAGGACTAATAACATGGGTTTAGATATTGGGACATAGACTTACAGGTACCTAATATATCTTATATCCACATGACAAAATATATCTGTGTGTGGCTTTAGAGACATGACTTTAACTTGAGAATCACAAGTTCACATTTTATATAAATAAAAGTCAACTTGTATGCTTTCGCATTTTACATACGGCTGCGCCCATTTAAAAACACTAATTCCTAAAGAAAAATATAATTGTAGATAGCTCAGAACATAGACCCGATCATAGGCGGATCCAGGATTTGGTTCTGGGGGGGGCCAAGGTGCGGACGTGCAAAAATATTACAATTTTTACTATGAAAAATGTGTGTTTAGCTCGCTCTGAGCTGTTAGAAAGCTTAAACATTCATAATAATAAGTGCGCGAGCAGCTTGCTGCGAGCGCCGAGAAAAAAATTATAATCTTTACCATGAAATATGTGCAAAATTCGTAACTCTACAATGCTTCTGGGGGGGGCCTTGGCCCCCTGCCCCCCTAAATCCGCCTATGGACCCGATAATAACACATAGACCACTTTTGTAGTGCTAGTTAGCTAGTGCAACCGTTAGTTACTCCTAAACTACTATAGTATTGAATAAAAAACTTAATTCTTAATCGATGATGATGGAATCTTAAGTCAGTTATTATAGGTTATTAAGTTTGTCTACCATTACTCACCCACCGGTGCGGCGCGTCGGTTAAATATCAATAGGTCTTAAATAAATAATCAGAAACAAGGGCGGAAGGGCCTAAGTGCGGGACATTAACAAGGGTCCAGTCCAATTTTCGTCCTGTCCGCGCTGATATATTGAGGGCCGATATACCGATGTGAAGCCAACGCGCTGAGCCGCCCCGGTACCTCTCGCTTAGACATAACTCATTTACTTTTTTCACTAGGATCGAACCGGACCCAATAATTGCCTTACGATAGAGATCTTTCAATTCAATTGCGGCGATTTTAAATTTTAAGACAGATAAGCTCGAAACTGTTATCTATAGCCAATGGCAATTGTCACACACTCTGGTCGCCGATCTTTGGAGTCGGAAAGCCGAATATTGTACATGATTCCATATAAATTTCAAACATATTTCGCGGAAGATCTGCTTTGTGTTGTATTTACCATTAATTATAATATAATAAAGCGTTATTTCGCAGAAATCCATGATCCATAATTATAATAATTTATTAGGTAATTAAATATCAAGATTTAGTATTAATTCCGCTATAATATGTGACTCCAACCAAGCTGAACAAGTGAGGTGAGGAATTCAAACTATTTCAATACAATAATTAGTATCACCATCAAAAACAACACTCTCTGATGAAAATAACTAGTTTATTATATTATTCCGTGGAAGTAAAACGAACATTACGTTGGTCCAATTCAATGTAATTTTCTCAATAAGACATAAACAAAACATATTCCATATTCAAACATATAAAACGAGTAAATTAATATAAAGGTTAGTTTGAACTACAACAGAGGTCTAACACTGGCCCTCAAACTAAACTTATTATATATCAAACATTAACCAACTACATTACTATTTAACCCAAGTTGGTTAACACATTTACGCGTTTTATCCCCGCTAAGAGGTTTAGTTAATACGTCCGCCATCATATCATTCGTACACATATATTGCAGATCAACAAACCCTTGCTTAACAATGTCTTGTACGAAATGATGACGAATGTCAATATGTTTCGTTCGGGAGTGATACATCGAGTTTGTTGCCCTGGCCAACGCAGATTGATTATCATTATAGATACGTACAGTAACGTTAACGCCAAGACATTCATGCATAAAACTCCTTATAAACAAAGCTTCCTTACAAGCATCTGATAGACCTAAGTATTCCGCTTCCATGCTTGAAAGTGCTACTGTTTTCTGTTTCCTGCTTTGCCAGCTGATAGCACAGTTACCAATCTTGAAGATGTAACCAGTAAATGACTTCCGGTCCAGCTCATCAGAGCCCCAGTCTGCATCTACATATCCACTGACAGACAAACCACTCTTTTTATAAGTTAAACAATGGTTCAGTGTACCTTTCAGGTAACGTAATACTCGCTTCGCAGCCTTCCAGTGATCCTCTCCGTAGCTTTCGTTAAACTGGCTGAGGACACTCACTGCGTGCGAAATGTCCGGTCTTGTACAAACAGCTATGAACATCAGACAACCCACCAACTCTCGATACTGCAAGTTTTCACATTTGGAGTCATTTTTCAACAGTTTCAAACCACACTCCATTGGGGTAACAGCCGGTTTACACTCGGCCATATTAAACCGTTGTAAAACATTTTTAATGTAACTTGACTGATCCAAGGTGAAACCACCTTCTTCCTTTCTACAAAGTCTCATGCCGAGAAAGTGATGCGCTGGCCCTAAATCTCTCATATCGAATTGAGACATCAGCTGTTTCTTGATTGTAGACTTATCAATCTCATTATTTGAAAATAAGATGATATCGTCAACATACAGACAAATAAAACTCAAACCTCGAGCAGTATTTCTCATGAACACACAAGGTTCCGACGAAAACTTCTTAAATTTCAGTTTTCTTACTAATACGTCATTTATTTTGTCATACCAACTTTTGGACGCTTGTTTAAGACCATAAATTGCCTTATTTAGGCGATATACTTTTGTAGGATTCCTCTTGTCACGAAAGCCTTCTGGTTGCTCCATATAAATGGTTTCAGACAGATCACCATTTAAAAACGCTGTCTTAACATCAAGATGATCCGCCTCCATGTTATGTTCAGCGGCTAGAGCAAGTATTGTCCTTACAGTTGAGTATCTGACTACAGGTGAGTACGTCTCAAAATAATTTTCTCCATACCTTTGTGTATAGCCCTTGGCTACCAAACGAGCTTTAAATCTCAAAACTTCACCATTAAGTCCTCTTTTCTTCTTAAACACCCATTTACTCTTCACAGTCTTTTGTCCTGCCGGTAAATCAGTCAGTGTCCAACATTTGTTGACAATAAATGACTTGTACTCATCGTCCATCGCCTCTCTCCATTTCGCAGATTCCTCGCCTTCCAGCGCCTCCTTCACAGTGAGTGGCTCGTCGTCAGCACGATCTACTTCAGCCACGAAGATGCATTGTGATGCCAGCTGAGCGTTCTCGTCGTATTCCAACGACTCGTACGACGACGATTCATCTGGAATATAATTTTCATCGCGAAAATCATCTGTTTCACTACTGTCAGTAACATCTAGAGACATATCTCTACTTCCATCTGCCTGCCCAACTGATTCATCAGCTCCAGCATTACTTGGAGTTATAGAATCATCATTTGAATCTAAATGTGCAGGATCTACTACACTAACAGGCTGACAGTTACATTTAGATGGAGAGATGTGGACAAGTACATCACGTTCTTTTAAAGAACCGTTATCCTTCTCAGGACGATAGAAAACATTTTCCAGAAATGTTACATTTCTGGCCTTCGTTATGCATTTCATGCTCGTAGGGTCAATGAATCTATAGCCCTTGGTGTCTTGACAATATCCTACAAAAATGCACGGTTTAGTTTTTGCATCAAACTTCTTTCTGTTTTCTATCCGTATATGAGCCATACATCCAAATACTTTAAGGTGAGTTAGATGTACCTTTTGTTTGGACCATTTTTCTTCGGGCGTAGTTCCTCTAACAGCTTTCGTGGGGGACCTATTTTTCAAATATACGGCGGTGTTTACAGCTTCCGCCCAGAAGCTTTGATCCAGCCCGGCACCAAGAAGCATGCACCTGGCTTTCTCCACGATGGTGCGGTTGGCTCTCTCTGCCACACCATTCTGTTCTGGCGAGTGAGGAACAGTCGTCTCATGGCGAATACCGTGTTTCTTTAAGAAATTCTGAAAACGAGTATTAATAAATTCAGTGCCGTTATCGCTACGAATGCTTTTCAGTGTTTTCCCGGTCTGATTTTCAACTAAAGCCTTAAACTCCATGAATTTAGTAAAAGCTTCATCTTTAGTTTTCAGAAAATAAACAAAAGTCTTTCTCGAAAAATCATCTATAAGTGAAAAGAAATATCTTGAACCACCAATCGATTTTTCCGGCATGGGCCCGCATAAATCCATGTGCACTAGCCCTAATATCTCAGTCGCACGACTGAAAGACTTTTTCGGGAACGGTAATCTAATTTGTTTACCCTGAATGCAAGAAATACAAGACTCGAACGTAGAAGTATCGTAATCTATTCCAGAGTTCATACCTTTTAGGACTTGCATACTACGCACGTTAAGGTGACCTAGTCGTTTGTGCCACTCTACTTGTGACGCCTTTTGGGTTTGTGGTACATCCTCTTGCACCGCTGGCGAAGCTTTTGAGCCTGTTTGATTCTCCATCGACACAGCTTCGTTGCATTCTGTAAAAGCTGAACAATTATTATGCCCTACAACTGATGTATCACTCCGCTCAGACTCTACAGTTTCAAGCCTATACACACCACATTCGCGTTTAGCTGACGCTATCAAGGTATCATTTTTATATATTTTACAATTTTCATCTATAAAAATAACTCTGAAACCTTTCCTTGTCAAAGCACTGACAGATAACAAATTGGTTGCCAAATTTGGCACGTAATAGACATTACTTATTGTCTTTACACTATGCTTTAAGGTTACTATCACATTGCCGCGACCGCGAGTAAAGAGTTTTTCACCATTCGCCACTTTCACTTCAGTTATGAAACCAGGCACAAAATCAGTGATCATGTCCCTGTCGTTACACATGTGGTTGCTGGCACCGGAGTCGACAATCCACACATCCTTACGCACGCACGTCGATAATGCAGTTAACATCGCCTCTCCGTTGCTATTCTCTTTCTTGTTACTTGCTCCCCCCTTGCATTGTTTTGATGTGTGTCCTAACTTCTTACACTTGAAACATCTTATTTTCTTATGTGAAACAAGCGCTGTTGTTGAGCCTTCTTCATTTTTGTCACCGCGCCGCTGTACTTCTTGCATCAATTTGGCTTTTACAATTTCACTTGATAGTGAAATGTTTGAGTTTTCTAGTGCCATGATTAAGGGATCATATTCGGCAGGCAAACCGCTCAACATTATAACCGCGACAAAATCATCATCAAGAGGTGACTGAATGTCGCTCAATTGTTGACTCACATCACAAATTTTTGCAATATACGCCTCCATGTCTTTGAAGTCACTCAATTTGGTGGCAAACAATATTCTGAGGAGACTTAGTCGTCGCGTAAGGCCTTTATCCTCATAAGCCTTTTTCAAATTGGACCAGGCTTCACGGGCTGTCTCCGCCTTTCGGACATGCATGTATGCAGCTGGCTGTACTGACAAACAAATTTTTGCCAGTGCTTTCAACGACCTTTTCTTAAAATTTGGGTCTTTTTCAGCACTTTCAGCCTCATCCTCGGAGATAACATCCCACAGGTCTTCATGTATGAGCAGCATTTTCAATTGAAACTTCCAGTTTACATAATTTTCATACCCTTTTAATTTTTCAATTACTGGTATAGCTGCTGCTGCAGGATTACCTGCTGTTGAAGCCATGTTCTCGTGAAAGGACCATAACCTGATGAAAATAACTAGTTTATTATATTATTCCGTGGAAGTAAAACGAACATTACGTTGGTCCAATTCAATGTAATTTTCTCAATAAGACATAAACAAAACATATTCCATATTCAAACATATAAAACGAGTAAATTAATATAAAGGTTAGTTTGAACTACAACAGAGGTCTAACACTCTCCCTCTCGCATTTGTATACTATATACATTACCTACATTATTATAATTGGTGTTCCGGCACAGCTCAGCGACCGATCTTCCTCGAAGCCTTTGTTTTAGGCTGAGGTTAGAATTTTAACTGAGAAGTGAAATTCAGAAACATTGGCTTGAAGCTCGCGCTGACCTATCACACCCTGAACCTGAAAGCGAGCAGGAAGCACTTAACCTTATTGAAATTCGCGAGAATGCGACGCACGTATTATATTTATATCCTAAAAACTACTGAACCAATTTTGATGAAACTTGCACTGTGTCCTAAGTTAGACTTGAATGGAAGCCATCAAAAAGAATCGTCGAATTTCGCTATTTGGAGAAATGCGAGGACAAATTCACATAATAATATATTATATTATATAAATATACGTTTCTAAAATTTGGTAAGTAAGAATATTTTCTTAGATTGTACTATGTAAATTTACAATTTACTCGCAGTTCCAACAATAAGTAGATATAAATCGAATTAAAAACCTCCTTTTTTGAGGTCGGTACGAAGCAATCTAGCCTAATATCGGGACAACAGCCCGCTTTTCACTAGGTAATAAAACCAGAGGCAGCGCAGCGCTACGCCACAACATATAGGTAGGTATGTAGTATGTATGTATGTACCTATATGCGAGGATGAAATGTCTCCGCCTCCGTCTCGAAGCGGCCGGGACAAACACTGCCTGCGCTTCAAAAATTCAGTGTGTACAGACCCGGCACTCTTGCATTTTTCGAGAGTACTAAAGTCTGCTTCGTTTATATTAAAGACCTCTATCTATTCGTTTTATCCACCGCGAAATATGCTTTCACTCTCGTCGGCTCTTCATTCCGAGACGCCTCTCGTACTCGTACCTCCATTAGCGTGGAGGAAAATCACACGCTACTCTCGAGAGTTATGTTGCTTTCGCGTTCGTCTGGTGCTTTGTGTAATACATGCCCGTATTTTGTGACGATCCATATTTAAATTATGTTGCTGGCTCGATGCCTCTCGAAGAATAACGACTTTAGGTAAAATAATAAATTACTTATATTAATACTAGCGGACCCGCACGCACATCGTTCGGCCTAACAGAAAATTTAAAATGATCAGTATCTATTGCTCTACTATATTAGGCATGTATTATACATATAAACCTTTCTCTTGAATCATTATCTAATTAAAAAACGGCATCAAAATCCTTTGCGTAGTTTTTAAGATTTTATGAGCATGCATAGGATCAGACTGACGCGGAAGGCGACTTTATACTATGTAGTGATGTATTATGTAAGTACCTACCTATCAAACAATCGGCGGTCTTATTGCACTAGAGCATTCAGCATGAGTAGTACCAGTAGTACCAGTAGTTTATGTAAGTAAAGTTTTTGTATTGAAGCGAAGGTGGCCAAAGGGTTATGTGGTGCGGATGCAAATCTGGACCACTGAGTTCGAATCCCTGCCCCGCACTAATGACTTTAATTATATTAGTCATCTATGTGCGGTTTTTCTACTCGTTATACGGGTAGGCTTCGGCCGTGGCTAGTTTCCAGACAATATAATCTGTATACCGTTAACAGTAGCGGCGCTAGGCGTCAGCGACGTCGGCGACCGCCGACGGCCTCGCGCTTGAGGGGGCCTCGCAAAATTTTTAATTATTTATTCATTTTTTAAACATATTCGCGAGTTAAGTGATTGTGAAGTACTTAAGGGCATTCATCAACATGCATCAAAAGAAGACCTTTACAAGTATTATAATGATTTAGGTAGGACTTACAATATTTCAGGAAGGCGAAAACAGCGAAATACAGCCTTTCGAACTATATAAAGGTACCTACTACTAACTCCATGTTAATATCAGGCGCTGAACCAGGGCCCCGCGGGCATGGAGGCCATGAAAATTAAGTTATTTAATGTGGCTTAATTTTTTTTCTTGTCAAAATCAGCGGCTAGCAAACTCTTTTTAAAATATTCTCGGCGCTCGCAGAAAACTGCACGCTCTCTAATTAGCAAAATTATTGTAATCTCGTGACTCTTAGAACGAGTTAAACGCACAACTTTCGCATTCAAAAATACATAATTTTCTCTGTTTGCGCTCTTACTAGATAGAATATTTAATTTTAATTCAATTTCCTTGCCATTTGAAGCCAGCAAATGCACAAAATTCGTGCAGAAAAATTCAAAATATTCTCAGCCCATCGCAACGAGCTGCTCGCGCTTTTATACATAAGAATATATTGAGATTCCTAGCCACTCGGAGAAAGCTAAGCGTACTGCATTATTCGTACTGAAAAATCCAAAACTTTCTCGGCGCTCGCAGCGAGCTGCTCGCGCTTTTATACATAAGAATATAATATTTAGATTTCTAGCCACTCGGAGCAAGCTAAGCGTACATTATTCGTACTAAAACATTCAAATTTTTCTCGGGGCTAGCAACAAGCTGCTCGCACTTTTATAGGTAAGAATATGTAGTTTCCTAGCCACTCGGAGTAAGCTAAACGCATATTATTCGTGCTGAAAATTCAAAATTTCGCGGCGCTCGCAGCTAGCTGCTCGTGCTTTTATACATAAGAATAATATGATATTTAGATTCCTAGCCACTCGGAGCAAGCTAAACGTACAGTATTCGTACTGAAAAATTCAAAATATTCTCGGCGCTCGCAGCGAGCTGCTCGCGCTTTTATACATAAGAATATAATATTTAGATTCCTAGCCACTCGGAGCAAGCTAAGCGTACATTATTCGTACTGAAAAATTCAAAATTTTCTCGGCACTCGCAGCGAGCTGCTCGCGCTTTTATACATAAGAATATAATATTTAGATTCCTAGTCACTCGGAGCACGCTAAGCGTATATTATTCGTACTAAAACATCCAAATTTTTCTCAGGGCTAACAACGAGCTGCTCGCACTTTTATAGGTAAGAATATATAGTTTCCTAGCCACTCGGAGTAAGCTAAACGCACATTATTCGTGCTGAAAAATCCAAAATTTTCTCGGCGCTCGCAGCGAGCTGCTCGCGCTTTTATACATAAGAATATAATATTTAGATTCCTAGCCACTCGGAGCAAGCTAAACGTACATTATTCGTGCTGAAAAATTTCATAATTTTCTCGGCGCTCGCAGCAAGCTGCTCGCGCTCCTACAGATAATAGTGCTTTTATTACCACTCGGAGTGAGATAAACGCATACCTTTCATACTCACTTAGACAGAATTTAAAAAATATATCATCGCTCGGAGTGAGGCGTAAGGCACGAAGATGAAGTAAATACAAGTGAGTTTATGCCGTTAATTTACAAAGATGAATCTAACGCGTCGTTTAGTGTAAAAAGGTGTGAAGTATTCAAAATTGTATGACTACGCTTAAATGTCTCCCTTCTCAGTTTGAAAAAAATGCTAGCCGAAAAAGGGGGGCCTCGCGAACCTAATTTCGCCGACGCCCACGCGTGGTCTAGCGCCGCCACTGACCGTTAATGTGGAAAGATAGGAACTTGTAAAACATTTTTTTTAAACACCTTTTATATGCTTTATATGTACCTTTTTCACAGATCAATAAATCATTGTATCAAAACCGTGTCGCCCAGCGGTCATTGTGACCGTGTTTCGGCATGATCTTCAGTGAAGCCAGGGAAGGGTTTATCCCGCCTTCTAGGTCTAATCTGCTGGCATCTACGGTCGCAACGTTGCTTAACATCACGCGAAATCGTGGTCAATGGCTAACCTTATACCCCTAATGAATAAAAATAATATATGTACATAACTATTCGTCGGTCGTCGGTTCGTCGGTCGTCTAGGTGGGTACTGGGTACCCCAACAGTACGACATACGATTTGTTTATTGCCATAAGTATTTTACAGGTTTCACAATAGTGCTTATAAACAGTTAGAATATAATTAAAATGCTAAACAATTTGCCGTTGAGACCCAAACTAAGCTCTAGGCTTGTATCTTGAGCCTCGCCACCTCGCCTCCACAGTGTCAGTTATTCTACCGCCTGAACAGTAATGTGCAAACCAACGGTGCAAACATTACTGTGCTTCGGTAGGAGAGCACTGTAGCTAGTGAAATTACTGGGCTAAAAAATGTCTTTACATCTTATCTTAATTCTAAGTTTATATTGTTGTATTTGTGTGAACAATAAAGAGTTTTCTATTTCTATTTTCTTATGACTCTTGAGTAAGAAGCGTTGGTGCAGTGCACCTAGAATTGGACATCATTGTGAAATTCTAGGTAGCACTGTACTGATTATGGGCAGCGTTATCTCTTAACATCAGGAGAGCGTTTTGATCGTCTTCTACTTCATTACATAAAAAAAAATTAAGTATATTCTATAAAACTAGCTGCGGTTTTACCCGCTGCATTACTGTGAGCCTGTGTTATTCCAGGGCAAGCTATCTCTATACCAAATTTCAGCTCAATCAGTCCACTAACGAACTACGGGCGTAAATTAAAATGTAAAAATTAAATGAGTTTTTGTCGTAGGTACTTATCGAAGGAATAAAAATTTTATAATTTATTTAGTGGTTTATTAACACCCAAAGATTAAATTAAAACACTTTTCAAAAATGTATAATATAATACCATAACATATTACGACTATTATTTATTATGTACTACATAATATCTTACTGCTTACTGCGGCATAATAATATCTATTTATTATAATATCGTCGAGTGTCGAGCCCATTGATTTATTATAGGATAATTTTTGTCTTCGAGCCATTATCAATTATTTGGCAAATTTATTTAATAGGTTTGTGTTATATAGTCTTTTTAAAAAAACTGAAGTCAACATATTACATAGCTGTCATTGTCAATTTTAAAACTGGAATCAGTTGACAGTTGTCAATTATTAGAGATGTATCGATTATGAATTTATCGACAAACATCACAGCAATATAAAAATCATATATGTATAAATAAATGGAGTTTAAAATATTTTTATATAAATTGAATATTTTTTTACTTCTATAGTATTTAAGAAAATACTTCGGCCAGAAGGGCTACTGGCTATCGCCCAACGACATGTAAAACACTGAAGAATCCATAGACAACATGGGTAAATTACTTGCTTAAACCTTCTCATTAATTATAAGTAAAATAATAAACGCAGCAATGTACCTACATTGAAGTTGTCATCAATCGCACATCAATGAAGAATGTTCTCTAATTTTGAATATTAGCTCTCCATTAACATTCTTCATTATCTAATATATAAAATTCTCGTGTCACAGTTTTCGTTGCCATACTCCTCCGAAACGGCTTGACCGATTTTGATGAAATTTTTTGTGCTTATCCGGTATCTATGAGAATCGACCAACATCTATTTTTCATCCCCCTAAATGTTAGGGGTAGTCCACCCCTAATTTTTATTTTTATTTTTTAGACAAAATTTTTAATTTCTATTTTTTTATGATACAACATACAAAAATACATACAATCCTCAATTTTCACCCTTCTACGATCAACCCTTATTTTTTAATAGCCATTTTAGTAATTTAATTATTTTTCCTCTCCGGTCGAAAACTGATCAATCGTCATTTAATTACTTATTTATTATTAAATTATTATTTATTTATGTTTTTTATTTATTATTATTTATTTATAATTTATTTATTTATATGGCAAAACAACGTTTGCCGGGTCAGCTAGTTATATTATAATATTATCGCACCGCAATCTCATTGTATTTAAAATCAAATTAGGCTGTACTTAATTTTTAATTTTATTTAATTACATCCTCACTGCTCACTAGATAATATTATAATATTTGATTAGATAGATAGATAGATAATGCTTTATTGTACACCACACAAAAAGAAATACATTACAAGTGGAAAATTATTGACAAAAATATAAATGTACAAGCGGCGGTCTTATCGCTAAAAAGCGATTTCTTCCAGGCAACCAATGAATGGAGAGGAATTTACAGAAAGATAAACACGGTGGCGCATTATTAATAATTTATTATAATAAACAAATTATGCTGAAAATGTTTCACATTAGCAGTGGCGGCCTTAGGGGGGGTGAACCGGGCAACCGTCCGGGGCCTCGCGCTTGAAGGGGCCTCGCGCAACAACCCAAGCAAATAAAAAAAAGATTTTTTAACCATATTTTTTATTTAAAACTTGATTTTGATCTTTAAATTATTATATATGATGGTTCGGTAAAACACACGGCAACGGTAAATTAAAATAAAGTAATATTTATTCATGCTGAACAAAATTGAAAAATTCATTAAATAGAACTTTAATATTTTTTTATTGCATAGCTCGTATATGTTTGACAGTAGGAGAATAAAACATATGATATGAATATGGGTATAAATTGTACGATTTTCTTCATTTTAGAGCATTTTAATAAAATCTCTAGTTTTCACGAAGAACAAAGGGCCTCGCAAAGACCTGACACCCTTGTCGTCTTTTTGTCACGACCCCCCAAAATGCTAGTTGGAAAAAAATCTCTTAGCAGCAAGTTTTACGTACAAGTTAATAAAATTGTTTCGCTGTTGATAGCGCATTGAGTAATTTTAATGTACTTAATTTTTTTTTTGCAGTCTTCGCCTACGAATTATTTGTAGGTTGTCGTAGCAAGCTGCACAGCATCTTTCATAGTCGGATTAATTGGATTATATCGTGCACCTTGCATAGTCTGAATGATTTACAGGTACAATTTACAAGCATTCACAAAACATCTAGTTGACGACTAATCGCATACCTTTCGAGGTCAGAGTTATAAAAAAATCTGGCTTTATTGGTCAGAATATTTTATTTTCTGACTACTCAGTGCTTTTATTATTATTTCATAATGCTCAAAGCGAGCTAAACGCTCATGATTCGTGCTGAAAAATTCAAATTTTTCTCGACGCTCGCATCGAGTTGCTCGCGCTTTTATAAATAAGAATGTTTAGTTTTCTTGTCACTCAGAACCAGCTAAACGCACATTGTTCGTGCTGAAAAATTTAAAATTTTCTTTGCGCTTGCAGCAAGCTGCTCGCGCTTTTATAAATAAGAACGTTTAGTTTTCTTGTCACATGGAACCAGCTAAACGCACATTATTCGTGATGAAAAATTCAAAATTTTCTCGGCGCTCGCAGCGAGCTGCTTGCGCTTTATATATAATTACGTGAATATTTAGTTTTCTTGTCATTCGGAGCGAGCTAAGCGCTCATCATTCGTGCTGATAAATTCAAAATTTACCCAGTGCTTTCAGCGAGCTGCTCGCGCTTTTATAAATTATATAAACATTAGTTTCCGCCCCTCCAATCATTTGTCTGTCATCAGTCTGGATCCGCGCCTGCCAGGGCCTTGCAAAAATCTGCCGCCCGAGGCCTCGCAACTCGCAATGGCTAAGGCCACCCCTGCACATTAGCTAACGATTATATTATTATTATAAAACACTATTAATTTTTTTGTATAGCCTTAAATCGATAGAAAATAAGCCTTGAAATTGTACATCTCTAATCTTTCCATTTTCAATGCGCGTATGCCGTATCGTAAATCGTAGAATCCGTTGCACAGATTACTAATAGTTCTAACAGTGTTGCCAATTTAGCATTTTATATGCTAAATTTGGCATATTTTCTCTCTGTTTAGCACATTATTTTGTCGTTTAGCATATAGCATATATTTTTTAGCATTATATAAATAATAAAAATTGAATTAAATTTGTATCGAAGAACATAGGAAATATAAAATAGAATAAATAATATCGAAGTAATGATCAAAAAAATACACTATACACGCATCCACTTGTAAACCTCTTCCGTTTTTTCGTTACTTAATAATATTATTATAAACATGAATCGACTTAAAGCACGCTCTTTTTTTCTAACCAGTGTTGTTTCTAACCAGATTTATCACACCCTTCTACATCTGTAATTGTAATTGCAGGTGTAGAAGACCTAGTCGATAAATTTCTGTTCGAAATGTAGGCATAACGCTTAAAATGTAATTTTTTAATACATTTTTTACTAAAATTTTATTTAGCATTTTATTTTAGCACTTTTTTTCAAATTTAGCATATTTTTGGCATTTTTTTTACCACACTTTAGCACATTTCGCCTTGCTATAGTTGGCAACACTGAGTTCTAATCCGTTGTTGCACAGCGTTCCTCTACCTAATCTATGCAGCGTTCAGCGTTGTTGTTTATTATTTTAGTTGTTGTTTTTACATTTATTATATAGTTTTAGAGTAATATTTGGATAAATAAACACTGCTTATATTCGAAATATAATAGAAAAAACATGGAGGACGACGAGAATATGCCGATTTTAGAGTGCATTAAAACTTTGAATGACGAATTCAGTAGTTTTCAAAGAATAAAAATCAACTCTGAAAACGTAAGTTGCGTGCCAGTTCTTTATTTTGTTTACTATAATACTGACGAGCTTAATTCATTCTTCAATGAACATTGGTTTCGTTATAATTTGCATTTCAGTTCACACTCGGCCGTGGTCTCAAAAATTCAGTCACAATACCATTCATATCCATATCTCGGAATCACTGTGTGTTTATAAAAAGAGAAGACAACTGGCTGCTTGAAGATAACAGCAGCTTTGGCATAAAGGTTAATAATGAGCAGCTTGGGAAAGGTAAATCGACAAATGTTTCCCACGAAGATCTCATATGCCTGGAGCCGTCACAGGAGTTTGTTTACAAGTTTATTCACCCTAGCAGCTGTGTGTTTAAATCACAGAGGAAACGTATGAAAAAGAACGAAGAATGTGTGCTAAAAGATATGCGGTTAATGTTCGAAGAGTCTCAGAACTTTGAGATTAAACACATTGAAGAAAAACTTTTCAATATGAAGCAATTGCAAAATAGTTCTTTAATAATGAAGCAACAATTGCAGCAAGATATGGATAGAAAGATTCAGCAGGTGGAGAGGGACTGTGCATCACAGATAGAAAACTTGAAAGGTGAAAAGAATGAAGTGGAGAAACAGAAAACAATACTTATTGAAGAAAGGAATGCTCAGTTGGCTCAGGTTAAGAATGAAATGGAAGGGAAAATTTCTGAACTTAAGGTAGGTGTTTCGAGTTTATAATTTGTAGTATGAATAGAGCTGAAATTCAGTAAATAGACCCTGATATATAACACTTTTGAGACTCTAAAATTATAGCTCCCAGTAAGTTTGTAATTTTTTCTGAGATAGGGTAGGTTAGTTAGGTATAGCCCCTGAAAGCCATTCCAGGGAAATTTTATTACAAATAGTCAAAGACAACACAAGATTTCTATATTGTTGAGCAAACAAACAACGATTTTGAAAACTAACGCGAGCGTTATCCATATCAACTATGTAAATATACCGACTAAACCGAGCTCCTGATGAAGGACTTCGTAATAGTCCGAAACCCAGGGTCGAGCCTAGTTTCGACTTTTATATCCGTGAGTTTAGTCGGTATATTTACATAGTTTTCAAACAAATAACGTTTAGTAAAATTATGTTATGATGCAGAAGATTTCAATAGTATTTATATGTTGAATTACTTTACTATTGTAATAATGAGACTTCCTATAAAATATTTTCTTTTTCAGGAGCAAATAGAGAAACACAATGAAACGGAAACTGAGCTAATGAAAGAGAACAGTTCTTTGAAGGAAAAGTTAGAAAAAGAGAGAGAAGAATTTCTATCAGAACTGAGTAGGGAAACAACTTCCAAACAAGATATGCTGGATAAACTTGAAGCCAAGATTAGGGAACAAGAGGAAGTGAGGTTGAAGGAAAAACAAGAGTTCGAAGATATGCTTAAAAGGGAAACTGAGCAACTAAGACTCGCTAAGGAAAAAGTAAGTATCTTAATTTGTCCCTTTAACATATTTTTGTCCTTATAATATTTATTGTGTACGACTAGCGGGTAAAACCAAAATATTAGGTCACTCTTATGTTGGATATGGGATTTATCCAGAGCAAAATATTGAAATTAAATCTAGAGTTTACCGGGGGTAGACTTCCTTTGCAGGAAGTCGACTAGGTGGTTACCCCAATAGTGCCAGTTATTCTACCGCTTGAGCAGTGATGCTTCGGTAGGAGGGCACTGTAGCTAGTGAAATTGGCTGAAGAGTTGAAGCGTTGGCACAGTGCAACCAGAATTTTACCTTTGTTAAAATACTCAGTAGCACTTTACTAATTATCATTATCTCTTACCATCAGAAGAGATAGAGAGTTTTACTCGTCGTCTTACTTCGTTGTTTAAAAGAAAACTACAATATTGAAATAAAAATTCGTCCAGGAGATTCTTAGCATTTGAAATATTAACATTTCTCAAACAATTCTTTCTTAAAGGAACTCAAGGAATTAGAAGAGCAGAAACGCCAAAGGGAACTTGAACTCCAGCAAGAACTTAATGACATAAAGAAGAACCTAACAGACCAAATGGAGCAAACGGAACAACAGCGACGCAAGGCTGAGGAACAATTACACTTACAGAAGGAGGAACTGAAAAAACTGACTGATGAGGAGAAAATTAAAATGGAACAGATGGTAAGAGATTACAAACTTTGCGTAGAGTCCGTCCCAGTGGTCATACCTCTTGTAAGCTGGAGGTAAAATCTTAGTTCTATATCTGGTTATCTAGCTGGTTCAAATCTCAGTGTGGCAAAGATTTTCCCCTAGACACTACCGTGTTTCGGCACTAAAACTGTGACTAGAGGCACGTAAAACTGTGGGTCCCGGCTGTTTCCTATAAGATATGTAGGAGGCAGTCATTAGTTCATGTTGCAGGCCTTGTAGGAATCTCGGCGACCTGAAACTGCAACATATAGGTTGGCCACACGACACGACCTATAAATTGTGAGTTGACTCTGACAGTGTAAGTAGGGTAACCTGTTCTGTTAGAGTATAAACCTCAATTATTATTATGTCGCTCTTTAACACGGGCTAAGCCCGGGCCTTTTTATAGGCGTACACGGAGACAAAAAAGTCCAACGCGCAGAGGCCCGTTTGAGCTTTTAATATAATTGTAATGGGTGACACTTATTGGAGTCTGTCTGTGAGTCCATCCATAGAAAATGGGCTCAAAGACAGTCTCCGCCAAGTGACAGGACTATTGCTGATTAATGGAAATTAATTGAACTAGGCTATGGGTGTGCATTCTAAATGGATAAAAAAAAAACAAAATAAATAAAATAAAAAACAAACATAAAATAAGATAAAACCTCAATTATTATTATTATGCTCCTGCAGGAGCCAAGTGGTGTAGGTGCCCAGATGACAGAAAACATTGGGACAGTCAAGGGGAGGGCTTTGCCAAGGCGCAAACCGATTACAAATTTATTTAATACTAGCTTACGCTTGCAGCTTTGCCTGTGTGGTAAAATCCTTAGGAAAGGTCTACGTCATAAAACCTATCTGTGCTCCAAATTTCAAGCCAATTCGTCCAGTGGTTTAGGCTGTGCGTTGATAGATCAGTCACTCTTTCCTTTTATATATTTAGAATAACAATAGTACCATCATCATCATCATCATCTCAGTCGTAAGACGTCCACTGCTGAACATAGGTCTCCCCTTTGGACTTCCATATGTACCGGTTGGAAGCGACCTGCATCCAGCGTCTTCCGGTGACCTGTATACAATAGTACCATTTTCAGATTAATCTGAATAATGGCTTATTTTATTTATAAATATTATGTTATCATCAAAGGTATGAACCAGTCTTTTTGTAGAATTACTGGTTTATCGGAGGTTTGACCATGGCTTTTCTGTCTGCAATTAATTATATTATAATTTTCCCCTTACTAAAGTATTTTGGTCAAAATAGACTTGGCTGAAGCGTACCACCAGTGAAAATGTTATAGTCATCAAATTATTATAGTCATTTGTGCGAGGTTGGGATTCGAACTGGGTAATCCAAATGTAGGTGACATAGCCCAGCAGATTAACAAGCTGAAGTAACAATGGGCAGGCCACATAGCGCGTAGAGCGGATGGCCGATAGGGTCGAAAAGTGCACAAGTGGAGACCTCGGACTAGCAAACGCAGCGTAGGACGTCCACCCACAAGGTGGACAGACGACCTTATAACGCTGGATGCAGGTCGCTTCCAACCGGTACATATAGAAGTCCAAAGGGGAGGCCTATGTTCAGCAGTGGACGTCTTACGGCTGAGATGATGATGATGATGAATCCAAATGTAGGTGATATGATATTGGCAAAAATTTACCTCTTGACCACCGCTACAAAACTTTTAGAAAGTTCTCTGTTTTTCAGCAAAGTGAAGCAAGGTCTTAAAATTTGGCACTGTCTGAAATCTACTAAAAATGCGTTTTTTTTTATTTCCATAGCTAAAAGAAAGAGAAGAGATTCAAAATGAGCTAAAAGAAGCACAACAGAAGGCAAAAGCGTCATTGCAAGATTTACAGGTAAACACTATATAATAATAAAAACTTGAGAGGTGTCAAGGGACACCCGGATGGAACGAAGTTCCTTTCGATTAATGAAAATGATCTTATAGAAAGCAAGCCAGATGGCTTGCTTTCTATAAGAGAGAGAGACAGACAGAGAAACATGCGCACGCCGCACAGCTTACAATAGCTTACTAGCAAAAAGTGTCGTGACAACTTTTCGTAAGATTTTTTTCCGTCTAGCCCCCTTTTACAACGCGCGATAAGGAACTTCGTTCCAATATAATAAATCCTTTATTTGCAAGAATGTTGGTACAATAGATCTTAAAATTAATTTAGCGCCTAAACATTCTGCCTCTTTGAGGTGTGCAAAATACAAATTTAAGTATACTGTAGATCACTTTTACAACACATCTGGTTTAAAATGTTGTATGTGGCTGTGATATTTCAAACTTTCACGTTTATAATATTACTAGCTGCGGCCAGCGGTTTTACCCGCAGTACTTATGTAGCCTATGTGTTATTCTAGGGTCTAAGCTATCCCTATACAAAATTTCAGCTCAATCGGTCCACCCGTTTAGGCGTGAAAGAGTAACAAACACACATCCAGACATCCATTCTTACAAACTTTCACGTTTATTAGTAAAATAGTAATGGTTGGCGGAGAAATGTTTTTATAGCATAAATGAATTTTTTTAATACAAAATATAAATAGTCATGCATACTCCATACAATGTAACTAAAGGCATTATTCTTAGCTATAAGTCATTATTGTATTTATGTATTATTCATACTTCTGGAAAAGACAGGAGGACAATGCATTACATTAAGATCTGATATTATGTACCTGAAATCTATGAATAAACAAATTCTTATTCTTATATTGTTTTTTAAAAACAGAAAAGAGTACAAGTGCGTGAGACGGAATTGGCAGCACTAGCAGCAGAGAGGATACAAGTCCAAGCAGACCAATCCAGTGTGGTCATCACTAATCTGCAGGAACAATTAGAACAAGTATTTAGTTTTTTTTTTAGGACAGCATAGACTATAAAAAAAAGTTTTTAGTTTGGTTTTGGTTCGTGGCCCTGGGTTAAAATCTCAGTGTGACAGATATTTTCGCCTGGATGCTACCGTGTTTCGGAAGACACGTTAAACTGTGGGCACTGACTGTTTCCTATTTTTTCTTTTAAATATCTATTATAAGTATGTATTTACAAAAGAAAAGTATATAAGTATTATATCCGTTACCCTAACCACCATAATACAAGCATTATGTTGCTTAGTTTGGGGTTTGGTGGCGCTGTGTGAAATGTCCTAAAATATTTATTTATTTTAATAAGATATGTAGGAGGCAGTTGTTAGGTCATGTTCCAAGTTTTGTAGTAATCTTGGCGACCTGAAACTGCAACATATAGGTTGGCTACACAACCTTTAATTGTGATAGTGTAAATACAACCTAATCCGTTCAGCGCTTTGAGTTGTGCGTTGATAAATCAGGAAATCAGTTAAGCTTTTTTTTTTATGTGATGAAGTAGAAGACGAGCAAGACGCTCTCCTGATGTTAAGAGATAACGGCTGCCCATAATCAGTACAGTGTTACCTAGGATTTCACAATGATGTGGAATTTTAGGAGCACTGCACCAACGCTTCTTACTCAAGAGTCATAAGATGTTAAGACTCTTTAGCCCAGTAATTTCACTAGCTACAGTGCCCTCCTACCGGAGTACAGTAATGTTTGCACATCACTGCTCAGGCGGTAGAATATCTGGCACTGTTGGGGTACCCACCTAGACGACCTCCAGCAAAGGAAGTCTACCCCCGGTAAAAGCTTCCCTTTTATTTATTTTATACATCTTAGGAAGACCAACAGCTTAAAGACAAAATTATAAAATAATTTAAATATACAAAGGAAAGTTTGACTGATTTACTGATCTATCAACGTGACTTAAACTCACTTTGACCTTTGGGGGTCGAATTTTCAAACAAAATTTTTCAGGTAAAAAATCAACTGCAATCGGTAGAAACGGAGAAAAATACACTATTAGAGAGTATATTCTCAACCGAGGACTTGGGTGAAGGGACGTCTAAACAGAACGCATTAAACGAAGTAGGTGAACTAATGGAAAGTGAGTTGCAATGCAGCATTTGTGCAGAGTTGTTCATTGAAGCGATAACTCTTAACTGCTCGCATACATTCTGTAAATATTGTATCAGCATGTGGAAGAAGAATAAAAAAGACTGTCCTATATGCAGGTAATTTGCTACTTTCTTTATTTCTTTGTGTTTTTGCAAATTGGTACTAAATTATCTTCCTCTACTTTATGAAAAAAGAAAAAAAAATTAAAAGAGTTTTATTGATAAAAGCTAAGGCTATTTAACACCAAAAATGTTAGAAGATTAAGTATTATGATATACCTATGTATAGAAAGAAAAAAAAGGTTATTAGTTTAACATGGATGTTATATTGTTGAAATAACGTAATATTTACAGATTTATTAACTTAATGGCTTACAAAGAAATACACAACATTTCGAAAGCATGTATATGTTAACAATATTTTTTGACCATTTCTTTGGCTTATAATTAGTTCTACTTACGGAACATTGCAAATTTCACTAAAATCGGTTCAGTAGCTGAAATGTGTTTTCCCTTTTACAAGTTTTTATTTTTCAATGAAGTATTTTAATTTTTTTCTTTATATATTTAGGTCAGAGGGCCTATTAGCTATCACCCAACGACATGATTAATACTAGAATTCATAGAAAAAATTGCGTACATTAGGTACTTGCTTGCCTCATTAATATGAGTAAAATCAATCGTATCAATCGTAGTGGGTGACAATTAGCCTATAGTGCCTCTGGTTTGAACGAAATAATAAGATAAGAAACTCTTTATTGATCCACATATAAAGTAAATTTTACAAACAACAAAATTAAAACTAATGGTGTATCAATTGGCGCTCAAAGCGATCTCTTCCAGACAACCGTGCAGGGAGAGGAAATATACAACACTAATAATCTTTTTCAATTATTATTTCATGTGTTTAATAAATTCTAATGTTTCACAGGTCACCCATAGCGTCGGAATGTCGCAGCCTAGTATTAGATTCGTTCATAGATAAAATGGTACAAAATCTCACTGCAGAAATGAGAGTCAAGCGGGAAGAATTACTCAAGTATAGAGCAGGTAACTATTAATCTACAGCCACACTACTGTACTGTGGTGTGACGTGATGTATCAGAATCATATCGGTTTTTAGGAAAGTGTTATAATGTGTTTCTGTTTCTAGCCATACTAAATACACAGTTGTGAATCTAACGCGTCACACCATACCACAGTAGTGTGGCTCTAGATTTTCTCTTTTATTACAAGCTTTATATTACTTTCACCTGTCTGTTGTCTGTCTGTCTGTCTGTCGGTCTGTCTGTAATCAAATCTTGCAAGTTTAATTTGACCCACTTCCCGGTTTCCAATTGAGCTGAAAATTTGCATGCGTGTGTAAATCGGATGACAATGCAATATTTTTATGACATCGAGCTGATCTGATGATGGAGCTGGAAGGTGGCTATAGGAACTCTGTCATTAAACAACGCAACCCCATCGAGTTTGGGCTCATTTGATTCGTCTTCACGAGTACTTTATGATGCAAGATGATAACAATAATTAAAGCTTGTTTTTAAAAAGTATTTTTTAAATTTCACTTGTGTTTTTTGACTTCAATATCTCTTTTAAGGATATTGACAAAAACTTAGATTTTATTGTGAAACTCAAAAAACATTTTTTAAAATGGTAAATGCCTTTATTGAGAAAAACAAACTAACAATACTACAGCTACTACAGCAGTAAAGAACACTTTTATTAACCACAGATCGGCCACAAGCCGATCTACAGAAAAATGTTTATATCGCGTATTTTTATACTATATACCTTGTCAACATCCATATACTTACGTACTTCTGGTTTTGAATGGTCAGAATAGAATTCCGCAACTAAGCTTCAATGAACGAACAATACAGCTTCATACATATAACAATGTTAAGGTCTTGGTATTATAATTTATACTTATATCTAACTAGCTAACACAAAAAATTAGTTCTGTCGTGAACTATGAATATTAAATTCGAATGACATAGATTTTTTTTTAAATATATCAAAAACAGTGATCGCGCCAACTCGTAAAACGACTGAAAGCTACATAAAACGTTAAGGTTGCATTAGTTGCAGTTTATAAGTGTATAAGTAAGTTTATAAGTCTGTATGAAGCTGTATTGTTCGCAGAACTCGTGTCAGAGATGGCTCGACAGGCCGTGGGGACTAGTCGGTATGATATTTATTCATATCTATACTAATAATAACAATAATTAGGTTTTATACTCCAATAGAACAAGTTCTCTAAGGCCTGTACTAGCCTGCACACTACCATCCGGGGAACGACTTCCTTTGCAGGAGGTCGTCTAGGTGGGTACCCCAACAGTGCCAGCTATTCTACCGCAGCAGTGATGTGCAAACATTACTGTGCTTCGGTAGGAGGGCACTGTAGCTAGTGAAATTACTGGGCTAAAGAGTCTTAACATCTTATGACTCTTGAGTAAGAAGCGTTGGTGCAGTGCTCCTAGAATTTCATATCATTTTGAAATTCTAAGTAGCACTGTACTGATTATATATGGGCAGCGTTATCTCATAACATCAGGAGAGCGTCTTGCTCGTCTTCTACTTCATCGCATACAAAAAAAACCATAATCCATCGAACATGATCAAGTAAATCATCTTCAAGAACATAGTAATTGTCCGAAACCGTTGTCGAGATATTCTCGACAATTAATAAATATTAGACGTGAGTTGTGCCGCCGTTTTTGTTTAATATTATTTAAGTTGTGCATGCTGTGGCACCCTATAAGTGCACAAGCACACGACATAATCTGATATAGTTTTAAGAATGTAAATTTAACGGGGTGATAACACTCAATACGTAAGTTTTGTAGGCCTTATTGCATTCGATACAATGCAACATGGTGAATAAAAAAAAAATATGTATATCTACAGGATATACTTTATTTTTGGTTGGTGCTCATAACACAATTCCATTATTTTCGCTCGATAGAAAAAAATAATGAAAATACCTCTAAAAAATGTTTTCATGGTTAAATAATGTATGAAGATGTTACTAAATCGATCAGATTTTTTGCCAAATGATACTTTATGTAATTAACTATATTTGCTTCGTGCCATTTTTTAAATAAAATAAGACAATTTTGCATAAACTCCATTTTTGTTATTTGCGGAAAAAATTGTTTGCATGTGTGCGTGAAGCCCGTGTACAGACACACCCGGCTGAGGCCTCTTGCTGAACAGACGTGTCGCGCTTTGAGTTTCAATACTCTCGTCGACATTTTTCCATATTTCAATGCTTATATCTTGTGTTTCTGATAGGTCATAGTTTAGTTTTACGTTTGCATATTTTTAACATTTTTTCACTATAAAATAATCGTGTAAATAATACTTCTATAATATCTATAAAAAAATGGTATAACTGTATGCTTGGCAATAACAGATTAGTTTATTTAGACACTTGGTAAAATGTTATGATAGCCACATTGGTTTACTGGTGGAAACGCAAACTGTATGTCTGGGTTCAAATCTCGTCATGAGATGTAATTTTTGCTTTATTTATTTTTATTATAAGTTTGTATTTTTAACCAAGAACAAAATGTAGAGTTGAGTTTTGAGTTTGAGTTTGAGTTTAGAATACTCTTGTCGACATTTTTCCATATTTCAATGCTTATATCTTGTGTTTCTGATAGGTCATAGTTTAGTTTTACGTTTGCATATTTTTAATATTTTTTCACTATAGAATAATCGTGTAAATAATACTTCTGTAATATCTATAAAAAATTGGTATAACTGTATGCTTGGCAATAACAGATTAGTTTATTTAGACGCTCGGTTACATGCTACGGTAGCCACATTGGTTTACTGGTGGAAACGCAAGCTGCATGTCTGGGTTCAAATCTCGATAAGAGATGTAATTTTTGCTTTATTTGTTTTTATTATAAGTTTGTATTTTTAACCAAGAAAAAAATGTAGGGCGTTTACAAGTCGATGCGTAGACCTGTTTTTTACAGAGCACATAGTCCGAATTTGGTTTTTTTTTGGAAAGGGACGTATACTCTATTTTTGTTATTTGGGAAAAAATTGTATACCGCTGAGCGCAGCTAGTATTATTATATTATGGAAGCAGATGATGCGAGACCCTGGTTAAAAAAATATTTATACCTACCTATTATAATATTTACATTTTTGTTTTATCCGTTACTATGATTATATCGTGTAAATTATATTTGCAGAAAAAAGAAACTAGAAAACGTATAATAAATAACCAATTTTTTGGTCAAATATTTTAGTGCGGCTCCTTAGCTCGATTTTGTATGGAAGTATGGCCCCGAGCGGCAGAAAGCATGAAACTTGGCATGCGTATAGCTTTACCGTTCATTAGAAGAAATTTTAATAGAAACACCCCTTACGACAATGTTTTCACCTCCCCCCCCACTTTTATGCCCCTTTTTTTTGTTTTTTGAGTTTTTCTTGAAAACTATGAGAGCTATAATAAAGATATACATACAATATTGTATATACAATATTGTCCTTTATAGTATATTGCCAGGACTTATAGTTTCAAAAATATGATTTATTTGTTTTTGGATTCTTTTTGAAACTATAAGTCCTGACAATCTATATATATAAAAGAAAGTTGTGTTAGTTAGACTATAATTTATAACTCGAGAACGGCCGAACAGATTTGGATGAAAATTGGTGGGGAGGTAGCTTAGGACCGGGGGCGTGCTATAGGATGCTATTTATCCCGATTGGTATGATTTGAAGAAAATTTTAACTAAAAATAGTTCTGAATGAAAAACAAATGACTGTTGGCGAAATTTGACAGCTGATTGTCATTTTGACGTGTATTTTTTTTTTCAAAATTTGACGTAAATGACATAAGGAGGTCGGTGACTTGGTTTGTAACTTTTTGAATGTGAATTAAATTTGAATGGTAGAATTTGATGGAAATTTAACTGGTAGAAATTTAAGAGTTCAAAAATGGTAGAAATTTTAATCTAAGAAACCATAGATCATCAAAATCAGTCCAGGCGTTCTTGAGTTATGAGTATTCAAACATTTACGAAGTACCAGGACACCAGAAACATGTAGGAGATGTTTGACAAATTTATTTGTATTATAAACTACTTGCTGCCAGTATAACAAAACGTCATAAAAACAATGACAATTATAAATTATTGAAATTTAACGTTTGATTTGTTTTGGTTGGAAAATATTAAAATAAATTTGCAGATAGTTCAGAAAAATTGGATTAATAATGCCGCGACCAAGACAATCGAATCTTTACCGACAAAGCCGAAATGCGACTAGGATTCGGAACATTGCGAATGAAAGGACAGATGAAGAACAAGAAATTGCACGTGAAGAGAGCCGTATTAGTATATCTCGGCTGCGTACTTATCAATCACAAGAGCTAATAGAGGCAGCCCGTGAAACGGCACGCTTGGCAATGCGAAATCATCGAGCAAATCTCAGAGTTGAACGGTTAGATAATGTAAGACACAAGAAGAAATGTATCAAGTCCTGATTTGAATCGAGCAGCGTTTCGATACATTGCATCACTGATTACTGCCTGCATACTAGCGTTCAAATTGGGCCAATGGACATTCTTTGCGAGTATTGTGACGCATTGAAGTTTTCCGGAGAAACGCACGGATTATCATGATTGTTGGTGAAAACTTGGAAAGAAGAGATATTGTGCTGTCACGTCGCGATAATGGGCAACTGAAAAAAATATCAGAAACACATCGTTCATATGACACGTTGCAATACCCGCTGATGTTTTGGAAAGGAGAAGATGGATATTATTTCCATATCAAAATGAAAAATCCATTGAATGGAGAATATCACTATCATAGTTCGGAAAGCAATTGGCTATTAAGTGAGGTAGTCACACAGCCCACTCTTTGGCTTTAGTATTGTTAAATCTAGCGTAGGTACTATAGTCTCTAAGCATTGTAGATGTAAAATATTGATAAAATAAATATATAAGGCATCGCCTTGCAGTTTGTATCACCCACTACCCCACTTTTTTTTTATGTGATGAAGTAGAAGACGAGCAAGACGTCTCCTGATGTTAAGAGATAACGCTGCCCATAATCAGTACAGTGCTACCAAGAATTTTACAATGATGTGAAATTCCAGGAACACTGCACCAACGCTTCTTACTCAAGAGTCATAAGATGTTAAGATTCTTTAGCCCAGTAATTTCACTAGCTACAGAGCCCTCCTACCGAAGCACAGTAATGTTTGCACATCACTGATCAGGCGGTAGAATAACTAGCACTGTTGGGGTACCCACCTAGACGACCTTCTGCAAAAACAGTCTACTCCTGGTAAGAAAGTCTACCCTCGATAATTAAATTAATTTAAATAAAAACAAAAATTGGGTAATTTTATTACTCTAAGGCGGAACGAAGTTCGCCGGGTCAGCTAGTATACTATAAAGTACAATATTGTAGAAAATTTTATGGAAAATAAACTTCTCCTTGATATCTTTATTCTAGCTCTCATAGTTATCAAGAAAAACTCAAAATACAAAAAATTGGGACCTAAAAGTGGGGGAGAGGAGGAAATATTATCGTGGGGGGTGTTTCTACTCATATTTCTTTTAATGAAAGGTAAAGCTATACGCATGCCAAGTTTTATGCTTTCTGCGGCTCGGGGTCATACATTGGACTAAGGATCCGGAGGTATATTTTTAAATTTTTGGTTCATGTATTATACACTAAAAAATCTACCCCAAATCTGCTTAATTTATGATACCCAAACACACAAATATAGGCGAAATAATCATTAATAAAAAAACATTGCTGGTATTATCAGGTGCAAGGGCAATTGCATATCACCCAAAAACAATATAATACTGTATATTTGCCGTTTGGGAAAATGAAAAGGAAAAGCTAAAGACAGAAAAAATTTAAACAGACTAGGAGGGCACTGTAGCTAGTGAAATTACTGGGCTGAAGAGTCTTAAATAAAATTAAATAAAAATAACTACTCTACACGAGACTTTTTGTCTTATCCATATCCATATACATATCCAACCATACATATATATATAAAAGGCAAGTCATTTGTATTACATACATTTTGTCCTAAGTATAATAAAATTCTTAACATAATATATTATTATTTTTTATAAGTATTTTAGAGATTGAACATTTCATCAGACCATGTTTTAGACATGTAATCATTAAGAGAGTAGAAAGGATGTATTTAAAAAAAGTATTTTATTTTGCATTTGAACTCTAACATAGGTAGTCTAGTAATTTGAATAGGTAATTTGTTGTACATATCTAATTTTATGTTGAAACCCTGTTTATATACTTTATTTAATCTTGTAAAAGGTACTATGAGCCTCTCCCTATTTCTAGTAGGAATTGGTTGTTTATCTTGTCTTTTTCGTAGTTGATCCTTCTGGGAATGTTTTTTTTTTATACAACGAATTAAGAAGACTAGCAAGTCGCTCTCCTGATGGTAAGAGATAACGCTGCCCATAATTAGTACAGTGCTACCCAGTGCACTGCACTAACGCTTCCTACTTGGAGTCATAAGATGTTAATATACTATATAGTAACCAGGATCTGATGATGGAGCTGGAAGGTGGCCATAAGAATTCCGTGATTAAATGGCAAAACCCCATCGAATTTGGGCTCATTTGATTCGTCTTGACGAGTACTTTGATACTATACATATAGTAACCAGGGTCTGATGATGGAGCTGGAAGGTGGCCATAGGAACTCCGTGATTAAAAGACAAAACCCCATCGAGTTTGGGCTCATTCGATTCGTCGTAATAGAGGGGGAGTTTCGATCTTAATCAGCTTATTTGGAGATAAGGAATCATTGTGCCAAGTTTTAAATCTCTGCATAAAACGACGTTTTGCGCCCAGAGTCTGTTTTTTTTTTTATGTTATGAAGTAGAAGACGAGCAAGACGCTCTCCTGATGTTAAGAGATAACGGCTGCCCATAATCAGTACAGTGTTACCTAGGATTTCACAATTATGTGAAACTCTAGGAGCACTGCACCAACGCTTCTTACTCAAGAGTCATGAGATGTTAAGACTCTTTAGCCCAGTAATTTTACTTATTTTATATGGTACTAGCTGACCCGGCGAACTTCGTTCCGCCTTAGAGTAATAAAATTACCCAATTTTTGTTTTTATTTAAATTAATTTAATTATCGAGGGTAGACTTTCTTACCAGGAGTAGACTGTTTTTGCAGAAGGTCGTCTAGGTGGGTACCCCAACAGTGCTAGTTATTCTACCGCCTGATCAGTGATGTGCAAACATTACTGAGCTTCGGTAGGAGGGCTCTGTAGCTAGTGAAATTACTGGGCTAAAGAATCTTAACATCTTATGACTCTTGAGTAAGAAGCGTTGGTGCAGTGTTCCTGGAATTTCACATCATTGTAAAATTCTTGGTAGCACTGTACTGATTATGGGCAGCGTTATCTCTTAACATCAGGAGACGTCTTGCTCGTCTTCTACTTCATCACATAAAAAAAAAGTGGGGTAGTGGGTGATACAAACTGCAAGGCGATGCCTTATATATTTATTGTATCAATATTTTACATCTACAATGCTTAGAGACTATAGTACCTACGCTAGATTTAACAATACTAAAGCCAAAGAGTGGGCTGTGTGACTACCTCACTTAATAGCCAATTGCTTTCCGAACTATGATAGTGATATTCTCCATTCAATGGATTTTTCATTTTGATATGGAAATAATATCCATCTTCTCCTTTCCAAAACATCAGCGGGTATTGCAACGTGTCATATGAACGATGTGTTTCTGATATTTTTTTCAGTTGCCCATTATCGCGACGTGACAGCACAATATCTCTTCTTTCCAAGTTTTCACCAACAATCATGATAATCCGTGCGTTTCTCCGGAAAACTTCAATGCGTCACAATACTCGCAAAGAATGTCCATTGGCCCAATTTGAACGCTAGTATGCAGGCAGTAATCAGTGATGCAATGTATCGAAACGCTGCTCGATTCAAATCAGGACTTGATACATTTCTTCTTGTGTCTTACATTATCTAACCGTTCAACTCTGAGATTTGCTCGATGATTTCGCATTGCCAAGCGTGCCGTTTCACGGGCTGCCTCTATTAGCTCTTGTGATTGATAAGTACGCAGCCGAGATATACTAATACGGCTCTCTTCACGTGCAATTTCTTGTTCTTCATCTGTCCTTTCATTCGCAATGTTCCGAATCCTAGTCGCATTTCGGCTTTGTCGGTAAAGATTCGATTGTCTTGGTCGCGGCATTATTAATCCAATTTTTCTGAACTATCTGCAAATTTATTTTAATATTTTCCAACCAAAACAAATCAAACGTTAAACTTCAATAATTTATAATTGTCATTGTTTTTATGACGTTTTGTTATACTGGCAGCAAGTAGTTTATAATACAAATAAATTTGTCAAACATCTCCTACATGTTTCTGGTGTCCTGGTACTTCGTAAATGTTTGAATACTCATAACTCAAGAACGCCTGGACTGATTTTGATGATCTATGGTTTCTTAGATTAAAATTTCTACCATTTTTGAACTCTTAAATTTCTACCAGTTAAATTTCCATCAAATTCTACCATTCAAATTTAATTCACATTCAAAAAGTTACAAACCAAGTCACCGACCTCCTTATGTCATTTACGTCAAATTTTGAAAAAAAAAATACACGTCAAAATGACAATCAGCTGTCAAATTTCGCCAACAGTCATTTGTTTTTCATTCAGAACTATTTTTAGTTAAAATTTTCTTCAAATCATACCAATCGGGATAAATAGTATCCTATAGCACGCCCCCGGTCCTAAGCTACCTCCCCACCAATTTTCATCCAAATCTGTTCGGCCGTTCTCGAGTTATAAATAGTCTAACTAACACAACTTTCTTTTATATATATAGATTTTAGAAAATATAAAAGAAAGAAATGAATTATTGTTTGAAGTTAATAAATAAATTTTATGTAGAATAATTGACATTTTATTTTAGCTCTCATAGTTTTATGTAGTAGTAGATTTTATATAGATTTAAAGGGGGGGGGGTGGAATTGTCGTAGAGGTGTTTCTACTAAAATATCTTCTTAGGAACGGTAAAGCTAAACGCATGCCAAGTTTCATGACGGGGTCATACTTGAAGCTTTATGTAAAATATTTTTTTTACAATGAAGTAAGAAAATGAGCAAGACGCTGTCCTAATGGTAAAAGATAACGATATCCATAATTAGTACAGTGTTACCCTCGATTTAACAAAGGAAAAAAACTGGGTGCACTGCGCCAACGCTTCCTACTTGAGAGTCATAAGATGTTTAGACTCTTCAGCGATGTAAAATATGGTTTCTATAACAATCGTGAAAAATAAAATTACTAATTACTAAACGCCGTTCCACCTTTTCCCATTGTTAAATATTTGTTTATAAAACAAGTGAGTATAAATAGAGCATTTTATAATTATTACCATTCAGCATCAAAGTACTCGACAAGACGATTCAAATGAGCCCAAACTTGATAGGGTTGCATCATTTAATTACGGAGTTCTGTGGCCACCTTCCAGCTTCATCATCAGATCAGTTCGATGTCATAATAATATTGCGTTGTCATCCAATTTATGCATGCAACATTTCACCGCAATCGGATTTCGGGAAGTGGGTAAAATTAAACATGCAAAATTTGATTAAAATAAGACAGACGGACAGGTGAAAATAATAAAAGCTTGTGAAAGTATTGTGTTGATTAAATGAATAAAATAACCTTACCAACCAACAAAAATAAAAAAATATTTTAGTTATCAGATTCATTTATTTAAATAAGCGACATCTATTGAGTTTTTTGTGGAAATTACAACACGATGCGATATAAAGTCGCTTGTGCTATCTTATAGTGCGTGCAAGTAGTTTTGTGTGCCGCCGTCCGATGCTCTAGCGCCACGCCGCGCCGTTCGTGCGGTGTGACTGTGTGAGAACGCATTTCTGAATTCGAATTAGGTGTTATCATCCCGTTAAGATTAAAAAATATTAAGTAGTAAGGCCCGATTAATAATAACAATACAATAAGTAATAGTAGGGGTGGAGGACCTGGGCGTATGTAGTGATTGAAATACGATGAATTGGTAGGCTCCACCACGTTTATTATGTTAGATATTAAGAGCTTTCTCCCGAACCTACTTGTAAAATCTATATAGTTGTGGTAATTGTGTTAAAGTGTACATAATAAACGTGTGGAGCCTACTTATCGTATTTCATTATCTACATACGCCCCTGGTCCTCCACCCCACTACTAACTGTTATAATAATAAATAATTGTTTTAAAAATGATTCTAATTCAATCGTTAATTTCAGCGGAAGTATCGAGGTCGAGTCAGAGGACAGCGAGGGTTTCGACTACTTCGACTCCGAGGCGGAGGAGGAGGACTACTACGACACGCACGAGTCAGTATACTACCCTACAAATAAAACCCTATAAATAAAATAACAAGTGAATTAAATTTAAAATTTAAAAAACCCCCAACGCAATACATAATTCACCATTTAGTGGTGGCGGCCATCTTAGATTTTAAATTTTATATAGTGGGTTGTATTCCACTAGTTAAGACCTATCATTTGATGCCCATATTGAGGGGTCGCGGAAGAAAAAAGTAATCCGCCATTTTGTAGCGGCGGCCATCTTGGACCGATTTCCCCAAACATGGCTAAAACACTCTCGACTAAATCTACTTTCAAACAAAAAAAACTAAATCAAAATCCGTTCATCCGTTCGGGTGCTACGATGCCACAGACAGACACGTCAAACTTATAACATCCCGTCGTTTTTGCGTCGGGGTTTAATAAATAAAAAAAATAATTATCAAACCAAGATGCAGTCACTGAGTACAATGGAAAACGATGATACCTGCTTTAGTTGAAACTATTGGGTTGCAGATACCAACGCCCCCTCCAGAATGTTAAAATATATTTATGGTTATAAAATAAGCTATAAGCTCATAGATACATACATACCCTGTTTTTTTAACTACAAAATCTGCTCGGCTCTGTACTGTGCCTGTTGTTACCCTGGTTTATTTAGAATTTCGTCATGTAGCAGTCATTTTGCTGAAAAAGTTGCCGTTCAGTCCAGAAGACAATATTGTCCACATTCCACATACAGCTTGGCGGAAGACCAACTGACAAAGCTGTAGTGATGTACTTCACTGGCGTCTACAATAATAGAGGCCTACTTCTCTAAGTAGTGGTATAGGCCTCTATTAAGTATAAACAGTATACTCGTAGGTTGAATAACTAATTATTAATTTGAAATTATGTTTTTTTATTTCAGCTACTGGCCGTACGGGCGGCGGCGTCATTACTACGGCTACGACGACGAGGACGACGACGACGATCCAACCGACGATTCCGACAGTGGATCTGACGATGGTACCGATACCAATCAATCCGATGGAGCGGCCTCCAATTCTCCCGCGGCAGGTGACCATCCTGCGGCCGCCGCTACTGCATCTAACGCGACAGGTGTACCCGCCGCACCGGCTCTATCAAATACGGGTGAGTTGACTGATCAATTATATTTAGCTGGCATTCGATAATGCCGCGATTGATGACGATATTGTTAGGACGGCAGGTGTATCCATAGTACCGTCTGTATCAAGTATCGGTAAGTTGACTGATATTCGGTGGATCATATTAGTACCTATCAATCCGATGGAGCGGCCTCCGATCCTGCCGCGGCAGGTGACCATCCTGCGGCCGCCGCTACTGCATCTAACGCGACAGGTGTACCCGCCGGACCGGCTCTATCAAATACGGGTGAGTTGATCAGACAGTACCGTACTGATCATTTTAATGATGCCATTTGCCAGCCACCCTCTCAAAAGGAGACTGGATGCCAAGCCTCCGCCGACAACGCCGACGGGGAGTCCCACATAACCCTCCCATACCCCCGTATGGGAGGGTATGCGTAATGCATTTTTTCCCGGCGAAAACAAAAAATAAAACCCTCTCAAAAGATGACGAGATTACAACTAGGATTTCAGGTGTATCTCTTTCTACATTCGATTCGCATTATGTGGTCCACTTTGTGTCCTGTCTGTCATTATTTTCGAAAAATCTTGAGTAGACCAGATTTAGACTTAATTTACAAGTGAGTCATCAATAATTAATACGTTTTTTATCAATGTATATGTGTATTCAGGATCAAACAGTGGTAATAGTGGACGGGGTCGGAGGCGCGGGCGCGTCGCCGGTCTCCCGGGCGCCTACTACGGCGGCTACGGACGCTGCTTCCGCTGCGGCGGCCGAGGACACTGGGCGCCCGGATGTCCCAACCGCTGACCTCGCACACAATCAATAGTCACTAGTTATCTAAAGAAAGGAAGAAAGAAAAAAAGGTTTATTTACGGCAAATTAGAATTGCCGCAAAAAAGCCCCAACTCAGCATAATAGCTTAAAAAAGTACCGGGACCTAGTTACCCCCAGCGTGCGGGATCCCACAGAAATGTCAAGATAGGAACTGTGATCCCATACATTCTTAGAAAAAGCATCAAGTAGAACTGAAATCTGTCAGTGTCACTTCACTTGGCTAAGGACACTGGGCGCTAGACGTTCCAACCGCTAAACTCGCACCCGCCTAATAGTCACTAGTTACCTCTACAGGCTTAGACAAGCGGTAATATCTTGTGGCTCACGCTAAAAAAGCGCCAATCGCTTGTCTAGGGCCCTTGTGCCATTTAAGTAACAATTCAGCATCACTGACGGTTGTGTATATATATAATATTAATATTCCAAAGTTTCTTTTCAAACCTAAAAGTGTATAAATATAAAATGTGATTAATGAGTGTATGCTCCATTTTTTACTTATTTCAACTGAAGTGAGGATTTTATTAACCGACTTTTTAATGCAGGTATGCGAACCGATTTCAAAGAAGCTTGAACTGATACGATGTGGAAATTCTTTTTTTTTGTTTCATAGGATTTCCAGGTTCCATGTATTCGCGATTAGGCGAGCTTCAAGTCTGTTTATTTTTTAATTTGTAATATATTTCCTCTTATGTTATATAATTATATCACTTCAAGTTGTCAATGAATGGAGGATGACTACATTTAATAGAATTTGTTGAAGTGAGAACCAGATAGGATAGTTTTATCATGGATACATTCCAGCATTTATAACGATTTTTAATTAAAAATATTTTAATTTTGTGCCTACCTCAAGGTGTTTTTATTGTATAAATTGATTTAAAATTGATACATTATTTTAATTATTATATTTGATTTAAAATTTATTATTTTACTGACATTTTAATTTGATATTTTCTACAATGTATGTGGTATAAATATTTATTTAATCAAACTGGCGTTCAGTTATATTATGATTTAAAAATAATAATATTTTAAATTAAATTACAATCAAAAATAAAATCTCAAACACTGAAAAAGAGAGTATAACATTGTACTGAACAGGGTCTTAGCTAACAAAAATATTAGAATGTAGAATACATTTTAATATTGATCAAAATTTTATCAACTGATTATTTTTGTGTTAATCTCATTCACACACTACTTGTTTAAATTCTTCGTGCTAATGTCTAGGGGTAACTTTGGCTTAAAGAAAGCGCTTCATAACATTTACGATTTTTAACCGCCGTGAGCGCCGGTTACTGCAGGCGTGATCTCCTGATGAAGGACATCGTAATTGTCCGAAACCGTGGTCGAGATATTCTCGACAATATTAGACGTGAGTTTTGCCGTTTTTGTTTTTAGTTGTTCATAACATTTTACCAACATTGCAGTTATTGATTAATAGATTTGTTGTTTTGCAAAGAAGTGTTATAGCGGTAGTTAAAATCGATTGGCAATTAATTAGAGTTTTCTTTTTGCGCCAAAGTTACCCCATAAAGTCAAAGTAACACGATACGTTGTTTTTTCTTCTTCAATGGGTGTTTTCAGTCTTTGAGTCTAAAATGTGCATTTATATATAATTTATAGCTTACAGTCAGGGATCGTTTCCACGAACGATATTATCTCTAACGTCACAAAATCTACCCAATAAATATAAAATCTACATTAAGGTAATTTTATAGTAATTTTAGGACTTGAAAAGTTCCATCGTGGAGATATTCCCTTAGCGTACCGCGGGTCGGCTAACCGCCTAGGCGGCTTAAAGACGGCCCACAGGCGGTTGCATATTAAGAGCTTATATATCGAGTGACGCTCTCTCGCTTGCACGATTTGACAAATTTTGAAATATAAATTCATAGGACATTTTTTTGAATATTCCTTAAGAGCAGCCCTCCATAATATTATTGCACACAGTTTAAAAGTTTTTTCAGTTTGAATTATTAAAAAATAGCATGAAAAGAATATTTGAAAAAAAAAATTTAAATATTGCTCCCCTTGCCATTTTTTTAAATTATCAAACTGAAAACACTTAAAATGTGTGCAATAATATTATGCAGGGTTGGTCTTAAGGAATTTTCAATAAATTAATTCTATGAATTTATATTTCAAAATTTATTGTCAAATTGTGCGAGCGAAAGAGCGTCACTCGATATATACGCTCTTAGACCAGAAACGCGCGGTTAGCCCCCCGCGGCTAACCGCTAGTGCGTTCCTACGCTTACTGTTTTTATTGTGATTCGTACCATCATATTGTTTTGTATTATAATGTATATTAGAAGTTACCTCTATTGTTGAATTAAATTTATATTTTTAATTAACTGGCGTTTTATTATTTTAATACTAGCTGCGCCCAGCGGTTTCTCCCGCAGTATACTTATGTAGCCTATGTGTTATTCCAGGGCCTAAGATATCTCTATACCAAATTTTAGCTCAATCGGTCCACTCGTTTAGGCGTGAAAGAATAACCAACATACATCCAGACATTTACAAACTTTAACGTTTGTAATATCTATTAGTAAAATTGTTAAGTGCCATTATGGGTTTCGTGTCCACGGATACCAGGATCAGATTGAATTGGAAACTGATACCGCGATCCGTTTCCAACTAAACAAAATTATATTTTTTTTAGAAATGGATGCCGTTTTTTTTCTAATAGAAAGACGTTTTATTCATGTGTTTTGTTATCATTATAAATACATGTAAAATGCAGCGTCTATTAGAAGGATATTAGACAAAAATATACAAATAAACACCTGTGTCGAACAACAAATTTAATACTCAAAAGACAATAATTAAATAGGTAATATCTATTGTGCAACTGAAATAAGTTAATGTAACGTTATTCATAAAATAACAATTTGCCTACCAAATACCGAACTCAAAAATTGCATAACAAAATAATAATCAGAAATTTAAAAAAACCCTAAAAATTATCGTGATATTATTATGACACAAATTAAGATTTAATAAATATGAACATAAAAAAATAGGTCTGTAACCTTGGGATTAGGTTTGCTCAAATTGAAAGATCTCAGAATCACTCTAACCTTCAAGTATCGGTATCTTTTCAAACACACAGCAACTTATGAAGCTAATCACTTATCAGAAACGAGACAAATTCGAAAGATTACTATGAAATATCACACAACCATCACGAAAATTCAAAGAGAAATATTGTAAATACACCTAAGTACTTGTATTAATAGTGCAATAATTATTATAATTTTGTACGAATCATATAATATGACGTTAACGAAGATTCTGTGAAAAAATAAGTCCGATAGATAAAAATCACAATGTAAAATTGAATATTAGAGTGCTTCTACACTAAATCCGATAAATGACGATCCGGCAAAGTAGTTTTTTTTTTATATATAAACAGTGAAGACTGTACCACAGATAATGCGATACGATGAGCCTTATCCGATTTAATGTGACATGACGGACGATATCGGAAGTAATGTGCAAGCTCTCTTATGTTATTAAACATTTTCAAGCATTAAAATTATTATCATTACTCACACAATGGACAAAGTAGAAACAGATACAAATTGTACTAAGAATTTCAATTCGTCAGAATTATACCATCTAAATTATAATATCTGTGTTCTAATTTTCATTATATACATTTACAACAATCCATGTCACACAATTATTTTATCTACTCTCTTTAAAAATTAAACAGGGCACATCAAAAACACGCCCCTTGGAATAACATCGCGCTTACCTGTCTCAGAATCGAATTTCGCTAAATATAATTAAAATAATTCTTAACATCAGCAAGTCATATACAACCTCATAATGGTGTCTGAGACAGGGCATTGAATGTACCTAAAATTAGCAATAAAATGGTTAATCATTCTTCTTATCCTGTTCGGACTCAGTGATGGCTGGAGTGCCATTTTTAGATAATTTTTGTTGTTCCTCCATTTCTCCGGAGAAACCGAATTCGTTGACACGCTTGTGATCAACCTTGTATATCCAACGCTGGTACAAGAAGATAAAGAATACAATATCTGTAACAAGGTTTACTTTATGTAGTTATACAAGTTTGCTTAGAACAATTCAATGTATAAATGAATTATCAGATAAGATATTATACCTAAACAAAAGAATGATAATGAATATATGCATACACAATGAGCACTTGCTCGAACAAAGCTAATTAAATTTTTAAAATAGCCCATCAGTGGAAACAATGCCCGAATGCCTCTACAATAACATTATTGTAATATTAAAATGCTTTATCCTTCTACATTATATATCTGTGACACAGGCTAACACCAGATTATGATGCAATGAGTTTGACTCCTATCTGGGACAATTTGTATTACCTATTATATTTGTATACCAATATTTGTTTGGGTGGCTTTCTGTATCTTTTATTTATTATGTATTTACAAAAGAAAATATATATTATACTATATCTGTTATCTAGCCACCATATTATTACAAGCATTGAGTTGCTTAGCTTGGGGTTGGATTGCGCTGTGTGAAATGTCTGGTACTATTTATTTCTTACAATCAAATATATAATTTAACAAACTCACCATCTCTGAAACATCCCAGTCGGTACATAGTTGGCATTTTAATGACAAATGCAAATATATCATCAATGAAGGTATTCAAGAACTTGTAGGTCATCATACGCCATGGAAGGTGAGCAACAGACTTCAGCTTGTAGTTGATGAACAGCTGAGGTGTCATCATAATGAATCCAAATGTCAACAAGTAGCCATACATCATGTTCAAAACGAATGAGTACCATCCCTTATGCTCCTGATACAACAAGGAGTAAACTCCATATCCAATCAACAGAGGGAAGCACGCCCAACTCAGGTAACGGAAAGCTAATGTATCATACTCCCTCGTGCTAGAGTCTACATATGAACCCTTGTCTGCAAATGTCAATGTAGGGAATCCCAGTATGCGCCGTTCTCTATTAATTTTAACATCCATTACTTTATTTATTTTCCATATTTCTATCAAGAGACCAATGAAGCAAGAAATTCTGACCATGACATTAGTTTCATTGTCAAGGACATAAAGCAATACTACGGTTGATTGGAATACATTGAAGAAAACAGATCTCACAGAGAGACCTTCAAGAGACTGCCTATTGTTCCAGAACTGAATGTCATTTTTAAAGGCCAACAGCTCAAAGATTGAATGTAAAACAGATACAGAGATAGTGAGGCCTAACAAGTATGGGGATGTATCTAGAAGCAGTTCTTTAACTGTGTCTTGTTCCTCGTCCTGCTCCTCAGCTCCCAGGGCAGAGAACATGCTCAGTTTGTCTCTCATGGCTTGAGCTGTGTACAATTGCCATTTGAAAAGACTCAGAGGCTGGTATGTCAGTAGCAAATCTAGACTCTCGGTGGTTTTGTTTATAGGTACATAATCTCTCATCATATTCCAATAATCATTTAGAAAAACTGCTGGTTTATATTGCTTTCCATCTGGGAGAAAATATATGAACTCATCTAGGGGTGGAGGGACACTGCCTTGCACCCAATTTGTTTGATCAGTAACTATGTTGATGGTCAAATTGGGATGCCAGTGAGATACAATCTCCTCTTTCATTGTCTCTGCTTTTTTAATTTCTTCTGCAGACTTCTCAGTTTGGCCAGTTAATAAGTTATGGGTCTTCATGTAGCGTAATTTCTTGTATTTATTCAGCATTTTCTTTCCATACGACACATAAGGGCCAGCATAGATATCTTTGTCCTTAGAGTCTGGTGACTTTCCAGCTTGGACCATGAACACATGCAGATAGATAGAGCCATTATTTTTTAAAGAATTGGAAGGAATGATAGTCTTAGATATAGAGAAGGTACCATCATTGTTGAGTCCTCCAGTCCAATCTCCATATATCAGTCCGGTATGTTTCCATAATAAGTCAGAATCTTTCAATGTTTCATAGTATTCACTTTCAGATATGTAGCAATACATATCTAGGACTGTACCGTTGGCAAACATGTTAAGAGCAGGAGTACGAGGAGCTCCCGTAGGATTAGCAAGATCTGGCTTTGGTGCAGCTGGTTGACGGAACATTGATGTTATAAAATATACTACCAAAGCTCTAATAATAAGGGATTTGGTGATAGCAAAAAATGATTCTAGTTTTGTTGGCTGCATTCTCTGACGCTGCTCATCAATTTGAGCATTGATCTGAAAAGCAAAGGTTCAATCAAAAATATCTCAAACAATAATATATAGATATCATTAAAAGGTTATTAGAGTTTGAACACAGGAATAATTTAGGCTGTTTTCAGTAACTTATCCAGAAGGTAATATTTTATAATATATCTCTATATAGGGATAATACCTATATCCATGTCTTTTATAAAATCAATATTATGTATGATGTAAGAAGGCCAATAAAATAAATATCCTTCAGCTGTTAAACATTTTTTAGTAGAGGTTCTAGAACTAAAGTTATTTTTAAACCTGCCTATATGTATACGGGTCAAGTTCAGAATGATGACTATCTTGAAAAAAATAGCATAAAAGGTTATAAAAATTTATACAAATAATATGATTTTGTAAAAAGTTTACTCACATCGACATTTTCGTCATTAGCTCCTCCAGGAGCCTCGGCAAGAGCATTTTCATCTGAGGGCTCCACCAATGGTGAATTGGGCGTAGAACTGTCGTTAGACATTGTGATAACTTGTGCTGTATTTTCTATTGGCAGTACCTATCAAACCATTTGTAACAAATAAATAAGTATTGATCACGATGAGATGTTTCAATTAGAAATTCTAACCAATATTACAACGCGCACAATAAAATTAAATTCGGCCGAGTCACAGCAATGGAAATAGGAAATGACAGCTGACAGCTGATGAATGAACAACGACATAGGACATAGACAACGATGTATGTGAAGGAATCAATCAACCACAGGTAAAATTACAAAAACCGGTATTTTGACCGGTGACCGTTTTCCGGAATTTGCGAAGTGTTTTTATGAAAGACCTTAAGTATGTATAGCCGGCTTTAATTATGATCTCATGCAGATAAAAAATATTTTTTGGCCTTTTCATAGACTATAGACAACATGTACGCAAGCTTTTTCAAGCTTCACGAAAACAACGGATAGTATGTATGGTAGTGCGTTAGATTGATTGCGCCGCAAATTATTTTCTCGGGTGAGTTAATTATTAGTATCCTACAATACTAGCTCTCTCTGCATGAAAATTGAATACAAATAACTTACATTGCAGACAATGTCGAAATACATCGAGCATTCCCTGTGACAACTGTGTGGGGTGTGTGCTCTATATTTTTCTTTTGCTACAATAAATTTATGTTTTTTCAATGATTTATAGGTTTTTGTGCATGTTTGCCTTACTCAAACGTATTTTTGATTAATGCCGAGCCAATTCGGCTATAATAAACTTATAGATGTTATCTGCGTATAATAAGAGGTTAGAGCCAAAAAAGTAGTTTTAATAAAGGTTTTGTCTTTTTCAGTGTTGCATAAGGTGAGGAATGAATGTGTATAAACCAATCCTTGTTTGATATTCTATAAGGGAACAAATTCATATACATAAGTTGATACAAAAACAGAATGGCAACTTTAGAGCAACAAGCCTCAAAACTGTTGGATTTCAATCAAAAGTTAGATATATCACTCTTGGATAATATCGTGGGATGCTTATATTCTACCGTTGGTGAACAGCAACGCATAGCTCAGGACATTCTCACAGCTCTGAAGGAACATCCCGATGCCTGGACGCGGGTCGATACTATCCTCGAGTACTCCCAGAACCAGGAAACCAAATACTATGCCTTACAAATACTTGAGCAAGTCATACAGACCAGATGGAAAATACTACCACGGAATCAGTGTGAAGGAATCAAGAAGTACATTGTGGGGCTCATTATTAAAACCTCATCAGATCCAGTCACCATGGACAATAACAAAGTTTATCTGAAGAAACTAAACATGATTTTAATTCAAGTGTTAAAGAGAGAATGGCCGCACAACTGGGACACCTTTATCAGTGATATTGTAGGTGCTTCAAAAACCAACGAAAGTCTCTGTCAAAACAATATGGTGATTTTGAAACTTTTAAGTGAAGAAGTTTTCGTTTTTAGCACTGGACAGCTGACTCAGACTAAAGCTAAGCATTTGAAAGATACCATGTGTTCAGAGTTTAGCCAGATATTTCAACTATGTCAATTTGTCCTTGAAAACTCTCAGAACGCTCCATTGGTTGATGCGACCCTGCACACTTTACTAAGATTTTTGAACTGGATTCCATTGGGGTATATATTTGAAATGAAATTATTGAGCACACTGATTTTTAAGTTTTTGAATGTACCTATGTTTCGTAATGTTACTTTGAGCTGTTTGACAGAGATTGCAGGTGTGACGGTCACCAACTATGAAGACCAATTTGTGGCACTCCTTGTTCAGACAATGGAGCAGCTGGAGGCAATGTTGCCGCTCACCACCAACATACGTGAGGCATATGCCGCAGGTAGAGACCAGGAACAAGTGTTCATACAGAACCTTGCTCTCTTCCTCTGCACGTACTTGAAAGAACACGGGCAGCTCATTGAACGACGAGAGTTGAACAACACGTTAATGAATGCATTACGGTACCTAGTGCTCATATCTGAAGTTGAAGAAGTAGAAATCTTCAAGATTTGCTTGGAGTTCTGGAATGCTCTTACAGCTGATTTGTACAAGATTACACCGTGCACACATTCATCCAGTTTGTATAATCTTGGTAAGAATGTTGTCAGAAAAGCTTTGTATTCAGACGTATTGAGCAGCATACGTTACATTATGATATCAAGAATGGCCAAACCTGAGGAGGTGTTGGTTGTCGAAAATGAAAATGGTGAAGCTGTCAGAGAATTTATGAAAGATACAGATACTATTAATTTGTACAAGAACATGAGAGAGACTTTGGTTTATCTGACCCACTTGGATTACCAGGATACAGAACGCATCATGACTGAAAAGTTACAAAACCAAGTTAACGGCACAGAGTGGTCCTGGAAAAACTTGAACACCCTGTGCTGGGCCATCGGATCCATTTCTGGAGCTACTAGCGAAGAAGACGAAAAACGCTTCTTAGTAGTAGTCATAAAAGAGCTGCTGGGGCTATGTGAACAGAAAAAAGGCAAAGATAACAAAGCTATCATTGCCAGTAACATCATGTATGTCGTAGGGCAGTATCCACGATTCCTTCGCGCTCACTGGAAGTTCCTGAAAACTGTTGTAAATAAGCTTTTCGAATTTATGCACGAAACTCACGATGGCGTCCAAGACATGGCTTGTGACACGTTCATTAAAATAGCTCTCAAGTGCCGGCGTCACTTCGTCACGACACAGGTTGGCGAGGCCTGTCCATTCATTGAGGAAATTCTGAGCACAATCAGTTCCATCATCTGTGATCTACAAACGTTGCAAGTGCACACTTTCTATGAAGCGGTAGGGTATATGATCAGTGCTCAAGTAGATCAAGTGGCTCAGGAGCAGCTCATAGAGAAGTACATGCTGTTGCCCAACCAAGTGTGGGATGACATCATATCACAAGCATCACACAATGTAGACATTCTGAAGGACCCTGAAGCTGTCAAGCAGCTGGTCAGTATTCTGAAAACAAACGTACGCGCATGTCGCGCTCTCGGTCACCCATATGTCGTACAGCTGGGACGGATATACCTAGACATGCTCAATGTTTACAAAGTCATGTCCGAAAACATCAGCCAAGCTATAACCCTAAATGGCATTGTGGTCACAAAGCAACCACTAATAAAAAACATGCGAATCATCAAAAAAGAAACACTGAAACTGATCTCTGGATGGGTCTCACGTTCTTCAGATAACAATATGGTTTTGGAGAACTTCATTCCGCCACTTCTAGACGCTGTGCTCTTGGACTACCAAAGAACGGCGATGCCGGACGCGCGAGAGCCAGAAGTGTTGTCTTGTATGGGGACGATCGTTTACAAACTGGGCGGACATATTACGTCAGAGGTGCCCAAGATTTTCGATGCCGTTTTCGAATGTACCCTCGAGATGATAAACAAAGATTTCGAAGAATATCCCGAGCACAGGACTGAGTTTTTCCTTCTCCTACAGGCTGTAAACACGCATTGTTTCAAGGCATTCCTGAGCATACCTCCGGCTCAATTCAAATTGGTTTTAGATTCCATTATTTGGGCATTTAAGCATACAATGAGAAATGTTGCGGACACTGGACTGCAGATTCTGTTCAGATTGCTTCACAATGTGGAGCAGCATCCGCAGGCGGCGCAGAGCTTCTACCAGACGTACTTGTGCGACATTATCGAGCATGTGTTCAGCGTAGTGACGGACACCTCTCACGGGGCGGGACTGACCATGCACTCCACTATACTGGCCTACATATTCTCTTTGGTGGAAGCTGGCAGAGTCACAGTGGCGTTGGGACCTACCCCTGACAATGTCCTGTACATTCAGGTATCTATCTTTTTTATATTTAAAATATTGTATAAATTTATCTCTAGTACCAAATCCCACCTCACTCTTTGCATAAACCTCTCAACGCAAAGTTGCCTGGAAGAGATCGCTCTAAGCGATAAGGCCGCCCATTGTAGACCGAATTGTCGTCTAAATCGTTTTGTACAATAGTTATTATAGTTTTAAGTAATTTAGTATAAAATTTATTTTCTTGGTCTCTAAACAGTACCTATTTGTATTGTATTATGTATTGTAACTGCTCCACGCTTTATCCGCGTCTGCTCTTATGCTCGTAGAGTTACCCGCGTCGTAAAATCATCTCTTAGCAAATGTCTATGTTGTAAAAACCTATCTATATTCCAAGTTACAGCCCAATACATTAATCTGTTTGGACTGTACCTTGACAGATTCAGACCCACTGTCCTTTTATATTAAACTAGCTGCGCCAACCGGTTTTACCCACTGTACTGTAGCCTATGTGTTATTCCAGGGTCTAAGCTATTTCTACATTATACCAAATTTCAGCTCAATCGATCCATTCGTTTAGATGTGAAGTAACAAACATACACACTCACAAACTTTCGCCTCATATTAGTGTTATTTAGAAAGTAGGAGTTTTATCGAAATAAAATGTTTTACATTAACTATACAAACAAACGACTAAACTCATGGATATGATGGTAGAAGCTAGGCTCGATCCTAGGTTGCGGACAATTACGATGTCCTTCATCAGGAGCTCACGCCTCCCGGACGCGACGCTGCGCTGGCTACACCACATCCATTATATTCGTGTGTTTAGTCGTTTTTTTACATAGTGAATATGGATAACACTCGTTAGTTCTCTAAAATGTTTTATTATTTTTCAGGAATATGTGGCTAATCTCTTCAAAACAGCATTCCCTCACTTGACCGACAATCAAATAAAAATCACTGTCCAAGGATTGTTCAATTTGGATCAAGATATTCCTGCTTTCAAAGATCACCTAAGAGACTTCTTAGTTCAAATCAGGGTTAGTATCAAAATTGCAATATTATTACATGTAAATGAACTGTTCAGTCATGATGTGCAGTGAATCCAGGTTGGGATTTATCCCGCCTTCTAGGTATAGTCTGCTATCATCTACGGCCGCATTGTCGTTTAACATCACGCGACATCGTGGTCAAAGGCTAACCTATAAGGAATAAAAAAACACTTAATAAACTAAATATGTTTATGTTTAAGTTGATGCAATGGTTGGCTGAAAATTATTTTGATTTTACTGGGGGTAGACTTCCTTTGCAGGTCGTCTAGGTGGGTACCCCAACAGTGCCAGTTATTCTACCGCCTGAGCAGTGATGTGCAATCATTACTGTGCTCCGGTAGGAGGGCACTGTAGCTAGTGAAATTACTGGGCTAAAGAGTCTTAACATCTTATGACTCTTGAGTTCTTCCTCAAACGTTGGTGCAGTGTTCCTAGAATTTCACATAATTGTGAAATCCTAGGTAACATTGTACTGATTATGGGAAGCATTATCTCTTCACATTAGGAAAGCGTCTTGCTCGTCTTCATCACATAAAAAAATAAATAATAATATAAAGTATAAATAGTCATACATGCTCCACACAACTTAACTAAATGAATTATTATTAGTTAAAAGACACGTTATTGTAATTATGTATAATTCATAACATGTCTGCAAAATACAGGTTTCGGAAGAACAATGATTTACATTAAAATCTCTTACTATGTAGTTGAAATCTGTGAACAAACAATTTTTTATCCATATTCAAATTCACTGATGTTTAATTGAGATATAAGCATCAACATTAATACTAGCTGCGCCCAGTGGTTTTACCCGCTGTTCTGTAGGGCTGTAGCCTATGTGTTATCCCAGGGTCTAAGCTATATCTATACCAAATTTCAGCTCAATCGGTCCACCCGTTTAGGCGTGAACGAGTACCAAACATTCATCCAGACATCTATACATTCTTATAAACTTTCACGTTTATATCAGTAAGATTATATTTTTCGCGTTGGTCATGAGGAATGAGTACAGAGGAGCCCAACTCAATGCTTCCTTATCCACATCCCGCTTCGTGTTTTGAATTTTTTCGGGCCTGTTTTCGCAAAATGATTACGTCCGCCTCACGCGTTACGAATGCCTGTAGTGCAGTTAGCCGTCCGACCGAAATCAAAAACTCCAACTCAGCAATTTTTATAGAACTGGTGCGGCTGCGCATGACTGCACCACCAGCCGATCGTTGAGAGGTTAGACAAGCGCAATCGCTAAACGAGGGAAATTTTAAAAACTTTTTAAAAGAAGCTTTTATTATTATGTCTCTCTTAAACATGGGTCAAACCCGGGCCTTTATATAGGCGTACACGAAGACAAAAAAGTCCAACGCGCAGACGCCCTTATGAGCTTATAATATAAATGTAATGGGTGACACTTATTATTATTATTACCATCTAGCACCAAAGTACTCGTCAAGACGAATCGAATGAGCTCAAACTCGATGGGGTTGCGTCGTTTAATTACGAAGTTCTTATAGCCACCTTTCTGCTCCATCATCAGATCAGCTCCATGTCATAATAATATTGCATTGTCATCCGATTTATACATACATGCCAAATTTCCGCTTAATCAGAAATCGGGAAGTTGATCAAATTAAACTTCCAAGATTTGATTACAGACAGGTGAAAGTAAATAAAAGATTGTAAAAGTGTATTGTGATGATTATCGTTATCGTTCCTTTTTCCACGACTCATCATCAGTCATCTTAATACATTTTTGAGCGAGAGCCACAGCGATTGGCACTTCTCTCTGCCTGCTGTTCACAGTGCGAATATGGAGCTAACCTAACTCATAATAATAATAATTGGGGTTTACACTCCAACAGAACAGGTTACCCTACTAACACTGTCAGAGTCAAATCACAATTTATAGGTTGTGTGGCGAACCTATATGTTGTAGTTTCAGGTCGCCGAGATTACTACAGGGCCAGCAGCCTGCAACATGACCTAACGACTGCCTCCTACATATCTTATAGGAAACAGCCGGGACCCACAGTTTTGCGTGGCTTCCGAAACACGGTAGCGTCCAGGCGAACTTTTTGCCACACACTGAGATTTGAACCCAGGGTCTCCGGATTAAAAGCCGTATGACCACTGGGCCACGGACGCTACAACTTGACATCTATGTCTTTAATATGTTCTCATTATTCGTGTTATATTTTCAGGAGTACACAGGGGCAGACGACAGCGATTTGTACTTGGAAGAGCGACTATTCGCCCTCCGTCAGGCGCAAGAAGAGAAGCGAAGAGTCCAGCTGTCCGTGCCCGGTATACTAAACCCGCACGAACTGCCCGAAGAAATGCAGGACTAAATTAGTTCACTCGTAGCTATGGCAACAGCTCATGTGTTCTTACATTGTGTTACTTAAGGACAATACATGCCGGTGACTTCTTAGTCTAAAAATAGTGTGTTGGTTTTAGCAAGATTGCAACTTAATGTTGGTGGCAGATTGTTCAAATTGAATTAATCAATAAATACTATTTATTGTACACCAAGTGTGCGTCGAGGTGATCTCATTCATCTGCTAACAAAGATAAAGATTAAATCATCTTACAGACCATATAAAATGTTAACATTTCAATGGATTTGCTGATATAGTTTTGTAAATGGTTCAAACTTTATAAAAGTAAGAATATGCTACATAATATACACCTTCTTAACAATCCTAGTTTCGATAATAATCTAAGTTTCATTCTTACCATATAGGTACTATGGGGATTAGTAATTCTTATTACAAAATATTATTGCAATTTGTAGTGAAAAAACGATTAACTACAATTCTTTGTAATCAAAACATACGTAAGAATGTTAAAGTCATAAATGTCAAATTAACTGTTTTACCGCCAATCTGCGATCTTATAACAAGACTAATGTTATTAGCAGCATGCTATTTTTAGACCAATTTTTATATTTGATGAAGTATTTATATGAACCAATTTTACAAGGTTGTATGATATTTAGCTAAATTTAATCGCTTCTACGGTTTGCTTTGATGTTATAACCGTGTTGTAGATTAACCATGTGTCTGGAATTTAACGCTTAAGGCCTGTTCAGACCTAAGCGGTATTCGCTACCGTCTGCGGCAGAGAAAACCTCTACCCACAGTATGTACCTCTACCCACAGCGGCAGTGAATATCGCTCAGGTCGCTCTAGCCGCGGTACTTGATACCAAATACCTGAGCGAAACCCGCGCGGTATGTACCTCTACCCACAGCGGCAGCGAATATCGCTCAGGTTTGAATAGGTCTTTAGTCATTTGATTTAGAGTGTACATGTGTTCTTTATTTAACTTTTACGATGGTGATCCAAAGAAAACGGTTGGATAAATTCATCACCAAAAATTTATGTAAGTTCGAAATCTGACTAAAAGCAAAATTAATTATAATCAATAAGCGCATGGTACGCATAAATGAAGCGCAATCGTAGCGTCCTCGTATTTTTGTAACCTTGTTTTGGAAAAATATTTATTCTTCCATCGAAAAGTCAAAGAACACATTTTTACATTGTATTTTATGAACACAAATTACTAAAGTTTTGTTATAACAATTTATAGTGAAGCTTTTTTTAGTTATGTGCTCTTAAAGGTCACATGAAATGTTTTTTTTACTAGTTGACCCACTTATTATAAAATTAGTATTTTGGAACTGATTTGGTATAGAATAAGACATTATTGATATATTTCGTATATTCCCAATATTCAATTTGTACTGGGTGTTACAAAAAGGTGAAATTTCACTATCGATTCAGCTATTTTCGTGTGGAACTAAGTTTAGAACTTTATTATGGCGAAAATACTAGTAAAAAAAATAACTGCTATCGAAACCTGTCTCGCCGGATCTCTTTTGTATGGTAAGTGATTTTTTTTTACTTTGAAAATGATATTTTTTTGTTTATCAACCTATCTGTAGTCAGTCAGTCACATGTGAAAAATCCCTACTGTAAAGAGCAGCAATTTAAAGTATGACTTTGTTCTATGGATAGATAATTAAGTATATAAAATGTATACACCTTTTTGTAACATCTTGTATCCTTTTTCTAACATCGTTTATGCTTTAGTTTCAGTAAGTACACATGTAGCATTTATTTTTTTGTAAGTATACAATAAAGTATTATTGTAGTGTTTCAAAAAATGCTTGAGATATCTTTATGCATGATAGTTCTTTCAATTCACGAATGGAACATCCTTTAATTGTGTTTGGATATGTACATTTTTAGATGTATATGTTGAACACATTTGACAGGTCTTGAATTGCATTAACTATAGTAATATTCAGTAGGTATCGTTTCGCATTGTAAATGTATATATATTTCGTCTAATAGTCGAGTGAAATATGAGCTGTTGTCATATCATAGGTCAGTAATTTTGCGCTTGCAAATTTTCCTATATTTAGTATGTAGAGATGAAGCATGGACCGATGTAAGACGATGAATGACAGAAGTGGCTACAGGTCTTGGAAGGTACGTTTTGCAAGCACAAGAACTTTGACCTTAATCTTAGGCAGGAAATCATGCATCAATTTACATTGCTAGACATGATATAGATTATTATTTCTATATTAAGTAATCGTCTGTAGGTAATGAAATCTCTGTGATGGAAACCAGTGTTGGTAGTGCAACGTTGCGATACAGAATCTGAGTATTACCGTTTAGGCCCACCCCTCATTGAGCGACAGTGGCTCTCGAGCGGGTGGCAAAAGTCGTCGGAAAGCGATGTCGCGGCGACCACTCGGTCACACGCCGGTCGCCGAAGTCGCGACGGCAACGCTGAGGTATCGCGTTGATGTCGAGAGTTGCTGCCGTCCAATGAGCGGGCAGCCTTAGATTCTAGGAGAAGTTTGTAAAGTGAATTGCTGTTAGTAATATTTTTGTTTTGTTTAATGTTGTCAGAACTAATTTTGTAACGGTTTGGGAATCGTTGACGGTCAGGTTTCCAGGAGCGTATGGATCCGAATAACTGTCCACTCTTTCAATTTGTGTTTTGAAATAAACCAATAAATACTAGTTGTTTATTTATTATTTTGCTCGTTGCTGTTTAAAAATTTACCTGTAACACACTTATCGTAATAAGTATTATTTCTAAAACGAGCATATTGCAAAAATTTGTATTTTCACAAAAATGCTATAAAAATGTTTGCAGGGACGTAGATTGTGAATCGGTTAATTAAATGCAACCGAAATGTAAGTCAGACGCCCATTCGTACCCGTTTACGATACGCAGGAACGCCCTTGCCCCGAATACAGCATCATAAGCTCACTTCATTCACGACTGACGACGCTTTGTATAACAATCTCCATTGAATTTCTTCATTAAGAAATGCTATATAAATATGGTTCAAGAGGCTCTTATTATTTTAACTGTTAGTACTAGTAGATAAAATTATGTATCGAAGCACAAAGTGAAAAATATTTTAAATTTATCGCAGCTTGCTCGTTTTAGGGCCACTGATGTAACTACCCGCAGCTACATAATATTGCAATTTATGAAGTGGGGTTATTTAATGGTGTTTAATTAAATACAGTGAGAATTAGGTATATAGATCAAATGTCATATAGAAACATAGAGGGCCAAGATTGTTGAACCTGAGCTATTTGACTTTTGCGTCCCGTGGTTTCACCTGTTTAAAGTATTCATTACATGTCTAAAATAATATATTATACCAAATTTTAAACCATCTTCACAACCTAACTTTCGTATTTTTAAAATTAGTTAACTATCGTGTTTAATAGAGCAAAGTAGTAAAGTAAAACCTGTAACCATACCGAACTGCCATTTATATAGCAAATAATGACTGCATACTATCTTTATTATGCCAAAAATAGATAGGGTGACTTTATTGCCCCTATGAAACTCACTATTCAGGAAGTCTAATTACCTTTATTTAGTAATAAACCATGCCAGTGTAGTGTGCCTATTTGGTAAAAGTAAAATTAAAATAATGGTTTTCTTAAGTAAATATGTTACGATATATTTAACGCTCGCTGCAGAATTTATGTATATTATAGAGTGTAAGTCTAAATTATTTAGAAATTTTTATAAAGGTAACTTTTAATACTTATGTTATTAAACTAAAGTGCGTGCCACAATTATTAGAGTCCTGCAGACGGCGCTAGTTTTTGCGTACCTAAGTGAAAGTTTCTACAGGAACCTCTTCATAATTATTTATCCGTAGGGTCCTCTATTAAAATCACGTGATGTTTTTTAACAATTTTTTAATTGCCTTCTCATTCATCATTTAATTACCTATCTCGGTAATTAAATTAGTTAAGTAATTATGTTGCTGGACTTGTAATAGTGGTTGCACGGATTTTAACTTTCAATAAAATAATTAAGCTATTTTTTAGCATTGGAAAACTGCTAAATACATGTACCTTATTACCTACTCGTAAAGGCGCCCTATACAAAGTGGTATGTCAGGAGTCGGGGACCACCCTAGCAAAGCAATGTTTTAACTTCACTGAACAAAAATGCTTGACCCGAATCGAAAAGTTGCATCTTATAATCTTATACATAGAACCTTAAAGTTAAAAGGCGTTTCTTCAATATGCATAATGTGTCTAGTATAATCACTAATCACAGAAACCGCTCTATATCTATATAACAACCTTTACCTAATTTATGTCGACTTGTCATTGCCACTAGTGGAAATTAGCCAACACGACCTTTTACGATAAGGGGTTCGATAGATATCTATTCGAGGTTCTATATATATTCGATATGCATTTTAATAGTTTATACTTTTCTCATATATTAAGGTCAAACGTTTTCCTCTCTAATGGAGTATTACATAAGTATTTACGGAGAAGGATACGGCACAGAATGGATTTACTTCCCCGATGGTAATGGGATACCTCATAATGTGAGCCTGCTTGAATCTAATGCGGACGCCGTCCGAGGACTTTTCAGTGAGTTGGAATTCAAGCTTCATACTAGGTAAGTGCTATATTACCTAAATTCAAAATTTAGCACAATATAGGGCGGATCCAGGGTTTTTTTTAGGGGGAGAACTAAACCAAGCTGACTGACACGGGCACTAAAAAACTTAGCATTTTTTTAAATTGTGAGACAACATTTTTGGGGGCTTGAACCCCTTAGCTTCCTATCCCCTCTGTTCATCAGTCAGCAGCTAAAGATAGAGTATACTTAACTACTTATTGCCATTTTATTATTAATTACTTTAAATAACACGTTTTAGGACCGGAAACAATTCAGAGCATTCCATCTTAATGAATTTACCAGGATCACCGATCCTCTCCGCGCGACCATTCGACATCGGAAACCGTCCAATAAAAGTGATCACCCATGGCTGGAAATCATCCGTCGACAGCGCAGCCGTTACAGCCATAAAAGACGCTTATTTAGAATCGCAGAACGTCAGTGTCATCACTGTGGACTGGAGTTACACAGCAGATTCCATTTTCTACCATTGGGTAGCCAATCAAACTATGATGATTGGAATCGAAATAGGCACATTTCTAAAGGATCTCAGCCAGCGGTACAATATAACTGGTGATAGGTACCACTTGCTGGGCCATAGTCTTGGAGCTCATATCATGGGTGTGGCGGCCGTTCACTCGAATTTGAAGATTGATCGTATAACAGGTAAGTAAAAAATTAACAGCTTTCATAGACTCGTATCTCGATTCTCAATTCGCTCCGGTTAAAAGAGAAGAGCCAGGGATATTAGGAGTTAGGAGACTGGTGACTGGAGACTCAACACCATATCATTTCTCACGAAGAGCGCAGTGTATTAGTCTCTCTCATACAAATTGGTATTGGTTCCCTATTAGGTAGCGATAAGACCGCCAATTGTAACACTTTTAAATCAATTCAGGTAATGTTTAATCTTTTGTTTGTAATTATAGTGTGCAATAAAGAGTTATCTATCTATCCGATAGTTAAGGTATAGGTACGTAACTACGTATGGTCGGTATTTACCTACCTACCTATTTAAATTTTATTTTAATAAATACTGACGTGATAATAACATTATGATGCAGGACTCGATCCCGCTAGACCTCTATTTGATAGTCCGACTCGAAATAACTCTGAAAAGTTGGATTCTTCGGATGCTGCATTCGTGGACATCATTCACACCTGTGGCGGAGTGCTTGGCATCGAAGGACCAATCGGGACGGCTGACTTCTTTCCTAATAGCGGGAACCCACCACAACCTGGCTGCGACTCTATACCAAAAATTATAGGTGAGGGTAGTTACCAATTTTAAAACTTAATAGAGATGTATCCAAAGAAGTAACTCAAGTAGATTATTAAAAATTTTTGGTTGTGTATTTTTTGCTTTGTCGATTTAATAAAAACGGCTGAGATATATATGTAATCAACGAATTAGGGAAATAATAGAAATCGAACACAGCTCAAAAAGTGATTCAATGCAAAGTACAACTATATGGGCGGGGCGTAAAAAGTACAACTCACCCGCCGCTCAGTCACACAACGCGCTCAGCGACAGATGCACGCATCGTTTGATTTTTAAAAATATCCAAAATAATATAGTTAACGGACAAAAATGACCTTTTGTGTGGTAAATTGGTGTAAAAAATGGAAAGAAGGCAGTAAAAAGCAGGAAAAACTTTTCACAGCTAACTAATATTATTTTAAACCAAATTATATAATTTCGATTTTAGTTGACATTAAATACATAAAAATATAGGGTAAACTAAGCATGGCTGAAACAATGTTATTTTGGTCGTTTATTGCATTCGCATTCGATTAGGTAACGTTATATTAATTTTGTATACTAGCTAAACCCACGGTTTCACCCCCGCTACAAAGATGTTATTTTTGTACAATAAATAAAAGCATTTGTTTTTGAATTAAATCAATAATGACTTTTAATAAAAGTCTGAAGAAAGAAAGAAAAAACCTCTAAAGTGAAGAATTCACCTGACCCGGCCCCCCCGGCTCGGCCTGATTCGACCTGATTCTGGCATCGCGCTTTTATCACCGCACGAGCCAACACCGATCGAAAGCCCAGGTTTATACGACTAATGTCCAATTATGAAAAAGACAAATATTATATACGTCCAATCATAAAAATGCCTATTCGGAAAATAGTTCACTCATAAAAATGTCAAATCGTAAAAAAGTCCAATTTGAAAATTGTCCATTCTAAAACGTCCATTCGTAAAAATGTCTAATAAAGTTTTATTTTATCCGTGGTTCTATCAATAGCTAATCCCGTAGTCCTATTAAAAGTGTCAATATCTCGGAAAACACTCGTCTTAGGCTGATGCTGTCATAGAAGAAATTAAAGTTCTTGGAGAGATTGTCATTTCAGATGACAGCTGTCAAACTTGAAACGTCAATATCTCGGAAAATACTCGTCTTAGGCTGATGCTTTCATAGAAGAAATTAAAGTTCTTGGAGAGATCTTCATTTCAGATGACAGCTGTCAAACTTGAAACGTCAATATCTCGGAAAATACTCGTCTTAGGCTGATGCTTTCATAGAAGAAATTAAAGGTCTTGGAGAGATCTTTATTTCAAATGACAGCTGTCAAACTTGAAACGTCAATATCTAGAAAAATACTCGTTCTAAGCAGACGCTGTCAAAGAAGAAATTAAAAAAACTTTGAAGATCTTTCAGATTTTTAAATTTCAAGTTTGACAGCTGTCATCTGAAAGGTAGATCTCCCCAAGACCTTTCATTTCTTCTACGACAGCGTCAGAAATAAACCAATTCGTGTTGGAAATTATTCTTAATTGGACATATTTCATTTGGACCAAATTTATGTTGGAAATTATTCGTGTTGGACATTTTTCCTAGTTGGACGTGTAGCCATGTTGGACCAAATTAGTGTTTGACCAAATTAGTATTGGACATTAATACTAGTTGGACATTTTGGATTTTGGACATTTGTCGTACAAACCGATAAAACCATATCCATATCCTTTTTGGGGATTCTAACTACCTATGTACCAAATTTGGCAAATTTGCCATTACCTTGTCGAATGCTTCATTCTATTGTTGTACTCCTCAGGACATCGCGCATGGTTGATGAGATATTCGTTTTGTTTCAAGCATACCAAGGTTACCCTAGTCTGACATAAAAGAATATATTTGAGTTACCCGTATGGCAATACCGAATTTAACTATAAACAATTTTGATACTTTAATTAATTTAAAAAAAAATCGCTACTGTACTTGGTAACTGACCTCTGTTTAATCAGATAAGTAGCTCTGGCGCGAAAAAGTTACACACATGCTTTACATAAAACAGACATGCGTCTAATAATGATACTTTTATAAAATGATAATAAAAGACGATGTTATATGACACAAATATAATATTAAAAATACATAAAATAAAATGATAAATCGTTAATTTAACGTAATCCAATTCTTTATTTTTTGCGGTGGGGTGGTCTTTTCGATGTCTCGTAGGCGGGCATTTTCCTTTATTTTTAATACTTTCCAAAACAAATTTTCTGACTGATGATTTCAATTCGCCTAGAAAATACAAAATAAATAAGATTAATATCATCTTTTAAAAGTAAAAAAGGCGTACCAGTATGGTAACAGTAAAATAGGTGCCATGAATATAATGTTAAAAGAAATTCCCAAATAAAGTAATTGTATTTATACTTGTACGTAGGGACATCTAATACATTAAAACAAAATAAAAATGCCAAGTGCAAGTCGGACTCTTTTGAATTGAACTCTTTCTATGAAATATATACAACAAAAACGGAAAAAAGCACTTTGTTGTTTGGTAGCCCCTTTTTTATTTTATTTCTATTTTTAGTATTGCAACAAAAATACATCCGTGAAAATTTCAACCTTCTAACTATCACGGTTCGTGAGATGACAGACAGACAGACGAACGGACAGCGAAGTCTTAGTTATATGGTCTCGTTTTCTCCTATGGGTACGGAAACCTAAAACACAATTTTCATACACATAATAACATTCCTACTCATCATTAAACTTGGACAATATGAAAAGTATCAAAAATTTTCAGTCATACTATAATGTATTGTATGACTTTAGTTGTAAACAAATAGATAACACAAAATAGTTATTTATGGACAAAATAACGATTATTTTACGTTTTCAATGATGAGATTCAATGAGCTTGATGATGTACTGTTAATCTAACTTAAACATACCTGAGATATACGCTGTTCTCTTAGAAACACTTAGTCATAGCAGCAACCACTTTTCTATTTGCAACTGCTGCATACGCCGTATATATACATTTTGTAATTCATTTGGCAAGCTACGCCACGGATTATTTTACTCATTTTTATCAATATTATTGTGAAAAATCTTCGAAATAACTTATTAATCATTAAAACTGCGTACAACATATTATTGTTTACTTTTTGTTACTCAAATTTGACGGAAATCTAGTTTGAAAGAAATAGGTAGAATGTTGCCATTTTTATTTTAGTTTTTTCTTAATAAATTTGTACTCCTTCGTTTTGTCCATCCCGTTTGCACATGTTGATTGAATATTTCTGTTTCACTCAACACTATCCGACTAAGTAAAATGACACCCCAAATGCATGAATGGGCGAGTTCATGCACAAAAAATAAATTTAGCATGGTTATGCCTTCTGTATGTCCGTGTGTCGCGTGAGTATTATAATTTAGTGGTGTGAGTTTGGGACCACGTTTTTGCGGAAAAAGTAAAGGAGTTACAGGGAGTTGTATGTAATACAAAAATACAATTAGATTGGAGCTTATAATATTTATTTTCAAATTCCGCGCTCATCTCTCAACCGCACATGTTTTTTTCAATGTCAGTGACTTCCTCCCGCCTTTTTGCACGTCAAACATTTGTCATGTGTCACCGATGGTATATTTGCCACTAATTATTATTTAACTGCTCGATTGTAATAAAACGCTAACATTATGTAACTTTTTCTTTTCTTTTTTATTACAGAAGCTTGCAGTCATGGAAGATCTTACTATTATTTTGCGGAATCCATCGCCAATCCGAGAGCTTTTCCTTCATACCAGTGCGGTTCCTGGCGTGACTATTTGGAAAGACGATGTCTCCAAACTGGATATATGGGCGACTTCGTGAACAGGGACAGCATTGGAAATTATTACACAAAAACCAACTCTAGGAAACCATTTGGTCTCAAAAATTAAAATGTTGGTATAAGATGGTCTTTGGATAAAGCAAATAAAGAGAATTTTTTCGTTTTATATATATTTTATTAGGTACTTGAAAAAGTACATTATTTTGAATAAATTTTATTGGCAAATGTAAGAAGATAGGAACGCATAATAAAAGAAAAAAATATGCTAACAGAGTCAGTGTCGATGTCATTTTTACAGCGATTGTCAAATTCACTATTTGACGTTTGCCAATAAACAATTTTTTTAGATACTGAAAAGAATACGTAAATACATCTATTTCAATTAAAATTTAATTATTTATTTATTATTAGATCGTAAAACCGCCAGGTATCGAGTAAACTTAACAAATAGTGTTATCGTTAAATTATATTCAATAATCCGAAGGCGAATAATATTATTGATAAAAGGTTGACAAGGGTTTAAACAGTCGGATCAGAAAACATTGCAATATTATTTTAGGTTGAAGAACGCACAAGAACACGTTAAGATAGAAACCAAAACCATATTAATATACTTTATAATATACACTTCTTTGATAAACTATCATAATATTATTATTTAGCCAAGCAACAGTCACAGGATACTACAAAACATGAATAGAAAACGTAATGTAAATTACATAAAGCCTGAAGATCCAGAGTTCTTAAAAGTGTTGAAGAAACAAGCTGGTTATGATGATCGCAATCATAAGTTTGATGAACTTGAAAATGATGAATCAGATTTTGTGGATGATGATGACAATGAGCAGCCACAAGTTGTTGTTTTGAAGAAAGGTGATCTAACTGCAGAAGAGGCAGAGATAGAACAAAAGAAAATAGAAGCTATAGAATCTGAAACTAAGGCAGATCTGAACCAGAAGATAATATTTAAGTCAAAGAACTCTGTAGAAAACAAGAAACGTAAGCAGAAAGACAGTAAAGTAACAAACCAAAAGAAAAGCAAACCATTGCTCTCATTTGATGATGAAGAGGAGCAAGACGAAGAATCCTGATATTTGTACAGATGCAACTTATTGTTTTAGGAATTAAAACTATTGACATATAAATATTTGTGTTTATTATAAAATATATGGAGTCTAGTGTTAAAGGTGCCTCAGAAAAAACAGCCAAAAAACAAACTTGGGTTTATTATCTCATTTTTGCGTCTCTCAGATCCGTACAAGTTTTTGTCAGCTTCAATGGTTTCTCGGTTGAGAAAAGGAGAATGTTTGAAGGTCACATGTGTGTATAAACATTATCATTTGTCTCACAATTTCACACCATGATTTCTTGTATCAGACTGGAGGCACTATAATGATTAGGTATATTATTCTTGGTGTGTTTCAGTCATTACTAAATATACCTATCTCCATTTACCAAATACAGAGTATATTTGGTAACAACAATACAAAATTTACTGCATCTTCTTACTTTTATAAAATGATTGTGTGCTATCTGCATCATTTTCATATTCTAATAGTTTGTGTAGCAAAAATTTTCTTTCATCCTTTACAATATTGATACTTTCTTGGTTTCTAGCAACTTCATCACATAGCGCTGCATTTTCCTAAAACATTAATACAAAAAACTTTAAAGAGATAGATAAGCCAATTCTGGTGTATTATAGTTGTTGCAAGAGTTATTATTAACAGACTATTCATTACGGTTATTGCTTTTTAAGTGGATCATAACTGGGGCTTACCAAAATGAGAGCTTTTATTTGCCTCAAAATAAATTTATACTTCTTTCGATAACGTTTATTCTGTTTTTCATTGTGAATATTCATTGAATAATTCGATTTCATTGAAACACTGTACTAGGAAATAGAAGTGTATAAACCACAGATCAGTGGTTTAAACACGATACTTGTTATGAGATGTAGCCTCTTGCGAAGTATTATTATTTTTATATTATATTATTAGAGATTTATCTTAAAATTTAGAAAATAAAAAACAATTTTTTCGCGCAAAACTAAAATAATGCTCACTCAGATGACAGTTAATTGTTAATGACGTTTGACACTGACAGCTTAATAATTTTGAAAATCACTTTTTAAAGATTATTATTTTATGTATTTGCCATTAACAAATCAGCATATTAGCCACTTTGTGCTGTGCCTTTTTTTTTAACCCAGGATGCGTTACGCATCATCACCCCACGCCGGGGGGCGCGTAGCGGTATGTGGGACTCCCCTGCCGAAGATGGGCGCGGCGGGGATACTGCGGTACGCCATAATGTCGGGGCAGCGGGTACGCCGAAGCGAACTCATTCGCGGCTTTGTGCTGTGGCCACCAACAACACCAACATAACGTTTTTGTAAGGGCTTTTGGAGAAATATTTTAAACAAAATAAATAAAAAAATATTCTGATTTATACATACTTTATTCATCTACCCTGTACAAAGTATGTAAAGGTTTGAAGATAATAAAAGCAAAAACTGTACAGGCAATTATAAACTCTCAACTCGTTACATGTCTAAACTAAGTATAAAATAACAAATAATGTTGTCATGTAAATAGACAGTAAATGCGCCAACAGTTTTAAAAGTGTTATCTCGACTTTATTGAGACTAGTCCGACCGCTTAGTAGCCATGGTAAGTTTCTATTAGTACCTAAATATTAGATATAATATTATTTAGACGATTATGTTACATATCAGTATTTTCTTAAAGCTTTATGAATACCATCCTACGTTAATGGAAGAAATAGAATATTAGCCTACCTTCCTTTTTTTTCTTTCTCTGTGAAGAAAAATTTAGATCATGTGTGACACGACGAATTCCCCTCATTTGGACGAGGTTTTAGGATCTTAAAACTTCATAAAAAACATAGAAAATCTGGTATGTCCTGACAGCTGTAGTTTTCAATATTTTAGTTGATGCTGCCATATTGGTTATTGCTTTATTTTTACAGAAAGAAAAAGAACGTTGATTGGACAATCCCTGACTACCAGCGATCGGAAGTCTCCAAGAGAGTTTGACTCTCATATATGTACTTACAAGTACTTTTATCACATATTGAAAATAAAGCAGTTTTTAGACACATAGACAGTACATTATAGTCCGCGACGAATAAGTTGAACTAAGACGGAAGATCCGCAGTGAGCAGTGGCAAATTTTCTTGGTCTTAAGGGTATACGCTAGGCGACTGTCTCGCAAGCACTATAATGAGTTAGTTATAGGTACTTTGAAAAATGGCAATGGGTTTCCAAAATACAAATTGATTCTTCGTTTCAAGAATAACTTTGTTGTTATTTAAGATAGCTTTACCGTGAAATATTTTCAAAAAGTTCATTTTACGAATTTATATTTCAAAATTCGTCATATTATCATATTGTGCGCGCGAACGAGTTCCACGTAAAGAAAAAACTCATAAGAGCGCTTATACCATGAGCGCTCTTAATATGTAGAATTCGTCAGATTTGCGCAGATGGCAGCCATCTTAGTTCAACCTGCGCACCGGGGATTACAGTAACCTAAATGCTTACACAATTTATAGTAACTTAAACATTCACAAATTACAATCTCTACGAGCTTTTGTTATAAGAATAGACTCCATTGAAAAATGTAAAGAATTGTAATAATCCAAGCACAATTAAATGCATATACAATTATATAAATCAAGGGAAAAGCACAAGAATACTTATCATTGTATTATCACATTAAGTACATTTCAAAAGCTGAGGGCCTATTGGTTATCGCGCACTGGTGACTATTAACCGACAAAATTAATATGTTCTTAGAGTCATAGAGCGCTAAAGTTATAAGACGTTTTTTAAATGTGTCTAGTGGTTAAGTTACACGACAACAATGAAAAATGTTTTTATAACTTTACCGCTCTAAGTCTCTAAGAAAAGTTTATTTTTGTGGGTTAATAGCCAGTAGTAAATACCAGTACGAAATAGCCCATAAGCCTTATGTACATCAAATCAATAAAAACTCTATAAGTACCGCAATACTATAACAAGGAACATACTCATAATTACTTAATTCATCAGATATACATTATAAAATAGAATTTCATTAACATCATTAAGATTTGTGATGTGTTTTAACATAGTTTTACTCTAACTCTGATTGAACAACCGTTGATTTTAACATTAAAAATACTAGGGGCTAGTGTTTCTCATTCCAAAAGGTGATTCTACAAAGACTTAGCATGTCGATTCTATATATAACATCGACTAAGCATGTCGATTCTATATCAAGACAAAAGCGACATATAGGTTACGATACGTATTTTTATATAGAAAAAGCCCATTTGGTAGTTAAGTACTAAATTATGTGATAATATACCTACTTATATCAAAAATTTAAGTTTCATTTGATTTCTTTACATATGGTGTGAAAATCCCTTGAAAATAGTTGTTAAAATTTTGTTTGTTTTATTGTTTTTTTTTGTCATAATATAATGAGCGCCAAGATGACGGGACCACGTCTGGGATTTAGTTGAAATTAGATCAGCCCATAGGCGTACCCAGCTTCTGACCTGGGGGGGGGGGGGGGGGGCAGGCAAGGACGTATTCAGATTTTTTTTACTGAACTTGAACTTTATGCCTGTCTTAGGTGCCTATATGTTTTAACGTTGAGCAGGTAGGACCTATTTAAAGGAACGCCCCCATACTTTAATTTCGGCTCGCACAGAGCGATAAGAAAATTAAAATAGCGAGCAGCTTGCTGCGAGCCCCGAGAAAATGTTATATTTTTGTTTGGTAGCGAAAATACTGCAGTTAATTTGCTGCGAGCGGTAGAAAAATTAAAATATACTTACAATAATCTTCCTTAAAATTGCGCGAGCAGTTTGCTGTGAGCGCCGAGAAAATGTTATATTTTTGGCTTTTGCATTTTTGCAGTTATCTTTTTCTGAGCGGTTAGAAATTTGAATATTTTCACTTATAAGAGCGCGTACACGAGCGTCGAGTATTTTTTATATTTCTGACCACGAAAGGTGAGCTTAGTTCGTTCCCAGCTGCAAGAAACTTGAATGTTCTTACCAGGGGGAGGGCATCGGCGGATTTTTTGTATATCAACACTGGTTGTATTTGCTACCCCACTCGTAGCGCCACGTGACGCGCCGTTTAGTAGCGGCCAGTTTAAGGAACTACGCGGGCCTCACGGAATATTCTCTTTAACAAAAAAATCACGACTTCTTATTTTTTTATAAAACTGTTTACCGTATTATTATATAATAAAGTATACATATAAAATATCTAAATTTATTAAATCGATTTTAATATCCCCAGAAATGTAAAATAATCCTCAAAATTATGATTATTTTTTGTTCTAGCGAGGGATCAAGTTATACTGGTCAGGCAAATTGCCTCTCTTTCTAATAAAGCATTTTCTCCAAATAGCTATCCTTGTCTATTGACTCGTATTTAGCCAGTGTTGTGAATATTTTGACGATTGAATCGATGCATGATAATCGATTAGAGGACAAATAAATGCATACCACATCTTCAACCAGGTCTAATTGCATGCTATCTTTAGGTACAACTAGCGCATAATATGTTCTGTAGGCCCATGTTGACGACTCATAGTTCAGTACGACTACTACGGAAATTCATTTATTCCTATCCAGTTTTACCCATTGAAAAGTACCTACTGTTACCTATTGTCAAGAGCCTAGAGAGACTTATAGAGCCTAAGCTACCTATTATACCAAATTTGATTAATTTAGCTGTAAACATGTTAAAAATAGCTAATGTGTAATATGTATGTTCATTAGAAATATTCCAAAATAACATTGCAAGAAATGAGTTTTAAGGGGTTTGCCCACTATACCGTACCATATGCTCGTTTGTATTTCTTCTTTCTCTCGTATTTTGCCCGTGTTCAAAACAGAATCTAATCACGAGAATGCAGTACCAATTTTTTTTTGCATGCCTATCAATATAATATGTTGCTTACATGTTCAAGCATCTTTACGTGTTAACCTTTTTCGTTGAACTGGCAACAGATGAACTTAGATGAGTTTTCTTTATTAATAATGAAAATAAGTTTATATTATTATCTTTTTATCGGTCATCATTCGTGGCTATAAACCCGTATACTCACTGCATTCTGGTCCCCACACGCAGTTGTTTGGAAACATCGCATGCCATGGATAGACCTGTCAGTATCAGCAACATATTCTCAGCGATATTTATTGTTAACGCTCCGTGCAAGGCTCGCAACGATGTTCTCTTACTTTTTAATACATACAATACTGCCGTGGTATATATATAATATATAATGCGGTTATCTACCAAAACCTAATTTTAAGCTATGAGCAATAAATAAATGAAAATAAGGTTCATAATGGCATGGGCCAGATGTTTATCTTTGTAAATAAACAGCATAAACTCACTTGTATTTATTTCGGCTTTGTGCCGACCGGTTCGATCCTGTACGAGGATCTTCTTTAAGGAGTAGCTGCAGTCGGCACGAACCCGAAGTAAATACAAGTGAGTTTATGCCGTTTATTTACAAAGGTGAATACTCACGAATCGTTTAGTGTAAAAAGGGCCTGATGTTATTTTTCGGTTTGGCATGTTCCTAAGACAATTATTATTATTGTATGATACGGTATAATGGACAGTCGCCTTAAAGTCCATGTCATTTATAAGTTGACAACTAGAGCAGATGATTTTTTATAGTGGGTTATTCTCATAAAATTTTATCGTGGCAGTATCGTCACAATTTATTTTTTAACCCCCCACGGAAAAATACGGGGTGTTATAAGTATGACGTGTCTGTCTGTCTCAGTATTACGGATTTTATTTTTTTATTTTTTGAGATTGTTTTTTTTTAGGTAGAAATAGTCTAGAGTGTTCTTAGCCGCCATGAAATGGTGCTTACATTTTTTTCCACAACTCCCTCAACATGGGAATTAAACGAAAAAGTTTGATTAGTAGAAAACTACAAACTATAATAAACAGATTTTAATAAACTAACATCTGAAAAACTAAAAGATGGTTGCAACCACAAAATTACATATTTTGAATGCGTTGGGGTTTTTTTTTTAATTTTTAATTTAATTCACTTGTGTTGTAAAAATTGGGTAATTCCCGTGTTCCCCACTATTCGTCCCACTAGTGGGGCAGGTGAACTGTCAAATATTTTTTGCTTCTCACGCGCCCCACTGATTGCGTTTTAGTGTGGCGGGTGATAATATTAAAAAAAGTACGCCCCACCAAAACGCGATCAATGGGGTGCGTGAGACACAAAAATTATTTGACAGTTTCACCTGCCCCACCAGTGGGGCGGATAGTGGGGCACGCGAGAACTACCCTAAAAATTTGATTTCAACGAAATTTTAACATAAATAAAAAGTACACGGATATTTTAGGATGTATCAAAAAAATATGACACGTGAAGTTGCGTAAAGTTACCGTCATTTTTCGTGACAAAAGATCATCTCGTATTTTGATATATAAAACCTATGGCGAATGCGAGTCAGACTTGCGCACAAAAAGCTACGTATCATTCATTATCTATACAACAGGGAGACACTTTTATAATATTATGTCTATTATTTATAATATTTACAATATTATCATATAACCTCTTGTTTAGTCGCATCACGCGGCGCTGCGAGTAGGTTAGTGAAAACCTACAGTATTGATATACAACTACATATAAAATTTGCTAAAATATAAAAATGCTCCGATGCCATTCCCCTGTTTTTTTTTTCAATCGAGATACCTACAAATTTAATATTTTCTTTTTTATGAGCGGATGAGAATATACCATCCACATCATGAAAACGTCATTTTTTGTTATAGACTAAAATAAGTTCCGAACAAGAAATGAAAACTCTTTTTAAAAGTTATTCACCAAAAACATAAAAACCTGACCTCTTTTTAACCCCGAAGCAAAAACGACGGGGTGTTATTAGTTTGACGTGTCTGTCTGTCTGTCTGTGGCATCGTTGCTCATGTACTTTGTCTTACTTCTGGGTCCCGTACAGATGAACGGATTTTGATCTTGTTTTTTTATTTGAAAGTAGAGTCGAAAGGTAGTCGAGAGTTTTCTTAGCCGTGTTTGGTGGAAATCGATCTAAGATGGCCGCCGCTACAATTTGGCGGATTATTTTTTTCTTCACAACCTCGTCAAATGTAAGGGTATGAAATGAAAGGACTTGACTAGTAAAATATATGCATTACTTTTTATTTACATTTAATACATTTAAAATCCAAGATGGCCGCCGCTAAAAATAGCTGATTAATTATTTTCTCCATAATCCCGTCAATGTGCGCATCAAATGAAAGTTGAAAGGGCTTGACTAGTATTTAGTATATATTATTATGATAAATTTAAAATCAAAGATGGCCACCTTCCACAAAATAGGTAATTTTGAAAACGTTGCGTAGGGGGCAATTTTTTTTAAATTTAATTCACAAGCTTTTTTTTACATTCGCCTGTCCTGTTGTCTATAATCAAATCTTGCAAGTAAAATTTAATCTACTTCCCATTTTTCAATTTAGCTTAAACTTTGCATGCATGTGTATAAATCGGATGTCTTTAAGAATCTAAATTTATATATGGAAAGAGTGACTGACTTATTGACTGACTGATCTATCAACGCACAGCCTAAACCGATGGACGCATTTGGTTGAAATTTGGAATATTAATAGGGTTAATGACGTAGACCTCCACTAAGAAAGGATTTTGCCATACGGGCAAAGCCGCGAGCACAAGCTAGTATTTTATATTTGACTTGTTTAAAACTAAAACGCTTTTTTTGCTATAGGATGAAATCGGAACTAACAATGTCTTTGGAAAGCAAAAGTCTTCCTTTATAATTTCCGACATTAACACCATTTAAAACAAAAGATCAGATTTGCAACCGTGCGTATGTTCTGCCTCTTAGTCAAAAATATTATATTATCGCTTTGTAATCGATTACTTGGCATAATCGAGTTTTAAATTGAAACTTTTTCGTTGCCCATCACTAAAACCAGCGTAGCCAATAGAAAAAGTGGGCGGAGTCGTCAAATTGTGAAAAAATTTATTTCAAGGAAAACTTTGTCTATTGCCCCTCTATTGGATATGTCCTCGATGGTTCTTACAAATAAAAGCGCAAGCAGTTTGCTGCGAGCCGAGAAAAATTCAAATCTTGATTATGAAGAATGTGCGAACGGCTTATTTCGAGCCCCAAGAAAATATCCTATTTCAGACCACGAAAGTTACATGTAAGAGATATACTACTATCTCTCTATACTACCTACGAACTTGGTGCAAGTGCCAAGAAATTTTATAAATAATATGATGACAAAAAGTGTGCATTTAGTACGCTCCGAGTGGTGAAAAAATGAAATATTTTTACTAAAAAGCTAAAAAATATATAATTCTGACTACAAAACGTGTGTGATCGCCTTATTGCGAGCGCCAAGAAAATTTTACTTCTTATTCTACAGATATATTATAAGACATTCGATTTTCAGGGGGGGGGGGGGGGGAGCTGCCCCCCTCCCTACCCCTATGGATCAGCCATTTTATTTCGAAAGACCTTGCAGCGGGTAACACCGCGGGTCGCAGTGTATCAATATTTGAAACCTGAATTGAAGAACTTTTTTTCCTTATGTGTGTTATTTTTTATGTATTTTGCCGTGAATAAAGTGTTTTCTATTCTATTCTATTTTTATTGGGCGCACGACCAGGATAATCGATGTCTTTTAGTAGAATCTTAAAATTTGTAAATAAACAGTTTGTATGAGAAACGCAAGCCCATAAGTCTATCAACACTAACCCTAACGCTATAAAGCTAAATCTACCTTTAAAAAGCAAAAAAAAAATAACAGAAGAGCCTACATCACACAATTATTTAAGTATAATATTAAATATTATGTTTGTTGCTAAGGTTGTATTGAATAACTTAGGTTGGCGACAATCACAATAGGACAACAAAAATAAAATATTCTTAGAGACAAAAGTTAAAAGATGTTTCATAACTCTGTCGCATAATACATGGTTTAAATAAGCGAGAAAGTTGAGAAACACTTATTTACTTGACTCTTCTATGTCTGTAAAGCCCGCGCTCCATGCAAAATTAAATTCAAAAAGGGCTTTTTAAATTTTATTTGAGAAAATTGACACTTTAGAACTAGCATATTAGATTTTTTTTTTGTCACCTTTTAGCGAAAACGCACATGCGATGATTTGCTAGGAGTTTTTTTGCACGTTCTTCTCATAGAAGCGCTTTTCAAACGGGCGGTAGTCTTAAAATAGAACGAAATAATTATAAAATTGACTTGCAAAAGTGCTCCGTTGTAGACTATTTGAATAAATGAATTTTGATTGTTGCGATTTGAGATTTGATTTGACAGTTTGTTGAATTTCAAAATGATTCGCGACAAACAATCGCATGTGTGCGTTTTCGCTCTCTTATGTAGTGTTTGCCACCAGTCTAAGTAAGACAATACTACTTTTATATATAATCTGTATACTACATAAACGTTAAATGCATGTTATACTTAAAGTACATTGATCGGAAATATGGCTTAGCATTGAAATTAAATGATAATTATTATCTTATTGAGGCAAGATAATACTATTATTATTATTATAAGTTTTGTACAATAGTTTGTGATATTTACTTACTAGCTGACCCAACTTGTCTCATTTTTAAAAGACATTGGCAAATGCATACAAAACTCCAAGTTTTAAAATTGAAAAAGCGCTGTAAATTACTTTAAATTACACATAATCTTCATAACACATTGTTATATTTCAAACCTGAGCGACATTCGCTACTGGCTGCGGTGCCGAAAAAAAACTACATAGAAATACCAAGCGCGGTATTTTTGCTACCAGTACGGTAGCGAAAGTCCTCCAGGTGTGAACAAACCTTTATAGCTTGTTTTTGTCCACTATTAAAGTATACAGGTGCTAGATATGTCTAGCGGATTTAGCTCAAAAACCTGTGTCCCCAATCGGTCCAGCCGTTTAGCCGTGAACAAAAAGTAACAATGTTGGAACAAAGTTTACAGCAACTTTTTCAATTTTATACAGAAATCTAATCCCAAGAACATCAAACAACCTATAATCTTCCAAATCTGTTCAGCTGAACATTATTATGCTCTGAAAGTCTGTTCGGAAATAGCAATATCATTACGTGAACGAGAATTCCGAATTAATTCAAATGGATGACTTTGAAAATATTGTTTTGACTAGGTGACAAAATACCAATGCCAAGAAACAAACTGTACCTAATTTTTTCTTATCCCGAAAAAATAACCTTGATCAGAAATCAGAACCCAAAATACATATCTAATATATTCAAACAATGTTGTCATGACGCATGTTGGCAAAATATCTTTCTAGGATATAACCCAGATTTTTTTACGCAAAATGTTCCCATATGGCCTTAAATGGGCCATGGTATAATTGTGGAAAATCAATCCGATAACTAGAACAGAGATTTCCGTTTTCACTCTGATATATCTTTCACCGAACAGACTATTAACGGACTTTGTCAATTTATCGTTCGCGTCGCGCTCGTTTAGCCCTGGGAGTGGGAGAAGGCGCGGCATTATTCTCATCGTCGTCTCTGCGTTTAGTCGGCCCTTGAGGTCGCTGCAACTGGCTCTGCGCAGTCAGTTGCAGCTGTAGCGCATGCGTGTTCAATCTCTCCGCTAACAACAACGGCTTCAACGCAGCCATTTTATGGCTGTACAAGGTAACACGCGGTCGACTGTTCACGGCTGCCGTCAACTGATCACGGACAGACATCTCTGTGTTCTCATTGCTATATTTCCCGTTGGTCTCACCTTTATCGTCCGTTTCCTTTTCGTCCATGTTGTCACCGGTGTCCGGTTTGCATACAATGTGAACTTGTGCCCTAACTTCAGCGTCGAACTTGGATATGGTGCTGACGAGAGGCTTCGCCCAACCGATGTGAAGGATCGGAGTTTGACTCCCTTCTTCCCATTTGCATATGCCATCGTAAAATCTGTAAAATACCAATATGATTATAATTTTAGATATTATTCCATCCTTTATGATCGCTCAAGTTTCATAACACTACTCAACGCAAGTGAAATGGACTATAGGCAGTTTTGGAAACCAAGTTTTCGAAATTTTTTGAAAAAGCGTAAATAGAGTTGGAGGTGTGTGATGACTTCCGCATTACATCCGTACATAATGACGAAATGACGTAACGGACAGAAAATCAATGGCTTAGTGCATAAGCAAAATCGTCTCTATAATCAAATGTCAGCTAAAAAAAATTAACACTGACACGATTTTCATTTACCTATTAGATGTATTTATGTGTGTTTTAGATGTATTTATGTATTACATAAGGAAACATGCTACTTTAGCATTAAATCAGTCCTAGTATTGTGTTGAATAATAAATAATTCTTACCTGAGTAATGACGCAAAACATTCAGGGTCCTTCAATATAGATCTTGCTGAGTGTCCAGAGCTTTCAGCTTTCATCAGTTGAGGTATCAATTCATTAGCAATCTCGGAAAACTCTTTGTATATTTCCTCATCGTCACGGGAGTAATTATAACTGGAAAAAATATGTACAGTGTAATATAAAAAATAATATTAACTACAGAAACTTATGCAGTGTTCATTATGTTAATAAAAATTTACATCTTATTGGAGCAGTCATTAGCTACAATTTTGAACACCATATAGATTCCAATAGGAAGTAAGAAAACATTTACGGTTGTTTATGTAAAATTATTGCAAAAGGATTTCATAGAGACCAGTTTGTTCACTGTGATGCATAGTTGTTTGTAGAGAAATATTGATTGTACACTTACTGCCTTATAACATCCCCAGCAGAAGCCCAAGCATGGAAGGCTTCTTTGAACAGTTTATGTCGATGGTAGTATCCTCCTTGGAAGGTATATGGGTACACATGTCTGTCTTCATAATGTGTTCTTGAAGACCTGATAGCCTGGCCGTAAAGTGCCGCGGAATCAGGCCTGGTGGTGCCGTCAGGTCGCATTGTGCTCAGTTCTCCTGATGAAGACTCTGCGTCACTGCAGTTCGACATCCTCATGTACTCGTCTAAGTCACCGAGGTTTCCCAGCGCCATGGGGTACATGTCTAAGTGGCCTGGAATTAATGTTACTTTAGGGCTTAAAGTAATTTAACTTTTATTTACTCTAGATAAATAATCATATTTCACTCTACAGCTATTACAAACATAATTTTATATAGACTCTACAAAATCGATTTCAAAAAATTGATTAATTACATTGATTCAACTTTTGATTCATAGGTTATCTATATATCTAGGATTAAATAATATGAGATGAGCATGACATTTGTTTCGTGTTATCAGGATTCGAGAGAGCAGAATTTTGTTGTGTACATATTCAATACCAAATTATAAGTAACACTATATTGCTCTCATTATTCTATTTTAGTAATAATTGTGTACCTACCTCCTTTTTTTTCCTCAAAGAGGAAGTAGTTTTGATAAAAATATGGCACAAAGATAAGTCTCCTCTATAAGGAAAATAAAGAAGTTTCTAATTTAATTCTAGTACAGGAGAATTTATTTTCCTTAATTTACAAAAGTGTGGTATTAGTATTACCAGTTTTTGTAGTAATAATGAGCTATAATATAATTTTAGCTCCAATACATATTTTATTTTTCATCTTTTAAAAAAATTATATGCATTGATGATAATGGAGAGCAAAGCCTACCTATCTTTCTTCCACTTATTTTAATGGTCTTATTATATATCAATAAAATAGGTACAGAGTACATGTACAGTGTTACATAATGTCACTCCTTGTTTAAATGTAATTCTGTTAATTAAACGTAAATGTAATGGCAAAACACATAAAATCAGATCAGAAAAGAACATCAGATTACTTTTGGAGTGTAGGATGGTATGGTAGTATTAGTTTGATGCCAAGCATATACTATGCTCCAGTACTCACTGGCAAACCTCAGAAAAATTTAATAAAATTACCATAATCATAGAGCAGCCACAGCAATCGATGTTGCATCTGAGCGACCTCATGCACATCAGTAGTGGGAGTCAGCATAGAGTTGATAGATGACACCAACGCAGCCAGTTCCATCACACGAGAGCAAACTACGGGCTTTCCCGCAACATATAACCAGGATCGAGCTGAGACACCATCGCCTACTGATCTTCCACGCTTATCTTCATTGCCTTTACCATGCCATGTCACCTGCAATAATATGTTTTGTTTATCTTTGATTGAGGTATTCTTGACAATGGAACTTTACATTTAATCAAGACTATTCATCTGTTAAATGACAATAATAATTTTAAAATATTACACACTTGTGAAAAAGGTATGCAGTTTTAGAACAATTAAACATTTTAATACATAAAAGTAATGATAACTTTAGAGACTTGCCACTCAATCCATGCAAAACAAACCTAAATGTTGTTTCAGTTGTTGCATAGATTACTTTATTTTTTTGAGCATTCTGTTGCAAATTGAAAAAAAAAACATTCAAAAAAAGCCATTTCACATGCAGTACTTTATCACCTCTTTGCTTTGAAACTTTATGAGCATATACACAGAAAAACCATTGTAAAATTTACTATTTTTTTTATTATTCTATGGCTTTACTGCAATATTGAAGCTGAAGATGTGGTAAAGTTTAAAATATGTCTACAACAGAAAGAAATTCAGAGCAAGACTTAAATCACAATAACTATATTTCACTAAATGCTTACTTCTGCTGTTTCTGAACCATCTTTGCCAAACACGACCCATGCATGATCTTCAGACAAGGCAAGGTGCACATCTTGCTTACCCAACACTTGACACCCCGCCGTTACAGCAAATGCAACGCCAAAACAATCAAGTTTATTCCCTGTTAAAAAACTGAAAATTGATTGCAAATGCGCTCGATCCTTGTAGTAGCTGCGGGTTAGGGAGTTCCATACCACATCGGCGACTCTTTTCACCAGATCGCGTGTGGCGTAAGTTCCACTCAGAAGTTTACCATCCACGCCGCTTTTCATGAGGGATACAAACCGCTCATGCAACGAACGCACTTCCTCCCATTCCACTGATGGGAATTTCATCTTCACAAATTTATTAGACCCCAAAGTCACAACATCTTTATCGGTCGCCTTCACATTGTTCGTCAAATTGTTTTCAACTGCACCGACAATAATAGAAAATAGAGCCAAATCTGCTTCTTTGTCACTGCGTAGCTGCTCTTCAAATATGTTACATACTTTCTGTAGACTGTCTATAGGAAAATATCGTTTATATTCCGATAATGCTGACATTTTTCACAGCTTATTTACATCCTTTGAATACCGGCAAAATCGCAAATTACAAATAAACATTTATTCAACCGGCATGCCAATAAAACATAAAACAATTTAGTGATGTAACATGTAATAAAAACTTTGACATTACATTCGAATGTAAGTATCGAATTAATAAACGTATCTTTAATAAATTAAATTGACTACATACTGGATTCTTATTCTATAAACTTGCTACACTGACAATTTAAAAAAAAATATTGGGGTCATATACTATTTTAATAGAATAAATTTAATATAAAGTCTAAAGTTAAGGAATAGTCGCTCTAGATTTATGGCTTTAATATTTACTTATCAAGTGTATCTTTCTCTAGGCCGCAGACTTAGAACTAAAAAAAAAACACAAAATAGGAACTCCTTTCTGTGAAAAAATAAAATGGAACTTTTGAAAATTATTATATCAAGTATGTATGTCTCAGTTATTTAATATTTTCGTAGGGACATTGGATCCCTTTGTATTTTCTACCGCTTATACAATGGGTAGTGTTCTGAAGAATTATTTGACCTTTATCCGGCGTCGCGCTTTTACAACCGCACGAGCCGACACCGCTCGAAAATGTTAAGGAAATCAATACATAAAACCGTTAAATTAGGAAATACAATTGAATATCATATTAATAGGAGGTTTAGGTTCGTACACAAAATTATATTATGGAGGGATTCAGTTCGAATTCTTTAATTCGATCTGCAATTCAATTCGATAATACCGCACAACTTTGAAGATGGACATCACTATATTATAGAATTTTTAATGTGTCACAGACTATATAAAAATACATTTTGACAGGCAGTACAGTGGTGATAGTTTTTTTTTGTAATATCGGCATTTTTTTTTTTTTTTTTATAAATAACATATCCTTATGGATGTGTTATTTTATTACAATCTAGCCTATTTTTAGGCTAATAAGTAATTTAAGTCTAACATATTTTCCTACTAATTTTAAAAGCTAAGATAGTGTCCATTAACACTTGTCTTACAGTCTCTATTGGTGAAGTACACTTTGTTCATGTGTCTTATTGTAGCACTACACTATTTACACTAACTCTCACTGTCACTACACTAGCTCAAAAGGCTTTGTTCTTTTGAGTCGTCTTATTAGGTCTGTGTTATCGAGGAGCTGGATAGCCTCGACATTCACATGATGAAGAAGTCTATGTTCATGACTACCGGCAAATTTTTTAATTACACTAGCCACGAGTTCCACATTTAAGTCCCTATGTAGATCGTCATTTCTAACGTACCAGGGGGCATTTGCAATTCCCCTCAGCACTTTATTTTGGAAGCGCTGGATGATGTTAATGTTGTTTTGGGTGGTGCAACCCCATAACTGAATACCGTATGTCCATATTGGCATCAGAACTTGTTTATATAGCAATAATTTGTTATGCACTGACAACTTTGAGTTTCTCCCTAACAGCCAGTACATTTCTTTATATCTGAGCTCTAACTCATATCTTTTCTTTCTCACATGAGCTTTCCAGCGAAGCTTTGCATCTAAGGTCATGCCTAGATATTTGGCTGTATTTGCATAAGGGACAGCCTTATTGTTTATAAACACTGGAAGATAGTTTATCATCTTGTTCGTAAAATCTATATGAGTGGATTTAGCTTCATTGAGTTTCATTCTCCACTTCTTTGTCCATTCGTATATGCTATTAATTGCCACTTGAACTTTTCCCACTGCTTCTTCATGAGTGACTCTTGTAGCCATAACGGCGGTGTCATCCGCAAAAGTCGCAATTGTGCTGTTATTTAGATCAGGGATATCAGCAGTGTACAGAAGATACAGGACAGGCCCTAGTACACTTCCCTGTGGTACTCCTGCTTTAATTAATTTTAGCTCAGAATACGCATTTTCATGTCGTACTCTAAATGTTCTTTCTGATAAGTATGATTCCAGAATTTGTGCAAACGGTCTTGGTAGTATATTTCTTAATTTAGATACGAGGCCTTCATGCCAAACTTTATCAAATGCTTGAGCTACATCCAGAAAGACTGTAGAGCAAATCATTTTTCTTTCTAAGGTTTTTTCTATGTTATCTGTGATTCTATGTATTTGATCTATTGTAGAGTGTTTGTCTCTAAATCCGAATTGGTAGTCAGGGATTAGATGGTTCTCTTCTATAATGGGCTTCAGACGTTTAAGAAATAATTTCTCGAATAATTTAGATATTATTGGTAACAAGGAGATTGGTCTGTATGATGTTGCTTCGTTTGGTGGTTTCCCAGGCTTAGGTATCATTATGACTTCTGCCACTTTCCACACTTCAGGTACGTAATGAAGTCTAAACGTAGCATTGATGAGTGTAGTTAGTTTTACTATAGCTTTACGTGGAAGATTTTGTAGGACTTCTCCAGTAATGAGATCATATCCAGGAGACTTCTTTCTTTTAAGTTGTTTAATGCTAATAGTGACTTCTCTGGGTGTGACGAGCTTTATGTTTTGATCATCAAGAGAAGCATCATTGAGCCTCGTTTCGGTTTCATAAATCCCTTCATAAGGTTGAAAAATTTGCTCTAGGTGTTCAGCAAATCTCTTGGCCTTTTGCTCATTACTTATTGCCCACTTTCCGTTGTTCTCTTTAATAGGGGGAGTTTGCGAAATGGGTTTTTTTATGTTTCGAACAGTTTTCCAGAGTGAGTAATCTGTTGTTCTATCACACGTCAACTGGCTCACTTGAGTACTTACTGAGTCATCATTGAACTTTTGTATACGCTTTTTCAGTTTTTTTGTCAGCTTGTTTAAAAGCGTTTTATCCAGGGGCGCTCTTGTCATGTGCCACTTTTGTCTCTGTTGCCTTTTTTCAGTTACAAGATTTCTTATTTCAATAGGATAATAAGCACTTCTTATTTTTATATTGGGTTCAGATGTATTTTCCCACGCACTGTGCTGGATATTTAGAATAAGTTGTTTTGTTTCTTCTTCAAGCTGAAGTGGAGTTTTAAGCGGTACTCTCAAGTCGATCAGAGATTCCAGATCGAACTTGAAGCTTTCCCAGTCTGTATATCTATTTGTGAGCGCGGGATTGTTCTCTCTTTGTAAGATATTTTCACTTAGTGTTAATAATATCGGAGAGTGGTCGGAACTCATATCAAACCCTTCTTCAATACTAAGAAAGCTAGTAGATATGTTTTTATAAATAAAAAAGTCTATTAAATCTGGAATTTTTTGTGGATCAGTTGGCCAGTAAGTTGGTTTGCCAGTTGATATTACATTACATTTCGTGTCTCTAATAGCATTTAGTAGCTCTTTTCCTTTTGTCGTAGTAAGTCTTGATCCCCAGAAGGTGTTTTTTGCGTTAAAATCCCCTCCAAGTAAAAACCTATTACCAAGGCTTTCTAGCAAAGATTTATACTGCTCTACTTTTGTGGCATGTTTTGGTGGGCAATATATGGATGATAGAGTAACAGGGTAGCGTTTGGTATGTATATTAATAGCTACTGCCTGTATGTGCTCTTCTTCACACTTATGTTTCTCGTGCTGTTGGATGTGCTCCTTGATTATTACGGCGCTACCTCCTCTAGCTTTATTACTAGGATGAATGGCATTATATGTTTTATATCCTTCGATTTTTATGAATGATTCTTTTGTGCAGTGTGTTTCTGATATAAGACACACGTCGATATTCTCTAACTTCAGGATTGCTTGAAGCTCATCTTGGTGCTGGAGGAGCCCATTTGCGTTCCATGCCATAATTCTTATCATTGTTTATATTTAATAATAGCAGATTTAGTGCTATTTTCTAACTTTTTAAGACGGCCGTCGAATGACGTCATCAGGTTTAAAATGAGATTCAACTTTTCATCGACACCTGTGGGACTGCTTTGATTTGATTGCAGTTGTTTCTGTGAAAGAGGTTGAGGGTTTTCTGTGACTTGAGCATAAGACACAGTTTGTGTGACTTGTCTAGCTGATGAATTTTTAAATACATTTGTTGCTTTGGAAACCTGATTGGTAGATGCAGGTTCGATTTTCTTAGGTTGCAACTTAGTTTTAATTTTTTGCAGCTCTTTTGCCACAATGCATCCTCTGTAGTTAGCCGGGTGTGCCTCACCACAATGGATACATTTAGGTTTTTCTTCAGGAGATTTAGTGCAATCTTTAGTGTGGTGCTTACCTGTACACTTGACGCACCTGGCTTCTTTTGAGCAGTACTTCTGCGTGTGGCCGTAAGCTTGGCATCTCTTGCACTGCGGTATAAGCTTGGATGACTTAATTGCTTCTATATCGACTTTACATCCTAAAATCGACTTAATTTGATAAATTTTATTGATCTCTTCGTCTTTCTGGAACGTTAGCATGAACATGTTGAGTAGCATGTAATTGGAGCATGTAATATCGGCATGATGATATTATTTGCGGTTAGTTTTGACTATGACTTTGACAAATAAAATAAGCTTTGACTTTGACAATTTAATTAATAGCTATGACGCGACCATAATTACTGCGGCGAGTGGTTAAAATTTGCACTAGCATTGTTATTCTCGAAAATAATACCTTTTTGTTCATACTTTGCGATTGTGGCGACTCTTCTGTCAATACCGCAATGTTAGCCACGCACGCATCAAGCAAGCGTCAAAAAGATTGATGTTTTGTTGTCGTTGTTTTGTTTTACACGTATTAATCTTATTTTGTGCATGATAAAAAGAAATATCTTCACATCTCAAATCTAATTTTCATATGAAATCAACTCCATGTCATGTTTAACTCGGGCTCGATCGAGGAAACTGTTAAACATGTTACGAATTTAGTTGATAACTACCGCTGTGGAATTTGGTAAAGTTCTCAAAGTTGCAAGTTTTACAACTTATTTAGTGTTCATAATTTTGATGTTATTATTTATCATTAACTTATTGTTATTAGTGATAAGATCGATGGCACTCGTATGAGATACGCGTGTGGACACACGAGCTGTGAAGATTGTGCCGTTGCTTCTGTAGATTGTTCGCTGTGCCTTACTCCACAAACCACTTTTCAAGAACCAGTTATTGATGGACCATTGACTGAAAGGGTCAAAAATGTTGTGAAGTTGCTGAATGTGTTTCAGGATGAATTCCATATTGATGGTAACTAAGGCACTAAATATTTATTTAGAAATACCTACTAATATAGGTCAATTCAAGTTCCACCCATAACATAATAAAACGCTTTTATACTAACTTCGGTTGGAGTGTACGAAAGGGGGCACTGAGGAAAAAGACTTAGTTTATTTTTCGATGTCAGTGGTGTTCTATTGACACCCCTTTTTTGTGTTGGAAATGGGTAGAGGGGCGGCTCAGGACCAAGGTTGCCATAGACCATTTTTCATGAAAATGATTTTCCACGAAAATATTCACGATTTTTACAGGGAAAAAAGACTTAGTTTATTTTTTGATGTCAGTGGTGTTCTATTGACACCCCTTTTTTGTGTTGGAAATGGGTAGAGGGGCGGCTCAGGATCAAGGTTGCCATAGACCATTTTGACCTCCGGTTAGTCCTTCATTTTTTTTCGGTGCTTGAGTAGGTAAGGGGGCGCGATTATAAAGGACAAAAGACTTTGATTATTTTTCGATGTCAGTGGTGTTTAGACATGTGCGCCGATTATAAAATGACCGGCGGCGGCGTCTGGTCGAAAAATGACCGGCGGCGGCGGCGTAATCGGCGTGAAATCGGCGTGGGGGTAAAATTCAACAAAAATCAAAATAAAGCGTGCTAAATCACGTTTCTTAAATATTATTTGTTATATTTAATAAAATTAGCCGTTTTTTTTTTGCGAAAATCTATGACAATTATTAATTAAATATCAATAAATAGTGGAAATAAGCTAGAACGCGCCCGATTGATGAAGTCCACGCTCCGACCTTTCCCACTTCCAACTGTCGCTGGATCCAAGCATTCCAAATTAAACTGGAGAACCGATTCGCAGCCTTGGAAACCACAATTGACGTTGACGTAGACCAGGATCTAAATAGAGTGGTAGAAATCTTGTGGGAAGAAGGTGCTAAATTGAGCGAGAAGAAACGCACAGGCAGTAAGTTGAAGCTTTCTCAGGAATATTTGCAGCTGATGAGGGAGCGACGTGAAGACCCACCAACAAATTTGTCAGAGAGACGAGCTCTCAATAAGACAATCTCCAAGGCAGTAAGAAGAGACCTCCGGAGCTCCAACACACGCGCCATTCAGGAAGCGATAGAGCAAATACGGGGGAATAAGGTCGTCGTGCAGAAATTACGGAGGAGTCAGTTGACAAAGCTGACTACATCAGGTGGAAGCGTCGTTACCTCTCAGCCTGAGATTCTTGCTGAGGTGGAAGACTTTTATAGCAAGATGTATGCTTCGCAGGCGCCTCTGCCTGATATCCGCAATGATCCAAGAGCCCCTCTAACGCGACACTATACCGAAGACCTCCCGGATATCAGCGTAGACGAACTGTCGATGGTCCTTGGTCAGCTTAAAAATGGAAAAGCCCCTGGTGAAGACAGAATTACATCGCAGCTCTTGAAGGCTGCAGATGCACCTGTATTGAGAGAGCTCCAGCGAATATTTAATTATGTCCTTTTCTCTGAAAAAACTCCAAAGGCGTGGAGCAAGAGCGTAGTAGTGATATTTTTTTAAAAATGGTGACAAAACCTTTTGAAAGAACTATAGACCTATTTCGCTCTTGAGCCATGTCTATAAGCTTTTCTCAAGGGTTATCACAAATCGTCTCGCACGAAGATTTGATGAGTTTCAGCCACCGGATCAGGCCGGGTTTAGAGCAGGCTATGGCACCATAGACCACATCCACACAGTGCGGCAGATAATACAGAAGACCGAAGAGTACAATCAGCCCCTGTGCTTAGCTTTTGTGGACTATGAAAAGGCCTTTGAGTCCATTGAAACCTGGTCTGTTCCGGAGCCAAATCGATTGGCGATATATCCAGGTGTTGAAAAGTTTGTACGATACCGCCACAATGACTGTCCAAGGCCAGAACCGGCAGACTAGACACATCCCTTTAAAATGAGGTGTAAGACAAGGAGACGTTATTTCCCCCAAATTGTTTTCCAACGCTCTAGAGGATGTGTTTAAGACGCTACACTGGACTGGACGGGGCATCAATATCAACGGCGACTACATTTCACACCTGAGATTTGCAGATGACATCATCATCATGTCAGGAACGCTGCAAGACTTGCAACAAATGCTAATCAGCCTAGCTGATTCCATGGTTGATAGTAAGAGTTCTTCCCCCATGACTGCGATGAGGGTACGGTGCTCACTGAACCATGCTGGGCACGCGTATCCACTCCGCAGCCACAGAAGTTGCAAGCAGGGGTCGGTTCTCTGCCGGCTACGTAATGCATGCAAGTACTTTTCGAAGCATCCGTACCCCTGGAAAACAACTGCACGAGCCTGAAGGTCAACGACCCGTGCTCTCTGTCCGTCCACCGCAGGAGTAGCGGACGGATCAGGCGGGGAGACAACCGGGCAAAGTGCTCCCGGAAATTGTACCGCCCATCGAGGACGAGTCCAAGATATTTCAACGAGGGCTCGACCGCGATGTTATGTTGGCCTTCACAGCGACAACGATCAAGGCAAGTCTACACAGCGACAACGATTGCCAACGAACCTCATCGTTGGCTTTCGCTTCGCTTGTTTGGTGTGGAACATAATGGTGGAAAGTGGAGATCATATTTTCATACGAAAATCATACGTTTAATTTCACAAAATGTTAGTAATTTACTACTCGGGTAGCAAAAGCAACAGTTAATGGTGCGTGTCAACTCGAGGCCCCGACTAGTTTCATTCTTTTCTATTCTTTTACATACATTTGTATGTGGACATACCGTATAAATTTATATTCAACCCCTTTCAAGTCGTTTAAATTTATGTGGGACATTTCTTGTGTCTTCACTTATTTTATTTCGATGATAATGATGATAACAATATTATAATAACGTTAATATAGTGAAAAAAAAGTCACGCCGATTTCACGCCGATAAAATGACCGGCGGCGGCGGCGTGACCAAAATGACCGGCGGCGGCGGCGCGGCGGCGCGGCGCACACGTCTAGTGGTGTTCTATTGACACCCTTTTTTTATGTTGGAAATGGGTAGAGGGGCGGCTCAGGACCAAGGTTGCCATAGACCATTTTTCATGAAAATGATTTTCCACGAAAATATTCACGATTTTTACAGGGAAAAAAGACTGTTTATTTTTCGATGTCAGTGGTGTTCTATTGACATCGAAATTCTTTTGGGTCAAGTTCAGTCACATTATAATATAGGTACGACGACGAGCGAAGCGAGGAGGAGTGTTAGGTTTTACATATTAGCAACGCGCGAGCCGAGCGAGCGAAGCGAGCGTGCCGCGGCAGCGGCCGGCGAAGCGCCAGATACGAGTTGATTTTGATAGCTGAATGATTTTTATCTGTAGATGTGCAGACAGCTTATTATGCCGCGATCCAATGATGATGAAAAAAAACAAAAAAAAATTTTTTTGTACATGATTTTTTTTTTCCTAAATAATTTCAGTGTTTAGAAACTATTATAAATTCCATGATTTTATAAAAAAAAAAAAAATTTTTTTTAACACGTAATTTTTTTTAATTTTCCAAAATATTTTCAAAGTGTTTTGAAACTACTATAAATTTAATGATTTATAAAAAAAAAAAAAAATCCCTCAGTGCCCCCTTTGGTATCCTCTGACCCTAACTTCAGACCTTGTAATATAATATACCTATTTTTTACCTTTTTTTCATATAATATTTGTAGGAGAAATGTAAGTAAAAGGACAAAAATCACACATGGGTTCCAAAAATGTTTCTGTTCAAGCTTTAAAGTGAAAGTTTTGAATCCAGTTAAAATTCCAATGAGCACATTGAACCTGTATTTGCCATTTTTAACAGTTAGTGGCAAAGTTTTTCTATGTATTTTTGATAGTTATCACACTAACATTATAAATTAAAAGTTTGTGAGTGACTGTGTATGTGTGTTACCTCTTCTCACCTAAACGGATGGACCAATTGTGCTGAAATTTGGTATAAAGATAGCTTAGACCCTTGAATAACACATAGGCACACACAGTACAGCGAGTGAAACCCCTGGGCACATTTAGTTATAAATAAATGTAGGATCTAAAACTCTGTTTTATCAATACACAACAAAAATTGAGACTATCATTTATACTTATTTATGTTATCAATGAATGTTATGTTTTGCAGTGTACAAAAGACAAAGATTGTCAGAGCAGTTAAAAATAGAAAAAGAAGTATTTCCAGAATGTATCCAAGCTCCTGCTAAGTACTACAACAAAAGGAAGAGTAGTGGCAGTTTCAGGAGAAACTCCAAACACAACAAAGAAAATAGATTAAGTCAACTACCTGGTGAAGAAGTTTCCTCAATTTTGGACAAAATGGACCAGACAAATGTAAAGCAATGGCTGGACAAATACGTAAGGAAACCCTTCACAGACTTGAATTCAAATGCAAATAAACTACGAACCAACTCTAAAATAAACAACTATCATGTCGCTATAGATTCTGAAAACATACCAGTTACTAGAAAGAGGACTTATAACAAAACCGGTACAAATGAAAATCAAGCAATAAAAAAAGTAAAAAAGAATAAGAGGCCTAAAGTTCAAGCTAATAAAACTCCACTTGTTATTAATAAGACTATAAGTATTACGGGTAAAGATATAGATGAAAGTGGTATAGGCTTAGAAGAAACGGATGAGGCTGTTATTGTTATAGAAGATACTCAAAATGTTAAAGTAGATAAAGATGTCGCCGCGTTACAAGCAGTACTTGACGCTGAAAATAAACAAACAGAATCAATAATTACTCAATCCATAGAGGTCAATCATCAGCACATTAATGCTAAGACGCTCCCATATAAAGTACCATTCTACTTAAAAAGTAGCCTAGCAAATCATGACATTGAAACAAAAAACTCTGATGAAGTAGATGAAAATAGAAATGTATCTATTACAATCGATAACAAAAGCTTTACAACTACAATACAAGTCAAAAGAGTTGACACAAAGAAAGAATCTCTAAAGCAATCTGTTGAAATACAAACGGAAATGATTACTGGAAACAATGTTGATAAAGTTAAAGAGATGACTCCATTAGCATGCATGAAAAAAGACAATGATATTGTTAATCTGAATGATATTGGAAAGAAAGATAATCCAGTGAAAACGCAAAATGTAATAATAGAAGAATCAGACAGTGATGAAGATCTATGTGCAAGTATATCAATGTCTGTGAAAGCAGAAATACATAGGTCTTGTGAGGAAATGTGAGTTGTAATATCAATCTCTAATTTAACCAATATGCACAATCAATGAATTATTATAATTTTTGTTTGTTAATTTTTTAAAGGCTGCCTGCAAACTCCAATGGGTTGGCTAAATAACGAATATTTGCCCTTGACAGTTTTAATTTTATTATGAAGTAAACAAATGTAACAAACCATATTAAAATAACAAGATTATTTCACAAGTAATTGTAAATAATCACTAAGAATTATCTGTGTACCAACCAGGGTGAAGGGTGGCATGGTCATTTTGGAGACAAAGTCCTTTCAGTTTTGATAAAAAACAAGTGAAGTTTTAAAAAACTTTTTAAAAACAAGCTTTTTTTATTATTTCCATCTAGCACCAAAGTAGGTACTCGTCAAGACGAATCAAATGAGCCCAAACTCGATGGGGTTGCGTCGTTTAATTACGAAGTTCTTATGGCCACTTTCCTGTTCCATCATCAGACAAGGCAATAATATTGCCTTGTCATCAGACTTATACATGCATGCCAAATTTCAGCTCAATCAGAAATCGGGAAGTGGATCAAATTAAACTTCCAAGATTTAATTACAGATAGACAGACAGACAGACAACATACAGGTGAAAGTAAATAAAAGCTTGTAAAAGAACATATTTTGTGATCCAAAAATATTTTTCTTTTTAGGGACTACAAAATCTTGGGTGCGGTAGAAAATTTAGACGAGCATGGTAAACGAGCGAGGCGAGCTGCGCGCGGTTACACCCCTACTAGCACCGACTCTTCAGAGAAAGAAAACTTCAACCCCAACAGACAGAGAAAAACGCCTAGCAAAAAGAAAAAATCAATGAAAAAGTAACATATTATTACTATAAACATTTTGTCAATCTTACTGTGATTGTAAATTATTTTTTGTATTTATAATAAGTGAAATTAAAATAAATGTTTGATTTTTTAAGTATTTTTCTTTGCTTTTACTGTAACTCACTCCAGGATATATATTGTTTTTTTATTCAGATTTAAACCTTTAAATTAAAATATATTGTACTAGCTGATAGCTGCCTCCAATGGTTTTACCCACTGAAGGGTGGTAGCCTGTATGATATTCCAATATATAAATTACACATTGAGTCATATACCACGGTTGGAAATAATATTTGAAATTTACGAATGATTTCGATAAAAATCGCCAACGTGATAGAAAACGTTAAAAAGAAAACATAAAAGGTGCGTAGTTTGTAAATGGCGCAACCGAATATTATCAGAATCTCATATATAATCAGAAAACACAAAATTATCCATATTTTTAAAACTTTTTCGAGTTATATTATTGATTGAATTTTTATTTACGTAATTACATTGTTTTTTTATTTGATATCGCACTGGCCCGTTGCCCAGACAGTCGCAATTACCTATGCATTGAATAGAATATACAATCTGCATTGCTACTATGGCACAAAATTAGTATCATCCAATTTTGTTCTAAACAAATAGAAAATCGGATGATTAATTATAGTGCCACGTTAAATCCAAGTAAGTATATGTACTCTGTTTTTTCTAATACACTAAATAAGAAATAGTAGGTATTTAGATTTTTATAATTACTATACTATCGCATTGGTAGCCTGTAATGATTGTATAAGTTTTGGTTAAATAAATAAAAATAATTTTAAGTAAAAACTCAAAACAGTAAATTTTAGGTAAAAGGTAGATGAGTAGGTAGGCCAGAAATAAAATTCATCAAGTGGGAGGTATCACTGTATTGGTTGCACTAGTCCTAAATCACTCGGGTTCACCACCAGCCGGAAGATCCGCCGCCGCCGCTGGACCAGCCGCCGCCGGATCCGCCGCTGGACCAGCCAGATCCGCCACCGGACTTCCAACCGCCGCCGGATCCGCCGCTGGACCACCCGGATCCGCCACCGGACTTCCAGCCGCCGCCGCCGCCGCCTCCTGAGGGTAAGGAGACACATTTTTGGTATAACACTTTAAACTTTCGTGATTTGTTGTAGTAAATGAAGCCGAAACACCGAGGTTGGTTTTATAATGTTTTTGTAAAACTAACATAAAATAATTACGCGATAAGTCCCGATTAATAAAATTAACATGACATGTTTAGTAACTTCTCTAAAGAAAGTGTTCATAGGTGAGCTTTACTGTGCATCACGGACGCGACGCGACGGTCTCGTTTTTTTAAAACTCATTATACCTATAGGTTAGCTTTTGACCACCATCTCGCGTGATTTTAAGGGAAAATGCCACTAGTCACTAGATGGTGGCCGACTAGAGCCAGAAAGCAGTATAAAAACTTCCTTGGCTTCACTGAACATCATGCCGAAACACGGTCATAATGACCGCTGGGCGACACGGTTTTGTCCAGTGAGTGGTAACTAGCCACGGCTGAAGCCTGCCATTAGTGAAAATAAACACTTTTTAGAGTAACATTTCTAAAGATGTTTTTCAAAGGTGGGGTCCACGGTGTATCACGAATTGTTGGCCTCGTTTGATTTCACACCAAGTTTTTACATTGACCTTCGCTTCGTTAACCTGATTAAGCGTCGCCAGGTATCCTCATCTACTCGTTAAACAGGGATAAAAGTTCGACCGAGAAAAAAGAACTTTGAAATGGTAAAGTTTGAAATGAGATTCTGGTTAAATGATTAGGTAGGTACTTAGGTTTCTGTTGAGATAAAATCATTAATTTAATAAGGCTTCTGTTTTTTCAAGTTTTACAAGAGGCGATAGCGCTAAGTGTCAAAAGAATCGCCTTAAGGTCTTGAGATTCACTGGTTCAAAGGTCACATTTTTGTGGTTAAGGTTCTATTTGTAAGCGCACGAATGACCTCTGTATTTTTTAACAAATTATCTCAAATTGGTGGAACACCAATTGACCAACCTTGACTTCAATAGAAGGTGGATAATTTTTCGTTTCGTGAAAACATCACAATGATGAGATGGTATCTAATAACGCGAGCAAATTCGTGTGTGAGAGTCGCATCGTGGCACAAGGTGATTCAGCATGTTTGAAGTAAATTAACGATTGCACAAATTCTATGTTGTTTTTACGAAGCAAGTAATCAGGACAAACGTAATAGAAGTCAAGACGAACGGTTGCGAAACTCATCCGCAGACGGGCGAGCGGATGACCCCACCTCGTGGACGATCTTTGGCCTCTAATCCCTCCTTTACTTAGTCTAAGTACCCACACAATATGTAGGTATACTTCACCGTGATGTTGTGGCTGGCATATTGTGTAATTATTGCTTTAGTACAAAGTACACTTACATCTTTGTGGGTTCTTTGACCCGATAATAATGCTCGGTTTAACAAGAAAATGAGCATGTTGTGAAGAAATGTTGTCTTACCGTATCCGCCGCCGCCGCCTCCGCCGGTGGTGATGATCTTGATGATCTTCACTTCTGTGGACATGAAAAATAAATGTTTCAGTTTAAAATGTTGACCAATATTTTAAGATAAGGTTTTTTTTTAGAATACTTTATTTTTTTCATACTTGGAGAGAAATTTAGAATGATTAAATTCCACTGTTTTTCATGAATAGGTAGGACATCTGAATAGTCTATTTTTATTAAACATTTATTTAAACATGAAGAAATAATCCTTAAGTAAGTAGGTACATAATACTTACACAATATAATTCTTAGATATTTGTACGAATAGATGCTTTAACTTTAAAACGTAAAAGCTCCTTGTATTACTGGTCTTGGGTTGCCTAACCTACTGCATAAGTTCCTAAGACTTGATTTATAGGATGTATCTGTGTATTCATCTTCGACTTAGGCGCAAATTGCCATGCTAAATCCCATATATATGTATGAAAATTAATGGTTTGATTGACGATTGACCCTTTTGCCTTTCCCATCAATCACAAATTAGCATCCGTATAAAACTATATAAGTAGGTACGTGTACTTACACGCAAGCACTTAGTATTTTTTTCGTGAGTCATAAGTTATGTAATATGCACCTACTAAAAGGGTTTGAAAAACAACAGAATATTTCATAAAATATGAATGATACGTACAGCGAACATATTAGCGATTACTAAATTACGGGACAGCCAGTGTTTTTATGAATCATTTACCTACTAGGGAATAATAACTTAATCCCATAACAACATAAAAATACTTTATTTTCTATTGGCGGCGAAACCAAGAATCATTTTTTAAGAACAATTTAGAAGATACGTGAATCATGAACATGCGTTGTACTATGCCTAAGTAACAGAAAGACATGAATGAGACTTGTGCAAAATTGCAATTAGATTTACGTCCACCGCCGCAACCACCGCGAGGAAAAACGTAGGACTCGAATAAGTTGGCTTGAGGGTTGTGTCAATCAGCAATAATACTTACGTCCACCACTGCCGCCGCCGCCGCCGGACCAGCCGCCACCACCGCCGCCGGACTTCCATCCGCCACCTCCGCCGCTGGACCAACCGCCGCCGCCACCGCTGGGCCAGCCGCCGCCGCCGCCGCCACTCGACCATCCGCCACCACCGCCGCCGGACTTCCAACCGCCACCGCCTCCTCCTAGGTTCCAGCCGCCACCACCACCGCCGCCTCCGCTAGACCAGCCACTGCTGCCGCCGCCGCCGATGAAACCGGCCTGCGCGGCAACGGCCAGCGCCAATAAGCACACGAATACCTGGAAAACATAATAAATGATATACCTACTGCGGTAAAATACACAATCCGTGATGCTATGATCAAAACGATGATGGAAAGAAAGGGAAGATGTTCTCTTAATCAGTCTAGAGTGAAATGATTTCGGCTGAGGATGATGATAATGATAGAGCACGCGGTTTATAAATAAGGTTCAGGAGTAACTGCCCGGAAAAGACAAGAATGGTGTCGTGAGTTGTGATTCAAATGTCGAAGTTCATTTATTTATTTTTCTGAGCTGTCCTAACGTTAACGAAGACGATGACAATTTGATGAGGTCTTTTTGAGGCAGTGAAGTGATTGGGAAGAGCGAAACTCAAATATATAATTTGGTAAGTTACATCATTATCAGTAAATGTCATTCTATATACTTGCTAAGTACCACCAAATAAGTAGTTAAAGTACTTGACACGACTTGACACTTGACCAATTTGATTTCCGCATCAGAACTCTCGGCCATCAATACAATTACAAGGTACCCGTATATCACGTAATCATATGCCTCCAATTACACCTATTTCTCAACAAAATAGATGTGGAGATTACACGCCGAACAATAGACTTGACGGTGAAGATAATGACTTTTCGCAAGTGCCCTGTTCCCACGACCTCGTTGCAAACTTGCAGTTCTTCTAGCATCTTCAAGATGCATGAACCCGATTTACATAAAAAATCTATTACGCGAATCACTTCTAGAATCGATAACACCATACAATTTAAACTGACCTCTAATAATTATAACATTACTTTCTTTTTCATAGCGTAATTTAACAAACGAAAGGAGGAAATCTTGATCATTGGGGTCATCTTTACTAATGTGAAGCGAAGATAACATAACTTTAATGATAAATGCGCAAACATTTCTATGTCGTATACATAACGAATTTGCATGTCATAACATATAACTGTTATTGTTAACTACGTAAGTTAACTCCGTAAGTTATGCCCTTATTACCATAAGGGCTAGAATAATTTTGACTAATTAAGGTCCACTTATTAAATTTGTTTATGTGATACAAATCGCAATCGTAGCAAAAATAAAATGAAATTACAATAATTTTCTGAATAGAAATATACATTTTGTCACTATTTTAAATTCTAAATCTTTTATTAACAAAATGGTAAAATTCTATGAGTACCGTAAGCCCTTAAAGAAAACTGTTAAGCTCAAATATTTTTCTAAGTTAAGGATTTATGATAATAATTATAATCAATGTCACATTATTTTAACTAATTGATTGGTTAGGTTTTCGTTTGGGGGAGGGAAATGTGGGGCGTTACCTATAAAAAGCGCGGTTATAGCATAAGATTGTGAAAAATTATAGATTTTTAAAATTTGACTTTGGAAAATTTTAACTTAATAATTTAAAGCTTTGACAAAAGTTTGAGCTAGAAATAGATTTTTCAAGAATTTCCCAACTGGTTTTCCTCTGAAATGTTTCAACTCCTGGGGGTATTTTTGGTATCAATTCCGATTTGGTATGTTGCACTGCACTGCATTTTTAACCCATAATATAAATTTGTGTATATTTTTTAATTATTAAATTTTTCAAAATAAAAATATTAAAAGCGACAAATTTATGTTTCACAAAATAAAGCGATTAGTATAATGCTTAAAAATTAATGAAGGGTTAAAAATTAAGGGATGAGCTTAAAATTTAAAATCGACAAAATTAAGTAAGTTAAATATCGAAGCAGTCGATGAAGGTGGTATATGTTAAGATAGTGGATATATTACCTTCATGATGCAGCTGTGAGGTTACTGCTTGCTGAGGGGTCGGCGGGTAGCCGTTATATATGTAATGATGTGTCTCCCACCGCGAATCCACTCGCATTCGCCGGCTCCAACTTTTGGAGGCGAACGGAAGGAGATCCGCTGTGACGTAATCGTATTGTCCCTTCTTTGATTAGATCACGACTTGTAGTTTAGTCGGGTCATCCCTTATTGTCCTCTAATTCCTAAACTTTAAAAGCAATAACGAAAAAAAAAAAGAATATTCGACCATTATTAAATTGCTGATCTTTCGAATATATGTATTTTGTTTACCTTAGAAATGTAATTTAAAATTGTTTTTAAAGTCTTCTTGTATGCACATGCCCCTTTTTTGATTAGATCACAACTTGTAGATTATTCTGTTCATCACTTATTGCTCACCAGTAAGAACTTAAAAAGCTTTAAATTATAAAAATATAGTTTAGAAAATGTAGAGTTCGGTAATTTTTAATTGCAGATCGTTCTCGTAGATCTCCGGAATAATTTGTTTAGTTTAGGGATGTAATTTTAAAATGATTCATTTCTACTTAAATGCACGTATCCCTTCTTTGATTTGTATAAAAAATCTGGTCACGGGTCATCCCTTATTGCTCACCAGGTAGTAGTACTTAAAAAGTTTTGAAACTATAAAAAATAGAGAAGATAGAGTTTGTCTATTTTTAAATTGCGGATCGTTTTCGTAGACCTACGGAACATTTTGTTTAGTTTAGAAATTTAAAATTTTTCACTTATACATATAATATGAAGTACGTGTCCCTACTTTGATTAGATAAGTCGGCCTTATTGCTTTTCCGTCCCTAATAATAATAATAATTGGGGTTTATACTCCAACAGAACAGGTTACCCTACTTACACTGTCAGGGTCAAATCACAATTTATAGGTTAGAGAAAGACAAGCTTTCAATTAACACCACGGGTAAATCTTAAACATATAAAAGGAAAGAGTGACTGATTGACTGACTGATCTATCAACGCACAGCGTAAGCCGCTGGACGGATTGGGTTGAAATTTGGAACATACATAGATTGGTTTTATGACGTAGACCTCCGCTAAGAAAGAATTTTGCCATGCGGGCAAAGCTGCGAGCTTAAGCTAGTGTGGTATAAATTGATTAATTTGTGCCTCGCGTGTCAAAATCATATCTAAATACATAGGTACATATACCTCTATGAGTTTTGTCCCTTCCTTGGTTAGGACTTGGTCTCTATGCCGCTATCCCTAATGCCTTAAGTTCATTATAGATTGCTCGACACTCGACGGGTTGTTCAAAATTGAAGCAATGAAAAATCACATTCACTTAATTTTCATGTAGCGTCTGTCTAAAAATAAGCGAAACGTCGTTGCGTTGTTGTGAAACGATCGCAAAGACCCGCCGCGACTTTAGGATTTAAAAGTTCTGAAAACGGTTATACACTGATCAGTATTATGAAAGCTCTGCATTACGAATAAATGCTAACTCGCTCTGATTTTCCTAACTAGTGAATACTGGATATTTGGAATAGGTAGATAACCTAACCTAAGCCGGCGTCACACATAGGCGGGAAAGCGATCGTAATCCTGGATAGAATTTTTGTAATGTTCAATTTTTGTAGGGTGCCATCCAGCGATATCCACACCGATTTTCTGCCTCTGTGTGACGCCGGCTTAAGGGCTTAATATTTGGAGATAATATTAATTAGGTGTATTTAAGGATCCCTCAAAGCATGTAATCACTCCCTTTTATCATTCATACCTACGGAAAAGGGTTTTTTTTTGTAAATTTCAATCTGCATGTAATTTATTTCAAGTATATAGAGCTCTTAGTGATTAATGTTTCTATATTCCTTTGTAACACGTTATTCTTACATTTAATAATACATAATAGGTTTTATCTCTAATGACAAAGAGCCATTATACACACCTAAAAATCATTAACCTATGTAATATGAACATAATATTACGTATAAGAATATAATTTATTCGTAATGGAACATCATATTATTATAGGTTTTTTAACTCTTAAACTATAATTTATGAAAATTTTGGGGTCAAGATTGCAGGTATACCTTAGTATGTGCAATCTAAGAAGCTTCGTATAAAAGGTAGGTAGGTATATCTATGAGCCTACAGTAAGGTATTGTGTAAAACAATCTACATAATTAATTACATACCCGTAGTCATTATAATGTACAATCCATTATAATTTCAACAAAAATATTTTGATAAAATCATCTGTTGCTAAGTTAGAAATCTACTGAATACATTTTATAGAGCGACTAGCTGTGACCAGCGGATTTATCTGAAAAGAAAGGTTTATGATGTCTACATTATCTGCATATTAATGTCAGTTCAATCAATTTTAATGTTATTTATTTAATAATAATATTGGAAGTATAACTTATTTAGTCGTACTTTTTACCGACAAAACTGCTGCTTTTACGATTACTGAACTGCTACCTAAAATATTAGGTACATATCTATAGGTACAAAAGTAGCGGAAAGCGATTGGCCTGAAATTTCGCGTAGCGTAGGTAACTTTGAATCTCTACTTCCCGTATGTAAAGTTCAGAATAAATATTGTAAAATAAATTATATTCCAGAATTTCCAGATAAAGAGTCCCGAATAAATATCGTAAAAACAGAGGGACCTGAGCTACTTTTAAAATTAGATTATATAACTCTACCTACATTTTAACGCCACAATTACAAAAGAATATTAAACATTAAATTCGTTAAAATAAATTAAATAATGTAAAGTAAGAGAATGTTAGTGTGTGTAGTAAAAATTAATGTGTAGTTAGTATATTCGTAGAAGTACGAATATAAACTTGTATTCAAATGCAAAAAGCGACTCTTGAGTGTCGAGAACTTATGTCGCGTCGCATGCACATTAAAGCTAGATTATCGTAAGACGTGTGCCTTTTCTTCCGTGGCGTGGCGCCGACACGATTGTTTATTTTCCTGTAGTATATCAACACATATTTATATGAAAACTAGTAGTTATATGAAGACTACTAACTAACAACGAGACGCACGACGACTCTACCGATTTGATAATTTAAATGAAGTTTTTTTTTAAGTTAGACGTTATGGGATGAAGTAGCCACCGCGGAGGGGTCCTCCTATCAGTGAGGACCAAGCGCCGTCGGGGCCGCGGATGATTGCTTCGGCGTACCCGTTGCCCCGGCATTATGGCGTCCCGCAGGAACACCCCCAGGTTTTTTAATGGGTATCCCCGCCACTCCCATCTCTGGCGGGGGAGTCCCACATACCGCGCGTTACGCATCATCACCCCGCGCCCCCCGGCGTGGGGTGATGATGCGTAACGCATTTTTTCTGGGATAAAAAAAGGCTACAGTTTCATAATAACTCATAAATAAATGGGTTTCTGGCTTTAAATTTTAGTTTTTCGAATTAAGTGTGTAGAAATTAAACGATTTAAAAATTTTCAAGAGTAAAAAATGTACCTATACATTTTTATTGTAGTTTGATAAATAAGTCGATAAGGCTGAGCAGAGGACTTTTTAAATTTGAGACCATTTAACATAAAGTTTGGTAAAACAAAGTAACTTCTTAATTTATGTAGGTAGTGTTACGCCTATATGTACATAATTAATATGTAGTATTCAGGGGCATCTCTCAAGAGTGTTTATTTACCTTAGCTTTGAGATTCTCTTCTAGTTATTATGAAAACTAATTTGACCTTCAGACATCAGTCAATTGCGGTTGGAGGTCTTAAAACATTAAAAAAACAAACTGGCTAATTAAATAAGTGCATTTGATAGTTTGTTACACGCTGTTTCATGTTTGATTTTTTATTTAATTTTTTTAAAAACAGAACCTATTTTTATTATGAGGATCGAATAGATAGTAGTATAGTAGATAAATATCTACCTATCTATTCGATCCTCATTATAAAAATAGGATCTGTTTTTAAAAAAATTAATTAGAAAATCTAAATTAATAGAATGGAATTAATCCAATATTAATGGATGTTGAAAAGCTCAAAAAGTATAATATCTTATAAGTCCATCGTTTTAATTATAATAATAGCGATACGTATTTTTGCTTTGTGAATAAAATACTAAATAGGCCAAGCGCTAGTCGGGCTACGCGTAATGTATGCATCCGTAGTACTGGAAAATCGAATATTAACAGCCTTCACTTTCATCAACGATAGGATTGGTAGTTTCTCCGCAAAGCCGCGGACGGACAGACAGACAAAGCGAAGCTATAAGGCTTCCTTGTTGACTACCGAAGCTTAAAAATGGTTTAGATAATATGACGGTTATAAGTTTTAGCAAGCAATAACAGTTTGTACGCCTCTATTTGATCTATTTTCCTTGCTGAATAATTTATGAACCCTTTATTAATATATCTTTTAGAATTCGTTAAATTGTTCTTAAGTACCTACAAAAAATTCATACATTTCTGACCCAGAATAATTATTTAACTTACTAAATGCCTTAATTAGCATAATAACCAAGTGTTCGAAATTACGTAAATCTTTGAATTAATGTTAATTATTACTTAATTCTTCATATTACTTTAAGGCATTACCTATTGACACACGCTTATATGACTTAAATATGACGCTTGCAAATCGACTTCAATAAAGGAGAAATGTTAAAAGGCTTTATAATTCGTTTCAAAAACAAAGATAATTTTTGCTGGGTTCGAAGAATTAATAATTCGATATATATATGGGATATTTATCATAATATATCCGATATAATATCATAATATAGAAACACAATAACTTTAACTTCGGTTATTGTATATCATAGGCGGATTTAGCCAAGCCCCCCAAAGAAGCATTGTAGAGGTACGAATTTTGCACATATTTCATGGTCAAGATTATAATTTTTTTCTCGGCGCTCGCAGCAAGCAGCTCGCGCATTTATTATTAAGAATAAGTACTGCACCTTGGACCAAATCCTGGATCCGCCCTTGTGATAAATATCATTTGAAACGAAATATAGAGGTAAATAATGTTTACCGATTAGGTACCTACTCAATGTACGAATTTGGAAAAATATGTTTTTTATGGTTTAACTTCCAAGGTTGCTCTATTACATTTTTATCTTAATCATAGAAATTGTTCACATTTCCTCATTTTTGGAGTCGATTAAAAATAAATGAAAAGTTTCGACTTTAGCGGCAACCATTGTCTTACTCAAGCACCTACTCATTATAAAGATCTGTGCGCTTGTTTAGATTTGGATCACAGTTATCTCATGTAAGTACATCATAATCTGTGTTTCTTGCTTATAGAGACATAATTTCATGGTAAATTAACTATTCTAGATTTCAACAACGTAGTGCCTGCGAGTTACGTATAAACAAATGCGGGTCGCAAGATGTAGAATGTGTGTGCGACAGTGTGAAACGATTTATTGACACAGACTCTATAGGTATCCTACTGAGCCTTACATCATAAATACAACTGGATACGTGAATGTCAGGCGTCCCGCCTGCAAAAAAGAGACCGCCGGGCATGTCGGTTAAATATGTACCTACCTATATAACGAACAGTAGTGGTTACGAAATTGTGTTTTAGTTTTAAGTTTTTCTGTATATTTGTGGAGTTACAATAAAGAGTTTCTATTCTATCCCTATAAACCTAGCTGTTACAGTACTAATATGTGTATGTATACTCACATAGGCGTACCCAGCTTCTGGTCTAGGGGGGGGCAGGCAAGGGCGGATTCAGATTTTTTTTACTGAACTTGAACTTTATGCCTGTGTTATGTGCCTTATATGTATATGTTTTAACGTTGAGCAGGTAGGACCTATTTAAAAGGTACGCCATACTTTGATTTCGGCTCGCAGAGAGCGGTAAGAAAATTAGGATATTTTTCCTTTAAATAGCGCGAGCAGCTTGCTGCGAGCCCCTAGAAAATTTTATATTTTTGGTAGCGAAAATAATGCAGTTAATTTGCTGCGAGCGGTAGAAAAATAAAAATATACTTCCATAAAAAAGCGCGAGCAGCTTGCTGCGAGCGCAAAGAAAATTTTATATTTTTGGCAAGGAAAAAGTGCGGTAAACTTGCTCCGAGCGGTAGAAAAATTATAATATTCTTCCTTAACCCTTTCAGAACTGAATTATTTTTATCATCCTAAGGAATTGGTAAATTCCATGTGTCTAAAGTATAGTAAGGAGACTTTAAAAAAAATAAAAAATATAGTCTTCAACTTTTCGGAAAATTCTAGTTTTTATTTATGTGAACAAAAGTTGACTCCCGTTTTACTTAGTATTAAGATTAAGGTATGCAATTTTTTTTCATTATAATATTTTATGTCTACAATTGTGCACGCCAGTTCTGAAAGGGTTAAAACAGCGCGAGCAGCTTGCTGTGAGCGCCGAGAAAATTTTATATTTTTGGCAACGAAAAGAGTGCGGTTAACTTGCTCCGAGCGGTTGGAAAATTAAATTATTCTTATTTAAAACAGCGCGAGCAGCTTACTGCGCGCGACGAGAAAATTTTATATTTTGGACTACGAAAAGAAGAAGGTTATCTTTCCCTGAGGGGCTAGAAATTTAAATATTCTGACATATTATAGGAGAGCAACAACGAAAAAGTGCAGATAATTTACTTCGAGCAGTAGGAATATTAAAATATTCTTCCGTAAAATAGCGCAAGCAGCTTGTTGCTATTGCCAAGAAAATTGTATTATACATTTGACAACGAAAAACATGCAGTTATCTTTTTCTGAGCGGTTAGAAATTTAAATATTTTCACTTTTAAGAGCGCGTACAATTTCCGAGCGCCGAGTATTTTTTATATTTCTGACTACGAAAGGTGAGCTTAATTCGTTCCGAGTTCCAAGAAACTTGAATGTTCTTACTAATAAAAGCGCAAGCAGTTTGCTGCGAGCCGAGAAAATTACAAATCTTGATTATGGAAAATGTGCGAACGGCTTATTTCGAGCCCCAAGAAAATATCCTATTTCTGGCCACGAAAGTTACATGTAAGAGATATACTACTACTACCTCTATAGCTACCATATACTAGAGAGATATTATGATCTGTGATAGCTACCAACGAACTTGGTGCAAGTGCCAAGAAATTTTAAAAATATGATGACAAAAAGTGTGCATTTAGTACACTCCGAGTGGTGAAAAAATGAAATATTGTTACTAAAAGCTAAAAAATATATAATTCTGACTAAGAAACGTGTGTGATCGCCTTATTGCGAGCGCCAAGAAAATTTTATTTCTTATTCTACAGATATAATATAAGACATTCGATTTCCAGGGGGGGGGGGGGGGGGGCAGCTGCCCCCCCCTGCCCCCCCCTGGGTACGCCTATGTATACTCATGTGCATAATATATTTTATGCCAGTGTTTGATAATTTTGCCGCGTGCGTGTATTATAAGTGACATGACGTTCGAAAATTCATTAGTGTGGTATCATTATTGGCGTGCGTTGCCTCTCCCCTCGCAGAAACTGCCAGAATTTTTCGAAAAGGAATTAGTTCTGGCGCCGTTTCCCGTTGGTTTTATTGTCTAAGTACGAACTTCTAATACAAAAATAAATTATAATATAAATTAGGGTTTATATACTTCATCAGAACAGGTTAACCTAAGTACTTTTAGAATCAAATCACAATTACAGGTTGTGTGCCAAACCTATATGTTGTAGTTTCAGGTCGCCAAGATTTTTACAAGGCATTTAGAGGTGGTACCTACTTATCGACTGGAAAAAAACTCTTGCAGTATCCACTATTTGTATTTACAGAAAATGCAAGTACCGTCAAGTACGTACTACGTACGTTGCTAGACACTAGACATAGGTACACCAGTTTTTAACAGACTTTACAAAAAGCAGGAAAGCTTTGTAAACATTTAAAACAAAGTTTCCAAAAAATTCATACATTTATTTTCCCAATGTAAACATTTAATCGACAAAATAAGAAACAACTTTAACTAAATATGACGTAGGTACGTATACCTTGATTTCCCCAACCCCATAGAAAATTCAACCAAACAAACCTAAATATGCATAATCGATTGTAAATATGTAGTAAATAAAATAATTATCTTAGTAAATATAATGAAATATAATGATTTATAAATTAAGTAATTGGTATATTTCGACAGTCCTCATCATTGCCGGCCTTGCTAGTTGGCAGAGCAGTCGTGAACCGACGTCTCCCTTCGCTGTACTGAGGTCATCGGTTTTTACATCGGTGATGTCCATCCGTATATTAACCTACTATGTTTTTTTTTTATGTGGAGAAGTAAGAAGACGAGCAAGACGTTCTGATGTTAAGAGATAACGCTGCCCATAATCAGTACAGTGCTACCCAGAATTTCACAATGATGTGCAATTCTAGGTGCACTGCACCAACGCTTCTTACTCAAGAGTCATAAGATGTTAAGACTCTTTAGCCCAGTAATTTCACTAGCTACAGTGCCCTCCTACCGAAGCGCAGTAATGTTTGCACATTACTACTCAGGCGGTAGAATAACTGGCACTTTTGGGGTACCCACATAGACGACCTCCTGCAAAGGAAGTCTACCCCCGGTAAAAGCCGGTATGTGCTCGAGACTTCTCTCGGTCTTTTTCTTTTGTTTTTAGCTAAATGTTAGATATTATAATAGCTTGGTGGTCCCAGTGGTCGTCGACGTAATCCGAGGGCCCTGGGTTCGAATCTCAATGTGTGGAATGTTTTTCGCTTGGACGCTACCGTGTTTCGAAAGGCACGTAAAATGTGGGTTCTGACTGTTATTTCCTATATAAAATAATATAATATGTAGAAGACTTCTTAAAACTGCAACATAATTTAGGTTATAGCCACACAACTTATTATTGTGATTTGACTGTGACAGTTTAGAATTGAATGAAAATATTACTAAGATACATAATATTAAAGGTAAATAATTGGCGGTCTTATCGCATAAAGCAATGTCTTACAGACAACCTGGCTGCGTAAGTAGCGTTCTTCATCTGTTTTGTTGGAGTGTAAAACCTAAGGCCTAAGTTACCATATCGCACAGATCTAGACGTGCGATATAGGTATACCTTTATATAGTCATCCTTGCCGGTTTCGGCTACGGCGACTCTTCTGCTTTAAGTTATCGTGTCAGTTGAGCTTTGGTGTTTAGCTCTTATGTGGCTTATGTAACCGATTTTAGCAATGAAAATTCGGCCACAAAGATAGCACGTTAAATTACCGTTAATGTAATTATAGGTAATGTTAAGAGGCGGCCTATTCTTCAGTTGGTCACGTTTGTCATCGAGTTCTCGCCTCCTGTTGTTTTCGAAATCGTTGACATTGTTGTGTATAAGTCGGCGCCATCCGGGCTGGTCTTCTGCCTGTGATTCTCAACGAGAAGGTATACCTTTACCGATTTGAGTGAAGAGGTAACAATCACACACAACATACCTGTCCATTTATAATATTAGTAGTATACACAAGACGTGTAATATAATATTATTTTATAATGCATTTCGTATAATGTAGGTACCTTAATAGTACAAAACTATTAATACTTAAATTACTAATGTAGGTATAGATGAGGAGAGGTGAGCTAAGTTTTTTTTTATGTAAGCAGACGAAAGAGACGAGCTCGTCGCTCACCTGATGTCAAGCGATATGGGAGGTCCATTATCATGCAGTACAGATGCAGTGTTACCGCAGGTATTCGGAAAAGTACGAAGCCCTGCACTGCGCTTGTCATCCTGAGACAGGTATCTCATAAGTCCATTAATTTTCCTGTACGTGTAATATAATTTATTTTATAATGCATTTCGTATAATGTAGGTACCTTAATAGTACAAAACTATTAATACTTAAATTACTAATGTAGGTATAGATGAGGAGAGGTGAGCTAAGTTTTTTTTTATGTAAGCAGACGAAAGAGACGAGCTCGTCGCTCACCTGATGTCAAGCGATATGGGAGGTCCATTATCATGCAGTACAGATGCAGTGTTACCGCAGGTATTCGGAAAAGTACGAAGCCCTGCACTGCGCTTGTCATCCTGAGACAGGTATCTCATAAGTCCATTAATTTTCCTGTACGTGTAATATAATTTATTTTATAATGCATTTCGTATAATGTAGGTACCTTAATAGTACAAAACTATTAATACTTAAATTACTAATGTAGGTATAGATGAGGAGAGGTGAGCTAGTAATAACTGGTGTTTAGCTAATATACTTCCTTTATGTCCGGTAACTTTGAAGTTTTTTTTTATGTAAGCAGACGAAAGAGACGAGCTCGTCGCTCACCTGATGTTAAGCGATATGGGAGGTCCATTATCATGCAGTACAGATGCAGTGTTACCGCAGGTATTCGGAGTACGAAGCCCTGCACTGCGCTTGTCATCCTGAGACAGGTATCTCATAAGTCCAATAATTTTCCTGGTCACCTTACCCTTCCATACCTACATACATACCTCTACATATAATCACGCCTGGCTCCCGTTGCCAGAGTCTATTTCCCTCCACTTAGTACGATCCTGACACCTCTTTCGCTTCCTCAACTTTCATCACATTCTTCATACACGCTCGCCGGTTCTTAGTACTCTTGATCTGGCTATTCCTACCCTTCCAACTGGAACTATATAATATAGGGCAAGGTTGTGGTAACTCACGCAGACGAACTAAGAAACTCTTCCACCGTTAAAGCCACTGATGCAGCTTTTATTGTAATCTGCGCTACAAATAGCTATTTCACCTACAAGTCAATTAAACTGGCAAATAATGATCGTGCACAACTCGACGCTCTCTCGCTCGTACTATTTGATAATTTTGAATTTATAGAATTAACATTATTAAAATTCCTCCAGAGAAGCCCTGCACAATATTATTGCACAAATTTTAAAAGTATTCTTCGCGTAGTAAAAGTACTTGTGCTCTTAATATTATCGAGCATGAGACGCACATTTTCTACTAATAATTACATTAATATTATAAATGCGAAAGTGTATGACTGTGTGTGTGTATGTTTGTTACTTCTTCACACCTAAACGGGTGGACCGATTGAGCTGTAATTTGGCATAGAGATAACTTAGACCCTGGAATAACACATAGGCTACAGTACAGCAGGTAAAACCGCTGCGCTGGGCGCTGTTGTATTTTATAAATGCGACCTTGTTACGATTCAGATTAATAAGATTCAGAGAAAAAAATGTTTCTAAAATTGTGAGTTCTATAAAAATTACCTGAAATTTAAGGGAGGTTAAAATGAATACATAGTTGGGGCATACACACAATAACAAAACCCTTGCCCTTGCATTATATGTGAAGACATAATCTCACAGAGGCACACATGCACAAAAAAGCTGCTAAACATAGCTTTCATATAATTTAAATGAAGTACGAACAGTAAGCTAACCCTTCTATTACATTCATAAATTAGAAAAATACACAATGCTTCATAAACATCAGCATTTCACTCAGATGGATGTGTATAATAAATAGACTTGTGTTTATGGACATGCATGTAGGTAAGTATAAATGGGAACAGGCTTACTATAGATGCTTCATTTCTGTTTTAATGTAAAACTCGTAATTTTCATGTCTTCAGAAGTACAAGATAAAATAATAAATGCTTAGACGTAAAAGGTAAATCCATGTTTTAATGTGATCATTATCTATACGTTACACAATATTCTATAGCCGAATCATATGGATGATCTTAGAAACGTGTAAACCACTGACACATGTAACTATTATGTATTAGAATAGATGCCGTGATTTCACCTAAGTTCTTTTCATAGAGCTGGCCTAGTGAAATTGCTGGGATAAAGAGTCTTAACATCTTATGACTCTTGAGTAAGAAGCGTCGGTGCAGTGCACCTAGAATTTCACATCATTGTAAAATCCTAGGTGGCATTGTATCTACTGATTACGGACAGCGTTATCTCTTAACATCAGGAGAGCGTCTTGTTCGTCTTCTTACTTCTTCACATAAAAACTCACTTGAGTAAAAGGTAAAGATTTTATGCTCACATAATTTAGTATGAGCACTACAAGCTAGTATCAATGCCACTTCGTGAATTTACCCGCGTATCTCCCGATTCTTTGGGGAAATCGGTCCCTTAATAAAAAAAACCCTTTTAAAAAAGTGCCCTTAGTAAAACATACACTCACATACTGACACTTCACATCCACATAGAAACTTACATTTACTAGGTATATTAGTAGAATCTCTCGCGTCAGGACTCACAGGACACACTACACCATATAAGATTAAGGTAGCTACATTGGTTTTCCTAAAAAATATATACACTCGCGGCACGTATCCTAATTAATAACTGTTGTAAAATCAGATAGATGATCTTAGGAGCGTGTAAACCAATTCAATGGGTAAGGTTGCTCTCAAGGAAATTAATCAATTGCTTCTTGTATTTGCTTTGATTCCGTGTAATATTTGCGTGAAGAGGCTTTAGCAAATAACTACCAATATATCTAAGAGTTTCCTGTTCGTTTTTCTCATACAAATATTTTCTAATTATTCAGTAGAATAGAACAAATTAAAATATAACAAAATAGTTGTTAAATTGACTCAATTCTAGCCTATTTAATTGTATAAATTATGCATTTTGATTTTAAATCATTTTCTGGGGTTTCTACGTAGGTAACGTAGAAGATATATAAAACACATAGAGACATTGGACTTTATTCTCAATCATACATTTCTATAGTGAGAGAAAGAAAGAGAAGAGAGAGAGAAATTTTGAAGAAACAGAGTGCGTTGAAGTCTTTTGTATGGAACTTTTGTCCAACTTCAAAACTTCAAAATTACAGACTGATGAAAATTTATATTTATCGGAGCTACTGATGCCTATAAAATATACTTAGGTAGGTACCTACACAAATAAAATATAACTGTGATACTTATTTTTCACGGGTGTAAAGTCGTTCTTAGACGACGATATCCTCAGGGTCGCCTTGAGTGGTTGGAGAAGGAAGACGGAGTTGAATCGCTTGCCATAGGGGAGGCCTTGGTCCAGTAGTGGACAAACGTGGGCTAATGATGATGATGACTTATTATTCCTATAAAAGAAGCGGATTCAGTCTTCTCATCTGGGGAGGCTGTAAACTGTAACTCGCTGACTTGTGCAGTTTTGAAAATCTAGTGACTTTTTGATAATTATGTACGTAGGTACTTATTAATTGTAACTTACGCAAAAAAAATGTTACGCAAGCTTACTTCGGAATACTAATAGGATTTTGGGGGGCTTTGGCCTCCTAGTCCCACCCTCATAGTGATTTACTTACTCCCCTGTGCTAGGGCGTAGCTATTTGGTAACAACAAACGTCATAGTTTCTAGGTATATTCATTCAGTAATAATTCAACTCGTAAAATAGTATTATCTAATAACATTGATTCCGAAGTTTACAATCAAACGGTCAATGAGTTATTGTTCAACAATAGCCGTAAACAATAATAGTCAACATTATTGTACAGTCGATTACGAAATGAAGAGCACATCAGTCATCAACGCGCTTGCAGATAGCTTTTGAGATGTTAATATTAAAGTAAAAGGACGTTGCGTAATGGCGTGAAGTAATATAGGATGGCTACAAATTGATGTTACAGTTACAGCGGACGAAGTTTACTTATAAATGGCCGTATTTCGAGACACGATTGGATGCGGCTCTACATTATAATACACAAACAAGGAAGGTTATTTGATAAATAATCGAAGAGGTACGAATATGGACGCTATGTGTCGTTGCAAAGTTGTCAAGTAAGGAAGATCTAGTCTGGATTCTGAATAAAGTAAGCGAAGTTCCAGCATTGCCACTTCTATTGCAGGTATCCATCAATAGGCGACGTTAACCATTTACTTTGATGTCGCCCACGTTCTCGTATGGCATAAAAGTGTTCAGGAATATCTGAGTAGTAGTTTTCGCCAATATATTTTCTACCGTTTTGATGCAAAGCTTCCAAATCATATTTTTCTCAATTGAAGGTAAAAGCAACATCGCTAGTGTACAAAATTGTATATTAAGTATGTTGTCCCTAAGTGTGCGAATACGATCATGAACCTACGTACATGCGAGGTAAGCGTACTAGGGGTGCATCATTCCTTTTAACAGGTAACTGATTTTCTAGGTCCATGTACACAACACACAATGCTTTTATAATAATGCATAGAATACTCCCAGTGGGGTTTGTATTGTACGACAGAGCGTCAATTTATGTGCGTATGGCGTATAATGAAATGAACAAAGGGTTGAAAAATTAAAACGTAAATGTGCGTAAGGTGATAATTTACCTAAGTACCTACTCAGTTATAAAGATGTTATCTTTAGTTATGTCTATGTTTTACTTCCTTATTTTCCCGTCTAGATAGGTGTGTGAAATAATATTTTGTTCCTAAAATGTATTTAAGGTTTTTTTGGCTTTAGGCTTGAAAAAAATCGTGTTTGCCTTTTAAGCAGGTCAAAGAGATAGATACTTATAAATAGATAACTCTAAATTATACCTAAGTATATTATTAAAAAACACACAAGATAACCAGGAGGGTTAGACAAGCGCCAATCACTAATTGTGGCTAAAAAAAAGGTTGTGGAAAAACGATAACGACAGTCATCTCAGTAGGGAAGGTACAAGCGATCGACGCTTATTTATGTATATACCTGCTGTTCTATTAGCGTATAAGTAGGTACCAGCTACCAAGTACACCCTAATTTTATTTAAATACTTATACTATTATTATAATTAGATACGACAAAATGTGTACTTACAATAAGTGGCTCATTCATTTGTCACACTACATTAAACATTAGTAACCACCCGTGGGTAATTTTATGTATTTCTGCAATCCGTAATTTCTTTTGTTTTATTGTTGCTTATAACCTAAAGTAGGTACCACTGACGCGCAACTTTTCGTGTGGAATTTGCTAATGAGATGAGCATAGCTTAGAATTTAGAGAGATGATGTTATCAGCGAGTGTGATGTGTTTAGACACTAGGCTCGCAAGGAAGGTTAACGACATATGCGCGTCCTGAATATTTGCCCACCGCAGCGATTTCAATAGGCACTTTATAGTAAATTAGGGTTGCCAGATGACACTATTTTACGACTTACCCCGTTTTTTTTACCCAAGATTTGGTGGCCCGTTATTTTAAGCAAAACAAAATTCCCATCATCAGATTATCCTGTAGGTAATGATTTTTTATGGAGGTATAAGCTGCAAGAAGATATTATGTTAACAGCAATTTCATTTAATAAAAAATATGATTTAAGAATCAAAGATTTATTGTCTCCCATATAAACTTAAGACAGAAGACTACCAGAAGACCTCGTATTTTAATGCTGGTAAGTGATAACCCTTGAATTAAAATGGAAATAGTAGGTGACCAGTGACCACCCTAAGTAAATTGTGTAATTTCAACACACAAGGGTCACGGATGACGCAGCCTTTACCATAAACACTTAATTTTAATTCTCGCAGTGTAAGATTGGAATAAATTAATAATAAACTCCCATAGATGTTCACAAAGGTTGTTTAACAGCCAGAGGTTATTAATCATCATTGATATTAGCCAATCTTTTATATTTCCAAATCCATAACTTCATAATTATACACTCATAAAGTTTATACCTAATGATAAAGGTTTGTTAAGTATATAAAAAAACATAAAAATAACAATAGTGGGCAAAACATTATACGAGTATTATACTCATCCAAACGAAAAATCTTATGAAATAAATTAGGTAATTTAAATGTCGTCATTATAAAAAAAATTATGTGGCTCTATTATGCAATAGTACTTATAAGGTACATATAACTTATTATGTATAAATTCAAATAAAGATACAATACAAGAAACTACACAATCTAGGTAGGTAGGCACATCATGATAATATGATTATTTTAATTTGAAATTATAAGTAGGTAGGTAGGTGGTGAGCGGTGGCCTACCTGAGTGTAGAGCAATGTTTAAAGTTTGGCCATTTTATGTCAATTGTCGTCCTCACAACAGTTTACAGCCTCAGTACTAAATTGGGTCGAAGAAGTCGTGAGATCTATATCTAATAGATAAGCATCGCAGAGGAGTAGGTAAACATCAAAGTAGTTGATACGGCAACCACCAACATTGCTGTCATACGCTAAACTTGGGAGTGGCTCTGTGCTATTACAAATTCATGCTGTGGTATGGTGAATGGTGTAAGGACTGACTGCTCGGGGTTCAACCCGATCCCTTATTTAGGAAAAATTATTTAATGGTAGTAAATTTTTAATATTGTAGTTTGCAAATAGGTTCAGCTGATCCCACTTATAACGATTAGCGCTTACTTTCCTTTGTCTGTGAAAATACCCACAGAATACTACGAGAATTCTACGTTACAAAGTTTAATAATACTAGTACCTACTTTGCGCTCCAATTTTGCAGAGATTATTTTTAATTAATGATACTTAAGTAGGTAATATATTTCTGCGAGGGCAGCCACTTCGCGAATATGTTCGAGCGCGCTGTTGAAGTGGAGCACCAATTTTACGCATCATGAAAACCGTAGTGTGAATAGAGTTTTTAAATGTTGATAACGTAGAATTAAAAATAAGTACTTAAATCACTTTTTCTTCAAATTTCCTTTTATTTGTCAACGTCTAGTTCCTGTGAAGTAGCTCTCTGACGAGGCTATAGGGGCAGTTAGCCCCTGAGCCGCCATCCTAGCTACGGCAATGTTCCAAACCTTAGGTAAACTGATCATTTTACTAGCTCAGAGAAAGGATAGAGCACTTGCAAGTTACCGTGTGATTACTGCCTCAGATATTGTATTACTGCGTTACTCAAACTCAAATTTGAGAGGTGTGCCTTTCATAATGTAAGAACGCCGGTCGCAATGGACCGAGTGAACCGACAGAAATCACTTCTTAACATTAATTAACCCATTTATGGGAGGAAACAGAATTACAGATTACACGTTGTTTGAATTGCAACTGATTTTATCGCTCATATTTTTAGCTTATTGTGTTGGTAGTTAAAACTTTTCAGTGTAGGTAAGTCTTTAAATACTTAGGTAAGTAATAAGGAGATAGAGCTTCATATGCTTAATCTAACTTTAAGAATAGGTAGGTAAGGTACACACGAGAACACACGAGTATACCAGTAGGTAGATATATCCCGTACTCATAATATGTTTCCTTTGTCTTTTTGATGCTGGTAAAAACACGATACACCTGCACTCCCGTTGGGAGTCGGGGTGCACTGCGCGATAGGGTTATGTGGGACTCCTCGTACCCTCGTACAAAACGTTGGACGGGTATTGGGTATACCTACTAAAACAACCCAGCGGCTCTCCCGCATCGTCTTTGTGGTGGAGGATAAGGAAACTAGCAAAGCTTTATATCATCCATCCAGTCCCACACCAGTATATTTCTATTGGAGTATAAACCCCAATTATTTATTTTTTCTATTGCTACTATGGTGGCTTATATATGAAGCCATCATATCACCACGCGTCATAAAATTAAAATCTGTGAATTTATTATACAAAACGACCGTTACAGAATGTTTTGAAAACCTTCACAGTCCATAGCGTTTAGACTGGTCCAAAACACATTAGTGTACAGTAATTCATCCATTCATTTTAAGAAATTAAACACTGGTATGGACGAAAACAAGTAATTACATATTGCACAGATGTTTTGAACGAAGGTCGATATGCACGATTTACTAAGTGATTGTGAATAGTGGCCGGCGGCCGGACGAGTCATAAAACTAATTTGCTCTATCAATAGTCCTTTGATTTCACAACACTAAACATTCATCTACCTTCCAGTCTAATATGACAGTATGGGCCCTAGGAGTAACGACCTGACTAGCCCTTAGAGCCTTGTGGATTAAATCCTCATCCGAAAGCTTTAGCCTTTCCGCCACCGATTGTTTACCTAGCATTAACTTTACTAGCTCATTAAGCTTCTTTGTAATTGTTTGTATGCAATAAAGTATTAGGTATTCTATTCTATTAACCCTCGGATGAAAAAGCCACATGGATGGGTAACCACTAGGCGACCCCCGCTGCCAACACACACATACAAAGCACTCATTCCCAATCCGGCTTGTTTATTAAAACTAGTTGTGACACTAACGCGTCATTCAGCAAACGACCGCAACAGGGAAAGTCGTGAGCAGAAATTGGCCAATTGTAGCGTTTTATGGTGCAAAACGCGATGAGAAAACATTTAATTTACAAGAGGATCATGTTACGTTCCATATTTAACCATAATTTTGTCGAAATATCAACTAAAAATACAAAAAATAAGCAAAATACTAAAAATTACTATGTGTTGCCACTAAATCATGCAAGACCTAACTTGGGGTAAATTTTACATATGAGTAGTTATATAATATTATAAACGTCTATTTTACGCCCGTTATTGTAATACTAAAAACCAGTATTCATATTATTATACACATTTAAACAAAAACACTCACATTCCTAATTATTACATGTATAAATAACCAGCCTGGATATCTCAAAATCTATATAAATATATCTGATACTATATAAATATATCTGAGAGTAGGTACTAGGTTATTATAGTATAACAAATCAAAACTTAAAGTGAAACCGCGGGTCGGCCAGTCCCAAACACTATCCACCCTATGTTCAAAAAGGAAAACGAGACAACCAATCTAGCGATTTTCACAAAAACGATTTCAAAACAATCATAGCGTAGGTCCCTGATACTAAAAAACGTTCAATAATATGATATTTTTCTCAAAAACTGCCTTTGCAAAATTCTTCAATTTAGTATTAAAAATTAAATACATTACATTTTTCTTACAAGTTTTTCTATTAGGTACATATACCTTCTTGAATTTTTTTCTAATTTTCTTTAGACTTTTTTTTAATTGAATATTTTATTACAAATTAATATTTATTACTCTCAAAAAAAGGTAATTTAAAGTTATATAATGGTCACACTGGAACAAAAATCAAGTTGGGACATGTCGAGACAAATAAAATATCGATATCGACTTTTTAGTAGAAATCTTATCAAAATCTAAATCTTAAAGTTAATAGTGTAGGGACATTGTATGGTATGAAAGGCTCAAAAATGCTTGCACTTTTTTTGTTAAAACGTTACTGTTTGTACTTGATAAGGTCACTTGTACTCGTTGTTTTAATAATTATTATTATAATCCCAAGCTTTACCAATGCCCATAAACTCAATTTCCTATGAAGAAAATGAATTTATCTATAAAAATATCGGATGGTTAACACATGAACAAGTGGTAACTGCGAACTATCAATATAAAATATGATATAAAATATTAGGTAGGTTCGAAACAGGAATTTCATGTAAGTACCTACCTACAGCACTGTAAAATAATACAAGTGAATTAAATAAAAAAATTAAAAAACCCCCGCCTCAAACGTAATAAACAATTCACCATTTTTAATGGCGGCCATCTTGGATTTTAAATTTTATATAGTAGGCTGTATTTTACTTATTAAGCCCTTTCATTTAGTATCCATATTGAGGGAGTTGTGAAAGAAAAAAGTAATCCGCCATTTTGTAGCGGCGGCCATCTTAGACCGATTTCCACCAAACACACACACACAGACAGACAGACACGTCAAACTTATAACACCTCGTCGTTTTTGCGTTGGGGGTTAAAATGGGGAAGTCAATACTAACGTGACATGGCAACATAATTTTCAGGCTAGCCAACGTAAAGGCTAGAGGCAAAATAACTGTGAATGATCTTTAGTGCACATGCAGGCTGTTTCTGTGTGTGTATTATATTCGTGTGCGTGTATTTATGGTAGTGTTGGATAATTTTGACGTAAGCGTTCGTAGCGACATTATTGAAAATTCATTAGTGTGGAAACGTTATATTAGTGTGAGTTGCCTCTCCCCCCGCCAGAGATGCCAGTATTTTTCACATAGAAATTAGTCCGCGTATCTTCTCCGACTTCTCCCTAGGCTAAGAACTCGTTGCGTTTTTTGAGATTTTTTTTTCTTTCGAAATTGATTCTCTTGCTGTTTTTCAATATATACCTAACACTGATAACACTTTTATGTGTAAAAAGCAGCTGAAATGTTGTATTGAAATAGCTTAGACCCTGGAATAACATATAGGCTACATAAGTACTGCGGGTAAAACCGCTGGGCGCAGGTAGTACAACATAAATTTTAATAACAAGATACGCGTTTATTTGGTTCACTAGTTCAGCCAAATATTTTTTTAACTGATTTAACCTAATATAAGATTACGAAAAATACCTAATTATACCTACCTCTTATAACCTTCCGTCATAATATGCAATAATATTTTGACCAAAGTATCGATAGTGAGTATCGATAATTTCAAGCACTACCGTTGTTAACGTAAAATGTGCGTCATCTAGTGCACATGCAAGCGGTTTCTGTGTGTGTATTATGTTCGTGTGCGTGTATTTATGGTAGTGTTGGATAATTTTGACGTAAGCGTTCGTAGCGACATGACTGAAAATTCATTAGTGTGGAATCGTTGTATAAGTGTGCGTTGCCTCTCCCCCCGCCAGAATGCCAGCATTTTTCACATAGAAATAAGTCCCCGTATCTTCTCCCTAGGCTAAGAACTCGTTGTATTAACCGTAAAAAAATCACGTTAATGAGACGGTATTTACCTAGGTACTGGTGAGTACTTGTAGTTAAATACGAGTTAAACAACGGTAACCGCTCACTGTTCATCGTCAGGCCGTCTGTTTTTTTTTTCGCTACCTACTATTTTTTAACCCCCGACGCAAAAACGACGGGGTGTTATAAGTTTGACTTGTCTGTCTGTCTGTGTGTGTCTGTCTGTGGCATCGTAGCTCCTGAACGGATGAACGGATTTTGTTTTAGTTTTTTTTGTTTGAAAGTAGAGTTAGTCGAGAGTGTTCTTAGCCATGTTTGGTGGAAATCGGTCCAAGATGGCCGCCGCTACAAAATGGCGGATTATTTTTTTCTTCTACAACCCCCTCAATATGGATATCAAATGAAAGGTCTTAACGAGTAGAATACAACGCACTATAATAAATTCAAAATCCAAGATGGCCGCCACCACAAAATGGCGTATTACACATTTTGAATACGATGCGTTGGGGTTTTTTTTATTTTTAATTTAATTCACTTGTATGCAATATAAATAGGTATAAAATTAAATAGAAGATAAAAAAAACATAAATAGATATAGGTAATAGGTATACCGTATACCTACTTAATAGATTCGGGCACGTAACACATCTCTTCGTGCTCTAGGTAATGTTCAGGCACTCGTAGCAGGTGACCCTCGAAATACTGGGAGCTAGGGGCCTTAGTCATCTATTAGCATTAACAGGCTTCGTAAGCTCTGTCCTATCTATTCATTAGTGCCTTTAAGTAAGTAAATGGACGCGTCGAGAACGAATGTTTATGTGATATTCTACCCAAGATATCTCTATGTACTTGGCTTTCTTATAAAATAATTATTATGGTAAAAAGGTAGTCAAAATAATAAAACAATCTCAAACATTCTTACTACATTTAATAAAAACTAACAAAAATCAAACTATTTCCTCTTCTTCTTATCCGGTTTAGCTCCGCCCATGTCTTCGAGTTGATTTTTGAGATCTATCAGCTGATTGTCGGGCACGTATCGCACCTCTTCGTGCTCTAGCGAATGTTCGTGCACTCGGAGCGAGCAACCTTCCGGGAGAAGTGCACGGGATACACGGAGCAACGAGCCGAGAGCCCAGGCTGGGACTTCTGTCACCTACAAATAAGATTAGAACTAAGGTTTACCTTTCACCTATTTCAGAAATTACAGGGGTGAAGAGTCTTAAGGTGAACGCACATCTATCCGAGCCGAACTCATCGAATGAATCGGCTCGGATAGATGTGCGTTCACCTTTAATATCTTATGACACTTGATTAAGAAGCGATGGTGTAGCCCCTAGAATCCAGAATTTTACATCCTACCTACTGATTATGGGCAGCGTTATCTCTTACCATCAGGAGGATTTTCCAGATCTATAGTTTATAGGTTGGCAAGTCTAATTGTTCCTAAGTCTATGGTAACAAGCGTTGTCACTGTCAACATCGACCAATCAGAGAGCAGTGTGTTATTTTCCGTATTTTAAAAAAGCGTAAAATTAAAAGCTGTGATTGGTCCATCCGTTTAGTCAATTTATCTCTCGTTTGGAATCCTACGAAAGTTTATAAATTTCCTAAAATTTCATAGGAAATTTATAAACTTACGAATCTTGTTATTTTCCGGTGGCATATACATTTTATGTGGTCCTATTTAAATTTTATCGAAACCGGCCGAGCGTTTTCGAACAATTTAATTAAAAGAAGTGTCTCACCCTATCTTATTGAACCGAGCTCGAAGTCACTTTTAATATTGTTTATAATTTACTTCTTCAATTAAGAAAGATGCAAACTTAGGAAAACGGAACAAGTACGACATTCGCATAATATTGTTAAGTGAAACATGAGCTATAAACCGGGCTGGTAAGAGGTATATATGTATATATACCGAAATTCCAATTAGCACACTTCAATAAAGTTATCTTACTTGTGACTATAAGTAATAATCCAAAGCCTCAAAACGATTACTCTGTCTACGGGATTTATAAATCATGACGCGACGTGAATTGAGTTACGTCTCTTACTATAGTCAATCCTAAATTTTAGTACTTGTAGTCAAAAACGAAACTATATAATCTATGTAAGTATCTAAATATATAAAAGGAAAGAGTTACTGATTGACTGACTGATCTATCAACCTACAGCCCAAACCGCTGAACGGATTGGGTTGAAATTTGAAACACAAATAGTTTTTATGATGTAGACCTCCGCTAAGAAAGGATTTCACCATGAGAAGCTACCTATAGTTGTGCTTCGCCCACATTCATTTAGTAGCTAAAATTTACCTACATAAAGTAACACAATAATTTGCGCCAAATATATCAACTATCTAAAAAGGTTACGCAATGATCCTAAAGTGCGTGATTTATAAGAATGACTGTCAAATACCTGGACATTCCGTTCATAAACATTGAGGTCGTATTCTGCGTCGATCACTGTACTGTTTGGTTTGAAACGTTGCACTTTTAGCTTCTTTGCAGGAGTCGCCCAACTACAAGAAAAAAGTTTGGTTTTATAATAATGTTTTTGTAAAACTAACATTATAAATTACGCGATAAATCTCGATTAATAAAATTAACATGAGTGAAGTTTAAAAGTGTTATACGAAAAAAAGTCACATGAAAACTTAGTAGTGTTGAAGTTTTGCATGGCTATGTATTATGCATGTCTTATCGCCGTCTAAACACACCTATCGATTTTTAGAAAATACATACCGTGTTGTTACAAAATACGGACTTACGATTGTATTAGGATTTAATTTACGTCAATTGTTAGGACGTGATTTGGTCCTGGCACAATCGTAATTCTGCTTAGTGTAATATGGCGGATAGGGTTTCTTTTATACAAACATATTTTTTTTATAGAGAGCGGCACGCAAATAGCCCGCATTATGTAGCGTGGATCCTCGTGAATCTATTCAACATCAACATGGAGGCTAAATGTTAGAAAAGTGCTAGGCGCTAAAGCTCAGTTGTAGGTAAAGAGAGTATAGGAGAGGCGGTGGAGAGTAATATAGCCTTAGGAAGAGTGATAACAATGACGTACAATGGTCTGATTTTCATAAAGACAACGAGACTCCAAATGAGAGTTTCGGCGTATCCGCAGTCCTGGCACTTTGGCGTCCAAAACCCACCATACCAGCTACTCGTACCCACTAAAAACCTGAGGGAACACTGCAGATTTTCTCCGCCGCGCCCATCTCCATCGGGGATTCTCACATATGGTCCTGCACCCCACGGTGGCAAAGCGGTGCAAGGTTATAAGCCATTTTATTGTTCAAGAAATAAAAAAGGGTAAGTATCAGTTAATGGATGGCGAGTTGATTTTTCGTAAAGTATATGAAACTATCTGATATTTAGTTTTACCTGTCCTCTACTTGTATTCCCATAATCTCAGCATATTTATGTATTTGGCTTTGGCAAGCTTCCAGCAAAGTGTAATCGTATCCTTTGAGTTGTAGATTCAGGCAGTCATAGACAGGTTCATCTGGTTGCATACTCTGAAATGTAAAGGAATTGTTTATTTATTATTATTTTCAACCTTGTTGGTCCCTCTGCCGGGCAAAGGTCTTCCTTCTCTCTCTCCATTCATCTTAGTCTAGGACTATGTTTGTCCAGTTATTGCAAAAGGACTCCACTTCATCAGCCATCTCCATTTAGGCCTGCCGTGTTATCTGATTCTTTGTGGCACCCATGAGGTGGTCGATTAGGCCCATTGTTTGTCAAACTTGCTGCAGATGACTTGGTAGCACTCTAGATAACATATTTTTAAAAACATTCTTGGTACCTTCATGGATAAGTGACATATTTAAAGAATCAGTTAAGTCTATCCATTATTAAACACACCATAAAAGCTCAAATCAAAGTCAAGCCTTAGTAGATTTAAAATTTATATTATTCTGTTTAAACTACAAAGTACTTTACAACCCTCACTTAATATTGTGCACAGAATAAGCTTTTTTTTAAATGTATCTATATCTATAAGAATACTTACAATGAGATAGTCGGGTTCATATAAATCACTTTTGTTTCTCTTTTGCTGGTATAGTGTTGTGAATGCACCAATGTGTTTGCTCGATTTGACACAATAATTTAGCTTTATCTGGAATTAAATTAACAGAGTATAAACAAAGACTTGTTTGGAATAGTAAAAAAATACTACAATGTATCAACTGTGTTATAAAATAATTCATAACAAACTTAAATTATAATAAATTTTCATACTTACTATATTCCCCAATTTGGTAGATAACATATTGGAAAGTTTTATTAATATTTTGATTAATGAATTACCAACAGCACGAGCGAACTGTTAATAATATCTTTTAATTCATTTCCAATAAAAAATTAAAAATATTATGCATTCAAGATAGTATTTTTTATAACCTCAAATTAACACTTACAATACAACAGCTGATTCTGACAGACAGTGACACCCAAAGTTGACACCTTTTATTTTCTTTTTTTTACATGATGTAAGTAAACACGTTCTAATATTCTGTAGTCTTCAGTAAAAAAGGATATTAATTATTACACAAGAGTTAAATATTAACGTCGTGTAGTGCGTATAGCTATATAGTTCTTAAATTGTGGATTTTTATGATAAATGGAGATCAATTTTTGACACATTATCCTGCCGGATGTTTAAATATAAATTTGTTTTTTTAATCTGCAATTTTAAAAGACAATTTCCAGTGTTGTTTGTGGTCATGGTCGTCACTGTCATCGACAATCGACTGTCAACCGTCATCCGACATGACAGTCAGTGAAATGGGAAGAAATGTGTAAAAATTAAAATTTATTGTTCTGTGTTGACTTTATTTCTTAGTGGAAGTGAAGTTTAATGATTATTTGTATCCATCGTGCTTACATTGAAACAATTTCTCGAAAGATATGTCTACAGGGAGTACACCATTCCCGAAATGGCAACTGGCCATACTACTCGGCGCACCTTTGGCCATCGGCTTAGGTTACCTCTATCTAAGAAATAGACTAGAAGATCCAGAGAAGAAAAAGGTAGCCGAATTAAAAGCGAAAACTACGATTTCCTTAGACAATGAGGAGAATAACACTAAAGCTAATGAGAGTGCTATCGAGCGAGCCATGAAACTGAAGGGTGCCGGGAACAGAGCTTTTCACGCGGGCGAATATGATAAAGCAATTTCTCTTTACAACGAAGCGATCGAAGCATGCCCACCGGACCGTCCTGTTGATCTCGCCACATTCTATCAAAATAGGTCGGCATGTTACGAAAAGCGTGAGATGTGGGAACAAGTCAAAGAGGATTGCACGTTCGCCTTGAAACTCAACGAGAAGTACGTTAAAGCATTCTTGCGTCGTTCACGTGCTGCTGAAAAAAGTGGGGATCTCGTACTAGCTTTAGAAGACGTTACTTCTGCATGCATTCTTGAAAGATTCCAGGTTCAAAGTTCTTTAGTGAACGCTGACAGGATCTTGAAAGCCCTCGGTAGGCAGCATGCGCGAGAAGCTCTCGCTAAACGACAGCCAGTCATGCCCTCCAAGCATTTCATAAAGACATACTTCTCTGCATTCTCTGAAGATCCCATCAATAAAATCGAAATTGATGATAATGGTGGTTTTTCCAAGGCTAAAAAGGCGTTAGATTCACAGGACTATGAATCAATTGTTCAAGCTTGTACTGAAGAATTAGATGGCAATGGAAAGTACAAAAATGAAGCTCTGTTGATGCGTGCTACATTCTACCTGCTGCTTGGCAGGCATGATGAAGCACAGGCCGACCTCGGGCAGGTGATTGACAGTGATGCCCCTACAAAGGTGAAGGTGAATGCTTTGATCAAGAGAGCATCCCTGTTCACACAGCTGGAAAACACAGAACGTTGCTTGGAAGATTTTGCTAAAGCTGCACAGTTGGACCCCAACAACTCAGACATCTACCATCATCGTGGACAGGTTTACTTGCTGTTGGAGCGTATGGACGAGGCCACCGCTGAGTTTGCCAAGGCTGTTGAACTGAACCCTAACTTCTCAATCGCTTACATTCAGAAATGCTATGCTGACTATAGACATGCACAGATAAACAAAAATGTGGGTGCTCTCAATCAAGTGCGAGCTGATTTTGAGCGTGCTCTGGAGAGGTTCCCTCGTTGTGCCGAGGCTTACATTCTTTTTGCTCAAGTACTATCAGACCAACAGGAGTGGGGCCGTGCCGAGGCCCTGTTCGACTCTGCTCTCTCAGTGGACCCCAACAATGCTACACTCTATGTACATAAAGGCCTCGTACAGCTCCAGAAGAGCACAGACTTTGATAAAGCTGTCAAATTGATCAATAAGGCCATTGATATGGATGACAAATGTGATTTTGCTTATGAAACACTTGGCACCATAGAAGTACAAAGGTGAGTTATTGGATTTACTTTTAATTTTTTTTTTTACAAAGATGAATCTACATACTCACGAATCGTTTAGTGTAAAAATTTATATCTGCTTTAAGTATTTATAATTTATAGGCTAAATACATTTGACCATGATCTTGTCTAGAGTTTAGGTACATTTGATGGAAGACATAAAAGATTGAAAATATTCAAAGGAATAAAACATTAAAAGCAATAATTTTTTTTGTAATACAGGTCTCTTTTCAATAAATAAAAGTGGTAGGTAAATTCCATAATTAAGATGCTAGGCTTAACAAATCCTGGGAATGAAACAAAGTACTCATTATAATTATATAACAATAGGTTAACACATTCCATGACCTTGAATTTTATCAGCATCAAAACTGAGTCACAGTAACAGCAAAATCTTTAGTTTTATTAACAAGTTTAGAAAACTCAATGGCTTGTCACCAATCAAACCCGCAAGGCTATCACTCATATTATCAGTAGGCAGGTAAACAATTTTTAGATAGGACGGTATTATCTATCTCTTAGTCTTTATACTTGTATTTTACACATCATATTCTTTTGTAACATAAATATTGAGCTGATTAGATATAAACTTCTCAGAATTTATAACACAAGATTTAACTACCCCTACCATTATACGAAATTTTATTGATCTTGCATAGTTTGGCTACATAGTTAATGTCAGGCGTTTTTAGATATGAGGGCCAAGGTTTTAATGAAAAACAAATACAAACTTATCTAATTCTAAGCAAATCTTTCCAAATGTCTTGTGCCACAGCTGTCTCGGTCTGTTGTAGGAGATTTCAGTGGGACAGCATAGGCTAGCAATGCTACTGCAATATGCTAAATTAAGGATGAACTTTCATATAATATGTTTTATATATTATATATCTCAAATCTCAAGACAAGGGTTTAGTGACCAATCATTAGCTTATCTGTTTACCCATCAGCAGCCTCTAGACACTGTTGACATCTAATAATATAAGCAACTTTTTACATCTATTTAAATAAATTATTTTTATTAGTCCTTTTCATTATGCTAATGATTTATCAGGTATACTCATTAGGTCTTAGGTAGGTATATAGGTAAAATTTTTAGGCTACATACACATAACTCTGTAGTCATCCTGTTGTGTGGTTGCTGCAATGACATTGTGTATGGATACTGTAATTTAGATTTAATTATTTTGGTTAGCTGGGTTGACTGCACTGTGGTCAACTCCAAAGTGTCTACATATCCTTAAAAATATGTATAATTATAAATAACTAGCTGTGTCCAGCGGTTTTACCCGGTGTACTGTAGCCTATGTGTTATTCCAGGGTCTAAGCTATCTCTAAACCAAATTTCAGCTCAATGGGTCTACTTGTTAAGGTGTGAAAGAGTAACAATCATACATCTAGACATCCATACATTCTTACAAACTTTCACATTTATAATAAATATTAGTAAGAAATAAGACGTTACATCACCAACTGCCCTTTAGCATCTACAGAAGATGATTTAGGCCACGTCCATGTTAAAGTTACGGCACTTACGAGAATAGCTAGTAAGGCAGTTAAAGTACCATTCAGTTTATAAATTAACAATTTTATTTCTATTTTCAGGGGCAACCTCAGAAGGTCACTAGAGTTGTTCGAGAAGGCAATATCACTGGCTAAAACCGAACTAGAGATGACCCATCTGTTCTCCTTGAAGGATGCGGCTGCCGCGCAACTGAAGGTGTCAGAGCGTTGGGGCCTAGACTGGACCGTGAGCTAGACTAGAGATATTTACTTGCCAGTTCACCAACGAGAATAATACCTGGCCGTCCTACGTTTCTTTAAGTACTGATGTGGGTGTCTCACACATGGCACGTCAACAAATATGAACCTTGTTTGAACCATTTAAGCCGCGTCTCCAGCTCTTATTTTGGTCTACACAATCAACAAAAACACAACAACATTTCTCACAAAACGTTAAACTACACATTTTTGGTTGCATCAACAATGTTTTTGCTTTCCATGCCGGATGGAGAGCACGTACAACATAAACACAATACCAATATTCATTAAAATCGCCTAGAATTTTTGTCGCCTAAACATGTTTTTATTGATTGTGTAGACCAAAACACGAGCTGGAGACCCGGCTTTACGTTGTCATTGACATGACTATAATATGTTAGTACTTAATGGTTAACAAAAAAAAAACAAAATTTGCAAAGTAGTCTTTGTGTTCACTTCAAACGATGTTGTAAGGTCTCTTTTGGTAGTTGTACGCTTGTCACACCAGTTGGTATTCTCGTTGTTGTCTCCTAGGACCGCCGCCGACTTTCGTTGCGTAGCTTGCAATATTCGAAGTGAAGCTGTTTTAATGTAACGATTATTTCCTGTTAGTAATGCACATTTCTCATTCGCGTGAGACATTCCTAGAATAATATATTTCGGTTGTAATTAAGTAGGTATTTGATGTGAATTGGTTTGGAATTTTTGCGTTACAAAACTCTAAATTATGTTTGATTTTTAATGTTGCACTTGTAGTCCAAGAGCCGCCTGTGATATGTTTTGATTCAATTGGGTTTTGAAAAAAAAAATGGATACTTTCAGTATTCAATTAAGTCAGAAGGTAAACAAAAATTCAAATATAAAATTGGTTGGCGAGGATGATTTGATATATTTAAAAAAAAACAGTAAGTCCAGTTGAAAAATAAAAAGTTTCTTATAAATAAATGTAAATTTATCTTAAAATTAGAATCAAGTCAGATTATATTAAAAGTTTTCCATCAACTACAGAAACGTAACAAGTCAATAAAAAAAATATAATTATATATTTTTGTAATATTAATTTAATTTCGCCAGATTTTCAAGATAAATAGAGTCATAACTCATTCGGCTCTCGGACTTTATTAAAATCCTTTCACATTACTGAACACATAATATTGATACTTATAGGTATTATATCATACCCACAGTTACTAGTTATGTACTTAATGTGAAATTCCATAGAAAAATACCTTTTCCACATCACAATATTGGCTAAATCTGTTGTAAATAACTTCCCTTTCATGCGAATATTTGTCTATGAGGTAAACAACTTTTTGGCGTTAGTTTACACTATATTTTTAATCTAAATGTAAGTGTAGCTGTTCACTTCATATTGAAGTTATCATCCGAAGTAACAATGTACCTATATTTATTTATTATATTGTTCAAATACTTGTTGTGTGTGCTTTGATGAGCGCAGCGCAGTGTTGCGTAGGACTTCGTACCCGTCGAATAGCTAATGCCAGATACTCACTAGCGAGCCGTAACCGTTGCATATATTCTGTTACCAAAAAAGTGTACTAACGCGTACCGCTTGCAACAGGTTAGCGAACCACGTACATACTATGTTTTTTGGTAACAACAGTACACATACAACGGTTACGAGTACTCGCTAGTGCGTACGCACTAGCAAGTAACCATACTGGTTTAGGTAACACTGCGGCTGTAATAGACAGCATCAGGGTCGTCTTGTTCATCTTCTTGCATAAAAAAATCTTGTTAAAATATCTCTAAATTATAATACGTGAGTACTGAGTACACACAGTATAATTAGTAAAGTTGGATGTGACATTTTAATGTAGATATTGTGTAAAATTCCAAGATTGTAATTTTTTCAATTAATATTTATAATAACGTTAAAATTTTAGATAATTGATGCCATATTATATAATATATATTTTCCAGCGTATATTTTCTTAATGTGACGACGAAGCGATGCGATGTCGCAAATTTACTTGCATTTATTTTAAGTAGCTATAAAAATACTTTTAGCATGAATGAAAATTGCCTTTGGTTACAAGTGTTATTGGTGCATAATTGATATTGTATTCGTCATATCACTATGTGCTTATGATTTCTAGCATACCTTTATGTAGCTTTAGATACGTAACTTCATTGATTTCATGCTTATGTTGGGTCCAAAATTTGTTTGGTGCGGAAGCACTGCAAGCTTCATCGACTTCGGTCTGTAATATCATCGTTGTTTTGAATGCGCCTGCGCTGCGGGTTTGTGCGGCGGTGTGCGTGTGCGTTCAGGGTGCATTCAACACATTACACTAGAATATTATCTACCCTACATTCGCCCTTATTCACACTCTCCTAGTTTCAACTAAACCGTCAAATTTACAAGTAGCGTGTATTGAATGCACCCCAAAATTATCAGTTAGATTGTGAAATTAGAGTTAGATCGCTGAGATGGTTCTACAAGAGTTGTTACCTCACCGATAGTGGATAGTTATCAATTTACGAAAACTACGAAATACATTTATTGAAAATATTTAAATGTGTATGTTATTGCTAATTATTTAAAACCCTAAAATTAGATAAATGATTGTATATGTGTAAGTGTTATACTATTTGTGGTGTATAGCATAAACTTAACATATAATAATCGGAAAAATCGAAAGTGGGTTTATGGGGGTAGACTTCCTTTGCAGGAGGTCGACTAGGTGGGTACCCCAACAGTGCCTGTTATTCTACCGCCTGAGCAGTAGTGTGCAAACATTGCTGTGCTTCGGTAGGAGGGCACCTGTAGCTTGTGAAATTACTGGGCTGAAGAGTCTAACATCTTATGACTCTCAAGTAAGAAGCGTTGGCGCAGTGCACTGCACTGGGTAGCACTGTACTAATTATGGGCAGCGTTATCTCTTACCATCAGGAGAGCGTCTTGCTCGACTTTTTGCTTCGTTGTATAAAAAAAAAAGTGGGATTCGAACTCACATCCAAGATTGACTGCATTAAAATTTCTCACTTCTGATGTCATTACCGACCTATAGGGAGACAATCTACACTTTTCAAAGTTATTAAAGTATAAGTAGTTTAGCAGATTCACAAGTTCAATGTATTTTAGACTTGGCGTGTCAGTGAAAATTCTAGTAGGTCGTGGCTGTGTAATGTGAATCGTTATTTATTAAATAGTTGCATAGATATTTTGATATGATTTTGCTAATAATGTGTTTAGTTTATCTCCTTCATAGAGCTGACTGTTTATTGTGCTACAATGGTACATTTACGCACGAGCAGTTTGGAGAAGATCCTCTATTATTCAGGGGTGTATTCTCTCCCGGTCTTAGGACTATCGCAAGAGTAAAGTGCGCTTTGTCTGTATTGTGTCCTGGTAAGTAGTTATTTTATAAATCAAAAGCTTCGTAAGTTCGTTCGTTATAGTGGGTATAATAAAAGTAGATATAATACTTATGTTATTTAGAAATAATGTTACCTAAATATTTAGTATTCTATATAGGTACTTAATACTTAGGTAACATTATTAACCATTGTAAAATACTAATCATTGCTCTTTACGAAATTAGTATAGGTGGACTAATAAATACTAAATAAAGTCATCCATGGAAAGTTGGATTTTCTGTAAATTGTGTTTTTCCTTAACAAGTAGATACCTCTACGTATTTAGAGCACCTTTTTGGTTCCACTATTCTGCGGTCTATAGAAAAATGTCATTTTGACTTATGACGGCCTTCCCAAATAATTCCAACTTTATCAATTATACACTTTTACATTTGTGTTTTATAGAATTATACGTTATTTATAAGGCTATTTTGTCTTGACACATTTCAAAAACGTACGCAACGTACGTCTACGCAATAAATGATTGGATTTGGTCTTGTTTTTGTGAATCTGAATGTGTTGGAAAATAGTTTGGTGTGTGTTTCTTACGGGGTTGAGTGGTTTACAAGGGTTGACTTGCTATAACTGCTCGACTACGCATCAGGAGAACGGACCTTGTGGAGGAGACTTCGTGTCCAAAACCGACAAATCCTTTCACAATAGCAAACTCTACTTGGTGAATTGTACTGGAGGTAATTATTACTACTGCCTTCAATTCGTGAGCAGTCTGCTTCGACAAACGCTGTTAGCAAAGTGCTCAGTGCTACGATTTGTCCTTTGGAAGTACAACTAGATTTTTATTTGGCTGGAGATATAATCTAGACCTTATTGTAACGTTGTACGGGTATTTTCTGCATAGCGTTGTTAAAGTATATATTAGTAGGTAATATAGAAATTACATTTCATCCGCGTAAGTTACGATCCCGTAGAAAATTCTGGTAAAAGAAGCCTATAATACGTTAGGTATTAGTATTGTGTATGTCCAGGGTTTATGTTATGAAATTTCAGCTCAATCATCAGTTTTTGCATGAGAGCACACTGCACACACATTATCATATTCGTAGATTACGCGCTACGAATTTTTAAGAAGTAGGATTTATTGTGATAGTTGCTTATTGTAGGAAAATGTTTAGGTTTTTGGATAGATAGTCATCATAATTTTAACTGCTTAGGCTAAAGGATATTTTGCTAGGTGTACGTTGTTTTATGTAGGTACGTCCATTGCTATCCTAATATTATAATCACTTTACAGACAATGCGATGTGCTTCGTCCGCGCGTGGAGTTCCCGAGCGCATCACTCGTGGTTGGTGCAGCGAGGGTGTTACCAGCCCATAGCTGACGACCCCCTTCCGCTCTCGCTCAACATTCCTACCCGTGCCATGACTTGTAAACATGAAAAGTAAGTCTTTCTTAGTTATTCTTTATCATCGGCATCGCGTCAACTGGTTTCTGCCACTTCTAAACATAAAAAATGAATGATTGAAAAGTGTTCAGAGCAATAGGCAATTATCAATTTTTGTGTGCGAAACATTTTCAGATTTCTCTTGCAGACCTATTGTACAGCGAAATTGCCCCTTCATTCTCAAGGTGTATTGACGTTGGTTAGGTAGGTAATCTTGAGAAGAAAATTTAAATAACCAATTCCTTTCCAGGTTTGCCGAAGCGGAGTACAGAGTATGTTTATGTACAGCAGATTGGTGCAACTCTGGTACAAGATTAAAGTCCACTAATCAAAGTTTCTTAATGCTTATCACAACTATTGTTTTGATTTTATAATTATTCAAAGTTAAAATGTAGGTGTTTGATTAGAGCAGTGTTTAGAAGTGATTGAAGCCTGAAGTGTTTTCGGGTATACCTTTAGTCTATAGGCTATAGACTAATACCTAGGTACACCATAGACCCTTCGTCATTGATGATTCCTTATCGGCAGCGTCGGATTGCAATAAACGTGACTTTATGGGTTTATAAGCGGCTTTCACTTTATCTAAGGTGGCAGTGTCTATTTCTACGAAAAGGATGGCAAGAAGTGTGTGTGTTAGTGGGTCGCGTCCGCTGCGTCGCGCGGTTTTTTGTAGACACGCTTCAATCTAAACCTACATAACATAATTAGAAAAATAGAAAATTTCTGATGATATAATTTTCCACTCCACTCTGGGTAACCCTAAGTGCACGACCAGTGACGTACGTCTCGACACGGTGGCTTACACAAAATCTAAACACTAATTAAAATTGCACAAGCTTAAGAAAAATAATATAATTTAATTAACTAATAAAAATAAATTATAATAAAAAAATAACTTACAACAACCGTCCGTTCATAATAAACTTATTAACAGTCTTGAAACATGCCACGTTAAGAATTCGTCCTAGAAGTAGGGATTGTTTACAGAAGCACGAGGATTTGCGAGTAGCATTTCATTAAATTAAAGAAATATACAAATCGGTGGGAGGGATTGTTGAGTTCTCATCAAGGAGCATAATATGTGGGAATAGTATTCGAATTAATTTTAAGGTAACTGAGAACGAACATATCTCACCAAATTTTTGGCACTTTGCTGAATAACTTATGAGTAAATTTCACTGTTTTTGTAATTCTATTTAGTATTCATCTGTCCTCGTCGTTTAGATCGTGATCGTCACCATCGTCGTCATCGTCGTCGTCATCATCGTCGTTCTCAAGTTCGTTAATCTCTTCAGTTATCCCTGTGTCAGTCGTCCCAGCCTCCGTCAAGAATCCAGTTAGACTAGTTACATTGTTTTTGCCTTCCAATAAACTAAATACGTATTTTTCAATGCTGTCTACGTCGAATGGCAAAATATCATCGAGATCAACCTGTCTCTTTGTTCGTTTTTCATTTTGATTTTTTTTCATAGAAGAGTTGTAATCATTTTCGTCACTGGCGACTATACCTTTTCGGTATAGTTCTACGGGAACATCACTGCCATCGCTTACATCGTAATGAATGCCTACGTCTGCCTCTTGAATTTCTATAGAACCAAGTCCGTGGTCTAAAAGCGCCTGCAGATTTTGTGCTTTACTGGTACGGCTAGAATCTGATATATTTAATTTCTTTGCGAACTTATCCTTGATTGGATGCAAGTGTTTTACTTCATTAGTTTCATTAGGTTTTGGAATTTCGTTATTTATCGTGTGAACGTCAACGCCTGGTTTCGGTTTGGAACCGTAAGTTTTTACTTTAGAATGGCCCTGTATTATCAAGTATGGGACGGAGGACTCAGTGGTGGGTTTGTTTTTGTCGGTTGAATCGATTGATGCCGTTGTAGGCGCCGGTGTAGTGTAACGCATATGTAAATAGGGATCGTGAGTATGCAAACTCGGTTTGTTGTGCGGCATGGTATTGATAATGTTTGAATTTACATGGTAAGGTTGTTTGTGTGACGGTGTAGTGGTTTCTGTGACCTTAACGGGTGGAGGTGGATGCATAGTTTGCATATTCTCAAGTTTCAAAAGGTCTTCAGGTTTTTCTTCCTTGAAAATTTGCATAATTTCTGTCGCGTGGGCGTAAAGATTGTCTTCTGGTCTCTCGGGACCGTTTACGATCGGCATTGACATCATTGGGCCCAACATGTCAAATAAACCTACTTCAGGCTTGGGCTTTGGAGACGGTTTATTTGGAATGGATTGGAAAACTATTGTCGCAGGTTTGTCAGTGGTAGTTTCTTCGTAATAATCTTGTGTTTCTGTCGTCGTTTCATAAGTAGTGTGTTCAGGCCACGTCACTTGCGGGATGATCGAAGTCACTGGTTCAGGTTCGGTAGTAGATGGTAAAGCGGTCGGCATCATAGTTGGTAATAAAATGGGATTTTGCGGCACGGGCGGCGGTGGTGGAGCTTCCGAAAGCATGGGTCTATAGAAAGAGTATGGATGTTTAGATGTTTCTAAAACATCATTGATAATCAAGTTATGAGTGTCGTTTACAGATTCATATTCATTGAGCGGCGTAGTAGGTCCCCATCCCGCGTAATCGCTGCTTACAACGTTGTTAATATTTGGCGGGAACGTCTGATTATGATCGTGTATCCAATTCTGAATGGTGGAAGATGACTGATAGATTAGATTTGCTTCTTGTAAAGCGTAAGATGATGTTAATTTTTCTGTGGGAGTAGTAAAGTCATTGGTGGCAAGTAGTGGGGCATCGGTAACTTGGAATTGTGTATTAGCTGGTGGTGTTTTTTCCTGGTTGAGAATAAAGAGGGAGGGTTGGTGTCCGGGCGGTGGAGGTGGTGGGGGTACCAGTATAGTCAAGGGGTACGTGTCACTTAATTTGTATGTAAAGTCTTCGTATTTAGGGGGCAGTGGACGGTATTGTTGTCGCCTCGGTGGCAATGGAGGTTGACGTGAAGTGACGCTCGGTTTCCGGGACGAAACTCCTAGCATTAGAACTTCAGATTTTTTCTCCGGGTAATGTTCTCGCTCTAGCCTAGTATCGTCTGCCCAGTAATGTACGCGCTCCAGTACAGGTGGTTCGTAGTCATAGGTAGGATCGTTACGTAACGGGTCTCCGCGTCCTGTGAGAGGCTTCCATTGCTCGAAATCCATGCGAGGTGAGAACAAGGAAGCTAGGGCGCTTGGATGTGAGTTTTCAGTCATATCTGAAATCATCAAACCACTTAGATTACATATACTTTTTTAAAAATTACAGAGATGGGTAAAACAAGGTATAATACTAAGGAAGATCTCTTGTGTATGTTGGCTCTACATCTAATTAAAGTGTTCTGAAGTGTAAAAAATGTAAACTTACAAGTTGCATTGAAGCGCTGAGAGTCTTCTATAGGTGCACGTAAACCGAGTGCGTGACACGACTCTCGTAATGACAGGAACACTAACAGCAACAGACTGCTCTTTATCTGTGAAAGAAAGACAACATAGCTTAGTTTTCATTTCATTTAAAAAAATAATACCCTGCCGGCCACCGGCATAGAAAACTAAACAAAGCCTTAAAAAATTCTATAACTAATTATTTATTATGAGGTTTTTACGAAGGACCTACTCATACTTCACCAAATGCTAAATTTAGTCTACATTCCTTCTTTACATAACACTTCACATTACATAAACAAAACCCTGTATCTAATTTAATTTATGATACCTACTAATTCATAGCCACCAAATTTCGACTAAATATTTACAAATTCCAATTCAAAATTTTATGCCGAGCGAATTCTATTAATTACGTAACCTAACATTTCCATGTAAAATAGCCATAAAATGATTATGGCTACATAAGTGATTATAAGAAGGTGGTCGGATCGATCACTGTGGCATATCCAATTAGGGAGCATAAAAGTTCTCAGCAGATTTTGGGCGGTTCGAAGCTCGGGCAGGGCTCGTTAAAATGCCAGACGGGTCGGCGGGAATAACATGAGAATACTTCATTTTTAAACATCCTCATTATTTATAGTTAGTATGAAATGTGTGGCCTCAATAGCATCAGTGTCTGACCACTGTGTAACGTGTAACTGGTAAAAAATACGCATTTTCGATGTTTTTATAATATTATACCCATGTCGAGACGATGCAAAAATGTTGGAAGGTAAAATTAATATCAACTAAATTTTTGCTTTTTGTTTCTGTTATTTTTACCTATCTACGGTTTAAAATTGATAATTATAATCATTTAGCATCTATATTCGTATTAACATCATAAGTTGGTATTCTATAAAGTCATGTACCTACTTAAACATTGTTTTTTTTTCTACTTGACGTTCTTAATTCCTAAGTCGTTCCTACGAGTAAAGCAATATGTACATTCTACCCATTGCACCGTCGTGTACGGCTTCATAACCAATGCCAATAAAGTAATGCGACGTGTATGTTTCCTTATGTATTTTTACATAATATAAAATGCGATGTGGAAATCAGTCCCATTAAAATATTCGCAGTAAAACAAATACCAGGATACGATAGACTCGCGGCGTCAGTGAAAGCTGTGCGTGCACCGAATCGCTAACTTGACCGCTACTTGACGGGAATCGCAAAGGCGTTTTGCATCTAATTTGCCCTCTTCCAATTGTCCTTTCACTGTTACATACCGACGTAATTACCTCTTCCTGTAAATTACATAGTCCGCATTCAATCGCGTAAGTGAAGATGTCCATAAAAAGTGAAGCCTCTCTCGCAATGTAGGATGTTTTGCTTGCCGGTGCGGTGGTTCTAATCAAAGATACATTAACCACGTAAAAGTACTCGTATTAAATATTTCCTATATTTTACAGATAACATTTCTGTGAAATTGAAATGATTATATTTGCACATTTTCGAATAGTTTAGAAATAGAAATTACCTTTATCGAGTTTAAATTCTTTCTCTGCATTATTTTGTGTTAATTATCATAATTTGTGCTAATTAAATATAAGATTTAATAACTGACTTCTGTATAATATTGGTGAAGTAAAATTTCACGATTTTTGTCATGTAACACACCCATTTTCATTGTGCGGCACGTTTAGTAAACATTTGTCCAGAGTTCAAACGACAACTTTCCATTTCTAGTTTTAAGTATTGTGGTTAACCGTTGGCTCTCTGTGGTCTGCAGAATATGGATTTAAACTGAATGATATCGTATTTAATATTCTCACTGACCACGTGCCTGGTGATAATGGAAACTTGACTGGGAGCTTGAATTTCTTATTGGCCTATTACTATAATACCCATATAACTAGAAGTGGTTTTTTAATGACTTCAATAAAGTAGATGATTGTTTCGATATGAATGTACCTATGTAATATTATTGGAATTGCAAATTATTTACATAGGTATCACAATACATAAAGGTTTTCATCAAACAAATGGTTTATATATTAGTCCAGTTTTATTTATTTATTATTAACCTTGCAAGTTTTATATCAATATCGATACTGTGGTCTAGAGATTGAATACTGTGTTTTTAACTTGATTGTTAGAGGTGTCACAAATTTAAATGCCAAATAAGAAATAAGGCAAAATTTTGCCATACACTGAAATTTTAAACACGCAAACAATATTACAGCTACTACAGCAGTTAAGATCACTTGTATTAACCACAGATCGGCTACAACAATATTATCTAACTATAATTATAATATAACGTATGTGTATTTTAGGATTCGTAGATTTGAGGATAAAACGATGTTTGTTAGTAAACTTAGTAAATATCAAAGGTTGCTGCTGTAGCAGTGTTTAAAAAAATATATTTATACTTATAGCTACAAAAGGTATGTAGGTATGTGATATATGTCATAAAACAGCCTCTGAACCTGTCTCCGGATTCCGTTAGTTGTATGTAACGATGTGCCTTCAATACGTTTTATGGGGACGTAAATGCACATAGACACACATATTGTTGGGTGGGCTACCTTGATTTAAATATTATAAAATCAAATACCAATGCGTAGTGACTATTGAAATTTTAAAGTAGGTAATTTTCTACGTAAATGAGGATATGAATGTATACGACCTTTAAAATTATGTATTTAATAAATGATCGTTTTGATGAAATTTTTGGAGATGTTAAATCTAACAAGTATTAGAGATATTAAACATCAACTGCATGTGATAAGAATGGGAATCTGTAGCCAAATTGCTTGAGCGTCATTGTCGTGTTGCTGTCATTTCGTCAAAAAATTAAATTTATTTAAATAATCGACAACAAGTGGCAAGAAGCTAACGAATCGCTTAGACTTTAATTCAATCATTAGGGACTGCGCAGACGGCACACTTTTTGTACGATCGAGTCTGCGGCGTACAAAAAGTCTGCATGGCGCGCAAAAAGTCTGTTGCGGATTTTTCACAGACTCAACGCACACGACGCACATCTTCGATCATTCTGTCGGCAGAGCTGTAGGGACGTAGACAGGCCCGGATTTAGCCAAAATGCCGCCCTGGGCAGTGAGAAAATGCCGCCCCCCTCCGCCGAAATATTATTTATAAACGCTCATCGGCTAGACATTTTGCCAAGAAATTTGTTGTCGAGTTCTTTCATATTATACGTAATTATGAATATTTATAAAAAAAATATACATCTAACTACGAAAGCTGTGTGTATAGCTTGCTTTGAAAAAGAGAAATTATAATTGAGAAATTTTATAATGCTAACTACAATAAGACCGATGATTGTGAATTGTGACACATAGATTATAATACCGGGTTTTTATGTTTAAGTTTATTTTTCAATGTTTCAATAAAGTGTTTTATCTACCTATCTATCTGTCTACGACAGGTGTGCGTAAGACTCGCTTAGAGTGGTAAGAAAATTATAATATTATGTTGACTAAAAAGACTGCGAGCAGCTTGCTGCGAGCGAGACAATTTTGTATATTTGACTACACAACAGTGGGCGCATACTTCACCCTGAGTGCCAAAATCGCTGTGAGCACCGAGAAAATTTTGTTTTTGTGACTATATAAACAATGGATGCATAGTTTGCTCCGAGTGTTAAAATAAAAAAAAAATATTATTCAAAGCGCGAGAAGCTAGCTGCGAGCACCAAGAAAATTTTGTATATCTGACTGCAAAAAGTGAGAGCGTAGTTCGTTTTGAGTGCCAAAAAAAAAAAAAAAGAAGGCGAGCAACTAGCTGCAAATGCCGAGAAAAGTCTTGCTACGAAAAGTGGACGGATAGCTCGTTTGGAGCAAAAATCTTGAGTTTGTGTGGCCAGTATTCCAGACTTCTTATTATGAAAAAAAAATTGTATATAATAACCAGCGTGATTGAGAATACAAATTTTAATTCAACATCGGATGTTTATGGATTGAATATTTTTTTCTCGTTTCGAAATTTGCCGCCCCCTGAAAATTTGCCGCCCTGGGCACTCGCCCCGAATGCCCCTAGTGTAAATCCAGGGCTGGACGTAGACGCTATGGAAATCGTGCAGAGATCGCGAAGTATTATTTTGTACATGAAGTACAGAAAAAGAAGAAGAAAGAAGCGTTACGTCCACCACTAGCAAATGCAGATTGCAGACTAAAGTGTGTGTCGTCTGCGTTAGCGCGCGTTGAAGCAAACGTTCTATTTTTTTCACACACTTTTTGTACGGAGCGGCGCGACGCGGCGCGATCCGGTCTGCCCGAATTACACGGATTATTTGTGTGCCGGACTTTTTGCGCGTCGTGTGCGTTACTGCATATAATTGCATAGGTTCTATTTTCACAGACTAAAAAGTGCGTCATGGATAGTCTGTCGTCTGCGCAGCCCCTTATAATTACCATCTAGCGGTCAAAACCCCACGAAATTCGTGTGACGTACCTACTTAATGAATGACCCCCTAACTGTTAAAAAACTCCTCAAGTATTACCACGCCTTTTAGTAACCTGTTATATACACGACTCGTCTCAATTAGACGTCTAGCGCGACAGCGTGAACCGGTTTTCAAGCTTTACTTAATTGTCTTACGCACTTCCCAAATTCTCGTAACGTTTGAAAGTGAAAGTGTTGAGGTAATTTTATTGATTAATCTTGACTTTGATACACGAGTGCCGACTGTGTGACGACAATATACACGAATAGACTGTACACCATAGATTAAAAAAAATAGGAAGATGCGTTGAGGTTTCTTACATGAACCGCTTCAATTAGACCCATGTGCCTAATTCATGAGCGGAAAATTGTGCTTGGCACAATTTTACTTCGGCACGAGTCGGCGCGGCAACGGACACTTTCCGATCCAACAGGCCCTTTTTTTTTTTTTTTTTTGACCCAGGAAAAATGCGTTACGCATCATCACCCCACGCCGGGGGGCGCGGGGCGGTATGTGGGACTCCCCCGCCAAAGATGGTAGCGGCGGGGATACCCACTAAAAAACCTGGGGGTGTTCCTGCGGGACGCCATAATGCCGGGGCAACGGGTACGCCGAAGCATTCATCCGCGGCCCCGACGGCGTTGATCCAACAGGCCCTAGTTTGACATAGCAACGAAAGCGCTATAGCGTATCTTCCCATTTTCTTTTAACGAAGATTATGTAACGTTAATGTCCTACATTATCTCGTACTCTCGTAACTAGGCGTACGCCAAGTTTATTCGACACTAGCGACGCCCAGCGGCTTTACCCGCTGAAAAGTAGGTACCTTTTTTTGAAGTGGTGAAGTGGTGAAGAAGAAGACGAGCAAGACGCTCTCCTGATGTTAAGAGATAACGGCTGCCCATAATCAGTACAGTGCTACTTAGGATTTCACAATTATGTGAAATTCTAGGAGCACTGCACCAACGCTTCTTACTCAAGAGTCATAAGATGTTAAGACTCTTTAGCCCAGTAATTTCAGTAGCTACAGTGCCCTCCTACCGGAGCACAGTAATGTTTGCACATCACTGCTCAGGCGGTAGAATAACTGGCACTGTTGGGGTACCCACCTAGACGACCTCCTGCAAAGGAAGTCTACCCCCGGTGAACCTCCAGCCAGCGATAATATTTGCAGCGCAATAATACGAATTGACTTAATTGAATGGACAGTTATCACATCAATTGATCCTTAAATTGGCAGGTTATACCCAAACCTTTAGAAAAGCACAGGGCATTTTCAGCCAATGAAAACTTTAGTGACAAGTTACAAAACATCAATTAGTGCTAAAAGACTGATAGTTTTTAGTCATCCAGTAACCGACAAGCCATCCTCTAGTGAGTGAGACGCGGAGGGTCTGATGGCGGCGCGGAGGCTGCGAGATGTGAGGCCGCTGCGTGGGAACCACTGATCGCAGACTATCGGACGCCACGGGCGGTTTTACGCCCACTACTCACTACTGACCCTGCACTTGGACGTACTTTATTATAAACTCGTTTTTGAATCAGTGCAATGCAAATGTTTTATTTTTTTATCTTAGTGACACACTATCAGAATGCCCGACTGAGGGTGAGCGTTTACCGTCGCCCGTACGCGTCTGCATAGAATGCAGACGTTTCTTTTGTATTATATGGTTAAAATTTGTTCAGCGGTTTAGCTGTGCCTTGTATGATCACTCAATCATACGTCACGTTTTCCAATTATTTATAGAGATAATTTATGAAAAATCGCGCTTTGCCCGCTTATAAGTCGAAAAACTCTTGCGTAGAAGGATTATACGTATATTAATTTCAATGAGATAGAAAAATAGTAATGAATCCTGGGCGTGTGGGTGCACAGTGCAGGGAGCGATATAACACTTTCACACATTTTGTGTCGTTGACCGGTCGACTGCCTGCAGAAGATGTGCCCACGCAACGCAATGTCCATCGCAGACTGAGCTCAGTTGCCCAGCCGTAGATCTTACGATTTACATTAACGTGACATTATTTTTGACACAGATGATCTATTTATATATATAGTATACAACTAAAACTCCTAATACCTCTTCTCACATAAAAACGGCAGAACCGATTGAGCTAATCTCTGAATCACTTTGGAACGCGACTTTTAGTAGCGTGTAGTCTAATTCGACTCAGGTGTGAGTCAGACTTAACACATAATTATTATAATATTTAATATGTGACATATTCAATACTCTAACAATATAAGTCGGGTAATAGATACCGGCAATGTATTACGTACTTAAGTAGTAACTAAGTACCTACCTACTTATTGTCTCCATGTAGGTATATTATAATTTCCCTGGATTACTAGTCGGTGTCCACTTTCATAGGAACGTTATCAGATCCAACAGTTGATAGGTAACGTATGACCATTGACCATATTATTATGTGTCGATTTTGGGGGGACAGCACCACTTTGATACTGCCACCCGAAGAGGAAAAAGATCTCTCGTATTGAGGCAAGGTGTTCCACTTTCAGGCTGTCTGCACCATTTTAAGGTATCAAAAATATACGAGAAGACCATTTTTTGTGGGGATGTTATTGGGGCCGATATAAGTAGCCATTAGACTTTTTTTTAGTTATGTACATCCAAAAATTCCGATGGTGTCCCGCTTTGCTGATATAAATATAAATGGCCACGTTGAGTTGTATGTACTTAAATAGGGCAATAATATCTTCAATAGCCATTTTATTGGCGTAATAGATTTCTAAACAGTTCATTTTAACTAACTGTAAAGGGTACATTAGAACTGGACATTAAATTACTTGTACAGTAAATTAAATTGTTTACGTCAAGTACGCCGGCCCAAGAACCAATAATAACGAACGTTATTACCTTATAGACTATAGCTTTTACCTAGGGCTTAATTATATGCAGATAAATAATTAAGGGGGTTTGTACATTTATGACGTCGGAAAATTCTGATTGTATGCTTATAGAAATATGTACTTGTACTCATGGTAGCTGGTAGACTAGCATTTGACCGCGTCTTCTTCCGATAAAAACTTTTCTATGGCCTTTCCCGGGACCTAATTCTATATAGGTACACTAAATTTCATCTAAATCAATTCAGCAGCTTATGTGTGAAGTGGTAAACAGATATAATAGGTGCTTACGAATTTATAATAATAATATACGAGTATGGCGGCGATCTACTTCCTTTTAGCCATTTAAACTAGGTAAGCTTATGTTCCTAACTTATTCTCGTTAATAAAACCTTTCTTAGAGGATATTACTATAACAATAGCCATCTCTGTGCGAAATTTTAAATCAATCCGTTCAGTTGTTTGAGCTATATACGTTGGTAGATCAGTCAGTCATGCTTACTGAAGAATAATACAGCGAATGATTATAAGAAACGTGGATTTTCCTAATATCGTGTTTAAGTGTTAATTTACTTTTCAGGAAAAAATACAAATGCATATTTCTGTTATAATTAGAGATATGCATAAAATTGCCTAGTTATTATAATAGGTACTATGATAATTAGGTAGGTAGCTTAATACTTATATCTAAATTTTGCGCGCGTTGAATTCTTTTATTCATAGTTTTAGTGATAATAATATTTTTCAGCAATCCTAATATTTAAAATCTTTTTAAAGATAAAGTTTTTAAAAGAATGATGAAATTCATTTTTGCGACTATGTACCTACTTATATTAATTAACTGAAATGTTACCTATGTACCTTATATTGAGTGAACTTAATTTTAATTATGTAACATCATAAAAATTGTATATTATAATTTGACCATAACCTGCCTCACTACCACATTGACTAATGAACTAAGATGCGCACGCGTTGATGTCTTTTTGTTAGAGATTATTGATTTTCGTAGCAGTTCGTAGCTTACGATTCTAAGCAGTTTTAAAGTTTCAAAGGTTATTTAATCATAATTTTTTTTCAAATATAAACTGTATTTTTATATTGTGTACTTTGCAAAAGTCCTAAGTACAAGGAAGATCCATCTAATGTATAGGTCTCACATTGCAAAAAAAACTTTCATAGTGAATTTGGATTGAATATCAAAGTACAATAATACATAAATATTTATATCACAAGGAATTTGAATACGATTCGGTAATATCTATTCCGTATCGAGTAAGACAATAATATGATAGTTTTAACAATACAATATTATGACAATGCAATAATGAGCAATACATCATCGCCAATCGATATAGTAATGTATTATTTTATAGAATAACAGAGAGTAGACACGGTTTTATTTTTTACGTTTTTCCATATTAAAATGTATTGGGTAGGTTACTGGCAGCTGAATGGGCGGATCCAGGATTTGGTTCTGCACAGGTGCAGACGGGCAAAAATATTATAATTTTTACTACGAAAAGTGTGTGTTTAGCTCGCTCTGAGCAGTTAGAAAGTTTAAAAATCCTTAATAATAAGTGCGCGAGCAGTATGCTGCGAGCGCCGAAAAAAAAATACAATCTTTACCATGAAATATGTGCAAAATTCTTAACTCTACAATGCTTCTGGGGGGGGGGCCTTGGCCCCCTGCCCCCCTCCCCCTAAATCCGCCTATGGGCAGCTGTATCTAGCACGTTATTTGTTCAGTTACAGCAAAGTTAGGAAGTTATTCATTCACCCATATTTAATGATTAAATCTGGGAGAATGAATAACTTCATATTATACACATAATTCAAATATAAGTTATGTAGATTCTGTTGTAAAGTATATGACATCGCATTGTCACCTCTGTGATCATCACATAACATAAGACGAAATGGTCATTGGCTAATCCATATTTTAGTGTCTAAATTTAAGAAAAAAAATTAACCTTGCTTAGTCCTTAATTTTTATTATTTATTTTACGAGTAGGTACTGTGACTTAAAAATAATATGGGTTTTATTCCTATATAACATGTATCTACCTAATTTTATCCGCTTATTTTAAAAAGATCGTTCATTTTTCTAAACCGGCTTCAAACGAAACGAGACCCAGAAATAACTTTTCCAAAAAATCTAAGTCACACACAAATGACGGAGATTTATAAAATACTTAACAAATTTATTAAACCCACTGAATTGAGAACCTCCTTTTTTCCTTGTTGGTAAAAATAGTAAAAGTACTAGGGAATAATAAGTAAGAAGGAGTTATCAACTCACCAGTAACATTTTATTGACGAGCATGGTCCGCGGCGGTAGGCAGCCGCGCGCACGCATGTCCACACGCGTAGTCCGGGCCGTGTCTGCGCGGTGTCTGCAGTCTGCGGGCCCGACCTCACGCCCATTCATATGATGCGAAATACGTCACCGTCTTCACCTGACCGCTGATTGTAGGAGCCGTATGACACTCGCGTTATCAGCGTGAGCGCACCACTAAGCTCCCGTGAACTTGAAAAGCCTCGCTTAGCAGCTTGTTAAAAAATGTGCTATATAAGTCAATCATTCATACGAGTACTGCCGTGTCGACTGCGTTTGGCACCACTGAAGTTTTCACCTGTCTGATAGTCTAAAATTGTAGGACCCGTTTAATACTCGCATGGATAACTGCTCCGTTAAACTCCTGTAAACTTGAGATGAACTGCTACTGAAGTTGGAATAAGCAGATCTACTTTTAACACTATTGTGTAATCAATACGTGCTTCTTTAGATAAGCTCTCGTGATCTTCCGTTGTCTCCAATGAAAATGGTAGGTAATGGTGACCAATTGACACCGTGATTTTTTTTATTAATTAAGTAGGGGAGACCGGGTACAAAAGTAACATTTTGTACATTGACCATTGTTTCTAGCTAGGTGTTATACTTATAACATAATAAATATAAATATATGTAAATTTGGTTCATGCTCTTTACATTATCAACTTAATTTAACTTAATATTGAATTTTTTAAATGAAATTTAGGGACTTGAAAAAAAATCGTCTCTTGTTACTTTCGCCCACGTTGGCAGGTCGGTAGTAACACTACGTGGGTCGTAAGTAACAGGACATGGTGGGCCTCTAATTTAATTAATAATAAACATAATAAATAAAAAATATTTATTAGGGACTATATTAATAGCAAAAAGTTAACATTTGTATTACAAATGCACAACACTTACGTTTAACAAAACAAACCAACATTATTAAAGTCTCTTTCTAATTATTTTTATTTTATAATGTATCTAATGAGATCTTTTAATGATCATCATCTCAGCCATAGGACGTCTACTACTGAACATAGGCCTCCCTTTTGGACTTCCATATGTACCGGTTGGAAGGACCTGCATCCAGCGTCTTCCGGCGATCTTTATAAAGTCATCCGTCCACCTTGTGGGTGGACGTCCTACGCTTCGTTTGCTTGTCCGTGGTCTCCACTCGAGAACTTTTCGACCCCATTGGCCATCTGCTCTGCACGCTATGTGGCCTGCCCATTGCCACTTCAGCTTGCTAATCCGCTGGGCTATGACGGTGACTACTACTACTACTTTACTTTTTACTTGTACTTTAGTTGATCTTTTAATAATCCGGGATAATAGGACTATGCAATTTCAGTCTCTTATACACAATTACCCATAATTATCATGACACATAATTTCTCTCGTCATTGACGCATTTAGCATGTGACTTTTTTTATCCATTGCTTATCCATTGCTCATTTAGTCCACTATTGCCAAAACTTTCTAAGCAAACGAGACAGAAGCAATCCTCGTCGTATGACTTATTTTACTTCTCTTCGGCTGTCTACTTTGTTTTTATTTTCGTTTTCCCTTTCCTTCCGTTTTTTCTTGTCCTGTGACCATTGTCAAGTGGTAAAACTTTCTTCTTTATTTTTTATTTCTTTTGCAGCTTTTCGATACCTACACTTCCATGTCAGTAGTCCCTCGTGTGGTGGTTGGTTCTTATGCGTTGTCGCGGCATTTTGTAGAAGTAACGATATTCAAAAATAATTTGAGTTAATAAATGCAAACGGGCACAAAAGTAACATGTTACTTGTGTACCCATATAGCTATGTTACTTTTGTACCCTACCTCATTTTTGTTAAAATATGAAATATAACCTTAAAACGAAACGTGCTAAACAAAAACGGATTAAAATACCCAACGATCAATTTTATCAAGAAACTATATGCAAATATTCATTTTAAAATCATTATTTTAACTATACGTAAACATAAAATACGTAAATGTCAAAAAACTTACTTTGGAGTAGTAAATTCACATATTGTCCTCTCGTACGAATGAACAGCGCGTGGCGTGCACAGCAATTGTTTGCAAGGGAGGAGGGTGTACCCGAGTATCACATGACGGCAGTAACGCGATGTTTTGGTGATTGGATATACCTACAGGGCGTTTGTTACTTTCTACCCGCCGTTACGTTTGTCCCCGGTCTCCCCTAGGTACCTCCTACCTATACTTAGGCGCCTGTCTAATAAAGTTCAGTTAGTGTGATAAATTACTTATACTTCATCAAACCCTTACGAATACCCGCAATACGAATAATCATTACGAATACAGGTACCTAATAGATACGCGCAACACATTTTATTGGTACAAAAATAGTTTGAAGGGTTTTTTCCTTTATTAATTTAGCCATAAGAGTTTGGGTATAATTTACTGTAGGCGGCAGATGGATTAGATCATCATTAGTCGACTTGCACCTGTGCTTTCTAGCCTGTAGTGGTAACGCGTTGAGCATTTTTAAGACGATCCCATGAATATTAAAATGAATGCGCTCATTTGTGATTAACGAAGCCTATAAAAGTCAAATATCAACTTTCGGTATCTCTCGATACGCCATTCGTCAACTTCATCTTTAACATTATTAATTTTGGTGCACTCAAGAAACAGTTAATGATATTATAAAAAAAGAAAGAGTCGTTAATTAAATTTACGGAAGGCGACCCCGATAAGCGAGATTTCCAATAAATCGCTTAATCTGTTTGGGTTTTTGTTTGTAATTTCGCAGACCGCTACTCTGTCAGGCATTGTATGTAAATGCGGTTGTATGGGTGGACATGAGAAGACTCCTTATTAGTCATTATTCTGTGACAGGGAAGGCGAGGTGACCCCGCCCGCGCCCCGGCAGTCGCTGCTTCCCGTCCGACTCGTGCCACCTGCAGCGCAGCGCGAGTGCCTTGACGACCGAGTCTTGGCTGGTGCCCTACTAAAACTGTGTTAACAAATTCCTTCCGATTGTTATGTCGTTTACTTAATTAAAAGCAAATGTAATTACTTACGAAGCGTAGTAACCTTATTTTGATTCTCACTAACAGGGTTGATATTTATGAAGATAGTGTCTACAAAAAATACTGAAAATCTCAGAATCTACAGACTTACAAATTTATTTTGTCCTACTTTTTATTATTTTATGCTTTGTTATAATTTCACTTGAAAATAAGAAACAAAAGACAGGTAGCCCAGTTGTTCATTTCTTAGGGTGGATTTAGATTGCTAGTCACAACTTAGAACTTAATACGTAGAGGTACCTCATTACTAAAAGGCCAGTGACCTCAAGCATAGCATAGGTAGAGATACGATGTGTATGCGTATAGTAAGTATATGTATCTAAGTATAATGTAAAAGCTACATACCTACGAGTATGTAACCCTATGTAGGTAGGCGCTATGTGAAATTTGCAGCTAACACTTCTCAGAATGCGTGCCACGCACCTACTACCTTAGAAAGAAGCATCCATAACAATAAAGTAGGCACAAGTGGTGTCAGTGAAACGCAGATAGTGTTCCGAACGACCGTTTATCGACGGCTAACTACTTGAGACAGCTATAGAGAATGCACTGTATACAGTGGTGTTGTGCAACATCTCCATCTTCTAAATAAGTAATCACTTAATTACATAACAATATTATGCGATAAAATTGCGTACGGAGTAGGTACGGATATGATTTCCATAAATCCTTCGTTACGCATTGTTGACAGTTGCAGTGCCATTTAGCATAATGTTTGTCATAATACTTCCTTATCCTGTTCTATGAGAGCGTAATGCAGGTATATTATACAAAGGCGGATCCAGGTTTGCTAGATCCGAATGTTAAGTAAGTTAAAATAGGCTTAATGATAAGTGCGCGAGCAACTTGCTGCGAGCGCCCAGAAAAAAAATATAATCTTGACCATGAAATAGCGCCAAAATTCGTAACTTTCCACTGATTCTGGCAAAAATATTTAATAATATTGCAATAAAAATATTAATGGGGTTTTTTTTACTCCTATTTTCATAGAAATTCTCCTTTTTTTAAATTAATAAACACACTTTTGAGGAATGGAAGGAGGGAAGGGAGGCCTTTGCCCTGCAGTGGGACGATAATGGCTAAAATAAAATAAATAAAAAACACTTTTCGTAGTAAAAATTTTAACATCTTTGCCCATCTGCACCTTTACCAAGAAATAAGTTCAAAATGAGCTATTTAACTGGGAAATAAATGTAGGAAAAAACCAGTAAATCATATTTCCAATGCCGCATTTCCAAATTTTTAACAGAAAGTGCCCAAAAACTTCGAGAATTTACTCATAGAGTTTTGCATTAATATTTTTGTCAGGAGCTTAAATTTAATCTCAGGTGTTATTTGAATGAAAACAATAAGGCTAGGCTGGTTGATATTAATTGATACACCTAATAATTTGTTCTCTTTATTTCTCCAGATTACCCTTGTTTTTCTCTCCCAAGGTTGCTAAATTAGCCTTTGTTAGACCAATCACATCATTTATTGGCAAAAAGTTATGCATTTTAAAGGACCTATGATATTTTTACCAGCTAGATGAGATAAATAAATCAGTCATTAATTTAGAAAAGAACTAAAAAGCTTTATAGATTCAGTAATTTTTAATGAAATATACCATCAAGGTAAAACATTTATAGGTACTTAAAAATATGTATTTATGTTTTCAACTTATTAGACAAATGTTCCATGAACACGTCCAGAGGGTCATTGTCATTGGAATTGTTATCAGATTTTCTTTTTCCATATTCTTCAACCAGTTTCATATGCTCCTCCAGATTTTCAACCTCATTTGTTTCAGAGTCAAAGTATTTATCCTCTTCATCCCTTGACACTTGCTGCAAGTCATCATACTGTTCATTTTCATCCACTGTAGAATAATCATAGTCATCAGCTCCTTCCAAGAAGCTACTATACATTTCTTGATAAAATTCCTCTCTTAACAACCTTCTTTCTGGGGCACTGATCATTTTCTGCTTCCTCACTTCTGGTTTAAAGCTAGGTTTGGTATCAGGAGTATCAAATTCTCCCCATTGCTTACTTTTTGATTTGGTTACCTTTGGTTCAGAGCAATCTATATCAACAGACTCAAGACCTTCCTCGAGTAACTGCTCATTCTTAGTTTCTGTCATTTGATTCCTATCAACTGTATCCAATATCATGGAAAGTAATGTTAGATTTTCACTGTCTATATTGTCCCTTTCCTTGATTTCATCATCTGTTAGATATTGCCCAACTAGTTGTTCATACAATAGTGGACTTCTCTGCATCATTTGCTTTTCACTAAAATAATCAGATTCATTTTGAAGTTGCTGCAGAGCTTTGTATCTTCGGTTTCTCACTCTCTTACGTCGGCTGGATTCTGAATGATAGCTCTTCAACTGTTGGACGCATTCTCGTAATGAATGATTACTGAACTGTTGAACCAAATTATCAAAATACACTACATGGTTAGGCGCTAAGTATTTGCCAAATTGTCTAAGGAAATCTGTAGGAGACCTGTGGTACAGATCATGAGCCATACGTATTTTTTCACTTGTCCTAATTTCCTCTTCGTTAACGTGAGAGTTTTTGAAAGATATTTTAGCGACTCGCACCAGATAGTCAACTATGTCGTGTATAGGATCAATTTCTGTTTCTTGATCACTCTCGATGATATCAGTGTCCGATAGGTCTGTAGTAGTCTGTGTAGTCATTTTAAAAATATCTTCGCTCATATCTCCTGCAGTTCCTTGCGTGCTGTATACAATAGCAGGTAAATAGGCAGGTTGCCGGCAATAGATCACAGGGTTAGATGCACCAGGAAAGTGGATGAATAATTTTATTGTGGTATTGATGCGAACATTTTTCTAACTTGTAAGTTGCGTGTAGTAAATTACTAATTAATAATTGCAATTATTTAAGAAATGGGGAAATTTTAATAGTGAATATTAGGTAATTTAACAACAATTTATTCAAATAATCATCAATTTGTTAAAATTCAGTTTTCAGACTTTTAGACTTTAGACCACTTTAGACAGTTGTCATTGTCAAAATTTAATAATTTTCCAACGTCAATGTTATAATTTTTAAATGTCAATGTCATAAAGATGAAAATGTCAAAGTCAGTATAAACAATAGTGTCAATTTTTTCAACGTAATGGTTTCAATCCCTATATATGTATTATCTATGGTTTCAATTTAAAAAAAATAAAAAAACAAAAATATTGAAAATATTGTTTCACGTATTGCTGAATATTAACATATTTAAACGTTGTAATCGAACATTAATAATTTTAATAACAAAGTGAATAATTATAGTTGTAATTTGTACCTAATATATGTACATTATTCAAGTGAACATGTTTAGGGTATTTACCTCAAAGTGCCTCAAAAAAAGGAATGTGCGGAAACAGAGAAATGACGTGTAATTAAATGAAGAAATAAAATTTAATAGATTAATTTTAAGAGAATAATGAACATGGATTATTTCAACATAAATTGGAACGAGGTTTGCGGCCCACAGGGTCTGAAACCATGGGACGACGTGACAAAGGATTTTGGTCAATGTTTTCAAGAACTATTTTTACAAATACCTGTGTATTTCTTAATGGCTATCATATCTGGATACTATGTTGGATACCGGAGAGACTGGGTCATCCGGGAAAAGACACAGGAGCACGCAATAGTCGCACGAAGCCTTGTCGTGTTAGCACTTGTTTTTATTCCTGTAATAGAGTTGTATGTTCTCATAACAAAGATTAACTTTGTACTGTTCCCTGTGGACTACTTCAATGCGGGTGCATCGTGTTTGTGTTGGTTGGTGCACTTTGGTTATGTGCTGGCTTTGAAGCACCGTTTGGGGCCGAGTGCTCGAGGCCCATTGACACCTCTAATATTATGGAGTATGGCTTTGTTATTAAATTTGATAGCACTCAGAAGTGACATAATGGCAGGTACTTCATATGGGTTTAATGTGGCTATATTATGCTGCCATACAGTATACTTCTTGACCCTGCTTCCTTCAAGTGAGTCGAGGCCTACATATTACTCTACCTGTCTGGTTGGATCGCAACATTCACATGTATGTATCTACTACATATAGAAATACATTTTGATCTCACTTCTGTTTTTTACAAATAAAATTACTTTTTCAGAATGAATATACACCCTTATTGCCTAATATGGATGAAGGGGTACTAGGGACAGCAATGCAAGGCAATGGATACCTGTCCCAGTTGACATTTTCATGGGTTAATCCATTACTTGACAAAGGTAACTAATAAATTCGCACCTTTCTTAAAACAAGGGCACAATTCTCCAAATGCATAAACTGCACATTGTGCTCTTTTTCTACGGTGGAACAAAGGCTCAATTATTGGTATGCATAAATTGCTGTTGTGCCTTTGTACGAAAGGTGCGAATTACCAAATTCATAAGAATTTCTTAACTGTACAATGTCTACTGTTCATTATTATTTTAGAAGAATCTATGGTTTACTTTAAAGATTCATAAACTTAAAATACACTTAAAATATATTGAACCCTTTTACAAGCAGTATACTTTTTAACAGGCTAGTTTTAATTTTGACTATTTTGGATGGTGCTATTTTGAATTTAAATATCAACACTGACCTATTGGCATCTATTGTGTTCACTCCTGTCTTAACCTTCCACTCTTAATTCAGGTTTTGATAACAAGCTGAATGACCCAGAAGAGCTGTTTGACATCCCGGCGCACTACAGATGTGCATACATTGGAGCGAGGATGGATCACTCCCTCATTGGCAATGTTGATGAGCATCAGCAGTTTGCTGAGGTGCCTCATGAGCCTTTCATAGCTTCAGGTAATTCCGATTTTTAATGTGGGACATAGCAAATACACCTATGCCCAATTATATATTAGGATAGATTTGCACTAGCTATGACCTGTGGTAAAGAAAAAGTTAAGACGGGATGAGAGATCTAATATAGTTAGATTTTTGTATATGAAAACCTTAGATCTGAATTAATACAGGCAGTTTCACTTCCTTTTTAAACAGACAATACCCAGTAACATAATCTGCACTTTCAGGCTACGGTGCAACTGGTGAAACGGCCCCACAATCATCAACCCCCATAACACCAACCTCACGAGTCCTCCTGCGTCCTATAAGGCGGCAGAACGTTACATTACTAAGGGCTCTGCACAAGTGTTTTGGTGTACAGTTCTATAGCATTGGTATATTAAAGCTTGTGTCAGATATGGCCGGGTTTGCTGGCCCGTTGTTGCTGAATAAACTTGTTTCTTTCGTTGAGGATGAGAGTATTGATCAACACTATGGGTAAGAGAATTGTACTTTCAACTGTTTTTATATGAATGAATGATTTAATAGTAGCTGTCGGCTGTAGATGTCTGCAACGCTAGTGTTATTGCAGACGCGTAATTTCGAATCCTTTAGATATAATTTTTTTGTCATATTTTATGATTAGGTTCAGTAAATTACAGCATTATTTGAGGCAAAGTTTTGCGCATTAAACACTTCTCTTTTTTAGATACATGTATGCTGGAGGTCTCCTCACAGCAACTCTAGTATCAGCCATGTTTAACGTCCATTTCAACTGGCTCATGTCGATCATAGGACTGAAGATGCGCGGAGCTCTAGTCGCTACAATTCTAAGGAAAACTCTCAGTGTAACCTCTACAGAACTGACCAAGAGGTTTTCAGTGGGAGAGATAACTAATTTTATGTCTACCGACACGGATAGAATAGTAAATTCGTGTCCCAGCTTTCATGCACTGTGGAGCATACCTTTACAGGTAAATCATAAATTTATGATATTATTGAAAAAAATATGGACTAGTATTTTGTGTGTCAAATTTGTTGCTCTTTCACGCGATAACTATTGAATCGATTGCGCCGAAATTCAGTATGTAGATAGCTGGCAACTTAGAAGAACTAAGAACACGACAAAGGCTACTTATTATCCCGTTTTTTCACGGAATTGGGACGTCCACGGGAGAAAACGCGGAGCGCAGCAAAATTAGAACGCTAATTATTGACTCGTTTTATTAAATTGTCATCAAATTGTCTATAGTTTTTTTTTCTGTCTACAATAGTCTGTACAATTTTTCATATAAACCTCATAATGTATATGAAAAAAATTTGTGCGTGTACTAGTTTACACACGTAAGAAGTGAAACTTCTTTAATTAAATTTAATTTAAATTTATAAATTTTTTAAATTCATGTTCATTGGAGAAAGTGAAAGTACTCTTCGTCTGAACCAACCGTGGTAGGGGCAAGAAACAAAAGACGGCGCGTAACTGAAAAATGTGACGCGTAACCGTGACGCGTAACCGAAAAAATGTGACGGTAAATTTTTTCCAACGCCGATAAAGAAGTTTCACTTCAAAATTGTATGAACAAATAACAACTCAAAAACGAGCAACATGTTTGCAGTTGTATGAGAATAAATAACACTATTATTTCTTTCTAGCTCTTCATAACTCTATTTCTCCTGTACCAACAAGTGGGGGTATCGTTTCTAGCGGGCGTAGCATTCTCAGTATTACTGATACCAATAAACAAAGTGATTGCCAATAAGATCGGCCACCTGAGTACAGAGATGATGCACCACAAAGATGCCCGTGTGAGCTTAATCAGCGAACTGCTCAATGGGATTAGGACTGTTAAAGTGCATGTTTGGGAAGACTACTTCATTGATAAGGTTAATGGTGAGTATGACGTATTTTGGTACTATAGAAAGGTATGGCAAATATAATTAAATCATACATTCATCCATAAAAAATTACGCGTAAGCTTTATTCATGTGTCTTAGTATGCTAAACAAGGACAGGACTAGGAATTGATTTTATGTAAGTTAAATAATAGAATTTAGTAAAGAATTAATTAAAAAAGGCACCTATGACCTTAATATTGAGATATAAGCGAAGCTAATAGAGACTAAATGTATTATTAAGGTAGAATCACACTACTGTGATGTGGTATGGCAGGGGCAGTATGATTCTGTGTGTATAGCGCCTGAATTGCATTTTTTTTGATTTCCCACATTAAGCTAAAAACGTAGTAACTATCTAAAAAAACGCTCGCGTTACCTTTCAAAATCGTATAATATAAAAACACATTGATACAGTATGTTTTGACTAGACAACACACATATTATTTGTGCCACGACACACTACACCACAGCAGCGTGGCTTCTTTAATTGTTTAAACTATAGCTTTAAAACTTTGTACTAAATTATAATTATACTTCCTATAAGTGATAGTAATATTGTTGCAGGACAAAGTTTTCCCCATGACTCATTGATATGGCTATACAACTACATATCATGAGCGGAATTAATAATACCTATTGCATTAAATTGATTTATATGTAGGACGTATGTTTATCTATGCGTGACTTCTACCAAATACGCTGATAAATATTTAGGTATAGTCAGTACATATACCATTGTGTTAGACAATAACAAAGACGATAAAATTATAATCAAATTTAACCACTCTAATCTTATAATTATATGTAATTGTTTTATCTGACTTTGTTATGTTTACAGTGTTAACTATACACAAATATTTTAATGAAGGAGCTTAGAGATGTAAAATATTCATTATTAGTTGCGCCTAGCGGTTTTACCCGCTTTTCTATAGCCTATGTGTTATTCTAGAGTCTAAGCTATCTGTATACCAAATCAATAAGCAATATATAATAATCAGCTCAATAAGTCCACCCGTTTAGGCGTGAAAGAGTAACAAACACACATCCAGACATCCATTCTTACAAACTTTCTTCACGTTTATAATATTAGTAAGATATGCCCTACTTACTATTTATAGTAACTGTGATATCTGAGCCGCAAATCCAGCGACCGATTTTTAGATTTGAGTTAGAGTATATAATTTAAATTAATAATAATAAATATGTAGCGTCTGTGGTCCTATGGTCGTATGTTGTAATACAGAAGCCCATTAGCATAGCCAGCTGCATTTTAGCTGCATTTAAGTTTCCTTGTAAACTACAAGCTGTATAAAGGCTGTATGAGCGAGATATAAATCTTAGTGTATTGTACCGTGTTTCAAAAGGCACGTAAAACTAGTCCTTTTCCATAATATGTTTTTTTTTCCTTTTTTTTCTATCGGCAATCAGTCGCCAGACAATAAGCTGATCTTTTTCCTTATCTATTGTCTTGAAAGGCGAGGAGGCCAGCGCCTTCTCTGCCTCATTACGATACATCTTTTCTTTATATTATAGTATTTTTGGTGTTGGCGAGTGATTTAAGAGTTCAGTCGCAAGAATATTTGGATGAACTGATAACCGATCTGCATATTTTCGTTTTAGCCTCTCAATTTCTTTCAGGGTCTTATGTAACACATGATATCTTTCATTACAGAGACTCGTTCTCGCGAGCTCCACTACCTCCGAGGTCGCAAGTACCTCGACGCGATATGCGTTGTCTTATGGGCTAGCACTCCAGTGCTAGTCGCGGCACTAACATTAGGAACACACGCGTTACGAGGGCAACCTTTAGACGCGCCTACGGTGTTCACGACTATTGCACTGATCAACATGCTTATAGCTCCACTCAATGGCTTCCCTTGGGTGCTGAATGGACTGATGGAAGCGTGGGTTTCCATTAAACGTGTGCAGAAACTTCTTGACGTAAGTTTGAATTTTTTTTTAAAGTAACATCTAAACAATCACAAATACGGTTATTTTAAAATCGAAGGGTACAATTACCAGAGAAATAGGACAAGAAATAGATTTTTTCAAAATGAATGTATTTTTACAGAAAGAAAGTTTTTGGCCGTAATTTTAAGTTGGCAACCATTAACTCAATTTTGTAAATAATATGGATTTTGAAAATAAATAAACAACGCAGCATAATAAAACACACGCAATCTTGTTACTAAAAATGTCCACATATTTCAGCTTCCAGACATGGACGCAGAGTATTACTACGACAAACTAAACACAAACCACGACGAAGACAAAATCATTATATTCAAAAACGCTACCTTCACGTGGGAGAAACCAGCAAAGAAGAAAATTCCTTCTAGAAAACCAAAGAAGAAGAAAGGAAAGAAAAAGTCAAGAGGAAGCATTCAAAGGACCAGTTCCACATCATCATCTGAAGTGAGGATAGGAAATGAACCGTTTTCTTTGAAGGATATATCTCTAGAGATTGGCAAAGAGCAACTGGTCGCTATAACGGGAAATGTGGGCAGTGGGAAAACGTCCTTGCTGCTTGCTATTTTGGGTGAAATGATGAAGAAGAGTGGGGATTTGCAGCTGCCAGAAAATCTCAATAGTAAGCATTTTTTTTAAATATACCTTAATTAGTGTAACGGTGCTAAATAATTCATCTCCTTTCACAGAAGAAATATTCTTATCGTTTTATTATATAATTAACCACTTCGCGACTTCGCCCCCGTTCACGCTTTCTTTTTTTCCCTTCGGGTCCAATATAATAACGCGTTCAGGATGTTGTTGGGGCTCCCACGGTTCTGTAGTGCATCTGGCATGTTTGCTGAAGCACACACAGATGGATTTCATGCCTGCATGCGTAAGAAGGTAGCATCGCTGCTCAACAGAACATGTGTAAGCACCAACAGCATCCTGGTCACAATATGCAGCAAATGGGATGGTCCCCTTTTTAAGCATTGTAGCAGACTCTTGTTAAAATAGCAGACATTGTAGTTTTGTTTTAATTTTATGCATGTTACTAACAATAATTTTTTAGTAGTACTACTAACAGAATATGGGCTTGAGGCCTGAAATAAAACAATTTTTTTTTATTTTGGGTGTTTACAAATTACTACTATTTTTTAAACTTAAATTAAGTATATGTAAGTGTACTTTAAAATGTATTTTTTCCAGGTTTTGGATACGTGTCTCAAAGGCCTTGGTTAGTACGAGGTACAATTCGAGACAATATTTTGTTTGGAAAGCCTTACGATGAAGCAAAGTTTAAAATGGTCGTAGACGCTTGCGCTCTTACTGGTAAGATATTTTAATAACTTTAATACACACTCCGATATCAGAACAGATCGTGACCCTTGTATAGTAACAGAACTCTTTTCTAAAACAAATCATTCACCAAACGACGAACGAAAACTGTCATCCCTGTATATTTTTGTAGCGTTAGCCATAAGTGTTTGGCGCTCAGTTAAAGGAGCTGATCCACTATAATACTGTCCGACATCGTCATCGTTTGCAAAAATATTCTGTTTTGGAACACACAGTTGTATATCAATGTAGTACAACAATGTTCACAACATTGACCAGAAACAAAAATTATGTATTCTTAAATATGACAAATCATTTGTAACATGTTGTATTATTTCAGAGGATCTAAACATTCTCGGTTGGAATGCGTACGTAGGCGAGGGCGGGTGTACGTTGAGCGGCGGACAACGTGCACGTATTTCACTAGCACGCGCTGTCTATCAAGACAAACAAGGTAATAACCATTTTTCATTCGGATATTTATTATCTCTCACTTAGTCAAATGGGCGACAATACTTTGTTGAACGTTTATCTGTGTCCTTATTCTTTATCACGCATCTTAGTCTTAAAGCATCTCTGTTATTTCTATTCGAAAGTTGAAATATTCAAAATGATCGTTTGTTGTCAGTGTACCTGTTAGACGACGTGCTATCGGGCGTAGACAGCGGTGTGGGTGCACATATAATGCAGCACTGCATCCTCGGGCTGCTGCGGCGCACCACGCGCCTGCTCGTCTCTCACGCGCCCACACATCTCGCTAGAGCACATCTCGCTCTACTGCTGGAGGACGGACGACTCACTAGACACGGTAACATTAATACTACCTCGGTATTATTACAACTGTATTCCGGCACGAGGTTCAGTGAAACCAAGAAAGAATTTATCCTGCCTACTAGGTTTAGTCCATCTTCGGCCGCATCATCATTTATGAGCAGGCGAATGTGAGAGACATTAGAAAACAGCAGAGAGTACAGACTAGACTGCCTGATATTCTTTTCAACCAACTGCTTTTTCGACAAGGTCTTACCATCGAGCCGGTATTTTTTTCATAATGCTAGTATTTTAATTCGACCCAGTATTTAAAGCTTCCCATTTAGACTCACTCCAGACAAGTACTTAGTAAAGACACAATAAATTAAAAGTGAACTATATTACAGGTCCGCCAGAACTGGTATTGAATGACATTGAGGAATTCCTACCCAGTGAAGACGAGTCTATAGGCGAGGAGCCACCGAGGCCGATCAAAGAGGAACGCGACAATCAGGATAATGTCAGCAGAAACAGTTTGGAAGATGAGGTACTTAGGTTATTTTTACCTTTTACTCGTGATTGACCAACAATCTCACCTATTTTTTCTTCCTAAAATGAACATACACATTTAATAGAACTAAGGACTTTGAACATTTCAATCTATTAAATTAGTTGTAAAATGATTTTAAATAGAAATAAAATGCTGCTAATATTTATTAAACGATTGTTTGTTTTCGATTGTTAATTAATCTATCAATTAGGGTTCGTATGCCCCAGATTCGATATTTGGATATTTGTTACACTTACACCCTGAAATTACTGGGTATTAGATGCATATATCGGAATGTTTTATAAGAACTTGTGGCTTTTGCGAGCAAAACCCCGTTTAATCACACCTAGTGACTGTAGACCACCTAGTGAGATCGCTGTTAGCGATAAGACCGCCAATTGTAAAACTTTATTTTTATATTGTTTTGGGTTTTAAATTATTTTTTGTGTTTCAATAAAATGTTTTCTACCTACATAATATATTATGACCGCACACGTAATAAAGCTTTTCATTCTATTTCAGGAAACGATGTCTCAAGGCACAGTGGGATGGTGGGTGATAGGCATGTACCTTCGCTCTGTAGGAATATTCCTAACCATCACCATAATTCTCTCCCTAATACTGATGCAACTCTCACAGAACTTCACATTCCTATGGCTCACATACTGGGTTAAAAGCAAGAGCCATAACATGACGCGATTTGACGACATACCCGAAGAAACTTCCATATTAGACCATGGGGTACTCGCTGTTGACGGTTTAGTGCATACAATCATTAATAAGACTAAATCGTTACTCAATGGACAAGAATTAAACAATGGAAACTACTTTGAGCAAGTTCCTGCAACATTGAAAGCTGTACAGTTGACAAATGGAACAAGTGACGACCAATTTTATTTGGAAGTGTATTTTGGACTGGCCGGATTGAATTTGGTCTTCACTATTATTAGAGCGTTTTTGTTCGCGTACGGAGGTGTGAAAGCTGCCACTAAGATACATAGAGTTCTCATGAATGTTGTTGTAAAGGTATGTAACAAAAATAAACTAATGTATTATAGTTTTTAGGGTTTATTTCAAAGAACCCGACCCAAACCTAATTAAACCCAATTTAAATTCAATCTGTTTTGTTTTATACAACGTAGTAAGAAGACGAGCAAGACGCTCTCCTGATGGTAAGAGATAACGCTGCCCATAATTAGTACAGTGCTACCCAGTGCACTGCGCCAACGCTTCTTGAGAGTCATAAGATGATAAGACTCTTCAGCCCAGTAATTTTACTAGCTACAGTGTCCTCCTACTGAAGCACAGCAATGTTTGCACATCACTACTCAGGCGCTAGAATAACTGGCACTGTTGGGGTACCCACCTAGTCGACCTCCTGCAAAGGAAGTCTACCCCCGGTAAAATAAAAATCAATCTGTAAAATATATAAATTACTAGCTGCGGCAGCGGTTTTACCCGCTGTACCGCTGTGCCTATGTGTTATTCCAGATTCTAAGCTATCTGGAAGAGATCGCTCACAGCGATAAGGCCGCCAATTGTGGACCAAAATGTAACGTAGCACTAGTTAGTAATATTAGTAATAAGTAAATGTAATTTTTCTATTGGTCTCAATAAAGTGTATTCTATTCTATTCTATACCAATTTCAGCTCAATTGGTCTACCCGTTTTGGCGTGAAAGAGTAACAAACATACATACATTCTTATATAATATTAGTAAGACATTTTTTCATGATTTGTAATATTTTTTAAGGCTGACGCAAGGGTGATGGGGCCGCATAGCATAATATAAAATGTACAAAAGTGATGCAGGCGGATCTATGCGATGCACAAGCCCTAGTTTGCCTACCTTTATATGAACTGTGTAATAGGCTTTCACAAAATCGATTCAGTTTTTGTAAGATGGAATCTGAGTCTATTATCTGAGTTAACTTTAATGGTCCCATATTGGTAATTTGAAAATCTATCTAATATTTACAGCATATTAAAAATTGAAATCGTTTGTTCTAGGCAAATGTGAAGTTTTTCGACGTGACGCCGGCTGGACGGATAGTGAACAGATTCTCATCAGATACTTACACCGTGGACGATTCATTACCGTTTATAATGAACATACTTCTTGCGCAGTTCTTTTCCTTAGTGGGTAAGTCTTACAATTATAACATTTCTATGTATTTCGGATAGGAGTCTAAATGCCATTGCATTGATATAATATTTAAATCTTATCTCTCTTTTAATCTTCTCTCTCTTTCTCTCTTATGTAAATGTTTGATGTATCGTGAGTGTATGTGACAGTTTTCGTTAAAGGTTTGTCACAAGTCCTAACTAGCGCCTCAGAATGTTGATTTTTGACAAAGCAAAATTGGTGACGCGTATGTGGAATGTCTGGTCATCTACGTATATGCTAAGATCAATGGTATTTGGTTATATAGGTTATACAGTGTACGGGTTGCCATGGTTACTGGTGGGCGTGGTGCCCGTAGCACTCATATACTACAGGCTGCAGCGATTGTACAGAGTGACGTCACAACAACTGAAGCGACTGTCGCCTGTTTACACTCACTATACAGTTCATATTTGGTTATAAAGGTGCGGTGGCAGTGACAGTGTACGGGTTGCCATGGTTACTGGTGGGCGTGGTGCCCGTAGCAGTCATATACTACAGGCTGCAGCGATTGTACAGAGTGACGTCACGACAACTGAAGCGACTGTCGCCTGTTTACACTCACTATACAGTTCATATTTGGTTATATAGGTGCGGTGGCAGTGACAGTGTACGGGTTGCCATGGTTACTGGTGGGCGTGGTGCCCGTAGCAGTCATATACTACAGGCTGCAGCGATTGTACAGAGTGACGTCACGACAACTGAAGCGACTGCAGAGCGTCACGCTTTCGCCTGTCTATACGCACTTCAATGATACGCTTGAAGGTATGTTACACTGTATTATTATCATCTTCCTATCTATATTCTACATTGTGTAGGGTTGGCACAACACGTTTTCCTCCTTCATTCTACTCTATCATCCGTCATATTTATTATTATGAGCCTGTTGGATGCCACAGCAGGCCAAAGGTCTCCCTACCCTCTCTCCATCTGTCATGATGATCTAGGGCTATGGATTTCGATCTCTCGGTAAAAAAATCTTATTTTCTAAAAAGTATCCTATTGGCTGATTCATTAAAATTTCGAAATTAAAATAAACGTTTGAATCATCTTAATGTTCATGAGATCTTGTATGTTCAGGGTTGACAAGTATTCGAGCATTGGGCGCGAGCGGTCGGTGGGAGAACCGTGGCGCGGAGCTAGTGGAGGCGTGGCAACGGGCAGCCCTGTGCGGGGCCGCCGCTTCACAGTGGCTCGCATTACGATTACAGGTATGTTAAGAAAAAATATGTAAATTCACGAAAAAAAAAAGACGACTATGATCTATATGCGTTTTCCCGTACATTTTGGCACTGTATTTTATATGAGCAGTGATAATGCTTACCATCCAGCCATAGATTGAAAAAAAAATAGGAAGATGCCGTATTGACGTTTCTAAAAAGGACCGCTTCAATTAGAAACACTGAAAGTACTTTTAAAATGTGTCAAATAATGCGAGTGAGAACGCGTTACTGTGCTTCGGTAGGAGGGCACTGTAGCTAGTGGAATTACTGGGCTTAACATCTTATGACTCTTGAGTAAGAAGCGTTGGTGCAGTGCACCTAGAATTGCACATAATTGTGAAATCGTCTTGCTCGTCTTCTTACTTTACATAAAAAAGGCGCCCTTAAGAAACGATGCGGTGACTCATTACCATAAAAAAAAACCTGATCATGATGAATAAAACACCTTTCTCTGTTCAGGCGACGGCGGCAGGCGCAGTGTGTGCAGCTGCAGTGTTAGCAGTACTAGAGCGTACGTCACACGCGGCCGACCCCGGCCTCGTCGGGCTCGCTATATCATACGCATTATCTATGACATCCATGCTGAGTAACGTACTGAACGCATTCACCGAGACGGAGCGGGAAATGATCGCTGTCGAGCGGGTTGGGGAATATATACGACAGGTATTCATGCAGAACAGGTTACCCTGCCTTCACTGTCTGAATAAAATCAATAATTAGAATAGAATAGAAAACTCTTAAAGGGCTGCGCAGACGACAGACTATCCATGACCCACTTTTAGTCTGTGAAAATAGAACCTATGCAATTATATTATTTGTGCGCCGGACTTTTTGCGCGTCGTGTGCGTTACTGCATATAATTGCATAGGTTCTATTTTCACAGACTAAAAAGTGCGTCATGGATAGTCTGTCGTCTGCGCAGCCCCTTATTGTTCACACAAATACAACAATATAAACTTAGAACTAAGATTACACAGAAAGAAGTGTTACAATTGGCGTTTTTATAATTCCCATTTCCCAATTTTTTTTTAAATATATGAGGTTGTCTGGCTAATTTAATATACTATGAATAGTATGCAGTTTCAAGTAGCTGAGATTACTACAAGGCCTGCAACATGACCTAATGTTTGCCTCGTACATAACTGATAGGAAACGGCTAGGATTCACAGATTTACGTGCCTTCCGAAACACGTTAGCATTCAGGCAAATTGTGATTTTAAACATGCAGCGGCTGGTGAAACCCCAGAACAATTTGATTTGAATACTTTTTTTATCAAGCTTTTTAACAACTTTCTTAATCAAGCATAAGTTAATTAAGCTTTTAAATATTTTTTATTTTGTTTACAGATTGAATGCGAAAAAGTTGACGGTGAACCTCCACCATACGGTTGGCCATCACAAGGAGTCATAGAGTTTGATGACGTATATCTTAAATACAGGTACCACAATTATTAAAAATTAAAAAGTAATTAATTCTTAACTTAAGATGCAACCGACACGACCTTGTGTGTGCTAGTCTTCAAATTTCGTAATGAATATTTGATTGTGCATAAAAAAATCAAATACTACAGCTGTGCCCAGCTGTTTTACTCGATGAAAAGAAGCCTATATGTTATTCCTGTGTCTAAGCTATACCTACTACCAAAGGGGCTTAAAATTTTTTCTATTGAGCGTGGCATTCGTTCTGGCCTGCCATTTTGTATTTTTTTCAAAATAGCAGCCAGTGACGAAAGCTATAGGTATATAAATCGATAGCTAACATCAATACCAACAAAAAATATTCTGACATCCATCCTCGGAAAGTGTCAGGTTTTGGGGTTATTCAGCGTCAAAGTTGATCACGTGACGTCCATTTGTTATTCAGTAAACATTTGTCATTTTTCCCAGTGGAAGAGAAACCGCCACAATGGCTCTAAGCGGCGTGACATTCTCCAGCTGGCCCGGAGAGAAACTGGCCGTGGTAGGCCGCACCGGCGCCGGCAAGAGTTCCCTCATACAAGCTCTGCTCAGATTGGCTCCGATTACCAGTGGCGTTGTGAGGATAGACGGTGTTGACGTCACTAAACTGCATCTACACGCACTCAGGTATATCCTGTTTGGGTATTTCCCAGTGGTAGAAAGACAGCCACAATGGCTCTAAGCGGCGTGGAGAGAGACTGGCCGTGGTAGGCCGCACCGGCGCTAGCAAGAGCTCCCTCATACAAGCTCTGCTCAGATTGGCTCCGATTACCAGTGGCGTTGTGAGGATAGACGGTGTTGACGTCACTAAACTGCATCTACACGCACTCAGGTATATCCTGTTTGGGTATTTCCCAGTGGTAGAAAGACAGCCACAATGGCTCTAAGCGGCGTGGAGAGAGACTGGCCGTGGTAGGCCGCACCGGCGCTAGCAAGAGCTCCCTCATACAAGCTCTGCTCAGATTGGCTTCGATTACCAGTGGTGTTGTAAGGATAGACGGCGTTGACGTCACTAAACTGCATCTACACGCACTCAGGTACTTTCCCAATAGTAGGGAGACAGTAATAATGGCTCTAAGCAGCGTGACATTCTCCATTTGGCCGGCAAGAGCTCCGTCATACAAGCTCTGCTCAGATTGGCTCCGATTACTAGTGGCGTCGTGAGGATAGACGGTGTTGACGTCACTAAACTACATCTACACGCACTCAGGTATTTTCCAATGGTATAGAGACAGCAACAATGGCACTAAGCAGTGTGACATTCTCGAATTGGCAGGGAAGAGTTCCTTTAGGCGCTGGTAAGAGCTCCCTCATACAAGCTCTGCTCAGATTGGCTCCGCTTACTAGTGGCGTCGTGAGGATAGACAGTGTTGACGTCACTAAACTGCATCTACACGCACTCAGGTATTTCCCAGTGATAGAGAGACAGCAATAATGGCTCTAAGCGGTGTGACATTCTCCAGTTGGCCCCGAGAGAAACTGGCCGTGTAGGCCCCGGCTTTTAAGGGATAAATCCGCCCTTGCCGTAAGAATATTTAGAAACCTAAATATCTAAGCCATATCTTATACTTTTCGAAGGATATATGGAAATATAATTTGAATAAATTTTTGTCAAATCGTAAACTGTACTTTTTCATCTCCAGGTCGCGAATCGGCGTGATACCTCAAGAGCCGTTCATATTCAAGGGCAGTGTCCGAGACAACGTAGACCCTCTACGCCAGTACACAGACTCGGAAGTGTGGCGAGCGTTGGAAGCGTGCGGGGCTCGTAGCGCCGTAGAGGCTGGAGGGCTCTACGCCGTAGCTGTGACGTCACGGGGACTAGCTCAGCTGCTGTGTCTTGCTAGAGTGCTACTGCATAGGCCTAAGGTTGGTATATCATACTACACGGAAGAAATGAAGACAACGTAGATCCTTTACGTCAGTACACAGACTCGTGCGTTGTATGCGTGCTGAGCTCGTAGCGCCGTAGAGGCCGGCGGGTTGAACGCTGTAGCTGCGACGTCACGGGGACTTGCATAGTTGTTATAGAGCAAATATCATAATAATTGGTGTATATATGATAAAATTTACTATAAGGTGTCAAAATTGCGAACAAATTGCGAGCTGTAAGCTTAAATTTCGTGAAAACTACTTCAATCACGCGGTCGTCAGTATACATTGCTTGTTTTGTTCTGGTGATTGATACTAAAACCGAAAGATGCCAAATTCAATCCTACCTTATGAGTATATCTGTGCATACATAGATAGCTCGCTAACCCATTATATATTTTTTATTTTTCTAACCAATACCATTGCATCCACAGATCGTGCTAGTAGACGAAGCAACAGCCAGCCTGGACACAGAATCGGAGCGCCTAGTAGTGAACGCACTTCGTTCGTCACTGGGCGGTAGTACTGTATTATACGTGGCTCATCGTGCGGCCGGCGTATTACAGTGCGCACGCGCACTCGTGCTGGCAGCGGGACGAGCGAGTATTATGTCGCCTGAGGACGCACTCGCTGATGTGTTTGCTGCCTCCAAATAATAAAAAAAAAAGGTAGCACTCCGGGAGTGCCGGCAGAAGTGAAAACTTCAATATTAACGTTGTGTTTAATTATAAGTATAAAAATACTATCATTTATGAGGTAGAATACAATGTTTATTTATTGCGCTATCGTACACAAATATGACAATTTATATGTTGTTATTTATAATATTATATCGTTATTTATATATAACATTAAATTTTATCTCTCAGAAAAATCAACTTCCATCCATAATTTCGACGACTTTTACACCATCGTTATTATCAGAATCATCATCGCAAATTTTTACAACTGATACAATTGGTTTATGATAACTGAAGTAAGAAACAAACAGTTTTGATTCGAACCTATTTAATTGTCTAATAAAAAAAATATAAAATATAAATATAAAATATTAAAAAAAATATCGGGCGCGCGCTTGTCTAAACCCCCTTTGCCGCCTAAACAGAGCAGCACACTCAGGCACGGTAGAAAGAGTGGGAGATACTAGTTCCTCTCCCTTCCCCTCGATCTTACGCTTTTTCGATCAGCATCACGTGACCCTGACGCGAGTTTGAAAGTTTTTACCCATACAAAAAAGTGCTCAGCGCCGCTAAAGAAGTTTTCACCTCAAAAAACTATACTTTTGTCAAAAAAAAGCCCTAAATGTGTATTATGTGTATAATATTGACAAACATTTACGAAAAGTGTGCATTCTATTACATAAATCACTACGTAATAGTCGCTAGTCGCTCGGCGGTAGTACAGTTCTATACGTAGCTCATCGTACGGCCGGAGTATTACAGTGCGCACGCGCACTCGTGCTGGCAGCGGGACGAGCGAGTATTATGTCGCCTGAGGACGCACTCGCTGATGTGTTTGCTGCCTCCAAATAGCAAAAAAAATATCTATAATCCGCCAAGCGAAGTGCAAGAAGCAACTCTTTTTCGTACCACTTTCTCTCGAAGTGCTTCGTCGTTTTTTAATAATTGTCAAAAATAAACGAAAAATGTGCATCTGTAAGCCGCTATAAAATCGTCGGACAACGCGCTCGCTGTGATGTGTTTGCTGCTTCCAAATAAAATGAACTTTGTATTATTTTAATATTGCGAAAAATATGCGTTCTATCTTGTGAGTCGCTATCAAATTGTCTTATGTTTAAAGCAAATTATGACGAAATTCGCACTTTGACGTACTTGCGGCTTTTTAGTGACTACAGTGATCACATGCGGTAAAAGTATGACTGATTGCCAAAGAAATATTCACAGCTTCAAGTAGTGACTATACTATGAAACTACATGTAAACAAACCTACACATAAATGAGACTTGAAATCGTTGTCAAATAAGCTCGGCTTGTACGACATATTCACACGTTCGTCGTGCGGATAAACGAATAATTTTATGAAAATCGCTTTATTTTCGATCTTTGACCGCTAAGAACTGATATTTTGGGAGAGAAGTTGTATAACATTCCGACATTAATTTATGAATTGTAGAATAACTTATGAAATACTAGACGCGAACTTTTTGGTTTATCTATATAATTGAAATTGCTGCGATATAACGCTTATAAGTTTTTGAGTGAGCACGAGATACGTCACTTTAAGTATAAAATGTTCCAACCGTGTACTTAAAAAGACGCTATGGCTATGATCATACAACTTTAGTGCGTTGTATCTTATTCATTTTTATCATGTTTACGAAGTTGAAAAAATATGTGTCCTATATTTTTTTTTCGATTACCCTATTATTATTATCTTTAATTTGCTTACGTGGATGTTGACTCGGTCAGAATAAGGGCCGAAGACACATCAAGACTGAAATGTATTACTAAAGTTATTGTGCAAATGAGATGAGTTATTAAAGAAATAATGGACTTAGCACGAAGTGTCCAGGGTCTTGTCTTGCTATCAATTTGGACTTCATACAGATAAAAAGAAAAATGGGAAAGAAGAAGAAGCTTTCCAGAAGATGACTGATTGATAGCAAAATAAACCCGGCACGCTGTGCTAGGCTCATTTTAACATACAGATTTTGACTTTGTTCTATTATATTTAAATGTTACACATTAAACTACTTTGCCTTTTTGTAAAACTATGTACTCCTTATGCAAGAAGTTGAACGTAACTAGAAAAATTGTAATGGTGGAAAATATGTGTTAATAATTATAGATGCTAGGATAGTTTAGCTACAAAGGGGCGTAAGAACTGCAACTTACTAATATTATAAACGTAAAGGTTTGTAAGAATGTATGTTTGTTACTCTTTCACGCCTTAACGGGTGGACGGATTGAACTGAAATTTCGTATAGAGATAGCTTAGACCCTGGAATAACACATAGGTGGCAGCGGGTAAAACTGCTGGGCGCGGCTAGTTTAATGTTAATAGTTAATATATTATGCCAAACATATCCGCTAGTCTATTATAATGTATTTTTATATGATTATTATTAGCGACCTTTCTTATTTGAAGTTTCGAAGTTCTTTGCCTCTTGTTTGTTACCAACTTGTGAAAAAATTGTATAAGTCATTATTTTCTCATTCAAGGTAAAGATATATTCGTTTATAGTTTTTTTTTGTCTTTGAATTTCAGTGAACTGTTAATTAGGTAGTTCAAAGTAGTTGTCTGCATTCTGCATTAAAGACAAAATATTATTAGTATAAGAAATATAAATGTAAAGGTGTGAATAAATATGTGATATGAGTAGAACGTTGACATCAATTAATTGTGATTGTAAAGTTTCTATATTTTTAATAAATTATGAATTTATATAATTTTTTTTGTAGTATTAACGTTCAAGTCCCTTAAGCCGAAGTCACACAAACGCTGGAAGAGGCGGAAATGCGGTCGCGATCTTTGTTTTGTCCCTGACCGCACCCGCTTCATATACTCAAGGCTCAAGGTGCGTACAAATTCGAACGTTACAAAAATTCCGTCCCGGATCGCATCCGGTTTTCAGCGTCTGTGTGACTTCAACTTTAGGTTTTTATAACTTGTCTGAGATCTAAATAGATTTAAATCTAAATATATAAAAGGAAAGAGTGATTGATTGACTGACTGATTTGTCAACGCACAGTTCAAACCAGTGAACGGATTCACTTGAAATTTGGAACATAGTTAGGTTTTATGATGTAGACCTCAGCTAAGAAAGAATTTTGCCACGCGGGCAAAGTCGCGAGCACTAGCTAGTTGTAAATATATTCGTAGCCTAACAGCAAGGTTTAGTTTCCTCCAAAAAAAAAACTCAGATTAAAAGGATAATATAAAAAAAACTCTTCCAATTATCAAATGAGGTATATTCTTCAGCGAGCAATAATTCACATATTTCTCTCAGTAGGCTCCTTGTATGTGTAATCTATATAATCAAATATATCCTCTTCAGATGTTATAGGCACAGGCTCGCCGGGCACACCTGTGTAAATATATAAAGTTTCTTAGTTTATTGTTGCTTCACAATACAATTATTATTATTATAGATATTATTTATACAAATTGCACCATTTATTATAGCAAATATAATATCTACATGGAAGTAATGAATAGTTTTTATGTGTTTTGGGCGATAGATATAATCAAATCAAATTTTAGTACTAACGCAAATAACATTATAGATCATTAACGTAGGTAATTTAAAGACGAAAATATGCAAACAGATTTTTATAAAATGCACATTTGTTTGGATACCCACACAAGACATATTTTAACAAAAGAAAATTCTAAAGTCGGCTAAGTATATTTTTGTTTATTATTGCTTCATAGGTCCCGTTTTTACGAGGAAATGTTTTCATCTTTAAAGCTGGGTACACATCAAAAGAAGACTAACGAATGATAATTTGGCGTTCGCTCCGCACGCTCGTTACTCGTTGGAAACGTTGCATTGGTTTTCGCTAAGTCGTCCACACAGCGCCAACGATAGCCAACGGACCTCTTCGTTCGTGTTTGGTGTGTACTCAGCTTAATATTAGTAATGGTTTCTAAACCGACTTTTTAAAAGTAGATTTTCAATAATATTCGATATGTAGGTATTGCTTTTTTTATATGTCTTGCTTTTTTTCTTTCTTTTAAAGTTCACTTACCAGTGACTCCAATCGGTCTAAGCGCATACTCATTCAATGTAAAGCCTTTTTCGAGTGCGTGAGCGCGCATCGTCTTATTGAATACGTCACTACCGGTAAAGTACAGCACAGCACAATAATACTGCTCAGATGGTATTAGCCTGATGTCCAGACGACGAGCTGGAAGATCCTTTGATAGATTACAGACGCCCTGGAACCAAAAAAATAAATTTATTTGCTAGAGCTGTGCTCAGTGGCTTAACCCGCTGAAAAGTAGACTATGTTATTCCAGGCTCTAAGCTATAATAGCTTATAATATAACAAACTTCAGCTCAATCGGTTCAGCCGTTTGGGTGTAAATAGGCACCCACACACATCCATGCATTCGGATTTATAATAATATTATGCTTGTCCATGGTCGACCTTTTATCTTTTTCGCACATGTACAAATAGCTATAATATATTATAGATAGCCAAATTGTGGAGAAACGATTTTTTTAAATCTCTGAAAACATCTTTTTACGTGGGTAGTCTCATTTTTTCGATCGTATTTAACAATAATTACCATGAATTTCGTATCCCCGATAGAAATAACATCGGTTACAAGTCCGGACAAGGCATCAACCAAACTTCTCAATTTGTCCTTGTGTTCTCCTTTTTTATCAGTCGATTTCAATGATGGATGTGTCACCAGTGCGTCAATATCGCCACTTTCCGTTTTCCCTCGTCTGAAAAACATTTACGTTAATCAGTATCTACAAAAAAGTGTTCATAAAATTATAATGATAATGACAGTGAACTGGGAACTCGCTGGATAATGATCTATGTAAAAATTAAAGCGTGACTGATTGACTGACAGGTCTATCAATATTATCAAGGTACACCGCTTCGCTCCGCACGCTCGTTGGTTGTGTGATGTGTGGCCAACACAACCAAATTCGCTAAATCGTAAAAACAGCGCCAACGATAGCCAAAGGACCCCTTCGTTGCCCTTCATTTGTTTAGTGTGTACCCGCCTTAATAAGATTCTTCTTAAGTTTATAAAATTGGGAACATACGTACCTGTAACTACCGCAAATTGTAATTGTAAACTGTGGATCCAAACCATTGATCAAGATATTCAACTTTTTCTCTATTTCTTGAATCTCCGATCTTGGAATTTTCTTTTCGAAATCTTCAAAATACCTGAGGTGATAGAGTATCAATAAAATAAATTATTCTTCATAGTTTATTTATGTATAATAGAAAATATACAAAAATATTTTCATAATTTAGTATCAATGAAATACGAAATCTATGGGCTCAACTCTCAACCCTGGTCCCTGGTGCTCGACTCGAAGGACCAAAATCTCGGTGTGGGGAAGGACTCAAGGACCACGTAAAATTGTTCAACCTACCCACATAATAAATACATCAAATTTATATATATTTTTCTACTTTTCTATAACTTTTTTTTTTTTTTAAAGTGGCAAATGCCTTTATTGAGAAAAACAAACTAACAATACTACAGCAGTAAAGAACACTTTTATTAACCACAGATCGGCCACAAGCCGATCTACAGAAAATCCAAGTGCTCCAAACCACTGTCAGTTGGCAGAGTGCCCAGAATGCTGGCAGCATTGCCACGTTGAATGGCAATACTTATACGTTGGGCCAAATATACCCCAGCATTTTGGTCACACGTCGCCTCGACCAAGCGCTCAGATAAATTTTGGAAAATGCGGTGAGCTCCCGGACCCCAAGGACCCAAAGTCTCTACCCCAAACGGCTCAAAAATGTAACCGCTATCGAGGTTAGCATATTTACGCCGCTTGAGCCGCTCAGCAGAAACTGCCGCCGCACCAGCCGCAATTTGAGTCTCTGGAAGATGTGAGGGCGCCAGTGTATCAACGCAAGTCGCGTCCCACACTAACGGCCGACCTAACTTCCAGGGAATCAAAGTCATACCGTCAGGTCTTTTACCATCGTCACGCATCAGACCATTCGGTTCGAGAATGGCTGCTACATTGGCGCTGGTAAAAGCCCGGCGAATGATGTCGTTGAGACTGGAGTGGCGGGAGATTCGGCCAGCGCTCCGAGAACATGAGAGACCATGGTGACCGAGTTCGTCGACTGCATTACCACACTGACAGCGGTGACCTACATAACATGCTGCACCCAGGCGCAAACAAACAGCTACACGAAAAGCAGATGAATCTAAAAGATTACCAGTATTAATGGAAGGGATGGCTTGCAACCAAAAACCAGATTCCCTAACAGAGACTGCTAGAAGTCGGGCACGGTCTGACGAGTTGGGACACGTTTGTATTAGACTATTCCGTGCCAACTCGCAGAGAGGCCCATCCCACAGTCTCTGTGAAGATGGTACTTTAGGTAAATCGGTATTGGGGCAAGCTGCAACCCAAGCATCTTTTGCCTCAGCTGAATTAGCTATAGCCAAAGATGATAATGCGGGGTCTCGCGAGGGAGCGAGTATTTTTTGAATGAGATTGTCCGAACTATGCATTGAGGACAAAAAAGCCGGGAGAGCGACACTAGAAATTTTACGGACCCCCAGGCCCCCAAACCTGATAGGTAAGGAGGCTTGAGACCAAGCCTTCTGTAACTTACTTTAATCCAATTTGTTGATGGTGATTTAACTTAGAAATATTTTTTTTCAAATCTTCAATAGTTTTAATTCCATTTCTAACAAAATCTGCTGCTTTTACAGGGCCTATGCCAGATACTCTAGTGAGGAGACTAATAGCTTGTGCATCTTCATCTTGGTGAATGTTTTCAAGCTTTCTTAGTTTACCCGTTTGAAGAAATTCATCAATTTTCTTTGAAATTTTATCCCCAATGCCGATTAATTTTTTCGCCTCATCTCCAGACTCGATCCTCTTGTGATGTGCCGCCAATACACTAGCTGCTTTGCGGTAAGCGTTATATTTGTGTATGTTCCGGCTGACATTTTTCTCATATTCAGCTAATTCCATGAGAAATTCGCAGAAATCTGCATTTAGATTGCTTTCGTTTGCTGGATTTTTACGTTTACTCATGTTGTCTCCTGAATCATAAAACATTGCAGATATACTGTATAATGTCGGGGATTATATCCATACAGTCATAGGCGGATTTAGGGGGGGGGGGGGCAGGGGGCCAAGCCCCCCAGAAGCATTGTAGAGTTACGAATTTTGCACATATTTCATAGTCAAGACTATAATTTTTTTCTCGGCGCTCGCAGCAAGCTGCTCGCACACTTATTATTAAGGATATTTGAACTTTCTAACTGTTCAGAACACACTTTTTTCTTAGTAAAAATGATAATATTCTTGCCTTTCTGCACTTTGGCCCCCCCAGAACCAAATCCTGGATCCGCCTATGTCCATACTTACTTCACTTACTACTAAAATTATAAAATGCGAATGTGTATCTGTCTGTTAACCCTTCACGCTTAAACCGCTGAACAGATTTAAATAAAATTTGATGTAGAGTTAGAGATAGTTCGACTTTTTTGGTAACACTGAAAGACGTTACTAGTTATAATAAATATGCACATAATATGTAAAGTAAGATAGCACATATAATTCCTTACTTTGCATTATTATGCAAAGGAAGCAATTATTTATACGTACTTAGTGCTTTTGTGTTTCGAATCATAACAATGATGATAATGATTTTATTAATCGATTAGAGTCGAGTATGGCGACATCCCTAGCGCAAATGTCAAAATGACCTACTTTCATTTGACATTTCCAAATGCTGTCAAATGTCAAAATTGTTCAGCTGCAGTTTCGGATTATTTTTGTGTTTTGTAATTTATTTTGGGATTTTTCCAATGAAATATTAAATTTTTGAGTGTTAAAAAATAATTGTGCAAGTGCTATAAATTACATTTACTTGAATTGTGTTGTCTTGCAATGATCCCGCGACGCAATAGGCCGTGATGGATAACGTAACGGAGAAACTACAGCAATGTTTTGGACATCGAAAGTTCAAAAGTGAACTTCAAGAGCGAGCAGTGAGGGCTATTACACGAGGTAATTATTAAAATTACTTAAATTTGCTTAACTTGCAGCTGCAACGTAATCTACGATTCAATAAGCTTACCTTTCACAAAATTTGTGTCGCACGAACAATAATTTTGTTCCTTCAATAAAACAATAATGGTTGGTGAAAGCTTTATCGTACAATTATTATGGATGTGCTATCTCTTAATAACTGTGGATTATTGTGATATTTTAGTAGCGAAATAAAACGGCCGGCCTATGCGTGGGAAAATCTCGCGTCATTTTGACGTTTCTAGTGTTGGGGTCAAATAAATAAAAAAGCGCGTGATTTGAAAAAAATAAAAAGAGAAACTCCTTGTGATAATAACCTCATTATTACATGGAGTTACCTATATTATTTTACCATAATATATATTTTACCATAAATTCTCTTCCAACCAGGTTGTCTGTAAGAGATTGCTTTATGCGATAAGACCGTCGATTGTTTACCTCTAGTTTTATGTTAGTCATATTATGTTCATAACTGTTTCTTGGATTTTGGTATGCAATAAAGTATCATTCTATTCTATTCTATATTATGTCCTAAAATATGTCCTAATGTTCTGCCTAAAGTTCAATTCTTAATAAATATACTAATAAAATGCTGTGCCACTTAGCACCATTTAGCTGCAGGAACTGTCCAACTTGAAGCATTTTCATAGGATCAGAGAACTCTAACTACTCACATGTCTGCGCTTGACAGCTGCAAAAGCGTTGAACATCCGTGTCCGTGATCCAATTCAAATCGTGTTGAGTGCTCACTACTGATACCTACTAAACGTCTATTTTCTAGCAAAATATTGAACCATTTTCTATAAATAAATTGCATTATATAGTTAAAACTATAAAAAAATAAAATATGTGAAAATTTTGATTAAAATTTTTTTGTTTTTACCTGCACATTATTAAACTAGATTATAAAAGCTTTGTTTTGATATAAAAATATAATGACTTGGAAAGTACAGTGTAGCACAATAAATCAAAACAAACCACCCATTCGTGTATAACGCTGAAGTCGCCTAGAACAAAATCCTGAGAATGGAAATATTAAATCAATGAATTCAAACTATTTTAGTTTATATTTTTTAATGTTTGGTATACATAACTAATAATGTTGAACTGTTTTTCTAAATTTAAGTTGTATTTTAATAAAATAATAGTTGATTGAAATTAATCATGGAAAAATATTACGGAAACGCGGCAAACGCGACAAAAATTTTACATGTTGACTTTAAGACATGTAAAATTGTCCTGATTTAGTTTTTTTCCTTAATATCTGTACCAATTTCGAAAGATAGTATCATAAGGAGCATAATATAATTTTAATAAAATAAGGTGAATTATAAACATTTTAAATGCAGATTTCTCTGGCACGCATGAAAACTTCGAAACTATAATTTCAAAAAATAAATTTTAAATGTTGCCAAGAGCTTAGCTTCAGATTTAATTACCACAGATTTAAAATATTTATTACAAAGCCATTTACAACCATATTTACGCAACTTTTCAGCGTTTTCATAGATAAAAACATGTTTTTAAAGTAGTTAGTCTCTAAGGCCGCTTTAGCAGCTGCAACATTTAACTCAACTTTTTTTCGGACCGCTATTGCGGTCGGGACGTTTGAGTGGCTAAAACATAAAAGCTCTTATAATTGGTACCAGAGTAAGTAGGTTTTATGTTAATTTCACAGGTGTCCATGATGTGTTCATATCAATGCCAACGGGGTCAGGGAAGTCCCTTTGCTTCCAACTGCCGGCAATGCTGCAAGACAATAAACTGGCTATTGTATTCTCACCACTACTGGCACTCATTAAAGATCAAATTGATCACTTGACAAAGTTGAAAATTACGGCTGAATCTATAAACTCTAAAATGTCACAGAGAGACAGAGAGAGGGTAATAAATGACCTGCAAAGTATCAAGCCTAACACAAGGTTCTTGTATGTAACTCCTGAGCAAGCGGCCACTACTACTTTTAAGTTTCTAATGGAGCATCTAGTCAAGTTTAAAAAGGTCTCTTATGTGGTGGTGGATGAAGCTCACTGTGTGAGTGAGTGGGGACATGACTTCCGACCGGATTATCTTAAACTCGGAGACCTGAGAGAGAAGCATAAGGAAGTTCCATGGGTAGCTCTAACAGCCACAGCTAGCATAGATGTTGTGAAGGATATTCTTGCAAATCTTAAATTGTTAACACCAGTGGCTCAGTTCAAAACTCCAAGTTTCAGGAGGAACTTGTTCTATGATGTTATTTATCAGAATTGTATTGAGGATGAGATTGGACATTTACTGGAGTTTCTGAAGAAAAGTTTGGCGGAGGATGAAAATGTTAAACCTGTAAGTACTTTATTAATAAATAGCTGTGCCCAGCAGTTTTACCTGCAAAAAAGAAGCCTACCACCGTCACTCTTTTTTATGTATTTCCTTTCCCTGCTTGGTTGTCTGGAAGAGATCACTATTAGCGATAAGACCGCCAATTGTAAGACTTCTTTCTTTGTAATCTTAGTTCTAAGCTATATTATTGTATTTGTGTGTGCAATAAAGAGTTTTCTATTCTATGTTATAATCCAAAGTCTGAGTCCTAAGTTACACCTATAAACCCAATTTCAGCTCAATTTAGAAAAAAAACAGCTTTTTAGGTGTGGAAGAGGTATCAAACACACACATCCATACTTTAGCATTTATTTATTAATTAAGTATAATGTTTTTTAAATGTTAATTTGTTACATTCTTAAACCACACAATACTAGTAAATACCCACATGTTAGAAAATCTAAATGCATTTAAATTTTTACAGAAAGATAAGAACTCAGTAATAGTTTATTGCCGAACACGGGAACAGACTGAAGACCTCGCACACATGCTCAGTAAACGAGGCTTGAAGTCATTTGCATATCATGGTGGTAAGTAAAAATGTACCTATTTATTTAAAACCAGCTACACTTAACAGTTTTACTGACTGTAAAGAAGCCAATATTTCAGGTTTTCAGTTATCTACACACCGAGTTTCATCACAATCAGTTCAGTGGTAATAGACTGCTACCCGTTTGGAAAGTACTTTTATGAGAAAAACAAGCAAGAAACTTATAAAGATTTTTTATATTTAACCCCCGACGCAAAAACGACGGGGTTTTATAAGTTTGACGAGTCTGTCTGTCTGTTTGTGTGTCTCTGTGTGTGTGTGTCTGTCTGTAGCATCGTAGCTCCCGAACGGATGAACGGATTTTGATTTAGTTTTTTTTTTGTTTGAAAGTAGAGTTAGTCGAGAGTTTTCTTAGCCATGTTTCGTGGAAATTGGTCAAAGATGGCCGCCGCTACAAAATGGCGGATTACGCCACCCCATCATGGTGAATTATATTTTATTTTAATTCACTTGTTTAAAATATTATTTTAAAATATGTGGTAAAATTGTTGTTCAAATTGGTAACTATTATTGTTTGACTGGCATCAGTTGCGGCAATTTTACTTGTGCAGAAGTTTCCAGGCATCTTTGTCTTCTATATAACTTTATAATATTTCGAACATTTATTTATATTCAGCACAAATCGCAACACGCCAATCTACAGAAAATCCAAGTGCTCCAAACCACTGCAATATTTCCAGTCGTTTTTAAAATTTCCGTTTTTATCTAGGTCTGAAGACAGCAGACAGGATATCAGTGCAAGAGCAGTGGCAACGTGGCGATTGTCCTTGCGTTTGCGCAACAGTTTCCTTCGGTATGGGCGTGGATAAGGCGAGCGTGCGAGCTGTCGCACATTGGGGCCTTGCGCAAAACGTCGCTGCGTACTATCAGGTACACGTGCACTTAATAACTTGTACTATTTCATATTCTGTGACATTACTGGGTATATTTTGTAGTTGTAGGCTTCTATTGCAAAGGCTACCTGGGGAAGTACCATAACTTAGCCAGGTAATGTTATTATCCTACTACAAAGATCGCAATTTATTATATTTATTCTACCGCCTGAGCAGTGATGTGCAAACATTACTGTGCTTCGGTAGGAGGGCACTGTAGCTAGTGAAATTACTGGGCTAAAGAGTCTTAACATCTTATGACTCTTGGGTAAGAAGCGTTGGTGCAGTGCTCCTAGAATTTCACATCTGTGTGAGATCATAAGTAGCACTGTACTGATTAAGGGCAGCATTATCTCGTAACATCAGGAGTGTCTTGCTCGTCTTCTACTTTATCACATTAAAAAAAATTTACTCCAGACAAAATCATATAAAAGCAGCCATAGAATTTTAAGGGTTTTATAAGTGCCAGAATAATTGATTTTTTTATATAATTGTTAGGTAAATAAAGTAATATTTTCAGGAGTCTGGTAGAGCGGGAAGAGATGGCAAGTCAGCATTCTGCAGGATCTACTACTGCCGAAGTGAGAGGAACGCCGTAGATTTCTTACTCAAGAAGGAAATAGCTCGTGCCAAAACACCAGAACAGCAGCAACGGCTCAAGAATGCGTACAAAAGCTTTGAAATCATGGTCCAATACTGTGAAGAAGTAAAGTAAGTGTTTACTGGCTATAAAATATCGTTTATGGCGAACGTAAGTAATGATAAGCTAGTTTGGTACCTATAGCCGATTATGTTCTTGACGTCGTTAAATCGACGGTTAAAGAGAAATTAAATAAACGACCATTTGTCGCGATTCCTTTACAAATTACGATTACCTAATAGTCGCGCTGTAAAAACGACAAACAGATTATAATCACATGTGCGTTATAGTTCTTTTTTAGGGTTCCGTAGTCAACAAGGAACCCTTATAGTTTCGCTTTGTCCGTCCGTCCGTCCGTCCGTCTGTCTGTCCGCGGCATTGCGGAGAAACTATAAGTCCTAGAAAAGTGTAATTTTGTATACAGGTAAGTAATAATAAGGGTAAGAGAACGGTGACAAAAAATAATTTTTAATTAATTTAGGCTACCTCCCGTACACGTAAGATGGGGATGATTTTTTTTTTCTGGCTGATACCATCGTGTGGGGTATCGTTGAATAGGTATTTTAAAATGAAGGACGGTTTGCTAAGAAACTTTTTCAATTTCATGTTCTGTTTGAAAGATATTCAAGTTTAAAAAAAAAAATTGAGCGTCCCCCCCCTCTAAAATCTGAACTACTAGCTTTAAAATTCTGAAAAAAATCAGAGGTATGCTTTCAACCATGAACTTTCCAGGAAAACTATAGCGGTTAAGATAAAATTATTAGTTTCGGTAAAATCAGCGCTGAAAAAAAGAGATGTTGGCAAGGTCAGCAAATTCAAAATATAATTAGTCCGTGTTTTAAATAATAAAAAAATATTAGACACGTATTTTTTTGTTTGTGAATAAAATAAAAATTGGCTGAGTAACGACGATTATATGTTTTCGCATCTGGTACAAAATGCACAAAATCTGGTATATTGACGTCACGACTAAGCCATTGTTTTTTATCAAATTTACAAAAAAAAAATACGTGTCTAACTATTTTTAATAATCTACAATATGGACTAAACAATTTGTCAACAACCCTGTTGTTCTAACTCAATAAATAAGAATACCTAAAGCTAACCTAGCCTATAGTTTATTAATGCATAACTAGATGGCGCTAGTAGTAAAATTAGATCGCGCAAGCGAATTGTTCATGGTTGTATTGTTTACGAGTTATAGCTATCACAAATTAATCACCATATTACAGTGTTATTCATAATTTCTAACATGTTAAGTTTTTTATTATAATTTGATATAGCATGGTCAAGGCTACTTGTGTGAATGATCCGGATTTTTTTTTTTTTTTGCGGAGAATATATTATGATGGCTGAATATTGTTAGAGCATTTAGAATAGCCCTCTGCCTTCAGTTTCAGCAAGAAAATAAAATAACATAAAGAGTTTTTCAACTTAAACTTAAATTAATTAGGATCATCTCTACATTTATAGCGTTTTATTACGAAAACAACATAATATGTGTCATATCTTTTTAACTAGAGCTGATACAGAAATTTCAGTCACAAATTTGAAATCGTCGTCAAAAATTGGACTAATATCATGTATCATAACCCAATCATCCAAAATGCTGTTGTGCAGTGTATTCAATCTACTAGAACTACGGAACCCTACATTGTGCGTGGCCCGACTCGCGCTTGGCCTATTTATTTTTTTCTAGTCTATACTGTCCCACTGCTGGGCAAAGTCCTCCCCCAAATCCCTCCACGCATCTCTATTTATCGTTATAGTTCTAAAACTGCAAAATGAACTGTGTACAGATGTCGTCACAAGACGTTCGCGGAGTACTTCGGCGAGGAGTCGCCTCGGTGTGCGGCGCGGTGCGACGCGTGCGCGGACGAACGAGCCGTGCGTCGCGCGCTCGAGCAACACTCGCGGCGAGCCATGGGAGCGAGGCTGCAGGCGGGGCTGCTCGTCACCGACCAGAGCTCCGCTGATCTGTACGGGGAGGGGCGGTACGGACAGCAGAAGTGAGTACACAGTTATATAGTATCTATATATAGCTCGAGCAACACTCGCGGCGAGCCATGGGAGCGAGGCTGCAGGCGGGGCTGCTCGTCACCGACCAGAGCTCCGCTGATCTGTACGGGGAGGGGCGGTACGGACAGCAGAAGTGAGTACACAGTTATATAGTATCTATATATAGCTCGAGCAACACTCGCGGCGAGCCATGGGAGCGAGGCTGCAGGCGGGGCTGCTCGTCACCGACCAGAGCTCCGCTGATCTGTACGGGGAGGGGCGGTACGGACAGCAGAAGTGAGTACACAGTTATATAGTATCTATATATAGCTCGAGCAACACTCGCGGCGAGCCATGGGAGCGAGGCTGCAGGCGGGGCTGCTCGTCACCGACCAGAGCTCCGCTGATCTGTACGGGGAGGGGCGGTACGGACAGCAGAAGTGAGTACACAGTTATATAGTATCTATATATAGCTCGAGCAACACTCGCGGCGAGCCATGGGAGCGAGGCTGCAGGCGGGGCTGCTCGTCACCGACCAGAGCTCCGCTGATCTGTACGGGGAGGGGCGGTACGGACAGCAGAAGTGAGTACACAGTTATATAGTATCTATATATAGCTCGAGCAACACTCGCGGCGAGCCATGGGAGCGAGGCTGCAGGCGGGGCTGCTCGTCACCGACCAGAGCTCCGCTGATCTGTACGGGGAGGGGCGGTACGGACAGCAGAAGTGAGTACACAGTTATATAGTATCTATATATAGCTCGAGCAACACTCGCGGCGAGCCATGGGAGCGAGGCTGCAGGCGGGGCTGCTCGTCACCGACCAGAGCTCCGCTGATCTGTACGGGGAGGGGCGGTACGGACAGCAGAAGTGAGTACACAGTTATATAGTATCTATATATAGCTCGAGCAACACTCGCGGCGAGCCATGGGAGCGAGGCTGCAGGCGGGGCTGCTCGTCACCGACCAGAGCTCCGCTGATCTGTACGGGGAGGGGCGGTACGGACAGCAGAAGTGAGTACTTATACATAAAGACGTATCTGTAGAACAAAATTACATCTGAATAATACCAAATTTAAAGAAGTATGACTGATACATTTTGACTTGATTTGACATTTGACTTGAATTGGCTCATGAGCATGAGCTTGACATCTGACATATATCTAAGAATAAAGTTTTTTTTTACATGGGAATCCCCACAAAATCTTAACCAATAGTAATATTTTTCACAGAGAAGCAGAATCCTACTACGGTCGAGATGAAAGCGACGGTTCAGACAGCGAAGAGAACCGACGCCGCGTCGCACAGGAAACCAAGTCCCTCATACTGCAAGAGTTTGCGAACAGGAAGAAACGAGCCGAGGAAAAGGACAAGAAATATATCGACGAATCTGTTAAACAGTCTAAATGTAAAGCGGCTGAAAGCACGGCGAATAAAGTAAGTTCATCTAGTGTTTATAGATTTAGTGTATTTTCGAGCCATCTGTGGCCCAGTTGTACGTCCGACTTGTGATCAAGAGGCCCTGGGTTCAAATCTCAGTATAGCAAAAAGTTTTCGCCTGGACGTATTTAGGAACTGTGGGACCCGGCAGTTTCCTATAAGCTATGTAGGTGACAGTCGTCAGGTCATGTTACAGGCCTTGTAGTAATCTCGGCGACCTTATTAATAAAACTGAACTGAATACACGTATGAAGACCACACACATGAGCAACCCAGGCAAACACATTTTACCAAACCGTGTCACTAACCAGTGGAACAAATTTGTCCGACACAGTTATTAGTGCAACATAATTACTACATACTATGTCATTGTTGGTTTACCTAAATAAATTAAAAAAAAAAAAACAAAAAACATCTGTGAATAGTCCTAAAAATAGACTCGACAAACATTTAAAAAGTTATAAACACAAGTGCAGTGATATGCATGCATCAGCTTACAGAGCTGCTTGTGCATTATAATTAAATAATAATAATATAGGTTGGCCAACAAACTTCATGTGTTTTTTTTCAGGTCAACGGCTTAACAATAGCAAGCAGAGACAGCTACCTGTCCTTATTAAACGAAGCACTGAACAACAACCTCGCTAGCACGAAGGATTTAGACGACGAGTATGATAAGAAACTGACAAGACAACACGTGGAGCAATGTGCAATAGAGATGGAATATAACGCGTTCTCAAGTAACACTGTAGTTAGTTTGTATAGGAGAGCTATGACCAAAATGGTGAGTGGATTTTTTAAACTCATTATATCTTAATTTATTTTTTCTTTCTTCCAACTTAAGTCCGGGTAACATAAACATATTATATAAAAATGCTAAAAAATCAAATCATTGGTACTCACTGTTGAATTTAAATTTTACTCTGAACATTGTGCATTATAATTATTTAAAAAATGACTATACACAAGATGACTATACTATTTCAGATAACTACAGTAAAAGCATGCCAAGATCAAGTTTACGGAGAACTGAAAACCTTCGAACCAAAGAAACGCGACACTCTGGGGGAGTTAGAATCTCAAAACAAATCTCACAAACATGGTTTCATTACTGCTTCCGAATTGGAAGCTGGTAAGTAGTTTGAGAAGTAATTCAATATTTTATAATACAATATGAAGTGGTTCAATATTATTTGGATTTTTTTTCAATTTTAGGTCAAAAAGACAGATCTGAAGAGAAAACACTGTCCAAATCTGACAAACACAACAAAAGAAAAGAAGGTTCCTTTAGAAGAGATCCTCTAACACAGACAAAACTTCAAAACTTTTTCAAGAAGGCATCAGACGCCTCTCCGCGCAGCCGCTCTGCTTCCGAACAAAGTGACGATGAACATTCTCTCGTAATTGATGAGAATAATGAACATTTTGACGATAAAAGTAATGACACTACTCTCAAGTTAAGAGATAACGACAGCGATAAAAGCAATCAAAATGATACAACACTTAAAATAAGAGAAAGTTCTAGTCCAGAAGACAATTCGTCCAATAAAGAAGTTGGACAAAAGACTTTCGTTATAAATATTACGTTACAAGGAGTCCCCAGTAAAAATAAAAAAGACTCGGATTCACATCGTCACAGTAGTAAACACAAATCTAAGAGCAAATCTAGAAAGGACTCTGAAAAAGAGGCGAAGTCAGATAATGAAAGAAAATCTAGGAAAAACAGTGAAAAGGAATCTAAGGTTGACAGTGAAAGGAGATCCAAGAAAGACACCGAAAAAGAATCGAAAATACATACTGAGAAAAAATCAAAGAAACATTCAGAAAAAGATTCTAAGAAAGATAGAGAAATAGAATCTAAAAAAGACATTGATAAAGAATCCAAAACGGATTCTGAAATGGACTCTAAATCAGAAACTGCTAAGCCTACAAAAAGAAAAATAAAAGCTCTTTTTGGCGAATCATCAGAGAGCGAATCTGAATTCGAATCTCCAAAAAGAATGAAATTATCAGAACATCATAAGCATAAACACAAACATAAGAAAAAGCATTCAAAAGACAAGAAGGATGATAAACATGATAAACCAGAAGAACAAAAAACGAAACAAAGTCCCATTGCTGCATCTGGGACAAATTTATTTGGGAATGTCTCAGAAAGCGAGTCTGAGAAAGAACTGGTCATTGACGATGGCACTGAATCACGCAGCAAAACTAACGATATCGACGAAACTTTGATAATCAGTAACAATGATCAGCCAAAAAATGTAAGTGAATCCAAAACACCTACAGATAACAACGATAGTGTTGATTCTCAGAACACAGAAGATGAACCATTGAACGATTCTCTTGAAAATGATCAAAACGATAATATCAAAGCAGCTGTAGTAGATGAAACAGATTATAAAAAACTGTCGAAAGCTCATAAGCTGAGTTTAGAAGCAGATGAAGTATTGAGAAACTTGAAAAAGTTCGCAGAAATGCCACCAGAAGAACCAGTGGTACCAACCAGTACTGAAGTTGAAAAGCCTGTTGAAGAAACAAAGATTCAAAAAAGTCCAACTGGGCCAAGTCAATCAGATAAGCCGGAAAAGGCAATGCACAAAAATTCTAGTAATAAACATAAAATATCTAAAGAACATGAAAAGATAAGCAATAAAGAAAGTAAACTTGTAAAGTTAAGCAATAAAGAGAGAGAGAAGAAAAAAGAGAGGCATGAAAAGAGAAAAGAAGACAAAACAGTTAAGAAAACAGAGAAAGTAGATGTAGCGAGCCTTGTAGTTAAACTACTAATGCCTTATTATAAAAACAAGAAGATAAGCAATCGAGACTTGTTCAAGATAACTGCCAGACATATTGTACACCAGTTACTGGCAATACAAGTTACCGGTAAGCATTTTGATTAATACCCATAACTCTAGTAGCACAGCGTCCGGGATTTTGCGGGACCCCACAGAAATATAATTCGGACAGTCGTCGATCGAGGACTGGATGCTAAGGCTCCGCCGATTCCCAGTCCTCCGTCACAAAGACGATGTGGGAGTGCCGCTAAGTTGTTTTAGTAGGTATACGCATACCCGTGCAGTCGTTCTGCACCGGGAGTCCCACATGTCATCCTATACATTCTAGTTTTGAGAATGCATGGGATGTCAGTTTTGGTCTTGACATGACTTTATGAGCCTGCTCGCCATGCTTGCTCCTTTAGTCGACTTGGAACGCTTTCCGTACTATACAACTGACTGCGTAATACTGAGCTTGAGCTGTATAATTAAATATAAAATACATGTTACAATTTTTTTTTTTTTTTGCAGAAGAAGCAGCAATAGACATTCTTCTAAAGAAAACTTTCAGCAAGCAATTGATAATTGAAAAAGAAAGTGATTTAGATGCTAAGCTTAATTTAAAAAGTGTTTTATGAAATGTTTTTATAAATATATTATTATTATTATTTTAATTATTAATTAAATAATTTATGTTGTATTTATTGTTTTTCTGCAAATATTGATTATAATAATTGATAGTATTCTTATAAGCAGTTTAAATAAAATATTTTATAAAAGAAATTGCATTATTTAACGTTAATGTCCTACATTATTATACAGTTGAATGACTATAATCATGAATCTTTGACTTTCAGTCGGGCTAATTCCAATCCTACTAATATTATAAAAGTTAAAGTTTGTATGAGTGTGTCGTATGTTTGTTGCAAGTTGACTGGTTGGGCTGAAATTTGGATAAAACAATAAAGAATTATATTAACACAATAATTATATTGACTGCGCAAACACGAACGCTGTGTTTTTGAGGTGAAACACAGGTCACCTGCGTTTAAAACGTCGTGTTTTGTGTATTCATACTGCAATTTCATTTATTCCAGTAGGCTACAATGGAGCACTTTTGCAAGGCAATTTTACATTATTTTAATACTCTACCGCTCATTCACAAGACACTTCTATGAGAAGAACGAGCAAGAAACTCAATATACGCAGATATTGATGCTACGATACTGTGTAATTTTCGTCACTGCGGATTGTAGGAAAAAAACCGCCATAGCCAAAGTGTTCAAAGATACCTTTGAGTTTAAGTTTAAACAGCTAAAAAAACTGAAAAATAAAACTGCTTAGTTATGATTCCACAATCTCTTTATTGGGTTATTTGTTGAACAGACACCGAATATGATTCTTATAACGTAACACATATATTGTACAGTTGACATGATTATGTATTTACACTCAATAAAGTAGATCCACACATTAATAAATTGTCATTGATTTGATTTGTTTTATTATTGATTGTCATTTTTTTCTTAATGCACATCAGTAATGAAGAGATAATAAAGAGATTGCATAATGTAAAATTTTCAAATGTAAAAGTTTTTCAAAAGGCAATACAAAAATAGATAACTTTCAGACAATAACAATTCAAAATGTAATTTTAAATAACTCTATACTTACAGTATTTGAAATAAAAATAAGGTGATATAATTGTAGATTTTATCTAGGTAGTCTGATTTCGAAGTTAAATTCTTTGAATTTTTAATATAATCTTTTCAATATTTATGTGTCGAGTGCCCAGCTCGGTCCGGGCAGGTTGTAGGCCCACTGCGGCCGCGGCTGGTTGTAGTCCCACGTGGGGGTACCGTTGTAATCTGCGCCCAAACCGCGCGTAGAAGTTTCATCCTTCCAAACCGCCTGTTCTGAGTCTGGTGACTTAGAATCTTCCCGCTCTCTGACGAAGTTTAATATTGACGTACATCGTTTTTTAATACTTTTCCCTTTGTCAGACTTCCCACGGCCGCTGTTACCTTTCGCCTTTTTGTTCGGTGGATAATAATCATCGCTATCCATCGAAAATACACCGCTATCGCGGATGACGGGCACGTCTGATTCGTCGGTCGACTTGAAGCTGGACCAGCATTTAGATTTGCTCAACGGAATGTCGTCTTCGCTATCGGAAGACTGGAATGTAATACTGATCGATCCTGACGTTATGGTGGTGATATCGTGCGCGGTACGATTTAAATCGAGGGACAGAGCGAAACTGGTCGTTTGAATCCTGGTATGATCACTATCAGGGGAATGGATTCTGATTGATCCGGACGATGTCTGACTTTTTATTTTAATATTTGCATCACGAGACTGGATACTGGATCTAGATGTAGTTGCTATGAGCGCTGAATCTTTCCCGTCAACGGACTGGACACGGATCAATCTGGACGAGACGGCTTCAATCGTTGTATCGTTCACTTCGGAATGGATTCTGACTGATGCGGATGAGGTACTTTGTACTGTCACATCATTTGTTGGGCATTCGTCAGGGAGCGGGATGTTCGACACGTCCAATGGTTCAGTCACATCCATTGGTTCGGTCAAACCTTGAGAATAATACTGTATAGCTTTACTGATGGGGTCGTGGCGCGGTTTAGTGGGCGGTTGTAGAGGTTCGTTGGGGCTCGGTATGTTATCGAGCAGGTGTCAAATCTTCAGTTTCCGTTTCTTGACGCCGTCGGTCCGCGTGGGTCGGCGGCGCGGCGCCCGCGGCGTCTCCGGCTCGGGCGGGGCTGATGACGTCACCAGGTTGCGAGTGTTCCCGTTTATAGGCTCCAGTCCGATCGTGTCCGTGAACTGCTTGATCTGTTCTACTAGCTCTTCGTCTGTTTCTATTATGTCTTCAATCTGATGGAGAAAATGTACAATCTGATTTAAACATCTTCATTACCAAGATTAAAGTAGTTCTTAAAATGCAACTGCGGCATGGCGTCCCCTAGGAACTCACAGGTTTTTTACCACCTCCGCTATGATGTGCTTCATAATATGTTGCACAACAATGACCGGTCGCATACCTCGGGTCGGTAGTCGTTGAGCAGGTCGGTGGCGAGGCGCACGAGGTAGGCGAGCAGCTGTCCCCCGCGCGCGCGCAGCCCCGCGTGCAGTCTCAGTACCGCCGGGACTACCACCTCCGCTATCATGTGCTTCATTTTCTGATAAACAATAATAGGGATGTTGACAAGGTCAACATTTTTAAAATACAATTAGTCCGTATTTTTAATAATAAAAAAATATTCGACACGTATTTTTTTTCTAGCAAATAAAATTAAAAATGGCTGAGATACAACGCTTATAAGATTCTGTGTTGGGACGCGTGACGTCACACCACTAAACAAAAATGTACTAGATTGAGTGGTGTGACGTCACGATCAAGCAACGTTAGTGCGTTGTATCTCGCACGTTTTTTATCAGATTTACAAATAAAAAAATACGTGTCCAATATTTTTCAATAATCTACAATATGGCCAAAAAAATTTTTAGTCAACATCCCAATTATAAGAGAGAAGAATAACATAATATGTATATTATCATCAAAATAAAAAAAAATACGAGGAGCGGTTTTATTTCTTAACTCTTAAGTGCTTTTAATTTGAAATTTCATCCAGACAATCAATAAGAATTTCCGGCCTAAGTCTTCTTCATCACTAAACAAAACTAATCTCATGTATCTAGAATTTGGATGAGCGCCGGACAATGTTGCGTTAGACTTGTACCTAAAAAGCCTTTTTTTATCATATAACAGACAGCCTCAGTCATTCTATCCTGACCGCTGGGCAAAGGTCGCTACAGAATGGGCACCGGAAGATGGAAGACGTCGTCGCGAACGGCCCCGGAAGAGATGGCGTGATGATCTGGACGCACACCAGACGGGCTGGCAAGAGACGGCGCTTGTGGAGAGACTTGGGGGAGGCCTTTGCCCAGCAGTGGGACAGCATAGGCTAAATATAATAATAATATAACAGACAGCCTCATAGTGCATCGACCTAGCTCTGTACAGAACTGAATGGCGCGACAGAAGGGAGGCCTTTGGCCAGCAGTGGGACAAAAACGGCTAATATAATAACTGACGGACTATTTTTGCGATGAATATTCAAACTTACTTGAGAAACGATGTTTGTTGTGACACGTTCTTGCAAATCATCAATATCGGGAATGTCTCCGTTTGCAGGGGCTTGCGGTTTTTCTGACGACAAAAGAACACATATGAGGCGTGGCTTGATTTTTACTCATTCATGTTATAATTAAAAGAAGCACGAGTTTCTTCACACCGCATACAGCACAGCAAATTTTTTTAAAATATATTTTAAACTATATATGCTCGGCTAATTTATTCCCTGAAAAGTTTCTTTTGTGTGGGTTCAAAGTTCAAAGTAAAGTCTTAGGCGTGAAGAAATAACACAAACATTAAGTACATAATTTTGCATTTAATAGGAATGACTGCCCCAATGCTTGGCAACCTATATGATAAATAATATGAAAGGGCTTTTATGTTAGGGTAATAAACTACACTAGAACGATATTATTGCCGCGCTGTGACTGGGCGAGCATTTTCGCTAGGAGGTACTGATTGCTAAGCCGCATGCACTTAGAGAGGATGTCAAGATTTGTCGTCCAATCAGTACCCAGCTATAAATAATACTCACTACTAGGCAGCCTCATCCTCGGCCCGCACAGTACAGTGATAGTATCCAACAACGTGTTGTTCATGACGAGCGACAGTTCCTCTCCATCGTCCACTATATCTGCGGCACAATCAGTAGCCGCTGTCAATAATACTCACTACTAGGCAGCCTCATCCTCGGCCCGCACAGTACAGTGATAGTATCCAACAACGTGTTGTTCATGACGAGCGACAGTTCCTCTCCATCGTCCACTATATCTGCGGCACAATCAGTAGCCGCTGTCAATAATACTCACTACTAGGCAGCCTCATCCTCGGCCCGCACAGTACAGTGATAGTATCCAACAACGTGTTGTTCATGACGAGCGACAGTTCCTCTCCATCGTCCACTATATCTGCGGCACAATCAGTAGCCGCTGTCAATAATACTCACTACTAGGCAGCCTCATCCTCGGCCCGCACAGTACAGTGATAGTATCCAACAACGTGTTGTTCATGACGAGCGACAGTTCCTCTCCATCGTCCACTATATCTGCGGCACAATCAGTAGCCGCTGTCAATAATACTCACTACTAGGCAGCCTCATCCTCGGCCCGCACAGTACAGTGATAGTATCCAACAACGTGTTGTTCATGACGAGCGACAGTTCCTCTCCATCGTCCACTATATCTGCGGCACAATCAGTAGCCGCTGTCAATAATACTCACTACTAGGCAGCCTCATCCTCGGCCCGCACAGTACAGTGATAGTATCCAACAACGTGTTGTTCATGACGAGCGACAGTTCCTCTCCATCGTCCACTATATCTGCGGCACAATCAGTAGCCGCTGTCAATAATACTCACTACTAGGCAGCCTCATCCTCGGCCCGCACAGTACAGTGATAGTATCCAACAACGTGTTGTTCATGACGAGCGACAGTTCCTCTCCATCGTCCACTATATCTGCGGCACAATCAGTAGCCGCTGTCAATAATACTCACTACTAGGCAGCCTCATCCTCGGCCCGCACAGTACAGTGATAGTATCCAACAACGTGTTGTTCATGACGAGCGACAGTTCCTCTCCATCGTCCACTATATCTGCGGCACAATCAGTAGCCGCTGTCAATAATACTCACTACTAGGCAGCCTCATCCTCGGCCCGCACAGTACAGTGATAGTATCCAACAACGTGTTGTTCATGACGAGCGACAGTTCCTCTCCATCGTCCACTATATCTGCGGCACAATCAGTAGCCGCTGTCAATAATACTCACTACTAGGCAGCCTCATCCTCGGCCCGCACAGTACAGTGATAGTATCCAACAACGTGTTGTTCATGACGAGCGACAGTTCCTCTCCATCGTCCACTATATCTGCGGCACAATCAGTAGCCGCTGTCAATAATACTCACTACTAGGCAGCCTCATCCTCGGCCCGCACAGTACAGTGATAGTATCCAACAACGTGTTGTTCATGACGAGCGACAGTTCCTCTCCATCGTCCACTATATCTGCGGCACAATCAGTAGCCGCTGTCAATAATACTCACTACTAGGCAGCCTCATCCTCGGCCCGCACAGTACAGTGATAGTATCCAACAACGTGTTGTTCATGACGAGCGACAGTTCCTCTCCATCGTCCACTATATCTGCGGCACAATCAGTAGCCGCTGTCAATAATACTCACTACTAGGCAGCCTCATCCTCGGCCCGCACAGTACAGTGATAGTATCCAACAACGTGTTGTTCATGACGAGCGACAGTTCCTCTCCATCGTCCACTATATCTGCGGCACAATCAGTAGCCGCTGTCAATAATACTCACTACTAGGCAGCCTCATCCTCGGCCCGCACAGTACAGTGATAGTATCCAACAACGTGTTGTTCATGACGAGCGACAGTTCCTCTCCATCGTCCACTATATCTGCGGCACAATCAGTAGCCGCTGTCAATAATACTCACTACTAGGCAGCCTCATCCTCGGCCCGCACAGTACAGTGATAGTATCCAACAACGTGTTGTTCATGACGAGCGACAGTTCCTCTCCATCGTCCACTATATCTGCGGCACAATCAGTAGCCGCTGTCAATAATACTCACTACTAGGCAGCCTCATCCTCGGCCCGCACAGTACAGTGATAGTATCCAACAACGTGTTGTTCATGACGAGCGACAGTTCCTCTCCATCGTCCACTATATCTGCGGCACAATCAGTAGCCGCTGTCAATAATACTCACTACTAGGCAGCCTCATCCTCGGCCCGCACAGTACAGTGATAGTATCCAGCAACGTGTTGTTCATGACGAGCGACAGTTCCTCTCCATCGTCCACTATATCTGCGGCACAATCAGTAGCCGCTGTCAATAATACTCACTACTAGGCAGCCTCATCCTCGGCCCGCACAGTACAGTGATAGTATCCAGCAACGTGTTGTTCATGACGAGCGACAGTTCCTCTCCATCGTCCACTATATCTGCGGCACAATCAGTAGCCGCTGTCAATAATACTCACTACTAGGCAGCCTCATCCTCGGCCCGCACAGTACAGTGATAGTATCCAACAACGTGTTGTTCATGACGAGCGACAGTTCCTCTCCATCGTCCACTATATCTGCGGCGCTGACTAACACCTCCCGCGCCAGCCTGCATTGTGTGTTCAACCGTTGTACCAGCGACAATCGTTGGAGCATCACGTCGTATATTAGCTGACGGGAGTCGAATGATATGTTTTCTGGAAATGGAGGAAAAAAAAATGAATTTCAAAACATGCAAAATTGTTTTAGATAAATACCTACATATGCACGATTTCTAAATTTTAATTCTTCGCAGAAATGCAGAATGCAGGGTGTCTATCAAACAATTACGATACAATACTCTTTATTGCAATTAAAAATATAACAAAAAAGACTTAAAGCCAATCTTTATAGGTCTACAATAAGCGGCCTTATCGCTTAGATCGATTTCTTCCAGGCAACCAGCATAATTCTAGGTGCTCAGTATTTATTTTGCTTACTGATTAGACGAAGACGTAAACTTCGTGGAACATGATTTCTACCTTGAGAATTGGCCCCTAACCGCCCGGAAAAATAGTGGAAAGCGAGATGAGAGGCCTTTGCCCAGCAGTAGGACGATTCAGGCTAAATAATAATAAAAATAAAATAAAAATAAATATTTCAGGACAATTCACACAGCGCCACCTAACCCAATACTAAGCAACTTAATGCTTGTATTGTGGTGATTAGGATAACGGATACTTATATACTTTTCTTTTGTAAATACATACTTATAATAGATATTGTAAACCACCCAGACCAGAAACAAATACCTGTGGATCGCACAAATATTTGCCTCATGCGGGAATCGAACCCGCAACCTTCTGCGTTGCAAGCGGGTATCAGCCCACTGCACCACAGACGTCGTCATACAATAATCTAAATAATAATAATAGTGATTAAGGACAATTTCAGTGCTTAGAGGCCTTATATCTTGGCCACTTGTGAACTTGAGACTTCTGTAACCAGAGTTAAGGGGATAAGGGCTCTCATCCGAATCCTAGTATTGATATTTCCTAAGAAAGCCACTGAAACGCAGATGTATTTCATAAAATCTGCCTGAAATTCAATTCTATGCATTTTTTGAAAAGAGAAGGGGTTATTTTTTATGGATTTTTAAAATTGTCACCCCGATTTTTCTAAAAAAAAAATTAATAACTCAAAGACCGTAAATTTTCGTGGAACATATATTGCTTTCAAAACATGGCCAATGACCTCCCCAATAAGGCCCTATACACCAATGTACTGAATAACCAAAGACCCTGTATATTTACCGGAAGCTTCAGAGTTGTAATGCTGTATGCAGTCGACGAAGTGTTGATATATGGAGTCAGTTGTAAGGCAGCACGTCACGTAGTACTCCGCTGGCTCCCGTACATCGTGGTCATCATCCGCCAGCAGGGCACAAAACCTGAACAAACAAGATATGATCATAATAATTATAAATATTTCAGGACGTTTCACACAGCGCCACCTAACCCCAAACTAAGCAACTTAATGCTTGTAAAATGGTGGTTAGGATAACGCATATAATACTAATATACTTTTCTTTTGTAAATACATACTTATAATAGATATTGAAAAACCACCCCAAATACCTGTGGATCACACAAACATTTGTCCCATGCGGGAATCGAACCCGCAACCTTCTGCGTTGCAGGCGGGTACTAGCCCACCGCGGCACAGAGGTCGTCATAATAATTGGGGTTTATACTCCAACAGAACAGGTTACCCTACTTACACTGTCAGAGTCAAATCACAATTTATAGCTTGTGTGGCTAACCTATATGTTGCAGTTTCAGGTCGCCGAGATTACTACAGGGCCTGTAACGTGATTTAACGACTGCCTCCTACATATCTTATAGGAAACAGCCGAGACCCACAGTTTTACGTGCCTTCCGAAACACTGTAGCGTCCAGGCGAAAATCTTTGCCACACTGAGATTTTAACCCAGGACCTCCGGTTTACAAGCCGGACCAACGACCACTGGGCCACAGACGCTGATGATATGTTACTAGTTAGTAATATTATAAAGGTGATGGGTTAATGTCACTTTGTGAGTGTGTTTGTCGCCCTTTCACGCAAAAACCGATGAACGATTGCGACCAAACTCTGTATAACAATATAATCAGTAATCATCTGTAATGTACTGAATTTCCCGCGAGATCAGTTAATCAGTCACTCTTTCTTTTTATATAAATTTAGATTACTCAAGCGTAGTATCATAACTTTCGTGTAGTGGACTCATGTGTAGTATCACTACTTAAATGTGGTATAATTACTATCGTGTACCGTGATATACTAACTTGTGGTATAATTACTAATGTGTAGAGTAACATGACTCAAATGTAGTATCATAACTACCATGTAATATAATAACTCACGTGTAGTATAATAACTCGCGTGTAGTATCACCACATCCATGTAGTAAGTAACTCACGTGTAGTATCATAACTCGCGTGTAGTATAATAACTCACATGTAGTATAATAACTCCCATGCAGTATACATTATAATAACTCACGTGTAGTATAACGGCGGGCGTAGCCTCAGGTACCCGGCGAGCAGTTGTTTAGTGAGCGAGCGCGCGGCCGCACGCCGCAGCTCGCTCGGCGCCTGTTGTTCTACACAACGGCTCATGGCGACAAGGTGTGGCTCCACTATACACGAGTATCTGGAATAGATAATATACAGTTTTTATTTGAATTAAGTATTTCCTGAGCGATACAACAGTATAACTGAATAGTCTTCAAGGTAAGAGTGAATATGTCCCATTCTAGGCATCTTATGTATGTCGTATCTGCACATTCCATCAAGTGGAATGTGGTCAAATGACCTATTTAGACTTATTTAGTATAGGAAAACACCAAATTTCGTCAATTAGATATGAATTTGTATTAAAAAGTTTGTAAACAATATTCACAAGGTCACGACGACTGGGATCAGACTTTGTGAATATTTTGTTGAGATTCGTTCCGGTAAAGGTAAATAACACATCTATTTAGCACAGTCTGTCCAGCGTGTCCACATTAGTCCGGTAAATGTAAATGACGTATCTTTATGGTCACACAGTCTGGCCAGTGTGGCCTCAGCTATGTTACCTGAGAGGCAGTAAAAGCGAGAACTGGTATGAAGTGTAGCACAGGTCTCCGCCCACAGTAAAGGAGGTAGGTTAATTATAATTAATAATAAAAAAAAGCTAGGTTACCTGGTGCAGATGTCGAAGAGTGCGAGCAGTGAGTTGACGCGCGGCTGCAGGGGAGCGTCGGTGTGCAGGAGGGCAGCGAGTGCGGGCGCGGCCTGCGTCGCCACGCCGCGCGACCGCACGCACAGCCGACCCAGCCCCGCCACGCACACCCCCATGCGCTCCGGGGACCACTCTGCAATACACAACGTTTATTATACACGATATACAGATGAGTAAGTAGTGGTAACTACAGCTAGCTCTACAAAGTCAAGATTGACATTAGTTTTATTTTAATCATTATAGGTAAGCCTTTGACATGATCTCGTGTGATGTTAGCGACGACGCGGCCGTAGATGACAGCAGAAGGTAGGATAAATCCCTCAGTGGCTTCACTTGTACACTTTATATTGTATGAGTAGAGTGATACCGGCGGGCAGCGCGTGCACGGCTCGCAGGAAGGTGTCGAGCAGCGCGGGCGAGGGCGGCGCGGGCGACACCAGCGACAGGTCGGCGGCTCGCACCCACTCCTCCACGCTCCCTGCTCTATATATTGTATGAGTAGAGTGATACCGGCGGGCAGCGCGTGCACGGCTCGCAGGAAGGTGTCGAGCAGCGCGGGCGAGGGCGGCGCGGGCGACACCAGCGACAGGTCGGCGGCTCGCACCCACTCCTCCACGCTCCCTGCTCTATATATTGTATGAGTAGAGTGATACCGGCGGGCAGCGCGTGCACGGCTCGCAGGAAGGTGTCGAGCAGCGCGGGCGAGGGCGGCGCGGGCGACACCAGCGACAGGTCGGCGGCTCGCACCCACTCCTCCACGCTCCCGCCGTTCAACGCGCTCTGCTCCGCTGTACACAAACACTGTACTATACTGCTGTGCTATACTGCTGTATGCTGTACGCTTGTTGTAGCTATTTGGTTGTTCTGCAGGGCTATGATGCGCAAGACGACATATATCTCGCGAAATGTATATATATTATTATACGAGTTTTTACGTCGTATCATCTCACTCGCGTGTAAAACTCGACTTTAACTTTCCTAAGACTTGCAAACCCAGCGATGTTATCGAACATTCCATGGTCCATTCCAGGGTCCATTTGGCCTCGTGAACAATTTTGTTTTAATTTATTTTAATAAATGTTTTTAGTTTTTTAATGCCAATATTTTGATGCCATTATAATCATTTTTGTCAGCCCATATCGTCCCACTGCAGGGCAAAGGCCTCCTCCCCCGCGTGCTCTGCATCTCTGTCCTGAGCGATTCGCATCCAGCTCTTTTGTGCGATCGTTTCGATGTCATCGACCCATTACATTTTTTGAAGATGTTATTTGTTAGGAGTCATAAGATTTAAAGACTTGAAATTTGGAAACAGTTTTCCTCATTTAATAAAATGAACTAAAGCGTACACATTCCAAAGAATTTCAATAATTCCTCAGTACTACTAGAGATAAGAGCAAAGGTTTCACAGCCATAATGGAATTAGAGTTTTACTATGGTCCTACTTACTTAAGTTAAACAAGGTACCTACTTACTAAAATTATTATAAGAAAATTTAATAACCATGTAAAATCTTGTTTATTAAAATTATAATACTCACAAAGTTGCATAAGTTCATACGCCCAAGTGAGATTGTCCGGATCCAGCCGTGACGCTAAATGGGCTCGCGCGATTCGACAACCTATAGATACAAATATTGAAATTAAGCTTTATATGTACTTATGTAATAAAATAATTACAAGTGTAAGCTAAAGTCTCAAGTTAAATCAAAATTACTTCATAATAACTATATATCTATTTAAATCGTAAAGAAAGAAGATTATAATTGAGAGAACGACATATAAAAATGATAACAATTTGGGTACAGACCAGGTTACACTTTCCTAGAAAACAAATTATCTCAAAAAATCATATTATACGCTACTAATAGGTTATATGCTTAACTAGCTCACGCTCGCAGCTTTGCCCGCATGGCGAAATCCTTTCTTACCGGAGGTCTACGTCATAAATTCATTCATTTGTAAACAATGTCGCGTCATCCCAGGCTTCCCTTGATGTAGGCGAAAATTCCGAGTGGGTGCAAGTGCAACGTCGTCCGCGCCGCCGGTCCCCGCAGAATGTCACCCGCGGCACGGCTACTGCGAGTTCGGCGGGATACGCGTTATCGGCAGCGGAGCGCAAGTCCTATTTGCACTTGTACTATGTACAATCTGGTACTACTGAGGAACAGGTGTTAGCACATTTACGTAATATCTGTTCAGTAGACAATTGCTCTGTTGAATCCTTGAAGCCGCGAGGTGATTACGCTTCATTTAAGCTGTGTGTTTCTACTAAATATATGGCTAAGTATATGGCACCTGAACACTGGCCGGAAGGCGTTCACGTCAAACCCTGGCGGAGTGGCTTTCGTAAGCCAAATCAATAAAACTAATGTTGTCAGGCGAAAAACGTATTCTTTACTGTACCAGAACGTTAGAGGACTTCGCTCTAAATTAGATATTTGCAAAAAAGCAATACTAGCCGAGTCTCAAGATATGTACGCCTTTACCGAGACGTTTCTTACAAGTGGCGTGAGCGACGGTGAAGTGTTCCCTCCGGGATATAACGTACTGCGCCGGGATCGGCGCGGCGATGCCGGCTGGGGCGGCGTCCTGCTCGCGGTCCGTGAGCCTCATCACTTGCGCCAGATAACGGACGTCGACGGATATACGGACGATTTAGAATTAATATGCGGTTTAGTCAATCTCAAGTTTACGAAATTTATATGTGCAGTAGTATACATACCTCCCAGCTCTAATGACGAAAAATATGTTAAAACATTTGCAGTGTTAGAAAATTTAATGGTCAAATATTCGAAATTTAATGTTATAGTCGTTGGCGATTTTAATTTAAATTCGTGTAGTCAAAATGTTAATGTTCAGTTTAAATCAATGTTGGCTTTCTGCAAATTAAAACAATATAATTCAGTTTTCAATAAGTTCGGTAATATGTTAGATCTGGTCGTGAGCAATCTGAGCAGTGAGTGTATAGATGTGAGCGGTGATCAGGAGCCCGTGGTGCCTGTGGACTCGCACCACCCGCCGCTCGCCGTGAGCGTGCGGTGTGAGCGGCCCCGGCGCCGCGCCCGCCCGCCGCCGCACGCGCCTGGTGCGCACTGTTCGGATGCACCAACTGAGTGGAATTTTCGTAAGGCTGACTTTTATCTTTTGTATACCAATATAGCGTCTATAGATTGGGAAGAATTATTTTTAATATCTGACGACGTCAACGTTGCAGTTGAAGTACTTTATAGTAAATTAGAAGCTTGTTTTGAGTGCTGTGTACCTCGTAAACATCCTTACAATTTGAATTCGCGTTATCAGTATCCCGTTTGGTTTTCTTCTGAAATTATAAATTATATAAAAAGTAAATATTTTCATTTGGTTAAATTTAAAGAGTTTCAGAGTGATTTTAATAAAGAAATGTTTAAATTTTATAGGCAAAGAGTGAAACAGCTGATTGATTTGGCGTACACTGACTACATCAAACGCACTGAACTAGATATTAAGGATAATCCGCGGAAGTTTTGGAAGTTCGTGAAAGAGCAGCAGTCTGCTAATCGTTCATGTACTGAGTTCGAATATGAAGGAAAACTTGTAACTGGCGTTGAAGCTGCTAACGCTTTTGCAACTTATTTTGAATCGGTTTTTTTAACTGAAAATCCTATTTTGTCTGCTGTTAACGCGGAGCGTGAATCAGTAACAAATTCCTTGTGCTCTCCACATATCTCAGTCGATAGCATTACAACTAAAGACTTAGCACTAGCTGTTAAGCGCCTAAAACCCCACTCTGCTGTAGGTCCTGATGGTATCCCGCCATTCGTACTGAAAGATTGCTGTAGGTACCTATCAGACGCACTGTTGCATATTTATAATTTGGCACTAAATACATGTACTTACCCGACCAAGTGGAAGATATCGCGAGTGTCCCCTATACCCAAGTCTGGTTCGGTGTCGAAAGTGGACAATTATAGACCCATAGCTGTTCTATCGACATTTGGCAAGGTTTTTGAGTCTATAATAAATCGGCACATCACCCAGCAGCTTAGGTCGCAATTAGCAGATGCTCAGCACGGTTTCAGAGCGGGCAGGTCCACCGTCACTAATCACATTAACTTTATTGATTATGCAGTCGCTTCAATGGATTTAAAAAAGCAGGTGGATGCTGCGTATTTTGATTTCAAAAAAGCATTTGATCGCGTACATAATGACGTGTTGCTGGAAAAATTTTCTGCCGCGGGTTTTACACCCAAGCTACTAAAGCTGTTTGCAGGATATTTTCATAACCGCGTTCAGTATGTACAACATCTAGGATGCAAATCTGACCCATATGTAACTCGTTCAGGAGTCAGTCAAGGCAGCACGCTTGGCCCGACTCAATTTTTAATTATGATAAACGACCTGCCAAGTGTCGTTAGATCAGCCGAATGTCTTATGTTCGCCGACGATTTAAAGCTGTACTTGGGTGTAGGAAACTTAGCTGACTGTGAAGCGTTGCAGAGGGACATCGACAGTGTCGTAGAGTGGAGTGATCGTAACCGGCTTGAGTTTAACGTGTCTAAATGTAAGACTATTACGTTCGCACGGTTGCGCACGCCGGTTGTCTACCCATACAGCATGAGCGGTGTTCCTCTGGAACGAGTCACAGAGATTCGAGATCTTGGTCTTAATCTGGACGTCGAGCTTACTTTTAACGATCACATACCAGAGATGTGTCGACAAGCTAGTAAGTCCCTGGGGTTCGTGATGCGGCAAACTTCTAGATTTCAAGATAAGACTGCTATTTTAACTCTGTACTATGCGTTCGTTAGAAGTAGGCTCGAATATAACTCTATTATTTGGTCTCCTCACGAGGCCAAGTACAAACTCATGATAGAGAAGGTGCAAAAAAAATTTGCCCGCTTTCTATATAAGAAACTTTACGGATACTATCCGTACCTATATCCGTCTCTGTTTGTCGGCGGTATGGTCGGCATTGATACCTTGAATCTGCGACGAGACACTGCCGCGATGATTCACTACTATCTACTGCTGAATGGTAAGATAGACAACGCGGAGGCGCTGTCGCGGTGCAAACTGTGCGCGCCCGCGCTTCTACTGCGGCTCAGCACGCGGCGGCTACTCGCGCCACCATTTGTTCGCTCGGACTCAGCTAGGTACGCTCCTACTGCCCGAGCAATCGGGCTACTCAATGCTTTGATTGCTCATGATCCAAAATCTGACCTTTTCTTTGATCATTTTTCAAAATTTGTCAAAGACTGTTCTTACTTTCTTAGTTATAATGTTTTGTAGTCTTTAATGTAAATTGATCCATTATGCGTTTTGGTGTCATACTGTGAGTGTATTGGATAATTGAATGTAAAATAAATAAATAAATAAAATAAAACCTATACGTTCCAAATTTCAACCTAATCCGTCCAGCGGTTTAGGCTGTGCGTTGATAGATCAGTCAGTCAGTCAATCAGTCACTCTTTCCTTTTATATATTTATAAGATAAGATAGATAAAGTTTAACATATTTTACCATCATCACTGCCCGTAGCAAGATGGCTGACGAGATCGTCTCTCAGTGCAGTGCGTTGGGCCTCGGTAGCGAAGCGACTCCACTGACCGAGCAGGTCTAGAGTTAGCGGCATGATACGCGGGTCCGTCTAGAATACGTTATTATTTAGGTAAATAAGATTTAAAATAGCAATTTATTGACAGTAAAAACAGAACAAAAAAGATACACAGCCAGTACAGTGCCAGTTATTCTACCGCCTGAGCAGTGATGTGCAAACATTACTGTGCTCCGGTAGGAGGGCACTGTAGCTAGTGAAATTACTGGGCTAAAGAGTCTTAACATCTTATGACTCTTGAGTAAGAAGCGTTGGTGCAGTGCTCCTAGAATTTCACATAATTGTGAAATCCTAGGTTACACTGTACTGATTATGGGCAGCCGTTATCTCTTAACATCAGGAGAGCGTCTTGCTCGTCTTCTACTACATAACATTAAAAAAAAAAAAAAAAAAAAAAAAAAACACACGAAAAAAGTATAGTTTAAATAATCCTTGTGCGGCACAGAAATGACTGCGCAGTGCTGATTTTCAGTATATCCCGTACTCGAGCGCCGGTGTTAAAAATTTAGTCTCTGGTTCAATTTAACTCGACGGTAAGTAAACGTCAATTTAACATAAGGCGAGATAGCGGCCAAGGTTTTAAAATAAGTTTGAGAAAATGCTACAAAATATATATATTGTATAGCATAATGGGTCATCACCGCAAGGTACGTCTTACCTTGCGGTAGGTACTCCATGTATATTTATTGGTGATATAGTTGATCGCCAGAATTTTTATTTTAACAAATTGAATAGCAATCTCAATTAATTTGACAAAAGTATATTGTGAAATATTGTAGTATGAAACACGATAAAACATGTTTATGTCATACAAATGCCGAATCAAAAGCTTGGGTTTTGTCACATAAAATTAACTATGAACACAAATACATAATAACAAACACGAAATCAACATTAGCATTTTCAAATTCGAGAAAAAGACATTACAGAGCACTAACTATTCCAGACATTTAACTTTTTTAGAATCAATGAATAAGTAAAATTTTAGTTAATACTCACATTTGCGTCCTGCGTTTGCGCTAGCTTCCAATAGAACTGCAACGTGAACTCAATGTCTGAATACTGCACGTGACGCGCCACACTAGTGAGCAGCACTAACACGAGCAGATCGCGTTCGCTGCTGCCCGCGCCCAGGTGTGTACTCAACGTGTCCACTAGCCACACACTAGACAATAATGAAACAACAATACTGCAGCGTCAACTCAATGTCGGAGTCTGAATATTGCGCGTTTTACTAGTGAGCGGCACTAGCACGAGGGCCATTGGCTAATTCACGCCCTTAGTGGGTTGATTGCTGTCCACTTCAATCCTATCAAAAACATAAATGTGAAATTAGAGCCAAGTTCAATATTACGATATATGTATTATGTAGGTACCTATGCGTTAGTTGTTTGTTGACTTTAAAGACAAAAGAAGGGAGATCTAAATTGGTGCCAAGTTCAATGGTTAGTCCTGAAATATATTTATAACATAAAATATTCTATTACAACTTAAAATATTATTTCTTCTTATAACTTAAGATAAATATGTTATTGCCTGAGATCTAATTTGGCTTGTTCTCATATACGACATATTATTAAGTAGATACCTGCATACAAAAACAGTCACGAAAGAGCCCTATGTTCCACGGCGGCTAGTTTTATAGACAGTTTTAGTAGGCAAGTTAATTATAATATTTCGCATAATACAATATGAGAACAAGCCACGTCAGATCTCAAGCTATAATATATTTATCTTAAGTTATAAGAAGAAATAATATTTTAAGTTGTAATAGAATATTTTATGTTATAAATATATTTCAGGACTAACCATTGAACTTGGCACCAATTTAGATCTCCCTTCTTTTGTCTTTGAAGTCAACAAACAACTAACGCATAGGTACCTACATAATACATATATCGTAATATTGAACTTGGCTCTAATTTCACATTTATGTTTTTGATAGGATATCATTACTTTTTGTACAGAATTTAATAGTAGGTAGGTACTTATCCATAATTTAATGATGTATACCTAATGCGCTGGCGTGGTCCGAAATACCTATCATTTAATTGTATGTAAGTATACCTACTAAAACTGATAAGAGTAAGGTTAAATAAAATAAAGGTGGTATAATACCTACTCCATTCGTTATAATATTATTCTCACGTGAAGCTCTTAAAATCCACATGTAATAAATAACTGAGCCAATACCAGACGCATATCAGAAATGAAGTAGTCATAGTAAGCCCTATCATATAGATTAATATTATCAAGCCCTTTGGGCTTACTAGAACTTAATTTATATTTATTTGATTTTAATTATTTCCGGTGCACCGGCCATAGGACTGTCGCTCTACTCTCCGCCGACGAGAGAGGATCGAGGTGGAATAGAATAGGTATTAGGTATCTACTCCTTATCGTGACTCATAAACAATATAACAAAAGTATATACTTAAAATTACCATACCATTATTATTAGTCATAGAGGTAGTTTGTACTATAGTAGGTAACATGTAATTTTTTTTAACAAGCATTTATTATTACTATCTAGCACAAAGGTCGTCAGCACTCGTCAAGACGAATCAAACGAGCTCAAACTCGATGGGGTTGCGTCGCTTAATTATGGAGTTCCTATGGCCACCTTCCAGCTCCATCATCAGACCCTGATTACTATATAGTATCAAAGTACTCATCAAGACAAATCAAATAAGCCCAAACTCGATGGGGTTGCGTCTTATAATTACGGAGTCCCTATGGCCACCTTCCAGCTCCATCGTCAGATCACCTCCATGTCACAATCATATTGCATTGTCATCCAATTTATACATGCATGCCAAATTTCAGCCTAATCGGAAACCGGAAGGTGGATCATATTTAATTTGCAAGTTAATTACCATACTTTAAAATTAACAATTTTTATTAAATTTAAAAATATTATTAAATCATTAAAATTTACTAGTTTCTGATTTTTTCCTTTGTAACTATGACTTAGCCTATCTGGATGCCAAATTTGAACTTTCTAGGTCATCTGGAAGTGGGATATAATTTTGATCTATCACCCTTATCACCCTTAAATTTCTTGGATACCGGATATTTATATATAAAAAACCGTTTGAGCTGTGTTTATGAAATTTGGAACACAGATGTAGTTCGTATATAAGAGTACATGTGCCAAATTTGACTTGTCTATGTGTAATAGTTTTTGTATAACGAGGGTGTAAAAAGTCGTCAAAACGCGCTTTGGACGGTTCGTGTAATATAACACATGGCGCGGTCGCCAGTTCCTTTGCTTGAACTTGGCTTGACTCGCTGCCGCGTGTCTAGATGTACATTACTGCGTTTGTTATTTTACTCATATTAATAAGGAGGTTTAATCAAGCAATGTACGCAATATTGTCTATGGATTCTAGTGTATTACATGTGGGTGGGCGATAGCCGATAGGCCTGCAGATCTAAGTAGATTTGGGTTATTTCTATTTTCTATACTACGTCTGTATATTTACAGAACTCAATGTTTCTACGACTAAACTGAAACTTGGCATATAAGTAACTTGAACACGGGATATTTTTCCAAAGGTAAAATGTCCGCAGCGATTTAAAATAAACTACGAAAATAAAATGGTTTTTGTTGAAAGACGTTCAAAGACGTCTGAAGGCGACGGTAACCGCTCACCATCAGGCGGGCTATCTGCTTGTGTCTAAGATAAAAAAAGCAAAAATAAGGCACTTTTTAACGCCAACTAATATGTAAAACTTAGTTATAATTCATTTAGCCTATCGACACGTAATGAAAAGCGAAGAAACTCACCTTATACTATTAGAGTTCTTAGCTAACAAAGCGCACGCCTTCTGCAGATGTGCCTTCATGTTGTGTTTAGTTATAGCTGCTAGTATCGTCCACGGTAGCTTGTCTTCAGTGGCCGGGTTGTACTTCGTTATGCGATCTATCACCAAGCTTCGCACTATCGATAGGATTTGTTCTTGGACCTACAAATTATGAGGATTATGAGTTAGCCCGAGACACTCAAATATAATAAAATTAAAAATATATTGTTACTAGCTGCGCCCAGCGGTTTTACCCGCAGTACTTATGTAACCTATGTGTTATTCCATATACAAAATTTCAGCTCAATCGGTCCACCCGTTTAGGCGTGAAAGAGTAACAAACACACATCCAGACATCCATTCTTACAAACTTTAACGTTTATAATATTAGTAAGATTTATTTTCTTAGGAAGACCAACAGCTGTTACTTACAAAAATATAACTAACTTAATACATAATGGAAAGACAATTATAGGTCCTCATATCCAAGTAAAATTATAAATTCTATCTTTCTTGGACAGTCTGTGTGTCTGTATGTCCAGTGTTAGAAGAATTAACAAATTACTGGGCTAAAGAGTCTTAACATCTTATGACTCTTGAGTAAGAAGCGTTGGTGCAGTGCTCCTAGAATTTCACATCATTGTGAAATCCTAGGTAACACTGTACTAATTATGGGCAGCCGTTATCTCTTAACATCAGGAGAGCGTCTTGCTCGTCTTCTACTTCATCACATAAAAAAAAAAAAACAGTGACCAGGCGCAGAGCACTGCCGCGCAGAATTTTGTTTTTCAAAACACTGGGGTGGATATTTTCTCTATGATTGGGAGGCACTGTCTGAAATGGAATCAGCAGGGCTATTCACCAATGATGAAGGAATAGTATGGATCGGTCTCTTTTCGTTTTTAGTATATAAAATCATATCTCTCGAGCCTGGCAATTTTTCATTTGTTTTCTTGTTGTTCATTGGTGCATCGGCTGTCAATCTTGACTTTTTCATACATTTGATTGACCGCGGTTGACCGCAAAACTTAGACGCAAAAGTAGCACTTAAGGCCGCACTGTGCTATTCACTTATCCGTCAGGGAACCGAACCGAATACTGAATTGTCAAATATGAATCAAATGACGTGAAATGTCACGTCAAGTCGATACGACTTAATACGTCATTTCATACATTTTTGACAATTAGGTCTTCGGTTCGGTTCCCTGACGGATAAGTGAATAGCCCTGCAGGACGCTTATCATCAGTCACCCGATTTTTCGTCATGTCACTCATTTTAACGAAAACAAGTGAAATTTAAAAAATCTTTTTAAAAACAAGCTTTTATTATTACTACCATCAAGCACTCGTCAAGACGAATCAAATGAGTTCAAACTCGATGGGGTTGCGTCGTTTTATTACGGAGTTCCTATGGCCACCTTCCAGCTCCATCATCAGATCAGCTCCATGACATAAAAATAATGCATTGTCATCCGATTTATACATGCATGCAAAATTTCAGCTCAATCGGATACCGGGAAGTGGGTCAAATTAAAGTTGCAAGATTTGATTACAGACAGACAGACTACAGACAGGTGAAAGTAAATAAAATCATGTAAAAACCTGAAGGAGCTGTGAAGTATGTCCTCTAATAGATAGTAATAAGTTACCTTAGCCTCAGGGTCGGACAGCTGGTGTATGGGTCCCAGCAAGAAGGCATCGACCAGAGAGTCGCAGGGCCGTTGCTGCAACATGTCAGCTATGGCTGCGGTGGCGGTCGACCGCACTATTATGCTCGCGTCGCGGCATAAACCCACGAGAATCTGATCAAATAGGGATAGTTATATAATAATCTTCTCATATATAAAATTCTTCTGTCACGGGGTGCGTAATCGAACTCCTCCGAAACGGCTTGACCGATTTTGATGAAATTTTTTGTGCTTATCCGGTATCTATGAGAATCGGCCAACATCTATTTTTCATCCCCCTAAATGTTAGGGGTAGTCCACCCCTAAATTTTTATTTTTATTTTTTAGACAAAATTTTTAATTTCTATTTTTTTTTTGATACAACATACAAAAATACATACAATCCTCAATTTTCACCCTTCTACGATCAACCCTTATTTTTTAATAGCCATTTTAGTAATTTAATCATTTTTCCTCTTCGGTCGAAAACTGATCAATCGTCATTTAATTAGTTATTTATTATTAAAATCTATGAGAATCGGCCAACATCTATTTTTCATCCCCTTAAATGTTAGGGGTAGTCCACCCCTAAATTTTTTATTTTATTTTTTAGACAAAATTTTTAATTTCTATTTTTTTTGATACAACATACAAAAATACATACAATCCTCAATTTTCACCCTTCTACGATCAACCCTTATTTTTTAATAGCCATTTTAGTAATTTAATTATTTTTCCTCTCCGGTCGAAAACTGATCAATCGTCATTTAATTAGTTATTTATTATTAATTTATTATTGTTTATTTATTATTTATTTATATGGCAAAACAACGTTTGCGGGGTCAGCTAGTATACCTATATATTTTAGGCACTTATTGTAAATTTTTAAAACAGTTCTTAATTGCATATTTTGTAAACTCCCCCACCCATCCCCACGAGACAGGCTTGACCTAGTGTAGGGTCCATTAGAAATGATTTTGTATTGTGTTCTTATGGAAAATAAATATATTTGTATTATATAATGAAGAGCTATTTTAAAAGAAATATTCATACCGGGGACCCCCGGACTGTTGGGATACCCCCTCCCCTTTTTTACCTGAGGTAGGCTTCCTTTCCAGGAGGTCGTCTAGGCGGGTACCTCAACAGTGCCAGTTATTCTACAGCCTGAGCAGTGATGTGCAAACATTACTATTCTAATGTAAAGGCCAAAGTTGTAGGAAATTTTATGAGGTTTCATAATGTAGTACAACAAAATATCGTACTATGCAGTTTTTGACATATAAGCAAAAAACCTAAAAATGGGAACTTCTTCTGCCTCCCCCCTCGGGCTCACCTCGGAGGGGTGGGGACTTTTAGTATGTTTATTTCCTGACTAGTCCAAACAAAGTTTCTAAGTTAGTTTTTCTGCTTTCGACTTTTCGATCGACATTTCTTCTTTTACTGGACTATATCATCTACGGCCATAATCATCATCAAAAAAAATCTTTCAAAAATTCTTTTCTTGCCTTAAATTTACACTCGATATATACGCTCTGAACTTACTCCAAGATCAATAGAAGGCGGCGGGAACGGTCCAGCGGCGATGAGTTTGTGTGCGAGCGAGGCAGCTGCGCGGCGCACTAGTGCCCTCTCATCGCACACGCAACGAGCCGCTACAGCCATTAGACGGGACGACTCGCCTTGACCTTGCAGATCCTGTACACGGAATATAATTATTGATGAGACGGAACATCATCGACAATCACTCCTGAGGCTTGTAGTGTGTAAGTAGCCTATAAGCTCATAACTATTTTATATTATTATTTAGTATCTAATAAACAGTCTTATTCCTGCACTCGTGGTTTCTGTTCGTCTCCATACCATACATGGCGACCCTGCCAGGATACAAGCCTAGAGCTTAGTTTGGGTCTCAACGACTAATTCTTATAGCATTTAAATGTCTTACTGTTTATATGTATACTACTGTAAAACAATGTACAAAACTTTTTGGCAATAAACAATATTATGTCTTATGAGTACTGTATTCATAGGTAAAATTACAACTTTGGTGTCTTCAAGTCGAGGGTTAATAGGTATTTGCTAGGCCGGTATGTAACAGCTTCGACCACGTCTTCACACCAACAGGTAAGACTGTGGTCAAACGCAATCCTAGTCTATATATGTATTATGTATATAAAAAAAAATAGGTAAACCAATCAGGTGTACGTAATTGCTAACAAATTCCGCCGAAAAAGTGGCTCATCGAGAAATCACGTGACTTAAATTAAAAAAAACGAATCTTATCAAAATATGGTCTTGATTGGTTAAAAAATAAATTGTGCGGCATTTTCATTGGGAACTGTAGTACGCATGCTCTGAATTTGTCAACACTCCATTTTGATTTTGACAATTATCCATTTTGACAAGTTTTAAGGGTTAATGACGTTTTTGAACATTTATGTAACAATATTATATTTTCATATTTTTGCGCTTATTTAACAGCAAAAATTGATTCCTTAATACACTTCAGTTATGTGTGGCTCCTGCACCATATCATAACACATCCTGGTATGATCATTAAGACATAAAACGAAAATATTCTCACACAGATTTGACGTTTTCACTTGAAAGGTAAATAACAGACTGAAGCCCGAAATTATAACATTTTAAGCTACCACCTTCTCCGGCAACATTTCTTATATGTCTTATATGGATCGCAGTTACTTTTCCCGACTTATTATTAATTCGTTGAAACCAATAGCTAAAAATAAAACTTAATAATTTACAGTTTATACGCCATATAGTCAATTAAAGATTCACACTTATATAACACAAAGCATGTATGTATTTTATAAAACAAAATGTTTTTATGAATTTTTAAAATGATCACCTCGATTTTTCGAAAAAATTTAAATAACTCAAAAACCGTAAATTTTCGCGGAACATATATAGCGCTCATAACATGGCCAATGACCTCGCCAATAACGCCCTATACACCAATGTATTGAATAACCAAATACCCTGTATATTGCTTATTAATTTTTGAATGATTCCAGCGTCTGTTTTGGTTCAAACACTCAAAACAAACATCACAACATTAAAAAAAATCTCAGCGATTTTGATGAATATTATGTACGTGCTTTCCATCGGATATGGAGCACAAAATATTGTTGGAGCAAAAAAGAAGTCAAAATCGCCAAGATTTATTTTGGATGTTGAATGTTTGAACCAAAACAGGAGCTGGAGACGCGGCTTAAAGCAAACATGTTGCAACACAACCTATAAATTGTAATTTGACTATGACAGTGTAACCTGTTCTGTTGGAGAATAAACCCCAATTTCTTTTTAATGTTGATATGAGCATATCTAAATGTTTCAATCAGTTTACCTGTAAAGCTTTCTTCATAGCGGGGTTATCGTTCTCGAAGCACTTGGCTAACACAGCGAGTGCCCGCACACGCACCGCGGCTGATACGTCGTGAACGCGTTCGTACACTGCACGCAACACTCGCGTGTATGGAACTGTTAGCTGAGACTGGTGCTCCAACATCATCTATAGGAATATTTAAATCAAATTAAGTTTAAAACACTAATTTTTTTACAGTTAGTGCAATTAAAGACATTCTTGGAATTAGGATGTTGACTGAAAAAATTTGGCTAACACGGCGAGCGCGTTCACGCACCGCGGCTGATACGTCGTGAACACGCTCGTACACTGCACGTAACACTCGCGTGTATGGAACTGTTAGCTGAGACTGGTGCTCTTACATCATCTATAAAACAATCATGATCAGCCTACATATGTTCGTCCACTGCTGGACATAGGCCTCCCCCATGGCACGCCACTCAAGTCGGTCCTCCGTCTTTCTCCTTCGATAACTCCCAGCCACCCTCCGGATATCATCGCCCCATCTCGCCCAAGGATGCCCTACACTACGTTTGCCGAGACGCGGTCTCCACTCTAAAACAAGTCTACCCCATCGGTTATCGGTTCTGCGACAAATGTGACCAGCCCATTGCCACAACAAACTATAGCAACGCAAATACGTCGTGAACGCGCTCGTACACTGCACGCAACACTCGCGAGTACTATGACTGCAAAATCATCAATCGTTTCTGGCGCTTCGCCGGTCATTGCCGTGGTTTATGCTTGGCTCGTGCATTGTGGTCACTGTTCAAACCTAACCTAGTGGATTCTATGACAATCATTTTTATTCACTCACCTAGCAAAACCACAACAATTTTGCTTATTAAAATTTGGTGATCATTTACTAAATTTGATGTCCATATACAATTATTATTGGTAATATTGAAGTAAGAGGTCACTCCAATATAAAATAACAAAATGAAAACATACATTTCCAATATGATCTTCTAAATTGTCCTCATTGGCAGGCTCTGACTGCTCATTTTCATTGTTCGTGTTTTCTTTATTTTCGCTACTTTGCAGAGGCATTTCTTCATCTAAAATAATTAAAAGTTAACAAATAACTTTTACCCACCCAAAAAAACAAAGTTTGCATTGATATTTACTGTATTTCTATCCACATAATATATAAAAGCAAAATACCTAAGATCAGGCAGTTTATCTTTGATAAATAAACAGATTATTTTACTTCATTTTAACATACCTGTATCCATTGATTTGGCTCGTTCATTTTCTACAATTGGAATTTCTTTTGGATCTGGCGCATAAGTGAACAATTTTTCTAATAAATCCTGCAAATAATACAAAGGTAAAAAATAAATTAAATATTCATCTACTAAATATTGTTAAAATATCTTAGACTGATAAAAAAAAAATGAATTCATTCATCAACATAGTTATTTTTATGCAGTTTTTGTGTGATTTTGATAAATCAAGAACTTGCAAAATTTATAAAATACTGGATATTTCAGTATTTTTGAAATTCAATTTCAGACCATTGACCACTTGTGAGTGTCTTCTATGAGAGTGATATAATTTTAATTACAATCATATTATTATTTGACAGCAATCATATTTTATATTTTTAATATTATTTGCAGCAAAAAGTGATTTTACTGCATCTTATTATGAACTAACAGCATTATTTTCATGCTGAGAGGTGAAAAAATATTATATACATGGTGTTTCAATCACCTTTTTAGTTATGGCCATAGAGAAATTTATTCAAATGGTCTACTTATTACCCTTTTCTATGTTTTTCTCAGCCCCCCTATATTTCTCATACTTTTCCTCCAGTCTTAAGGCAACTGATAGAAAATGCTATTGTAGCATTAAGTTAGTCCTAGCATTGTGCTAAATAATACATAAATAAATCACTTATATTATAAAAGCGAAAGATTGTGAGTGTGTAAGTTTCTTTTACTTCTTCACACCTAAACGGGTGGACCAATTGAGCTGAAATTTGGTATAAAGATAGCTCAGACCCTGGAATAACACATAGGCTATAGTACAGAAGGTAAAACCGCTAGGCGCAGCTAGTAAATAATAATAAAAACATTGTTACTTACTAAAGCAATATGCCTGTGGCTGCATTTAGCGCTGTCTGACAGGTCAATGAGCCAATTGACAAGTTTCTTGTGTAGCTTCTTGGGCAAAATGGTCATGAGTCCGGCCACCACTGTGATACGTGCGCTTCGCACGTCACCACGTTCCTACAATTATTATTTGATAATTATTCTCTATGGCACATCACATCTTCATAGATCTAAAATTGATATTCCGAACCAAAGGCCTTTTAACCAATAAAACGAATCTTAAAATGTTTTCTAAAAAACGTAAATGTCTATTTCTATTCCTATTTATTTTTTTCTACAGTGCACAACAAAACGGTAATCCTTTTTCGGCTTTTCTGAAAAAAGAGCTTTTTTGAATTGATTCTGAAGAATGGGCCAGATTTATTGTTCATTAACATAAAAGCACGAAAATCTACACTCAACATTATAACATATTATTATTAAGAATTCCTTAATGTGAATTCAACCACAAGTATAAGCAAGTTTTTTAAAAAATAGGAGAATAAGTAAGATAAGAGGTAACTCACCAAGCCATCTAGTTGATAGCACAAGTGCTCTAAGAGCACAAACAAGGCTTCGAACGCAGGTTCTTTATAATTGAGCAGTAGATACCCTGAATATGTAACATACGAAGCTACGGCATTCTGGAATAATTATATTAAAACTAAGAAATAACTCTTTGAGAATGTCTTCTCCTGTTCCATTTTTCAAGTTTGCTGAAGTTGAGCTTGTCAACTCAGAAAGTTCCTTAAAAAGATATGTGCCCAGCAATTTAACAATAAAAAAAAAAAACATAAAAGGTGTTAAGCTGCCAAATTAGCTTAAATTATGGCCAAAATGTGTATGGCGAAAAGGGAGAACTAATTAATCTTATTTTGCTTAACACGTTCATGGACACTCCGTCGATAGGCGTAAAAAATATAATTTCGATGTGGCACCACGTCCATCGACGTCCGACGTCCAACCGTCCCCCACCAACAATGTCTCATCAAATTTCTATTGCTCTGCTTGTTATGATACCCGCCTATAGATGGTACCGTCCATGGCCGTAATGGTCATAGTGCTCACATTCTGAAATGTTTGATATGTCTTCCGTCTACAGACGTTATCGTATATAGCTATAGGTATATAGGTTGCTGCCATAACAGACATTATAATAATCTATTACATATGACAATCCGCCTACAGACGTTGTATGGAAATTGGTATGTCATATTGTATTTTTTTTAATAATGCAAGTGTCCATGAACGTGTTAAGGCTACTTATTTAAGTCTACTTATCAATGTATAATAACTATTGTGCTCAGCTTATATTTATAATATAATTAATTATCAATAACATTTTCAAACATTTAAATAAAAACATAGGAACATAGTATTCTTTGCAAATGTTATGCATTACAAATAGGTGTAATAAAAGAAATATACATTACATTGTTCCCATTTTTATTTCCCTCCAGACAAGCTGTTATAATCTTTGGAAACATACATTTGAATATAACAGCAATAGCAGTGGGATTTGGACTCTCTTGATCATTGGGGTGATGCAGCAACACATCTATCACTTTATATATTGTATGTGTTACTTGAGATAGCAATATTTTATCTGAAAAACACACAGCATTAACTATAATAGTTTGTTTTAACACATTGTACACAAGTATAAGTATTATATCCGTTATCCTAACCACCATAACACAAGCATTAAGTTGCTCAGCTTGGGGTTAGGTGTTGCTGTGTGAAATTTCCTGAAATATTTATTGACTGCAGCAAACACAACTGTGTTTTAGCAGTCAGAATGAGTATGCTAACGCACACAAACATAGTGTTTTGTCTGCTGATTTTCCCATACAAAAATAATTTCCGGCTCTGTAAACTAAAAAATGTCACCGCAGCCAAAGTTATAATAATATAAAAAAATAAAGCATAATGTAAAACCAGCTGTGTCACAATAATGATACCCAATATAAATTCCACATTATTTTTTATATAATAATATCTTATTCATCAAGCAGTAATGTAGGCTTTAGTTTGTTCCTGGGGGCCTATAAGCTAATTCTCACCACTACAAATGATGACAACTTCGATGTACATTGCTGCGTTTGTTATTTATACTCATATTAATGAGGAGGTTTAACCTTTTGACCGCCAAAGTCACCTATACTTGACAAGTACTTGCGGGTCCTGTACGCCAACGACGTCTATAGACGACAAAAAACCCAGTCTTAATAAAGTGAAATAAAAATATTTATCGACTCTTGGCAACACTAGTTCTTTCGTAGGTTTTTTTTTTTAAATTGTGCCTTGGCGCACAGGGCACGAAAATGCGTTTGTGCCGTGGCGTTCAAAAGGTTAAGCAAGTAATGTACGCAAAATTGTCTATGGATTCTAGTGTTTTACATGTCGTTTGGCGATAGCCAATAGGCCCTCTGACTGAAGGACAATGTAACCAGTGAATTACAGCATGACTACCTAGATTCAAAAACTAATATCTCAGGGTGACCTTATAGTTTACAGCTTATCTTCAGGAAGATAAGATTTTTAGTTTACTTCAGCTCTACTGCTAAATTGGGCATATATGGAAAGACATTAAAAACAAATATTTAGCAAATAAAAAGTTATAGGTATAGGACTCACCAACATTAAGCTTAGAGACAATATCTCCACCAGTTACATCTATAAGATTACTCAAAATATCTTCAAAATTCATGTCTGTAGGTGTAAGCTTCAAAGGTTTTATCATATTATTTAGATCAGTCACAAAACATATCAGCGATTTCAAAATTTCATTTACTTGTTCTGTGAGATCCTGCAGACTACCAATAGCATCATCTCTGTTGGCTCTATCTTCCTTGCTCCACTTAGTTTTTTGCTCTTCAAACTTGTCATAGAGGAGTTTTGGATAACCCACACAAGCAAGTGAATTTGCAAACAGTTGCGAGTGGTAGACATTGTAGGCTAAGAAACCAGGTATAGACAGCAACTTAATATACAACCTTGCTGCTATGAGAGCGTTCGTTCGGTAGTCAACATTAGCTATATTCTTCGTGCCTTGGTTGATAAAATAGCCTATTAGACCCAAAAGTTTTTTGTGTGGAATTTGCCTGGACAAAACGGCCCAAGATTTCTCCGCATCGGCATCATTCAACCAGCTGTCGACAGCTTTAATTAATTTAAGGAAAATACTCCTAATTTTACGTGGTTTAAGAATATCATTGTAGTTGGCGGGAAACTCTCCATATTCCAGAAATTCTGAGTAATATATGCCTTCCACCCAGCAATCTTCTAAGTTTTCCAACTGTAATTGTCCGAGTCTTGTTATTAGTTCTTCCATATCGCTTTTTATCTGCCCTACATCACACAATAAATAAAAACACTGATTGGAAATAAAATTTGCATCATGCACTATGCAATCGATATCAAAAACAAAACATTTTTGACACTATTGACAGCAAACACAGTGACAAAATGTCTTTTTTTTCTCAAAACGCAGCTAAATTTACATATTTTCCAGAATTACGGTTAAAGAGAAGTTATGGGAGTTTTGTTTGTATGCTGCTGGACATTAATAAGCTTAAAATGGAAATCTTTAAAAATAAACCATGCACAAACACACATAGAATACACTCATTATTCCAAATTACAAATCGCAATTACACTAACGTGATGCGTGTTACCGTTAGATGGAAAAAAAATATGAAGTTGACTTTGTTTCTATTATTCATTTGATCCAAATTTACAAAATTTCGTTTTGGTAGGCATTTTTTCGCGTAAACTGTTGTCTCCTGTTTTACTCGACACTGGCAAAATGCAACTATTGCCATATTACTTATAAAAAAAAAGAAAAAAAAAAGTTGACTTTGTCATTGACAATGACATTATACTAATTTTTGAATTTTATAACCTAAAATTCTAAAGAACAAAATAATTTCTTCATTTTATTATTTTTGTGAAATGTGAAACATTGTAATAACTTTAGAAAACCATAAATAAATATGTCGTACAGAAAACCTGTTTCCTGGTTTTTAACTGAGAACGGTAGATTTTTTACATTTAGTGCACTAACTGCTACCGGTCTTGGATTAACATCAGCAAAATTTCTTCCACATACCTTTTTTCTAAATAAATATAAGGAATTCGTCCATTACTACAGGTAAGAATATAAATAATCCTGATAATTAAAGACCAAACGTAAAATTACCATATAAATAATCATATTTGAAGACCTTCCAACACACCCACACCATTAACATAAGATATTGTTTACACTATATAATACCTTCATAATAATATTAATTAATTTCAGAGATGGGAAGCCAGTGTCTTTGCCTGATAGACTTCAAGATTGTTACCACAAATGCCTGGATATCTTGCAGTTTCCTGATGTCCACAGAAAGATGATATCTCCATTCAGTGTGTTTGGATATGACTTGTTCCATGCTGGTAAGTTCTTTGATATATATTATTATTCATTAATTAATAACCTTTCACTTTTTTTAAATTTATTTGGGTAAACAAACAATGACGTATGTTGTGTGACTTCTAAAGTCACACGCTGTGTGAAATTTTAAGCAACTTAATTTTCATTTATTCCATTGGTTGAAGTGAAGAAATAGAAATATGTGACCGATCTCATATCAAGGCAAACAGGGAAATCCCTAAAAAATATATCTTTTAAATATCATAGACTCCTGAGATAAAGGGCACTCTTTGATGTAGTTACAGTTTAAAAGCAATATAAAAAAGTGCATAACTTTTTTTATAATTTAAATTTTAATATTATGTGTAAGATTTGGTGTGATATAAGTTATAAGATAAAAAAAAACTAACAATTGGTGTTTCAGGGAGCACAAATTCCAGGTTTGGTGCAGCTGTTGGGATTCCAGTGAATTTCACTTACCAATCATTAGAAGACATTGAAAAAGATGATATCCAGGTATGTATTATAATTATTTATGTTTTCAAGACCAAAAACTCTATTAACTGCATAACTTCCATTTTTCTTTAGCTATAGAAAAAATGCTGGAAATGCATCTCTACAAATAGGCTAAATAAATAATGTAACAATTTCATGTCACTGTTTTTTTTTAAATTCTGTTTTCCTCAATTATATTATTTGTGGTTCTGTGGTAGGTCTGAGAATAGGTTTAGTATGTTTCAACAGAGGTAGACAAATTTGCACCAGTCAGTACTAACATAAAACACTTAAAACAGCTTGGTAAAAAAGTCTACTTCTATTTTAAAAATACCATTACTAACAGATACCAATTATCTGAAACTAAAAATGTGATTTTAAATTTCAGGTCAATCAAAAGAAAGTCGACTGGGACTCCGATGTTGGTAAGAAACTAGCAGAGGCCCTAATATTACCAGAAAAAGTACAACAGTTTGCCATATGTAGAGAAATATTAATGACACAGAATAACAAATACATCTATGATGCAGTATACCCATTTTCATGTGTGTTCATGGGATATACTTTTTGCCAAACGATAAATAGAAAAATGAATTTGTATACTGGACCAGTGAGCCTAAGGCTTGTTCTATATACACTTTCAAGTTTATTCTGCACTGGGTTATACTTTTTAATGAAAGATATGACAGAAGTATATTATGAAACACAAGTGGATAAAAAGCTTGCAGATCTAGGCACAGACTTCATTGAAAGTGGTTTAACATTTTACGAAAAGATCTTACAGAGGAATCAAGCTCTTAGAGAATTAATGGGTAGTGAAGGTGCAAGTAAATATAGCAAATTGGGAAATGAAAACTTTGGATTGCGGCAACCTCGTCTGGCATTGATACATAGGAAACAGTTTTTCGAGGAAAAGTTGAAAGAGTCTCAAGAAAAAGAAGCAGATGTGGAATGAAGATAACTGTTAGATAATTTAGTAAGTTGATGTTAAAATAGAGCTATGGAGTGTTACTAGTTAATAAAAAGGATTATAATGTGAGTATTGAACATTTGTTTTATATATCACCTATATCATAGAGATACTATATCTAAGACCTGTTTTATAGAGTTGTTAAAAATATATCTGGTATTTCTCCTTAAATATTTGATAAAGAGTTTGTATGTATGTATGTGATTTGTTGCTTACTTCTTCATGCCTAAACCATTTGAGCTGTGATATATTATGACCTGTATCTATGGGAAAATCTTAATTAGTAATATTAAATTACCCTGATATTAAATGTAGGTCTTAGGTAGTAAAATTGTTTAATCTTATTGCCTGTGACCTTCATTTAATATCAGGGAATAACCTTTTCTTATATTATAAACTATTATATACACAAAAATGCGTTATTTAAATATCATGCGGGATCTAGATAGCCTAGATCTAGAATTTGCAGTTGTGGCAGATAGTAGTGGAAGATATATCGGGGTAGGGTCATCAAGCTCCCCCCCCCCATAAATCCTATTCTTCATATCTCACTCACATGGCTTATCTAGCTAAATTAATTTGAAGTTAAAACTTATGTTTAAACTTTGCTAGCTTGACTTTGCGAGATATGCCGCCGCCGGCAACGGTCCCCCACCGTCACCCTGTCGCACCTTAGTATATGGTCTCGGCTGTGGGACTCTCTGGCTCATACTGTAATATGACGACTTTTCAAATATACATACATTTGTTGAATAGACTTCTTGATTTTTTAAAGCTTTAAATAATATTTTGTTTTAAGAGTATTAGCATTTTGATACTTTAAAAAATGGCTAAGTGTTTACCAAATAGGAACCTAGTGAATTATAATTTTAAAAACAACTTACCCAGTTGTTATTTAAGATAGCAAAATATTATCAAAAGTTTTGCGAAGAAACATGTTCAACAAGTGAATTAAATTGAAAATTTAAAAAAACCCCACCGCAATATGTAATTCACCATTTTGTGGTGGCGGTCATCTTTGATTTTAAATTTACTATAATGGGTTGTATTCTACTAGTCAAGCCCTTTCATTTGATACCCATATTGAGGGGGTCGTGGAAGAAAAAAGTTTTGTAGCGGCGGCCATCTTGGACCGATTTCCACCAAATATGGCTAAGAACACTCTCGACTAACTCTACTTTCAAACAAAAAAAACTAAATCAAAATCCGTTTATCCGTTCGGGAGCTACGATGCCACAGACAGACACACACACACACACACACACACACACACACACACACACACACACACACACACACACACACACACACAGACAGACAGACACGTCAAACTTATAACACCCCGTCGTTTTTGCGTCGGGGGTTAAAAAGCAAATTCTATGATTTATATTTCAAAAATTCGTCGTATCGTGAGAGCTACACGCAAAGACGAGGCCCTTAAGACCCGAAATTGGTAACTGGTAACTGCGCAGAGTTCAAATTCTATGAACGGTAGGTACCTACTAGATTCACGTAGGTACCTATATCTATATTACCTACCTAGGTACCTATGTTGTTTGAAGGGCCAACTGGAAAAATCGGTAGTGTAAGCCCGACTGTTACATAATAGTCCAGTCAATTTAGACATTCGAAGTTACATAAAGTCCCAACAAGCTGAATTTCTGTGAAGTTGTTCAAAACATAATTATAAACAATGTCTAGAAGTTCCCCATCATTCCCCTGTAAGGAAAAAATTTAATTCAAGGTCAAAGGTCAAAACAATGAGTTTTTCGCGATTTTCAGCAAAACGGTAAGTTTTATCATAAAATTATCTTAGACAAAATTGTAGATCATAAAATTGTCTACAAAAAAATATTTAATACTTTTTTTTCTACGAGCCACCGTTTTTGAGATATAACGATTCAAAAAGTTGTAATCTCTTATATAAAATCGTTCGTACACTTTCGTGCTATCAACGCACAGCCCAAACGGCCGGACGGATTGAGCTGAAATTTGGACAGCGTATTCCTTGAAAGATTTCATCGTGCAATAAGAAGCGATTTTTTGAAATTCCCTCAGGAAAAGGAATTATTCCCGAAAAACGTTTGTATGCAAATCCGTAACCGTTTACCCGATTGAGCTGAAATTTTGTAAAACGATTGTTGGGATTGTGTTGAGGAACATTGAATAGTTTTTATGACACAATTTAACTTTAAAGAGGGGGTAAGGGGGGGGTCAAAGTTTGTATTGTAAATTTAGAACCGCTGGCCCTATTGAGCTGAAATTTGGTACAAAGGTAGACCAAGTCCTAAAAAATGATATGGGATACTTTTTATTCCAAAAATCAACCTCTATGGCGGGATAAAGGAGGTCAATGTTTGAATACGAAATCAGTAACTAATGACCCCATTAAGCTACAATTTGGTTTAGACATAGTTCGAGCCTAATTTTTTGTAGACAATTTTATGATCTACAATTTTGTCTAAGATATTTTTATGATAAAACTTACCGTTTTGCTGAAAATCGCGAAATACTCATTTTTTTACCTTTGACCTTGAATTATTTTTTTTCCTTACAGGGGAATGATGGGGAACTTCTAGACATTGTTTATAATTATGTTTTGAACAACTTTACAAAAATTCAGCTTGTTGGGACTTTATGTAACTTCACTCTCATTTTTTGGTCTAAATTGACCGGACTATAAGTATTCAAAGAAAACATAACAAGATTAGATAATAATAACTTGTAGCTATGCAAATTTACAAATAAAAACAGGAAAAAAGTAGTTTGTAGATTGGCCATTTTAAAATTGCACCTGTAATCCAAACAAAACGTTCCTAACTCCTAACGTTTGATAAAACAGTCTGTAATGTAAAAGCGGTCGATCTTTATCATTGTAATCGCGGCGCCTTTGGTGACGTCTTTCGTGTAAGGGTTACTGATACATTATTGTCCTTGGACTTGGAATGATCTATCCAAAGATTAAATAAGGACGAACGAGCTTGCAGTTAGTCCAAAAAACATTGTACACTCCTAGTTACATTTTACAAACACTTCATGTGCACTATTTCAGTCAGCGTAGGACGTCCACCCACAAAGTGGACAGACGACCTTATAAAGGTCGCCGGAAGACGTTGGATTCAGGTTGCCAACCGTTATATTATGGAAGTCCAAAGGGGAGGCCTATGTTCAGCAGTAGACGTCCTATGGCTGAGATGATGATCTCAGTCATTCGTTTTCAGTCACACCTAATGTTTTAAAATTGAAAATTCTACGCGGCACTGCACTGCTTCTGTCACCCTGAGATATTCGCAGTGCTCAGTAAGTTCACTACACGTAGTTAAAATAGGCATTTCTTAACTTAACGTTGGTAAATCGCAACGTTGCGTTGGTGATCTTCGCGTAGCGTAGTCGCGATGTTGACGACGCGACGTTTATGTGCGTGCGCGAGGATCGCGCGTGTGGGATCAGTCTGAATCCTATACTGGCTGATCTACTTCAAAGTAATCTGTGGTTTACCGCCCTACCTCAAAATATCGTTATCTTGGTATTTTATAATCTTAAATCTGATGCGTAGTAAGTACATTGGTATATTGTGTTTACTTGACAGCTGTACTCACTTTTATACTGATATTGATCTCTTAATTATTTTAATCGAAAATAGAGATTAGGTATAAATCACTGCAGTGTTATAAATATGGGAAATAATAAGAATAGTATGATTATTCGCTATGTGGCGACCGCTAGCGCTGTTGGTGTGCGTTTGCACGGGCGTGGTGGTGGGTCGGAGGTCGCCTAATGCTGACCTTATAGAAGAGCAGTTCAGAAATAGCCCAGATGGAGCGCGGTACTCTAATAATTTAATAGAAGATGCCCTGCTCGATGTGGTAAGTTTTACATTATTATTTTTTTAGGGTTCCGTAGTCAACAAGGAACCCTTATAGTTTCGCTTTGTCCGTCCGTCCGTCCGTCCGTCTGTCTGTCCGCGGCATTGCGGAGAAACTATAAGTCCTAGAAAAGTGTAAATTTGTATACAGGTAAGTAATAATAAGGGTAAGAGAACGGTGACAAAAAATAATTTTTAATTAATTAATTTAGGCTACCTCCCGTACACGTAAGATGGGGATGATTTTTTTTTTCTGGCTGATACCATCGTGTGGGGTATCGTTGAATAGGTATTTTAAAATGAAGGACGGTTTGCTAAGAAACTTTTTCGATTTCATGTTCTGTTTGAAAGATATTCAAGTTTTAAAAAAAAAATTGAGCGTCCCCCCCCTCTAAAATCTGAACTACTAGCTTTAAAATTCTGAAAAAAATCAGAGGTATGCTTTCAACCATGAACTTTCCAGGAAAACTATAGCGGTTAAGATAAAATTATTAGTTTCGGTAAAATCAGCAAAATAAGAATACCTAAAGCTAACCTAGCCATTGTTTATTAATGCATAACTAGATGGCGCTAGTAGTAAAATTAGATCGCGCAAGCGAATTGTTCATGGTTGTATTGTTTACGAGTTATAGCTATCACAAATAAATCACCATATTACAGTGTTACTTAGCTCATAATTTTTAACTTAAGTTTTTTTATTATAATTTGATATAGCATGGTCAAGGCTACTTGTGTGAATGATCCGGATATATTTTTTTTAATTTGCGGAGAATATTATGCTCAAAGAATTCCGTTTGAATGTGACAACGTTCATAATTTAGGCTTACAAAAATTACTTTGGATACTCCCTGGAAATTAACGACAAGCCTTGGATTCCCCAAAAGTTATGCAAAACGTGTGTTGAGTATCTACGTTTGTGGACAAATTAGAAAATAAATAGATTTTGGTACGAAACCGCTATAATGTGGAAAGGACTCGAGAACCATCACGATGACTTATTTTTGCTTAGTGTAAACATAAAACTATTGTTTTGATTTTATTAAAAATTAAGTATGCGGAACATAACTGGCTCATAATGTGTTCATTTAAAAATGGTTTACTTTGTTTTAGGCCAATGGTGGTTATATTTTTTTTTTGTAAAGTAAGAATTATTTGGACTTTTCTCAACACGTCCAAAAACTAATGCGTCACTTTCAAAGGCTCGAATGTGACATAACCATCAAGTTACACTCTCTCCACGACCACCTAGACTATATTCATGACAATCTTGGGGTACTAAGTGAAGAATTGGGCAAGCAATTCCACCCGAACTTTTGTTCGATGAAGTAACGCTATCAAGGCTTCTGGAACGCACATATGATGGCTGAATATTGTTAGAGCATTTAGAATAGCCCTTAGAATAAGAATAGCATTTAGAATAGCTCTGCCTTCAGTTTCAGCAAGAAAATCAAATAACATAAAGAGTTTTTCAACTTAAACTTAAATTAATTAGGATCATCTCTACATTGACCACCCACAAGGTGGACAGACGACCTTATAAAGGTCGCCGGAAGACGCTGGATGCAGGTCGCTTCCAACCGGTACATATGGAAGTCCAAAGGGGAGGCCTATGTTCAGCAGTGGACGTCTTACGGCTGAGATGATGATGATGATGATGATCTCTACATTTATAGCGTTTTATTACGAAAACAACATAATATGTGTCATATCTTTTTAACTAGAGCTGGTACAGAAATTTCAGTCACAAATTTGAAATCGTCGTCAAAAATCATCCAAAATGCTGTTGTGCAGTGTATTCAATCTACTAGAACTACGGAACCCTACATTGTGCGTGGCCCGACTCGCGCTTGGCCTATTTATTTAAAAATATATGTTCAGAGTTGCGGGCCTCATTCTCTTTCGTAGATATATCTAGGCACCTATATATAATACTATAATACCACCTAGCTTTTTTACCGACGTACCTTCAACTCGTCGGAATTATAAATTCTGTGCCAGCAGTTTACTACTTGAGCCTGTGGGTTTTTACTGCGCTGCACCGCGATTTTTTCAATGTTAGTTTAAGCTGTAGATGGCAGACGCCCTAAATGGAGACCAGCATTATAAATTAATTAAAAAACACATAATTGTATGTGTGAAAATGCTTTATGCAAGCTTTTATTTTCTATTGTAATGATTAACGTGACAATAATATATAATTAATTAATTAATTAAAATCTGTTTTATCCGCAAACCGCAATACCGTGATAATGTTGATAATAAATAGATAATAATTTTCTTATCGTCATGACTTGAGTATTTTAATTAAGAACATACCTACCTAGAAGTTACCCCAAGAAGCGTAGGGCGCAAATAATGTTGATTTAAAAAATTGAGCCTGAAATTCGGCTTAAGTGAGCAGATTTTTTTTCTAGTCTATACTGTCCTGCTGGGCAAAGACCTCCCTCAAATCTTTCCACGCATCTCTATCCTGCGCCTTAGAGCAGAGTTTGAGTTGACTCAAATATGTACTAATTTGGTAAGGCTGTTGTCGGTAAGGCATAATAGGTAGGTATCAGGTACATACGTAGTACGATTTACGGCTATGTGAGTGTCTAACTACTGAAATTAGTCTCATTTTCTTAGGCGAAGTGAACAGTAGAACATTTCATACTTGTTTTAAAGTACCTATATAATTTGTTTTTTAGCCTGGCCTTATCACCAAATACGGTTATCCAGTGGAAGTTCACAAGGTGACAACAGAAGATGGGTACATCCTGGAAATGCAGAGAATTCCCTTCGGTCGCGATAGGAACAACGCGTACGATCCGCGCAAACCTGTCGTACTAGTTATGCATGGACTCTTCTCTTCAGCTGCTGACTGGGTGCTTATGGGGCCAGGAACTGCTTTAGGTAAAGTTAATGTACGATTTTAAAACTATCGCGAGTGTTCTCCATTTAAACAACAAAAAACGGCACAACTCACGTCTAATATTCATGAGAATATCTCGACCACGGTTTCGGACAATTAAGATGTCCCTCATCAGGAGTTGTCCGAAACCGTGGTCCAGATATTCTCGACAATATTAGATGAGTTGTGCCGTTTTTTGTTGTTAAACTTAATGTACCTACCTACCATTAACAAATATTAAGTTCCTACCACCTACCTGGCACCTACCTTATACCAACTAGTCACCAGCTCAATTGGGAAAAACGCAACTTTTATTGTCGATATTGATCAATGTATTATCGAGGACGTGTGTGAATAATAGACAGTGATTGATTTTTAATTGAAAGATTACATTTAAGTAGGTACTTAGGTGTCGTATTATTGCAACATAATTATGATAAAGCTAATTCCTAAATTCAATAATTACAACAAAAAATACAATTGAATTTGAAGGTGTTTATGACATATTATAAATATCCTTCTTTATATTTTCAGCATATCAGCTTGCTGAAGAGGGCTATGACGTGTGGCTAGGCAACGCTCGTGGAACTTACTACTCTAGGAACCACGTGAGCATGGACCCTGACAACGTGAGAAGCAACTTCTGGAAGTTCAGCTGGGATGACATGGGCACTGGAGACTTGACTGCCATGATCGACCACGCCCTCCAAGTCAGCGGGAAGTCGCGTTTGCACTACATCGGACACTCTCAAGGAACTACTGTGTTCTGGGCGATGGCTTCTCTGCGCCCCGAATACAATGCCAAGATCATCTCCATGCAAGCGTTGGCCCCGGTCGCCTATATGACGAATAATGAGAATAGACTGTTCCTTGCTATCGCGCCGTTCGCAAACAGCATTGAGGTAAGCTGGGATAGAATAATTTCAACATTGCAAAACAATCCCAATCTTAATAGTGTAACATTCCTGAATCGTGTCTTTTACTCACTTTTTTTAATTCATTATAGGTACGCTTTTGGTTTTTTTTTCTTTATAGGTACCACTAAGGTCAGGTAATTAGACTACGATCTCGTGTGATGATAAACGACGATGCGGCCGTAGATGGTAGCAGATTAAACCTAGAAGGCGGGATGAATCTTTGTCTGGCTGAACTGAACATCATGCCGGGACTTAGCCGGGACACGGTCATAATGACCGCTTGGCGACACGGTTTTGACCAGTGGGTGGTATCCGTGGTGGTATGTTGTAACTAGAAACGGCCATGGCCTACCAACGGTATATACTGATATATGCAGGCGCGGATCCAGGGGGGGGGGTCAAAGGGGTCATGACCCCCCCCCCCCCCCTAAATCCTAGTTGGAAAAAAATCCGATCATATCAACTGGTTTTACGCTACTTTCATAGTTAGAATTAGGAAATTTTCTCTTAGCTGCAAACTTTACGTACAAGTACATAAAATTCTTTCCCTGTTTTAATTAATTTTTTACCAAGCGTCTTTTTTTTCAGTCCTCTCCTACGAATTATCCGTAAGTTCTCGTAGCAAACTGCACAGTATCTTTCATATTTAGGATTAATAGGATTATATTAACTGCTGCAAGCTGCTCGCATGTATAATAGTATTTTTTTTGGCTCGCAGCGAGCTGCTCCCGTTCTATCAATAAGAATATTTAATTTTCATACTGCTCAGAACGAGCGAAACTCAGATCATTCGTCCTGAAAGATTCAAAATTTTCTCGAGCTGCTCGCGCATCATTCGTGCTAAAAATTTAAAATTTTCTCGACGCTCGCAGCTGGCTGCTCGCGCTCTATAAATAAAAATATTTAGTTTACTTGCCTCTCGGAACAAGTTAAACGCACATCATTCGTTGTGAAAAATTCAAAATTTTCTCGCTCGCAGCGCTCGCAACGAGCTGCTCGCGCTCTATAAATAAGAATATTTAGTTTCCTTGCTACTCGGAGCAAGCACAACGCGCATCGTTCGTACTGAAAAATTTATTTTCAAGACTACGCAGAAACGAGTCTCTAAAAAAAATCTTAGTTTGAAAAAAAATTTTGCCGATGGGTTATCCCAAAATTATGGTCTGGATCCGCGCCTGGATATATGCTGGTTGCCTGGAAGAGATCACTCACAGCGAGAAGGCCGCCCATTATGGACCAAACTGTATTGTAGTACTAGCTATTAATAAGTATAATGTAATGTTTCTTTTGATTTCAACAATAAAGAGTAATCTTATACGATCGATCTTTCCTAAGTACGATTAAAAATCTCCTAGAGGCTACTTGCCGAAATATTCCTGTCTATAGAACTATTTCTTGTTACAGCGTGTAGCCAACCTAATCGGGGTAAACGAGCTACTCCCCAACACTCCATTATTCACTGAGCTGGGACAAACATTCTGTTCGGACGAATCGCTCACGCAGGCCCTGTGTTCCAACGTTTTGTTCCTGGCAGCTGGACGCAGTGAAGACATGCATAATGCTGTAAGTGGACTATACTGCTAGTTTTATGGATGGGCGTTTTCTTTGATTCCTTTTATTTATTTTATTTTATTCGGAAAAATTCAGGCTCCAGACTGTTTTAGACGGAGTCAAATAGAAATAGCCAGTGGAAAATGAAAGAAAGCTCGAACATGCGTTCCGCCTCTGTGTGACGCCGGCATTACTGTAGCATCATGAAAAAATACGAGATTAACGACGTTATATCATTCAACAATAATAGATCCAATGCTCAACAGAGATAGATATAAATTAATTTATTTTATTTATTTGTTTTTCAGACCATGTTACCTGTAAAACTGGGCCACACACCAGCTGGCGCGTCGGTCCGTCAACTGGTGCACTATGGTCAACTTATTCGGAAGAATTTCTTCAGACGCTTCGATTACGGCTCTCTGAACAATTGGGTCATTTATAGAAGTTTCAACCCCCCAGCTTACGACTTGTCCAAAATCACTGCTCCGGTATTTTTGCATTATGTTGATGATGATATTTTTGCTCATGTAACTGATGTTCAAAGATTGAACCGAGAGTTGGGACAGTCAATGGGAATGTTCAGAGTCCAACATCCTACTTTCAGTCATCTAGATTTTATGTGGGGAACTAGGGCTAACGAACTGGTATATAACAGGGCTATTAACCTGATGAAAGCTGTAGGTGATGACTGATTATCATTCAATAAATAACTAAGCACAGTTTAAATGAGTATTCTTTATTTCATTTTTAACTTAACAGATCAATTACATCATATTATTTCATAATATCAGTGAATAATATTCACAATTCATTACCTATAACTTTTTAAAAACAATTCTTATTGATATTCCAAGAGACATGGCTTTAGTAAAGGAATATACCTAAGAAAAACTATTTAAAAGACTACCATACAAACAGCCCATCCAATGGGGAACTATGACTATTTGTACCACCAGTGGTATTGCCGCAGAGTTGGTCATAGATATTCTTTTTAATCATGGTGGTTGTTTCAATAATGGTATTATCTGTTTCTAAAATCACATCTTATTCTTACATTCCAAGAATGGCACATGAAGTTTTAAAATGTTTTACCAAATCCCGTTTGTTGTCACATACTGTGGTACATGTATCACATTTGTACAATTTCTTGTCCTCAAAATTATTCTTATTCTTAGAACAGTAAAATTTGGCATGTTCATAAGCATAATCCTCTTTTATAACCTTGTCACAAAAGCTACATTTTGCTTCTGATTTAATCTTGTATTGGTTTTTAGGACAAGTATGTTTGATGTGGCGTTCTAGACTTCGACTACTACATAATATCTTATTACAAAGGTTGCACGTTACTTCTGAATATCTTGATCTCTTAGTTCTGTTTCTGTTCATATGACATGCATGTTGAGAGTGTTTATTTCTGACTGAAGTGCTGGAAAAACTTTTATTGCAAAACTCACAAACGGCTTCACGTTTGTATTTACTTATTGTGGGTTTCATTGTGTTCATAGGACAAGCACTCTCAACATGACGGTCTTTAGTTTTCTTATCGTAAAATACTTTATTGCAAAGATGACATATTGCATCAGAATGGCTCTCAAGAGGCCCTAAAGGCCGTTTAATTCTCGCATTGTTCTTAAGACAGGCATATTTTAAATGCCGACTTCTACTTCTTTCATCACTAAACACCTTGTTGCAAAGTTTACATAGTACAGCATGATACTTCCTAGTGCTCCTATTAAGGTTCTTAGGACAGACATTTTTAACATGAAAGTCTCTGGTTTTCCTATCACAAAATACTTTACTGCAAAGGTCACATTTTGAAACAGTTGCTTTTAAATGTACAACTTGTATGTGTCTCCTCAAAGAGTCTTTGAAGAAATATTCTTTTTCACAATAATTACAGGTGTGTTTAACCCAATCCAGATCATGAAATTTCCCGATGTGTTTCTTTAGTGTGTGCTTTTTTCGATACTTTTTATTACAAACATCACATATGAATTCAGATTTCTTTTTAGTATGTTTCTTTGTGTTTGTTTGTGGTTCATTGCTATCAAAGTCATTCTTATTTTTTAACACATCCTCTACTAAAAGATTTTCTGTAGCTAAACTTGTGGTTGTTTCTTGTTTTACTTCCGGTGCAATTGTTATTTCACTTTTGATGATAACTTGGTTATAGATCTCATCAGCAAGTTGGTCAGGTTCAACTTTTACATGAACCATGATGTCACTATGTTCTTTCTTAATTTCCTTTACGACACTTGGGTTGATATGATCCATTTGGCATCAAATATTATTATCTACTTAGTTTTGTTTACCTCTAAATCTGTATTATAATAGACCTATTCTAGAATGTAGAAAAATAATTTCCATTCTTTCCATGAAAGTCATTATTAGCCTGTTAGCTAGAATTAATTGTTCTGAGGCTGGAATGTATCCACTGTAACTGTAAACACTAGATAAGCGACAAATTTAGTGTAGTTCTATTTTAATTTGGTTGAAAATGTAGGTTCATTTTATGAGAAACAAATTATAATTACATAAAAGCAGAAGGCAGAAACTGCGATAAACCTGAAATAAAAAAACTTGATTGACAGTTGACAACCATTGACAGGAGCATAATTCACGAACAAATTCCGTCTGGACATTGGCCACACGCCACACAGTGTGAACGAGCTATTATGGCTCATCCACACAGTGAGCCCCAACATTCGCCACCTTTTTAGGGTTCCGTACCTCAAAAGGAAAATAAAACGGAACCCTTATAGGATCACTTTGTTGTCCATCCATCTGTTTGTCTGTCAAGACCCTTTTCCCAGGGACGCGTGGAGGTATCAGCTGAAATTTATAGGAAATACTAAGGAGATTTTCACACTGCCCCGCATGATGCAGCGTAGCGCGTGTCGACGCACCTACGCGCGTTCCTGCGGGAGTGCAGATCTGCATCATCGTGCGGGTTTTTTGCGCACTCACGCGCGTAGGTGCGTTTTGTAGATTCACGCACGGCGGCTAACGCCCATTCAAAATCACGCACGGCACTGTGGGATTCAGTGTGCCATACCTTGCGTCTCGCCCCGCACCTACGCGCGGGGGTGCATGTTTCTCCGCGTGTATGCGCGTGATCCGCATGAACGCGCGTGGATGCATTTTCAGTGTGTTAGACTGTGCGTGTTTTCCATACAAACGGAGATACTTACAAGCAACGGAAGAACACGCATCCACGCGCTACGCTGCATCATGCGGGGCAGTGTGAAAATCGCCTAAGATCTACTGCCTCTTAGAGCTGTGAAAAAATCACACTTCTAGGCCATCGCAATCAAAAGATATAGTCGAATATGCCGCAAATTTCAGCAAATTTTCGACATTCCCAATGGAATAAAAACCTACAGGGAACTTCCCGTCTACTCAGAATCTTGAAATATAGTACGAAGCAACGTCTTAGAGACTTAGAGCACAGATAAAGGAAAAATTGCGAAAACCGTAATTTTTTGTTTCATCATATAAAAAATATTTTTTAATAATTTTATACTTACGACCCCTTTTCTCATGAACACGTAGAGGTATTCAATTGGAATTCATATCAAATACTAAAATACAAATCAAAGTCTATATTACCTGTTGGCAGATTAGATAGGAAAACATTGTAATTATTTACGACCTCTATGGCGCGGTGGGCTAATACCCGCCTGCAACGCAGAAGGTTGCGGGTTCGATTCCCGCATGGGACAAATGTTTGTGTGATCCACATGTATTTGTTACTGGTCTGGGTGGTTTTTCAATATCTATTATAAGTATGTATTTACAAAAGAAAAGTATATAAGTATTATATCCGTTATCCTGACCACCATATTACAAGCATTAAGTTGCTTAGTTTGGGCACGGTAAAGAGATATACAGTAGTTTGACTCCATAGAAACGGTCGGAATGTGGGAGTGAGTAGATGTCGGTAGATGTGGGTAGAAGTGGGTAGTTCATCCAGAAGCGGGTGCCACGCAGCGACGGGCGGACGTCGCGGTAGTTTTTTTGCAAGTATTTAGTGTAATTTACGTTATTTACTTTTGACTTTTACGTATACATAATATAATAAATTATATTAAATGGAAAAAAAATAGCATACGATATTATGCTGTTTTTGGTAGCTTGAACTTATCATTGAACTTATCAGGAAATCCAGAAATAACATTATTAACCCCCCACGCAAAAACGATGGGGTGTTATAAGTTTGACGTGGCTGTTTGTCTGTCAGTCAGTCTGTCTGTCTGTCTGTGTGCGTGTGTCTGTCTGGGGCACCGTAGCTCCCGAACAGATGAATGGATTTTGATTTAGTTTTTTTTGTTTGAAAGTAGGGTTAGTCGAGAGTGTTCTTAGCCATGTTTGGTGGAAATCGGTTCAAGATGGCCGCCGCTACAAAATGGCGGATTACTTTTTCTTCCGCGACCCCCTCAATATGGGTATCAAATGAAAGGGCTTAACTAGAAGAATAAAACCCACTATATAAAATTTAAAATCCAAGATGGCCGCCACCACAAAATGAGGAATTATGTATTGAGTTGGGGGTTTTTTAAATTTTTAATTTAATTCACTTGTTTAGATTACCAAGCAACATGGAAAGGTAATAAAATTAACAAGTGAATTAAATTAAAAATTTAAAAAAACCCCCAACGCAATACGTAATTCACCATTTTTTGATGGCGGCCATCTTGGATTTTAAATTTTATATAGTGGGTTGTATTCTACTCGTTAAGCCCTTTCATTTGATACCCATATTGAGGGGGTCGTGGAAGAAAAAAGTAATCCGCCATTTTGTAGCGGCGGCCATCTTGGACCGATTTTCACCAAACATGGCTAAGAACACTCTCGACTAACTCTACTTTCAAACAAAAAAAACTAAATCAAAATCCGTTCATCCGTTTGGGCGCTACGATGCCACAGACAGACACATACACACACACACAGACAGACAGACAGACAGACAGACAGACAGACAGACAGACAGACAGACAGACAGACACGTCAAACTTATAACACCCCGTCGTTTTTGCGTCGGGGGTTAAAAAGGTAAGTTAGTAAGAAATAATTTTTTTTAAAAGTATTCTGCTGAAGTAAGAGTGCGAGTAAGAGACCGAATAAGAGTGCAAGTAAGAGTCCAAATAAGAGTCCGATAAGAGTAAGTAAGAGTGCAAGTAAAAATCTGATCCGACGCAAAGACGAAGGGGTGTTATAAGTTTGACGTGTCTGTCTCATAGATTCGATTTTGATTTTGTTTGAAAAGTGAGTTAGGCGAAAGTGTTCTTAGGTATTTTAGTCCTAGCTGCAAAAAACGCGGGGTGAAGGGTGTAATAAGTTTGATACAATACATTTTCAAATCTTATTCGACTGTTGCAATTTTGTAACGGACATTCAGTGGTTCCTAAGCGGACATAAGTGGCGAACATATAGGTAGGTAATTTGAAAATGAAATAAAAGCTTGTAATAAAAATATCAATAAATATAGAATAATAATAATATAGGTAGTTAATTTACAATAACTCATCTAGATAGTAGCTCAAGTAAGTAGATGATATGAAATAGGTACCTACTGTATGCGGGCAGCGGCTGCCCGGCAGCCCTATGACTTGCGCATGTACCGCGAGACTGTAGGTATTTATGTTCAAAAATCGCGCTCAGTCACGCTACTGTATATTTCTTTACCGTGGTTTGGGGTTAGGTGGCGCTGTGTGAAACGTCCTGAAATATTTATTTATTTATTATTTAGTTAGGCGCCATTTTGCGTCGGTGGACAAGAGTTGAAATTAGCGGCAGCTCTGGCATAACACCTGTAACGGGCATGATTGGACGAAAATTATAATTTGTTCGTGGCGGCTTGTGATTGGCGGATGGTTGGGTGACGCGTGGGTCAGCCAATGAGCACGTAGCAGGAGTGTTTTTGGAAATAATCCGGTAGTGGCGCTCGTGAGCGAGTTTACCTGGTACGAAGCTCGGTGCAGGAGCTCACTTTTACTTTGGATTTCGAGTAGCGCGTTGGGACTCGAACTGTGACGTTTGACGCAGACATTAAGTTTGGGGGTATTAGCGTCCATTACGAGTGGAACGCCGAGTCCACCGAATAATTCTAAAGCTAAGTATTAGTAGCTATAGTCGGGCCGGCCTAAAAGGCCACATTTGACACATCATCAAAATTCCCTTACAGGGTGATCTAAAAATTTTACTTATTTTTTCTGTAAATAATATATGTTAACACTTAGCTGAACAATAAATAATATGACAACACTTAGCTGAACACTGAACACTATACTCGAATTTACAATTAACAATTTACGCATTACCATTAAAATTTCTACCATTTGGTAGATTTTTTGCCTACCATTTAACTTATTACCAAATTCTTATATCATAATTTCTGCCAAAACTACCATTAAATTTTTCTACCAAAAACTACCATTCAAATTTCTAGCAAAATCAACCATTCTTTTTTATCATTTAGTTGATTTTTTACCATAAAAAATCTATCAAAAACTACTTTTAATTTTCTACCATTTGGTAGATTTTTCTATCATTAAAAATTCTACCAAAAACTACTAAGTAGATTTTTCTACTGTGCATTTTTGAAAACTAACGTGAGAGTTATCCATATTACTATGTCAACAAAACGACTAAAAACTCACGGAAATAATGGTCGGAGCTAGGCTCGATCCTGAGTTTCGGACAATTACGATGTCCTTCATCAGGAGCTCACGCATTTTTCTACCATAAAAAAGTCTACCAAAAACTACAATTGAAATTTCTACCAGAAGAAACGTAAAGAAGGAACACACACACACACACACACACACACACACACACACACACACACACATTATTAAAAAAAAAATTAAAGTCCTCAACGGTGTCAAAATGTGTAATTAAAAAAGTAATCGGCCATTTTGTAGCGGCCGTAGCCGTCTTGGACGGATTTCCACCAAATGTGTATTTGCTCAAAATAAGCTGATTAAGATCGGAAAACCCCCCTTGTACCCCTTCTAGCAGTAAGGAAGGGGGGTAAAAGGGGCCGCTCCACCCTGCTTCACTTAATCTACTCTGGGAGACCATGTAGAGCCACGAGGAAAATGTCGGTGTCAATTTCGGATAAGCCGATGGTATAGATTTTGTTTCTAATATAAAACAATGGTTTTTGTGGCATTATGTTTAACCAAAAAAAACTAAAAATAAAAAATACTCAATTTTTGTTTCAAGTCATTGTTGTGTTTATTTTTAAACTATAAAGAATATGTTATACACATATAAGAACATTGCCGAGTAATATTATTAATCTTATAAACGAAAAAATAAACAAACTTCATTAATCCGTTCGGCTACGATGGCACAGACAGATACACAAACAGACAGACAAACAAACACGTCAAACTTATAACACCCCACCTTTCTTGCGTTGGGGGTTAAAAACATTAGATGAATAAATAGGACATCCTATACAAAGTCACGTCAATCAGTTTTTGTTTTTAAAACAATAAGGATGCTACCCAATAAAATCACGAAATCGAAATTTGAAATGTAGAATCGAATGCAATTATAACTTGGATTGAATATTTGATCATAAATAAATAACTATATTGCGATTAAAATAAAATATGTTGTTAATATTGTGATTATATTATAGTAAAATATAATGTAATTAAAATAAAATTGTGTAATGTATAGAGAATAAACATATTATTTTTTTATTACAGGTTTTTTTATAACTCGTGAGATGTTTCTGGCAAAACTAGCCCATGACGCCATTACATGTTTACAAAAAAACCTATTAGAATTAAAATTAATTAGACTTTATGAATGTTTTCATAAAACTGTATTCGATTCCAACGTGTTTGAAGATCGTATCGATTCATATCCTGTAATCGAAATAAACAAACAATGTCCCAACACTTGTTTGCTATGACCGACATCTGTCAAATGTGGCCTTTTAGGCCGGCCCGACTATAGCTATAATAGGGAGGCCAATATGTGCCCATTCGTGAAACTATTTTTTCCTTTGACTCGGGTAGAAATGCCAAGTGTTCGGATAGCTCGTACACACTATGTCTCTCTTGCGTGCAGAATCTGCTACATAGGAAACATTCGTTCATAAACAAAACACCACACGGCGTATCATTAGCTGCATAGTGTAGACGAGCTATAAACCTTCTTGACTGCTACTTTTTTTTTTTTTTTTTTTTTTTCTTTTTAATAATATGGCAACATGTGCATTTTGCCAGTGTCGAGTAAAATTCGTGAATGTTCACGGGATATTAAATTATGGTCGAAAGGCGGGAAACCTCTTCAGATTTTCACTTGTGGTTTTTCGGTTTTATTATTTGTTTATTTACTTTTTATTGTAAATAGTGATCGGTGGAGTAGTTTTTGTATATATTTAGTTTCTCTGTATCCTAGTGTATATATTTTTGGTAAGTTTCATTTAAAATTTTCTTACAATGATTGATCCGGAGCCCCCTGATAAAGGGGGCACCTCACTCTTTGTACCACCAGCGGCAGTTTTCGTAACTGTTGCCTCAAATGAATCGGGCATGGACACAGACGGATCTAATACTACATTAACATCTCGTCCATTAAAAAGATCACGAGCTAGAAAAGTTTGCAAACAATGCAATAAGCATAAAAAGAAGGGTCATAGTTCGGTTCTTAAAAGTACTGATTGTCAGTGTTCAGACAGCGAAATTTTAGAAAATCCTACATCCCTTTCATCAGCTTCTGCCAATCAATTTGCTTCACCTCAAAATTCACAGCAAAAACCAAGCGAAAATGTGGTTGCTTCAACAACGGAACCTGCAGTTTTTGTCCCAGTTGGTAGAAAACTTTATGATGAGACAGACAGTCCCCCATACATTGTGCATGTACAGAAGGAGCAATTCAATCAAAATGATGGTACCATTCTTCACCCCATAACTTTTGGACGATTCTTAAAAAAACATTCAGTTCAAAACATTATTAATGGTAGTGTAAAGAGGATAGGAAGGAACAGAATATGCCTGGCATTTATTAAGCATACAGATGCTAATATGTTTCTATCTCATAGAAGTTTAACAGAATATAAATTGAAGGCGTTCATTCCTACATTCAATGTTACGCGCATGGGTTTGGTACGTGGTGTTCCTACCGAATGGACTCCTGAAGAGGTGATCGAAAATATTAATGTCCCTGTAGGTTGTGGCAAAATATTAAAAGCTCGACGCCTTAATTACAAAGTGCAAACTGAGGGTGCTCCAATATGGAAACCTTCTCAATCTGTGGTGCTAACGTTCGATGGGCAGATTTTACCTAAGCGTATTTTTATGTGCTACAACTCTTTGTCTGTAGAATTGTATACATATCCTACTATACAGTGTTTTAATTGCTGCCGATATGGTCACACAAAAACTCAATGTCGATCGATTCCCAGGTGCTTCAGGTGCGGTCGGGGTCATTCTGGCGCCAGCTGTAAAGTAGATGATGAATGTATAACTTGTTGTATGTGCAATGGCGCTCATTGCGCTACTGATAAAACTTGCCCAGAATTTTCAAGACAGAAAAGTATTAAACAAACCATGGCCGACAATTGCATATCATATCCTGAAGCTTCAAAGTTGCATCCTCCAATATTTAAGAGCTATGCAGAAATGGTCAAATCTCCTCTTCTTCAGTCTGACTCCAAATCCTTTCAGTATAAACAACAACCCAAGACTACGTCTTACACTAAAACTGTTTTAAGAAAGCCTAGATCCCCATACATTGCCCCAAAAGGCTACGACAAAACTGTGCACAATCAGTTTGCAAATGAGTATAATATGCCTTTAACTGCTCCAAATGGTTCTGCACTTGTTAAACCTGCAAATATAATTGAACAATCTTTAGCTGAAATTATTATGGCTCTACTCCAAACACTAACAAAAAATAATGTTACAATACCGTCCAACGTTGCCCCTCTCATTGAAGCACTAAACTTAAAAATTAATAATCATGGACAAGTACATCAAGAACATTGTTCAGTGGAACTGCCGCAGTGCAGTGACTAAAAAATCAGATATATTATTTTTGATTAAGACATATGATCCATTTATCATGGCACTGGCAGAGACTTGGTTAAAACCTGTCTCTGTGAGTGTTTTTAGAATAAAAAAAAGGTAGCACTCCGGGAGTGCCGGCAGAAGTGAAAACTTCAATACTAACGTTGTGTTTAATTATAAGTATAAAAATACTATCATTTATGAGGTAGAATACAATGTTTATTTATTGCGCTATCGTACACAAATATGACAATTTATATGTTGTTATTTATAATATTATATCGTTATTTATATATTACATTAAATTTTATCTCTCAGAAAAATCAACTTTCATCCATAATTTCGACGACTTTTACACCATCGTTATTATCAGAATCATCATCCCAAATTTTTACAACTGATACAATTGGTTTATGATAACTGAAGTAAGAAACAAACAGTTTTGATTCGAACCTATTTAAGTGTCTAATAAAGACCGCATCAATAGTAGTTTTGTATTTCGTTGTGCTAAAATTGCGATCATTTGACATAGTTAAACCAAATTCACAAAGCAGCACACTCAAGCACGGTAGAAAGAGTGAGAGATACTAGTTCCTCTCCCTTCCCCTCGATCTTACGCTTTTTCGATCAGCATCACGTGACCCTGACGCGAGTTTGAAAGTTTTTACCCATACAAAAAAGTGCTCAGCGCCGCTAAAGAAGTTTTCACTTCAAAAATTATTTCTGTCTCCGTGGAGATAGAAATGATGGGTATGGCGGTGTCGCCCTACTTATCAAAAACACTTATTCATATACTTCTGTACCTATTCCTCAAAGTGATAATTTTTCTATAGTTGCAGCAATAGTTGAAAATGTATGTTATGTATCTATATATATTCCACATCCTTCTTCTCTTATAATTCATGAAATCTTTACCGTATTACATAATCTGCCTAAGCCAATTGTCATACTTGGAGATTTTAATTGCCAACACTCGGTTTGGGGAAGCACAATCACCAATAGCTATAGTGAAGATTTATTAGATTTATTAGACAATCATAATCTATGTCTGTTAAATGATGGTTCCCCCACCCGTCGAACTAAGCCAAATGAGAGTATTAGTGCTATAGATCTATCGATATGTAGCTCAAATCTAGCTTGTAAATATATTTGGAAAACTCTAAACCAAACTTTTGGGAGTGACCATTTCCCCATCCTTATCTCTTTCCCTTCTAGAAAGCCACCTCCTCAGAGGAAATCACCAAGAAGGAGATACAATTTAAATAATGCTGATTGGGCTAAGTTTAATTCATACATAGCTGACGATGTTAATTATCTTCCACAAATTGCATTGCATAATGAAAGTAGTTGTTCTGAAGCATTGATAAATGTTATCAAACAAGCTGCTGATAGAACCTTTCCCTTAAAAAATACTGAACTGAATGGGATTTCATCTCCTCCGTGGTGGGATAAAGAATGTACAGAGTCTATTAGAAAAAGAAAACAGGCGGAGCTAAATTATAACTGTGATATGTCTCCTGAAAATTTTGATATATTAATAAAATCTATTTCCGATACAAAAGAGTTGTTTAAAGAAAAAAAAACCTCTGGTTGGAGAAAATACTGCACTTCAATTTCTCCCTCGACTCCAGCTTCTATTGTTTGGCAAAATATAAGAAAATTTAAATCCGCATTTAATGATTCTATTACAACTCTTCCCGATGAAGTAACAAGTTCATTTTTCAGTAATTTGGCTCCACCATTTGTTCCCGAGGAACCATGCTCTGTCTCTCTTCCTCCCGATATATATAATCAGTCTGGTTTGGATTCTCCCTTTACTCTTCGTGAGTTAAACGGCATTTTATCAAGTGTTACTGATTCAGCACCTGGTGAAGATGGGATTACGTATTCATTATATCAGAACCTTGGGGATACTGGTCTTTGTTATTTACTTGACCTTATAAATACTGTAATGATGACAGGCAATATCCCATCGTCTTGGAAAGTTCAGATTATAGTTCCTATTTTAAAACCTAATAAGTCACCAAATCTATCATCTTCATATCGACCTATAGCTCTTTCAAACGTAGTTGCAAAGCTAGCTGAACACTTAGTTAAAAACCGCCTAGAATGGTTTATTGAAAGTAATCAATTGCTAGCTGACAGTCAGTTTGGGTTTAGAAAAGGCAGGAGTACTATTGATAGTATAAGTATATTTATAACAGATATTCGCTTAGCATTTTCAAGAAATGAAGCTGTAGTGGCTTCATTTCTTGATATTAATTCTGCATATGATAATGTTTTACTTCCTATACTTAAGAACAAACTAAACTCTATGTCGATACCACTAATGCTCTCAAATTTTATAATCAACATGCTAAGTGGCAGGTTGGTAAAGTTGGATGGTACAAATAACAATGTTAGATTGTTGTGGAAAGGTCTTCCACAAGGATCTGTACTTAGTCCCTTACTATTTAATGTTTATACTCATGATTTAGATTCAGTTATCAAAGAACCAGTTAATATATTACAGTATGCAGATGATTTGCTTATTTATAGTTCGGCTCTGTCACCATTCACTGCTAGTGATCATGTCACTACATCCCTGACCCATTTGAAGACCTGGTTTGATACACATGGCCTAGATCTATCAGTGTCTAAAAGTGCAGTGGTGCTTTTTTCTCGGCAAAGATTTCCTCCTCCTATTAAGGTCAAATACAATGGCATACCGATCCCTCTAAGGTCCGAATTTAAGTTTTTAGGTTTAAAACTTGATTCCAAACTTTCCGGAATTCCGCACTGCGACTATATTGTTAATAAAATTGAGCGCTCTTTAAATATGTTGAGATGTCTAGCAGGTGTTTGGTGGGGCGCACATCCCTTTTCGTTAAAGTTGGTCTACAATGCTTTAATTAGAAGTGTTCTTGATTATGGAACCTTCCTGTTGGAGCCTTGTAGCTCAGCTGCGATTAAGAAATTAGATGCCGTTCAATCAAAGGCCCTTAGAATCATATCAGGAGCTATGAAATCTAGCCCCATTAATGCTCTACAAGTAGAGTGCTGTGAACCTCCTTTACTTTTTAGAAGACAATATTTATCAGATAGGTTTTTCTTTCGCTGTATTCAATTTTTGGACCACCCTCTTATTCACAAACTTAACTCTCTTTCAGACTATACAATAAATAGTTCTTATTGGGTCCATAAGTCCAAACCCCTCTTATTAAATAGTTTATATAAATTCAAATCAATGACAGCACCAACATTTCGAGCTAAATTTATGCCTCTGTTTACCGCTAAATTTGATGCTTTAGTATTGTCTCCAGATATCCATCTTGACTCAGGCATAGTAAAGAAGAGTCCTAGTGCCAATATTGACTTTAATGCACTAGTACATAATAAATGGCATGGGTGGCATCATATTTATTGTGATGCTTCAAAACATTCATTGGGCTCTTCCTCCCAAAATGTTGGTGTTGGTGTTTTTCACCAACAATTTAATATATGTCAAAAAATTAAATTTCCTCCTGAAACGTCCACATACACTGGTGAGTGTTATGCTATTTATAAAGCCGTTGAATATATACTTTTAGCCAAACTGAACAGAACATTAATAATTTCTGACTCGATGAGTGCTCTTCAGGCTATTAGTAAATTTCCTTTTAAAAATAAATCAATACCAATTATAATAGACACACGAATAAAACTTTTGGAATGTTTACAAAAGGGATATTCTGTTTCTTTTGTCTGGGTCCCTAGCCATAGTGGCATTATTGGTAATGATAGGGCTGACCAACTTGCCAATGAGGCGGTGAGAAATGGTGACCACTTTCCATATATAAACTATTGTGATGATCTAGCTTCATTGCCCGGGCTTTACCTTCAAAAATCTTGGAGTGAAGCCTGGACAGAGAGTTCTCGCACAAAAGGTAAATACTATGCTGCTATTCAACCAAAGATTCCGTGTAAGCCATGGTTTTCAAAATTAACACTTAGTAAACTAGCTACTTCTGTACTGATACGGCTGCGTCTAGGGCATGTATGTAGCCCTGCTCACTTAGCAAGACTTCATATTGTACGAGATTCTAAGTGTGACTGTGGTGAGCCTGTTAGTGATGTTGACCATATTTTACTTGGTTGTCCATTGTATGACCATTCCAATTTTTATGAACAATTAAAATCCGTTGAAACTCCATTCCCGATCAATGTTGCATATTTACTTGCTACTAATAATCCATCAATTTACCAAATAATATCTGATTTTCTATTGTGTAATGGTATCAAATTATAATAATTTTAAATATTATTATTCACTTAGGTACAGTAGGTATGAATATTGTACATAGTATGTATATAATGTTAATACTGTGTTATTTTTTGTAGTTAATTAATTTGTTATTATGTATTTTCTTTTTTCTCAGATTTTTATTCCTTCTTTTTTATTCCACTGATCCTATGTCATTTTTTCCTTTTTCATAATATCGAGTTTATTTTTTTAAATAAATTAACGTTTCCCGCTTTTTATAATATATAAATCCTATCCACTTCCTGTCACATCTATTTCCTCCTCTGAGTCTCTTCCTCTCCAAGATGACGTCTGTATGAAGATGCAAGAAAGAATTACGGAAATTGAAGATTGAACACTGAAGGATAGGAAGAAAAATGAAGACCTGAAATTGGCAATCGCACGTTCGAGCCATAATACTCCGAGTTGGAGTTAAAAAAAAAAAAAAAAAAAAAAATTATGGTCTCTACTTTCGTGTTTTGCCATTGACTGCTACTGTCGACGAGCTATTAAGCTCACTCTGACTCTGACCTGACTAACTAACTTATTACTTAAAAAATAACATTTAACTTGACACTGGCAAAACACGAAAGTGGAGACCATAATTTAATATCCCGTGAACATTCACGAATTTTACTCGACACTGGCAAAATGCACATGTTGCCATATTATTAAAAAGAAAAAAAAAGACTGCTACTGTCAAACAGACAATGACAGTGATTTTGACTTAAAATGCGTACAGTCTGCAGCTGTCACTCATGTCACTCATCAGTGTCAGTTGGATATCGTTTTCCAGATGATTTGCACTCAGTTTTTTAACTTTTCTGCTAAGCATTGAGTTTAATAATATATTCAATTTGTGTGGCAGTCGTTGTGAAATGCTAATTTTGTAATTGTTTAAAGTCGCAGAAAGTGATTTGCGTCGCTATCAAGATGTGTGGTGGATTTACTTGTTCGAAAAATGCATTGATCGCGCTAAATGTTCTGTATGTGGTAAGTTGTAATAAATATCCTAGATTGGAACAATGGATCTTTGACGACAGATTTAACTTGAATAATACTCAATTTTGTGATGAATCCTTGTAATATTGTTTTAATTTGTGTAGGTGGTGGCTAGTATTTTGATATCGGTCGCGGTGTACGGGCAGACTGCGTCCCTTGGGAATAATCTGCCCATTGTCGGCGGTATCCTGGCATGTGGGATATTTCTCATCCTAATCTCGCTGCTGGGATTAGCTGGCGCTGTGAAGCATCATCAAGTGATGCTATTCTTTGTATCCTTTCATCAATTTACTCACTTTCTAATGACCCTGAATAAAATGGGTTCATATGGATTTTGCTATAACACTTTCACAGTCTCTTGTGTGTACCTGTTGTGTGTAATGAGATTTAGTTTTAAGTAGATTTTCAAATAACAATCAATGTTTCTGTACAAATAGACAGATGCAATATAGAGGTATTGTATAATGATATTGATGTATTATAAAAACTACTATAAGATGTAGGTGACCTGTTTTCTCATTAAAGGCATTTACTTTAATATACTGTTAAGATGTAAATATATTATTCCTTGACTCATAAATCAGTACATGGTAATATTGTTCCTACTGTTCTTGGTACAATTCTCAGTGGCGTGCGCTTGCCTCGCTGTTAACTCTAGCCAACAGGAGATGTTAGCACAGCAGGTAAGTCAATAAATATTTACACTCATGCTAAAAGATAGCCAGATGTCTCAAAAAGATCCCTATCTTTTTGAGACATGAGACACCTAATTTTTACCACAGACAATGAAGAACTTTTTTTTATTATCATATACATATAGCCAAAACTGTCCCAGTGCTGGGCAAAGGCCTGCTCCAAATTCCTCCGATTTAGCACTAAAAGAATATAAGAAGAGCTTACATAGCTAAAAATTATTAATCATAAAACAATGTGCAATCTCATCATAGAGCAATTTTTTCCCCCCAAACTGCAGAGAAACGAAATATATAACAATGAAAAGATGGTGGTTTCACATAATATCTAAAATACACTAATAAAAACAATACATATTATAATAATGGCGATGATGGGACCAACTGTAGCTATTCCTTACTTTTTTTTATGAAGTTGCTGGATAACTTAATTGAAAAGAATGATAGATATAGATAGAATAGAGAAAGGGAAGGAGGTCTTTGCCTCATAGTGGGATAGCCAGGATTATTTTAATAGTCATCGATAATATTTTGTGTATTGTTTCTCCTTCATGTCTTATGTATAACTTATGAGTTTACTCTGAGATTTGGTATGAATTTAGCTTAATTTAAACATCGAGTACAGTTGCAGTGAGTAAAACCATTGGTGTTGCTAGTATGCAAAATAATTATTTATTCTGAATTTTATAACATAATACAGTGCCGAGTGCCACTATTTTTTTATCAGAGCTCCACACTAAAGTTATGTTTGTTTTGCTAATATTATAGGTTATTATCAGCTCTTAGATAACATTGTCTAAACATTGATGTATATATTGAATTTATAATATAATAAAAAGAATATATTGCAAACTTATCAACCACAAGAACCTGTAAATACATTATCTAACTAAATTATATTTGTGTACGAACCAGGGCGGCATGGTCTCAAGGGAGACAAAGCCCTTATTCTTGATTAAAAAAAATAAAAATAATTGAATGTATGAAAGTGGCTTTGTTCAGATGTTTCATATAATTAAATTCTGTCTCTGCTCTAAGGACAGCCACAATAACTTATCCACTACATCCAGTCCAAATCTGATATCAACCTGTCAAATTAAGATCCGGCATATCCATAGTACTTTTTATTCAGTAGCTAATGCACTTTATCAGGCGTAGAAATTTTAATGACAGAATAATAAAGGTACATGGCCATAGGCGGATTTAGGACGGGGGCCAAGGGGCCAAGGCCCCCCCAGAAGCATTGTGTAGTTACGAATTTTGCACATATTTCATGGTCAAGATTATTATTTTTTTCTCGGCGCTCGCAGCATGCTGCTCGCGAACTTATTATTAAGGATATTTGAACTTTCTAACTGTTCAGAGCGAGCTAAACACGCACTTTTCGTAGTAAAAATTATAATATTTTTGCCCGTCTGCACCTTGGCCCCCCCTCAGGACCAAATCCTGGATCCGCCCTTGTACATGGCTATAGTAGAAATAGTATGATAGTCATAATGGATACAGGTACAGGGGGCCTAGACAAGCGCCGATCGTTTGTCGCTATCGCTAAAAAAATGTACTGAGATGGCAGTCGTTGTCTTTTGTTTTTCGATAACGAATGTCATCTCAGTACATTTTTTTAGCGATAGCGACAAACGATCGGCGCTTGTCTAGGCCCCCTGGTAGTGTGAAATCCAATAACAGAATACGTCAGCCATGATGAACTCAAATGTAGTGCTGAAGTGATTTCTGAGTGTCTAGGCAAGTGCAGTATTGTATCATCATCATTAGTCATCATCCTCGTCATCGGCCTATGTTCGTCCACTGCTGTACATAGGCCTCCCCTGTGGCACGCCACTCAACTTGGTCCTTCGTCTTTCTCCTCCAACTGCTCCCAGCGACCCTCCGGATATCAACGGCCCATATCGCCCAAGGAAGCCCAACATACCATCATGTGCTCACCTAACTAGTCATATATGTATAGGCCCACCCTCCTCTCAGCTTAATCTTCCAATTTACTGCTTCAAACACTCTTAACCTTTTGAACGCCACGGCACAAACTCATTTTCGTGCCCTGTGCGCCAAGGCACAATTAAAAAAAAAATACCTACGAAAGAACTAGTGTTGCCAAGAGTCGATAAATATTTTTATTTCACTTTAGACGACTGGGTTTTTTGTCGTCTATAGGCGTCGTTGGCGTACAGGACCCGCAAGTACTTGTCAAGTATAGGTGACTTTGGCGGTGAAAAGGTTAAGCCGCCTCTACAGCGCCAGTTTTGGTTCAACCATTTTACATGAACATATGACAACATTAATAAAAAAATCTCGGCGATTTTGATGAATATTGATATAATGTTTTGTTGTACGTGCTTTCCATTGGATATGGAAAGCAAAAACATTGGTAGAGCAAACAAAAAGTGTAGTTTCACAATGTTTTGGTGAAAAATGTTGTGATATTTTGGAGAGACGGCTTTAGTGACTTCAAGCATTATAATATATTGCCTCATAGAGCAATATTGCGTATGACTACATATTGTAATACGTAACATTTCAATTGTAGCGAGGCCAGGCTTAACCTTGGGTGACCATCAAGATCCTTTCACTATACTGTTGAAAAACATAGTAAAAACAACAGATTGTTTTACAGGGTTGGAACACAGTGGATTTGGACTACAAGGAGAAAGTACAAGAAAAGTTCCAGTGTTGTGGATTCCAGAACAGATCAGTTCCGATCAATGGCACTGCTGACTATCCTTCTTGTGATCTGGTTGATGTAAGTTTATACTAATTGAAAAAGTTCATATATGCAACATATTAGGTATTATGTTTGAAAATAATAATAAAAGTTGTGATTAATCTTCTCGTGGTGATAATAGATACCCATTGGGAGTGTACGCGTAATGCGTTTTTTTCATGCAAATTCTTGTGATGTAAGGCATAATGTCATTAAAGAGGTGTTATGAGGTTAATGAATCACTACTTAAAAACTAAAACAATAATAGTAGTTAGTTTTATTTGAGACTAGCTTATGCTTGCGGCTTTGCCCGCGTGGACAAATCCTTTGCGGAGGTCTACGTCATAAGACCTGTGTTACAAATTTCAATCAAATCCGTTCAGTGGTTTGGGCTGTGCGTTGATATATCAGTCAGTCAATCACTCCTTCCTTTTATATATTCGGAAGATAATAATATGTTCTAACTGTAAATGATTTGCGTAAATTCGTGCGCAATTTAATTTAAGCACATCTCAGTCTAGATACAGTGACCTAGAAGTTTATAATGTTTAAGTTACCAATTCAATTTATTTTTAAACAGGTTTCAACAAAAAGTGCAATGTCAAGATACAAGTTCAATGAAATGTTTTGTGATTGCTTTTTCCGCGTTCCACTCAGAGCACCTTTGCCATCCGAATTTTTTTCCTCCATTTTAAGAATTCGATAACTGTAGTGTGTATGCCACCATATAAAATGTTCTATAGCTACGCGGGACTATCATTCCGTTCGGATCCAGTTCAGAAGCAAAAAACACATTACACCAATTTGGACTGGATGTCAAGGCTCTGCCGATTCCCAGTCCTCCGTCACAAAGACGATGCGGGAGTGCCGCCGAGTTGTTTTAGTAGGTATACTCGTGCAGTTGTCCTACATGGGAACACTCACATAACCCCTTCCGAACCCCTGACGAGAGAGTAAGCGTAACTCGTTTTTTCTCGGCCATAACAAAAATACACCTTTATTCCAATTTGTTTTATAAAATACAAGCTTGTGCTTAGCAAATTCTTAGCAGAGGTCTACATCCTAACACCTATCTGTGTACCAAATTTCAACTCAATCGATTCGGTTTGAGCTCTGCGTTCATAGATCAGTCAGTCACACTTTCGTTTTATATATTTTGATTACCTATTATTTATTGCAGAAAGTATGCTGCCAAGGATTACCAGTAACCAAGGAATGCCAATGCCAGCCATGCATGGAAAAACTCAAGGAATCCATTGACTATGCGTTCAAACTTTGCGGCGGTATCGGTCTCTTCTTCAGCTTTACAGAGGTGAGAATGATTGTATTGTCTACTCTCTCTTTTTATCATAAACTAATTAAAATAAGGCCAAGGATTCTTTAGGAGACACATTTTCAGTTACATCAGTGACATCTTCGCGATGCATTTTTTTTATTGCAAATGCCTAAAAAATAAAGGGATCTGCTTCCATCCACTTTTTGTGGTTGCTGACCAGTTTTTATAAGAGTCCTCATCAAATAGTATCAGCTCGTTTGAGAGCTGATAATTTGTTACTTCATAGTTTAACCACGGTAAAGAGATATACAGTAGTTTGACTCCATAGAAACGGGCGGAAAATGGAAGTGAATAGATGTCGGTAGATGTGGGTAGAAGTGGGTATATAATCCAGAAGCGGGTGCCACGCAGCGACGGGCGGACGTCGCGATAGTTTTTTGCAAGTATTTAGTGTTATTTACGTTATTTACTTTTGACGTATGTATACATAATATTATAAATTATATAAAATGGCAAAAAAATAGCATACTATATTATGCTGTTTTTGGTAGCTTGAACTTATCATAGAACTTATCAGGAAATCCAGAAATAACATTATTAACCCCCGACGCAAAATCGACGGGGTGTTATAAGTTTGACGTGTCTGTCTGTCTGTCTGTCTCTGTGTGTGTGTCTGTCTGTGGCACCGTAGCTCCCGAACGGATGAACGGATTTTGATTTAGTTTTTTTTGTTTGAAAGTAGGGTTAGTCGAGAGTGTTCTCAGACATGTTTGGTGGAAATCGGTCCAAGATGGCCGCCGCTACAAAATGGCGGATTACTTTTTTCTTCCGCGACCCCCTCAATATGGGTATCAAATGAAAGGGCTTAACTAGTAGAATACAACCCATTATATAAAATTTAAAATCCAAGATGGCCGCCACCACAAAATGAAGAATTGCGTATTGCGTTGGGGGTTTTTTAAATTTTTAATTTAATTCACTTGTTTATCATGCAACATGGAAAGGTAATAAAATTAAAAAGGTCAGTTAGTTAAAAAGGGGAGGAGGAGGGGGAAGGGGAGGAGGGGAAGGGGAGGAGGGGGAAGGAGGGGAGGAGGAAGAGGGGGAAGGAGGGGAGGGGGAAGAGGATGGGGGGGAAGGAGGGGAGGGGGAACGGGAGGAGGGGGAAGGGGAGGAGGGGGAAGGGGAGGAGGGGGAAGGGGAGGAGGGGGAAGGGGAGGAGGGAGAAGGAGGGGTGGGGGAAGGGGAGGAGGGGGAAGGGGATAATAAATCGTGGGACCTTCGTTCCATCCGGGTGTCCCTTGACACCTCTCAAGTTTTTTTTATTTTATTTTATTTTTATTATTTTATTAATACCGCATTAAATTCTGTTGCGTACTTTTAAAGATCTAAGCAAGCATGCGACAGACAAGTGTTTTCATCAAACTCACGTTGAAACCGCGGGCGTGGGCGCAGGCGCGGGCGCGGGCGCGCGCTCTGGCGCGGACGCGGGCGACTTTGCTTACACCGCACGTGCGTTTGTACGTGAACACTTTCATAGTACATCGTATGTTTGATATTTCGCGCCCGCGCCCGCGTCCGCGCGTTCAACGTGAACAAGCCCATAGAAGCGGTCGGAACGCGGAGAGCGGGGGTCAACCAACGGCAATGTGGGTAGATACTCCAGTAGCGGGTGCCCTGCAACGACGAACGGACGCGGTAGTTTTTTGAAAGAATTTTGTATAATTCAAGTTTATATTATATTTTACTATTGGCTATATTAGATTATACTTCTTATATAGAATTCGCTATCATAGAAATTATACTTCGTATAGGTGTAAAATGGCAAAGAAAAATACTAGTCTTGCCTCTTGTCTTGTCTCTTGTATTGCCTCTTGTCTTGTCTCTTGTCTTTTCTCTTGTCTTGTCTCTTGTCTTGCCTCTTATCTTGTCTCTTGTCTTGTCTCTTGTCTTGTCTCTTGTCTTGCCTCTTGTCTTGTCTCTTGTCTTGTCTCTTGTCTTGCCTCTTGTCTTGTCTTGCCTCTTGTCTTGCCTCTTGTCTTGCCTCTTGTCTTGTCTTGTCTTGTCTCTTTTCTTGTCTCTTGTCTTGTCTGTTGTCTTGTCTCTTACCTTGTCTCTTGTCTTGTCTCTGGTCTTGCCTCTTGTCTTGCCTCTTGTCTTGTCTCTTGTCTTGTCTCTTGTCTTGTCTCTTGTCTTGTTGTGCAATTTTGTAACGGACATACAGTGGTTCCTAAGCGGACATAAGTAGGTACATATAGGTAGGTAATTTGAAAATGAAATAAAAGCTTGTAATAAAAATATCAATAAATTATATACAAAAATAATATAATTAATTTACAATAACTCATCTAGATAGTAGCTCAAGTAAATAGATGATATAAAATAGGTAGGTACCTACTGTATGCGGACAGCGGTTGCCCGGCAGCCCTATGACTTGCGCATGTACCGCGCGACTGTAGGTCTTTATGTTCAAAAATCACGCTCAGTCAAACTACTGTATATCTCTTTACCGTGGTTTAACTTACGCGCCGCGGACTCATAATAATAAGGGCGAAGATAGCAATGTTGCTCATTTTGACTAGACTTACATTTCTAATTGCCAACGACATGTCGTGTCGCTTAATTTAGATATAAAAGCAAAGTATCCTGATTTTTCTCGTAACACGTCTTAAAAGTGCTTATATAATCTAACGCTGTCGCGCTCGCACTATTTGATGTAATTTATGTCTCCTACTGAATACCTGCAGGGCTATTCACTTATCGGTTAGGAAAACGAACCGAATACCGCATTGTCAAAAATGTATGAAATGACGTGACATGACATGTCAAGCTGTATCTATATAATATGTCATTTCATATACATTTTTGACAATTCGGTATTCGGTTCGGTTCTTTCACGGATAAGTGAATAACCCTGCTGGCCTAATTATTCTTTAGACTTTTCCAATGAAAGTGCTTTTTCACAAAGCTAATTTTCAATAACCACAATCTGAGCTCTGAAGGCACTTTCATAAGGCACGTTTAGTTAGTTTTGAGGTTTTATTAACTTTTTCTGATCTATCTTTCTGGTTTCTATTAAAACAGCACAATGAAATATATTGAAATATCAGCGCCTTTCATAGTATTTGCCAGATAATATATTTTTGATCAAGTGCATATTTTATCTTGTATATTCATTTTGTCCTTGACTATAGTATTTATTGATTTTACACAAAAAAGTGGACGAACAAGTCCATCGGCTTTCTATTTTGTGCTAGAAAATTTAACAAGTTATGGTTGTTTCATTTCCTATTAGTCCAGTAAAAGAAGAAATGTGGATCGAAAAGTCGAAAGCAGAAAAACTAACTTAGTAACTTTGTTTGGACTAGTTAGGAGATAAACATACTAAAAGTCCCCACCCCTCCGAGGTGAGCCCGAGGGGGGGACGCCGAAGAAGATCCCACTTTTAGGTTTTTTGCTTATATGTCAAAAACTGTGCGTTGTACGATATTTTGTTGTACTACATTATTAAACCTCATAAAATTTTCTACAACTTCGGCCTTGACACTTTTCATCTATCTCTAATCGTTGTCCAGCTATTAGCTTCCAAACATGGTCTATTTTGAAGTCGCTTAAATTAGTTTTCCTTACAAAGTCGGTAAAAAAATCAGATCAGCTCAGTGGTACCAGATTATTAAACTGTCATCAGATTTCTAGATATTTGCAAAGTTTCATTATGATACGACAACCAGAAGTTGGTCAAATTTTATTTGTAAGATTTTTTTACCGACTTTGTACGGAAAACTAATTTAAGCGTCTTCAAAATAGACCGTGTTTGGAAGCTTATAGCTGGACAACGATTGGAGATAGATGAAAAGTGACAAGGTTGAAGTTGTAGAAAATTTTATGAGGTTTAATAATGTAGTACAACAAAATATCGTACAACGCACAGTTTTTGACATATAAGCAAAAAACCTAAAAATGGGACCTTCTTCGGCCTCCCCCCCCTCGGGCTCACCTCGGAGGGGTGGGGACTTTTAGTATGTTTATCTCCTAACTAGTCCAAACAAAGTTACTAAGTTAGTTTTTCTGCTTTCGACTTTTCGATCCACATACCCTTTTTGGGCACTCATTGACTGGGCTATATAGAAAAGGACAATTATTTAAATGCACTGTGACATACAAAATTGACAACCGAGATAAAAAAATGCATAATATGGCCATTTCAAGTAGTTGTGGGTATATTTTTTTTATTCAATAGGGTGTTACGAAATGGTCTTATTGAATTCAAAAGACTCTACCTGCTGATCTATTTACTGAAAAAATAAACAGTTTAATATTTTTATACTAATATTCAATCTTGGAATATTTACTTGTTGTGTTTGACGAGTAAAAGCAACTCCTAAGATATTATTATAATCACCTTTTTGTAACGCCCTGTAAAAGGCTGGCGTAAACTGCGGCGAACCGCACAGCAACGCATCCCTTGACAAAAAAATTAAATAAAATAAAAATCCTCCTGCATCGCTTTTGTACATTTTAGACAAACTGACGCGCACACTACAGGCGTGCAGCACGATAAAACGGAATATAAACCCTATATTTCTATAGACTGTTTAAGTCATACTTACTGCGCCCATGCGGATTTAGTTCCCGCTAAAAAGTACCTACAGTACCTACTAGTTCAGCCATTTAGGCGTAAAGAGGCAACAGACACATCCTTACTTTCGGATTTATAGTATTAGCATAGAGATAATATAAAATGAACGCATGAGGATCTTTGCTATGCGATGCGTTGCGGTGCGGTCCGGTGTATGTTCCGCTAGCCTTAAGTGTGACTAATAATGTGGCAAATTTGGTTCAACGGGATCTCCACAAAAGGCTTGAATCTGTGACTAACAAATGTACCAATTACTTTCAGTTTCTTGGTGTATGGTTGACAGTAAGATATCGTAACCAAAAGGACCCGCGCGCTAACCCCAGTGCATTTCTGTGAATGATCTGACGATTCGGACTCGCATTTATATCATTCGAGGTGGATTGGTGTTTCGCATTTGCCTCACATTCGCTTTGTCATCAAGTTTAGAGTTTACTTAAAAAGTTTATTAGTAATTTTTTTTTTAAGTTTTTGGTCTATTGAAGTCAGATCTGCTGACTTGTGCACAAAAACGGGTGTTAATATCACTAACTAATAAAACGGTAGTACTCACATCTAATAATGAGAATATCTCAACCAAGTTTTCAGGAATTTCTATGTTGTTCGATCATTTTCCATTTTGTACGATGTGAATAGATTACGAGACTGTAACCACTCCTGATTACTGTGGTTGAGAGAATCTCCACCATCTTAGACAGTTACAGACACAGAGTTCTGCTGTTTTGTTATTTTAATAATGTGTTATAAAAATTAGTACAGCCTAATAAAATATGCATACTTACAAACACACAAGAATAAGCCGCTTCTCTAGAATAAAATATCGTTGAAAAGTTATTATTTGATATCTGACTCTAAACTTGATTAATACATTCCACGTTGATTTAACGAGTGTTCGGTGTTGAATTATATTTGTATCGTGATTTTAATATTGTCTATGTGTTTTTATAATTGTTATAGTTGTGGGCATGAAAGCTAAATACTATTCCATAAAACAAGTCCTAAAGTTGAGTTGTCTTTGTGCACGAATTGAGCATGGCCGCTGTCTCTTTAATCAAAATTAGAATATTGTATTTTCTAGGTCCGCTGTCGAATAATTCCGCAGTGAACGGCTTTGTTCTCATAATAAAGTTTTTAATTTGCTACATATTGAATGAATGAATGATAACTCTCTATTGTTACATCACTAAAAATATACAGACCTTAAAACTATGACAAAAGTTTATAAATAATAGAAGTGTTACAATTGAAGTGTATGTACACATAATCCTTGTTAACTAATCCCAGGATGGCACCGTTTCTCTGGATCCGTTCATCGCTATTGGCCGTCCGCCAATCATTAACTATGCACGGTACTATTTTGTGCGTTTCTTTGTAAACACACGAATCAGCAGGGTTATATTCACTTATCCATGGAACCGAACCGAAGACCGAATTGTCAAAAATGTATGAAATGACGTGTATCAAGTTGTATCGACTTAATACGTCACTTCATACATTTTTGACAATTCGATCTTCGGTTCGGGTCCCTGACGACCCCCTTGGGTTAATAAAGATTCAGAACATAATGGCTACTGGATCAAAAGGCACAATAACAGGCATTGACACTAGCTGCGTTGGTTAAAAAATCCATTGTTTGGTAAATGTCCACAATGAAGTTTTTGCGTTAATCTTTCTTAGCCATAACTTGTAGAAACGATTTCGTGACTTCACTGAATGCTCGTTGGATTAATAGCGGTCGTAAATGGGGAGTCTGATGCATGTTCCATAGTGAATGTCTTGTATTAGTGATTCGTTCACTAGCTTAAACGTCGTATATTGCACTGATCAGCTTTATTGCACCCACATTAAACATATATGTTTACATAATAAAAACATACTAACAGGCGTCACAATGTATAAGATGGATGTCTATTATGTATGTATAGATAAAAATATGTTTGGAAAGTCTATTAATCAGTTACCTTAAAACTAATTGTGCACTGGGATTTTCCAAATGAAATACCATACTTCGAGTTCCCTTGTAGTGTTTAATACATATGTTTTTTTATTATGGACTATGGTCCAGTTAGACGTGGATGGATTTTTCTCTCTTTAGGATAGACTCCTTAGGATCTCCTTAGGATTTTGTCTCGCTAGTATCACTACACTTTTTCGTACAATCACAGTTTTTTTTTATAACATTATTATCGTGCAAATCTACATAAGACCGTTCGTGATTGACATAAATTTATCGCTTCCGCGGGTGATGCTATCTTATCGGATCGACACAATATTTGTTTAGTTATTGCGGCGCTACGGTGTTATCGCAGTTTATATTTGCTGTATTACGCTTATTTTTAAACTATAAAAAAGTTTTACGCAAACGACGTGGGATTATAATTGTAGCGTGCCTAATATAAGTTTTACCTGTGCCGCTATTGGCTAACTTAGGGTTATTAATATTTTTATATCCACTAGAGAGAAAGATTCTAAAAAATAATGATCGATTTGCAAGTTTCGTGTCGTCGACGACTAGATAATAATGTAATAATCATACCATTTATTTATTAACCTATATTTACTGCCATTTCTGTCCCACTACTGGTCAAAAGCCTTCGCTCTATCATGCCATTCTGTCAAGAGCTTGATTATGCCAGTTATTACCATTTATAATGTACTAGCTTATGCTCGCGGCTTTGCCTGCATGGCGCAATCCTTTCTTAGCGGACGTCTACATCATAAAACCTGTGTTCCAAATTTCAACCCAATCCGTCAAGCGGTTTAGGCTGTGCGTTGATAGAGTCAGTCACTCTTTCCTTTTATATATTTAGATACTACCAAAATGCAATGAAAGACTCAATTGAGTTAACCAATAGGCCTAAAGATGCCACATTCAGGCGTACCTAAATACACTAAGTATTTAGGTCAATTTACGCTTTATTATGCTTACGAATATTACTGGCGAAAAGGCCTCAAAGCGAAACACGAAATAAACTAGGTGCCTACGCCACGACGTGACTTTACGATAGCGGTTCGTGATCTGCGCAGATCCTAAGTTAAATATGTTAATATTGTCTTGCGAACGTGGTTGGCTTACGAATTATAATAGGAAAAATGCTCGACGAATAGGATATTGCATGTTTGGAGTGATATAAAACACTTTCACTGCAAAGACGTAATCTAATAAGTACAAAGAGTTCACTTACATTTGGTTGTGGCATTTTTGGTTATTCACATAAAATCCGCTTTTTACCCTGAAAACTGTTATCATATTTGCACTGCGCCATTATTTCTGCACTTTAGTCTTACTAAACGACATTTGGTGTTAAGTATTACATTTCATTACTATTATTATTTTTTAATAAGCATGAAAATTTTTCTAGCATGTTGCATGTCTTTTAATTTTATTTTCGCATAAGTACAGTCGGCTCTGTAATTTGATAAACATCACGAAACCTGCAGACCGTTGTTTTGGGAGATATTACAAGTTATCTAATAGTCCCTCTGATTTATGCTGGATGAATCATAGAGGCTATTGTATAGAAATGAGTCATATTTTAATCACAGGTATTAAAATAATAATTAAAATTAATTATGAATTCGACTGTACTTGAGGTGAGAAAATGTAAACATTTATTCCAAAATGTAGTGCTATTTTGCTACGAATAAATAATAATAAGTCATGAAATCTAACTTGGAACTAATTCCCAACAAAATGTAGGTTCACGTAACAACAAAACGCCGTGTTTCAAAAACGAATCAATTGTCAGTTAGCAGGTTACAAATAGAATCAGTTCCTCGGGAATTCTGAAATTTTTACTCCCCATATTTATACAGATTTTTGTTGGTTGATTTTTTTGAGATTTTTTTTTTACTTTTTTATTTTTTTTTACTGGAGGCTACCTTTATTCTATGAATTTACACGTGGAAGTCATAACAAAATATTTCAGAGTACTGTCACAATTCCTATACAATAAATACAATTTTTTTTTTTAAAGAATATATTTTTGTAAGTACCTATATACTTGCAAAAATTACTGGTGGTTTCAGTTTTGTGCACTAGAGTGGACCTGTGATGTGAGAAATCTAATAAAAACAAAGCAATATTTATTACAAAGTTACTACAACCAAAAGGAAGTTCCAAAAGACGACTTATATTATTTATTCGTATCTATTTCTCATCTCGAAAATGACAAAAAAACATCAAATAAGTTCAATTTACTTATTTTCCAGTTATTCGCCGTATGGCTCGCCCGACGCTACCGCAACCAACCTGATCCTAACTACAAGGAGCCTCATGCTATCTTCCCAAGGAAAAACTACTTATATTGATTAGGACTTAGTTATAGCCTATAGCTCATCCCGTTTTGTTATCGCCCACTCAGTTATTCAAATGGCCTTTAACCTTTTGAACGCCACGGCACAAACGCATTTTCGTGCCCTGTGCGCCAAGGCACAATTTAAAAAAAAATACCTACGAAAGAACTAGTGTTGCCAAGAGTCGATAAATATTTTTATTTCACTTTATTAAGACTGGGTTTTTTGTCGTCTATAGACGTCGTTGGCGTACAGGACCCGCAAGTACATGTCAAGTATAGGTGACTTTGGCGGTCAAAAGGTTAAAACTGTGTAAAAGTTATACGACCTATCCGTAGAATAATATCCTATCTGAAAAGTCACTAGTCTAAAAAAGAAACGCAATTTGGAGTTTCTTTTTTATAGAGATTTTTCACATGAAATATTCTACGAATAAGTCTTTATAAACGAAAGGATAATAAATTTTGAAAGGAAAGAAAATTGGAATAGATGTATGAGTTGACAAGAATTGATAAAACAGTCATAAAAGTGTTAGGGGAAGTCTGAATGTATCCCGTGTGATTGAAAGAATTAACAAAAAAAGTTCATATTGTTAGCTACAGTGTAGTATAGTGACAGGGCAAATATGTCATAGAAAAAAGTTATTAAAAAAATGTATTATTACGACTTAAAGCTTTCTTTCAATGTGCGACGGCGAGACCGATTTCTATAAAATTTAAAATAAAGTTTTAAAATCCCAAATCGGTCTAAGAATCTTTGAGTAGGTCGTTGAAAATATTTAGAAAATAGATTGCGATGATTTTCCCGTTAGTCTGTTAATAAATTTCGCAGGTAAAAGATACACATTTTAGTATTGTAAATGTAAAAGGTAGATTACAATTGAAATCTATAATTAATTCGGGTCTATCTGAGTTGTAAGCAGTGTGACGGCCACAAAGGTTTGAATGAATTTCTTGAGAAAGGTTATGAATGAAAAGTGACGAATGATAGATGTTTGGAAGAACGATTATGCTTAGTCCAGTCAATGAACTTGTCATGTGTGACTTCCCTTGGTATGGCTGGATAAAAAATGTACGATGAAAGTTAAAGAAAACTGTTAATTCAAACTTATCAATTCTTGATTTAATTTAGTAATTTTCCTCAATATTTCATTGAGATTTCGGTTCAATTAAAGATAGTAAATAGTAACATAATAGTATATCTAAGCTAAATATTATGGAAAGTGATATGTAATTTTAGTTTCTAGCATCAAAATATATCTCTCTAAGGCTGGATTCGACCAAGCTCTCGATACGTCGAATAACTAAGATTTTACTCTTGTAAGATAATTTTACATGGTTTCTGCATTATCTATAGTTAGTATCAGGCTAGTTCTAGGCATTAGCTTCCTTTCTTTTGTGCCAGAATCTCTGTTTTGAGTTGATCATATACAAGTTTTTTGTATGAGACATAAGGTTATACAAGTACATTAAATATGCATTATTATTATTGTGCTTGGTTCAACGCTTCTCTTTTCTCAGTTATTAATGTAGTGCTGATTTTGTAGGTGTACTTGATTAACAATTCTGGTCGAATTCAGCCGTTACTGTTAAAGTTGACAACGTGGCGAATAGTCTATAGATAGATTAATAAAACGCCATACTCAATGAATTTTTACTTGCCAGTGTTTTAAAGTAATAGTCACACAATTATCAAGTGTAAAATCTATCTTGGTAGTGGTAAATAACGCCTAAAAATGGGTTTCTTGTAGATTTCTCATGCCCTAGTTTTTAATTTATTTTGAGGCTCGATAATATGCATTTTAGTTTCACATGTGTGTACCTACCTTAGTTGTTAATGGACAGGATAAGATAGCGTGAAAGTTTTTGACCTTGTTCAGAAATGGCGAATTCGGCGCGGTTTGATTCGCGCGAAGTCACCCGTTCGATACAAGGCGCCCATATTATATTGCGTCTACAAGGACTTTGCGTTGGCCCACGTGAACGCGCGGGCGCGGGCGCGAAATATCAAACATACGACGTGCTATGAAAGTGTTCACGTACAAACGCACGTGCGGTGTAAGCAAAGTCTGCCGCGCCCGCGCCCGCGCGTTCACGTGAACAAGCCCTATGCCATCTCGACTCGCGCGACATATCGTTTAGCGCTCGTTGTATAAGCTAGGTGAGTGAATTCGCGCGAATCAACCCACGACAAATTACCCATTTCTAGACAAGGTTATAAATACATTTAGTGAGTGTCTCATCCCGGTTCGTAATTATTCTTAAGCTATAGGTACATTTTGTCTACTAGTCAGTAGCCTAATTTTTTTAATCATTGTCATTAAGTATCAGTCAAACATATTTACAAAGCTAGTTAGCTGTACGGACTGAATATAAGTAGATATTGAGATAAATAAAATGACCACTAGACGATGGAATAGGTAGATGTAATTTCCAGTAGAAAAAAACTTAACACTTTGGCTGCATACTCGATTCTGCGTCGCGTCTACACCACTGAAGTTGCAGACGTCTATTATTTTAGACGATGGTATCCGCTTACTATCAGGCAAATCGTCTGCTTGTGCGTAGGTGTTAGGCAAACATAAAAAGATGTATGTACAATTTGTACTATTGTAATGACTCAAGACAAAAATGAAACTCGTTTTATGATTGTACGTGCAGTTTATAGTCCAGTAAAAGAAGAAATGTGGATCGAAAAGTCGAAAGCAGAAAAACTAACTTAGTAACTTTGTTTGGACTAGTTAGGAGATAAACATACTAAAAGTCCCCACCCCTCTGAGGTGAGCCCCAGGGGGGGGGGGAAGCCGAAGAAGGTCCCATTTTGAGGTTTTTTGCTTATATGTCAAAAACTGTGCGTTGTACACCATATTTTGTAGTACTACATTATTAAACCTCATAAAATTTTCTACAACTTCGGCCTTGACACTTTTTATCTATCTCCAATCGTTGTCCAGCTATGAGCTTCCAAACATGGTCTATTTTGAAAACGCTTAAATTAGTTTTCCATACAAAGTCAGTAAAAAAATCTTACAAATAAAATTTGACCAACTTCTGGTTGTCGTATCATAATGAAACTTTGCAAATGTCTAGAAATCTGATGACAATTTAATAATCTGGTACTACTGAGCTGATGTGATGATGGAGCCAGGAGGTGTCTACTGAAACTCATCAATGGCTATTAGTAAAACCGGCGAGTTTAGGCTCATTACATTCGGATTGATGAGACGTAGGCACCTCCTGGTCCATTATCAGACCCTCGACAGCAAGTGTAATGAAAAAGTCTCATCGATTCGAATGTAATGTGCCCAAACTCGACGGGTTTACTAATAGTCATTGAAGAGTTTCATTAGACACCTCCTGGCTCCATCATCAGATCAGCTCAGTGGTACCAGATTATTAAACTGTCATCAGATTTCTAGACATTTGCAAAGTTTCATTATGATACGACAACCAGAAGTTGGTCAAATTTTATTTTTAAGATTTTTTTACTGACTTTGTATGGAAACTAATTTAAGCGTTTTCAAAATAGACCATGTTTGGAAGCTCATAGCTGGACAACGATTGGAGATAGATAAAAAGTTTCAAGGCCGAAGTTGTAGAAAATTTTATGAGGTTTAATAATGTAGTACTACAAAATATCGTACAACGCACAGTTTTTGACATATAAGCAAAAAACCTCAAAATGGGACCTTCTTCGGCCTCCCCCCCCCTCGGGCTCACCTCGGAGGGATGGGGACTTTTAGTATGTTTATCTCCTAACTAGTCCAAACAAAGTTACTAAGTTAGTTTTTCTGCTTTCGACTTTTCGATCCACATACCCTTTTCGGGCACTCATTGACTGGGCTATTAAGTGTTAATTAAGTCTAATTATTGTGTTCTTTTTCTTCCCTGTTTAATATAGCTTTAATTTAGGGTTTTAATGCGACTGGCTTTATTACTTTTATTCGCATATTATAATATTAGGGTGTAAATAAGACTTGGAGCTGAAAATTATAGGTAATGTACATTGTGCTCCAAATCATTTCAAATTGCTGCCACGACTCACGATATGTTCTGTTTTTGTACATCCAAAATGGTGTATTAGTCCCAAATACATTTTGGGTCTGTTATGTCGTTATGGGTGAAGCAAAAAAATGTTTGTCAAATACTATTGCTGCAGTAAAAGGGTTAAGAACGGTCGTCATATTTACACCCATTTTATTTCGCCAGTCAGTGTATGAATTTGCTAGTGATTTTTATTTACTATTAATGAAATTAAAGAATTTATTTTGATAAATTTATTATTTTAGTGGACATTTCATCAACAAGTAGCTTTCATAGTTAGGTAGGACTCGTAAATCGAATACATATGAAATTAAACATATTATTTAAAATAGAAAAAAATATAAATGTTTATTCTTCTACGTGACAGTGTCTTCATTAAAATCTGTTTAATAGAATATCGATTCATTAAAATCATATTTTTGTGATATTTTTTAATAGGTTTTACTTCAGAAATTTAATAATCATACTTTATTTAGATTTAGCATAATATTCTTATGTGTGATAATTATGTATGTGTATGTATTAACTACATATATTATTATCTGAGACCCATGTTAATGGAATTATGTATTTATTCAAATATATGATGTGCAAGTATATAATATTGTGTATTATTTTAATCTTTTTGCCTAGGTTTTTGATCTGTAGGGGTAAATTATAAGTTTTCAGGTCTCCTAGATGCCTCTGTCAATGCCTTACCTATGGTCATATATTGCTTGTACTATAATTATATTACGTTAGTGGTTCTAAAATTTATCTAGTTTTTAGATTTAAGTACCTACTTAGGAAAAATATTTTTTTTCGGTAGTCTCCGAGTCTACCGATGTAATCTTTTTCAGGAAAAACTAAAATAGGACAAAGAGCGGAGCATAAATACATTAATTTGTGCGCCTGATGTTAAGCGATAACGCCTACCTATTACAGTCACAAGTCACACTATTCTTTTATCTGTGTCACAGCGTTACCTAGGCGTTCAATAGGTAGGTACGAAGTCCTATGCAACACTGCTCTTGACAAGAGACGAGATATAAAATGATAGTATCCCTAGCCTAGTAATTTCCATGGCCACCTTACCTCTTCTAACCGGAGCGGAGTGAGTCGCAGCAGAATATTGGGTACGTATAAGGTTTTGATAACCAGATCTGACATTCAGATATGCTACCACGGTTAAAATCCGTTAGCATGCCTTCAGCCTTGTTTCGTCAGGACATTTTTCGTGATCATCTAATCAAATAACTTGGGTTCCGTTCAGGTTATTGGAAACTATACCTATAGTTTCCAATATTAGAAGGCATGGTAACGGATTTTAACCGTGGTCAGGTACTTATTTCTCATAATATTTAGCTCTTAACTGTTTTTAAATGAAACCCTTGCAAACATTTCCCTCCTGCAACAAAGAAAAATCAAGATATCGTAGATAGCGTCCACTTGGCCGTAAAGATATACCAGGTAAATTAGCATTCGTGATAAGGAGTTACAACGTTGTACACGGGTAAGGTTCGACAACCGGCAAGCGCGGCTTGATAACGTTGCGCGGCGGGTACGCGCAGGTCCTCGCAGCTCACTGGTGCTGGGCGGAATTCTGCCACAGTCGCGCATCGCACTCCCGCCCTACACACGCATCGATCAACTCCTGTTAGACCAGTGTAGTGTAGTGCACCTTCACAATGTCCTTCGACAAAGACGAGCTTCGCGACGAGTAAGAATTTTTAACTCGCTTATCTTCCATATCTGCTGATCACATGCGTTTGTCAATTCAAACGAATGTGGGTGAATCAATTATTACTGAATGACCTACCTACTGATGAATGTTGACTCAAACGTTTTGTATCGTCATGATTATATCATTTGTAATCACTTTTTATGTCACTGTTGCTAATGGCAGGCCGTCTCATTTCTCCTATGTTACCTATAGCTATATGTACATCTCAAATGAAAAGATATCCTGAATAATGTCTGAATAGGTATTGAATACCGCTTTGGTAAACAGTATACACAGGTTTGACCTGATTTTGTGAAAAGTAGGTAAACTTGACACGACTCGTTAATGTACCTTTGTGTCTATCACAGTATCAGTCTATTCAAGTTACAAAAGGGGTTGTAACTTGCTCAACAAACTGGTGCAAAATTGGTCCCCTATACAAACGAACCGACCATCTGGTCCATTCTGCATCTCATACAAAATAGACTATGAAACAGGTTTTTTTTCATCAAACCTCCAATTCCTTTGTTTTCCTCTTTCTGTAACGCAATTAAGCTAAAGGTAGAGTCTACTACTATGTGGAATGTCGTGCGCGCTAGAATCATATCTATGGAGTAGGTAAGCCTATATTTACTTTGCGTAGAAACACATTATTACAGTGTCTTTTAGCGCCACAGCCACAGCACCTAGAAACACAGTTCAGCTGTAGTAACAGAGTTTCAGATATTATTCAGGCGCGCTACGAGATTACGACTCATCACACCGCTGCTTAGTAATATACTCGTAGCTAGTTCATTCGCACTTCCATACATAGTCTTAAATATATACCTACGGGTATATCCTTACACTTAACCATCCACCATTTCCTCGAAGCGCTCCATTGTAGTTCTCCGAAGCGGTTTTCCGAGTTAAGTAAATAAAGTATTATGCCTATAGGACGGAGTAAATTGGTTTCCAGACCTTCTAAACAGTTCGATAAACTGATTTAACTGCAACAAGCAGCCTCGCGTTTGCGCTGGGACTTATTATGCCACGGGCCACGATCGCAATCAACAGCTATTGTGTTCAGCTGTTGTTCAATTATTATACCCCTTGCTCCGCTCCGCGAACAGTCTGCCAATTATTGGGTCTCTACTTCGACACTTCACATCGTTTGAGTAAAACCAGTTACTTCTCGCGCCCGTGATTTAGCCAAGAATTTTCAGTTATAAATCTACATTTATTTTCATCAAACACACTGTAACAAACTTATAGGTACCTGCTACCTACCTACGTACCTTATTACCTGTTACAAGGGAAAATCAGGATATAAAATGGCCTAGGTGGTTCCATGGTCAAATTTCAGCTTAATCGATTCAGCCGTTTTTGTGTGAAAGAGCAACGAACACACAAATTCACTTACGTACAATTTTTCATCTATTATAATAATATTACTAGGATACTGAATACCCATCAAATTTGAGACCTGTAGAATTCCTGAGATGAACAGTTCTACAAAAAAAATTGAAACGACTCCAAATAAATTTACACCGGGAATTCCGCTGTAAAATGCTGGTCATCATAAAGAAAATATATTATAGTACGAAGTATATTGATATTATTATCTAATTACGTATGTAATTGGTTGGGGACTATACGCTAAAATACACCAATGATTGAAAAAATATTAGCTATAAATTGTCCACTGGTGGCCATATGCTGTTTGATTTTGCTATCGCCCTATCGTTTGCGTCTCATATAACTTTTAAAAATTCCATGAAAACGATTGCCTTCAACATTATCCACCTACGTGTGTCGATAAACATCGTGGGGGTTCGCCTAAATAACTGCCGAAGTAATTAGAAAGATAAGTAGATTAGCGGAACCGTCGCACCTACTATAGATTTACACATAGGTACTCACAAGCTTGGGTTTTTAATCTAAGTACAATAAATAATTTTATTATAAGATATTATCGTTATTCCGATAAAAACCCGTAATTACACCTATAAACGGTTCCTAATTCCTAGGTTCTTATTAAAACCTAACTTTTCAATGTACCTGAAATTCTGTTTTCATACTACGTAAATGTAGTACGTGAACCTTTAAGTACGTGAACGTCTAATTAGAAAAACGTTTACTGAATCTCGAGGAACGTGGCAATTAATTTCAAAAGGCGCTTTTACTATAGCCGTCTTCGTCGTAAAATAAATCATGGCTGGCTATGGAAGACTGCGTGATGTGGTATTTATGGTGTGGCTTGTGACGCGTACAGTAGAGCAATGAATGGATTCTTGCCCACTCTAGACAAGTCTCACAAGTAACAAGTCTAGCGACAAACATCGCATCGCTTGTTGGTAAACTATTCGTCGTCGGCCACTCGACTCAGTCGAACGATTCCTGTGTACATTTACCAAGATATTATAAGACGCTAATTGACTTATTTCAATTGAAATAGTGCGGATTTCAAGTTGCAATTTATTCAAGGTAAGTGTTTATTTATTTTTCCGGTTATTAATGTATTTTATTGCTATTTTAATTATAAATTTATGATTAGTTTGTGATATTAATAAGTATACTTATAGCAATAATTGCTCGTATTTAGGTACGATTTTTCTTAGATATATCGACAATAATACATATTATATTTTAAGTAGGTAGATCATTATTTTATTTTTAAAAATATAAATCAATGCTCTCTAGGTTGTCGAGCAAAACTCTACATAAGGCGTAAATTTTGCTTTACTTAAATTAAGATGGGTATTTTTTTCCTTATATTTTTTTTACACTGTTTAACTAAAGTGCAAATGGTTTAACCATTATTTGAGGAAGGAAACATATTATTTAATTAAGTATTCCTATTAAAAATAACTAAACATTGGTTTAATGTGTGAAATGCAGTACAGTAATTTCATACTGTCTTAATAAAAAATTAAAAAGTAGGTAACATAAAGTAAAAAGTAGTAGGAGAACTTAGCATTTAGGTAAAATAACGATCAAACATGGTACCTATTATTGTACTGTATTGTACGCATCAACGTACATCCTCCTACTTGTTATTATTTATTGCAATAAATTCCTCAACAAAATTCCATATAATTCTTCAAATCAATAATTAGTAGGCTCTAGAATCTTCTTTTAACTGTTTGTTCTACGTGTATGTGCAATCAGATTGGTCACAGACAGATTCCATTTGATACAATAACTGCGGACGTTATCGAGTCCATATAAATAAAAATATTATGGATAACCCTATGATAAACTTTTGTAATAGGCACTGCTTTATTGTAATCACTATTGTATCAAAATTCTAATGATCTCTCCCCTATACATACAAAATCTATTTTTTTCTGTAACACATGCCTAAAGGCTCTGCGGTTGGCCCACGTGAACGCGCGGGCGCGGGCGCGAAATATCAAACATATGACGTGCTATGAAGGTTTTCACGTACAAACGCACGTGCGGTGCAAGCAAAGTCTGTCGCGCCCGCGCGTTCACGTGAACGAGCCCTTTGGATTAGGTGGTCATGTGTGGAATGTGGAAAGCTGTCTCCAATATAATTTAATATAAGAGTATATATATGTATATTATATATTTTTGTGAATTCTTCAATCGTGTCGTATTGAGTATTATTGTACTCGTATATTGCTGAAATCGGACAGAACCATCATTATGAAATTCTTATTTTCTAGCCTTCACCATGCCTTGCAATTGCGAGGTAGACGTCGTAAACGGCAGTTCAGAACATCAAAACGGCTGTCATTTGAACAGCAGTTCAAAATTATACCAGAATGGTCACCACCCTCATAGAAGAACCTTCGATGAAGCGGAAAATGTTTACGAAGACGAGCGGCGGAAAAATGGTGATTCGGAAGAATGTGAAGTTGCTGAGAATTCTGTCAGGTCGTTTAATTTACGAATTAATATATAAAAAAATCAATAAATTTTTGTAATATAATATTTTTTTAATGTTAAATTCTGCAAGCCTACGCCTAGATATACGTGTTTCGTATCAAAAAATATTGTTTTTGTTACATACGTCAGAATTCTATCACTAATAACTAATCAATTTGTGATCACAGGTACCCAGATGGCACAGTGCGTCTCCGCAACCCGAACATCGAGCTCATGGACCAAGACATTCTCTACCACTTGGCTCTGGGCAGCGGCTCCCATGACCTCGTCGAGATGTTCGGTGACGTTAAGGTAATCAATCATTAGGTACTTTATATTAAAATTTAGGAGGAGGTCGATCAAAACCCAAAAAAGAAGATTGATCCCACATCAGGCTACGCCAATCTCGCAAGCGTTAGTCTGTTTTAAGCAACAAAGACTATGTTGACGCGTCAGTCATACACTCAAGATTCGCGCACATCTAATGTAGGTACCTACTAAATTTTACCCAGCATTTCGTTGAATGGGGATGAAGGCGAAACTTTGTGTGTTACTTGTCTTCAAGCTTTAATGATTTGAACCGAAGTACTATCTTAGACAGTCTTCGCGATTAAATAACTGAGAGTCTAGTAATTACACGTAGGGTACTTTTCAGCACTACTATAAGCTGTGATCATATATAAATTAGGTACCCAAGATCAAATGGGATACGTGCTATCCGAATCACACTAGAAAGCAGATGTCACCATAGTACGGTCCTAAGTAGGGATGGTAGGATGGTCTTAGCGATCAGGCAATAACAACTAGGGTTGAAACGCTACGGGCGCGGCGCTACAAATCGCAGATGATTGGAAAAGCTCAATCGACCTTCATTAATTATTCAATGACTTGATGGATACAAAGAGAGCTTTAGATGAGTCCGATCACCTGTAGGCCTCAGCCCTTGACATTTTCTGGAAGTGGCTTCTTTATAATCGAATTTAGGAAGAATGCGGGCAGGGTAATACGGTCCCTTGTAGGCAGACTCGCTAATTGCTAAGCAACGTAATGGCTCCCCGAGAGGTGCTCGAGTTAAATTGGGAATTTTTATGATCAGCAAATATTTGTGTTGGGGCTGGGTGTCGGCTCTCGTCATTTGTGATATAATACTGTACACACATAAACGTAATTATAATATTTATATCCTATACCTGCTCTCGAGGATAATTAAGCCGGAGCCAACTTCAGGCGAACATTTGCGCGAAGTGCGGCTTGGGTATTGTGATGAAGTCTTCCATTTCTGTCTTTGATAGAGCCAGCCATACAAAAAGATGTGAAATTAAAATGAGACTATGGTGTCCTTATAAAAATGTATATCCATATGTTTTTTAGGGTTCCGTTGTCAACAAGGAACCATTATAGTTTCGCTTTATCCGTCCGTGCGTCTGTCGTTTGTCCGTCCGCAGGTTTACGAAGAGACTATCAACTTCTAAAAGCTGTAATTTTAAACATATAAGCGTTAATTAGTTGTTACTTTGTTCGACCTGAACCTGTACCAAATTGTTATCCCCTTGGATAAAGTTTCATTTTTCACCATAATCACCCAGGTTATGATACGAGTACTAGTAATGCTTGTTTTATTTAGTAGTAGGCGTCCTAAAAGTATACAAACAGTGACTTTAGGAACAATTCATCATCTTGACAGCTATTATAAGTAATCTATTATTTCCACGTAAATATGTTGTAACGACCACACACACCGAGTGATGTTGATAAATTCGGTACTACGAGTTAGTGAAAAAGCCAAAGATGGCATCGACAACCGAATTAAGGCGAACTTTAATCTCTTCATATTCAGGCTCAGCCCTCAGGCTTTGAATGCTGTCAATGATTTAACACTGCATGTGTTTCAATACTTTATAGATAACTACGACTAGCTGCGAAAAACCAGGGTTTAATTCCAGGGCCTAAGCTTACAGCGCAGGTCGCAGGTAGGCATGTAGGTGAATTGTTAATAAAATTAGATTATTTTTTGTTCAGTCTTTACTGTCCCACTGCTAGAAAAAGTTTTCTCCCAAATCTTTCAAAATATCTTTTACCTGCCACCTCGGCCCAGCCTGCATATAGGTACTATAAAATAATACGACTATAAAAATAATACGACACAAAAATGATTCATTTACCATCATTGCTAGACTGGACTGTGCATTGTGCTATTAGGAAGTTTCCATGCTAACGTGTTGCCATTGTTTCCAATCAGTTCGTGTGCATGGGCGGCACTCCGAAGCGGATGGAGCAGTTCGCGTACACCATAATGGCGGAGATAGGTCACAAGCTGCCGTGCGGGACCACGCTGCAGGACATCAGCCAGTTCTCTTATAGATACTCCATGTACAAAGTGGGACCAGTGCTATCTATCAGTGTGAGTATACTTTTTGTTGGAGCGTGGACTGAGTGAGAGCTCAGAAAAACGCTATTTCATTTCATGGGTTATAGGGACTGCATGGCGTTTGTCTAAGTTTTCTGGTCTATGTTCCTATGAGATAAAAAAATATGCTACCTGCCTGTAATAAAGATGAGGTCGCATCGAGTCTTATCTATCATTAAATCTTTAAAAGCATATATACCTAAGTAATTTAATAACAAATAGTCTGAAAGGATATCAAAGAAAAGACGGGAAATATATGCAGTTTCTTTTGTATTTCACTTTGTCAATTAATGAACGTAATTATCAGTTACTATGCAATTTCAATAAATCGTTCAATTTAATTAAAACTTTAGTTTCACAGAAATCAATATCGGTGTATTGTTTTGGTACCTTGTAGCCCGTATCAGTGGTATTTTCATAATATTTTGGTAAGATTTATATGTCGCCAAATCTTAACTTTTTTTATGTTTATACAGAATAATTAAGTATGTCATTGTTATTTGTTATCGTGGACGAATATTTTTGGCCACAAAGATCATCACTCATATTCCGCAGTTATGATAAAGTATGATTAACGTGACCATTTATTTTTGTCGTCAAAGCGAAACACCAGCGGAATTTTCGTATCAAAAACAGCACATTACAACAATTTTTTTTCTATTATCCTATATATCCTATTTTATTATAGCAGTAAAAAAGATAAAAAGGTTACTTTTCAAAATATTGCGAAAGCGGGAAATACATGTTTTTCCTAAACGAATCAGGCAGCTTCTGAGCGTGAATGTCCCGCCTGAATCTGAACGTCACGATTATTTTACACGAGTGAGATTACTAATTGTTACATAGAAAATAAACCATTAAGTATTTGATCGATATAATTTTATGAAGTCCGTATTAATTTAGTTCAGCTCTAGGTACACTAGTTTATAAAAGAAAATAGTAGAATTTCTAATAGAAAGTACTATTTTAGGAAGATTTAGGAGAATCGATGCCGGTGACGTGTCATGTGTTTGATGCCAAGACTAGAATTAAAACATGACGCAAGGTCATTATTAAGGAGTATACACAACGAAGTGGAGCATCTTTTACTCACATTTCCTTTCCGGAAGAGAAAACTAATATTTTTCTCTATTTAGAGATAGTGAATATTTAATACGTGAATTGTGGATACAAAGTCATGTGTAAAACAATTTAGGTTCCTACTTACATATAATGTTTTTTTTTTATCTATTTATATTAATGCGTCAAAAGTTACAAATAAGGGATGAATTATATTAGACCGGTCTGTGTCCGGGGCGTACCGTGTACGTGGCCCGGACGGGGCACGGATTTGAAACGTTACATACATTTTATATGAACCAGTTTATATTACACCAGCGTCGTCCGAGCCCGGACGGGACACGGATCATGCACTGTGTGCACATGACACGGACCGGTCTAATATAATTCATCCCTAACACCCTAATTTCTTAGAACTGTTCCTGTAGGTAGTTCTAACAAGAGTGCTGTCTTTATTTGTGTTATGGTTTTGACACAGATAGTGCGAAGTGTGACACACACTAACGAAATATATCTATATTATATATTCTATATCAAGTGAACAGAGTCTTAAAAGGTAGACAACGTACCAGCGCAGCGGTACCCCTGGCATTGCAGGTTTCCATAGGCGACGGTAGCCATACTCACCATCAGGTGGGCCGTCTGCTTGTTTATCATATAAAAAAATATCAGTGATTTCGCGAAATTCTGGGAAATATCGAATATACGTTTCTATTTAGTTTCTACTTTAAATGTATTTTAATAAAATGTCTAAAACAAGCACGAAAATCATATAAAAAATATCAGTAATTTCGCGAAATTCTGGGAAATATCGAATATACGTTTCATATTTAGTTTCTATATTAATTGTATTTTTATAAAATGTCTTAAACACCTATCGTCGTTTCCCAGCAAAAATTATACAAAAACATGAAAACTGACTCTCGTAATTCCCCTTAAATTGTAACAACTATACGGACCAACTTAAAAAGGTGGGTATAGTTGTGTCCATTATGATTATAATTGAAGTGTATCCGATCCGTTAGATACGGTCATATTATTGTGATTGCGAAACGAATATGTCGCGTGATTGTGAATTTTATCTTTATGTGTTTCTTGGAACAGGGTCACGGCCTGTGGCTGTATGGCTTCCAATAACATAAATATTTATTTTATGAATATATACAAAACAATAAGCCAAGTTGCCAACACTTCAGATCCTACTAACATCTTTACAGTCATATCAAAATCAGAAATATACGTTGTGAACCCAACTTATGTATATGTTTCAGTTCCAGGTCCCTAGATCCCTACAAGACCTACGACATTACTACTACCACTTAAAAATATTATTATCTTGTAGGAAACATCCGGCCATAGTTTCACGTGCCCTCCGAAACATGGTAGCATCTAGGCGAAAATTAAGCCATACACTGAGATTAAAACTCCAGCCTACAAGAAGTTAACATATCAGTGGCCTAAATAATATTTATAAAAAATTAGAGTTTCAAAAAAAATATTGTGTTTTTAAATTCCAGCATGGTATGGGCATACCTTCAGTGGGTATACTCCTCCACGAGCTAATAAAGCTGATGTACCACGCGAAGGTGCGAGACCCGGTGTTCTTCAGGATAGGCACGTGTGGAGGTATCGGTTACGAGGGAGGCACTGTCGTCATATCAGAGGAGGCCGTCGATGGAGCCCTGAAGAATGCTCTGGAATTGGTAAGACTGGTTATTATTAGGCTTACTCTTTAACCCAGGCTTCCTTCAGGATAGGAACGTGTGGAGGCATCGGCTACGAGGGAGGCACTGTCGTCATATCAGAGGAGGCCGTCGATGGAGCCATGAAGAATGCTCTGGAATTGGTAAGACTGGTTATTATTGGGCTTACTCTTTAACCCAGGCTTCCTTCAGGATAGGAACGTGTGGAGGCATCGGCTACGAGGGAGGCACTGTCGTCATATCAGAGGAGGCCGTCGATGGAGCCATGAAGAATGCTCTGGAATTGGTAAGACTGGTTATTATTGGGCTTACTCTTTAACCCAGGCTTCCTTCAGGATAGGAACGTGTGGAGGCATCGGCTACGAGGGAGGCACTGTCGTCATATCAGAGGAGGCCGTTGATGGAGCCATGAAGAATGCTCTGGAATTGGTAAGACTGGTTATTATTGGGTTTACTCTATATTCCTAGGCTTCCTCCTAAGTAGACACATGCGATGGCATCGGGTACGAGGGAGGGACTGTCGTCATATCAGAGGAGGCCGTCGATGGAGCCATGAAGAATGCTCTGGAATTGGTAAGACTGGTTATTATTGGGCTTACTCTATATTCCTAGGCTTCCTCCTAAATAGACACATGCGATGGCATTGGGTATGTGGTAGGCACTGTCGTCATATCCGAGGAGGCCGTCGATGGAGCCATGAAGAATGCACTGGAATTGGTAAGATTTACCTATATTTTGCATACTCCTAATAAAATCCTTCAGAACCGATCCAATATAATATACCTTATGATTTATGATATCTCATCCATCTCTATACCAATTCATTTCAATCGCTTCAATAAGTGTAGATTGAAGAAGCTTACATGGCGTTTATAAAGCTGACCCCACAATGGGCGTGCGCAACTCTTTTTTACACTTATTGTAATGTGGTGTTTGAACAAAGAGTTATATATCTGTATCCAATAGGATGAATATAAATATTATAATCAATTTATTCATAAGTATTTGCACATTTTCAGACAGTTCTCGGCAAGAATGTGCAGCGTCCAGCCAAGCTCGACAAGCGTCTAGCGCGCGAGCTGAAGGGGCTCGGCGACCCGGAGGACCCTTACGATACCGTCACCGGCAAGACTATGTGCACTTACGACTTTTATGAGGGTAAGAACACATTTTATATGTACCAGTGACCAGTACGTTCTAGTGAGTAGGGATGGTTTAATATTGGGTTGGAAAAATTCTGCTGACTTTTTGAGGGATTCGACGTCGGCTTTATGTTAAGCGATATATTCAGCTTCAGCCATTATTACAATTAAATTGAAATCTTTAACGTTAGGTAACGGAAATCATATTCAGGTTAACAAAGTTTTTAATATCTTTAATATTACAATAGAATTTCATTTTTGTTTAAAATTAGATTTAATTAGTTTTAATTAATTTTCCTATAAAACTTTTGGTAATGTTATGTATTTCTAAATTGTCATAATGTATCAGATACTATACTCAATGTTAATATGTTACTTATAAATTCTATAATACATGTGATGTCGAAATACTTATTAAACAAATAAACAAAGCTACTCATAGATTTTTGCAAAAGTGTTCATTTGAATAAATCAATTTTGAGCTTATCTCCGCCTATTTGTACACGATTTCTATTAATTTTTTAAAACCAGTTACATTTTCTGCCTTTGAAGCTCCTACAAACCTCTTAAAGTGACCAAATTCAGCCAGAAGCTACTTATCAAAATGTAGCAATAAATCAATCGTTTTCAAAGGAATTCCTCCATCCAATTACGTTCTAGTAGTTCATCAACTCGTAATCCGAGGCTGGAATGCACCGCTAGCCTTGAAATGAAACCGTAGTATTTCGTTGCAGCGACTGCGCGGATAAATAAACAACGCTCAATTCAACCAATCTAAACCAATTTGCGAGTTGTTCAGCGGAACAACCAGCGAATTGACTTGTTCTTTGTTTAATAAGTGGAAGAGATTGCTTATTTACAAGAATTGTGAATGAGTAGTCAATTAAATACAGCTATCTGAGTTTGTGTACTTATTTGATTTTTTAAGAACCAGGATTATTCGAAATTCAGAACATTTATTTAAACTTAAACCCTCAAGTGATACAGGATTGAAAGTGTGATGATCTAAGCTTATACTTTTTTCAACGTATAAGTATAACATTTTCTCTAGCTTAGTACATATTATTGCCATATTATTAGTAGTTTTTTAAAGAGATTTAAATGGATAACCAGGACTGAATCAGAATCAGAATCAGAAAATATTTTATTGTAAAAAACTGTGTATGTGGATGTTACATCGTAGGTATATCAGTATCAACAGTTGACCTTTTTCAGGCGTACAATATTGTTCAATTATAAAGCTAAATTATATTATAGTTAATTGGTTAAAATTAAACAGAAAATATGACAGCTTAATATTTTAGGTTTATATAGTACCAAGTGCTTAATACTAAACTAGAAACTAATCATCAAAAAATTCGTTTATTGTGTAGTATACTTTTGTTAACAACCAGGATCTTAACTTGATTTTAAATATTTTTTCATTTAACATTTTCATATCAGTAGGCAATTTGTTGAAAATTTTGATAGCCATAACAAATGTGCTTTTTTGGTACATGGTATTGTTTACTTGGGGTATAGCTATATTATATTTGTGTTTAGTTCTTAAGATATCAATGCGATTAGATTTAATTTCGAAAAAAAATTGTTGGTTACATTTAACAAATATGCAAATTTCAAAAATATACATACAGGTAAGCGTGAGGATTCTAGTTTCTTTAAAAACATTACGTAGGGTGTCCATAGTTTCTAATTTAAATATTATTCTTAAACTTCTTTTTTGCAAAATGAATGTTGATTCTATATCTACAGAATTTCCCCAAAATATAATCCCATATGTTAGTTGAGGATAAATATATCCATAATAGGCGTTCATAGCTATTTTTTGGGAGGATATGTTTCTTAGTATAGAAAGTATATAGCAGTATTGAGTTAGTTTTGTATTGACTTTATTTATATGCGACTTCCAATTTAGATGTGTGTCTATAGAAATGCCAAGAAAGTTTGTTTCAGTAACTTGTTCCAGTTTATCACCTCTATACGTAATTTCCAGTTTTTGCTCTTGTTGTTTATAGTTTCTAAATTGTATTATTTTTGTTTTATTTGCATTTAGTTTTAACAGCCTGATAACACACAATACGTAAGTTTTGTAGGCCTTATTGTATTCGATACAATGAAACATAGTGAATAAAAAAAATATATGTATATCTACAGGATATACTTTATTTTTGGTTGATGCTCAAAACACAATTCCATTATTTTCGCTCGATAAAAAAAAATAATGAAAATACCTCTAAAAAATGTTTTCATGGCTCAATAATGTATGAAGATGTTACTAAATCGATCAGATTTTTTGTCAAATGATACTTTATGTAATGAACTATTTTTGCTTTGTGCCATTTTTTAAATAAAATAAGACAATTTTGCATAAACTCCATTTTTGTTATTTGCGGAAAAAATTGTTTGCATGTGTGCGTGAAGCCCGTGTACAGACACACCCGGCTGAGGCCTCTTGTTAAACAGACGTGTCGCGCTTTTATTTTCAATTCTCTCGTCGACATTTTTCCATATTTCAATGCTTATATCTTGTGTTTCTGATAGGTCATAGTTTAGTTTTACGTTTGCATATTTTTAACATTTTTTCACTATAAAATAATCGTGTAAATAATACTTCTGTAATATCTATAAAAAATTGGTATAACTGTATGCTTGGCAATAACAGATTAGTTTATTCAGACACTCAGCTAGATGTTATGATAGCCACATTGGTTTACTGGTGGAAACGCAAACTGTATGTCTGGGTTCAAATCTCGTTATGAGATGTAATTTTTGCTTTATTTATTTTTATTATAAGTTTGTATTTTTAACCAAGAACAAAATGTAGAGTTGAGTTTGAGTTTAGAATACTCTTGTCAACATTTTTCCATATTTCAATGCTTATATCTTGTGTTTCTGATAGGTCATAGTTTAGTTTTACGTTTGCATATTTTTAACATTTTTTCACTATAGAATAATCGTGTAAATAATACTTCTGTAATATCTATAAAAAATTGGTATAACTGTATGCTTGGCAATAACAGATTAGTTTATTCAGACGCTCAGCTAGATGTTATGACAGCCACATTGGTTTACTGGTAGAAACGCAAGCTGTATGTCCGGGTTCAAATCGCAAGAGATGTAATTTTTGCTTTATTTGTTTTTATTATAAGTTTGTATTTTTAACCAAGAACAAAATGTAGGGCGTTTACAAGTCGATGCGTAGACCTGTTTTTTACAGAGCACATAGTCCGAATTTGGTTTTTGGAACGAAGTTCCTTATCGCGCGTTGTTAAACTGACGGAACGGGGACTAGACGGAAAAAATTCGTACCAAAAGTTGTCGACATATTTTTCTATCCACTCAAACGTCCCGACGCTATAGCGGCCCGAAAAAAAGGCGGTCTTAGAGACTTTTTGACGTGTCTGTCTGTCTGTCTGTCTGTCTGTGTGTGTGTGTGTGGAGGGGGGGAGGGGGGGGAGGGGGATGAGGGGGAGGGGAATGAGGGGGAGCCGGAGGGAGTTGAAAGGGAGGGGGTGAGGGGGAGGGGGTGAGGGGGATAAGGATGAGGGGAAGGGGGATGAGGAGGGGATGAGGGGGAGGGGGAACTTCGTTCCATCCGGGTGTCCCTTGACACCTCTCAAGTTTTTTTTGGAAAGGGTACGGGACGTATTATACACTCTATTTTTGTTATTTGGGAAAAAAATGTATACACACATGCATACAATTTTTTCCCAAAAATGCATGTGTGTGTGAAGCCCGTGTGCAGACATTCCCGGCCGTGGCCTCTTGCAGGACGGACGTGCTACGCTCTTCGAAACTATTCTATATTTCATTGCTTATAAATATCTTGTTTTTCTGATATTATAATTTAGTTATACGTGTATACATATTTTTAAAAATTTAGTAAGTACAGTGAATTGCTTGAGAAAATGGGAAATAAATCGAAACCCCGCAATTCTAAAAAACAATTCAGATTAAAAGCCAAACACATGAATGAAAAAAAAAGGTAAGTATATCATAAATATAAGTAATTTAACGATATTATGTTGCAGGAATAATTAAATTTATATTATTGTCTGCTTGGCAAGTGATCAGTTTATTTAGACATTAGGTTACATGTCAAAATAGTAACTTTGATATACCTACCGGTGGAAACGCATGCCGCGACACCCGGCTTCGGTGCTTAGATCTAGGGTCATTTCGCTAGTTTGCGACCGATTAGTGGAGTTCCCCACTTTAGGTTAGCTTATTAATATGAAAAATCTTCTTGACAGTTATGAAAAATCTTTTTTGCGGATCTATACATGATCAAGTTTTATATAAAAAATTAAAAAGTAGTAGTAATAGTATTAAAATTTGAAGAAAAAAATTTTTTTCTCCAAAAGTAGCTATTTCACTAGTTTGCGGCCACTTTTGTTAATATGCGACCACCCTCATCTTAGTTTACGGCCAGTAAAATTCTAACAAAATGACGATAATTATATTATTAAATAAAATATAATGAATTATATCTTCATTTATAATTTTCCTCCTCTCCTCTCCCTTCTTTTTGAAATGTTCTATTGTATTTTTTTCCATATTATTAAAAATATTTTATTTTAAAAACCATGCTTAAAATCGAGGAACCTCATCATGATTGTCAAGCCATATCGTCCCACTGCTGGGCAAAGGCCTCCTCCCCTTCGTGCCATGCAACTCTATCCCGAGCAACTCTATCAGTTCGCATCCAGGTCTTTTCTCCGATCGCTGTAAAGTCATCAACCCAGTGTCGCCCGACTGTAAAAGCCAGCAACGCATCGACGCATTGGGATCTATGGTGTTTACCCCTGCTTTATCATTTCCTACTCTTCGAAGAAGTGGATAATTAAAGCGGTGACCCCACTAAGTTCTACTTCTCTCTCTTACTATGCTGGCTATTGATAGTGCATGCTGACAGACCCTAACTTGGTCATTTGCTGATCCTCTTCTGAGAAGTCCATCAGCCTTCTCATTCTCTTATATACCAACATGGCCCGGTACCCAAACTTGTACTCTGTTGCTGCAGCCTTCTTTGTTTAGAGCCTTCACAGCATCCAAGACTAGTTTTGAGCTGAGGAACGAGGAGTCTGCAGAAACTTAAGGCCTTGACTGTTACTGAGAATGTAGATATGATCTTATCTTTCACATTCCTCATTATGTTTTCTTCAGCGCATGCTATGATGGCATACATCTCCGACCAAAAACGGTAGTGTATAGACCCAGACTGTTATAAAGTTTCCGAGTAGATACCTGATGCTGTACCGGATCCCGTTTTTGAACCATCTGTATACCAAATGCGGCCTGCGGCAGTCTGCATCTGGTTGCACTTGGAGTATGTAAAACGCTTTCATCTCCTGTTGTATGTAAGTTCGGTTCTAAGCCAGCATGAAACGCTGCCGTAGGAAAGATTGGGCGTATCATTGAAGTGTAGATGAAGACGAAGTCTCCGGGTATGGCATATGCTGACCAACACATAGTAAAACCCTTATAGCTTTTTCTGTCACCTTCTTGGCGTGCAGATTCCATGTGAGCTCCTTCTCTAAGGACGTACTGGGATATTTCACGTCTTGTTACCCATAGATCATTCCAACTCTGTGCCGAATTAAAGTGACTTTTCACTTTCACCATTCTTTCATTATCTTTAGAGCCTGTAGCAAAATTCTGGATACAATATCTAGAAATTCGCCATTGATCATTACCACTATAATATCATCTGCGTATCCCACACACAGCATATTATCATGTTCCACTGTTTAATTTTGTAAGGAAGGAACCATTCACTTTTCTTTTTATACAAAATAGGCCTACGTTTGACCACATCCCATCTGATTTAAAGTGAAAATGCGGTCGACGATGGATCACGTATGATGCCTAGAAAGGTACCTATTCACTCGTGCCTTGAAGATACCCAAGTTGTACCGCTCGGGAAACACGAATTCGGGGAATGCGACCAGTTCTCATCAGAAACGACGAAGCAAAACGCTTGGTGCGGGCTGTTGGTAGCGCGACTAAGTAGGGATGTTTGTACGTGTGTAGGGACGACCGTCGATAGAATGGGCGTGGAGGAATTAGTGCGTGTAATTCCTGCGCACACCATTCTACGACGTTCAAGGCTCTGCAGCCGAGATTCCGTAAGTCTCTCAATTGACTCCAGTGCCTGAAGCTGGTACTTGGCAGCACCATCCCAAAGATGAGAACAGTACTCCAAACACGACCGAACTTGTGCTTGGTACAGCGTTAGTGCTTCACCTTTGCCAGAATACCCAGCTTCCTGGCGGCCAATTGAGCCTTAGATTCGATGTAACTCCCAAAATTAAGGTCAGGCGTGAGAGTAACTCCTAGTAACTCAAGCTGGTTAGTTATCGGTAAAGAAACATTTTGGAAAGAAGGAGTTTCAATGAATCGACTCCTTTTTGCGGTAAATAGACACGCCTGGGTTTTTGTAGCATTAAACTTAACAAAATTAGCTGCTCCCCAATCGGAAACAGCTTCTCAGGCCAAGCTCATACGCTCAACCATGGCTTCCCTGAATGACTGGACTTCATTTCCGTTGGCCTCCCTACCTATCACCACCAAGCCTCTCTACCTATTCACCTATTTGTTTCTCCCCGTCTTTCCCTAGTCCTCTTATATTTAAATTCGTCAACTCTTTTATCCTTCTACATATTTTTTCTTATACCGAATCCTCCTGCACGGTTATCTCTCAGAGCTAATTCGTATTTTAACTCAGTCTCCTTTTTCTTTAGTGTTGAGCACATTCTTTAACACAAACTGCAATAATATAAACTTAATTCAAGTGGTCGTATAATGAAGGCATCAAATGACCACATTCAGTAAGCGGTCATTAATTTCCCATACATTTTGAGGCGGTCGCAAAATGACGTTCATCCAAGTTGCAAACTAACGTCTTGACGTTAGTTTGCGACCTGTATGTGGATGTGTGGAATATTTGTACTATTTACGAATATTTAGATGGCCGCAAATTAATGAAACCAAAGAAGCCATTTAGCAAATGTGAAAAAGGTTAACTGAATTATAATACCTTCAATATTATGGAAACCAGAAAGAAATAAAAAAGTAAACTGAGTAGTCAGTTTGCGACCATATGGCCGCAAACTGAAATTTCATTTATAATTATATTTTAGTTCGCGACCACTCATTATTTTACCTATTTTTACATAATTTTGTTTAAAAAATTGTTAAAAATCTATTATTAAAGCAGTTTAAACACTATCACTCAGTAATACATGGATATATCATGAAATACTTACTCCAAATGCATCACGTGCTCACTATTTTTTTTGTAATTTTGTACGAAACTAAACACGCTTAGTGTAGACACAAAAATCAACAGTGATTTGTTAAAATTCTGATAATGCTATACGACCGTTATGTGTTGACAAGGATTAGCCGTCTATCCCTCTCTGTCAAGGACTAAATTTTATTTGAAAAATGGAGATAGACGTCTTGTTTTCTAAGAATTTCTGAAGCTAAGTCTCCAAATGGCCGGAAACTAACGCTGGCCGGAAAACCGACGAAACCACCCTATATGTTGTTATATTTTTTTATTTTATTTTATTAATTTTTATTTCATTTGTTAAAATTACAATTGACATACAACATTTTTCGATTTTACTGACATTAAAAATACCTATTTTGTTTGCAGGAAAAAAAATCTCGAGAATGTTGAGATAACCGAAAATATTTCTTTTTATTTGGAGATAAGGAATCATTGTGCCAAGTTTTAAATCTCTGCATAAAACGACGTTTTGCGCCCAGAGTCTGTTTTATATGGTATTTTGGAAAATATAAAAGAAAGAAATGAATTATATTTTTGAAATTAATAAATAAATTTTATGTAGAATAATTGACATTTTTATTCTAGTTTTAAGTAGTAGTAGATTTTATATAGATGTAAAAGTGGGGGGGTGGAATTGTCGTAGAGGTGTTTCTACTAAAATATCTTAGGAACGGTAAAGCTAAACGTATGCCAAGTTTCATGATTTCTGCCGGACGGGGTCATACTTGAAGCTTTATAAGTATTATGTAAAATATATTTTTTTTACAATGAAGTAAGAAAATGAGCAAGATGCTGTCCTAATGGTAAAAGATAACGATGTCCATAATTAGTACAGTGTTACCCTCGATTTAACAAAGGAAAAAAACTGGGTGCACTGCGCCAACGCTTCTTACTTGAGAGGCATATAATATAACGACTCTTCAGCCTAGTAATTTCACTAGCTACAGTGCCCAGTGCCCTCCAACCGAAGCACAGCAATGTTTGCAAATCACTGCTCAGGCGGTAGAATAACTGGCACTATTGAGGTACCTGGTAGACCTGAAAACGAAGTCTACCCCCAGTAGACTTCCATTTCATGTATATAAAATATGGTTTCTATAACAATCGTAAAAAAAAAATTACTAATTACCTACTAAACGCCGTTCCACCTTTTCTCATTGTTATATATTATGTTTATAAAACAAGTGAGTATAAATACAGCATTTTATTATTATTACCATTCAGCATCAAAGTACTCGCCAAGACGATTCAAATGATCCCAAACTTGATAGGGTTGCATCATTTAATTACGGAGTTCTGTGGCCACCTTCCAGCTTCATCATCAGATCAGTTCGATGTCATAATAATATTGCGTTGTCATCCAATTTATGCATGCAACATTTCACCTCAATCGGATTTCGGGAAGTGGGTAAAATTAAACATGCAAAATTTGATTAAAAGAAGACAGACAGATAGGTGAAAATAATAAAAGCTTGTGAAAGTATTGTGTTGATTAAATGAATAAAATAATCTTACCAACCAACAAAAATAAAAAAATATTTTAGTTATCAGATTCATTTATTTAAATAAGCGACATCTATTGAGTTTTTTGTGGAAACTACAACACGATGCGATATGAAGTCGCTTGCGCTATCTAATCGTGCTAATAGTGCGTGCAAGTAGTTTTGTGTGCCGCCGTCCGATGCTCTAGCGCCAATCACGCCGCGGTGTGACTGTGTGAGTACGCATTTCTGAATTCGAATTAGGTGTTATCAGCCCGTTAAGTTTATGTTTTCTAACCAGCTGCCTACTGAATTTAAAGTATTTATTATCTCAGATTCATATTCTTTATATATTTAGATTATTATTAGGGACATAAATAGTGGCATCATCTGCAAACATTATACATAAGTGTTTTGTTATATGTGGTAATTCATTAATGTAAATTAAAAATAATGTTGGACCAAGGATGCTTCCTTGTGGAATACCAATTTGATTTATAACGTGTTTTGAAAAGATTTGTTCTACGGTTTTGGAATGTTTATTGTATGTATCTAATACTATTGTTTGAGTTCTGTTATGAAGGTATGATTTTATAAGTTCAAGTGCATTGCCCCTTATACCAATTTTTTCTAATTTATTTAACAACGTGCTATGTACTACGCAATCAAATGCTTTTGAAAGATCTAAAAATAAAGCTGTTCCCGGTTTTTTTATGTTTATATCATCAGTTAGTGTTTTCATCATTTTGAATATTGCTGTAGTTGTGTTTTTATTTTTGAGAAATCCATATTGATTAGGATTAATTATTTTATTTGCAAGAAGATATTGCGAGAGTCTATCATAAATAACTTTTTCAAATATTTTTGAGAAACAAGGTAGCAGTGCAATTGGTCTATTATAGTTGTTTGGATTTTGTTTAGAGCCTTTTTTATGTATTGGTTTGATTAAGGTTATTTTAAGATTTTCGGGAAAAATATCTGTCTCTATAGTTAGGTTAATGATATGTAATAGTGGTTCTATAATAATAAATAAGCTCTCTTTAATAAGTTGTATCGAAATTTTGTCGTATCCAGTCGTTTTTTTGTTTTTAAATTTGTTTACAATCTTAATAAGTTCACTGTGATTAACTGGGTTTAAAAATATTGATTTGGCACTATGAGTCGTATTATTAAGTTGGCTTGTGTTTGTAAAGGTAGGAACTATATTGATTGTGTTTGAAAAGTGTGCAGCGAATGAGTTAGCTATAGTTATAGGATCTGTGATTTTATTTTCATTTATATTTAGTGTATCAATTGTTGTTCGTATATAATTTGTTTGTGTTGTATGTTGTTTTATCAGGCCCCAAGTAGCTTTAGTTTTATTTGCACTCCTATTTATGTATCTTATGTTTGCAATTTTTTTCGAATGTTTAATAATTTTTTTAAAACAATTTGTGTATTTTTTGTAGTTTATTTTATGTATTTCATTATTTGTTAACACAGTGTTAAGGTACATCTTCCTCTTATTTTTACTAGCTATTATAATTCCTTTAGTTTTCCAGTTTGGTTTCTTTTTATAGTAGATTTTGGTTTTTTGTATTGGTATACATAAATCAAATATTAGTTAAAAAATATCAATAAATTTGTTGTACGCAATGTTAGAATTTGTTTCTTGAAATATTTCAGAAAAGTTTACTTGAGACAGATATTTTAAAAATATTTCTAAGTATGTATCTGTATTTCTTTTTTCTATGTACCAATATTTTTCGTTATAACTTAAATTTGTCTTTAATTCTAATTTCAAAGCTTTATGATCAGAAATACCAATATTTAATAATTCTGCTTTATAACTTTTTAAGTTAGTAAGTATGTTATCTAGACATGTTTGGCTGTGGGATGTACATCTTGTTGGTTCTGAAAAAACGGGTCGTAATTTAAATGATTTAAGAGTAGTAAGGAATTGATCAGTTTTTTTATTTTTCTCTAAAATGTTAATGTTAAAATCTCCAAGAATAAGAATTTTTCTTGTGTTAGTTCTGTTCCTCATTAGTTTGATTAGTAATGTTTCTAAGGTTGATATAAAAAGATTAAAATTTCCATCATTTCATCTATAGAAGCAAATTATGATTAGATTTAATTCAGGGACTATTATACCACAGCTCTCAAAATGTGTTTCCAAGGCCATGTCTGATGCCCAATCCATTGTAGAGAATTTAATACCGTGTTTAATATAAATTGTAACACCACCATGCTTTTTAAACTTTCTTGAGTAATGAGTGGCCTTTTTATAACCATCCATCTGAATAATATCTACTTGTTGGTCATTGAGATGTGTTTCAGAGTAACAACATATATCAAATTTATGGTGAAGATTTAATATTTCTAGCTGATCTATTTTAGATTTAATACTTCACGTATTTTTTTTTTTTTTTTTTTTTTTTTTTTTATGTGAAGAAGTAGAAGACGAGCAAGACGCTCTCCTGATGTTAAGAGATAACGGCTGCCCATAATCAGTACAGTGTTACCTAGAATTTCACAATTATGTGAAATTCTAGGAGCACTGCACCAACGCTTCTTACTCAAGAGTCATAAGATGTTAAGACTCTTTAGCCCAGTAATTTCACTAGCTACAGTGCCCTCCTACCGGAGCACAGTAATGATTTGCACATCACTGCTCAGGCGGTAGAATAACTGGCACTGTTGGGGTACCCACCTAGACGACCTCCTGCAAAGGAAGTCTACCCCCGGTAAAAATAATAATAATAATGAGAATAAACTAAAAAAATTAACCCCCCGGTAATTTAGATGCATTATTGAAAATGAATTTTTTGGACTACTATTTGGAGGACTTATTGATTGTAGGGAAATGTTATGAATGTTATTAAGTTAGTAAGCTGTTTGCATGACATTTTTCTTGGGTTTGTTTGTATTGAGTTAATCGATTTTTTGAAATAGAAAGGTATTGTCCCGGGTTTAGGTTTTTCTTCGGTTTTTTTGTCATTATTCATTACATTATTTTTTTGTATTAAAGTAATAAGGTATTGTTCCAGGTTTTTTTGTGTTTTTTATGATGTTATTTTTTGTTTTTTGTGGTATTTTGGCAGTATTTTTATTTATATTTTTCCCTAGAAAATTTGTGTCGTAGTCAATGATGTTTATTAAGTGGTTGAGTAGGGTGCATAACATTTTACTGCTATAATGTGGCATATTTTTATTCATGTTTTGTTTATGTGGCATTTCTACGTAATGGCATTTTTCAAAGTTGCTAGAAATAATTTTAAGGTTTAGATTTAGTTTACCCTCATTTAGGTTAGGATTTTGTAGGACATTGGTTAAAATCACATTTTGTCTACTGAATTGTTTTAGGATAAATAATATAATGCATAGTAGGTACTTATACCTACGTTTATTACCTTATACAGTTTAACTCTGCAATTAAATCAATGTTGACGATTTCGTAGTTCAGCTCCTTAACAAGGCAAGTTAATTGATGGCACCACTCACCACGCTTCATTGATTCGTCACGGTGGACGGTGGTCAGTGGCTACAATAATTGCCGAAGCTTCGTTCCGTATCCGCAGACCAGAATCCCAAGGTCGGCTTTTGCCCCGCTTTACTAGAGAACAAGGAATAAATTGCGAAGAGGAATAGACATGTTTTAATTTCTAGTCCCAGAAGTGAGAATATACATATTATAATAATTAACAATACATAGTCTAAACACACACTTTTCTTTAGCACTGTCTCTATTCTAGTCTAGTTAGCGCAATTATTTCCGCAAGTATGCTCTAGGGCCAGAGCTCATGTCTCATACTTCATCAGCACTATCTCCGTCATTTGTTTATATTCTATGTCTGCACTGGCGACGCCGGTTTTGATACAAAATCCTCCTGCATTGTTTCTCCTGTCTTGATGTATTTCTTTGTGTATGGAATAGGATGGGGTTGGTTTTATTAGCTATCAACGTCAGTGCCAAAATCGAACAGTTAAATAATAATACCTGGGTACAAGGTCTGCAACGTGAAATGTCCTAATGACTACCCCTTGTGTATCTAAAAAAGTTAGACATATACGTAAACGCCTATTCTTTTTCTTGTGTCGATTGGCTCTAAGTACCTAAGTCATATAGTCTCAACCCTACAATTACTTTGACCAATGCGTCGCCACTGCTATCGCGTTGTCATTGGCCTTGAAGAGTTCCTAACTATAAAACACATGATAATATGATGGTATACATAATCTCGCTACGTCGCAAAATGTAATTATGCGAAAGGGACCATTTGCGAACCCTCGTTCGCAAATGGTCCCTTTCATTTTGAGAAAGGGACTTTTCCGACGTAGCGCATAATCTTTCTATCTGTCACATGATGGCCGATTGATCTCATAGAGTAATGTCTACTTGAGACAATCAACCATTGCCGGTCATGCGGCGGATACATGAGCACTTGATTTATGTAAATCAGGTCAAATAATAGCTGTCCATATCTCATTGACAGTAGAAAAATGCATAACATTAATAACCGTTTTGGTATGTGTACCCTTCACCTTTTACTTGCAAGGTCGGACAAATGAAAGTTACTCGTATCTTATTGGGTTAGAACAATCACATAATGACATAAACTTGTGTTATTTCCTTTGGACAACTGTGCAATGTCTGGTCTACCTACTCATAAATTGTCCTTTGAGAATATGAACTGGTTTTGCCCCATGTGACAAAGAAGCCAATTGATCTCTAATTTTACTCTTCAATCCTTATTTTCCTTACATTGAGGGAGTAAATTAGAAAGTTAAGATGAGGAAAACAAATAAAAAGATAACTAATAGGAATGAATGTACATAAATTTGATATTAGGTTAAAAAAGAATTTAAACACCTATTTATAAAAATTATTTGTATTAAGTCTAACATTTCTATAAGAAAAATAAAAAAGGTTTTTTTTTATGCACCAAACAATCTTTAACCTTTCAATCTACCAATAAATGTGGACAGTGGACATTAACATTTAAAAGCTTAGTAAATTGTCCACATTGATTTATATTACCTACGCATTCTTATAGCAGGCGTAAATAAAATGTCACGAAACTATGAATGTTACATACCTACTTACTTGTTGATTCGCTCAATTTCCAAGAATCCCCTTAAAACATTATTCTTCTACATTCAACTGAATTCTGGTGATTTGATGGTATTATAGAAGTTTTCATATAATTCTTAACTTAAGTGCCAATTTTACAATTCTTTAGATTTAGAGGTATTTTAAGACTCTAACCTCGTAAAAGCTACGAAAAGAAAGGAGGAGAAACTCGTATATTAGACATAAGAATAGAATAAACACTTCATTGAATACTTAGCTATAAGAAACTTAAAATTAGAGGTTAACAATTAGCGGTCTAAGAATTGGTTTTTAAATGTTAAAACACACTTATGAACATTTCATATAAAGAGCGTATATATTATATATCGAGTGACGCTCTTTCGCTCGCACTATTTGACAAATTTTGAAATATAAATTCATAGAATTAATTTATTGAAAATTCCTTAAGAACAGCCCTCCATTATCCATTTTTCTTTCAAAAATTCTTTTCTTGCCTTAAATTTTTAAATATATCAAACTGGAAACACTTTTAAAATGTGTGCAATAATATTATGGAGGGCTGTTCTTAAGGAATTTTCAATAAATTAATTCTATGAATTTATTTCAAAATTTGTCAAATAGTGCGAGCGAGAGAGCGTCACTCGATATATACGCTCTTAAAAAACCGGGGAGCCAGCAGGGAGGGATTTATCCCGCTTTCTAGGTTTAGTCTGCTGCCATCTTCGGCCGCATCATAGCTTAACATCCCGCGAGATCGTGGCCAAAGACTAAACTTTATAATAAAATACATTTTGAATTTATCTTAACGAATTTGTACATCTATGCATAGGCGGATTTAGGGGGGGGGGCAGGGGGCCATGGCCCCCCCAGAAGCCTTGTAGAGTTACGAATTTTGCACATATTTCATGGTCAAGATTATAATTTTTTTCTCGGCGCTCGCAGCAAGCTGCTCGCGCACTTATTATAAAGGATATTTGAACTTCCTAACTGTTCAGAGCGAGCTAAACACACACTTTTCTTGGTAAAAATTTAGAGTCCGACCGAAACTGGTTTTACGGCCGAAACCGAAACCGAATGTTCGGCCGAGGCTTTAGTTTCGGCCGAAACCGAAACCGAAACCGAATGTTCGGCCGAGGCTTTAGTTTCGGCCGAAACCGAAACCGAAACCGAAACTCACGTGGTCAAGTAAAAAAATCTTTAAAATACTGAAATTTGGTGCATTTTACCCATTATTCTATTAAAATGGAAGCACAGCATAATATTAAGTTTGTTGCATCAGTAAAAAATATAACAATAATATTTTAAATTTTTTTAGGCTTCCATGGTCAACAACGAAGCCTTATAGTTTCGCTTTGTCTGTCCGTCCGTCTGTCCGCGGCTTTACGGAGAAACTATATAAGTCCTAGAAAACTGTAATTATGCACAGAGAAGGGCAATGATTAGGGTCAGAGAACGGTTACAAAAATAAATTTAAATCAATTAATTTAGGGTACTTCCCAAACTTGTAAAATGGGGATGATATTATTTCTGGCTGATCCCATCACTTGGGGTATTGATAAATAGGTATTTTAATGAAAGACATATATCTAAGGAAATTTTTCGATTTAATGATCAATTTGAAAGATATTCAAGTTTAATTTTTTTTTTTTGGGATTTCCCCCGCCCTCTAATATCTAAACTACTGGCTTTCAAACACTGTTAAAAATCACGAATATAGTTTCAGTTAAGATAGTTTTATAAGTTGTAAAGATATCGTTGATGAAAATTAAGGCAGTAATTATACGATTTGCCAGTTCTACGGAAGCCTACATTGCGCGTAGTCTGAATAACGCTTGGCCTATTTATTTAAATTAAGTTCTTATAGTAAAATGTTTATCAGTTATCAATTAAAATCAAAACACTAATTGTTACTGTTTCATTAACCCCTTGATCCAGGAAAAACTTCCAGTTCAAATCAAAATTGACATCTATTATTTCTAGCTTCTTTAAAATGAGGTTCAAATTCGCATGCGCAGGTGCGGCTCGATTGATCCGCTCGGGGACATACGGGTAAAATACTAAGTATTAGTATTTTGAAATCTTACTAATTAATACTTTGGTTTGTACCTATTTGTACTTAGAAGAATCATCAATCTCTTTTAGGTACCTCTATATAAAAATAATAATTACTAAAATTGCTATTACACGCTTAGTTCCTAGTTAGAACCAGTTCCAACAAAGATAATATTATCAAATCACACATTTAAAATAAACAAACCTATATTACAATTATTAGTCGTCCGCCAAAGCGTTGTCGCGAGAAACGAAGCTAGGCGAGCGTGCACGACAACTTCCGAAGGGAGTTTCGGTTTCGGCAAAAGTTTCGGCCAATTTTGGCCGAAACCGAAACTTTCGCCGAAACTCGATTTTTGGCCGAAACTCGGCCGAAACCGAAACCGAAACCGAAATTTCGGTCGGACACTATAAAAATTATAATATTTCTGCACCTTGGCCCCCCCCCAGAACCAAATCCTGGATCCGCCCTGGCATCTATGCATTATTTTTCAGTTAGAATCTTTATTTTCCAGGTCAGGGTCGTCTGGACGGTGCGTTCTGCGACTTCACAGAAGCCGACAAGATGGAGTACCTGGAGAGCATCCACAAGCAAGGCGTCGTCAACATAGAGATGGAATCGCTGGCTTTCGCGGCGCTCACACATCACGCGGGGATCAAGGCGGCCGTCATCTGCGTCACACTACTTGATAGACTGAAGGGAGACCAGGTATTTTTTTTTTTATTGACGGAGAAGAATGCGAGAGCGTACCTCCGCCGAAAAGCGGCTGGAAGGAGCCCGGGGTTTTAGTGGGTATATCCGCCGGTTTCTCGGGCGGGAGTCCCACATAACCACCCTGAGACTAGCGTTACACCTGTCAGGGTGGTATGCGTAATGCATTTCCCCGGGAAAAAAAAATAGGTATTTTTTTATTCACTTATGTTTTACGTTCAGCCTTTCTTCCTTTTATTATTATTATAAGCCTGTTGGATCCCACTGCAGGGCAAAGGCCTCCCTACCCTCTCTCCATCTGTCACGATCTAGGGCTATGGATTTCCATCCTTCCGCATGTGAGTCAAGGTCATCCCGCCATCTTTTTTCTTCCTTATTACACTAATATTATAAATGCGAAAGTTTGTGAGTTTGTTGAATGTTGGTTACTTCTACACGCCTAAACAGATGGACCGATTGAGCTGAAATTTGGTATAGAGATAGACCCTGGAATAACACAGGCTATAGACACAGTACAATGGGTAAAACCGCTGGGTACAGCCATTTATATATAAAAGCATGTTTTTGAAATTATAGTACCCATTCCCGTCGAAATTTCTCAAATACCTTTTTTATAATTTGCCTAAATAGGTAATAGTAGGTTTGGCTATATAGCTCGTAATTTGGCTAATAGGAAAGGAACCTATATTACAAGCTTTTATTTACTTTCACTTGTCTGTTGTCAGTCTGTCTGTGTGTAATCAAATCTTGCAAGTTAAATTTGACCCACTTCCCGGTGTCCGATTGAGCTGAAATTTTGCATGCATGCATAAATCGGATGACAATGCAATATTATTTTGACATGGAGCTGATCTGATGATGGAGCGGGAAGGTGGCTATAGGAACTCCGTAATTAAACGACGTAACCCCATCGAGTTTGGGCTCATTTGATTCGTCTTGACGAGAACTTTATGGTAATAATAATAAAAGCTTGTTTTTAAAAAGTTTTTTTTTAATTTCACTTGTTCTAAATTTCATCATTGAATGTTCAGGGGTTTCATCTCCACGATGATTATTTTTACCTCCTTATATAATGTAGCTGGGGTATAAATAATGGGGTATATAATAATAAATAATGGGGTATAGGGAGTGAACTATAGCTCAAGAGGGCGTCACAATAGATCAGCAATGGTCGAAGCGACAAAAACCCCTTGAACTAATTCTAATAATAATAATGTAGCTAAGATAGGTCAGTCTTTGACCACGATTTAGCCTGTTCTTAAGCGATGATGCTGCCGAAGATGGTAGCAGACAAAACCAGAAGCAGGGAATAATCTCTTCCTAGTTTCACTGAACATAATGTTTCAATATTCATTTGAAATGTGACTAAAAATGCCATATTCGGGCTAGGTTTAGCTGCTGGGCTAACATTATTAAAATATCTACACAATTCATTTCAGGTGCTAGCCCCCAAAGAAGTGCTTGATGAGTGGCAACAACGCCCGACGAAGCTAGTCTGCCGCTACATTAAAAGGTAACATATTATTACAAGCTTTTATTTACCTTCACCTGTCTGTTGTCTGTCTGTCTGTCTCTAATCAAATCTTGGAAGTTTTATTTGATCCACTTCCCGATTTCTGATTAAGCTGATATTTGGCATGCATGTATAAATCGGATGACAATATTATTATGACATGGAGCTGATCTGATGATGGAGCAGGAAGGTGGCCATAAGAACTTCGTAATTAAACGACGCAACCCCATCGAGTTTGGGCTCAATTGATTCGTCTTGACGAGTATTTTGGTGCTAGATAAAAAAAGGTTGCTTTTTATAAATTTCTCTTGTTTAATTTTATTAGTATTTCTGTAAAATTAGTTGCGCTTATTCTATGGCCTTACAAGCTAGCGAAAAAAATCAACCGAAACAATGTCGAATACTGAAACAACCAACGAAATCGCGCGCTCGTTTGCGTGCGCGTGCCTTCGGGCTCGTTTGGGGTTTATTTTTCCGTTTATTTTTAAAATTGTGGGAGCTCAAGACAAAGTCCGTCTGACCGCACTGGAGCATCCCAGCATACTGAGCTGAAAATCATCTGTCTCACTCGCACTTCCATCTGTCTCGCTCATCCCTTACTTTACGCCTTGAACTAGGATACATGTGCGGGCAGTTATCCATCTCACTCGCACTTCCGTCTCCCTCATCCACTATTGTTCGTCCTAAGCTAAGGTACGCGTGCGGGCAGTTATTTAGCAGATAAGCTAGAGTTAAGTTAAATAAATCATTCAGTCAACCTCAAGCATTCTTTCATTCAACAACTCCGCACCTTCTCCGAGAATATTATTGGCAATAACAAGCATTGCCAAAAAATGTTTATTGTTTAACTTTACAGATATCTCCAAATGAAAGGCAGGCTATCGCTGGACGGGCACGGCTCAGTGGCGGTGAAGAGCCCGCGCCGCTTCAAGCTGGTCCAACAAGAGTCTGAGACCTACGACTAAACTCTCAACACAACCCCTTCGGTAACATTCCACGGCTGCCAAGCGCCAAGCCTAGTTGACTCTTAATGACGTAGCGCGTTTATTTTGAAGCTTGCCTTGTATTTACGCTAATGTATTCACTTAGCTGTTAGCTATTTAGACTTGTAAGTGTTGAATTAATGGACAATTTGGTTTGTGGTGTAAAGGAATAGAGATGGCCCTTGTAGTAACTGTAAGAGTTTTTGCTCGCGCTTATCGCAATCGTGTTATTTGCTCATGTCAGCGTAATCCAACTCCAGTTCTCAGAAAAAAAAACTTGAGAGGTGTCAAGGGACACCCGGATGGAACGAAGTACGATTAATGAAAATATCTGGCTTGCTTTCTATAAGAGAGAGAGACAGACAAAGAAACATGCGCACGCCGCACAGCTTACAATAGCTTATTATAGCAAAAAGTGTCGTGACAACTTTTCGTAAGGATTTTTTCCGTCTAGCCCCCTTTCACAACGCGCGATAAGTAACTTCGTTCCAAAAACCTGGGGGATTTAGAGACCCCAGTAGTAAAATGTGTACCGTCGTAAGTCCAAAAAATCCCATGAGAAAATTTATTTTTGGGGGAAACATGTTTAGAGCATTCGTACACGAAATCTTGTTTAGTCCCTTTTGTAACATAAAGAATATAAAAAAAAAGACATCTATTGCCAGGAAACCAAATACAAAAAATCTTAAATCTACTTTTAAAATATGGTAGTGTATTATTGATATGAGTAAATAACACGTGCTTGCGATACATTTTCGCTACGAAAAGCACACATTTAAAGTCCTCTAGAATATCGTATCACGTTGATTGTATATGTAATACGTATTATAATTATACATATTGAGGATGAAAGAGTGCAAAGTTTTGTATCAAACGTGTACAGTAGCGATTGGTCTAACTTTATTCACTATCCCGATATATCTTTTGTAATTTGAAACTACTTCTATAATCCCTATCATATCTCATCTCTAATAGTGTCACAAATTTAAAAAGAAAAACGAATTGTAAAAGAAACAGTCTCGGCAATGTGCATAAGCCGTTGCTATATTTAAAAAAAAAAAAAAAATAGTCTCTGATTCAGGACTTGATCAAAATTTGAATAGATATAAAAATACTACATGGTCTCGATATGAATCGAGAGGAGCCAGAAATGACATTTTAAATTAATCTAGATCTCTTCGGATGGCCCATTTTGAATCGATCTGGTTAAACCTTTTAACTGTGACAATATTTAGAGATGCGTCACTTAAAAATAATTAATAGTTATATCAACGAATATCTATTCGAATATTACAATAACATATCGAAATATACATGAAACTGTTGAATGGTTGACTATTTGTTACAGTTGCGGCTTGTATTTATAATAGTTGAATATTTAGAAACGTAGTTTGTTGTGTGAATGTGTGTACACTGTTCACATTATATCATTGAAGGAATGAAGGTGGTGTGCCCAAGGGGCCAACTTTGTCAAACATTTGATCAAACATGTGTAACAAATTTGTGTAGTCTTCATTAGGCGACATAGTCTACATTTCAGCCCAAGTTAAATCATTTTAGTACAGTGTGTTGATTAACTTTTCACGTAATATAGTTACAAAGAAGTAATACTTAAGACCTTAGGGCCTATTGGCTAATTCTCACCTACTACGATTGATGGCAACTGCAATCTACATTGCTTCGTTTGTTATTTTACTCATATTTGAAGAGGTTTAAGCAAGTAATGTACTCAATTTTGCCTATGGATTCTAGTAGATTTTATATGTCGTTTCGCGATAGCTAATAGGCCCTCTTGTCTAGAATTGATTTGCGAGATTTCTACTTACGCGTCAGTGAAGTGCGTTCTTCAGGACAAAGTTTAACTTTTTGTGACACGATTATAGTAATTAACTCTCTGGAATATTTGTCAAGAATCTATTTTAAAAAGTTAATTTTTCGTACCTTGTAAAGTACTTTTTTCGACTTTTGTGACTTTCATTAATGTAAATAATAAGTGGCATACCACCTTGAGATGGTTTGAGGAGGCATATCAGTATTTGGATTGTAGTATATTACCTACCATTTCTTTATTCTGGAACCTTATTCTGATATCCCGATATTGTCTTTGTAATCCTGTAAAAATCGCTTTGTGATTCGGCCTAACCGACTAAACCTTTTCTAAGTACTGTAGAATAAATATTAGGGATCAGCAAATGTGCAAAAAAATAGATGAGATAATATAGAGAAACAATGTTAGCTCATGTCCAATACATAATGTGTTACAAAAGATGTACCTAATGAATAACTCGGATTTTCGGCGGGTGAGTCCCACATACCCCAGGGGGCGTGGGGTGATGATGCGTAACGCATTTTTCCTTGGTCAAAAAAAAATGCATCTCCCTTAGTATCAAAACATCTTATTGTTACACGTACCTATGTATTTATCCTCCAGTACTACTTTTCCCCTTGAAAATAACTAAAAGTAGTGTTAGAAACGGCTAGATTTTGTAATCATTATGAACCTCCATCCAGCACTTTGTGCAAACACTATATAACGAAATGTATAATGTGCTTCCACAAATCGTTGAATGTTGTTAAAATTTTAATGCACAAGTTAGTTGGGGTTAGACGTAATTTCTAAATGTTACGAAGGCCTGACGGACCTAATTATTGACGTTAAATCTGTAATTAGATTAATATTTTGTAAAGGTTTGATGATATATTTATTGTTGTTGGATAAGTGATGGGTGATGCAGACTTGCTACTTTTGATATTGGTTTTACGATCCTGTCATTCGTAACTCTAATCGAAATCTAATCGATCTATCTAGATTGAATTGGTCAGTGACTTGACGCAAAAAGTGGCCAAGATGCGATTCACGGAGGTATGCACTCGAAGTTTTGAAGGGCAAAATCGCAGAGTAAGGTATTTTCATGACTTCGCTTTAATGGACAATGTTAAGAGTGGAATTATAGTATCCTAAAACTTAGCGAATATGTGCTAAAACAGTGAAAATGATCACATTTCGAATATACAAATACTATGAATGAGACAGCAGATGTATTCAGTATTCTGTATGTGCACGATAAAGATCATCATCAGCCTATGTTTGTCCACTGCTGGACATAGGCCTCCCCCATGGCACGCCACTCAACTCGGTCCTCCGTCTTTCTCCAACCACTCCCAGCGACCCTCCGGATATCATCGCCCCATCTCGCCCAAGGACGCCCTATACTACGTTTGCCGAGACGCGGTAAAGATAGACAAATATAAATGGTATCTTAACCACGACGAACTGTCTCCAGTTTCAAGGATCAATGTAGTCACAAAGAAAATATCAATAGTAATAAGTCTTCATTAACCTTATATGCTATGATACAGTGTTATATATGCCAATGCCACGTTTATGTGAAGCAGTTATTGTTAGATTATAAGATATTTGATTAGCTGTGATGCATTGTATACAGTGCATATACAAGGTGTTGGTCTGAAACTTTACATTTAAAAAAAACTAATGAAGAAAAATATACATTTTACGTTCAGAGACCATAGATGCCAATCACTATAAGCTGACAAGAATAAAATATTATAGGCTTACAGTTTAGTTACAATTTGCGATTACAAAGTTTCTAAACCTTGTCACATAACCCAATCCGTGCATTATATTCAACAGAGTCAAGAAACGCCTTTTAACTAAACAGGTCTGTCTCTAAGAACATTTTTTTATCGAATTTTATTGCTGCCACCAATGTAAATCCAAGATGTCCATGACTTAAAAGGAGATGTCTGCATTATTTTATAAACCCAATAATACTCACACATTTTTTTATTTATGAAAATTTCAAATTAAGATTCAGAGCGACACCCTGTATAACATAATGTAGGAGCTATGTTGTACGAATGTATGTTATTTATTATAGTTACGTCATGACGCACGTCATTGCACCAATTTTTATTAGATGTTCACTACAGCGTGTAGTTCTCGCCCACTGAGATATTAAACTAATAGCGGTAGGTAAGGCGCATTTACGTCGAGACTAGAACTATCATCCCATACATTCTTACTTCACTTTTGAGAATAATATATATGGGATGACAGTTGTCTTCATATGACGTAAGAGCCCGCACGCAGCGCTTGCCACGCAAAGCTGTTTCCAAATAATACATTTATTGGTGCACTCACATCTAACCGCATCGACCGCGTCGAAAGAATTTTTGTATAGGAAATCTTCTGATTCGGACGATTCGACTCCGGCGAGTGTGCAAGGTTTCATGACATTTCACCGATGAAATAGGAATGTTCCTAGTTCATTGCATTTCATATAAATGAAATGAAAATATTTAAACGATTCAAAATTCGATTCCTTCGATGCGGATAGATGTGCTTGTGCTTTCACCAAATATAGTAGGTACATGAAGTTCTTATTAATCTTTAGATAATATGTGAGGTTCACTCCATTTCAATGTGACAGTTTGTGAGGATTTGTTACCCCCTATTAAAAAAAAACCTACTTGGAAGGTGATGATCGCCAGATGCACTTAGATATTGTTTTCCCGTAGTGGAGTTTTGATAAAGAGTAAAGTTGAAATTTTTCATGAATTCCATTGATATTTTTTGTCATTGGTCGAAATCGCAGCGCGTTGCTAGTTATATAAGTGAAACATCAATTATAATCTCAATATTTATTGTGACAATTCCTATATTATGTACTATTTTATGGACTATTATAATTAAGTTAAATGTAATTAAGTGTAGCGAGTATTTATTGACTAAACTAATCGAGTTATGAAATATCAATCGAGTGACGGATGGCACCAAATTAAATTAATTAATATCTTATCAGAATTTTATTCTATAATAATTATAACTGACTAATTTCTGTTTAAAATTCTAAGGGAAACATTCTAAGGGGAGGGGCTTTTAACACCTTGGCGCCTCGGTACGAAAATAGCAAAAGAATTACCCGGGTTTCGCAATGATTAGCCAAAGCACTTTTGAACTGCTTTTCTCTTTATGAAAATAATGAGACTTTGACGAAGATTTGTCGTACCTGGTAGTAATTAAACAATTTTTGCTGCAGAGACATTTTCTCAGCGATTTCGATTTTGGAGCGAAGGTGTGCTAATAGCCTGAGGACCCCAAAAACCTTAATAAATTCGATGCAAAATAATGAAACAATTTCTGCTGAACTTCAAATGTGTGTAAACCTGAACATTGAACATTCATACATTACAAACATTCAAAAGTGCAAACTTCTAAGTAAGGAATGTTTTTGTGTAAGTATTTGTATTTCTTCAATATTTAATTATAATGTAAAAGCTAACATATCTTGCATATTTAGAAAGTTGAAGTGTTTTTGATACATTAAAACTGCTTTTCGTTATATGACTATACCTCTTGAAAGATTCTATCTTTTTGAAAATGGATATTGTAATATTAATTTATGGATTATACCTGAATTCGTACGTTAGGACAATTTATATAGATTGTAAGTTATGTACGGTGTATACCTTTTGGAGTTAAAATGTACAATGCTTTATTGAAAATGAAATGGTTAACTATATTATTATGATTACACGAGTCAGTCTTACTAGTTTACATTATATCGTTTGTTTAACGTGTAATGCATCGATCAAATACTTAACGAATAAATGAGCAAAATAAGTTTTTACTGGTTTTATTGATTTAAATTTATGCACAAAATATGAGGCACAGAAGACAAGCCCTTTACATAGTACTTATTGCTAATGGAAAACTCACAGAAAATCGATGGATACTTTTGGTCGAAAACGTACGCTCTAAAAGAAATACTGAATCAGTATTGGTGACAATCGCTATAAGCCGATCAAAATAAAATGTTATACTGTTCGATGTATAGGTAGCTACTAAAAATGTTATGTTAAATTGTCCAATAGGGCGTCTGAGCGTTGCCATGTAGAAATGGGACAATGGCAGTCTTCTATACCTTTTTATTTTGCGACACAAGATAAGTTTATGTTAGAGTTGTAGGAACTTCATGAGCGCATCGTGTATGAGCCGCGGACTGGCCTCGCCGTCGGCGGTGTAGCGCACGCCGCGCAGCGCGCCGTCCTCGTTCCGAACCACGCCGTACTCGCCCACTATGAACCCGTCCGACGTCCTCTCCTCCACCCGGTACTTGTTGTACTGCCGCCCCTTCACCACGTACCCCACTTTACAACTGTCTTGTTTACACTTCTCCGTGGTCGACTCCTGGATGCCGTGGCTTCGTCCGTCTGTGAGCACGCTCACCTTCTCGTCTATCTCGTAGTTTTTCTCCGGCAGGTGTTCAGGTGTTCGAGGGGTGACGCTCGGCGCGGGAGCGGTGATCGTGTTGAGTGGGGTGGTGTTATACGAGTGCCCGGTCGAGGGAGCTCGGGAGCGTTGCTGCCACGAATAGTTCGGACGATCGTTGGACGTCAGATGTAGCGACGCAGGCTCGCTGTAAAATTTGGCCGGTTCGCTGTAAATCTTGGCAGGTTCGCTGTACACCTTGGCCGGCTCGCTGTATATTTTAGCCGGTTCGCTGTAAATTTTAGCCGGCTCGCTGTAAATCTTAGACGGTTCGCTGTAGATTTGCGCCGGCTGACTGTACACTTTTGGTGGATCATAAAACTTTTGTTGACGATCGAAAGCTTGATTCGAGTCACCGTATGATTTCATCGGATCGCTGAAACTGTTAGCGTGTTTGGGCGCATCGTGCACTATGTTAAAACTGACAGTCGTCAATCTTGGACTAGGTTCCCTTTCGCTCGGTGGTTTATTAGTGAAACCTTGAATGAAGTTTTTTGAGGACGGCGATTGTAATACTGACCTAGCCAACGGTACATTTTCGACGTTTTCGTAATTCTCATTATTTTTATCTGACATTTCTATCTCTGCCTTTGTAGATGGTTCAGCTATAGAATCGTCGTTGTCAGTTACGTTATGATTAAAATATGTTTCGCCGATATCTGTCGTGGGTGATGTAATATCAGCTGCTTTTTGACTTTCAGCTCTCGCTAAAAGGTCATCGGTATCGGTGGAATTGGAACGTTCTTCAGAATATTTTAAAGCTTCGTGTAATAAGGCAGATTCTATTTCTCCGACTCCCTTGTATGAGTTCACCTCCTGTGATGAAGATGGTTCATTATCAGACGCGGGAATATTATCCGCGTTTGTGTATTCTTGGTCAATTTTCGTTACGTATTCTTCAATATCTTCGTTGCTATATTCGCTTTCGTTGTATCGTTGCTGGCGCAGTTGATACGGGTGAACTTGATCCAAATAATTATCTTTACCATCTTTTTTCGCGTTCAATTGCTTTAGATACTCAATATTAGCACCTTCGAGGTTTGATGGCATTTGTGTTTTGTAGTCTTCCTCGTTGACAAATAAAGTTTCAGTAGTGGGCGTGCTAGGTCGCGAACTGAACTCAGTCTTGTCAGGGGGTGCTCTAGTTAGTTGACTCGATTTTAATTTACCTCGTCCAATAGCTATGGATGAGGTGATTCTGACTGATATTACTTTTTGATTGTCTAATTTGGTTGGTCCTTTGTAGTAGGAGTTAGTGGAACGATGCGGTAGTTGTTGACCTTCCTGACCTGCAGCGTTTGTTTCCATCGGACGCGTTGTCACCAGCACCAGGTGCATGATCTGAAATTATAAACAAGTCTAATTTTAATATTATAATGATAATAATATTGTTTTAATATTAATTTAATTTATATTTTAAATTAAGTAAAGAGGTAGGGAGGTCTTTGTCCTGCAGTAGGATCCAATGGGCTCAAAATAATTGATAATAATTAAGACATTTGGTAAATGTAAAATAATTGTTGCCATCCAAAGAGGTAATAATAGTGCCAGGAATTGGGCACGCTACCATTTGACAATAAAAGTTTGGAGTATTTGGAATATCTGGAGGTGGGCAAGTAGCTGATTTGTAGATTGCACAGGTGTTCTTTAGAGTGTAAGTGGTGTACCTATGTTTTTTTCTCAATATAAGTATAGGCATTGGCCAAAAAACCTAAGTAGTTAGGTAGGTACAATGTACAACAACCGAAATATAATCAATTCCCTTTTACTCATATGCCTGTTTACTTGTTTATAAATTCATGTATGCCGATATCAATATTCGAGCGTTTCGAAGCAGTTTACCGGATACAGAAGTGAACGCGGAAATTCTCAATAAGTTGACAACATAAAAACAGATCTGTACCTGTTCGACCTATAAAGTATATTTCTCGCCGTATAATAAAGATTAAAGAGGAGACATTTCAGAATGCATCCAGGACCTTTATTAAAATAATGTGATAATCCTTTACAAAAAAAAGTCGATGAGTCATGTAGGCGTATAAGGATGTGCATCGTTTTGCATTTTATCGCGAGCTTTTTATGGCATGTTCGACATGACAAGTACACGTGTTCTAATCACATTGTACCTAATCATTACTCATACGGAACTAGGTATGTAAGTCATGCCTATATTTTTTGTTGTGTTAACAATGCTTTAATTCTCTCTTAAATCTTAGGACAGGTTAATCGGTGGGTGCAAAAACTTGATATGTAGGGCGGAAGCTCGGCGGGCCGTGGCAGCGAGCAGCGAGCGGTCGGCGGACGCGGCCGACAGCCGCCGGCGCCGTCAGTGACCACACTGTCAGTGACCGCGCGGACCACTTCGGTGTCCTTGCACGAGTGCGAACACTGACTAGGTACACTATACTTAGTACTTAGTAACAAAGGCAGACTTCGCGCTCCAAAAGATAAATGTACCTCTGCTGTGGGTACTAGCCAAGATTGCCTGTTATGTTTTGACTAGCTGTGCCCAGCGGCCACACCCACGAAGACATAGATCCATTTACTTACTATCGTATTAATGTATTATGTAGGTATAATATTATTTAATAGGATTTTTTTAGATAGGTAGTCCTGTGCAACCTTCAATATAGTATTAATCCATAACTTTTCCAATAACTACATTTTCGCATTTAGAAGGTAGATACGAAAATGAACTTTTAATCAAATTTTCGAGCCGTTGAACAGACATACTTAGGTACATTATAAGTAGGTTATATGGTTTAATGTAAGTAGTTACAATGTGCAACGTTAGTTTTTTGACTGGGTAATATACCTACATAAGTACAAAGCAAAAACGGTTTTCAGATACCTTAGTTCTTGGCCTAACTTTTAGAGAGAGCGGTGTATGCTTTTATAGCAATAGTCTGTGAACTACATAATAGAGGTAACTACATAACAGGCTTATAGGTTACATTTAGCACCCACCCTTATTACCTTTACCTTGTAGAGGCGTTGCGGATTAGAGATAAAGATCAACGATAAAATTGAACTATCATGTCGTGCCTGGAAATCATTTCATTCCTACATAATATCTACCTACTAAATATGTAGGTAGGTATATGAAAATTTGAGTGTGTTCTGTGTTAGCCACCTTCTTTATGCTAAAAGGGTGACCCAAACGCTCTCAAATATTAATAGATAAGTACCTACTTTTATTAAGTAAAACCACTGTACGAGTACGACGTATACAGTGTACGTAGCTGGTTAAAATATAAAAAAAAGCAATTAGCTACCAGCTCTTGTTTACCATTTAGGCAAGGACTATTATAAAGGTAGCCTAATAAAATAACCAAAAGGTAAAGTAGCCATAGTTAATAAATCTTATCGCCAGCAGCAGGCGCCAAAAAATAAAAACTAGACCAGACTCCAATGGAATTCTGAGACAAAAACGTGGGTGCTATGCTAATGGACTGGTAAAAATAAATATCCATTTTAAAAACACCCCACACACGCAAGATGAATTGATATTCAAATAGCGAATTGTTTGGTTCAAGTTTGTAGGTAGTTCACAGATAATCTTCATCATCAGCCTTTTTTTTTGTTACGCCGGGATAAAATGCGTTACGCATACCCTCCCATCGGGGGTATGGGAGGGTTATGTGGGACTCCCCGTGCAGAGCGACTGCACGGGTATACCCACTAAAACAACCCGGCGGCACTCCCGCAACGGCTTTGTGACGGAGGTCCGGGAATCGATCATCAGCCTTCACTCGTCCACTGCTGTGCCAGGGACCCTTCGGATATCATGGCACTATCTAAGCCCACCTCGTCTCAGTCACATTCAGGTTTTTTATGGTTAATTACATAAGTATGCGTACCTATAATAAAGTATGTTACGAACTTATAGTAGGAACATGGGCCTTGTCTTCGTAGGCCTTTCCTAACTTTGACCAATAACGGGTGTAGGTTGACCTACTTTTGCCGGGCCACTCAAGAATTAACACCGTGGAACAATTAGGTAGGGTTTCCGAGAAATAACTGAGGTTGACACAAATGATCTAAGCGCCCTAAGGTTGGGTTCTGCAGAGATTCGTGTGGGCGGTGCGCACGCGCAGCTCTCGAGCCGACGCATGCGACATTGTGACAGTGAAAACAGAAGGCCGCACAGATAACGCGTTTTAATAATTTATACTTGCCATTTAGATACTATTACAAGTACAATTTAATAAACATGATTTACCTATTCAGTGTCAATAAAATGTTGCGGCAAAATTATAGGTAATCATCTACCTACGCCTATTTAATTTACGACATTTTAGGCTTTAAAACCTGCTGCGCCAAGAGCTAAGTTGACATTGGCAAAGGTTTAAAAAGTTTCGTCAGCTTAATTATATGGGTTAGGCTCGTTTCGCACTAGTTTCGTTTCGCACCGTTTCGATTTTACCTACAAAAAGGTGCCGTTTCGCCCGGTTTTTTAAAAAACTTGCAATACAATGGAAGGTACAGTCGGAATGAAAAGTGTCTTAGAGGAATTAAAATATTTAACTTGTGTATTTTGCGATACTATATCTTTTTTTTGGTTTATTTGTATTTGGATATCTTTTGTATTGTTTTAGTTTTTAAGTTGTTCTTGTACATTTTATTGTGTAACAATAAAGGGTTATCTATCTATTATATTTTTTGTTATTTTATGTCTTGAATTTACTTTTTTACATAGTGTCATGTAAAAAAGTAAATTCAAGAGACCAATATTTTGTAGTATAAAGACATACCTTGAAAATGGGATTGGAATGGAAAGTCTGTTTTGTAAAAACATTTATTTTATTAAGTCAATCAACTTTTATTTAAAGGAATCTACAATCTTAGGGAAGTAATTAACAAATATAAACATTAGAAAACTTAAAACATATGAGAAAATTTACATTAGGCCATAGCTATAATTTTTTAAAATAAAAATAGCGTATCATAACTAAATTATCTTTTTAAAATTATCAACAGTGTCACCATTGAACTACTTTTAATATACGCTTGCAAATAATTGGAGTTTTCGAGTGTGTATGTAAGTAACTTTTACACAAACTAAACGGGTAGACCGATTGAGCTGAAATTTGACATAAAGATTCTTAGACCCTGAAATAACACATAGGCTACGCGACGCTACATTACAGCGGCTAAAACAACGTAGCTAATTAAGAAGTATCATATAATCAAATATAAAATTACAGCCAAGTCAAATCAAATCCTTAATACTAGTCGTCTTCGACATATTGTCCAGAAAGTCAGCGAGTGATATTATTTTTCCTTCGTAGGCTTCAGAATATCTTCGTATTTCACTGTCAATGCGAATGCTTGTTTTTTTCCTTTTGTTGATATTTTGTTTTTTGAGTCGATAACTGTATAACAGAAATATTATAATATGTTAAAATTACAGAAGTAATCTTTCCCAAAACTGTATTATTTTTTTAGCTATCTGGATTACAATTATATTAGGTGTACAAATAAGTTTCCGCCGTTTTATTGTAGATGGCACGGCACTGAGTTTCGGTTAGCTTTCGCAGATGATAACCGGCTTAAAAAATAGTTTGGACATTCAAGAACAACATAACCTATTAATATTATTGATTTTATATTGGTAAAATATAATTTTTATAAGTTGAAAATGTCAAAATTTGAGCCAAGTAAGCGTCATTTGCGGGAAATTATTAGTTTAATTTTTTAATTTAAAGAAATCTGCTGCTGAGGCGCATCAATTGCTCGTAGAAGCATATGGTGAGGGTGCTTTGAGTGAGAGAACGTGTCGAGAGTGGGTTCAAAAGTTTAAAAATGGTGATTTCGACGTAGAAGACAAAGATCGCAGTGGAAGGCCAAAAATTTACGAGGATGCAGAATTGGAGGAATTATTGGAGGAAGATTCATCACAAACACAAAAAGAACTTGTTAACAATTGAAATAAATTTATATTACCGTTCTTCTATAATAAATATTTAATTTGTGTTAAAAAACGGCGGAAATTTATTTGTACTTATTACTTATATATTACGACTTACTTGGAAACTTTAATATCATAATGGCACGTGTCTTGAGCGATAGTTTGCAGAAACAGAAGTAAGCTAGGATGTCTGCCAATGATTTTATTGAATCTTCCATTCCATGACTCGGTCAAGTTTGTTGGTCTATGGCGTTAACCGTAGCAACACCAAATACTTTGTGGGTATTCCATCCATTGGTTTACAAAGTAATCGTTGAATTTGGTGACTTGTTCATCGTTAAAACTGTAAAACACGTTGTTAAATTACAAATGCGTCGGCGACATCCATTTATCAAGTATTTCTAAAACCCCGATTTTATACATATTTTTATACACCTAATATGTATAAGTTTACACCGAAAGCTATTGATTGAATAATAACCTGTTTGCCATGATGTGCAGCCAGCCATCCTCAATATCTTGCTTCGGAAGATACGCCAAACTCATGCATTGCTTGACGTGTTTTAAAGTTTCCTCGTGTTCCAGGAGATTCAAGGATTTCGCTTTCTTAATAACATTCTTTTGGAAATGAAAGTTACATCCATTAATTTTAAATAAATAAATAAAGATATAATTGATGTAAATAGTAAAATCACTGCCTTAATACAAAATTAAAAATAAGAGCTTTTAAACTTTTGTGTTCGCCAGTACAAAAATATTTTTCGTGCGAAACTGCACCTTTTTGTAGGTAGAATCGAAACGGTGCGAAACGAAACTAGTGCGAAACGAGCCTAACCCAATTATATTAGAGTAGACGAATAATTTTAATGTGCGGGTAGATAGCAAAGATAAGTAAATATACAAGTAATAGATAAGTCATGAGTAGAAAAGGGGCATTTTTTTTGTGAAAGATATGAATTATTTACCATTACTAACAGCCCTGGATTTACACTAGGGGCATTCGGGGCGAGTGCCCAGGGCGGCAAATTTTCAGGGGGCGGCAAATTTCTAATGTAATGTAATCGCGCACCTCCATAACCCCCCCCCCCCCCCCGCCGCGGTGGAGGGGGCGGCATTTTCTCGCTGCTCAGGGCGGCATTTTGGCTAAATCCGGGCCTGATTACTAATATGAATGCCAAGTGTCACGATATGCCTGAAAACCGAAATAAGCATGTAGCCCAGTCAATGAGTGCCCAAAAAGGGTATGTGGATCGAAAAGTCGAAAGCAGAAAAACTAACTTAGTAACTTTGTTTGGACTAGTTAGGAGATAAACATACTAAAAGTCCCCACCCCTCCGAAGTGAGCCCGAGGGGGAGGAGGCCGAAGAAGGTCCCATTTTTAGGTTTTTTGGTTATATGTCAAAAACTGTGCGTTGTACCATATTTTGTAGTTCTACATTATTAAACCTCATATAATTTTCTACAACTTCGGCTTTGACACTTTTTATCTATCTCCAATCGTTGTCCAGCTATGAGCTTCCAAACATGGTCTATTTTGAAAACGCTTAAATTAGTTTTCCATACAAAGTCAGTAAAAAAATCTTAAAAATAAAATTTGACCAACTTCTGGTTATCGTATCATAATGAAACTTTGTAAATGTCTAGAAATCTGATGGCAGTTTAATAATCTGGTACCACTGAACTGATCTGATGATGGAGCCAGGAGGTGTCTAATGAAACTCTTCAATGACTATTAGTAAACCCGTCGAGTTTGGGCACATTGCATTCGAATCGATGAGACTTTTTCATTACACTTGCTGTCGAGGGTCTGATAATGGACCAGGAGGTGCCTACGTCTCATCAATCCGAATGTAATGAGCCTAAACTCGCCGGTTTTACTAATAGCCATTGATGAGTTTCAGTAGACACCTCCTGGCTTCATCATCACATCAGCTCATTAGTATCAGATTATTAAATTGTCATCAGATTTCTAGACCTTTGCAAAGTTTCATTATGATACGACAACCAGAAGTTGGTCAAATTTTATTTTTAAGATTTTTTTACTGACTTTGTATGGAAAACTAATTTAAGCGTTTTCAAAATAGACCATGTTTGGAAGCTCATAGCTGGACAACTATTGGAGACAGATAAAAAGTGTCAAGGCCGAAGTTGTAGAAAATTTTATGAGGTTTAATAATGTAGTACAACAAAATATCGTACAACGCACAGTTTTTGACATATAACCAAAAAACCTAAAAATGGGACCTTCTTCGGCCTCCCCCCCCTCGGGCTCACCTCGGAGGGGTGGGGACTTTTAGTATGTTTATCTCCTAACTAGTCCAAACAAAGTTACTAAGTTAGTTTTTCTGCTTTCGACTTTTCGATCCACATTTCTTCTTTTACTGGACTAATGGTAATAACATCCTTTTATGTCTCTACGCCAAACTACTGAAGTCACTTCATAAAAATCTTGGTGGTCACATTCATTTGGTTTCGTTAGATCAAATGACGAAGCTAATGGTCCTCGCCCCTCCTCACAATTTAAGGCAATTTATTAGTAGGGTCATTTACAGTGTTACGTACGACATAAGCAAACTATTTCTGCGTAAATAGAGGTACAAACTATTCACATAACCATTAAGTAGGTACACAATTTATTTTGAACTAAAGTATGAAATATGTACCCAAGGGCGAATCCAGGATTTGGTCCTTGGGGAGCAAGGTGCAGACGGGCAAAAATATTTTGTAATTCTTACTACGAAAAGTGTGTGTTTAGCTCGCACTGAACAGTTAGAAAGATCAAAATCTTTAATAATATTAGTGCTTGCTACGAGCGCCGAGAAAAAATTATAATCTTGACCATGAAATATGTGCAAAATTCGTAACTCTACCATAAATCCGCCTATGTATGTACCTACCAAGCCGTGTGGAAGTAACACAAATCCACGCAATCATCCATACCTTCGCATTTATTTTATAATAAATGCTATTATTAGCATAGGAAAGAATGATTCAGACAAAATATAGGTAGTCTATGTAAATAAAACATAAGTAATGTTATTGGTAGGTAACTATGTACTAGTATTTCGGTACTTAGTAAATTATGTGGTTGGCATTTATATGATCATAAACTCGTGGTCCAAATTCTCGAGTAGGTGTCAAGTCGGTATTAAGTACAATTAATAGACTATTTATCTAAATTGCGTGCCTAAATATTGTAAAAACTGAGAAGGACATTCTACATTTGTCGATCAGATTTTTCATCAAACATTGATCTATTCCGATATGGTTGTTTTGCCTTGAAATGCGTTGAAATCGGTTCAAAGTCGTTCCTTATGTAATAAGTGTTTATCTACAACGTGTTACAAAAGGTGGCTGTAGACAAATCATTTATTAGTAGGCAATAGGTACAAGTACATACACGTCTACTCGATGTAATATACAACTTATATACCCATAATATACGTAGCGAAAAATAAAAAAGCGCAATAACGTAATATGCGTGCGTAGCGATCTTTATCGAGATTAACTTTTTTTAAATTGGAGGGCTTGATGACTGTCTGCGTAGGTAAGTTTATTTGATTTTGTTATTTGTAGATATTCTTGTTCATCCATTCTAAGTATTATTTTTAGTAGGTGTAGATTATTGTATTATTTGCCATTAGGTGTCGCGTCGTGTCGGTTGCATTACCTTTGAGCACCCATAACCACAAACGACCACCTATGTGTAGGAAACTAAGCAGTGATCCGTACCTAATATGAATATGTTATTATACCTACAATATTATGTTATTCATCTACCCGGGAGTAGAAAAAGCCAACAATAAATCATAGATTTATTATTAGAGTTCATCAAAATCTGTCTAGCTGTTCTTCAAAGTTATTGTGTAACTAACACAACTCAGTCGTACTATATTAAAGTTTTAGGAATAAGTTAAAATATCAGCCTGTATGTAGAATGTAGATCAATCAAGTTGAGCATGATAGGAATCTAATGTAATAAACTTTATCCTGTAAGTATTTTGTACTTGAAACTAGAATCTTATAAATTGATACTAGCGAAGAGTGACCTATTTAAACTCATAATACTTCTACTAAATTAAACTTAATACTCATTAAGTATGCAATTATATAACAAATTATATTTTTAAAGTTCTCTTAACGGTGGGAGGTTAGTTATCCCCAACGATTTTATAAACTAAACGTTATCCCGATCTAACCCAATGTTCTGCCACGATTCGGTTCGGTTTGCGGGTAAAAGTAGTCAGATAAATTACTAAGGGTGCCTTACACCAGAGATGTGCTATGCTGCGTTTCTATATAATCCACCAATCATATCATACACATAGCTCAGCACTGGTGGAAACGGTTTCAGCTAAGCTATGTTTTTTGTATAGAAGGATGCGCGAGCTACGGATGCGTGCTACGGATGCGTGCTACGGATGCGTGCTTCGGATGCGTGCTACGGATGCGTGCTACGGATGCGTGCTTCGGATGCGTGCCACGGATGCGTGCTACGGATGCGAGCTACGGATGCTTGTTATGATGCCATGGATGCGTGCTGTTACGCCGCCGTCGCGCCGTTGCGTAGGACTTCATATCTCTTGAATACACCGCAGTGTTACTCTGTGCTACCTAGCCTTAGCAGTCGCATGCAAAGGCAGGTATGGGCAGGCGTTATCTCTTAACATCCAGTTAGTGAGCGTCAGGCTCATCTCGTTGATATAATATGGAGATTAGTGACGGGTGTTCTTTAGGAATTAAGTAGGTACCTACTTATATTCTTTTTAAGGAGAAAACCCTTTTATTTCGAAAAAAGTTCCGCATTTTACTTAAATACCTCATTTACACATTCGTACCCGCTCTTGATGATATAAAAATCAATCTCTTGAAAATTAAAGCCGTTTATCTGCACTTACATTAACTTATTATTATGCAGCGAAGCTTTGTCTTTTATTTATGTTCAATATTGCATTTACTTGCTCTCGGTAGAAATATAGGCTGCACTCACATTGAGGCAGAATCGCAGCGTCATAATTTTCAATTTCTTATTTTTATGAGACAAAGTTGTATGTTAAATATACAATATTATATAGCACTAGCTGCGCCCAGCGGTTTTATTTACCCGCTTTAATGTGTTATTCCAGGGCAACTATCTCTATAGATTATAGATATATATACCAAATTTCAGCTCAATCGGTCCACCCATTTAGGCGTGAAAAGTAACAAACATACCTACATTGTGAAAGAGTAACAAACTTAGGTACAAACTTTTGCGTTTATGATATTAGTAGAATGTACGTAGGTATGCCGTAGGTGCATATTATAATATATAATATCGAAACTTGATCCGCTTCCTTAATTTTAATTTTAAAACCCGATATTTTTTTTCGCAGATTTTCGTACATTTTTAAAATGTTTATATCTGTATATCGCTCGCCTAATGAAATACCGCCATAACTCAAAAATGAACATTTTTTCATTACTTCAGTTAAATTTGTGATTGCGAAAACTTATTTTTTCAGTTAAGCTAATAGATATTTTATTAGGTGTGTGACATATTTTTTGGGGAGTATCATATGTATATTTTTTTTGAGTAGGAGCCAAAAATGTTACATACTAGGTGTAGGTAGAAACATATCAATTTCATACTTTTTAAAAGTAAAATTTATAATACATGACGCGTTCCTTCGCTCCGAATCTGCGTTAATGTGAGTTAAGCCTACAGGGTGAGGCGAACAAACCAGTTCTGATTTACCAGATCGTGCGGTATTTTAAACTCGAATGCAAATAACTTGACCCATGATAAAGAACTTGAGATCACAAAGGAGGGATAGAATTGCAGGACACGGTAAATCACGAACATCTAAGTCTCGTGATGACATTGGGATGCTAAATGATTTATAATTAATATTATTTACGTCTTAAGTCTTAGAATAGATATAAATACGCCCAACTCTTAATCAATATTGTAAGCACTAAAAAAATTAAACATCTTCAAAAAATACCGATATAAATGACTAGGTAGGTACTAGTAAGTAGTAATAGATACGCTGTTTTATTTCTCAGAGTCAGACTGATCTCTTTCAGAAAATCTGAATCAATTAGCTTTCAAATAGATCACCAAAATACACTTTCGCAGGAACTATTATTACTAGTATTATCAACAAACTAAAAAAAAAACTTTAAATGTTTTTTTGGCGTCAATAAATGCTTTAGCTGGGTAATTCGAAGTATAATTAAGTACCTATAATAGCCCTTGAAAATTCCACGTTGTGCAATTTACATGGGTTATTTACGTAAATACCTACATTTTAAATTCCAAAACTCTCAACATCAGGCTGGGATATCCCAATTAACTAGGCACTTGGTTTGGACTTACTAGGGTTTTAATGGGTAATCGTATAAAATACCAAAACAGGATTATGAGGATGTTACCACTAAGGGGGTTACCAGTTACCATTGTGAATTACCTACCTACCTATGTACGGAATGGGTTTTCCATGATCAGGTTAGACTAAAATATGTGTTAGGCAGGTATAATAATAGTATTTATTTGCAAAATCTACCTAAATATGCAACTTAAATCTTGCGAGAATCAATGCATAAAGCTCTCTGAAATTCCCTCTTAATTTCTGCTTATAGTTTTCACGAATTCAATATAACAAGGTCTCAATCATCTAACGACCAAATGACATTATAGTGATAGGTATTTGTATTTCCACTACATAATGAATACGGCGGACGCTAAGTACACCTACTTACTTGACGGCATTTCATAAAAACATCAGGAAGTGCGGCTAGACTCGTTTCGCCCTCAACTGGAGCAAATTATTCGGCGGCGATCCAGTTTGTTTAAAGATCACTCTGACATTTATTATCACATTGTATTATTTTTTAATTGTAAATTTAATTGAGTGGTGCAGCCCGGCAACAGAATTTACAATTATCTAGATATCATGCGCAATTATTAAATTTATAATGATAGCCCTTTGAGGACCTTCTCCGATGATTCACAGAGTACATTGATATTAACGACGAACTTTATGGGTTCATCAGGTAGACTTTTTATATAGTTTACACAATATAAGTTACACTAACTGATGTATGTTTGTTACTCTTTCACGCCTAAACAAGTGGACCGATTAAGATGAACTTTGCAACACAACAGCGGGTAAAACCTCTGGGCGGAGCTAGTAATATATTATATTCTCTATGCGTATACTTTCAAAATAAGTTATTAAATGGATTTCATGCGTTGGTTTGTCACCTCGTCAGAACGGTTTTGAAAAAGATACTGATGGGGAAGTTATGAGAGAAGATGGAATATGTTTGGCCATGGCGGTCACACTAGGGCAAAGGCCTCACTATCTCCCTTTGACTTTTGGCGATCTTAGGCTACTTCATGGCATAATTTTGCAATTATTAACTCAGCTAGAGTTTGAGTCCGCCATCTCCGGCTGGGCATGCGGCGGCGTCTTCTAACGGCTGTGACCCTATTAGGTATATATACATATATTCCATGTACTTATTTCCTTCTGTGGGATAAAGTCAGCACTGGACTTTATCCCACAGATGGATATATATAATATAGGCATACTAAATTGCTATAAAGACGAGTATATCTAGACTCTAGCCAAATATCGAGGCTAAATTCCACAGACATCGTCAGTTCGGCCATGTGGAAAGAATGTGCAAGAATCGTGGAACGAGCCTGTCAAGAACGGCCGACTGAAGACGACCTATGTATCGTCCAAGGTGTAGCTGATTTTTTAATAAGGTCGAGACCATTCTCGACAAAAAGATAAAAAAAGAGAAGAATGGAGATGGATTAAGTCCCTCATTTTATAAGTACTTCAATTTGGGACTTTGTTTGGTAGACTTGACTTTAGGCGAGGTAACAAAAGTCTTATGATTGAAATCCAACTAATTTAACAAGGCTAAGTTATCGATTGAGATTATCCTAAGATCAATTTAGATCCTAGTTACTGTGATAATGATTTAACAAATTACTTAGATCTACTTAAGTTTAACAAGGTTTTACAAAAAGGGGAACTAGGTACTTCTACTAACACAACTTTGGTTTCCTCTACAAGATCCATTTTGTACAGGAAGCCAATTTGGTGATATTGAAATTACTTTGTCGTGTTCATTGTTGACAGTAATATTGATTAACCTTTTTGTAACACCCTGTAAATGAATAAATGATATCATACCAAAAGGAAAATCCATGTAAAGTGGCAATTCATCTCGGCTGACAACTTTGGCACCTTCGTAACACCTGCTGATACTATTGTATCGATAAAGACATGTCCACTTTGTCAGCAATTATTATCAAGAACATGGTTTATATTTTGTCAAAACTATTGTATTAGAACATAATTTGGGCTGCTCTCGATACTCGGTAAAACTAAGCGATCGAATTCGATGGTGATCGATAAAAGCGATTCGCTTCTAGTACACGAGTGCCCTGCGCGCGCGCCGCTCTGAACTACGCCACTCAACTACTCGTGACCTTAACAATTATTATGAATTTATTTTATTAATGCACTTTCTTATGACGTAGTTAGCGCACGGACTAACCAGCTCTACTTATTACATACCTACGTGTATGATGAGACAAAGAACGCACGCGCACTTCTAGTGGTTGTAGTATTTTATTGAAATATTTTATCCATACAAATAATCTTAAATTATGTTCTCAACAGTTCAAACATTTCTTATTATTATAAAAAATACGAATTCTTTAACATTCTTTTGGTTTTATGCAAATTCATTTCTTTCGCGGAAAGATACGAACGATAAAGCTATCATTTGAATAAAAATGTGATTTATGATTAGTGGCCGTAGTAAGGGTCATGGCCATACTGGGGAGGGCCGTACTGAGGGGCTGCTGTAGGGACCGGCCCGTATTGTGGGGCAGGCGAGTTGTATGTCTGGGCAGGTGGATTGTATTGCGGCGCAGCCGGATTGTATTGCGGCGCAGGCGGATTGTATTGTGGCGCAGGCGGTTTATATTGTTGTGAAGGCGGATTGTACTGTTGCGCAGGCGCATTATACTGCGGGTAGGCTGGTTTTGATGGAGTCTAAAACAAAAAATACTGTTGTAATGTGGTAGATACTACTAACAAAGTAGATATTCAAATAGAGAAATCTTGTTTTAGAGAGGATAACTGCTACATAAACGTTTCTCAGAAAAACTAACCATAACGTGCATTCAAGTTCTGTACCCACTAAAGTACCTATTCAATATCTATTTATGGTAAAGAATGCCATAAATTGTACTGATAGACATATTATTTTTATGTAGAATAATGCAATATAACTGTCTTATTATAATAATTGCATTGTATAATGTTATCATTGGCTACATCGTTATTATATTTATATTATGATATATGTGTACTGCATCATTATTAAATATCTATTTCCTATATAAACTGCAATTTCCATAATATGTGCATAAAAATATAATATCGTACACATTTTTAAAATAAATATTCCTTATCAGTCTGTCGGCCGTTCTTCTCACACACAAGCCTTACACTTTTTATGGCAAAAGTGTTATATTTAATAAATATTGTATTCTATTAGAACTTTAATTGAAACGTTCTCCTTCACGCGAACTTTGAGAGAACAGAGATTTAGGACTGGCCTATTACACTTAAACTGCAAATGTGCTGAAGAATTAACGGCTTAACATCACGCGAAGGTCATGACTATTCGTCTAGTTCATCTTCATAAAATAATCACAGATAATTCAATCAAATCAATCAAACAATTATACCAATCCTGATTCATACCTGATAATCATAAGCCGGCGTTTCAATTTCCACATGATGATGCTTCTTCAGCGCCAACAGATGTTGCGCCAACATTTCCTTAACCTGAAGCTTCGTCGAGAGCAGGTTCGCGGCTAGAGCCTTATTAAACGCCTTCATTTGTTTGATCTTAGACTTGAGCATCCACATTCCGTCCTTGAGCAAGTCCAGCTTGTTCGGGACCTCTTCTACTTGGTACTGGTAGTCGTCGTGGCTGTATGATGGACTGTCGTATGCCGCTCTGAAGAGCAGCTGGTCTTCCTCATCCAGCTCGCTGTAGTTAGGGACATGACGGGACGCCGCTGGGAGGAAACAGGCTTTAAGTAGGATATATACGATAACTGTTTACTCGTATAGCTTATGTTTGTGGTCTACCCGTTAGCTAATACTTGGGTCTCTTCAATATGCAAGTGAATAATGAATAGAGTAATGAAGTTAAACTTACAATATGTATGCCTTCTTAATGTTTAAGTGACTGATTGATGATGGAATAACGCATAAAAGCTTACTTTCAGCGTAATATACAGCTTACTTTCAGCGTAATATACAGCAAGCACATGGTTGCAAAATCAGGTATAGATATCAATATTTAGTTTAAGGTTTAAAATAAATCGGAAACATTACATAACTATGAAAATAATCATCTTACTTACCAAAAGTGACGAAAGCCAAGACAAAAAGTAGTTTGCAAAACATGATTCTCATAATATTCCGTTTTAATTATTCACAATAGCCCTCGACGCCACGCCAATTACACAAGTGTCATTTAAGAAAAAAATCTACCCTCAATAGTGTTTTCGTATTTTTCTATATGTTAGTGAAGGTAGTTTGCTAAATGGGCTAGTTTAAATTAATCCAGTAACTGGAATGGATACTGGATTGCCAGGTTTTGACGACATTTTCATTTTGTACGGAATGCAGGATATGCCAATCTTGAATTACACAAGTACAAATAAATTTTAATTAAACTTCAAGAAATAAAGGCGACATTTTTATAAGGTAGGAAGGTAAGGTAGGTGTAAATCTTGTTGAATTCTAATCACGACGACGATAGTTGTTAATGATATGTGAATATTATACAATACATATCTCATTCATTTTATTGAAATTTCAGTGCATAGGTGGATAAATCCTTATTGAAGCTATGATTTGAGCGCCATGTACCTATGTTCAGAGAAAATTACAGTTTTCGAGTTAACCTCAATAAGGGCTTACATCATTGTACAGAATTACCAATAACCCTGTATGTAATATTAGGGAGTGTATACGGGTAAAAGGGGAAAAGTTCGTGGAAAGCTAAAAGCGGACATTTGACGGTTCTGCATCTAAGAACATTATTTTTGTCACCTGTGTAATATTTTTTTTACAGACGACAAAATTAAAATAATTCCTAGACCAGTGACTATTTTTCACATAATATTTGTATAAAATACACTTGATTATATTATCCTGACTATAAAAGTTCAATGTACTCAAATAATGCTAATAAATTAGTACTAAATCAAATTAAGATGCTGCGCCAGAGGCATCTATAAATCATTCATTGTTGCGAGTTTGCTTGTCCATCATTAATCAAGTGTACGAACTTTAAATAGTTGTCGTTTATTTTTGTAATTTTATGTTTATAACTTATAGATAACAGATACCTACTTCACCACCTTATAGCACTTCAGTATTTTAATATAAACAAAAAATTGTATGACACCTAGTAAAATACTTAAAAACTGTCACCCAATACATTGTATTAGATGACAGTTTGCATATCTAGCAAAAAAGCACTTTTATTCCTACTTTCTCCTCGCGCATTGTAGAAATGTTGTGAATAGCATTGTGAATAGAAAAATATTCGGTTCGGGAATTCGATGGTGTGTGTTAACTTACAACTTATTTAGTTGATTTTTAAGTTGAAACCCTTTAGATCTACATGTGCGAGTTATCATATCTGCATAATATCGGACACTTTGCTTTAATAGGGATGCAAGTGTCTATAATTTTTTTGGTAGGTAACTACCTATTTCGTTTTTTTTAATTAGTCACTTTTTAAATTGCCTCAAAAATTTGTGACGAAATATAGTCAAATAACGTCTTCCTACCATATAGGTGACATTCATAAAATTCAGTATGCAAAACAAAATCGATATTTAATCCAAGTAGCAGCATAATTGAACCAACATTATCATTCATTCGACGCAAGAGCTGTTATGGAAATACGGTTTATTTAAATTACCGCCGCGACCAAAAAATAAAGCAATTTGACCATACATAAATATATTTATTTGCTGTTCCTTATATCTAATTAACTACCGAACTACATCCGATATGTAATTATTGGTCGTAACAATTTTGTAATGAACACACACGTTCGACATAATGTCAGTCATTGAGTTCTATGTTAAAACGTTATAGAAAAGTCACCACGCACACTACTATGTCTCGGTCAACTGCGGTTATCTAGCCGCACTTACTTGGTAGCTCACTCTAGAGGGCGTGAGTACTGCTGGATTTTAAACAAAAACGGGTTAAATATTATGTCCTCGTGTGTGTTAAGATGTTTCCCTAATATAATTCGAGGCCAAGTCCTAAAAGTATGGGCTACTTTAGGTTACCCACTAAAGTAAAGTTATACGTTTAACTTTACAGCAAACTTTGATTTTTAAACGGAACTATAAAGCTTATGGTAGCCGGTGGCTTCTCTAGTTGTACATAGGACTCAATGAAAATGAACACATAAGTTCTATAAATGCCAATATATTGATCTAATTATACTAAGGTGTACATAATTACAGTTGCTTTATATTTTATGGTCGTCAAACTAATAATTAAATTAATTTATGTCTATAAAACAAATATGTTTTCAAATAAATCAACAAGCTTGGAAGACAAAATAATATCTAGTAACATTCATGTTAAAGCTACTAAATAAGGTAAAAAATGTCATATCTAATTGTAATTAGCATATAATTTACTTTTAATACACATTCATAATATACGTACCTTTATTAAGAAATAAATAAAAAATAATGGAATTAGGCGTTTCTTTGCGGAAACCCATAACAATAATTATTAGTAATTTATTAATATTTAGTGTTAATTCAGATAAAATTAATAAATAAAAAATAAATAGTTATGAAGGCATCTAAAAGAAGTGTGTGACATTAGGCTGGCACATAGCCAACATAATATAGGTTAACCTTACCAGGAGAAGGCGAACTTCATGACATTTTATATCTATTATTATATTTTAGTTAGGTTAATATAACGTATATTTTAAAACTATTTGTATATAATTTTCTATATATATAAATTTTATTTAATGTTGGGGTTTTATCTTTTGATTGGGTACATTATTAGGTTTATATTATTAGATCTACTATGAATTACTATGCATAATTTTTACATTGATAAATTAATACATTAATCAATAATATTATTATTGTTTTAGACTGAATATCATTATTTAGAGGTATATTTAATATTAATGGAATAATACCTTACAAATAACAGTTATTGCATTACAGTGTTTAAATATGTGAACAATGTGCTTACTACTATATAGTACTAACAAGTATGAGTATTTCTAGTAAAAACCTATAAAAAAATAAGAACCCTTACTTGCGAGGTATGAGAAATATTTGATTGTTAAAAAATAAACCCAAAGAAAATTTAAACGATTTTAAGCTGGCTTTCAACGAGCTAGGGCGAGACGCATTCATAACCTGTAATCTGCTTGACCGATTTCGATAAAATCGAAATGGGGGTTTCATTCAGCACGTGCAAGGAATCAGCGCAAAATTCATAAAAAAGATTTCAACGCACTGTGAAACTATACCCGCTTTTAAGTCGATTAATACATAGGTATAAGTTTGTACGGGAAGCAACCAGTATAAATATAATTTAATAATAAAAAAAATAAACAACTCGATATCGATTGTTCAAAAGATACCAACACTTGTAACACCTTTTATACTAGGGCTTCCTTAATTAAACCCTAGGTAACTACAATCTTTTTCTTACTGGTTCATTATAATAATATGATCCAATTACTTCGATAAATCTTACAATTACTATAATAATCAATCTTAATATAAACCATCAAGTTAACTCATGCATGCGAGATGATCGAAGCTGTCAAACGAGATCGAGCTTCCAACCTGTCCACATGAAAACTAGATGAGGGCGCTAGCGGCTATGAGCGAAAGCTTTTTCAGTAGTGGCTTCTATAGTTGGAGCATTAGTTCTTATTTTGGCCACATTCATTATGATCTCGGGCATGTAAACAGAAATATATAAGGATAGTAGCCGCGAGTCAGTCAATTTGTATAAGAAAACATTTAGGCGATAATGAGAAATTTACCTTGTCTACACTTTACCATTTTATTTTTATTACAGTAAGATACGACACGATTACGCAGTATTTTTCAACATGTTCACATATGATTCAGCCATTTAAAACTTCTTCGCTTTTAATTTACTTTATATCATTATACGAGTATTTAGATATTAAACTGGAGAGTGTCCTTTTAATTTTACAAGCTTACAAGCTTTTATTACAAGCTTTATATTACTTTCACCTGTCTGTTGTCTGTCTGTCTCTGTCTGTCTGTAATCAAATCTTGCAAGTTTAATTTGACCCACTTCCCGGTTTCCAATTGAGCTGAAAATTTGCATGCGTGTGTAAGTCGGATGACAATGCAATATTTTTATGACATCGAGCTGATCTGATGATGGAGCTGGAAGGTGGCCAAAGGAACTCTGTCATAAAACGACGCAACCTCATCGAGTTTGGGCTCATTTGATTCGTCTTGACGAGTACTTTATGATGCAAGATGATAATAATAATTAAAGCTTGTTTTTAAAAAATATTTTTAAAATTTCACTTGTTTACTTTCACCTGTCTGTTGTCTGTCTGTCTCTGTAATCAAATCTTGAAAGTTTAATTTGACCCACTTCCCGGTGTCCGATTGAGCTGAAATTTTGCATACATGTATAAATCGGATGACAATGCAATAAAAGCTTGTTTTTAAAAAGTTTTTTTTAAAGTTCACTTGTTTTATTTAATGTAAACTGTACCTAGTACCTACTATGTGTGGTGGTTAATTTTTTGTAAGTTTTATTCTTACGAGTAGAGAGTTTCATATTTACACTTGTATTAGCAAAAGTGTAACTACAGCATTACTCCTCAACAGAAAATTAATTAAACTCGCGGCTTCCATCTTGATACATTTATTAGGTAGCTGTTGCTATAATATACTCCATACTCCCAGGTCAATGTCAAATATTTGCAAGGCGGAAACTCGCTTTCTTTGTTACCTCGCTGGTTACTTTGTGCCGACCCTGATTGATGTCATAGATTATAATGGTGATGGCGGCGATTTTTATCTCGTCTTATAATGGAGTTGCATTATCATTTCTACATAGGTAAGTACTTCACTTTGAATCACTTGGAGTAATTTATACAATCGATGAATAAATATGTAAAGTTCTTTTATCTGTGGTAAAGGTAAGTAGTAAGTAGGTACCTATATTTACGTGTATGTTTCTACTGTGTTTTTTGTTTTTTTTATCGATGAGTGAAATCTTTCACTGCTTCTATTTGCCCAGTATCTATATTTATCGTTCAATTCAATACCTCTATATATACCTAGTTCTATGATATTGAAAAGTTCGAGGAAATTTTGGAGGTTTTGAGTCTGCTGACAGTGTGTTTCTTTTGATTCTTGAGTAAGAATCGTTGGTGTAGTTCATCTAGAATTTTACCTTTGTGAAATCCTGGGTACCACTGTACACTGTACCTACTGATTATTATGAGCAGCGTGCTCTCATAGCATTAGGAGAGCGTCTTGATCTTCTAACTCCTTTGTATAAAGTGGTTAGTAGTGATTAGTGACAATTATTTCTTCTTCTTTAATATGTAGTGTCCCCGCGTCGTCAGGCCACAGTGAGCCAGTGTCGGGCTAGAAGCGAGCGCGGGGGCGCGCGGGTCACAAGCCGCCGCGCTTGTACACGTCCTCCTCCAGCTCGAACCCGGGGTCCGCGTACCCGGAGTCGTCGTAACGTAACGACCTGGGAACAACACCATACGGTTCAACTTACTTGTCATAAAAGCTGAGCCCAACATAGAACGGGCCCAAACACAGGCAAGTACATTTTATATGAACTAACGTACACTGCAGGCAGATAATGCGGCTCGCTAGAGCGCACACTTGAGTGTGCGTTGGTTCATAAAATACGTTCGAAAGTATTTATTATAATTGGTTTTGGTCACGATGCATTGCGGTGCAGCGCGCTGGTGTTGTTTGTGCAGGATAAAGGAGGAGAAAAACAGTTTTTTTTAAATTTGGGATTAAGTTTAGCCCATCAATCGTGCAATGAATATCAACGTGTGAGGTTTAAAAGCAGGGCGGTCCCGGGCGGCACACACACCTATAAACGCAAGACGGTTTCAACGAGAGTACGGAATCTGGGCGTGATCTATGCGTAACGTCGGAACAGTTTCTCGTTTGACATGGATCTAATAGGACCTAGAGTCGTGACCTTAGCGATCCGCCAAGGATATCTTCTCCTTCTAAGGATTCTTACCTGTCAGGAGTCCTAGTCCTGCATCTCGACGGTGGCGGGGAGCGTGACGAAGCCCGCAGTAACGCGGGGTCGTCGTACCGCCGCGACACTACGGTGAAGTCGTGGTGCGCGTCTATCAACTTCTGCAGACGAGAAACCATCTCGAAGTCCGACACTGAAGCTGGTACCAAGATCCCGAGTAGCTTGGCTATTGAGTTCCTGTTGGATAAGGAATAAAGTTGATCACTTAACATAATAAAAAAGATCAAAAAGTCATGGACGAACAAAATATTATGTAAGCAAGTACTTATAGGTACCCAAAAGCTTTATGTTTTCAATCATACGATTTCAGAGTCAATAATAGGATTACGAAAGATTAAGGATTGAGATAGTCGATAGGATAACGATGTTCACCAAAAGGAATCTGATATCCAAATTCTTCATTTCGTTGAGATGAGAAAAAAATGAGAAGTTCCTAGAAATACAGCTCATATAAATATTTTTTTACAAACATTTTAAAAAGAAGTGAAAACAAGTTACACAATATATTGTGTAAGAATATCTTAATATATCTAAGAATTTCACAATAAGAAAACATAGACTGTAAAACTATGAGGAAAATATAATACTTATTCACATTGATTACCTATATAATTTGTAGTAGGGGATTCAAATCCACATACCTGAAGCTCTGCAACTGCGCCTCCCGTCTTTGCGCCTCGGCCAAGAGTTCCTTAGTCCGCGCCAGGTCGTCCCTCAGCATGGTGATCTGATGGTCGGTGGAGTTTCGCTCCTGCTCGAAGGTCTCTCCAGTAGCCCTCACATGATCCTTCAACACGCACACCTTCCGGTTGTACCGAGCACGGAGCAGATCAGCTTCTTCCAGCCTCTTTTGTAGCTCTTCGATCTTGCGAGCACGTTCCAACGATGTTATCTGTTTTTGGAATACCGTATTAGGAATTGTCGATGCTAAACACAGATCAGAAGAATCTAAAGGTGTAGGCGTCTACGCTTGATACGCAGTAAAATATTTATATGAAAAATTTTATTAATGTTCTGAAAATTTACTAGTTTTCATGTATAGTTCATGTGGGCATTACGTTTATGTACCTAATACTTATATATATTATGGTTACTAAGCTAGGCTAGGAAGTTAGGGTTTTGAAAATAAGGCATCTATCCCACTGCACTGGTGCATCTATCCCGCTTTTAGCGTAATATTTGATTTGAACCGCCGCGCCGCGCAGCGTTCACCTTCTCTACGTAGACATCCTTTGTGTCTTTTTCATAATAAGGTATTATTCATCGAAAATTGTAAAAACTAAAAGAAATGTGTGTGTGATCAACTTTTATGAATGCAGAAATTTAGTTCCATTTTTAACAAACCGTAATACGATCGCAATAACTATCATATAATAACTATGTATTAATGTACATAAATAAATAGACCAGCGAGATGTCTGGAGGTAGAGCGTCTATTAAGTAAATTACTATAACCTTGCATTTTAAGTAGGTATTCTAGTAGTCTACAGTGAAGTTATGTTGCCATACGTATTAAATATTGACAGATAGGTAAGTAACGATTTGATTTATATTTGTATCTAGGGTATTATTGAGCGTTTACTTGCCTAGTTAGCAGGGCCGGATCTATAGGGGGGCAATTTGGGGTCCGTTGCCCCGGGCGGCAACATCAGGGGGCGGCAAAATCAAGGACCCGACCCATAGCCAATTCTGGGACCATCGAATAAGGAGGGCGGCAAATTTCAAATTTGGAATACAAATGACAAATACGTATACGGAATAGTCAAATCTTCGCGGGGCGCGTAGGCATAGCTGCGAATAGTGGAACAATATTATTATGTTTCATCCATCGTACGCTAAAATAAGATAATTTCCGAATCTACTTTGAATTGGGGTGAAAAATTTAGAATGATGTTTTTTTTTCTATCGCACATTCTACACAGTCTGGATTAAAAAATATTTCGGCGCTCACAGCAACCTGCTCCTGCACATATTAATAAGTAGTATACTAAGTTTTCGTAGCGCTCCGATCCTTAATTGAGCTTTGATTGTAACTTGCGTGATCAGAATAATAAAATTTTCTTGCTCACTCTTAGTACGCCGAATTTTAAAATTTTCTCGGCGCTCGCAGCAAGCAGCTCGCGTGAAAATAAGTAATAATTAATAAAATCTTACTGCTGCTCGTGCAGTTTATAAGAATATTTCAGTTATGGCGCCCCGAGCCCAAAATAAGCTAATTTAAATTTCTCCCCACTCAGAAAAATACTAAGCCCTCGCAGGAAGCTGTACGCGCTCTTATAAGTGAGAATATTTATTTAAATTTCTAACCGCTCATTAACGTCAACCGCACTCTTTTCGTTGTGATAAATATAAAATTTTCTTGGCACTCGCAGCAAGCTGCTGACGCTATTTTAAGGATCCCTCCTTTTTTTTTAATTTTCCTACCGCTCGAAGCAAAGATAACCACAACCTTTTCATTGTCAAATATATAAAATTTTCTCGGCATTCGCAGCAAGCTGCTCGCGCTATTTTAAGGAGGAATACTTTAATTTCAGTACCGCCCGAATCAAGTTAAGTGCACTTTTTTCGTTGTCACAATACTAATTTTCTCGGCGCTCGCAGCAAGTTGCTCGCGCTATATTATGAAGAAAGAATATATATTTTTTTACCGCTCAAAGCAAGGAAACCGCCCGCCCTCTTTTCGTTGTTAAATATATAATTTTTCTCGGCGCTCGCAGCGAGCTGCTCGCTAAGGAGGAATATTTTAATTTTCCTACCTACAAAGCAAGCAAATTTCTTGCCGCTCTGTGCGAGTTGAAAGCAAAGCATGACGTGCCTTTTTAACCCTCGACGCAAAAACGACGGGGTGTTATAAGTTTGACGTGTCTGTCTGTCTGTCTGTGTGTGTGTCTGTCTGTGGCATCGTAGCTCCCAAACGGATGAACGGATTTTGATTTAGTTTTTTTTGTTTGAAAGTAGAGTTAGTCGAGAGTGTTCTTAGCCATGTTTGGTGGAAATCGGTTCAAGATGGCCGCCGCTACAAAATGGCGGATAACTTTTTTCTTGCACGACCCCCTCAATATGGGTATCAAATAAAAGGGCTTGACTAGTAGAATACAACGCACTATAATAAATTTAAAATCCAAGATGGCCGCCACTACAAAACCGCGAATTCCATTTTTTGAAAGCGTTGCGTTGGGGGTTTTTTAAATTTTTAATTTAATTCACTTGTTTACCTTATAATAATATATTAGTACACCTACTATACGTTAATACATATTATACATACAGGCATAAAGTTCAAGCTCGCCGGGAGTGGTTGTTTTGCCGGTCTGCACCCTAAGGAGGGGCGGGCGGCGATTTTTAGGTTTGCCCCGGGCCCCGCCTCGAAAAATTCCTAGATCCGGGGCTGCTAGTTAGTCACCATATTGCTTTTATTTGTTTCAAGAGCCCATGAATTAGTTCATTCTAGATTTTATATATAATATAATAAACAAATATTTTCAATGGGTATGGATGTCCCCCAAAAAGCAATGACATTTGATGTGTAAGCGTTATTATTAATTTTATGAGTTTTTTTATCCACAGAAGTAAGAAGACAAGCAAGAACCTCTTCTGATGGTTCGCGATAACGTTACTCATAATTTAATGAGTACAGTGTGGCACACACCCAGGATTTTACAATGATGTAAAATTCTAGGTGCACTCCACCATCGTTTCTTACTAAAGAGAATAACTGGCACTGTTGGGACACCCCCCTAGTCGACCCCCTGCAGAGGAAGTCTACCCCCAGTAAATTTATTTTTAATATAACGTTTATATGGGTGCTGAATTAACCCGCAGCAGCAGGATTCTGTTGTTCGTACAAGGCGGAACCAAAAACAATAACGGATGACCTCTAAAAGATTAAATAATAATTTGATATTAGATATTATATTTAACTGGGACTATCCCCAAGTTCCTCCATTTATTTCGATCTAGCGCCGCCTCTTGCATGCCATATTTAGATACGCATTTGAACCTTATATTCAGCAGCATCAGCAAGTTGTGCGTTAAGGTCCCGCAGTTGCCCGCGTGCTTCGCTCAGTTGCACGGTGAGTTTGTCGCACTGTCGCGCCAGCTTTTTGTTACGACCGATCGCCTCGTCGCGCTCCGCTTGCAACACGGCGCGGACGCGACAACTCTCCTCCTGGACATTCAATCATGCTTAAAAAATGTTAATATTATGCGATTGGCTCCAGAAGTTGTAAAAATTGGCTCCAATAAGTTCACCCTACCCCTAAGGACACATCGATCGATGTCCTAAATTGTCGTTTTCATACAAAAGTTTAGGACATCTTGATAAGTTCAACTGAGAAATATTTCAAGTCACAACCCTAAAGTTTCAAGATTATTTTTCATACTATCGAAGTATATATTTTGAATGCTAAGTCCTACAATAATGCAATCCTTTATTCAGAAGTCACACACATACTATGTTGATTGTGATAAATAACCTAAATGGCGGCTTATAAACGACTTGTTAAAAAGTTTCTAAATGATTGAACATGTGATTCACTGGACAGCGAAAGTGTTAATAAGTATCTTATGATTCTGGATGATAGGCGCAGAATAGTGCGTAGGTCTTCGTATATAATGAATATCTATGTGACACAAGTTAACATCTAGAAAGTAGCGATCACCGGGTTCGCTTCTTGTGTTAACTTCGGTTTCGGTTCGGCTCCGTAAGTCACGCATAAGATGCACTGTTCAAAGACCTTGGGTAATCTACGACTATAGTGTCATGGAAATGAATTGACTTGTCCGGGGAGCGAACTAAGGAATTCAGGCTTTGACCTTTGAACCAAGCTCTGTCATAGGGAGCAATTTATAGACTAATAAATATTGAGTAGGTAGTCTTAAAGGGATCTCAATTGTTATTTGAATAGATCACAGATCACACCGTTAAATATTTGGATCTACCTAAACTTTACCAAGTTTCCATAGTCCTGCATTTCAAAGTTTCAATGAAAGACAAACCTGAACGCTCAGTTTTCTCCTCAACAAGTCCAGGTGAAGATCTTTTCTTTGCAGTTGTTCTCTAAGTATCCTTATACGTTTTTGGAGTTGATATACTACCGCAGTCTGAAAGCAAACTTTCACAATAGTTTAGGAGTAAGGACAGGATAAACTCCACAATAAGTCTATCCAAGACAGGCCAAGGTGGCCTCTCAACCCCGTATTGAGAGCAACCTTAGATTAATATACATACCGTTAATATCTATCTACCTATGATTATAAATAAATACATGTATGAAAAAAATATTTAAGGATCTAACTACTAGGTATATAAAATTTATAATGACTCATGATAATACTTTGGGCTTTGCATACGAAATTTAAAAGCGTTATACAATAAACCGATGGGCCTGAGGGCCCTACACACCAAAGCCAGCGATATGGAATATTATTTGTAAGTAGGTATATTTGAGAGCCAAATATGCCAGCATCTTTGATGTATAGGGCTCTTAAAGTCTGTGATTGACTAAACACTATTTGGATGATATAATATGATGAAAATTAAATTTTTAATGATTTCCCAACTTACTGAGTACGAAAATCTTGATCATTCTAACCATAACCATACAATAGTGTGAAAAAATATATGCGTGCATTATAACTACAGTTATGATCTAACACTAACTATAAGACCTATTACAGACTAAAACCGATGAATTTAGACACCTACATCTTTAATGCCATGCCAATTTTCATATCTTACTTCTTTAAGGTAAGGCAAGTCATGGAAGGACCTTTCTCTGCGCAGCCTCGGTAAGGTACCATAGTATCCGTAATATAGCAGCTATGCAACACACAACACACTTGTTATAATACAACACCAATAGACAAACTATTTACACTTGATATACAGGCTGTTTAATTGAAGCTATGCGCGTTTTGTGGGCCTGTCAGACCAATGTATACCTACCACAATATTCATATTTAAACAGGTACAAAGGTAATTATTAAAAACTGAGAAATAAAGTTTTTTAAATGTGTAGTGTAGGTAAGTATGTATGTAACCATGTATGATGTAAGCCTTAATATATTCTATTGAATAACAATATATCAGTCAGCAGTCAGTGTTTAAACAGCATTCACTCGTTTTATTTCTCTCCACGCCGATCCCTATATGGCGAATGGCGACCCTGCCAGGATAAGATGACAGGGAGAGACGAGCGCTATTAGCACTAGACATTAAGAAATCAACTAGTTGCTGCTGTTTTACCCGTTAAAAGTGCCCTATGTAATATTCTAGGCTCTAAAGTTCCAAAAAAAAAAAAAACAGCTCAAGTTCAGACGTGAGAGAGTAACCAACATCCATACAAACTTTCGGGTTCATAATATTATGTATTAGTAGGATGACACAGGAAGAAAGGCTATGTATGCTATATAAACAAAACCTTGCATTCAGTAAAAAAATAGGTCTGTTAGGCCCATCAAACAACGATGCGATGTCCAAAAAGCATGCGAAAGGTTAACAGGAATATCTTTCCGCGTTTGAAAATATTACAATTCTGGCGACCCGAAGTTGGAGGAATCGATTAACATTTCGATACAGGTAGAGATAAAATACTTACCCATTACACTTTATAAAATTACATTCCATGTATAGTTATTATGAATTTCCTTTCGACGATAAATAACGATATGAATCGTCATAATAAAATCAACATCCCGTATTAAACACACTGATAAAATCGCGTCATATTTTTTGTGAACGTTTTTTGCGATCCGAGCGTGTGAGGAGAAAAATGTTCATAACATTGGTCCATTGCATGTGCGAGTAGCCACTGACCTTGTCAACAATTTTATCACTCTCGAGTCTGGCAAGTTGCTCGGCGCGATGTATTATAGACTCCGTGTGCAGTTCTATTCCTATATCCTGGGTCAGCTCATCCATATTTAACGTTCTACTGAGGCGTTCGAGGAACCCTACGAACTGTAACAATATAGGTGTACTTGACTTGTAATTGCATTAAGGTAGTTTAAATTATTATTTGTGAGTCCCCATCAACGAATTAGGGAAAGTCCCCATAGACAGCGCGAAATCAAGCTGGCTAATGCTTAAAAATTGTTGTGGGAAAACGAACTTTCATCTTTTGAACAATCGTTTTCTCGTATATAGGGCATAGAGGGTAGTAGCACGGTAAAGAGATATACAGTAGTTTGACTCCATAGAAACGGCCGGAATTTGGGAGTGAGTAGATGTGGGCAGATGTGGGTAGAAGTGGGTATATAATCCAGAAGCGGGTGCCACGCAGCGACGGGCGGACGTCGCGATAGTTTTTTGCAAGTATTTAGTGTAATTTACGTTATTTACTTTGGACGTATGTATACATAATATAATAAATTATATAAAATGGCAAAAAATAGCATTCGATATTATGCTGTTTTTGAGGTAAGTTAGTATGAAGTTATTATAATATTTATTTTTTATTTTTAAAAGTATTCTGCTGAAGTAAGAGTGCGAGTAAGAGACCGAGTAAGAGTGCGAGTAAGAGTCCGATAAGAGTGCAAGTAAGAAACTGAGTAAGGATGCGTGTAAGTGTCCGAGTAAGAGTGCGAGTAATAGTCCGAGTAATAGTGCGATTAAGATTCCGAGTAAGAGTGCGAGTAAGAGACCGAGTAAGAGTGCGAATAAGAGTAAGATTCTGAGTAAGAGTTCGAGTAAGAGTTTGAGTAAGAGTCCGAGTAAGAGTCCGAGTAAGAGTGCGAGTAAGAGTTCGAGTAAGAGTTTGAGTAAGAGTGCGAGTAAGAGTCCAAGTCTTGTCTCTTGTCTTGTCTTGTCTCTTGTCTTGTCTAGATAGTAGCTTAAGTAAGTAGATGATATGAAATAGGTAGGTACCTACTGTATGCGGGCAGCGGCTGTCCGGCAGCCCTATAACTTGCGCATGTACCGCAAGACTGTAGGTATTTATGTTCAAAAATCACGCTCAGTCAAACTACTGTATATCTCTTTACCGTGGTAGTAGTATGGGATGTAATGTCTTTGTGACTAGCGAAATTTCATAACAGATAGCTTGAGGGAAAAAAAAGTTTTTTTTATATTGTGTCTACCTAGGGGTAGGTATGCAAAATATCTGCATGCAAAATAATGTGAAGGACGATGTACCTGTTTATAAAACTACTTTCAGTATTAACACCTATAAATATTTGGCATTTTTAAATTTTCCATTCCAATATCATAGTCTGAAGGATATATTTCTCATAAATTCTTTTCGGTAAACAATCCTTAGGCTAACGACCATTACTTACGGCCAAGTTCATTAAACCCAGAGAATTTATCCCGATAAGGTTTAAATTGAATTAATTTTCAAAACCTACGGTACGGTTGCAGACCATTTAAAACTGTTTACTCTCCTTTTAAAGAGCTTCATTGTGGAAACTCAACGGTAATACCTACTACAGGCGGAAGCTCATTCCATCACATCTCTGAAAATATGTCCCCTATAAGTTACACATATTAGAACTGGGACACTTACGTTGGCTTTATCTTTACGCAGACTGTCTTTAACGAGTTCCATCGCGTTGAGTTCAGCCTCCAGCTTGTGAACCTTGGCTTCTAGCATGTTCCTCTCATCCTCTAGGATCCGGACGCGGGTTGTAGCTTGGTCGTGCATGTGGGCTGTCCTGCTTAGCTGCTGCGACTCTAAGCCCAGCTTATCGCGGAGTGCCTCTAATTGCTAACGGATAAATCAGTTTAAAGTTTTTAGTGAGTTTGAACGGTTACTCGCTTATAGACGACTACATATTGGTTTGCTCCTATTTACAGATAATAGAGTTTCTAGAGTATACTTACCACCGTCTTATCTTTATTATCACTGAGTATTTCGCGTATTCTATCCTTTATCGTACTTTCATGAGCTTCTACAAATCGCGTCGGCAGACTTAAGAGGATGGCTAATGACTCCATAATGTTACGAAACTCGGCTTGCAGGCGCAGATATTTTTCATCTCGATGTTTTAGATCCTCTAAAGAAATATTGCGTTATTTGCAAATTTTATTTCCTAAGAGCATCTAAAAATTACATATAAAATTGATCTAAAATAGCTTACCCTTCATTTGTATTATTATAGATTCGCTTTGATTCACATTGTCAGTGACGACATTAAGATTTTTAGCACAATGTGCTAGTTTTTCTCTCGCCTCATGCATTTCTCTTTCTATCACTCGATTTTGCACCAACAGAGACTCCTTTTCCTGTTTTAGTCTCTCAATATCGAGCATTTGTGCGGCTAGTTGGCGTTGCATCATATCCTTGTCTGCGTTGGCTCTCTCCAACGCATCTCTACAGCTGCGTAGGTCTTGTTCAGTTGAGGATAGATTTTCAGTCGTGTTCATACATTTGTTCTTAAGTCGCGTGGTTTCCTGGACGAGTTCAGCCGCTTTGATGACGAGGCTCTCCGGAGAATGCGTGTGAGTGGAGTCGCAGAACTCCGCATCCAAGGCAGCCGACAAACGCCTGACCAAGTCGTGGAACTGACATCGAGCATTCTCTTTGAGCTGCTCTTCATTGTGACATTCCAATTCCAGCGACCGCAACTTTTTCTCCAAATCTTTGATTTTCTCTTCACAGTATCGATTGTCTCTTTGTAATGTTTGAACCGCGAGTTCCCCTCTCCCATGAGAAGCTTGCAGGTTACGATATACTTCCTCGAGATCTTGGATCTTCTTCCTGAGCGATGATATGATGGCATTTTGTCTTGCTGTTTGCTCGCGCAAGTGGTCTATCTCGACCTGCTGTTCTAAAATTCTCTGATCTCGGGAGAGCATTTGGTTTTTTAGATCACTGTTCTGCAATGATTAATTCGGAAAACGATATTCAGAAGGTTGCCATAAAGAAGATTTAAGAAAAGTAAAAATAACAAAATTTCTCTTACTTCCGAAATGAGCTTATCTCGTTTGTATTGGAGTGCAGCGAGGTCACTTCGCAACGAAGTTATTATGTCGTTCCCGACATCGGAATCAACCTGCAAAGACTAAGGTATTAAGACGTCAACATAATTTACAATTCATATCAACGATAGCTATCGCGTGGTACTCAATAACAAAACAGTTGTAAACTTAGGTACAAGTGCTCCATGTTTTGCCTATAGCCGATCCGTTCAAGAAGACAGGCTGACTCGACTTACGGAAGTCGACTAGGGTATAAAAGGTACTTTATAACCGATGTAGCGTGATCTGGCTCGCTATTTCAGTCTTAACCGTCACGATATCTTATTGAATACGCGAGCTCGCGCATGTCTACAGTCCTCGGATTTACATAAATCCCTGTTATACCCCGAATATTATTATTTGTTTGCATGATTTCTTCGATCGTGACAGAACAGAATGGGGACGAAAAATTATGAAAGAAACTGCTGAAGCGGCTTGTTAACGTGTGCTCATTAAAGTTGGAAGAGATTTCCGTGCGAGGTACGGCGCATCGCACGCTACTGCTCCCTTGTAACTCGAGGCTATGTAATGAGAGTGCGTGATTTGAAAGCTTTGTAAATGCAGGCTTTTTATATTGTTAGTACCGTGTAGCTGAAAGGGAGTAGGCTCGCGTTGTATGATGTTTCACGGCTTTTATACAAAGAACGTTCATAATTTACGAGCATTATTTATATAGGTATAGGTAGCGTACCTACCTATATGCAGCTTTTAATACATAGAAGAACAGATGGAAGAAAATTACTAGATGATAGTTTAATTAATTTTAAATGAACACTCCATAATATGTCTATGTTGCGTTATTGCAACATTGCGTAGAGAGCTTTGCATCTTAGCACCGGCAATGACACCTATTGTAGGTGTACCTAAGTAGGTGCTTTGTAGAGTGCTGAATGGACTCTGTGGTTAACTTAAGGCAGATAATTAAAATAGATCAACATTTCAAACTATGGTCGCGAACGGTTGGAAAAACTGTAAAATGAGTGTAGATGAGTTTTGGATTCGTTTGTTCTTGTAAGACGGTACGGTCCCGGTATGATTTGGCAAGTGTTAGCGACCATAGTGTGAAACCGGCTTTACAGTGATTAAAATAAACAATGTGCAATGACACAAATTTTTCATTACTTTCCGTCTTTAAAACAGTTGGAATAATTTGTTATACATATTATATGCATAAGTAGGTACTATATCTAATCTTAATAATTTAGCTCTTCAATGTTTCATGCAAGAAATTCACAAGAAAATTACTTTCCTAAGAAATTGAAAGATTTTTCATCATATTCAATATTATTGAAAATTACACTAGGTATAATAAGAATAAAAGAATCCACGAAGGGAATCTTGATTATGATCAAAAAAACAATATTTTTAGATTTTGCACTACTAAAACAATAACAAAAATACTACCAACCAATGTAGATACTTAACTATATTTCAAGTTTAACTCAATGTTACCTCTGTCGGTGTTTTGCGACATAACGCCTCGAAAACCTTCCAGTTTTCCGCGTCTTCACTTCCTTTTTCATCATCCATGTTGGTGTTCACTATAAATCACTTATTTAAAATCCTTTTGTAGCACAAGTTTGTTCGCTAACTCATTTGAATCTGCTCAGTTGTGTAGGCGTTGCTATGAACCCTGCCATGTAAACACAAAAATCGATTTGGCACGTCAGGGGATGCCGAATCCACGGCTTTGGTCTATAATAGTCAGTGTTTTAGAGCTTATTGAAAATAATATCTTTTTATACCTTTTGCAATAGCTGGACTACCGTAGTAGGTACTAAATATTTTGACTGCGACTATGTTTTTCATAGTAGCTAATCCAGCTAATGCACGGATGTTGTCTACATTTTGTTTCATAGCCTTGCAAACGTACTAGTTACACGTAGGCCACATCCACAAGCGAGAAAATAGCCTTTACCCCAGTAAGACTCTCTCGCAACTTTTTAGCGTAAAATGTATTCTTTAATTAATTTTAAAGAGAAGAAAATATCTAAAATGTATCAATTTCTGAATCTCCGGCTGTTTGAGTTTGTTTTCGATGAGCCACTTATACTGCCAGTCATAATAGTAATGTGCCTATAAAAGAATACCGTGATTGTGCCGAACTATTTAATGGAATCTTTTCACACCAAAACTGTTGGCGCGGTTTTATTTGTATGAAATAAAACTGATTTTTCTATGCTGGCAATGTTTGTTGGTTTATTCTCAACCAGTCACAATGTGATAGTATCCAATGTGACTCGTTGAGAATAAACCAAATATACTATTTTGAAGGCTATACAAGAAAGCGAAGGCATGATAAAAGCTTGTTTGTATTTGAATTACAAACCAAACCTTTGTGTAAAGACGTCTATAGAAATTTCATACAGAAAACACGCCTCAGCTTTCTTTTTGTAGCGATTTTTAGAACTGTTTGTTTCATTTTCCCTACCTACGCATTGATAAATGAAACGTGTGGTATGGATTTTTATAAAAATAAAACAGTTGAAATAATAATAAACATTTAATAAGAAAAAAGTAGTACAAAATTTGGCGACAGCCCCAATCTCGGTTAAACGAGTACCAAGTACACATGGCCTAAAGCTCGTAAACTTGTCCATAATGACCGAGAATAATTTTTATCTCTTGTAAAGAGAAATCAACAAACTTATATATCTTATAGCTAACATATCAAATTATGATGCACCAACATTCTTAATTAACATGGCCCACATATTTCAATGTTTCGGTCGCTTTTATGATAATTTTTCACTTATTTTGCGGCTTGTTTGGGGAATAAAGATTAGCGTGACACATACAGCTTGGCATAAACAGTGCTTAGATATTAATAGTAGCGTCACAAAAATGGAATTCCAGTCAGAAAAATAATTATTTTTCTGACTGGAATTCCATTTTTGTTCATCATTGCTTTGTGAAAGTGTTTATTGTTTTTATTGAGTCACGTGGGTCACTTAACTAAACACTTGTAAAACTTTACACTTGAAAGTCTATTGCTTATAAATAGTAAACGTTTTTTTTTAATTAAGAAACTATTTAAAATTTTACGAAATTTAAGACAGGCGAATAATAATTGCGCTGATGAGTACATTTTGGAAACATTGTTGTTGACGTGGGCCACGTGTTTCTTACATCTACCATATAGTCTTTTCACATTATACTAAAACAATGAAAAAAAAAATCAATGAAAACTCATGCTCGGTGGTTAACTTCTACAATATCTATGGGTGCTGTAACATTATAGTAACTATCGCGAGACTAGTGTCATGTCTCTTATACATTCACTTTAGCAAAATGAGACGTACCGAGGTAGTTTGAGCACATAAACTATTAGATGATTTCTTATGTATTAATCAAAACAAAATGGAGTTCTATGCCTAGTGGCGTCTTAATTATAATAGCAAAAACATTTATGGACTATAAACTAAATAATAACTGTCAACACAATACAGTATTCAGTGACTGAGAGGCTAACTTGAAAAGATAAGTTCACATTGTACTATAAACCAACATAAATGAAATGTTATTTCAGACCATATTTCTAATTTACGTTGGTGACAAACATTATAACGGTTAAGAGGCGTTCTCAACTTTGTCGCATAACCCAACTGCGTATTATAGGACAGTTTAAGAAACGCTTTTTAACTTTCCGGTGTCTCTAAGAACTTTTTACTTGTCAGATTGTAGCCATGGCCACCAGTGTGAATTAGCCAATACGTTTTCAGATAAATGACAACACAAAACGTTGTTTGAACCAATTTTTGAACATCTTTAAGACCATTTTATTATTGTTGGATTCCTAACTTTCCAAGTTGGCCATTAGCCTCTCCGATCTGAGATTATTTGTCAACATTTAAATTTAAAAGCTAGATGCAAGCTGTCAAAATACCTTTTTACTAAGTTAGAAAATATTATAATCAAAAATATCTCTGATCTTTTTTAAAACTTACAAAGTGGTCCAAGTGTTCTTCAACTAGTAACTGACTACTAGGAAGACATTAACTTGAACAGTAAAGACAGTTTATAAAAATATATGTCTTAAAAGACAATCATTTTAAATCTGATAACTTCACGAAAGGACTGTTATTTCAATGGTTAAATATTAGGATAATAATAACAATAGAGCGAAAATAAAGTTAATATTTTAAAGAGTACATTGACGTAAGCATTATAATTCAAATGGCGCAAAAGTTCGCGCAGTGTTAAAGTTCTCATTCAAAATGCGCGGTTGGAAAAGTTGTCTTGAAAAAAAAAAAACATGATAATTTAAAATAAAAGATAATACACAATGATTGATTTCTAACTTTGGTGCATAATATGATAGGTATATATGATATGGGCCTCTGGTACACTGCGTCTGTGGCAGTGTACTATTGCCTGAAATAAATGAGTTATTATTATTATTTTTTTTCTTTCTTTATGCTCGAAATTTTAAGAATTTCGGTTTCTAAATACGAATCGCACGGGCCTAGGCCAAGTGCAACCCGCTGTCTACTGCTAATGATGTCGTATTGGTGACGTCGTCCTGCAAAAATTTACGGACAATCCGGCATGTATTGAGTATTGCAGCTTTTTGCATGGTGAAGTAAAGATTCGTCGGTAAATTTAATTGTGTGAGGTAGTGTTGAAGATATTTAGGGATGACTCCGGTGCTGGAGAGCACAAGAGGTACAATGTATACTTTGTCCATTTTCCAAATTCTGATTATTTCTTCTTTCAATTCTGTATATTTATGTATCTTTTCGGTTATTGTTCTTTGTAAATTGTGAGTGTTTGGGACAGCTATGTCAATTAAAAATGTATGTCTATGTAGTTTATCTATTAACGTTATATCGGGTCTATTGTAGTGTATCGTTTTGTCTGTGAGTATAGCTCTATCAAAGTATAACTTGTGCTCTCGGCTCTCAAGCACCGGTTTTGGTGTATATTGGTAGTATGGTACAGCAGCTTTAGAGGGCAAAAGATTATGTTTAATGGCTAATTTTTGATGGACTATGTGTACTATTTGGTTGTGTCTGTGGGTGTAATCAGTCTGGGTTAGGGTTGGGCAAGCACTAGTTATGTGTTGGATGGTTTCTGGATGACGGTGACATTTCCTGCATTTATCATTTTGTGCGTTGGGGTCTTTTAGGATAAATTTCTTGTAATTTTTTGTACTTATAACCTGGTCCTGTATCGCAATCATAAATCCTTCTGTCTCCGGGAATAAGGAACCTAACTTCAACCATTTATTGGAGGCATCTAAATCTACGTGTTCTTGTTCAAGGTCGTGTAGATGTCTACCATGAAGTTCTTTGGAACGCCATCTGTTTAATTTTTCTGTGTTTTGGTCGGCGGGAGAAGAATACTCGTTATTTCTGTTGTTCATATTGAGTGGTGTAAAATTGCTATCTAAGTTTATTATTGCAGAGTGGATGTTGCTGGAGTTCGCTTTTTTGTAGAAAAATTGTCTGAGATTGTTCACCTGTCCTTCCCACAAAATCTTTAAATCGATTAGTCCTCTTCCACCTTTCTGTCTCTTGATTGATATTCTCTCTATAGCTGATTTTGGATGAAGATAATTATGTTTTGTGAGTGTAGTCCTGATTTTTATTTCTAGGTTTTTAATGTCAGTCTGTGTCCACTTTATGACACCAAAAGAATACGTTAGAATTGGGATTGCGTAGGTATTTATGGCTTTAAAGAGGTTTTTTGAATAAAGTTGTTTTCTGCATAGAAGGTTTAGTCTTTGAGTAAATTTGCCTATCAGATTATTTTTGATTTTAATATGATCTATAATGTTTGATTGGTGAATTCCTAGATATTTGTATGTGTCTGCGGGGTCCATGTGATCGAATATGTTGTTGGTATTATCCGAGTCATCTGAGTTACTATTGTTAGAGTGCGAGTTATTGTCCACCATCTTACCTTTATGGATACGAAGTATTTTACACTTATCAAGGCCAAATGTCATGTTTATATCCTGACTAAATTGAGAAGTTACATCTAAAAGTTTTTTGAGATCTTTATCTGTTCTAGCAAAAATTTTGATATCATCCATATACATCAAGTGAGTAATGGATGTATTTGAATTTAGTTTGTATCCGGTGTTGGTGTCATTGAGAAGGTAAGATAGTGGGTTTAGAGCCAGACAAAACCATAACGGACTTAGAGAGTCTCCTTGAAATATACCGTTTTCAATACATATTTCATCAGTGGTAAGAGTACGGTTTCCGTTAGTGAGGTGTAAAGTTGTTTTCCATTCAGTCATTGCATTTCTTAGAAAATTTATTATAGTAGGGTGAATTTTGTATATCTGTAAGACTCGTATTAGCCAGGAATGTGGAACACTATCAAATGCTTTTTTATAATCTATATATGCAATATTTAGGTTTCTTTTCTTAGTATTTGCGTGTTTCAAAACTGTGGAATCTATTATAAGCTGCTCTTTACATCCCATATGGTTTTGTCTGCACCCTTTTTGTTCTTCTGATAGAATGTTGTTATCTTCAATAAAAATATTAATTTTTCGGGTTATACACGACGTGATCAGCTTATATATTGTAGGTAAACATGTTATTGGACGGTATTGTGTTGGGTTTCCTGTGTCTCTACTTTTAGGTAACATGAAAGTAACACCTTTAGTGATAAATTTAGGTAGGTCTTGGTCCCCCGAAATCAGTTCAGTGATGTTTTTAGCCAATATTTCATGCAGTGTAAAAAATTTCTTGTACCAAAAATTATGAACGTTATCTGCGCCTGCAGCTTTCCAATTTTTCATTCTTCTTGTAACATCAGCCACGTCATCGCTAGTCACATCAGTAAATTCCATCGTTTCAGTGTTTTCCATCCTATCCATTTCTTTTTCTATCCATTCTGCATTATCATTGTGATCATTTTGCCTCTTCCATAAATTGGTCCAGTAGTTCTTAAGATCTTCAACTTCAGGTATTGCATTTTCATTACTATTATTTATGTCACAGTTCACATCATCGCTCTTCGTCAGTGTCCTATAAAATCCTTTTTCGTTAGTAGAAAACAAACTATTATTTTCTTTTCTTTTTAGTGCTTTCATATACCTTGCCAGACGTTGAGATTTTAGGGTCAGTTTTTGTTTAAGTGTATCTAAATATTCTTCCGGTCTATGGTTGTCTTTTTCATGTTGTGTATGTATTTTATTTCTTCTGAAAATTTCCTCAACTTCGGCAACTAATTTTCTCGATCTATTATTAAACTTAATGTATTGTGTAAGGCGTCCTATATCAGCTCTGAGATGTTTTATATCTATTTCTAGCCTAATCTGCCATGCGGGTTTTAGAGGTTTCCGTTTTTTTCCATGTGTGGTTGAATTGTGTTGTCTGATCTTGTATCCGAGTCTTTCACTAATTACCAATGCACTGCAGTATATCAGTGTATGGATATGGTTGATATCAGAGTCAATTGAATAGAATTTGCTAAGTATTTGTGTGTTGAATATGTTTAGGTACATGTGCAGGCGTTTATTTTCTCTTATTCTGGGTAGTTTAGGACGTGCTACAGGATCTGTGCCTGTGTATTGGATGAGTGCTGTTTCTAATTGATTGATAAGTTCTTGTGCTGATTCGTTCAAGTGTTCAATCGGATCAGTAGTTTGCTCATTTTGCATTTCTTGGGTTATTGATGTTAAATTTGGGGTCGAAATTGTTTGGGTTGATGCATGAGTAGATACTATTTCATTGTTTTGAGTGTGTAATGTTAGTTGTGTTTGCATGTTTATGGGTGAATGAGATATATTTAGGTCTATTGCATTGTTAGGAGTTTGTGAACTATTTATTGATTGAGGTGGTGGGATTGGTGATGTCGTTATGTGTAAAGCGTTTTCTCTGTCTTCTCTGTCTAGCTGTTCAGCAATTTCTTGCTTTAAATATTCTATGGTACTATCGGACAGTAGTTTATGTGTAATAATTGTTCTTCTTTGATCTATTACCCTCTGTTTGGTGACTTTCATATCCGGATATTTAAGCCTGAATTCGTCCAGTAACTTTTGGCAGTACATCGTCCTATCTGTGTCTAGTCTGGTTATGTAAAGGTATGTGCGCATGATAAACAGGTTCATATCTTCAGTCCATTTCATGCGCACTCTGGGTTTTCCAGCTTTGGTGGTCACAGGTTGAGAGGCTGGTGCCTCCTGTGAAACATCCTCGGCCGGCATCTCTGCTACACTATTGCTCCTACTACTACTCCTACTCTCGGCTGTAACTTCTTGGGACATTCCCCTCCCCCCCGCGTCCCTGACTCCCACCCAGCCGCCCGACTGAGAGTCACTTTATTATTATTATTATAATATTATTCCATAAAGTTAAGCAAATCGTATCAATCTGTTACAAACTCTTAGATTAGATCTTAGATTAACTTTTAAAGTAAGGTACACCTACATATGCTTAAGCCCAGTAACTCAAGCTTTGGAAAATGTTAAGTACATAATATCTTGTTAATGCAAACTTGTAGTATATGTATGAATGTTAAAATTTTGTAGCAATAATTAGTTTCTAACGTTTTCGTGAAGTTTTCAGTTTCTTTTACACAATAATGGAAAACAAAAATATGACTAACCTACACAGCTCCTTACAATAAATGTAATCACAGACTTTCACACATTTCACATTTACTCATCATAATAACACAAAACTCAGATCTTAACATTTGTAATACGTGTATGTGTTATTTTTGTACCTGCAATAGAAATGTTTTGTTATTTATTATGTTTTTTATAGTTTTTGAAATCTGAAAATGAAAAAATAGCACTATAGGTAAAATAAATAGGAAGACGCTGTAATGACGTTTCTGACATGGTCAGCTTCAATTAGGCCCAGGGCATAATTTTACTTTGACGCGGCAACAGACACTTTGCGATCCAACAGGCCCAAGTTTGGCATAGCATCGATAGCGCTATGCCGCATCTTCCCATTTTATTTTAATCTAAGGTCCTTAGCTATTACGTGTTAGCTAGTACGTGTGGCATTCGCTAAGTATGTGGGAGTTTACAAGAGTACGTAAAATTTATAAATTTTTCGGCAAAAAAATCCTGTTTTTTAAATTTTCATTCGAAGTTGTCGATGTTGGTATATTATTAATTTTTTCATAAAATAAATGAGAATGAATGGAACAGGCGTGCTTTGTCACATTCGCAACGTGCCATTTAGACGCAAAATGTCATTTTCGTACATCGTCACTGTAGCAAAATGTCAAGTCGCATTTTTTACATTCGTAAATTGTCATTGCACCAAATCGTCCTAGAAGGAAAACGCCAAAATAGCCAATTTTCATTATTTGAAACCACAATTTTTAGGCTTTAGAAGCCTCATAGATTCGCTTTGTCTGTCCGCGGCTTGGTTGGAAAGTCTTAGAAAGCTGTAGTTTTGCTCAGATGAGGCTATGACAACCTGCGTTTTTTTCGTGTCAATTCGAGAATGTGACCTAACTCGCCTGATCCAAATGAATTAGGGTTTTTTTATACGCCGGACCGAGTACATAAGATACGGACACTTAGCCCGCTGATATAGTGTAAGTAGGTTTTTTTTTATGATGTGCAATTCTAGGTGCACTGCACCAACACTTCTTACTCAAAAGTCATAAGATGTTAAGACTCTTTAGCCCAGTAATTTCACAAGCTACAGTGCCCTCCTACCGAAGCACAGTAATGCACAGTAACACAGTAAGGTAGGTATAAATATGGCACTGACCTTGTGTTTACAAGAAGTAGAGTGTTTCGTTCAAGGAGTAGTGAGGCGAGTTGTGGAGGCTGTTGGCTGCGAGGAAGGCCAGCTTGTGAGCGTACTGGCACACCGAGGGCACGCGCACGTTGTTGGAGCAGTTGTAGTACAAGTGAGTCAACTTGTACGTCATCCGCTGGATCTGAGGAAGATCATCATTTATTTATTTAAAAAATATAATAAATAAATATTTGAGGACATTTCACACAGCGCCACCTAACCCCAAGCTAAGCAACTGAGTGCTTGTGTTATGGTGGTTAGGATAACGGATATAATACTTTTATACTTTTCTTTTGTAAATACATACTTATAATAGATACAGAAAGCCACCCAGACCAGAAACAAATATCTGTGGATCACACAAACATTTGTCACATGGGACAATCGAACCCGCAACCTTCAGTGCTACAGTGGCCTTCTACCGAAGCACAGTAATGTTTGTACATCACTGCTCAGGCGGTAGAATAACTGGCACTTTTAGGGTACCCACCTAGACGACCTCCTGCAAAGGAAGTCAACCCCCGGTAAAATATTACTAATCTTACTAATATTATAAATGTGAAAGTTTGTAAGAATGAATGTCTGGATGTTTGTTACTCTTTCACGCCTAAACGGGTTGACCGATTGAGCTGAATTTTTGTATAGAGATAGCTTAGATCCTGGAATTACACATAGGCTACATAAATACTGCGGGTAAAACCGCTGGGAGCAGCTAGTATTATAAATGTGAAAGTTTGTAAGAATGTATGTCTGGATGTTTGTTACTCTTTCACGCCTAAACTGGTGGACCGATTGAGCTGAAATCTTGTATTGAGATAGCTTAGATCCTGGAATAACACATGGCTACATAAGTACTGCCGCTAAAACCGCTGGGCGATTGACTGACTGATCTTTCAACGCATAGCCCAAAACACTGAACGGATTTGGTTGAAATTTTAAAACACAGATAATATAGGTTTAATGACGTAGACCTCTGCTAACAAAGGATTTTGCCAAGCGGGCAAAGCCGCGAGCATAACCTAGTACATAATATGTACAATGTACTACAGTCATCTTGGGGAGATTTGTGAGTGTAGATTTAACAGGCAGAGCAATTATGGAGACAATAAAGTAAACTTACCCTGTCCGGGATGAGTCCAGTACTGTCAAACAGCACATTGTAGGATGTAGGCGCGATGGTGCCTTCACGCACATCCTGGGACACCAGGTAGAAATCGTACCTGTACAAAGAAAATTGATCAAATATTATCATCATTGTTAAAACAGACATAGGCACAACATATTATATAAAATAACGATGTTATTAATTCAATGTATCTAAATATATAAAAGGAAAGAGTGACTGACTGATCTATCAACGCACAGCCCAAACCGCTGGACGGATTGAGTTGAAATTTGGAACACAGATAGGTTTTATGACGTAGACTTCCGCTAAGAAAAGATTTTACCACGCAGGCAAAGCCGCGAGCGTAAGCTAGTATTATATAAAATAACGATGTTATTAATTCAATGTATGTAATATTATGTTGTACATTGTTTGATTTGCGATTGATATGGGACAACCCTTCGAGGATTATCTAATATATAAAATTCTCGTGTCACAGTTTTCGTTGCCATACTCCTCCGAAACGGCTTGACCGATTTTGATGAAATTTTTTGTGCTTATCCGGTATCTATGAGAATCGACCAACATCTATTTTTCATCCCCCTAAATGTTAAGGGTAGTCCACCCCTAAATTTTTTTATTTATTTTTTAGACAAAATTTTTAATTTCTATTTTTTTATGATACAACATACAAAAATACATACAATCCTCAATTTTCACACTTCTACGATCAACCCTTATTTTTTAATAGCCATTTTAGTAATTTAATCATTTTTCCTCTCCGGTCGAAAACTGATCAATCGTCATTTAATTAGTTATCCCCGCCAGATGTCTACAGGTGTCACTTTTGACCCAGTAAACAGCACGGAGTAGGGATGAGAACGAAGCCGGTCTCCTTTCTTTCTCACTCCCTACACAGTTGTCGGCCATCATTATTGTTTATGCATCAAGTCTGTAGTAGTAACGTTGACAATTATTATTTTGCTATCTCAGTGTAACTCTCATATTAACTTTTAATCATTCCTATTTTATCAATAATAATTAAATTATCAATTTTGAGTGTATTTTGCACGATTAGTTAATCAAGTGATTTTATAACCTCAAAAGTACTCAACACGTGACACGAGCTTCCAATAACAACGGATTTTGTGTTGTAAGTATACTTTTTTTTATTTATATCGAAAATGTTGTTGATCTTATAAAAATGTAATTTTAATTTAATTTTATTAAAAAAATGTAATTGAACAATTAAGATTTTCATAGTTTCCAAAAAATCAATCATTATGAATCTTTATTTTGAAATGTCAATGGAAATATTGGTTGTATGAAAAAATTATAAGAGACTTTAGTTTGAAAATTTTTTCCATAAAATAATGCTTATTTCACGCATATACCACATTCTTACATACATACAATATACACATTCTAACATACATACATACTTCCAATAAGTAAGCTATTTTTTGTCTACACTAGAAATTACTAGGAAATTATTTATATGGCAAAACAACGTTTGCCGGGTAAGCTAGTAAATTCATAAAATTACGGAATCATGTAATGTGTTTATTAATCTTTACTGGTTGTCCGATTGAGCTGAAATTTGGTATTTTGGCCTATTAGACCCTGGAATAACATATAGGCTACTGTTGTACAGCGGGTAAAACCGCTGGACGCAGCTAGTTAAATATAATTAGTTATATATGTCGGAGAACGCTGGATTATGACTTATAGTTGGAACTTTTTTGAAATGTATTCAATACTCATCTGAGCAGAGCACTTGTCGCGAGCGTGGTCGAGGCATCATCTTCAAAAATGGAATATTTATTAGAGATGACGTTAAAGGTGACGGCAATCTTATTATGCATTCTTGGAGAGGAGCTTGGTGGATCATGATGAGTTGGTCGTGCTGGATAGTTATAGAGTGCAATAGTTGTTAATTTTAGTAAGATCGGTGCCCTGAATTCGCTGCTTGGTTCTAACATTCCCTTTAGTAAAATAATTGTGATACATGTTAGTTGAGGAATAAACAATGTACGAAGAAGTGATTGTTTGTTTTGTGCCCGCACTTTACCCACTGACGCCTACATAATATCCTGATGATGAAGCCTAGGAAACGATGTCGCTTCGACATACATTATAGTTAAATATATTTAATTATAATATTACCTCTCGGGTAAAGTGACGACGTCATCGATGACGGTGCCGGGGCGCGGGTTGGCTCCGACGGGGCCGCGCATTGTGAAGATGCGCGTGTTGATCCGCTTCGACACTATTATGAACGCCATCTTGAACGGCTCCCCGCCGTACGCTTCCCTTAACACGTCTTGAATCTGCTTCAGCTGTTAACAAGTTGATGAAGACATTTAAGGTATATAATAAAATAAGTGAAATTATTAAAATAAAAACAAGCTTTTATTATATTATTACCATCTCAGCAAAGTACTCGTCAAGACGAATCAAAAGAGCTCAAAATTTATGGGGTTGCATCGTTTAATTACGAAGTTCTTATGGCCACCTTCTTGCAGAAAAACTACTGTTTGAGAGAGAAGGGGGCTAGGGCGCCTGACAATCTGGAAGGGGGCCATTTCTATTAACCTAAACACGATGGCGCTACAGCCAGAGATGACCCAACAGTACCTACAATAGTGTATATAAGGACTAGAAGGAACTACCCCAAGACATGGGAAATAAGGCACAGAAGATACTCAAAGAAGCTGTTCAATCAACTAACCTCTGTTTGGTGGACGTATGGGATCTGTCCGTCGCCTACTCCATCACGGTAGATGAAGATACGTCCCGGTAGAGTATCTAAAAAATATAACAACACACAATAAACAGAGATATAATAGACATTGGTAGTGTTGTGACAGACCATTATTACGGTCGAGTCTAGGCGTGATTTTTTTTTTTTTTTTTATGTTATGAAGTAGAAGACGAGCAAGACGCTCTCCTGATGTTAAGAGATAACGGCTGCCCATAATCAGTACAGTGTTACCTAGGATTTCACAATGATGTCAAATTCTAGGAGCACTGCACCAACGCTTCTTACTCAAGAGTCATAAGATGTGATGCATCATAGATGCTTAGTTTGATGTCAGCTTGAATACAGACTATTTTGATGTGGAGATGAAAAACAAGGGTATTGAGGTTGGTAATTTAATTCTATTTTTCTTCAAATTGGAGAACACAATTTGTATTGTCTAAGGCTCACCTAACATTGGCGCGTCTGCTACTCATGAGCGTGTGACCGCCGATAATATAGTCACCGGGACAACGCAACGTATCGTCGCGATTTACGTCCGCAACAGTTGCGCCTACCTAATGCGGTTACCTAGGTGGTAGTTGCCCAAATGTTATACTTACTGTTTCGTTCCCGGAACTTCTTGAGCGCCGTGCTCATGTTAAAAGCCATGTGCTTGCTGAGCTCCTCGCCCGAGGTGTGAGCGTTGACTGAGGAGAAGTACTGCGTCATCTGCTTGTCGAGCGAGGCCACGAACGCGCCGAAACTCTTCTCCTTGGAGCGCGTGTCGTGGCACACGTCGTAGCCCACCACCATTAGTGAAGGAAGCGGGATCTCCACGCTCCACGGCGCTCCGCCCATCTGTATATTTATTTTTTTATTATATTTGCGATCGGCTACACCTAGGTTTAACTAGGTGTAACTGCACTTCGGACTTTATTACTTTTATTAGCCTTAACATAGTAATAATATAGGAAAAAACAGTAACAACTGGCCACGGACATGAACTATGTGCAGGTGTGTTAGGCGATATTGTTGTTAAGTCTAGGTTTTTCGATGGTATAAAGTGTTTGACAACATCTTGAGTTTTTAGTTTAGATCACGACTTGTTCTGCTGATGATTATGACTTCGTAAAAATCCCAGAGTAAAATTACTTATTACCCTAAAAGTCTCGATTGTATAACATCTATATGTAGAAATTCTGTATGTCAGCATCTGAGAAATTTAAAGATTTTTAGGAAGCAAAATGTGAAGATACAGCTTCTTTTATATTTAATTAGAATACACTGGACTTTAAGGTAAAAACTGTTTAACAATGCCAGATTGTTATTCTAAACAAGTGAAATTTTAAAAAACTTTTTAAAAGCAAGCTTTTATTATTATTACCATCTAGCACTATAAAGTACTCGTCAAGACGAATCAAATGAGCCCAAACTCGATGAGGTTGCGTCGTTTATTAACGGAGTTCCTATGTCCACCTTCCAGTTCCATCATCAGATCATCTCGATGTCATAAAAATATTGCATTGTCATCCGATTTATATAGACAAGCAAAATTTCAGCTAAATGGGACACCGGGAAGTGGGTCAAATTAAACTAGCAAGATTTGATTACAGACAGACAGACAATAGACAGATGAAAGTAAATAAAAGCTTCTAAAAAGGGAGAATAACAAGCTTCCGTAAAAGGCTTTATTCCAATAGGAATTCGTAAAACTATTCAGAATAGAGAAAATAAACATACCTTGCAGTTCATCTGTATGGCGACCTTAGTAGCGATGGACATGGCGTTCTTGTTGGTGAGACTGCGTCCACAGACCACCTGGGTTGGGATCGCGCGGTCCACTGTGCACTTCTTTTTGATGGCTTCATAACTAGTGGAACAAATATACAATATTACTTAATATTGCCTTTGGTTAAAAAACAATACTTAGAATATAATATAAAAAATGCCTGGAAACTTCTCCATGACCCAACCATTGCTTCTCAATCAAATTATCTTACTAATTTACTAATATTATAAACGTGAAAGTTTGTAAGAATGGATGTCTGGATGTTTGTTCTCTTTCACGCCTAATTAGACCCTGGAATAACACATAGGCTATAGTGGTACAGTGGGTAAAACCACTGGGCGCAGCTAGTAAAGTAGCTAGTAAAGCACAAAATATCTTGCAAAAGCTTCATTTTAGCCTATTACAGTAAATGCTTTTAATTTTTTTTATTTACCTCTAAAGTAACGAGAAGAAAATGAGAGCTAATATTGGTATTACTACAAAGCTTTGAGTTTTGTGTTTGTAAATTTTACCTTATTATGTTGCACCAATAAAGAGTTATTTATCGTATCTTAAATTACCTCTACACACTAGCACTATTTTTATTGACATATTGTGTTTTAACAAGTTTTATAAGAGTGCCAGTATGAACTCACTATTTTAACTGTACAACAAGAGTAAATAGAATATCTTACCGATCGCTGGCATTCCTGGCCAGCACACACAGCAGCATGCTGGGGTTTCTCTTGGCGATGGTCGCTTCACAAGCGTTCGCATATTCAATCGGCGAGTCATACTTGATACCCACTGAAAAAAACATATTTACTAAATATATTTTACACACATTTAATTACTCATATTTTTTTAATGTACTATTATGTTCTGCACTAGGATAATATTTACACTGGTGTTCGTAATTCTTATTTAAGTGTTATTATCTTAATAAAGATCTTTTGAAATTGAAAATGTATTATATTATATGAATTACTATTTTTATAAATAACTTAGATAATACAATAACTTAATGCTAAATTGACTGAAATCATTTTCAAAAAGTAAGTTGTATTAATTGGTATTTAATAACAAAATAAAAAGTAAGTTGTATTAATTGGTATTTAATAACAATTTAAATTGGTATTTAATAATTAAAATAATATTTAATCTGCCTACCCCAACGGAAACCAGGCGTGATTATATCTAATATTAAAAACGTGAAAGTTTGTAAGAATGTATAGATGTCTCGATGTATGTTTGTTACTCTTTCAAGCCTAAACGGGTGGACCGATTGAGTAGATAAGAGGTACGAATTTTGCACATATTTCATGGTCCAGATTTTAATTTTTTTTTTCGGCGCTCGCAGCTATCGGCTCTCGCGCACTTATTATTAAGGATATTTGAACTTTCTAATTGTTCAGAGCGGGCTAAATACACACTTTTCGTAGTAATAATTATAATATTTTTGCCTGTCTGCACCTTGCCCCAAGGATCAAATCCTGGATCCGCCCTTGGCTATAGAACAGCGGGTAAAACCGCTGGGCGCAGTACGATATATGTATGTATATATATTTACCAATTTCAGGTCGGGGCAGGTTGAAGCCGCAGCCGCGTCCTGCCTTCACGATGAGGGTGATGAAGTCTTCCGCCTCCCGGCGCATCCTGTCCGGCACTATGGCTGCCCACGACGCCACTTGAGCCACCGACAGCAGGGGCTGAGATCTGAACAATAAGTATGTTAAGTTTTTTTTTTCTCTGCCTTTGTAGTTGCCATCAGTCATCGCGTTAGACTTTTATTTATTTATTTATTGCGTTCCATACATAAAAACTTAAGATGTTAAAAAATATATATAGTAACAGTATGGACCCTGTCGGGCATTGCTTAAAGTTAGAAGAGAGGGAGAATAATATGTAATGATTGTATAAATAATTGCAAATTGTAAATGAGATTATTCTGGATTCCGGCTGAAATAAATAATAATAATAAAATTTAATAATGTAATAAAATTTCATAATGTAATACAATTTAAAAATGTCAATTTAAGAATAAATAATTTGAATGTCAATAAGTTCTATTAGAATGTCTGAAAAAAAATAAAATCTATAAGTACAGTAATTTATATCTGAATTTTAATCTGTTATGTCAAGGTTTATAATAATAATAATAAATAAATTTATTTAATAAGAAAGAAAGTTTACACAAAAGTTTGTAAGTCTAGAGGCTTTTACAATACTTCCCTTAATGTGTGTTAGCACCATTACGTATATGCTGCATATCTAGCGCCCGTACTACCAGCACCACTCACCAAGTATCACCGCCCCCGAACTAAGAACTTGTATCTCGGGATCCGGCAACACCTAGAGAGCATCTACTAGTAGATGAGTCCAAAACAAATGTCCAATATACAATACTTATTATGTTCTAACACACACTAGGTAGGTACATAATATTACAGATTTAAATAATCTATACAATATAATATAGTTATTATTATATAGGCTTACAAGGGAGTTGGAACCAAAGCTAGGCTTGAGCCAGTTTTATTGGCACCAACGTAGACAACGTTCCTCGTGTCGCAAAAAATAGACAGACCTCTATATTAGGTAGGTCCGTGTACACACATATTTTAGTACATAGTATTGTTGTACAATCTAAACAGAAATCATAACTATTAAAGAATATACAGTAGGTAATATAAAACTAAATAGGTCCTCACATTTTATTTGTGTATGTACGTGTGTGTCGTGTGTGTTTGGGTTTGTGTGTGCGGGCGCAAATGTGTGTGTGAGTGTGTGTGTGTGTGTGTGTGCGCGCATATTTGTGTGCGAGTGTTTAGTGAAGTATTCATCAAATTTTGTGCCTCATATATTTATTATTGTTACATTATTGTAAAATGTTATTTTAATATTATTTTAGTCAAAATCTACAAAATATTCTTCTTTCAAATATGTTATTATTTTTTATATTTTTCATATTTGCATTTAATTTATTATATATTTTAATAGACATGGCTAAAGTGCCAGATGAAAACATCTCGTAACATATTTATCAGATTCGTTGTGTGATGAGCATTTGGCGTGGAATGGTGTCAGTATGGTCAATGTCCGATTGCTGACCCATCTCTAGGGAAGAGCACATGGGCTCTCTTAAGGCGCTTGACTGTTGCTTGCTGTAACAGGTTGCCAGCTAGGGGGTTTGGATGTTGTTCCAATCTCTGTTTGTATTTATTTGTGTAGAGTTGTGTAGTGTTGTATGTCAAGTTGAAAAAAAAATCTAACAACAAAACCCAATCCAAAAATCCCAATTCAATTGATAGCAAAATTACGTGCACATAGTATATAAGTACCTACTTTGGTTTAGAGACCTATGCATGCCTTTTCTTTTGTCTTGCTGTAACTTCATATATTATGTATTTTAATTGTAGAATGTCAATAAGTAATTTTTTACTTTACTTACTTTTTTAGTTGTATAAATATTGTAAATAAACAAATGAAATAAAAAAAAAACTTTTTCAAAACACAGCTGTTAGTAATATTACCATCTAGCACTAAAGTACTCGTCAAGATGAATCAAATGAGCCCAAACTCGATGGGGTTGCATGTTTTAATTACAGAGTTCCTATGACCACCTTCCAACTCCATCATCAAAGCTTCTTTGTAATTGTATGGTATGCAATAAAGTATTATTTTATTCTATGCTGTCATAACATGTGAAAAAATTGTAGAGTAGTAAAACAGAAACCTATCTTAGTTCCTGCGCTTGACCACAAAGTTATTTCATTTCCGGGGGCAATTTTTTTTACTGAGACATTGGAAAGACCTCCACTTTTACTAGCTTTTATTTACTTTCACTTGTCTGTTGTCTGTCTGTCTATCTGTCTGTAATCAAATCTTGCAAGTTTAATTGGACCCACTTCCCGGTGTCTGATTATGCTGAAATTTTGCATGCCTGTATATGTCGGATGACAATGCAATATTTTTATGACATCGAGCTGATCTGATGATGGAGCTGGAAGGTGGCCATAGGAACTCTGTTATTAAACGACGCAACCTCATCGAGTTTGGGCTCATTTGATTCGTCTTGACGAGTACTTTATGGTGGTAGATGGTAATAATAATAAAAGCTTGTTTTTAAAAAGTTTTTTTTAAATTTCACTTGTTACAGGTGAAATCACAGAGCATGGCTAACAGTAAATACCTCATATCTCTGGTCCATCCTTCCGTAGTATCTCCGGCCTCGTACTTGGCGTTGCCTCCCTGGATGATGTTTTCCCTCGGAAGCTGGCGCCCCCTGAATCTCACCAGCTCATTCGACAGCTTCAGGTTCCAGGAAGCCAGTTCCTAAAATTATTGTAAGTCTATAATGTGTAGTCTATTATTATTGTTATATAATAGGTGAAAAACAAGCAGACGGCCCATCTGATTTCATCAGTACAGATATTCATACATTATTTTTTTACATTCATTTCATTTCATTAGATTTTATTCATACAGTAGTTTAGATACCTATATATTTCCTTTTTTCAACCTTGTCCAAAATTTATTAGACCAAGTCATCTCAATCCATTCAGCTGTTTGATCTGTGTGAGAGATCAGTCACATTTTACTTTTATATACCTCAGTTTTAGGAAAAAAACTAAACATTTTTACTAAAACTTTGTAATAGTCTCATTTTTACCCTTTGGGAGCGGAAACCATAAAACTACGAATTGATTCCTATAACATTTATTAGAAAGCATTAACACATCGCCTGCGGCGGCGTTTTATAGAACTATCCCAGGTGCCTAAAATTAATTTTGTATGGAAAAATCATTTGACAAAACAAAGCTTTTGTGTTTTTCAGCACTCACGTTCCGACCTCAATAACACAGCTGTTGTTTTTCAACAGTCAATACGTTAATCATACCTGCACGACTTCAGGGTTCTGCAATAGTCGTCGGTTGAACGCCAACAGTTTCTGTATACGCTTGTCTGGTCCGATCTTGGTGTGTTGATCGAGGGCCTTCATGAGGCGGAAGTTGGCTCGCATCTCGTCGGAGAGGCCCGTCTGTCGGCACAGCTCAGGCACCAAGTATACCAGTTCGGGCATGCCGGCGCGGATGTCGCGCGGCTTCGACCGCGAGATCAACAGCGGCTGGCCCGGGTCTTGGATGCGGATGTTGTATTTCTGAAAATGTTTGAGGTTATTACTTATCCCCCGCAAAAATACCAAGAAAAAAATAAAAATTTCGACGTTCAAAAACAATCAATATCAGACCTTATGACAGGTCCAAAGTCGATAGTCGAAAAAATCAGACATCCACCAACCCTATTGGCTCTAACGTCGAGAAATATCCAATCCAATCTGTGCCCGTACCCATGCGCAAATCTCTTGTAACTTTTTTTTATTCATTATAGATTTGGCCTTTGACCACGATCTCGCATAATGTTAAGAGACGGTGTGCCCGTAGATGGGGGAAGACTAAACTTAGAAGGCGGAATAATCCCATGGGTTCACTAAACATCATGCTGGAACATGGACAAAATGACTACTTGGCGGGACACGGTTTTGTCCAGTGTATGGTAACTAGCCACGGCCAAAGCCTATCCACCAGTAAAACACTAACCAAACACAAATTTTGGCTACAGGCACAGTTTAGCTGTGAAAGGCTGCAAAAACTTGCTAACAAGTAAATTAACTCAATTAACTACTGTATCAACGTTCATTAGTTGTTTGTAGCTGGCAATATTTTTATACTCCATACAATACAACTAACAATTCCTTGTCTTAACTAAGTTCCCTGTGTCTTAGTACGCAATAAAGAGTTATGTTATTCTTACCTTGTTGTAGTAGTCCATATAGCATACAGTTTCTCCTTTCATTTGGAAGGTGGACTTCGGAGTCTCTTGCCAACTAACATCGTCTACACGATATGTTTTGTTGTTGTAAACTGTCAGCACAATTTTTCCTGAAAAAATAATTAGTTTTTACTACAATATTTATCGAGGTCAATATTATCTGTCTACAGAAGTAGCTCTTACAAAACAAGACAAGTCTCTGAAAACAATTAAATATTTCAGATAATTAAAAAAAATTAACCATTTTGTAACCAACTCATATTTACCAGATTGGACCCGAATTGCAATAGACAGGGATGAGTGGAGAGAGAGAAGGGAGGCCTTTGCCCTGCAGTGGGACAATATAGGCTAAATAATACCTAGTCAGGTCATAAGTATTGTCACACAGTAAAAACTTTTCTTTTAGAATGCTGGCCACAAAAAAGTTTATTGAATTCGAATTTCGAATTGTTCATGAAAATAAAAATGTATACTTTTTAGAATTTTACTCATTTTTAAATATGGAGTGGACGCTTAAAGAAGACCGTGTTGCAGTTATTGCGTTGCATCGTTGCGGTTACGCGCCAATTCAAATTTTTGACATACTGAAAAATTTGAATATAACCAAAAGATTCGTTTATCGTACCATCAAACGATACAATGAAGACTCTAGTGTAGATGACAGGTCAAGAAGTGGTCGCCCTCGGTCTGTTAGGACTCCAGCAGTGATAAAAGCTGTGAAGGCGCGAATTCAAAGAAATCCCAAACGTAAGCAGAAACTGTTGGCCCTTCAGATGGGGTTAAGCAGAACCACGGTAAAAAGGGTGTTAAATGAAGACTTAGGGCTTCGGGCATATCGAAGAAAAACAGGACATCGTTTAAATGCTCGTCTAATGGACCTGAGACTGAAGAGATGCCGCGCTTTGTTGAAGCGGTACGCGAGAAAAAAATATCGAGAAATCCTTTTTTCGGATGAAAAAATTTTTACTGTAGAAGAGAGCTACAACAAACAAAATGATAAGGTGTACGCACACAGTAGTGAAGAAGCGAGCAACCGTATTCCGCGTGTCCAACGAGGTCATTTTCCATCCTCGCTCATGGTATGGTTGGGAGTTTCTTATTGGGGCTTAACAGAGGTACATTTTTGTGAGAAAGGTGTAAAAACGAATGCAGTTGTGTATCAAAATACAGTCCTGACGAACCTTGTGGAACCTGTTTCTCATACCATGTTCAATAACAGGCACTGGGTATTCCAACAAGATTCGGCGCCAGCTCATAGAGCGAAGAGCACACAAGACTGGCTGGCGGCGCGTGAAATCGACTTCATCCGGCACGAAGACTGGCCATCCTCCAGTCCAGATTTGAGTCCGTTAGATTACAAGATATGGCAACACTTGGAGGAAAAGGCGTGCTCAAAGCCTCATCCCAATTTGGAGTCACTCAAGACATCCTTGATTAAGACAGCAGCCGATATTGACATGGACCTCGTTCGTGCTGCGATAGACGACTGGCCGCGCAGATTGAAGGCCTGTATTCAAAATCACGGAGGTCATTTTGAATAAACTTTATTGTCATAAGAATCTATGTTTTGTTAAGTTCATTTTGGTATATAAATGGTTACATAATAAATAAACTTGTTCCAATAATTTTATATTAAACATGTGACAGAATTTATGACCTGACTAGGTAATAATAACCATTTTGTTTGTAATATTATACACCTTCATTGAGCGTTTATACCTAGGATTAGCTGGCTATAATAAGCAATAATAGTATGTTTCTCTGTTTTCCTATATTATCTTTATAACCTTCATTCTAAAACATGTATTATTCCTTTCCTACTTGGTTGTCTAGAAAAGATCTCTATAAGCGATGAGACCGCCAATTGTGACACTTTTAAATCAAATGTATTAAAATATAATTATTGTCTGCAATAAAGAGTGATCTATGTACCTATCTAAAGGCTTGCCAGGCCGGTGTAACTGAATTTCTGTGTTAAAACTCGACATATCTCTACCAACAAATTAGAATAAATGTATCTTACCAACAACATCTTCAAGGAAGGCTTTCTTGAAGTTGTTGCCCTTAGTATGGGCATACTCAGTCAGCATCTGGAGAACTGTGTCCATGCGCAACACCTAACCAAAACAAATATACTTAAGATACAAAACATTACAAGACTATTATTATGACTTTCATCTTTTTTTTTATTATTCTTAGTGTGTATTATTATTTTGAATGTTGTTTGTGCTCAAAATTCTAAAATCTCATATTAAGTCACTGGTAAAATTATGGTGGTGACATTCACAAGCCACAAAATAAAGAATAGAATAGATAGCTTACTGGAAATACTTTTAAAAATAATTGTATCTATAGCTTTAGCCGAGAGATATTGTCAAAAAGTAAATTCTATGAATATATTTCATTTTGGATGTTGTGTGAGCAAGAAATACAAAGATAAACCCAAAGTTTCAAAAAACATGCGTAATAACTGTTATTTGTACAAGTTTGATAAAATCTAATAAGGCTAAGGCTGCCCCCACAATGGGCATCTGAGGCTGACGACAAACGACGTCAATGTCACGACTTGCGTGAGAATCGTCGACACACAAAGTAAATATGTCACACTAATATTATGAGAGCAAAAGTTTGCGAGTTTGTATGTTTGTTACTTCTTCCAATTGAGCTGAAATTTGGTAAAGAGATCTTCTTCTATTCGAGTTGTGTGGCTTAAATTTTTTTTTAATTAAAGATTTAAAGTCGTTTGACCCAGTGCGAGGACAGCTTAGTTGGTAACGCAGATTGGCTGATCCTTTCACCACGATATGGCTACAAAGAGATAGCTAAGATCTTGGAATAACACATAGGCTACAGTACAGTGGGTAAAACGGGGAACGCAGCTAGTATTAACATAAAACACACCTGAGAGTCCTAAAAGGCAATGAAATTTACTAAATTACGTTTAGTAGATAAGAGAACATACTTTGTGTGTTATCTCGGCAACCATGAGTAGGCTCCTTTCATACTGATTGATTGTGGTTTTGTATCCGGGCCACACTTGCAGCTTGTACTCGGGGATATCAATCTGTAACAGACATTTTATATTAATCAAATGTAAAAAAGTAAAGAATGTAGGTACATAATTTGCAAATACATAACAATTTGTATTTGTGAATCTCACACTGTGAGTACTGTAAAAAGGGCAAAATGTCACAAAATCTAAAAAGGGCAAAATGTTGCAAAATCTAATAAAATAAATGTATATAATCTAAATATATAAAAGAAAAGAGTGACTGATTGATCTATCAACACACATCAAACCGCTGGACGGATTTACTCGAAATTTGGAACATGGATAGGTTTTATGATGTAGACATCTGCTATGAAAGGATTTTGCCACGCGGGCAAAGCCGCGACCACATGCTAGTAGTGTATAGATGCTTTTATAATATCAATGCTGATGTTAAACTAACAATAATTAACATTTTTGTCAGCTTTATACTGCTTGCCACCAGTGTAAATGTGCCAATTGTGGAGCTTCTGCTCTTTATGCAATATGTGTACAAAACACAAATACAGCAGAAAACACAGCAGCAACAAAGAAACAACAGAAAACAGCAGTTTTTGCTATAGAATACAAATATAAAAACACAAAGTTTACAAGTTTAGTTGTTTGAGACTGTCTATTGCATATAAACATGGGCTCAAAGGATGATAAATATATATTATTTGCTTGATCATGAGAATAAGTTATACTTTACCTTAGCTTGAGAGTCAAAGTAGTCACGTCCGAGCTGCTCCAGGTTCAGGAAATTCAGAACCTTCCTGACCATAATATTGAACACTTGAAGCTGATGATAATCACCATGCTCCAATGGTGCCACAAACTGTCAAACAAAGTAGTTTATGGTAAAAACTGTGGGTGGCTAAAAAGCTGGCTCTAAGGATCTCTAATAAGTTATTAGTATGTGTTGAGGTTGAGAGAAGTATCATTAATTTAATATGGCCAATAGCCACTAGTGTTCATATCCTGCCAATATTATAAATAGGATCAACCAGATTGGCAGAAGACAGGTTCGAGTGGCATAACATGAAGGAGGCCAACTGTGGGATATGGAGAGCTGTGGATGATGATGTTTTTAACCTTTCGACCGCCAAAGTCACCTATACTTGACAAGTACTTGCGGGTCCTGTACGCCAATGACGTCTATAGACGACAAAAAACCCAGTCTTAATAAAGTGATATAAAAATATTTATCGACTCTTGGCAACACTAGTTCGTAGGTATTTTTTTTTTAATTGTGCCTTGGCGCACAGGGCACGAAAATGCGTTTGTGCCGTGGCGTTCAAAAGGTTAAAGGTGAAAGCTATCATTGACTATGTGAAAATATAGGTATTTGTTGCTCTTTCACACAATAATGACTAAATTGATTTTGATGCTATTTGATTTGGAAACTTGGAAGAAGATGAATTTTTATAGCAATGTTCAGATGGGTATGTATGATATATGTTAGTATAACCTTACGCATGTGTATGTTGTGTATGAGTGCATTCTTACTTTGATCAGGATTCGCATTCTAGTACCATCCCTTCTATCAGAGTACAGCTCCATAGGCATTGGATCCAGTTTCTTCACAGTGTATAGGGCTTGTCCATCAAACAGATATCTGAGAAATATTGTCGTCATTAGATATGTTACAATAATTATGAAAGATATCAGGAGATAGATTTTAAACTATACAGTGTAGCGTTGATTTTTTTTTATGCTTAGTAAGAAGATCAGCAAGACATTTTCCTTATGTTACGAGATAATGCTGCCCATAATCAGTACAGTGCCAAGATTTCACAACAATGTGAAATTCTAGGTGCACTGCAGCAACACTTCTTTCAAGAGTAATAACATGTAAAGACTATTTAGTGCCTGCCTACCCAGTAATGTGCAAACAAAAGCTTGCTGAATGGTAAGTTTATAAAAACCCAATAAAATTTAGGTGTTATATTATATCAATAGGGGACATGACCATCAAGCACAGCACATTTACACTAATATAGGAAAGCATTTTGTGTGTACTGTTTGTCACCCCTTATGTTTTAAAGAAATGAAATTTGGCATGTACCCTAGAATAACACAGACTTCTTTTTAGCAGCTAAAACAGGTTTTTTGATATACTTAGATCTCTGAAAGGATGACACTATGAGATGATAAGCAAGGAGGCATATACATATTTTATAATAATTTATACAACTTACCCCCCCAATACATTTTTGTGCACACGTAGAAGGGCACGTCTGATAAACGTGCTGTCCTCTTCAGGGTCAAAGTCCACATGGTAGTGGTAAAGGGTAAACTCAGTCGCTGACTGGACGGTGAAGTAGTTGGCGGCCAAGTCTATCTCCTTACCCGAAGTTCCTAGAAATAGGTTTTCTATGTAATTTCCCTGATTCATGACAAGCCGGCAGTGACCTTGAGTTACAGGTGCCAAAAGGCAATGGTAACTTTATCATTGAGCGGGCCATTATATACCTGTTTGCAGTTGCTCATTAATAAGCTTAGGAAAGCTAAAGTTGCATTGTCAGTTAAAATTACCATCTACATCAAAACATTGTCACCACACAGTTAGTAGCTGTGTTCTAGTACAATGTTCAATAAAGGCAGGTAGGGTTTAGGACAATTATTTAAGTCTAGAAGCTACGGTAACCATGAAATTTTATTATGATGATTAATAGACTAAGTTTCCATAATAAGGGTGCAGGGTCTATCTTACACAGGGACATAATTTTATATAGATTTAATAAATTAAGAACAGTACCAACATAATATGTATCAGAAAAAATAAATTGATTTGCCGATGAATAAATAGTTTGTTGACTGAAAATATACCCTTTTTAGAGTCCATCTCAGCAGGGCGAGTGCGCAGTATAGTGACCTGCTCAGGCAAGACTCGGCCGCCGCCGCGCCTCGACCCGCGCCCGGTCATCACCGAACTTGCGTCACCGCCACCGCCTGCAGCTTGTGCTCCTGAAACAGACATGTTCATTGAATACTCAGTTTCTACCGCTGTTGAGCTAAATGCTTCATTTTTGTGCAATTAATCTCTATTCTGCAGGTTTAGAAAGGAGGCACATGCTCAGTTGATGCAAATTGGTTTTAACTTTGAAATGGACCAATTTTACTTCAGGCTTTAAGCCCAAATGTTATTTAAAACTAGTGGTTCATCCTGCCTTTGTTCGGGTGTGCATTTACAAACATTTTGGGATAAACATATAAAAATGGCTTATGTTACTCAGGGATAATGTAGCATTAGAATGGTGAAATAATTATTGAAATCCATCCCCTAGTTTTTGATCATCAAACATACATAAGGTACATCTATCCTTTTTAAAATATTAGTAAAGACTAAATCAGACTATACTAAAATACAGGCTTCAGTACGCACCAACAAGAAGTATTGGTTTTTGCAACTGCAAGTACCACTAGGCACTACAATTGCTATTTAACTCACCAACGTCAAGTTGTGCCATTCGCTGCTGCAAGTCTACATCTCCAGGATGTTTATGGGTCAGTGGGGTTGTGCGATGAGAGGCTCGGCCGGCTTGTTCGCTGGCTGGAGGTGCGCCGGCTCGCACCGGCGGCGCCACCGCGGGCGCTCCCCAGGCGGACGGAGGCTGCGGCCGCGGCCCCGGCTGGGCTGGCGGCCCCGGCTGTTGCTCGCCTGGACGCCGCGGCGCCGGCGCATTGCCATCCCCGCCGCGACCCGCTCGAATGGTGGCTCGTCCGCGTCCTCGACCACGCTCAGACATTCTGCTACACTACCTAATTGAATAAATACTCCATTGATAATTGATACATAAATATCTACATAAGATGACCTCATTAGCGTCAAGTTAGTGTGCGGCACTTCTTTTGATTGATTAAATAACGTAACATTCATTGGGAAGTAGGAACTTAATATTCTACTAGCATTCAGCGTGATGCAGTTATAACTGAATAGGTACCTACCTACTGATTAGTTGCTAAGTTTTCAAACGATAAAAGATAAGTGATCAATAAACGCCATCGCAGATTTCATATTGCAATATCCCCACTAAACTTACCTACGACAAAGAATAGAGACTATTACTATGCCTCTACGAATTCAAAGCTTGACCTTCAGTAGGTATTCAAGTAAATAGAAGGTACCTTGTATGGTTAAAATTCACTACATTGACGAATGAACATAAAATTACCTGTTAATAAATTATAAGTATGTGTCACTAAGGTTTTATCACGCCATATAAAACTGCAACACAGCGAAATTTGAAACTCTTAACTTTGTTTAACCTAACTGCTAAGCGTATTTCTCTTTTAACTGATATATTTAAGAATTTATATACATGATAAGCAATATGACCTACCTTTTTAAAGATTTTTATTGACTTGTAAGGTAACCAATCAAAACCTACATGTAACTTGTACCTAACCCTCCATTTTGAGGGTCAAGTTCCCAGTTCCAAGAGAATGCAGTAAAAGTAAACCTACAAGAATAATTAAATTTTGTGGTTTCAGTTTAAAAAAGTCAACTATAACTGGGAATTAAGTAAACTTGAATAATTTACCGTCTAAATATTACAATGAAGGAACGCTTAGCTTCATACAGGTTATGACTTGTTTTGAGTTTTGCTAAACTGAAGAAATCCAAGAACAGAGACAAAGCTTTATATAACCAAAATTGAAATAATTCTTGTGCAATTTCATTATAGAAACGAATTTCTGTTTGTTTATTAAAATATATAGGAATATTTACCTAAATTTTCGCTACAATCTTGAAATTCGGGACCTCAGCGATGTCGAAGCTCAAATAAAAAACATGGCAGATAAACAATGCAGGCAACACACAAACACCAAAATAAAAACAGCGGTGTTACCAGATTTAAAATAAAATTTCTACTAAAATAACTTCCTATGTTTTTGAAAAAATAATATTATTGCTTCAATATTATTTTCATATCTTCCGCTCCAAAAGGCGGCTTTTGGTATTCGATTTCAGGCAGCACAGGCGGTTTTTGCTCACAGTCAAAAATAACTAGCCGAGCACAGTCAAAAATATTGATTGTGTGTGGCCTTTATTGCGGATTACCCTGGTGTTAAAAAAAATTGTGAACGGCTAGCCAGCGGCCGTAGCACATCACAACATTGACATAATAAGAGTAGCAACTCCCGGCCCACTGTCAAGAGAAATTATCAACGTTTGTAAGAGCACAATGCCATTGGGAGTAGCTACAAATTGTATGCGGTAATGACAGTGCGAGTAGCAAGAGTAGCGTCTTGATATAATATGTATAATATGTTATGCCTCCACTTCACTATCGCCGATGCTCGTTATTCGTGTGTTCGTCTATATACGGCACGAACATAGTGCAAGCATCCACATTATAGGCGGTAAACGTGAGGGTATCACTTTGTTGATCGTCCACCGTACAAGATGGACGTGGAGTGTGTTGCTGCTGCGACAATTTATTTAAAAGCGGTATATAACCACTATGTAAATGTGGTTCAACGAAAAATTGTAAAAAGAAATGGAGAAAAAGATCTATAGAAAATAAGTTTAGCGATTAGTGTAACTTAAATACATAACCTATTTATGATGTATCTATTATAATCTATAGAAAATCTCTTCATTTGACCACCCACTAGCATTAGCCATTTTAAGTTTTACCGGGGGTAGACTTCTTTTGCAGGAGGTCGTCTAGGTGGGTACCCCAACAGTGCCAGTTATTCTACCGCCTGAGCAGTAACGTGCAAACATTACTGTGCTTCGGTAGGAGGGCACTGTAGCTAGTGAAATTACTGGGCTAAAGAGTCTTTAACATCTTATGACTCTTGAGTAAGAAGCGTTGGTGCAGTGCACCTAGAATTGGGCATAATTGTGAAATTCTGGGTAGCACTGTACTGATTATGGGCAGCGTTATCTCATAACATCAGGAGAGCGTCTTGCTCGTCTTCTTACTTCTCCACATAAAAAAAAAGTACGTGCTGAATAATTTAAATTATATATAAATTCGGGTAAGGATATCTCCTTGACTTGGCGTATTCGTCTGTATTCGGCGATAGTGAAGTGGAGGCATCAGGTTACTCTGGAAGTACTCTTACGTCAATGTCATGATGAATGATGTGCTACAACGGCAGAGAGGAAAAGCGATTTGAATTTCTAACACAATTTTTCATACAAAATAAAGGAGGATTGTACCAACTGTGTACCTACGGCACATTTTGGCTTTGTGACAATATTTTGTTTGACATTTTTGTCTTGCTGTTTAGTTAAACTGTCATCCCATACATTGTACTTTTGTGAATGTATAGGATTACAATTTGACTTAAGAGCAAAACAAGTCTAGGCATTGTCATGCTAGAGGGTACTTTTACATACTCTTTGCTAGAGGGGCAGGAATATTAGAAGTTTCACAATCTGTCGTCAATGAATCTGCCTGAGGTATCATGATTTGGTTTCATTTCTTTAAAAGGTAAGGAATAAGAATACATTCCAGTCATTAAATGGAAATGTGAAGTAAAATGATGTTAATTTCAACGTAAGTTATTAATATTATAATATTTAATCTCATAAATCACTGAATCATTGTTGTAAATACCAATCCATATTATTTGAAATAGATAATATTATTGAAGTTTTCAACGGCTTAACTCTCCACGTAAGAGGCGTTGACTTCTACTATTGGAAAAATAAAAAAGGGGTAAATAACATAATATTACATTTTATAATATAATGATATCATGTATCACAACATCCGATTCCAGTATATTCATAGTACTCTGTGCATCCGACTACAGACTATTAAAATTCTACTAACTAAGCTAGCTTTTTAAAATCAGGTCACACTGAATCATTATTGATTTTAGAATGACCAATCAGCCAACGGCTATACATATTGACAACATTACAAAAAAATAGTGATGTACGGTGTAATGTGTATATATCGAATAAAGATTAAATTAATCGGAATCGAATAATCGATATAGCGCCGATACGTAATATTAAAATGGGCTACATCGTATTAATATAATTATTACGATGTAGTCCATTATACTATAATTAATAATGTATTATGATAGTATAAATTATATTATTATTATTACGTAGGTATGTGTATAAAACCGTAAAAGTTACCGTTATTCCAAGTTTATTCTAGTAGGCGGATCCAGGTGTGGGGGCCAAGGCCCAGAAGCATTGTAGAGTTACGAATTTTACACATATTTTTCATGGTCAGGATAATAATGTTTTTCTGGGCACTCGCAGCAAGCTGCTCGCGCACTTATTAGGATATTTGAATTTTCTAACTGCTCAGAGCGAGCTAAAAACACACTTTTCGTAGTAAGTAAAAATTATGATATTTTTGCTCTCTGCACTCCGTCTGCACTCTGCACCCTCCCAAAAAAAATCCTGGATCCGCCCTTGCACACCAACTTCCAAGGATTTTATATTCTAAACCTCCTTGGGTATTTTCTATCTACTTCAAAGTAAAGATTACCTACCTATAATTTTTTTTCGGCGCTCGCAGCTAGCTGCTTGCGTTACCAGAGCCACGCCATAGTTCAATTTGCGCGCCGCTGCAGCTGTCTTCAGCACGGTAAACAGACATTAATATTATTATCTACTTACTTTACCTGTGCTAGGTAGGTGTACCTACCTAGGTCTACCTACCTACTAGATTTATTTATGCAAATATGTAAGAAGACGGGTAACTGACGCATTCCTGGCTCCTAATGGTAAGAGACAACGCTCCCCATAATCAGTAATAAGTACTTAATACCTACCCAGGATTCCAGGATACAATGCACCAACGCGTCTTCAAGAGTCAAAAGATATAATAGACTCTTCAGCCCAGTCATTTCACTAGCTACAGTGTCCTCCTACTGAAGCATAGACTGTGCTTCACAGTAATGTTTGCAAATCACTGCTCAGGCGGTAGAATAACTGGCAACGTTAGGGTGGGTAGCCACCTAGTCAATCGCTAGTTGCCGGAAACGCCATGAAAAATGCCACTAATGTGCTTTTGATGTTATCGAAGGAGCTGTGAAAGGTCCAGTCGTTTCTATAGAAATTAATGGTAGAATGAGTGACGAATCGCAGGCGTCGGTCGTCGCGTCGCTTGGGTTCAGGAAGCCAGGCGCTAACAATAAACGACCTTTTATAATAAAATAGTGTTAGAAATTCTGTTTTATTTATTTTACAAGCTTACAGCTCCCGTTAAAAATCCTTTGTGCGGATTTACGACGTATTTTTTATGTCTGTGCCAAATTTCATGTTCACTGAATCCTTAGTTTCGAAGACGCCGGAACCGGAACCAAGAAATTAGGAAAATCTTTTCTGCAACTGAAAGTAATTTAAGTTATATTATGCGTAGGTACTTTCCAGGAAGTACGAGTACTGAGTACCTACCTAGGTATTATATCCAACTTTCTAGGTGACCCACCTAGAAACATTTGCTGATTTAAATTTAGTTAAAATTGGTCAAACAGTTTTCAAGTTCCGAATATAAAACGTGCGTCTTGTCCTCTCTTATTGAAAATGAGGTTGAAATCGGTTCAATAAAAAAAACAAGTGAATAAAAATTCTCTTGTTTGCAAAAATAAATGCTTTGGCGTCCTCTTGAAAATCTCCACTCGATACCGCTTGTGAAAAATGCTCGTTTTTATTTTAGCATTTTTATTAGGTGCCGCTTTCTGTAACAAGATCTCCCCTCTTCGGTGAATATTTATTTAAATCTTTTGTAGTATTCTTTGTCTTACTTCGTTTAGTGAGGAAGTTGTTATTGAGTTTGTTATAGCTTCGTATTAAAGGATACTGTCTCTCAGATTAGGATGTTTATTTTTAAATATCTACTTAGATATTTTTTGTTCCCTGAAAAAAATATAAAAAAGTAGGTATTTTTTTTTAATTCAATTTAATTGTTTACTTATTTAATTTTAATTTTGAAGTTGTTCCTTTGTAAGAAGTCGTAATACTTAGATAATTAACAAAATACAACTAGGTGCCTAAAAATACATTTTCGATGATTTTCCCTTCTTTTCAACCAACTTCACAAAAATTAGTAGTTTTCAATTCGTCGGAATCATGTCTAAATCACATGCCTAAACGAGTGGACGGGTTGTGAGCTAAAATTTGGTATAGATATAGCTTACACCCTGGAATAACATAAGTATATATATAGGCTACACAGTACAGCGGGTAAAACTGCTAGGCGCAGCTAGTTTACAATAACTATTTTAGCTGCCAGCTTCCACGAGATATTGGTACATGGACACTGGACACGCTATTTTAGTGTAATTTGCCAGTGTCACGTAAAATTGAATATCTTACTTGTGGAGACTCAAATAAAAATATCTAATCATCATCATCATCTAGGAAGCGAAAGAGGTGTGTCAGGATCGTATACCAAGTGGAGGGAAATAGGCTTTGCAAACCGCAACGGGAACCAGGCGTGATTATTGTATCTGTAGCGTCCGTGGCTTAGTGGCAAAAAGTTTACCTGGACGCTACCGTGTTTCGGAAGGCACGTAAAACTGTGGGTCCCGGCTGTTTCCTAAGATATGTAGGTGGCAGTCGTTAGGTCATGTTGCAAGTCCTGTAGTAATCTCGGCGCCCTGAAACTGCAACATATAGGTTCGCCACACAACCTATAAATTGTGATTTGACTCTGACAGTGTAAGTAGGGTAACTGTTCTGTTGGAGTATAAACCCCAATTATTATTATTTTTTTTATGAAGACTGAATTTCTACTCAGCAATGCCATCAAAAGTAAACAATAGTAGTCGAAGTCGTACAAGGGACTTTTCAATTCGCACCGAACAATGAGCGAGCGAATCACCGCGTAATGTTAATTAAAATCTATTCCGTTTGCGCCCCCTTCATTAAGTGTTAGTAAATCTACGTCCTCTGGGGATTTCAGCGACACTGCACTGGTGAGGCTTGGTACAATATGTTTTTATTTAATAGTAGCTGTAGGTACTTTGCGGTTTCACCTTTATTTACGGGACTTAAACTTACTATAATATAGGTAAACTAACAAACTAGCTCTTGCTTGCGGCTTTGCCCGCGCAGCAAAATCCTTTCTTAGCAGACGTTTACTACAAAAAACTTATCTGTGTTCCAAATTTCAACGCGATCCGTTCAGCGGTTTAAGCTGTGCGTTAATAGATCAGTCAGTCAATCAGTCACTCTTTCGTTTTATTTGTTTAGAAGATTAGGCAGCTCAATCGTTTCAACGGTTTAGAGCCAGTTATTATTCCACCAAGCAGTATAAGTAATGCACAGGCATACGGCATAACTGTGTTCCGGACTGAAGGGAAATGTTTCCAGCCAAATTACTAGTCGTGACGAGATTCTGCAACTAATATCTCAGAGGGCTTATTGGCTATCGGCAAAGGACATGTAAACTAGAATCCATAGGCAAAATTGCGTACATTAGGTACTTGCTTAAACCTCCTTATTAATATGAACAATCGCAGCAATGTAAGAGTACATTGAAGTTGTCATCAATCGTAGTGGGTGAGAATTAGCCAATAGTCAATAGGCCCTCAGGGTGACACAGTCGCAGTGTAAGTAGTTCCACCTCAGAATTTAGAATTTCAAAACACTGGGAAATCATGATGCTTACCACCAGACAACCATCATCCATCATTTTCTGCATGTACATATTTTTGAGTTACAATCCGGATTTTGAACGTTTAATTATAATTTTAGTATAAGGTATGATTGTAATTTGTCTTGTACATTAAATAAATAAATAAATAAATAAAACCGATTTGACCGTCTTGTCACTAAATTATTAATCATAAAATGATAAATAATTAAATTCATATTTTTATAACTAGTCTATGTATACAGATATACTACACACCACCGCCTATTATTGTAATAATATCAGACCTAGAACAGATTGTTTGTAAGAAATTGTCTAGTGCGATAAGACCGCCGATTGTTAAACTAGCATTAAGCTATTAGAGCTTAGTAAGTTTCTTTGTAATTATTTGGTATGCAATAAAGTATTGTTCTATTCTATCATTAAAAATCGAATCAAAAGCTTAAATTCACAGACCGACTCGCATATTCGCAACCACCAATTTCCCAAAGCTTTAAATAATCATAATCCAAATGTAACGACATCACTGCAAACAATATGTCGGGGAATTAATCAAAGTTTGAAATTATTTAAATATTGGTGTAACTTCAGTAAGTAGCGAGGGTTGGCCGGGGCAGGCCCAATATTTGCGGATAGCAAACAGCAATATCGCTGAGCCTCTAGGCTATAGCATCGCTAGAAACACAAGTAAAAGTATTTGGGCGGTGACCATACTTTTTGCGATTTTTTTATTAGAATCTTTTATTTACTTTCATCTGTCCGTTTTCTGTTTGTCTGTCTGTAATAAAATCTTGCAAGTTTAATTTGACCTACTTCTTCATTTATTTGAGACAATTTGTATGAACTAGATTCAAGGAAATTTTCAGTGTTAGTTTCCTTGGTGAATTGTCACTTCGAGATTTCTGTTATTCCTTATCCGATTCTTAATTTTGATTTTTTTGATGAAAGCCAATACGTAAAACGTAAATGTTATTTAAAAAATCTGGCTGAAATTTTATTCAATGATTGTTTTTTGACAAACAAAAAATGCAATTTAATTTCACGGTAATCATAAAAGTTGTCAAAATTTGGTACTTCTCCGCTTCTATTCTTTAAATGTAATAAATAAGGTTTAATTTGGTTAATTTAAATAACATTCCGATATTTTGTCCAGATAATGAGTTATTAAAAAATAAATAATTATACAGAGTTATTCTTTAATGCTTTATTGATAAAAAATATCTCGATAACAGTAAATTTTCGCTTATAATTATATATTGCGCTCAAGACATGGCCAATGATCTCCTCAATAAGGACCTATACACTAATGTACTAAATAACCAAAAACCCTGTATATAAGAACACACTAATGTCCAATTAATTTTCATTTAAATGTATAAATATGTACCTATAATTTGGCTGTAGTTATTAAATAAATAAATAGACTTATAATAATAACAATAATCAATCTCGTTTTTTCGTCGTCGTCGTTGTTCTATTTCCGTGTTTTAACACCTTATGGTCACCCCAGTGTACACGTAAAACTCTCTCCCAATATGTTAATGACGGCTCCGCACAACGAATGCTGATGTGTTTAACGATCGGCTTAGCGTGTTTAACCTTCACAATACTGTGATCACTGCTTTATTGTTATGGGGATGATGGAATTTTACAAGAAAATAGTCTGCCAGTTATTTATCCGCCAAGCAGTGGTCTTTCCGTGTGAGATTTTTAGATGCTCAAACAAAATATAAAGACGCTTAAAGATTGAAGAGTTTTTGATTAAAAATCTAATTAGCGTTACCACGATGTCGTTTTAAAACATTTCCTTTCAATATATCACTAAGTTAGATAGGTACTTTGATTAGCTTGTAATTATGTATTTGATGGTTTTTAAAAAGACATCCAGGTCCCTAAATCTTTCAAATAAAAGTTTTATTGCCAAATTTCAGTATCGGACTGCAAAAGTTAGCAAATTCTCATTGTGTCGGTACTTTTGCGCAACGATTTATAACTTAAAACGGCTTGCAATTTCACCCTATCGATAAAACAAAAGAGCATCGTAGTTTAAAATGTATCGCGTTTTAAGCTCACTAAGCGATAAAATCTAGAGGACATCGTTAAGGATCATCGAAAGCTCGACATCGAAGTTTCGCCGAGCCAGCGACTCTCAGACTCGGAGTAATGAAGACTTATAGCCCGGCTGACGTTTCTCTACTGCCAACTTATTTAACTCGGCGGCGGAAAGTGGAACTAGCTATTTGTCTAGGCTGTTATGCGACACTAGCGACATTTTCCCTGTTTTAGATAAGTTGGTACATATTATAACTCAGTGGGTAACTGTCATCTATATTATGAGCCTTGCTTTAATTGACAGTGACGTGTCTTGTTGATGAGCCTGCTTAATTGTTTTCCTCTTCAATTTTCAAGAATTGGTATATAAATAAGAGAATAATTTAGCATCACATGAAAATTTCATAATTATTGTGTTCCGTGTAGTCAGGAAAGAATTTGTAGTTTTTAGTCCCACCTTTTAGTTTTTCCCAAAGACCACTAAACCAATTGCGATAAAACTCTGTACGTAGACAGCTGGACTACTACTACTAGATACTACTTTTTACCTTGATTAAATCCATGGAATCGGGTTTGCATAGTTTGCATAGAGATGAATTTGGGACACAACTAATAAAAACTAGTTTTGCGGTCTATATTATATTAAACAGTTTTATCATTTCAGATTTTTTTTCTCGTGAAGAAGTAGGTAAGAAACTCACACATACAACGCATATACATATAATATCAGTGTAGGTATTTAGTAGATGTCCCATCAGGCGTTAAAAGCAAAGTTTTCTAATAATTATAATGCCAGCAACAAATTATAGACTGCTCATTAAAAGTGAGGAATCATTAGGGAGACAAGGGGATGATGTTACCCATTAACGTTATGAATTTTACTCATTTTTGTCACTCCGTCATTGTTTTCAACATGCTCTATCATCTTTTTGTGTTTACTTTAGATTTAAAAAAAAAATGGTGGAAGGTGTTTCTCGTACATTATGCTTTTAATAGACTCAAAAAAGAAGTACCTATTTAATTAAATACTTAAGTAATTAATAGAATTAAAAATCTCGTCGGAATTGTTTAAGATTATTCGAAGGCTTTTACTGTTTTATTTATTTATTTTTTCTTTTCTAAGGGTACTTCATTAGGTATCTACTGCACATATCGAAATAGGTCGTACTGTTTCTTACTTATTTTTACTTTTTATAAGTACAACCACATTATACATTTAAATTAAGGTTTTAGACATTATTGAAAGCATTTACACATTAATTATAATTGAACGCACTCGCTTATTGAGGCTCGCTTATATAGTAGGTATAAGTAACGTAAGTATACTCGTATATATCCCAGATTTCTGTCATCAGGATTTAAAGGACATACAGTGATTGAATAAATTTCCAAAAGATTGAAGTAACATTATCGTAATACGTGTATCGAAGGATAATGTGGTGTATCGGTGGTTCCGTGTGAATGGGCATGATTCATCAGGAACCATTCACTGGATCTCTGGGCTTAGGCGCGGTTACGTGTAGTGATGTGAACGTTTTCATATTATATCGATAACAATATTCGCCTCGAACAGAAGAAGAGAAGACAACAATATACAAGCGTAACATTAAATAGGTATACCTATCGATGTGTGCAACTTCCTAATCAAAAACTAAGAAACAGATCAAAACTGGTACAGAAAGAAAGTTACGCTTTTGTTTTTTTATTGATTTTTTACGTAATTTTTATGTGTTATTTTTTGTCCAAATATATAATGGGCCATAGAATAAACAATGGTTTGATTAGTACTTGAATTTCAAAATGTTATGAAACATAAATTAAATCTTAGACAAATAACATGGATAACACATGGAGGTATTACACATAACGCATTTTAAATGCGAAAGTTTGTGAGTGTGTGGGTGTGTATGTTTGTTACTTCTTCACGCCTAAACGGGTGGACCGATTTGGCTGAAATAAGGTATAGTGATAGCTTAGACCATGGAATAACACATAAGCTACAGTACAACGAGTTAAACCGCTGGGCGCAGTTAGTAGGTACATATTTTTTAAAAATCACTAAGAATTACTTGGTCGTTCTTTTCTGGATGAAAGGGCAGTTAAATTTTAAAATAGAATATTACTTAAGAAATAGACTTACAAAAATGCTTTATCATTTGAGTTTATTAAAATGTTAGTTTAAACAAAGCCGGCGTATCGTCAGACTTAGCATACCTACTTGTTTGAACCCTATTTGATTGCTATGTATTTCGTCTAAGTCAAAGCTAAGTCTGGCGCCGGCTTTAAGAACACTTGTGCCTCTACAAACCGCAATATTGATATATTATGTTTATAATATAGGGCCCTCACTAGTAGTGAAGAGTGAAAAGAGATTTCCCGGTGCTGTCGACGACGCGGATTACCGTGATTTCCCGGGGGAGGCGGACCTAAAAGACACCTCGGTTGCATCTCTATATTACTTTCCCATACTTCGACAGCTGAGAGCCTGCGGTAATTATTTCTTGACGTGGTAATTGTTTATGTCGGATTAGGTTGTGATACTGGGAAATACGGTGATTAGTCAAGGAATATGACAAGTCGATGATTTGTCGAAAAAACATAAGTGAAAAAAAACGACGTAGCGAGCACGACAAACACTCGTAAGCCTGTACAGTTCAGTTTATTGAAATAAGCGAGACTTTTTTATAAAATAAAATATTAATTATTTAAACAAAATTATATACGTAGGTATTTATACTAACACAACAGGTTACACTACATCAGCACAAATATAGGTTGTCTGGTCAACTTATATTATGTTGCAGTTTCTGGGCGCCAAGATTAAGTACTAAAATACGTGCAACATGGCCTTACAACTGCCCCCTAGATATGTAGATATGTATATAAGAAACAGGTTTGTACCTACAGTTAAGGAACGTACCTTCGAAAACAAGGTAGCATACGAGCGAAAAACTTGCACACTGAAATTTCATCCTAGGACTTGCGGTTTACAAATATAACGTATAACTAAAACGACAAAAACGGCACAACATAACTCATGTCTAATATTAGCGATAATATCTCGACCACGGTTTCGGACAATTACGATTTCGTTCATCAGGAGTTCACGCCTGGAGAACTCGACGCTAACTGCGTGCACCAGTGGAGAAATTCTCGACAATATTAGACGTTCGCGATAGTTTTAAAAATTAAATATAACGTATGACTACGGACCACGGATGTTACACATTTAAGAAATATATGACATAAGGAAGTTTATAATTGGCCTTCATTGTTATATTTAACCTCCTATTCTGTTACCTAGCTGTAAACTTTCTTAAAATAAATAAAATAAAATAAAATAATGCGAACCTATTTTTTGTAGTCGGTAAAAAGTAATAAACATCAGGTCCATCGAGCATACTGTTGACGATGACAATATAAACAGTGTCCACCCTCCAGCTCTCGCAGACAATGCAACGCGTCGACTTCCGCCGGATACGGCGTAACGAGGCCGTTGTTCCGCCCCGCACCTCACCATCCCTGTATTTTTCCTTTCCTCGCCTTTTTGAGACTGTATTTTAGTATAAAAATACTTATGGAAGTAAGGACATTCATTAAATCAAACCAACAGCAATCAGCAAACACATAAATGTTTAATCTGAAACACTCCCTTACAATATCTTTATAATCTTGTCCCACTTGAAACTCTTTTGTCTGACTTTTAATTATGATCCTTTTTTCTTTAAAAGTATTATGCCTATCTCTATGTATTACATTTTTTACTTTTCAATACCTTTAATAATTTTATCAGGCAATTTTAACAATTTAAAAATTAATTAGTATTTTAGTACTTTTTATGCGAAGAAGTACGCACGTAAGAAGGAAGACCAGCAAGACACTCTTAAGAGATAACGCTACCCATAATCAGTACAGTGCTACTCAGAATTTCACAATGGGGTAAAATTCTAGGTGCACTGCACCAAGGGTAAAAAAAGGGTAAGAGGGTTAATCTAGAGGCCAAAAATGTTAAACCCAGTAATTTCACTAGTATATAGGTATTTTATCATTAAAACCGCTCATCAAAAACCAGGGCGTTTACGTGGGTGTCTGTAACATAAAATATGAAAAAACAAGATATACTTATAATTATATAATAAAATCTTATTTATATTAAAAGCACTCTATTTTTAACTACCATCACATACTAGCTTTGATCATTTATTAATATACTTATTTGCAGTTTTTATTAAAGAAAATGTCCTAATTTTCCATACTGTTACTATATAACACTATAAATCATAACAGACCCCCATAGAGATGATACTGTGATACCATTCATTCAAACTCGATGCCTTTATAGTGATGAATACTGGTTCATATTATAATTTGTCCGCAGGCATATTTAGGAGCTTTTCAATCAGGCCTCTTAATAAGGTACCTTGAAAAGATATTTTGTATAGATCTGTCAGTAATTTTTGTTGTATATGAAAAAAATCTTCATACATCTAGAGCTAATAATATACATAGGTAGATTTCAACCAATTTTTAATTGTATGTTGTGAAGACTTGTGTGGCTGACAGGTGTAATATAAAAACGCTTAACTAGCGTTTAACTCTATAATAAATAAAAAAAATGCTAGTTAGTACCTATTAGAATAGAAAAATACTTGATAAGTACCTATAGCCCAGTCAATGAGTGCCCAAAAAGGGTATGTGGATCGAAAAGTCGAAAGCAGAAAAACTAACTTAGTAACTTTGTTTGTACTAGTTAGGAGATAAACATACTAAAAGTCCCCACCCCTCCGAGGTGAGCCCGAGGGGGGGGAGGCCGAAGAAGGTCCCATTTTTAGGTTTTTTGCTTATATGTCAAAAACTCTGCGTTGTACGATATTTTGTTGTACTACATTATTAAACCTCATAAAATTTTCTACAACTTCGGCCTTGCCACTTTTCATCTATCTTCAATCGTTGTCCAGCTATGAGCTTCCGAACATAATCTATTTTGAAGACGCTTAAATTAGTTTTCCATACAAAGTTGGTAAAAAAATCTTACAAATAAAATTTGACCAACTTCTGGTTGTCGTATCATAATGAAACTTTGCAAATGTCTAGAAATCTGATGACAATTTAATAATCTGGTACCACTGAGCTGATCTGATGATGAAGCCAGGAGGTGTCTAATGAAACTCTTCAATGGCTATTAGTAAATCCGTCGAGTTTGGGCTCATTACATTCGGATTGATGAGACTTTTTCATAACATTTGCTATCGAGGGTCTGATAATGGACCAGGAGGTGCCTACGTCTCATCAATCCGAATGTAACGAGCCTAAACTAGCCGATTTTACTAATAGCCGTTGAAGAGTTTCAGTAGACACCTCCTGGCTCCATCATCAGATCAGCTCAGTGGTAACAGATTATTAAACTGTCATCAGATTTCTAGACATTTGCAAAGTTTCATTATGATACGACAACCAGAAGTTGGTCAAATTTTATTTGTAAGATTTTTTTATCAACTTTGTATGGAAAACTAATTTAAGCGTCATCAAAATAGACCATGTTTGGAAGCTCATAGTTGGACAACGATTGGAGATAGATGAAAAGTGTCAAGGCCGAAGTTGTAGAAAATTTTATGAGGTTTAATAATGTAGTACAACAAAATATCGTACAACGCACAGTTTTTGACATATAAGCAAAAAACCTAAAAATGGGACCTTCTTCGGCCTCCCCCCCCTCGGGCTCACCTCGGAGGGGTGGGGACTTTTAGTATGTTTATCTCCTAACTAGTACAAACAAAGTAACTAAGTTAGTTTTTCTGCTTTCGACTTTTCGATCCACATTTCTTCTTTTACTGGACTACTAGGTATAGAATATATGACCATTCCTAATTTTCACATCCTTTCAGTCATCAGAATTATGTTACCGACAAGAAGTTATTATTTGAACTCTACATTAATACCTAACTATTTATGATATATTTCGTTTGATTGTGCCATGGAGTTCCCTTTGAGTTGTCTACAAAACATCTCAAAGGAAAAACAGCACTTTCTACAATCTGTACTAACATAACGAGCTGTGGCGCTAGTGTCTACGTCTAAGTGCGTTTTGACAACAACTAATATCACGATTTCGAAAGCTACCGAGTGTTAGTGAGTGTTTTACATTACAAATAGTCGGTTGTACTCACGTTATAATTTTGTAAAGAATGTCAACCATGGTTTTGGACAATTACGATGGGCTTCATCAAGAGTTCACGCCAGCAGTATTTATGTCGTATTTGTAACTTATATGACGTAAGGTTTAGTTCCATTTTTTGCCACAATCGTAAAATCGTAGTCACTAGTTTCTAACTGCCACGGCTTGAACGACGTCGCTTCAGAGTAAAGCCGCTTATGTCCTAAGCTCGTCTAATTGGTCCACTTTGATACTCATGATGCCTCGTTAGACGGGATTTACCTGGAAAATGTTACAAAACTGCGCATAGAATTGCGTAAAATGATGAGTATCAAAGGATGTTGCTACCTATTTTTCCTTATAGGAATAAAATAATGATTTTTAAGTTGTATTTATAAACCTTTTGTAGAGAGTACAGATATGTATAAGAATTTGTGGACGTGGGGTTGTTGAAATCAAGAGTGAATGGGTTATTACTGAATAAGCGAGCTAAAAGTGTGCGCGCGTGTAAGCGTGCTTGTTATTTTTAAAGTCTTTTATTGTATTTGAGGTGTTATATAAAAAGTTTTCTATTCTATTATACAACTTAGACCGAATTGTCACCAGTAGAGAAGTAGTCGTAATCATCCTTGCAATTTTCAGCTACGGCGACTCTTTTGTTTTAGATTAACGTATTAAATAAAATAAAAAAAGAAAATTAATTGAAAAAAATGTTTGGAACCTTTGGTGTTTCGCTCTTTTGTGGCTTACGGCCAGGGGGAGGGCATCGGCGGATTTTTTGTATATCAACACTGGTTGTATTTGCTACCCCACTCGTAGCGCCACGTGACGCGCCGTTTAGTAGCGGCCAGTTTAAGGAACTACGCGGGCCTCACGGAATATTCTCTTTAACAAAAAAATTTTGGTGTGTACTTATAAGTCGTCGGTATTCGGGCCGGTCTTCTGCCTGTGCTTTCAATCGGAAGGCTTCAATGTTGAATTTTTTCAGCAGAGGCGGTATTGACTCATTTACACTGGTAGTAGTGATTGCCACACTGTATAATGCATACAAATGTTCTGAGAGGCATAGAACCATAATAAACTGAAGGTCCAGTTAGCTAAGAAGTGAAGTTTTTTTTTCGAAAAAAATATGGGTTTGAAATTATACTTAAACAACAAAATAAGAAGACGAGCAAGACGCGCTCCTGATGGTAAGAGATAACGCTGTCCATAATTAGTACAGTGCCACTTAGGATTTTACAAAGGTAAAATTCTGGGTGCACTGCGCATACGCTTCTTTCTTGAGTCATAAGATGTTAAGACTCTTCAGCCCAGTAATTTCACTAGCTACAGTGCCCTCCTACCGAAGCACAGTAATGTTTGCACATCACTGCTCAGGTAGTAGAATAACTGGCACTGTTGGGGTACCCACCTAGTCGCCCTCCTGCAAAGGAAGTATACCCCCGGTATTATGTTCATTAATGTCGTCTGTTTAAAAGCATTTAGATAAATGCTTTCAGGCATTCAGAGTTGCCTATGATTTTTATAACAAAATTATCATGGGCTTCTATAAAATATTTTTTTACATTATTTCTATAAATGTAGGTAACAGGACCCAGGACCCACAAACTCAATTTATGGGCACAAAATGCGGTAAAAAGAGATTTATATTTAGGCTTCAGTCTCAGCGTGACGCAAAAAAGGGTTCGAAAATTGTATCCAGTAATCAAATTAAATGGATTCCAATTTTGTGATTTCGCTAATGAAAATTGTGTAGAAGTTTTTTGTGTAGATTTTTTTACATACATACATGCTACCCTCAAAGAATAACAGATTAAATTATATCTGCTATATATATTATGCTTCTTTTCAGCGGGTAAAATTTGCTAGTCGCAGCTATTTAAAATAATGTCACAAAGGTACAAGCTTTAGAAATCGAATGTTTTAAAACATGCATACTGTAACCTGTACCTATCTTTAATTGACGATCTATATTTAATTGTAGTTAAATAACACAGGCATAATGTCTATAATTACAAATTGCGTGTTAAAGCAAAGTGACATCCGTTAATGGTGGAAGTCCATTAGTAGCATGATGTCAACTAATCTTTATTTTAAATATGTGCATGTTGATGACACTATTTGATCGCCTGTGAATTAATGCTGAAAATTAATAGCAGGTAGGTACATAACATAAAAATTAAAAAATATATATATTGTCGTCGATTTTCAGAGTAATATGTAGCAGAATGTACCTAGCATTAAGCATGTTAAATTTTTATTTATGATTTTTCTTTAATATATATATCAAATGTATTTAATGTCAATTAATATTGTTTTGTTTATAATTATTCTGTGCAATAAAGAGTTATCTATCTATCTACATTGCGTTGTCAATCAATCAATAAATAAATTTATTAAATATGGTGGTATAAGGTAACATAAAAATTATTATAACTAAATTCCTATGAACTGAACTAATAGTATGTACAGGTATGACCTATAGTGTCCACTAGTAGTCTGCATAAGTAAGAATATAAGTTAACTAGGTGGATAGGGCCATCACTGGTTACGACCTGGCTGGAACATTTTATACCTGATGCATCCCTACCCAAAAACGTATTAGTCATTATCTGAGAAATTTTCAGTGTCCTTAAATCAAAAAGTATATACCAAAAATATACATAATCTATTTTTTTTTATAAAACAACTGACGAAAAAAAAATGTATTATTTGTTTAAAACTCTTTGCTTCAAGAACTTCTTTCTAAAGCGTCTACAAATCTACACAAACGTTCGCATTCATAGAGGTAGTATGATTTAATTCCCCTTAATAAAGAGCTCTACATTTACCCCTGCAAATACCGTTTTATGGGGCAAATCTCCTTATCTCTATTTCCACGCCACCAAGCGTCGCTGAGAAACGGTCATTTTGTCCCAACTAGGTATACCTACCTATACATAGATGTAATAAACCATCTACTATAAGTACTCTTTATTACGTATAGAATATAAATTTAAGTATCAAGTAAAGGTAATATAATATTATGTATACTCGAACCAAAAAAAATCCAAGACAATTTTGTCCTTGTTTTAGATTCAATTTGTTATTAAATTATATAATTTATAGGTACTATTGCAAACGCTAAAATAGGTAGTTTTTATTTTTTTCTTTGGTAAACTTAGTCGTAGTAGTCAGTCATTTTTCTAGTTAAAATTTTCAAGTTAAATTTTGTTGTATATATATTTATTTTTATAACGATTTTACCTAATAGTTTTTAATATTGATTATAATCGTTAAAAAAGCTAAGAAATTTAATGTAAAAGAAAACAAAAGAGTTTCGCGTTCATTAGCGCATTAATTCGTGATAGCAAAACAAAAGAGTTTCCATTTTCCTGCAGAACGGTATCGAGAGGGGCACACGGCTAAGAGAGCGGGAGGGGATGTAAACAGAAAGCTTCAGCCGGCAGTCACGTGGAGCGCTTGCCGGGGGCGCATCACTTTTAGGGTAGCCCTGCCACCCAAACAAACAAAAAAAAAACTTAAAAATCCACACGCATATACGTAGTTTTAGTAAAAAGTTTGAATTAGGAACTGTGAACTTTGCAAGCAGAAAAATCACAACAATAAAAAAATTATTCTATTTACAAAAGTGAGGACATTTTATTTATTTTTAAAACAAACAATGAAAAAATAGAGCACACACGTTTATATACAGTTTTAATCAAAACAGTTTTAATTTCCAACCAATGAAGACCACACAAACTTTGTATCTAGCCGAAAAAGTGCAGCAAAACTAAACTTTGTTCTATTTTTACAAAAGTGCAGATTTTTTTTATATGGCCCTATTAGTGATGTACCCCCGGTGTAATTGATTAATATAAAAATAAATATAAGAAAACTATACGTATCGTTAAAACATATTATGCAAGTATTGATAATTAGAGTAAAAAATAAACAACTCTAAAGAATATCAATACAAAACATATCAAATAAATAATCATATCTAGTTAAATATAATAAAAAATCATAGATAATTAAGTAAACTCGTCATATATAAATGTTAGAATTAATGTAGTTATAGTGGAAACGACCGAAGCTGCGTTTAACATAAGTAAGCAGATATTCATTGTAAGGTAAGTCAATATAAATATTATGCTTCTGGCAAAATGTTAAGGATTTTTTAAATGACAATAATCTTAAATAATTACCTTTTATCTAATATGTGTATGTAATAAATAATTCACGTTATATTAATAACTAGCTGACCCGCGCGCACTTCGTAGCGCGTGACAGTAAATTATTCATATATTAATGAATTTGATACAGACCATTTAATTCGATTTCCAATTCCACGGAAAAGAGGGATTCAATTCACGGGTTTTCTGCGACTTAATGGGCGTAGAATTAGTAAAGGCTGGCAAACCTTGCCAATATGTAACTACGATCGAATCACCTACTATTCAAAATGTCTATTGGACGTTTCGCCTACGTTCATAATAACTATTGGTTGAAATCAATATTGGACGATTCGCCTACGGTTAACTCAGCTACGGTCGATTGAGCTATGGTTGATTAAACTATTGGACGATTTGCCTATTTTTGACCGAACTAACGGACCGTTCACGTATTTTTAGACCACGTTTCCGGCTGCTAGTCAGGTATGACAGCTAAAAAATACTTGTTTATAGTACAGAATTCAGAAACGTGTTGTTTTTATTATGCCACTTTGCCATGATGAGGTAGATGAAAGAAGATGCCAAAATGCCTGAAGATGCCATGACACAGGATAAATAATTCAGTAATAAGAAAAATATCTGGCGCTTCGCCGGCCGCTGCCGCGGCACGCTCGCTTCGCTCGCTCGGCTCGCGCATTGTGGTCACTGTTCAAACCTAACCTAACCAACAGATTTCGGTTTGCCCTGAATACTGTACTAAAAACACGCATAGCAAAGAATTTATAAACCGTAGGTGAGTCGTCCATAGTTGAATTAACCAATATATCAAATGAACATTGGCCGAATCGCCCATTAGTTCACATGCCCATAGTTTAATCAACCGCAGGCGAGTTGCACTGTAAGCGAGTCGTCCAATATGTGAAATGAACTTATGCGAATCGACCGTAGTTATATCGACCGTAGTTGAAACGACCGTAGGTATTATGAAACGTAACCCGTCCATGCGGGCAAAGCCATGAGAATAAGCTAGTGACTGATGTATCTGTATAACGTACAGCCTCAACCGCTAGATGGATTGGGTTGAAATTTGGAACATAGAAAGGTTTCATGACGTAGACCACTGCTAAGAAAGGATTTTGCCGTGCGGGCAAAGCCGCGAGCATAAGCTAGTAAATAATATTATGAAACATTTTTTGTGAATAATACTTAGATTTCAGAGACGTCCTGGGATAAGTCCCAGAACTATCGTTATACCTATACCACAGTACAAATTAGAACGGCAATAAATTACCACTTACACATATAGTACATCAAGATTAAATACAGTAAACAAAAATATATCAAATTATCATTTAAATCAGAAAAACTAATAAAAATACGGAATAATAACAGCTTGATTCCGTACAGTTACTCTTGACTTTTTTCCGCGTCATTTAATGGTGATCTCTTTACCGTGGGTAGACTTCCTCTGCAGGAGATCGGCTAGTACCCCAACAGTGTCAGTTATTCTGCCGCCTGAACAGTGATGTGCAGACATTACTGTGCTTCGGTAGGAGGGCACTGTGGCTAGTGAAATTACTGGGCTGAAGAATCTTAACATTTTATGACTCAGCAGTGCACCCAGAATTTAACCTTCGTTAAATCCCAGCGTTATCTCTTACCATCAGGAGAGCATCTTGCTCATCTTCTTACATCGTTGTATAAAAAAAACTAAAATGAAATTTTCTGAAATGAAACTATCATATACCTACGTACTCAAACTATTTATTATAATATATCTATCAAATTTCACCTTTCAGCTCCATCATCAGACTTCAGATCACTTCCATGTCATAAAATTATTGCATTGTCATCCGATTCCCGGTATGCAAAATTTCTGCTCAATCGGGAACTGTGACTGATAGGTAGAGTGCTTTTCACAAAAGGAGTTCTTTTTGCGGGGCGCCACTATCGCAAATTTTAAAAGTTAGCATATTAAATAACTTTAGAATCTTCGATGTATCCTTCTGCAATCTTGTTACACTTCTAGCCACCATGGCGTTTAAGAACTGTAATATCAGCGCCTGAGTCAGCTAAGAGTGTTGCTGACGTCCGCCTCAGGCAATGCCCAGTGTAAAGATGGGAGTCCGGAAGCTGAAGAAATTTAGCAATCGTTTTTGGCATATCACCGATTTTATTGATGCCTATGGGCTGTTTTTTACTTTTTCCATTATCATAATGTAAGAAAAATCTTGAAGTTTTTGTATTAGCGGGTCGTAATGCCGTATACTTGTCCACCACATTCACATATTCTTCACTAATGATGAATGATCTGTCGATTTTAGTCTTTGTGTTCAATAATTTTACTAATATTAATTTGTCCGAATGCTTTTCAACGTCGTTTACCTTAAGATTCAACAATTCATTTGAGCGGCACGCACCATTTATGCCAATAATTAATACAACCTATAAAATATAACAATAATTTAGTTTACTTATTTTTAGATAGGTACAGTTAGATAGGTTTTCTTTGAAATAAATTAGCTTTTGTATCAATTTACTTACTTTTAAAGCGAGGTATTTACTGTCTGGTGCTTCATTCAGAAATTTTTCTATTTCAAGGTCACGTTTCGTTTTCAAGACAGCTTTTATCATAGAAAAAATGCTCCATAATGTACTGGATTTTCTTGTTTTAGATAGTTCCATGAAATATGATAGTATCACGGTCTCGGAATATGTTTTTGCATTTTTTGAGAGGCGCCAATTATTGAAGGATTCGTACGCCTTTACATATTTCACTTTAGATTTTTCAGGCAAATAGCTGAACTCGGCATTCGAAACTTGTTCTTTCAACTTTTTTGGCGTAAGACAACTACCTTCATCACTGGGGTCACTCATTTCTTTGTAATTAAACAGACTATTAGATCACAAATAGAAATTTGCAAAAGTTTACAACTTAAGTTGAAAATATTTAGTTGAATCTTTACCAAGAGGTTTAGAACCAAATGGAAAATGTGTTGTGAACACCACTGTCGCAAGAAAAATGACAACTATAAGTGCCATCTCACTTACCTCATACAAAAGAGAGAGACAAAGATGGCATTTATCGATGACGTCACAACGCATTCTCCATTTGACTGTAAACTCTAAACTTCTACATCCCGCCATTTTGTATTTTTTTATTTTTATTAAAAGAGTTGCGTTCGAAATTTGTGTGTGTGACATATTTATGAAAAACAAATTGTAATAATATTTTTAAAAAAAAACTCACTTACGACTTATTATTCTATAATAGTATTTTATTTAAAATATTATTGAAAAAATACAATTTATAAAGTTAAAATTCAATAAATAACATTAAAAATTATGTGCATCTCAGTTAAATAAAAATTGTACACAAATAAGTTTCAGAACACACCAACTTCTTCATAGCCAATAAAATTGTGTTCGAAATTCAAATCACTTTGCCTCTCTACTCTCTAGAGAGCAAAAACGGCTTTTGCTCACTGAAATCGATGACCAAAGACACTATTTTCGTGCGAGAGTGGTGAAAAATTATTTATGGCATGAAGTCCAGAATTTATCGAAAAAATGTAATTTAGTTCCGCAAAATTCCGCGGGACCTCATTCGTGAGAAGGACTCTACCACTGAGGTGTATACCTAAAATCATAGGCGGATCCAGGATTTGGTTTGGGGGGGGGGGGGGGGCAAGGTGCAGACGGGCAAAAATATTATAATTTTTATTACGAAAAGTGTATGTTTAGCTCGCTCTGAGCGCTTAGGAAGTTTAAACATCCATTACAATAAGTGCGCGAGCAGCTAGCTGCGAGCGCCGAAAAAAAAATTTTATTTCAGAAATATGTGCGAAATTCGTAACTCTCCTTTGCTTCTGGGGGTACCTTGGCCCCCTGCCCCCCCCCCCCCCCCCCTAAAGCTTAAACATCCTTTATAATATGTGCGCGAGCAGCTTGCTTAATGACTCGGGGGGGGGGGGGCGGCTTGGCCCCTTGCCCCCCCTCCCTAAATCCGCCTATGATTATCTATAACACAGATAAAAGGTTCTATAATAATCATTGCAAAATTTTACTAACATTATAAACGTGACAGTTTGTGTCTGGATGTATGCCTAAATGCAGGTGGTTCACTACTGCGTGCCCGCCTATGCGACAGCAATAGTTTCTCCTAATGTTGTTCACTACGGCTTTTACAGCCCAAAACTGCACATTCTACCATTTCACTACCACTATGAGTACACATAAACCATTAATTATTCCCTGAAAGCACTTAAAATCTTAAAAAATAAAAGATAATGATGGTATATTTGTCACAAAGAAATCATTTGAACCATAGTTTGAACTTGTGACAAACAAATAAACCAGCCACGCTGAAAGGGACGGAAGAAAAATAGGTTCTCCTTTTTCTTCACATAGAATTTTCCCTATTGCCGTCACGCTCACACATAATATGGGTACTTCTAGTTGTATTAGTTCTTAGCCTAAATGGGTGTGAACAGATTTTATGTCTGTGTGTCTCCGGATAACCAGTGATTTTTACAAAAGATCCCCCTAGATGGAGCGCCACAATCGCGTGATTTTAAGTTAAAATATCTACAGATTTTTAACAATTCATAATTTCTCATATTTAATTTCTCAATTAAATAGGTACATAATATTTAATTAATCTAGTAATTATAAATCTATTATTTAGTTCCGCTAGGTTACGCGGGACTTCTTTTCTAAAACTGTTTGCAGAATAAACGATATTTCTTTTTCTTAGGACATTAGTTCCATTATTTTCCGTGGCGCTAGCTTGTATGAAAAATAATTTACTTTTACAATGAACTGTAAATGAATTTTTCTATTTATCTTCAGATGATTTTACATGTTTTAGAAATTAAAAATAAGCAGCAAAAAGATATTTATTACTGATATTTACACGCATCATGCGCACATTAGATTATTTTCCGCTGGCGCTGATTCATTTGAGAAATAAGTTACATTTACTAATTTAAATGAATTCTAATTTGTTTGGCTACTATATAGCATCAAAGTACTCGTCAAGACGAATCAAATGAGCCCAAACTCGATGGGGTTTTTTCTTTTAATCACGGAGTTCCTATGGCCACCTTCCAGCTCCGTTTCGGACCCTGGTTACTATATAGTATCAAAGTACTCGTCAAGACGAATCAAATGAGCCCAAACTCGATGAGGTTTTGTCTTTTGATTACGCGGTTCCTATGACTACCTTTCTTGTTTATTAGCATTTTATATGCGAATCTTTAGATTGATATAACTCTTTTATTTATGAACCGATTTGACTAAAACCAAGACTAAGGTTCAAGTAGAGAAAACTGCAACGTTTTAGTGAAAATTTTATTCAAATCGGTGGTGTTGTTTAACCACACCAGTGACACAAACTATTTACAAATTTAGCCCAAATTAAACTAAAGGTCAACCACAAGTTTACAGCCATACCGATAGATGGCGTCTGTAGCGTTTTTGGCACTATTTTTTTTTGAATTGAATTTACTTTATATTCTATTACTTTTATTTCGAATTTTTGATGTAAATTAGGGGCGATGTGTCTGATATAAATGATTATTATTTATTTTATTATTTTATTTTACGTTTCCCTAGGAAAAATTGACAAAATGTTTTACGAATTAGATCGCGCAAGCGACTTTTTCGCGTCGTTTTTTTCATATGCGTATTTTCACAGTTCACCTTAGTAAAGGATCACAATGAATGGGGAGAAATTTCCATTCTTATTATATGTATGGATGGATGGATGGATATGGATAACTCATTTTATAAAATACAATTATTGAACTCGATTTTTGTACGCCCTCTAAGGCTTAATTTTGAAGGAACCTTTTACTTTTAAGATCTTATTTATATGTACCCAAAATTCTGTCTGTGAAATAAATTATCTTATATTATCAATTTTTGTAGATGTCTCTATTGTCACGCTTTAGGAAGTACCACAATTTTACCAGTTATTCATCCACCAAATAGTAGTAGACGCATTAGGTACTCTGTCCCGGACTGAATGGAAAATGGCAATGTTATCAGCAACATTACTTTTTTTTATACACTACTCCCTTCTGGGCATGATACGATTCAACAACTGATATAAGTGACATACGAGAAAACATCATGAAATTCATAGTGGCAGCGAACGTGTTAATAGACCTACCGCCTGACCAGTGATGTGCAAACATTACTGTGCTCCGGTAGGAGGGCACTGTAGCTAGTGAAATTACTGGGCTAAAGAGTCTTAACATCTTATGACTCTTGAGTAAGAAGCGTTGGTGAGTGCTCCTAGAATTTCACATAATTGTGAAATCCTAGGTAACACTGTACTAATTATGAGCAGCCGTTATCTCTTAACATCAGGAGAGCGTCTTGCTCGTCTTCTACTTCATCACATAAAAAAAAGAACACAAAACAGTTTGTAATCAAATACACATTAGAATAATAAGCTTAAAAGTATGGATCCGAATCACAAACCAAAAATATTTGTCCTTAAAAACGTTGGAACAAAATTATACAAAATTGCTAGCCTATATAGTGATATTATATATAGGCATATGATTTACTTCCTTCTTGTCCAACATATTCATAAAAAATAATATTATAGGTACATAGGCGTACCCCAGGGGGCAGGGGGGGGGGGCTGCCCCCCCTGGAAATCGAATGTCTTATATTAAGTATATCTGCAGAATCTAATATATAAAATTCTCGTGTCACAGTTTTTGTTGCCATACTCCTCCGAAACGGCTTGACCGATTTTGATGAAATTTTTTGTGCTTATCCGGTATCTATGAGAATCGACCAACATCTATTTTTCATCCCCCTAAATGTTAGGGGTAGTCCACCCCTAAATTTTTATTTTTATTTTTTAGACAAAATTTTTAATTTCTATTTTTTTATGATACAACATACAAAAATACATACAATCCTCAATTTTCACCCTTCTACGATCAACCTTTATTTTTTAATAGCCATTTTAGTAATTTAATCATTTTTCCTCTCCGGTCGAAAACTGATCAATCGTCATTTAATTAGTTATCCCCGCCAGATGTCTACAGGTGTCACTTCTGACCCAGTAAACAGCACGGAGTAGGGATGAGAACGAAGCCGGTCTCCTTTCTTTCTCACTCCCTACACAGTTGTCGGCCATCATTATTGTTTATGCATCAAGTGTAGTAGTAACGTTGACAATTATTATTTTGCTATCTCAGAGTAACTCTCATATTAACTTTTAATCATTCCTATTTTATCAATAATAATTAAATTATCAATTTTGAGTGTATTTTGCACGATTAGTTAATCAAGTGATTTTATAACCTCAAAAGTACTCAACACGTGACACGAGCTTCCAATAACAACGGATTTTGTGTTGTAAGTATACTTTTTTTTATTTATATCGAAAATGTTGTTGATCTTATAAAATGTAATTTTAATTTAATTTTATTAAAAAAATGTAATTGAACAATTAAGATTTTCATAGTTTCCAAAAAATCAATCATTATGAATCTTTATTTTGAAATGTCAATGGATTTTTCAATTGGTTGTATGAAAAAATTATAAGAGACAATGTTTTCATAAAATTTAATTTTTTACTTTTGTTTGAAAAAATTTTCCATAAAATAATGCTTATTTCACGCATATACCACATTCTTACATACATACAATATACATATTCTAACATACATACATACTTCCAATAAGTAAGCTATTTTTTGTCTACACTAGAAATTACTAGGAAATTATTTATATGGCAAAACAACGTTTGCCGGGTAAGCTAGTAAGAAATAAAATTTTCTTGGCGCTCGCAATAAGGCGATCACACGTTTTATAGTAATAATTATACATTTTTTATCTTTTTAGTAAAACAATATTTAATTTTTCACCACTCGGAGCGTACTAAATGCACATTTTTTGTCATCATATTTATAAAATTTCTTGGCACTTGCACCAAGTTCGTAGGTAGCTATAGAGGTAGTAGCAGTATATCTCTTACATGTAACTTTCGTGATCAGAAATAGGATATTTTCTTGGGGCTCGAAATAAGCCGTTCGCACATTCTTCATAATCAAGATTTGAAATTTTCTCAGCTCGCAGCAAACTGCTTGCGCTTTTATTACAAGCTTTATATTACTTTCACCTGTCTGTTGTCTGTCTGTCTGTCTGTCTGTCTGTCTGTAATCAAATCTTGCAAGTTTAATTTGACCCACTTCCCGGTTTCCAATTGAGCTGAAAATTTGCATGCGTGTGTAAATCGGATGACAATGCAATATTTTTATGACATCGAGCTGATCTGATGATGGAGCTGGAAGGTGGCCATAGGAACTCTGTCATAAAACAACGCAACCCCATCGTGTTTGGGCTCATTTGATTCGTCTTGACGAGTACTATATGATGCAAGATAACAATAATAATTAAAGCTTGTTTTTAAAAAGTATTTTTAAAATTTCACTTGTTAGTAAGAACATTCAAGTTTCTTGCAGCTCGCAACGAACTAAGCTCACCTTTCATAGTCAGAAATATAAAAAATACTCGGCGCTCGTAAACTGTGCGCTCTTATAAATGAAAATACTTCTCACAAAAAGATAGCTGCACGTTTTTCGTTGTCAAATATAAAAAAAAGTATTTTTCTTGGCAATAGCAGCAAGCTGCTTGCGCTATTTTACGGAAGAATATATTAATTTTCCTACTGCTCGAAGCAAATTAACTGCACGTTTTCGTTATGCAAAACATTAAATTTTCTCACCGCTCGCAGAAAGCTGTATGCGCTCATATATGTCAGAATATTTAAATTTCTAACCCCTCAGCGAAAGATATCTTCACTCTTTTCGTAGTCCAAAATATAAAATTTTCTCGGCGCGCGCAGTTAGCTGCTCGCGCTGTTTTAAATAAGAATAATTTTATTTTCCAACCGCTCGGAACAAGTTAACCGCACTCTTTTCGTTGCCAAAAATATAACATTTTCTCGGAGCTCGCAGCAAGCTGCTCGCGCTTTTTAAAGGAAGAATATTTTAATTTTCTTACCGCTCTGTGCGAGCCGAAATCAAAGTATGGCGTACCTTTAAATAGGTCCTACCTGCTCAACGTTAAAACATATAGGCACATAACACAGGCATAAAGTTCAAGTTCAGAAAAAAAAAACTGAATCCGCCCTGGCCTGCCCCCCCCTAGGCCAGAAGCTGGGTACGCCTATGTTATAGGTACATACTTTACTAGCTGCGCCCATCGGTTTTCCCGCTGTACTGTAGCCTATGTGTTATTCCAGGGTTTTAGCTATCTCTATACTTACCAAATTTGAGCGCAATCGGTTCAATCACTTAGGCGTGAATGAGTAACAAACATACATTCTTACAAACTTTCACGTTTATAATATTAGATAGATGACCTATAATTAATTATTAGACCTACCAAATAATATGCAAAACAAGTGAAATATTAAAAATTCTTTTTTTAACACAAGCTTTTATTATTATTACCATCTAGCACCAAAGTACTCGTCAAGACAAATAAAATGAGCCCAATACTCGATGGGGTTGCGTCGTTTAATTACGAAGTTCCCATGGCCACCTTCCAGCTCCATCATCAGATCAGCTCGATGTCATAAAAATATTGCATTGTCATCCGATTTACGCAAGCGTGCAAAATTTCAGCTCAATCGGATACCAGGAAGTGAGTCAAATTAAACTTGCAAGATTTGATTACAGACAGACAGATAGACAGACAACAGACAGGTGAAAGTAAATAAAAGCTTGTAATAAAGAATCTTTTGGAGGAGTTCCATACCATACACTGTGACTCTGTGACAAAAGCATTTTTATATACCTAATTAATTTTAAAATGGACGAAGAAACTATGACCTTTATTAGATTTTTAAATAAGAGTTCTATGAGGTTTATTTAGATTATTAAATTTATATTATTCCTCTAAACTTCAGTTTTATTTGGAAAATGTATGCGCAGTTAATATTAGATTTGCCAGTACTACGGAAGCTTACATTGCGCGTAGCCCGACTAGGACCTGACTTATTTATTATTAAAAAGTTTTCTTTTAAATTCACTTGTTTGTTTTTACTCTTTATTTGTTGTATAAAGCAATGTGTATCACCAAGATTGTTCATTGTTCAAACTCAAACTCAAACTCAAAATTCATTTATTCAAATAGGCTACAATGGAGCACTTTTGCAAGTCAATTTTACATTTTATTTTAATATTCTACCGCTCATTCGCAAGGCACCTCTATGAGAAGAATGAGCAAGAAACTCATAGGGATTGCTTTTTTTAAATATGTGTTTACAATTATTATCTTGGTTACATAATTTATTTACAGGTGGTTGCAGAGGTTTCCAGGCATCTTTGTCTTCTATGTATTGGCTAATTTTATAATAGGCTTTCTTTTGTAATATGTTTTTAACACGGCTTTTGAATTTACCTTCTGTGAGCCCCGTTATTTCATCAGGGATTTTATTATAAAAACGTACACAATTCCCTAAAAATGATTTATGGCTCGTTTTGGACAATCTGAATCGAGGTACAGCTAACTTATTCTTATTTCTAGTATTAAAGCTATGAGTGTCACTATTTAACTTGAATTTATCTAAATTTTTTCTGACATACATAATATTTTCGTAAATGTACAAAGATGGTAGGGTCAGTATATTTATCTCTTTAAAGAGCTCCTTTAAAGAGTCTCTTGGGCGCATCTCATAGATGGCACGAATTGCACGCTTTTGCAGTATGAAAATAGTCTCAATATCTGCTGCTGACCCCCACAGTAAAATAGTTACATAAAGTTTATAATATCTTACTAATATTATAAATTATAAACGTATGTATATTATAAACTTGAAACTTTGTAAGAATGTATGGATGTCTGGAAGTCTGGATGAATGTTTGTTACTCTTTCACGCCCAAGCGGGTAAACCGATAGATCTGAAATTGGGTCCATATTGGCTCGCATAAAATTTTGAGTCCTAATTTAATGTGGCATAACGTTTTTCAGCCTAAAACTCAAAACGCCTAACGTTTTTTGGCATAATTTTTTTGGCCTACATTTTTCACCCATAAAATTTTTAAGCATAATAATATGTACGCCTAAAATTGTTACGCATATAGTTTTAACGCATAAAATTTCTTACCATAACATTTTTCGGCATAATTTTATTTAGCCATAATATTTTTCGACATAATAATATTCAGCCCTAATAATTTTCGCCATAATGATATATTATTTTATTTTATAATTTCAGGAAACTTACATCTACTATCTATAACTAGGGTACTTTTACGTAGTATTTAGTATTAATGGATATTTACAAGTTTCCACTTATAGGCAACAGAATAATGATAAGGACGGAAAACAAAAATCATGCAAAGTAAGATTTTAAAAGCTGGCCCTATTTTTTTAGCTAAGCGATATCTCGCCACAGTAATATATTACCATCAAAATCGGCAAAATATTATTAATACTAAAAGAAATGAATTATATATTGATTTCAATGTTCTAACCTAATATCTAACCTATGCTTCTTGCGGTTTTTTAATTTTATCTCCTCTATAATCCTCTCTCTAAATTAAAAAGTGAGGGGTCATTTTTGGCACTTTGCTGACCGCTGCCGTGGTACTGTGGACACTGTTCAAACCTAACCTAACCTAACTTATTCGAGTCTACTTTGCGACAATCAATCTCTCTGGGTGCTATAAATTGCTTTCCTAAATGTCTCCATATACATATACCTAATATTAGTTTTATGCCTTAATATAATTATGTAAAATTATGATTATGCCCAAAATTTTCGGCCAAAATAAATTAGGACTAAGAAAATTATGCGTACTTATATTATGACACACAAATTTATGCTTTACAAATATATGCTAGAAAACGTTAGGGCAACTGACAGTTATGACAAAAAATAATTATGTATCAATATAATTATGGCAAATTATGATTAGGCTAAAAAAAGTTATGCGGAACATTTTCGGCCAAACAAAATTAGGCCAAAAAAAATTATGCGTGCGAATACGCTCCCTCTGAAATTTGGTATAGATAAAGTTTAGACCCTGGAATAATACATAGGCTGTACAAAGGATAAAACCGTGTGCTGGGTGCAGCTAGTAAGTTTAATAAATTCACCAATAAAATAGTTACCTGGTGATAGGCTTCGGCCGTGGCTAGTTACCAACCCAATGGACAAAACCGTGTCGCCAAGCGATCCTTATGATCGTGTTCCGGCGTGATGTTCAGTAAAGCCAGGGAGTCCTTTATTCCGCCTTCTAGGTTTAGTCTGCTGCCATCTTCGGCCGCATTTTCGCTTAACATTACGCGAGATCGTGGTCAAAGGCTAACCTATAATGAATAATAATAATAAAAAAGTATCAGGTTTTTAGTCTAACCGAGGTTTAAGACAGCGTGTAGAGCAATAAACAATTTAAACAGTTTAATTTAATCCAAACCGTGTGGGGTTTCAGCGTCAACATAATTTAATCTACTAATTTTTTCTAATGTTTCTTGAATTTATATAAAACAGTAATAGTGTTCTAAATTCCAAGACGTCTGTGATGTGAATAATTAATAAACATTGTGTGGCGTTTGACTATCAGAGCGGTTCTCTAAGGCTTTTTAATCAACATAAAAATAGGTTGTTTTTAACACATTTAATTTTAACTGTGTCATATACATATGTAGGTACGTTTTTTCTTTCTAAGAAGTTTGGAAAGAAAAGTTTGGAATTTTTTTTAAAGGTTTTATTGAAGACCAATATTATTTTTTATGTCGATACAGTTACATGCTGAACACATGTGTACATTACAGGCTGAAGAAAAAAAAACTAATTTGCAGGAAAAATAGAAAATAAAAACTGGTTGTATTCACCTATCTAATGATTTTGCGGCATACATACCTATTTCAGCATCAAATTAAAAAAAAAACGTTAAAACATTTTTTTGAACGAGAATCTGCCAATACGCGCCTTTAAGCGTGCGTAAAGTGGAGCGCGACGGGATTATAATATTCATATAATGTTGGCTTTCATGATTTTCTAATGCGATTTTTTTTAGAGCATTTTATACATATGTAGATACGTATCTCTATACCTAATACATTTGATTTTCGCATAACAAGATAGTATTATTTCCAAACGATTTCTCATAATTTTTCAGCTCTACTTTTTAATTATTTCTTATTTTTGTAATAGCTATAACAAAATATTTAAAGTTGTTTATACATCAAACATCGAGTCCCCGCTAACAACTTTAATAAAGATCATTATCTAGATGGACAACTTCGCCCCCTTATATCAGAAACAATTCAATAACAGACCCCCCGAAACATGCTAAACTATACGTCGGAGCTTGTTTGCATCAGCGTTAATTGACTTATTAAATTTATCGCTAATTTATTCAATTTAGCTTGGAAACAATGGCTGGAGAGGGCGGGGCTTTGGGCGGCAACGCCTCGCTTACCTGAATTCTCATTAGCATGTCTATGTGTTTGTGTTTTGCATTGATTCTGTCTGGCATTTCATAGTACATTACTATAGTATATTATGTGGAATCACTATCGATTTTTGATAGAACAATGGTATTGGTACTGAGATTCAAGTTGTTATGGAAGGGAAGGCCTATTTGTCGTCGTTGGTAGGTTTAGGTTTGAACTGAATATTCATTTTATTACGTGTTTAATACCAATCATTTTAACGTGGGTATTAAAATTGCTATAAACCCGCCATTTCTTATTAATATTACTGTTAGCTTTAGGTTATGTGGTTGTAACATTTACTTTTTGTATCGTATCAATAAAGAGTTATTTATTCTATAATAATTATAGGATAAATAACTCTTTATCGATCTTGTTGACAGTCTTCACAATTTTATTTAGGTGTTTTGACGAGCTTCGACCATGTTTATATCACTACGTTGGTATTTGATAGAGAATAAAAAAAGGCTGTAAAATACTTATTACTAAGACTTTTTGTTCGGCCACCTTTACACATTTTATTTCAATACATAAAAAAACACGTTTGCACAATATTTAAAGCTTATGCCTAAAAAAAAATTCAGTAGTTATAACCAATTTTAAAATCTGATTTCAAAGAAAAATTCAAAAGCACTATAACCAGACAACAACATTTAATATTTCATCTGAAGATAAGTATTTTCAATCCAGTTCTCAACAAATATCGAGGGTTTAGGGGTAAATTTTATTGCTTTGTGAGCGAATCCTCCCCAAGGAGCGATCGGTTGGCAAACATCGGGATCCGCCGCTGGAGGATACGGATTCAAGCTTGCACACTTGAAAATGTATTGACTATTCTTACCAGGTAATATTGCCCGTTCTTCATGCGATATTGTGAACGAAAAACTACAAGAAAAGAACCGTAAATAAATGCCTATTAGATTTTGTATTGTTGTTTATCGCAATACGTTTCCTATTCCAAGCAAAAATATTATGTTTAAGAAAATTAAATTGTATTGATTTTAGTAATAAAATTACGTTAAAATTATTATAAACATTATCAATTGTTATGCAATACTTTTTTAATTAGTGTAGACTCTTGAATAACACACTACTCGTATTTGCGCAGTTAAAAAATAACTCTGTCGTACAATACACGATAGATATATGCTACGAAGTTAAGGTACATCTTATTAGTTAATTTTATTTTTGAATAAAAATTCGCTTTTAGTACTTTGGAAAATGTAATACTTGTATGAACAAATTATGCACACTTAGTTAGCGGTATTATGCGCTAGCTGTGTTGGTTTAAATAAAATGTACGCAAATGGATTTTTATATGCGTTGCCTTGCGGTGCGGCTCGTTATCTTTTGCGCTTCGCTTGATAATGATTTTCACTATGCCAAGGATTTATAGACAATTTTTATTGATGTATAGGAAAAACGTAGCCCTCAGCACACCTTCCCTAATAAAGCTCAATTAGTTGACACACGAACCGAAATGAGTACGACTAGAATTTAATAAACTGCTTCACTTACTTTCGGTCGAGTTCACAATTTTCTTTATTAAATCGGCGGATCGTGGGAGAGGTTGCCATGATACCATGAGGACTTAATAAGTCATAAATAGCGAGGTGGAAAGGGACAGGAAGATGAGGAAAGCTGTTGGAGTGAAAGAGAGCACGTATCCCCTCAGGTAATGCTGATGCGCAATCGTTTGGAAAAAGGTAGCTTTGGACGAGATATGAGGTGTCACTGAGCGACGATTTTTATTAAGTCACTGCTATGTCGTTAGTAAGTAGTTATTTACATAATATATTTTATATATGTAGTGGCAAAGATCAAATTCTTCATAAAATTAAAGTTTTCTCCTCCTGCGTTCAAATCTCAATGTGTGAGAAAATTTTACTAGGACCTTGCTACAGAAGGAATTTTTAAAACCGCGGAAATTCAGACGGTTTCCTATGAAATATGTAAGAGGCAGTGGTTAGGGGTGCCAGAGGTTTTTTTATGTGTTGAATTACCGGCAGCTGGGTTACCAGAAACTGTAACAAAATATTTCATAAGACTTAACGTAACCTATTTTCCATCCAAACATAGAAATTTCCAAATCGGTTCATAAACCACATTTTCACATAAAGGTTCAAAAATGCAAATGACTTGACAATCTTCTACTTTTAAGATGTTTTTAATCATAGGTACTCATACTACGCCTAGCGTTTCAAAAGGCGAATGTCATTTATTTGTAGTATTTGCCAGTCGTTTAGGCACATTAAGTATACATTGTGAAGTACATAGTATCGCATGGTTCAGAAGTGGTCGATGAAAGCCGATAGCAAAGTGCACTTGTGCCCGAGAGCGTTCATGGACAAGAGGCCGACGGCCGCGGTAAAAGCCGTTTTAATAGCGAAACATGCGTCAGCTTCACTAGGATAAAACGTTTTATTAGCTTAAACGATGATTCATTTATAGTAGCTTTATTTTATTAAAATAATTTTATTAGTCTGGACTTATCGCGTATGTGTTTTTAATTTCTGTGTTCCTAAAACGTATTTTAGGATGAGCCGTTTTCACTAGAGGTCGTCCTGTCGTCGAAAAGAGGCTAATAAAATGAATATGAATTTAAATCACATAAGTTAAAAGTGCTATATATTTACTTCAAATAATGAATTTATTTTTCGGTTAATTTATATAATTTTTTCTTAGTGTTCTCAAACAAGGACCTATATATAGTGAAGTAAATAATACTGGTTAAGAGTGTTAAGTTCTTGTTTTAAATAAAATAAATAAATAAATATAAATATTCCAGGACATTTCACACAGCGCCACCTAACCCCAAGCAAAGCAACTTAATGCTTGTGTTATGGTGGTTAGGATAACGGATAAAATACTTTATACTTTTATTTTGTAAATACATACATAATATAATAGATACAGAAAACCACCCAGGCTAGGAACAAATATCTGTGGATCACACAAACATTTGTCCCATGTTTTATAACACTACTGGCTGTGCCTAGCGGTAACCTGTGTGTTGTTCTAGGGTTTTAATTTCAGTTCAATAGGTCTAGCTGATAAGATGTGATAGAGGTACAAACTGCCATACATCTATCCGTATAGTTCGTGTACTTAATTTTTTACCTATTGGTAGGAATCCGTCGAAATAGAGACAACGAAAAAGACTGACATTTTCAATTTGTGTGTGTTGAAATCAAAATTTATTATTGATCATTATGGTCAAATTTTATGCTGCATTTTAATCACCGGGGGTAGACTTCCTTTGCAGGAGGTTGTCTAGGTGGGTACCCCAACAGTGCCAGTTATTCTACCGCCTGAGCAGTGATGTGCAAACATTACTGTGCTTCGGTAGGAGGGCACTGTAGCTAGTGAAATTACTGGCCTAAAGAGTCTTAACATCTTATGACTCTTGAGTAAGAAGCGAAATATATTATAAATCTCTCTTTCCAGAGAATTATTTTAAGCACTCGTTTTCAAAGTAAAGAAAATGCATTAAAAAAACCCACTCCGGGTTTTCGATAAAAGAGTCCATACAATATATCACTAAAGGTCATCGATCACCAATCACGACACTATATAAAAGTGAACCGCACTATTGGACTTTTTTACTTTTTTATGCGATGAATGTGCTTATAAAATCTTGCTTTTTTGAGTTAAACTAATGTTTTATTAGATGCACGATATTAAAATAGTACATTATTAACCAAAAACACTATTTAATTTTTTTGTCTATAAGAAACATACGAAAATCAGTTTCAAAAACCATTTAAGTATATCACGCCTAGAGGGATTTTAATTAAATGTGCATTTGACTGCAGATCCTATGTTATATATATGCGCTTTTAAGAAATGCTTCTTCAGCAGTTTTTTCTAATCAAATTTTACTATTTTCCACCCCAATTTCTTTCCATGTTAAAAACCTTTTATTAATAGGGGGGGACATCGATGTGCCAGATCAGATTATAATAACATGGATATTAATATTCAAAGTTTTCTGGCAAATTGTTGCAATTGTGGTGGCAAAGACAGGAATTATTTTAATAATAGGTATTATTTTTTGTAGTAATTTCCAAGATTGCGATAAAGTTTACTCGTAGATGTTGGCTGACAATATAGGTTTTGCACTACTATTAAATGAATTGGAATTAAAATTTGAAAATATTCGCATGAAAATTTACTATAAAAATGTAATAAAATAATACATGATTATTCGTTAATATCACACTATGTTAAATTCATCAAAATGCTGAAGTCGAGTTTGTGTATGTTTGTTCCTTTAAGGAAAAAAAAATGGAATGTATTTCTCTACTCTCTACCCTGTCCATGTAACTTTAGTGCGTAGTAAATCACACGCTTTATATTCAAATTACAAATAAAAAAATACGTGTCCAATATTCTTTTTTTAATATGGATTATGGACTGAACATTTTTTTGTCCGATCCCCTATTGAAGATTTCAGGCAATGCCGTCGGACTTATTATACCGAACATACATATACACGACGGAGATATTATCTAATCTTATAAAAGTATCTTCTAAATTTATAACAGGAAAGAGTGACTGAATGACAATATTATTTAGTAGAAATTTGGAATACAGATAAGTTTTATGTCGTAGACCTCCGCCAAAAATGATTTCTCGCCACGGGCAAAGATGCGAGCATATAATAAATAAATAAATAATAAATATTACAGGACGTTTAACACAGCGCCACCTAACCCCAAACTAAGCAATTTAATGCTTGTAATAACTTGTAATTCAATTAAAAATTTCTTCTCTATATTTAAACAAATAATATGTTCTTAGCTGTAGATAGATAGACAATCATTAACACTTTATTGAATGACAAAATTTTACATTTTTCTGGAAAAAATAAAAGTAATTTTCAACGAAAATCCCTACTTAAAATAGATTGAACTTTGGCACAGCTATTATGATATTATAATTTGAAGTCCTTATTCTTTCCCTTTTAAATCGCTTAAAGACAATGAGATGGAGTATGAGCAAAGCCCTCAGATCGCTGATACCGCAGTAATATCGGCCCAGCTTCATTTCACGGGCAGAGGAGCTCGCAAATGAAGTTTCCCCGGTCCACCGAGTCGCGTCGATTCCGGCCCCTGATTTATGGCCCGTGGATGCGGCATGATCTATGACAATGTTAAACTTTATGGGGTTACGGATGGCTTTATTATGGTAGAATTTTAAGCAGATATAGATTTAACTATCATCTAAATATACTTATAAAAGGATAGACTGACTGACTGATCTATCAACGCATAGCACAAACCATTGGACGGACTGGGTTAAAATTTGGAATACAATAAATATATTATATATTTGATAATGTAGACCTCAGCGTGGAAAGAATTTTAACATGCAAGCTATGCCCCGAGCATATGCGTGTAATTCTAGCTTTCTAGTATATCTTGCTCAGTAAGTTTCTATGTAATAATTTGGTATGCAAAAAACATTATTCTACTCTATCCTATATCAACTAAAGCGTGACTAATTAAATGATCTGCGCGTTGATCCGCAGTAAAAACCGTTGCACTGATTGTGTTGAAATTTGGAATACAGATCGATAACATGGACCTGTGCTAAAAAGAATTTGGTACGCGAAGAATTTGATAAAATATTGAGGACGATAAATAAAAACCTGAAATCGAAACTGTTTTGGATGCACATATAATCCAAGATTGAGAAGTTTTTATTTATTTTATTCTAGCTGCGCCCAGCGGTTTTACCCACTGTACTGTGTAGCCTACATAATACTATTCCAGGATCTAAGTTAACGTTCTATCAAATTTCAGCTCAATCGGTCCATCCGTTCCCGTCCCTCCGTTTATAATATTAGAAAAAAGTGAGAAGTAAGATCTAACGAAATTATCAGAAAAGGTTAGGAGGGAGGACCCGTGGTCTGTATGCCCTCCTACTGTTTGCACGTCACTGTTGAGGCGGTAGAATAACTGGCACTGCTAGGGTACCTAGTACCGCGGGTAGACTTCCTTTGTAGGAGGTCGACTAGGTGGGTACCCCAACATTGCCAGTGATTGTACCGCCTGTGCAGTGATGTGCAAACATTACTGTGCTTCGGTAGATGGGCACTGTAGCTAGTGAAATTACTGGGCTAAAGAGTTTTAAGATCATACGACTCTTGAGTGAGAAGTGTTGGTGCACCTAAAATTTTAAATGGTGGCACTATACGAGTATACTGATTATGGGCAGCGTTATCTCTTAAGATCAAGACAGCGTCTTGCTCGTCATCTTACTTAAAAAAAAACCACCTGGTCAACCACCTCTAAAGGAAGTCTGCCCAGGTAAAAATCTGCATAATGTTTGTAAATTCAACGTTTAATCTAGGCACCTTCCAGCCTTCGTAGCTCAGTGTTGGTATTGCCGCGTCGACTGAATATTGCGTTTGAATCAGAGTATCTGCTCATCAGACCGTTTTGACTTTTATGCGAAATGCTTATTGACTCGTTGAAGCGAGACATTATGATACTAGCTGCGTTTCGTGGTTTCACTTGTTAAAATGAACCTTATCTGTTACTCAGAATATAAAAAAAAAATGTTTTTTTTTTTGTGATGAAGTAGATGATGAGCGAGACGCTCTCCTGATGTTAAGAGATAACGCTGCCCATAATCAGTATAGTGCTACTTTGTATTTCACAATGATGTGAAATTCTGGGAGCACTGTACCAACGCTTCGTACTCAAGAGTCATAAGATGTAAACTCTTTAGCTCAGTTATTATGAACAAAAAAAAACATACAAAGAAATTAAGAGTGATGAGTGAATATCAGTGAAATAACTATGCTAAACAGTCTTAAATAACATCTTATAACTTTTAACAAGCATTGGCAAAGTGGACTTAGAATTTTACATCATTGTATCCTACCTGGGCGGTACTGTACCTACTATCATGGGCAGCGTTATCTCTTACCATCAGGAGATCGTCTAGCTCGTCTTTTTACGTCTTTGTATAAAAAAAATAAAGATGTCTTTGTGATTTTGTGAATGAGTGAAAAGGTGAGCAAATCATGTGCCTGATTAAAAGCATTATGATTGCCCATATTAGACACAGTGCCACACTGAAAAAAAAAGTGATTGGTTTAAACAAGATGTTGTTTCCATATGAGCCTACAAAAATCATTATTGCTGCAACTAAGACAAAATTGTTGATTTTCTCTTAGTTTTGTTAGTTAAGTACTGTACCACCGTTATAAAGAGTAGTTATTTAGTTTGATTACTGTCTTGTTCAGTGCATATAGTTATAATCGTTTTTATTGTGATGCATTATTAGATTTTCAATTAATATAGGTTGTTTTTCAACCATATTTAGCTTGCTATTGCAACTAAGCCATCTCTTTTATAACTAACATGATAAACGTTATTCTTAGTTGCAGCAATAATGATTTTTGTAGTCTCATATGGAAACAACATCTTGTTTAAACCAATCACTTTTTTTTTCAGTGCACCAAGTGTTTTAAAATCAAAATTGAGCGCGGCACTGCATTACTTCTGTCTCTGATGTTAGTTATTAAATCTCGTTATGTCCAGCAATTTTGCTGATATCTTCGGTACGGAATACAGTTATATCAAAAGAAAAGTATACGAAAAGTATATAAGTATTATATCCGTTATCCTAACCACCATATTACAAGCATTAAGTTGCTTAGTTTGGGGTTAGGTGGCGCTGTGTGAAACGTCCTAAAATATTTATTTATTTTATTTATTTTATCTGCACATTACTGATTAGCAGGGGAGTGACTGGCAAACATTTTGCCATTACAAAAAAAATAGCTATAGATAAAGTTGTCACATCTATTGCAAAGCGATCTTCGCAACTTTTTTCAACATTTTTTTTGTACAATTTTATATAGGTTTAAGTTTATTTTGAGAAATCATAGAGCACGAGGAGAAAATTGTAGTTCTACTATTAAAATAACTCAATAAATGTTACATTAAAACTAAATTAGTTTAGAGGCCAGCTTAGAATTTGTTTCTGTGGTTCCTGTACGAATTTTAGGAATTGTTTATTGTTCCAATTTAGTATTATACTAGATCAATCAGTACCTGTGAGTTGAAAAAGAGTGAAATGAATATGTTAGTGATTTCAAAAATGTTTGTAAAATATCATTCTCATATATTCTACAATTTATTAACCAAAAATTTAGAGCGGATTAAAACAGTTAAATGGCGCTTGAAATAAAATGTCGCTTATGAGTGATATATATTCATTGTGCGGTTTATCACCGCTTGTACAGATAGATAGATACATTTCCATGTAAAGTTTCACCTTTGTCTCTCCCCCGCCATTTCATGTGGAAACATCGGTGGGATTGCTACCTATTCTACATATTTTGGGTGCTTCTGAAAATTTTCAGAAAACTGAAAAGCCACGCCCCTTTACAGGCTCGGCTGTGATTGGCCGAGGTTTATCTACATCAGAAGGCATCGCGGCCAATGGGAGGGAGTGCTGCGCGCAGACGTGCCGCTACGCCGTAGCGAGGCGCGGGGTGCTACGGCGTAGCGGTGCGGGGTGCTACGATCGACAGACGGCTACGGCGGTTCTGCTTCGCCAGGGAACTGAAAAATGTGAGTATTTGATTTTTTTCTTGCCATTTTCTTTTCTATTTTGTTCTTTTCTATCAGCGCTCGTTTTCTCGACGTTTTTTGTGCGCTGGTCTTTGTTCTACGTACATCAGAATGTTATGTAACACCATACCCAGGTTGTATATACCTATTAGGATGCGCCTATATAAAATACATACTAATACATCTATATACTTGCTATAGTTTTTATTCTCTAAACCTAAATCTTTAACAGAAATTAGGGCGTGTCCGTAAAAAAAAATTACGTACCTTATAATTTAATAGATCTATTATTATTCTAAATGCAAAGTATTTGTGAGCTTGAACCAATAGTGCTGAAATGTTGTATACGAGTAGGATGGTTAGAAGATTTTGAAAAGTACTTTGATTACTACGTACCTTCCTACTTGTTGTGTAGCTTTAGACCCTGGAATAACACATGGCACATGTAGTAAACCTACTCTACGGGCTATTTTATTTTAACCGCACTTAGTTTTAATGAAAAATGTATTTTGTTCCAGATGTGGTGTCGAGTAATTAGATGTTGAACATCACGTCAAGATGCAGGGGCTCAGTGCCGCGAAGGAAAAGGCTTCAGGCCTGTTTGCTAACAAACCCCTACTTTTCAAGTAAGTCACATTTATTTAATAGACTCCATAACTTATGTGACGACGTAATCACGTATTAGGAAGGCAAGAAGCGGCGCTCCATCGAAAGGAATGGAAATTTTTGTAGAGGTGCCTACCAGTGGAACAGCAAAGGGTAACATAATAGACTAGCTTATGCTCGCGGCGTTGCCCGCATGGCAAAATCCTTTCTTAGCGGAGGTCTATGTCATAAAATCTATCTATGTTCCAAATTTCAACCCTATCCGTCCAGTGGTTTAGGCTGTGCGTTGATAGATCAGTCAGTCAATCAGTCACTCTTTCTTTTTATATATTTAGATAATAGTACTCGTATAATATAATAAAAACAAATTTTCTAGTATGTACAGGAATTTGAATACCTTTTTCCTTTTTAGTCAACTGATCTGGATTAGGCACTGTGTATTATAATTACGAAATATTCTAAAAAGAACAGTTACGCAACGTACGACTGCATTTATGAAAAGTAGCTATACCACAATATTCACTGATTTCGGATTTGCTTTGAAAGATCAACGCAAGTAAAATCCTGTAGTTCCCAGAAGCTACAAGGGTTAGTAGTGAACTATAGCCGCTTACGGGGTATTATCACCTTAGTAAGTGGTGACAATGTGCCAATCATGGCCGCAAAAAATCTTAAGCAACAAAAAGAAAATAAAAAAGATACATATTGGTTCCCTATCATTCCGTTTATCAGGTTTTTTTACACCATTGCTATTCATCCGTGTGCCTAGTTGCCTCTTATGCTTTGGCATGAAAACAAATGGAATAAAAATAAAGAGAATTGACTTTTGTCTACAATTAAAAAGTTTAAATAAAATTGAAGCTAATTTATTTAAAATCGATTATACTATAGATAATCGATTATATATATTTCGACAAGCGGATCGTTTTGCGTCACCGCACCGGACCGCCGGATAAAGTACCTATCTGCCGGAGCATCCAATCGTAAACTATACAAAATATAAACAGCCATTTATAGCAAGAAACAGATATACAGCGATTTAAATATACAAGTGAATTAAATTAAAAATTTTAAAAACCCCCAACGTTATTTGTAATTCACCATTATGTGGTGGCGGCCATCTTGGATTTTAAATTTGTCATAGTGCATTGTATTCTACTAGTTAAGCCCTTTCATTTGATGCCCATATTGAGGGGGTCGTCGAACAAAAAAGTAATCCGCCATTTTGTAGCGGCGGCCATCTTGGACCGATTTCCACCAAACATGGCTAAGAACAATCTCCACTAACTCTACTTTCAAACAAAAACAAACTAAATCAAAATCCGTTCGGGAGCTACACATACAGAGACCGACAGACCCGTCAAACTTATAACAGCCCGTCGTTTTTGCATCGGGGGTTAAAAATAATTTTACACAATTTCCTGCAATGGGCTTTTATTTGCAAAAATAAAATTAGATTCAAGATTTATTTTGCTTTCTGTTTTATATTGATTTTTTAGATGAAATAGCGTTTTGCGTCCGCCCCGTACAAATGACCATTTTACAGTTACAAAAAAATTCAGTGGCTTCTATACAAGATAGAAATTCATAATCATTATCGAAACTTTGATTACAATCACACTAATATTGTTACTTCGCATAAACGGGTGGAACGATTGAGCTGAAATTTGGTATAGAGATAGCTTAGACCCTGGAATGACACATGGGCTACAGTACAGCGGGTATAACCGGTGGGCGCAGCTAGTACAATATAAATCCACTTCACTTAAACTAAAAAATAAGTTTAACAATAAATGACTTAAAATTTAATAAGACTAAAATAACTACTGTACATAATTATATAGACAACATTTAGGTGACGGGCGGCCTTATCGTTTAGAGAAATCTCTTCTAAGTAACAGGATTTACACGGAGATATTAAAATACATAACAAATATAATTAATATAATTTAATAATAATTTTTTAATATAATTTATATAATTTTATAATAAATATAATTGTAGAGTGGGACAATTTTATTACGCAATGGACCTTTATTTTCGCAAAATCATATTTTTGTATATTAGTCCTCTCCATCCATTGGTTGTATGGAAGAAATCGCTTTTTAGCGATAAGACTGCCGCTTTTAATTTTAATTAAGTACCTATGTATTTTCTGTAACATTATGTGGTGTACAATAAAGTATTGTCTTATCTTATTACATTTTTAAGTTAATTATTGTTGTATTGACTTTTTCATTGATTCTTTATTTTATTTAATGCATCAAAAGCGGATTGTTTTGCCACCGCACCGTACCGCCGGATAAAATATCTGCCGAAGCATCCAATCGTAAACCGTACAAACACAAACGGCTTTACCCCTCTGATTCCGAAGGTTTTCGAATGTGGAGATTAGAAGAATTTCAGATACTTGTGGAGAGATTTAATTTACTATTGCGTGAAAACAACACAAAATACAAGATTAAGAAATTCAAAATTAAAATTTTAATATAATTAGAATTCTGGATCGTTAGAAATTTCCTAGTACCGATTAGGAAAACAGCATTGCTCCGCTGCTCTACAAGGTCCCCGGAGGAGTGCCCACTCCATTGTCATCACAAGCCTCAGTGAAACATTAACTTATATATCATCATGATTTTAAATTCAAATTTAAACAACTAGCTATAATGTTTCGTTACAAAGAGTGACGAACTAACTTCTTTTTTCTAGCGTATATCCCGGCTTATAGCCAGGCTCCGTTTTACGACTTTCTTCTTTCCACTTCGCTCAGTCGTCAGCATTGGCTATCATATTTTCGTCCCTCGCGGTAGAAACTAACTAAACCTTCATATAGCCAAACAAATAGCCCACAAAACAATAAATCATACAACAAATATAATACCCGTGCGTGTGTTCGCGTGACGAGACAAATCCGACTGATGCCTGTTTGTTATCAGCGCTGAGCACTCGACTGCTCCCGCCGCTCAAATAATCGCATTATTTGCCCGATCCACTCGATTTAGAAACGAATTTACCGAGACGATATCGATTTTCCTAAGTCGGTCACTGATTTAGACAATACAATGTTTATTACGAACTTTGAAATATATTTCGCCTGCCTTCCGTTGTTTTATAGGTACCTTATTCTGATTGAATATATTTATTTTCCGCAAGGTATATTGAACGCTTAATCAGAAAATCAGGTATCAAAAATGTGATCAATATCTATAAGATCTCAATTGCATTTTATAAGCGGTTAATCGTGAGACCATTGTAAAAAAATCAATAAATCAAAATATCTAAATAGTAGAATTTATCACTGATTAGACACGGCAGCGAGATTAGTTTACTTTGCATATTTCCATAGTTTAATGTCATACGGTATTTTACTGTGGGGGTCAGCAGCAGATATTGAGACTATTTTCATACTGCAAAAGCGTGCAATTCGTGCCATCTATGAGATGCGCCCAAGAGACTCTTTAAAGGAGCTCTTTAAAGAGATAAATATACTGACCCTACCATCTTTGTACATTTACGAAAATATTATGTATGTCAGAAAAAATTTAGATAAATTCAAGTTAAATAGTGACACTCATAGCTTTAATACTAGAAATAAGAATAAGTTAGCTGTACCTCGATTCAGATTGTCCAAAACGAGCCATAAATAATTTTTAGGGAATTGTGTACGTTTTTATAATAAAATCCCTGATGAAATAACGGGGCTCACAGAAGGTAAATTCAAAAGCCGTGTTAAAGACATATTACAAAAGAAAGCCTATTATAAAATTAGCCAATACATAGAAGACAAAGATGCCTGGAAACCTCTGCAACCACCTGTAAATAAATTATGTAACCAAGATAATAATTGTAAACACATATTTAAAAAAAGCAATCCCTATGAGTTTCTTGCTCATTCTTCTCATAGAGGTGCCTTGCGAATGAGCGGTAGAATATTAAAATAAAATGTAAAATTGACTTGCAAAAGTGCTCCATTGTAGCCTATTTGAATAAATGAATTTTGAGTTTGAGTTTGAGTGTTGATAGGGGATTTATAAAATCTCCTAGAATTAAGTTTTATATTAAATGTCTCAGTAGCACTGACTGCTGTAACGGGCAATAATGTTGCTTTAAATCACACTACAATGGTCAACATCATTGCATAAATAATACATTAATATCTTATCTAGATGAGTTTCATTTAGAAACGGCTGAGTTTTAGTAGACCGGATTGATTAGACCTCCTTGGATGATGAGCGCAGTGTGCATACCTATTTTTATTGCTTTGTATGAAGTGTTTGGTTACACTAAAACTGTCTGCTGTAATATTGTTAAAAACACACACTTAAGTCCAACCTCAGTAATATTATTCCAGATAATAAATTAAAAACAATTTAAAACAATGACCGTTATCTATACCATCACACGCTACCAGCTACCCTACACTACGCTCTAAACTGATAAATTGCGTAGCGACGCGACGTACCAGAAAGGGTACAGCTTCATTATTTAGTCCGTTTAAATCGCTAAGTCCTTAAAAGACATTAGCAGGCTTTGTACCGTTATCGCAGTACACAAAAGAGATTTAGCTACGACTGAGAGGGGACGGTTATTATCCTTCACGTTTTGATAATAACTGTATTAATTGAATGCTTAGATATAATACTATACCTACTACTCATTTTAATGGTGAATAATAATGCAAGTGATACTAAAAAGTGCTCATATCAGTAAGATAAAATTATTTAAGGTACTGTTATTATTTTTAAAAGGATGAATCGTTTTTAGTAGGTACCGTAAACCGCTGCAACTTTGCATGGAATTTGACGTTTTTAACGAATTTTTACTTTAAAATGTCTATTATTCGGGATTTTATGCACGTATTCACAATTTTAGTCATAATACCTTTGAGCCCAGGGTATATAATGGCTAAAATTTATTGAATTGGAAAAGTTACAGGCATTCAAAATCGTAGGCAAAATTGTAGCAGAAAAGCCCAACTTTGCCTAGAAGATTTTTGTAGATATAAATACGATTTTTAATTAAACAGTCTAGGTATTATATGCTTATTAGTTATCCATCTTTCATTATTTATTAAAATATCTGCAAAATCTTCTTAAAAATTAACTTTACTAACATGTAGGCAAAGTTGGGCGGGCTTAGGTAAAAACCCCATACAAAAAGAACAAAAATTTAGGGTTGTCAAAAAGGAAAAAAACAATAATTTCAAAAAAATTATGTAATAAAAAATTATGTAGCAAAAATCAATATCTTAGGACAATCAACGATGATAATTAGTAGGAACTTACTCCACCGTTCTACTGCAAAGTTTTTCTCTTCTATTTCTTTGGCATTTATATACCTACATTTTAACATAATATTATAATAATAAAGTAGCTTTGGTTTTATTAACCCTCAATCAAAATCTTGAGATCAATCAATTAGGCAAACTACATTAATAACAATTAATGTAGGTTTTAAACATGTATTAGAAAATACCTTCCTAATCACTTATTGTATGTTGAAAAAAAAAAAAAACTTTTTTTAAATTATCCCTGTGAGTTTCTTGCCCGTTCTTCTCACAGAGGTAATCACTGATTGGGCAGGATCAAAACAAACTATGTAAAGTTCGACAATCAAAAGTGCTGTATTTATTGAGCCTACTTGAAATAAATGATTTGAGTTTGAGATTTCGCTGGTAACATCGCCTTTCAGACAGGAATAACTATATAAAATCATAATCTAAAAAATACATAAATTATAATCCTCTTTCGGAAGACGGTTAAAGAAATCTGATAGCAACCCTAGCCCTAGGCAATGTTGAATCAACTGTACTTCCTGGCAACATGTCCAGTAAGACTCCTGGGCTTAAATAAGCACTTATCATTATTAATAACAGTGGATAATATAAACGTACATATTTACTTACCATTCAAGTATTAATTCTGGACGAAACTCCGATTTTAACAGAAATAACATAAAAGTTATTCACCACCACAAAAATTTCGACTGCTTCAAATGTAGACTGACCATGATTAAGACAGTGTTATGGTATCTAAATTAAAAAAATGGGTTGCCACTGTAGTGGTTAACAAATTACCATTTTTGGAAGATTTAAATAAATTATGTGTCAAGAGAAATTTGGATTTTTTTTAAATAGGCAATGTTGAGACTGGTTGGCAATGTTGCAGCGGTTTACGGTATGTGTAATATAATACATGATTACTAGAAACTAACATGAAATAAAAAATATCGCTGCTATACATCGGTTTTAAAGATGCACATAAAAGCTCCAAGTTTCTTGAGAAATAACCTAAATACATTAACTAATCTTCTTCTTATAGACATTCTCCACTCTTTCGATTGTACCTCTAAGAAGAATTATGTATGGGCAATTTTGCAGCGGTTTGTCATAATTAAGAAAATATGGCTTTAAATCTAATACACCGGAAGATGCAATCGATGATTTTTCTAGATACGTATTAATTCTAAAACCTTAATCCTAAAGCTTAAAGTATCTAGAACAGTTCATTTATCACTACGCAGTGCAAAGCCTAAATGTATAGTATTTTAGCATACAGCACTTACGCTAATTGTTCTGCCATTTGAATATTGTCTGCGACAATTACGCGATTGGTCCATCGGAGGCATGAGGCGACGGTCCCCGAATTAATTGCTCGCTTTGTTTTATTTTGCACTTGACTTGATGATGTTTTAATGCAAGCGGTGAAATTGTTTTTGGTTGGACTTTTGTTAGTTGTGTTTGATTGTTTTTTTTTTTAAATATTTTTTTGGGACACGCAATTACGGCTTTTCTTTATTAAAACCCATAAAAAGCATTATAAATAATATATATAAGTTTTTATGTTAATAATTTTCACTTATTTGTCTCTGTTTTGTTAAATTGTAAAATAATGATTGTAGTACACCTTTTTGATAATATTCCCGCTAATTTTTTTTTTTTTTTTTTTTTTTTTTTTTTTTCGTACATGCCATACGCTATTAGATATGGCATTGTATTACAATCTAGCCTAACTTTCAATTATAGGCTAATGAGTAATTTAGATCTGACTTAAATTGCTACGTAAAAATATTATAAACTAAGAAGGTGTCCATTAACACTGATTCTTATAGTCTCTATTAAAATGAAGCACTTTGTTCTTGTGTACTCAATAAGTAACACTACACTTATAGTAACACTACATAATTTTACTGTCACTGTCACTGCACTAACTCAAATGGTTTTGTTCTTTTAAGTCTTCTCACTATGTCCGTATTGTCGAGGAGCTGGATGGCCTCAACATTTACGTGGTGATGAAGCCTTTGTTCATGGGCTTCTGCAAATTTTCTGATTACAGTGGTAACGAGGTCTATGTTCAGATCCCGGTGAAGATCCTCGTTTCTGATGTACCATGGAGCATTTACAATACCTCTAAGTACTTTATTTTGGAATCTCTGTATGATATCTACATTAATCTTTTTGGTACACCCCCACAACTGTATACCATACGTCCAAATTGGCATAAGGACTTGCCTGTACAATAATATTTTGTTATGTACAGACAATGTAGAATGGTTACCAATTAACCAGTCCATGTTTCGGTAGCGAAGCTCGAGCTCATCCCTTTTCTTTTTAACGTGTGCCTTCCAGCGAAGCTTTGCGTCTAGAGTCATACCTAGGTATTTTGCTGTGTTTTCATACGGTATGACTGTGTTATTCACATACACTGGATGATAATTAGATCTTTTGTTAGTAAAGTCTATGTGGATGGACTTTGACTCGTTGAGTTTGATCTTCCATTTTTTTGTCCACGCGTATATGGTGTTGATGGCTGATTGTACTTTTTCCACTGCTTCCTCGTGAGTGACTCCTGTTGCAATAATAGCTGTGTCGTCGGCAAAGGTTGCAATGGTATTGTTTTGTAGTTCTGGAATATCTGAGGTGTACAGTAGGTACAGTACCGGGCCTAGCACACTTCCCTGAGGTACTCCAGCTTTAATGGGCTTAAGTTCTGAATAAGCATCTTCTTGGCGTACTCTAAACTTTCTCTGTGTGAGGTACGATTTCAAGAGTTCCGAAAACTGTCGTGGTAACAATATTTTTAGTTTGTGTATAAGCCCTTCATGCCAGACCTTATCGAAGGCTTGAGCGACGTCGAGAAAAACTGTCGTACAAACTTTTTTATCTTCTAATGATTGTTCTATAATATTAGTAATTCGATGCACTTGATCAATAGTTGAATGCTTTTCCCTAAAACCAAATTGATAATCTGGAACTATATTTTTCTCTTCCATGATAGGCTTTAATCGTTTCAAAAGTAACTTTTCGAATAATTTCGACATAATCGGTAATAAGGATATTGGCCGATACGATCCAGCTTCATTCGGTGGTTTACCTGGCTTCACTATCATTATAACTTCAGCAACTTTCCAGATATCCGGTACGTATTGAAGTGTAAATGCAGCGTTGATTATCGTGGTAAGTTTTACTAACGCTTTACGAGGAAGGTTTTTCAGAACTTCTCCTGTGATAAGATCATAGCCAGGAGATTTCTTTCGAGCCATGTGTTTGATCTCGAGGAAAACCTCTTTAGGTGTAACAAGCTTTATATTTAAATCACTAGTCGGTGCTTCATGTTCAGGCAAAATATCTTCTGAATTTGCAAAATTATCATTAGGTTCAAAGATTTGCTCAAGATGTTGTGCAAATCTTGTGGCCTTTTCTTGGTTACTTATAGCCCAGCGACCATCCACCTCTTTTATTGGCGGAATCTGCTTGAGGGGTTTTTTTATAGTTTTTACTGATTTCCATAGTGAGTAGTCAGATGTACGATCACTTGTGAGTTGTGATAACTGAGTTCTCATAGAGTTATCATTGAATCTTTTAATCATCTTCTTGAGCTTTTTTGTTAGGTTGTTAAAAAGAGTTTTATCATTTGGGGCCCTAGTGGTGTGCCATACTTGTCTTTGTTTTCTTTTTTCAGCTACCAGCACCCGTATTTCTTTTGGATAACAGATATTCCTTATTTGGGATTTAATTTCTGGAGTATTTTCCCACGCGCATTGTTGAATAGTTGTAATGAATGTATTTAATTCTTCTTCAAGCTGATCTGGATTTTTTAGTGGTACCTTCAAGTTTATCCTTGAGTCTAAATCGAGCTTAAAACTTTCCCAGTCTGTGTATTTATTTACTAATGCCAGGTTGTTGGCACTTTGTTTAACAGTATCACTCAATACTAATATAATGGGTGAATGGTCTGAGCTCATATCATAGCCTTCATTGATGCTAAGAAAGTTTTCAGATATATTTTTATATATGAAGAAGTCAATGAGATCAGGTATCTTATGAGGATCTGTCGGCCAATAAGTTGGCTTACCAGTTGATATAACATTACAATTCGTACCTCTGATAGCGTGCAACAGCTCTCTTCCTTTCGTTGTGGTAAGTCTCGATCCCCAGTAGGTATTTTTGGCGTTGAAATCTCCTCCTAGTAAAAATCTATTTCCAAGGCTTTCTAAAAAATATTTATACTGCTCAGATATGATTGCATGTTTTGGCGGACAATATATAGAAGATAATGTAATAGGATAGCGTTTAGTATGTATATTAACAGCTACTGCTTGTAGATGTTCTTCTTCACTTTTATGTTGCTCATAATGTTGGATATGTTCTTTAACAATTACTGCGCTACCTCCTCTAGCTTTGTTACTGGGGTGTATAGCGTGATATATTTTGTAGCCTTTTATTTTTACATAGGATTCCTTAGTACAGTGAGACTCTGATATTAGACAAACGTCAATGTTTTCCATATTAAGGACTGTTACGAGCTCATCTTGATGTTGACGGAGCCCATTTGCATTCCATGCCATTATTTTTATCATTTTTTATGTTTAATGGTAGCCGATTTAGCGCTACTTTCTAATTTTTTCAGGCGTTCGTCGAAAGACGTCATTAAGTTTATAATATGACTTAGTTTTTCATAAACGCCAGCACTTCCTTGAGAAGGCTTCAGTTGAGGTTGTGGTTTTAACTCAGAGTCTTGTGCGATCTGTGCGTAAGAAACATTCTTTATGACATGTCTGGTGGGGGCACTAGCAGATGACTTTGTCTTTTCAGTTATTTTGCTGGTGGCCTGATTTACAGGGGTAGGCTCATTTTTCTTGGCGAGAAGTTTGTTCTTAATTTTTTGCAGCTCCTTGACTACTGTGCATCCCCTGTAATTTGCAGGATGTGGCTCACCACAGTGGACGCATTTGGGTTTGGCTTCAGGAGCTTTAGTGCACTCTATGGTCAAATGTTTGCCGGTGCATTTTACGCACCTGGCTTCCTTCGAGCAATATTTTTGTGTGTGGCCGTAGGCTTGACATCTCTTGCACTGTGGTAGTAGTTTAGATGTTTTAATTGGTTCAATGTCAACTTTACAGCCCAAAATTGACTTGATTTCGTAAATTTTCTTAATGTCTTCTTCCTTCTGAAAGGCCAACAAGAACATATTGAGGGGATCTTTGTTCCTCCAGCTTAATTTATTGACGGCGCTTTCTATTTTGAATCCTTTCAAGGTGAGGTCCTCTACAATCCTGTCAGGCGAGCAAGACGAATGGAGGTTTTTAGCCATCACCCTGATAGGCCTGTTCTGCTTATTTTCATAGGAGTACCACATGTATTTATTAAGTGATAATAACTTGGTGATAGCCCTATAAGTATCGTCGTCATAGACGTTTATTTTGGCTGTTCCGCCTTTAAGCATTTTAATTATGAATGCTTCTTTTTTAGCATTGCCCAAAAGAAGATCGTAAAATCTTTGATAATTATCAATTTTATCGACAATTATTGGTGGTGGTGGGAGTGACTTTTTCACCTTAGGCTTTTCATTGACGGTTGTTGGTTCTGGGGATGGCGATTTATTCAGCCGGCGCTTTTTGCGGCTCTTTTGACGCACCCATTCCGTTTCTTGGGCGAGTTCTTCCTCGTCTGTCTCATACACCGCAGGAGGAGGAATCACAACTTTGCGTGGGGTCTCGCTTGGAGCGTTGTTTCGCTCACGCAACTCTAGTTTACGCTGTAATTCAGCTACTTGGCTGTTGAGCTGATTTACGAGCTCTTCCAGCTTTTTTCGCTGAGTCTTTTCAGACTCGTAGTGCTTATAAATAAGGCGCTCCGATTCGGTGTTTAAGTTAACACCTAGTTGTGTAGCCATAGTTTTGATTTGGCCCTACGGCTTCACTTTAAATATAATCACACATAAATTGTACATTAGTCCATTGTTCATATAAAAATGTAGCACACACTGTAACTAGGTCATTTCAGTGACCGTGAAACTATGCGCGCGCGACGCGACAGTTCGAGCGAACGAGGTTGCAGCATCAGCACTTTTACTCGAGCACGTACTAGAGTAATTGCGCGTGATGCGACCTTTCTCTCCGGTGATCGAGAAGTCACTGATTCCCGCTAATGACTATTTTTTGTTAAACTCGACTAACTTCTACGTTCGAGCATGGGACATGCTGAAAACCAGCGCTGCGCAGGGTTCCCTCGCGTAGCACTAAGCTGAGCTTGTCCCAATTGACTACAAAATGACTACATATGATGTATATTTTATTATTCATTATGTAGGTTAGCTTTATTAGACCATGATCTCGCGTAATGTTAAGTGACGATGCGACCGTAGCTGACTATTTGTTTTTTCCAACGTGGCAAATGCCTTTATTTAGAAAAACAAACTAACAGTACAGCTACTACAGCAGTAAAGAACACTTTCATTAACCACAGATCGGCCACAAGCCAATCTACAGAAAATTCATGTGCTCCAAACCACTGTCAGATGGCAGAGTGCCCAGAATGCTGGCAGCATTGCCACATTGAATGGTAGCACTTATACTTGGCAGGATATTTCCTGCCATCTAGATATACCTCCCTGATTAGAACCGAATCGTAAAAAAATTATTATTAATTAAACAAAATTTTAATTAATATTTAATAAAAATTTCTTGCTTATAAAAAAAAATATATTTTGCCTCGATCGTATTTAAACATATTATACCATTTTGGATTACAAAAAGAAAATGGCATACATATATTCGTGAATTAAATGAAATTAAATGTGTGTATTCGTCTTATTTTTAAACTTTTTATATTTGTTATTCAACCGATAATTTCTTTCTGATAAACAATTAAAACCCAATACCTCTGACTGTATTTTTATTAAAAGGATTAATCATTAGTCAAGTTACACATCGTTCGACGTTCATCGTTCATTGTTGTTAACATCCTGGTATTCTTTGTAACAATATTTTTAGGTTTTTATTGTCTTTTGTATTCCAATGAAGAGTTGTGTTTTTGTATCAGTAAAGTTAGAGGTATTCTTATAAAACAAATTACAAAAATTGTTATCTTAGAAAATACACCCATCATTATTACAATTGCTATAAGTGATTTAACTAATGAAGTATAATAAGTATTTTCACAGTATTTTTATTATAAGGATTACTCATTATTAGCAAAGTTAGAGGTACTCTTATAAAAAAAATGACAAAAATTGTTAGCTTAGAAAATTAATAATACCTAGCATAAATTTAATAGCTTTTATAGATACTTCACAAAATTATTACCCAGCATTAATACTATAGCTTTAATAGATACTTCATTAGTCTATTAGAATGTTTGAAATCTCCCTCTATCTCTGGTTAACACGTATTGTAAACTTGTCTAAACGTCAACAGTCGGGTGTTATATTACAGCTTGTTGAAACATTAAACATTTAGCCGATGCGATGGATGAAATTTTAATGAGCACAGCCTTTTGTGGGCGCTCTGTGGAGACGGCCAATTACACGGGATGTCCCGAGGCTGATGTGTTTATGAATAGATTTTGAATATTATGTATAGTTTGTAATGTTACTTGTGTTTGGATTTACGGCTATTAAAATTATTTCAAAAGGTCATATTATGGTATATTGCTTACTTATCTATTTTTGAAAATTTTATTTATGGGGACGTATTGCGTCTTGTATTATTTTTATGTAAGTTTTAAAAATACATTATAATTACGCGATAGCTAAGTCCTGATCAATAAAATTATTATAAGTTCAAATCGCGAAAGTTTAAAGTGTTTTAATTTTTTTTTAACCACATCTAAGTTATATAAATATTTTAATAATGTTTAAGAATATAATGACATAATAAAATTGTATTTTTTACGCCATTTACCTGAAATGCCATACAGTCTTATAACAATTTGGATCGGATCTCTCGGAAGAATAAAATCTCGGAAAGGTCAAGCAAAAAAGGCTTAACTAGAATGTTGGCTAGTCGAATAAAAAAAATGTAATTCATGTTAGGTCACATTCTTACATAATCAACAATACGAGCATCTAGTTTGTATTTAGGTGAAATGTTATAACTTTAACCGTAGCTCATTGGAATCCAAAACTGTGCCAAGAATCTTGACCCAAAAAGCGTTGTTTGCGTCAGCTCCAGATCAATAGATCGGCTGAAGCCAGCAACTCTGGTACCTTACTGCTTTATTGGCCCGTCTATGAGATGTAGTTACACTTAAGAGTTTTTTTTAATGTGGAGAAGTAAGAAGTCAAGCAAGACGCGCTCCTGATGTTTAAAGATAACGGTGCTCATAATCAGTACAGTGCTACCCAGAATTTCACAATGATGTGCAATTACTATAGGTGCACTGCACCAAGTTATTTGAGAGTCTTACTTAAGAGTCATAAAATGCTAAGACTCTTTAGCTCAGTAATTAAGAAGCCGAGTTGTACTAAAAATTGTGCCTACGTTAAAGCAAGGAAACACAGACAAATATCCTAAATCAATAGGCGTGACGCATTTTGTTGTTCATTAGCTTGAAAATCGCTTGACAGATTTAAAACTTCAAAGTAACCACCAGAAAAGTATTATTCTTTTACTCAAAATCATATTTATCCAAATCGGTACATACCTTTTGTAGTCTTTATCTTTTTATGTAAATTTTAAAAAAAGGGAGATTTCAAATAGCTTTCTTGTCATTTCATCAGCTGATTTAATTGATATAAATTGTTTATTTATAGAAATTAAAACATATATTACAAAAATATATCCTTTCTTAGTCAATACAATTTACATTAATAATTATAATTATTATATGAGACTTGTTTTAAATATCGAAGAATAATTAAAAAAAAAATCATCTCATTTGAACTTGTGAATTGTCATGTCTCGAAAAACAGGTAATCACGAGTTTATAGTCAAAGAGTACAAGTGCACTGTATTTTATTTATATAGACTGACATCTAAGCCTGAGTCTGCGACTACTGCGATTACATATTTTCGTGTCTCTAAACGTTGCTAAAAATAAAACGGCGAGGACAGCTCATCCTTTAAGGAGTTTGTTGTCATCCCCCGAGATCGATGATCGGTCGCCAGGAAGTCTGCCCGGCGGGACGGTTCGGCGCCACCGCACGGCGCCAAGGGGCCGCCGAGAATAAATCCTGCCGACTGCCACTTTTACAAATCATATTTATGTTTATTTTATCTCAATGTTATTTAAGGGTAAATCCTGAGATCGGGCGTATTTAAGTGATTTCCGTGGCAGATTTTAAATCAAAGTATTATTGCATTTTACATGTAAAACATCAAATTTCCCATAATTATAATTACATCAATCAAATAGGCATCATTATAACTTGTTTTGTTCAGAAGATATTTCAATTTAAATTTTTGGTGCCACGGGAATCAATAAAGTGTGGCATGGGAATCAAAATTAAAACTATTTTGTTTGAATTCTATGTTATTATTTAAATATTGACCTCTACATACTAATCATATAAAATAGAAATGATTAAAAACGGTGATCCAAACAGATATACACCAAACATAAAGTATTAAAAAGGTCTATATTGGCTCTCTATATAATAATCATGTAAACTAAATAAAATAAACGTATTGCAGTCTTAAACAATGTAAAAATTTTGAATATATAGTCCTAGAATATGAGATTAAGTTCTCAGTCACAGTCACAGTCACTGACAGGATTCACTCCAGAAGCTGTCATCAGATTGTACATTTATCATTAGTTAGGTTAATCTGGACTGAAAGTTGCAGTCAGCCCATAGTTTCGTTTTATTTTTTCATCATACATCATCTCAGCCATAAGACGTCTACTGCTGAACATAAACCTCCCCTTTAGACCTCCATATATAACACTGGTGTTGAAAGCGACCTGCTTCAAGCGTCTTTCAGCGACCTAAATAAGGTCGTCTGCCACACTTGTGGGTAGACGTTCTACGCTGCGTTTGCTTGCCTGTAGTAGCCACTTGAACACTTTTCGACCCCATCAGCCATTCGCTCTACGTGCTATGTGGCCTGCCCATTACCACTTCAGCTTCCTGATCCGCGGAGATATGTCAGTGACTTTGGTTCATCTCCTCATTCCTGATTCGATCACGTAGAGAAACACCGAGTATAGCCGAGCCATAGCTGACCCCGAGTATAGCCATAGCAGTATGGAGAGCCATAGCTCGCTGAGCGACTTTTTAATGTGGTCTACTATAGTGTCTAGTATAGTACAATATAAAAAAAATATCTGAAATAATGAAATATACAAATATAAACTGTCAAAATCACTTCCATACCTGCGGCTTCGCTGTAGTTGGGTAAAAAGTGAAAGAATGCGCAAGAAAACTCAGGGGAAAATTGATCATCGTGGTAAAATACCATGAGAATCAATACCATGTAAATCAAAATTGTATAGTTTTTTGTCAATTTTTTTAAATACCATAATTATAGACCAAAATTAATAAAATATATGATAAACAATACCCTTTTACTAACTGCACACCCTAGTCAAAAAACCGTGATGGATAAAAAAATATTTTTAAACATGGAAAAGGTAATCAATGATCTAGTGAACCAAAACCACGGTAATCAATTTCTCACCTTCGTAAATCCAGTTTATAACAACGAGAGGAGGAGCCTCTCTTCACTATGTTTAGAGCGCAATCGAAGTTAGCCAATAGCGTGCGTACAAGCTTCTAAGTATTGTGGTTTGTGAAATGTGGGTAGTTATGTCGCGCGCCATGGGAATCACTTTTTGTCCGGGGACAAACCTAAATTTGTTATTTTTTCTAAAACTACGCTGAATACAGCCTTCGCGTATTTTTTTGATCATATAACAGTTCACCCTTTACAGCTTTGATCACAGGAATTAATTAAATTCCTTTTATAAATTAGTGTAAAAAATATATTTTGTTCCGAAAATGTGTAAGGGACAGCCCACGGTAATCAAATTTCAGGGCTTTTACATTTTTTTTAGATACTTGCAGCTAAATATAACCTGATGTCTATCATGCATTAAGTAGATTGAACCTTAGACTAACAGGAAAAAAATACCTTTGGGTAGAATTTTTATGTTACGGGTAGTTTATTCCCCCAGACACGTAAAATTTTGACTCTCAGGAATCACCCTTAATTAGCTGGATCTTCGGTTGGAAATCGCTGAATAGAACATTTGTAGCTAACGATATTTTTGGGCATTTTGATTGAATTGCGGTTGATTGCAACCAAAACGACCTGAGTAACCTATACATTGTAAGTGTTTGCGATTGGTGCATAAATTTATTCAGTTAAAATTATTCCTTTTTGTATAGTTCCCCCCAGACATTCTTTTAAGGATTTATATTATATTACATATTATCATGTTATTAGATTACCTACTTCTTTTTGAAACGGATCATTTGACTTAACAGTATTCTCTATACACAACCAATTCTACATTTCAAATCCCATTGTAAATCAAATTTCATACCAAAATCAATAAAGAGTCACCAGCCACCGATCTACGTCATCATATTCTCATTAAAGGAACTAAGTTGCCCTAATAAGTCTGCGAGTCGGATTTAATTTCGCTACATTTTGCCCTAGAGGGCGGTACTGGCCCCCGGTTTTAATCCTACTTCAAAGGACACTCTGAAATTACTACCTATAGACCAGTCTATAGGTATGTATTATATTCAAATTAACAGCCTGACTTTGGTAGGATTAATTAATTGTGACGTGGTACTGACTAATCAGGTTTTTATTAGTGGGGTGAGGCGAATCGATACTCTATGGAAATAGACGTATCTATTTAGGTTTCCTGTTCGATTTTTATTTTGCAGTAAAGGCTGTATGCAGGTGAATGGTTAGGTTTTTTTTAAATACCGTCGCTCGCTTTTACACAAGCAATAGTGCTTCTCAACTTTTTCATTGTTGAAATTCATTATAGCCAGTTTAATACGATCTCGCGCGATGCTAAGCGACGATGTAGTCGCTAAATATTAAAAAGATATTTAAAGAGTTTTCGCAGCATTACCCTAAAATCGCTAAACGTACGATGACGATGGCTAACTAGGCATGTGACACATAGAATCATACATCGACATAGAAAGAAAACAATGATAAAAAAAAACAATCTGCGTACATAATTTTAATTAACAGAACCTTTACAAGAGCTAGAACTTTCAAATGGTCGAATCAAATCTAATTGCAAGCACTGCTCTGTTACAATTACAATAGTACAATTACCTATCTAAAGTTATCGTACGATAAAACCATACTTAACCAGACTTTATTACACCGAAAACTGCCCCCAAATCGCTGTGTGGCCATTAAACATGAGATCGATGTCTGTAAGACGGCGCTTAATACAGACTTCGTGGCGCCACTTCACTCGTCCCGGTTGCGACTTCATAATAAACTATGTGGCGAAACTCTGTAGAGTAGGCTCTTAGGTAAGACTTTCTTATTACTTTTCTTGGAGAGTTCATTTTAACTTTGTTTTCTTTATAGCACTGGGAATGAAGATGTATGTAGTTTAATACAATATGAGTCATATACTAATAATTCTTCTAATATTATATAAAGAATGGATGTATGTGTTTGTTACCGCTTCACGCCTAACGTTGAACTGATTTTGTGTGTCATTTTGTGTATATTTATCAAAATAGGCTTTATTTTTCAGCAGGTTAAACCGCTGGGTACAGCTAGTTCACTGTTCTGATACAAATCAAAAGAACCAGATGTCTTATGATGACAAAACATGAAATATGATTCGTGTGAGAGTACGACATGCAGAAGATGATGATGATTTTATATATATTTTTTAATATTTACCTTATGATATAGCTCTGCTCTCCACACGTAGTAAAAAAAGAAGGCCCATATATTTTTCTGATCTTGTAATTTTGCAACGATACACCATTGAAAAATCGAAATCAATTATTATTTTTGATTATTTAATTTTAGCCTGTAATATTATAATTTATTAGTTATTATAAACAGGATAAAATGAATACATAATTTTGTCTAAATGCATGTCTAACAGTATACAGTATATTAAAGTCATTAAAAATATAACAGTAATGTTCCCCGGCGGTTTTACCCATTATTCTATAGTATATATATGTTATTCCAGGTTCTAACCTATATCTATACGAATTTCACCTCAATCAGGCTATCCGTTTAGGCGTGAAAGAGTAACAAACAAGCATACATACATACATTTTTACAAATTATATTCCGCAGGCAAGGGATAAGTTGAAGGATTTGGGGGAGGTCTTTGCCCAACAGTGGGACAGTATAGACTAGAAAAAAAGATGTTCTCTCTTGCATTCTCATTACTCTACCTCGTCACCGGATACACACATTCGCGATATTGCACGCGCCCCATCTCCACTAATGTTCGTGATGTGCAAATATTTGAGTTCGCAAGACTTATTGATCAGCGCGATCATTGCGAGGCTTCCGTCACGTCTCGAGTGGTTGTAAGCTCGCTGGCGGTGCGTCCTGTCTATTCACAGGGCTTTTAAACTCTGTCTGATATGCTAGCTCGTGTTGAAGCGTGAGGAATGTTTGACACGTTTTGGCTTTTGTAGTGCTTTGTGGTAGTTTTTACAGACTTTTATGACATACTTACATATTGAAATTTGCAAGCAAATTATTATTATTATTATTTAATAATGCACTAGCAGCTCTGTGAGCAGATATTATGTGATACATAGCACTTATGTTTTTCACAGTTTGTGTTTTTTTAATAGTTGTTTGAAGGTATTACAAGTCCTAAACAAAGACAACTTCTGAAACGTACAGGCGATTAAAATTTAAAATAGCTTTAATAATTTTGGTATAATGTTGCGAATAATTTGTATTTTTTTAAAGTATGTGTTAGGTAGGTACTGTGTACTATATTTAAAAAGTTCCGTTAATTTCGTTGACAATTTAATGTTAAGTTTAATGGATCAATAGAACGCAAATACACAGCTTCATTTAGCGAAAGCTATGACTGTATTAGCAGTTTATCGTGAGTGTCCCTCGGCCCTTAATACGCGAGGCGTTCAGAAATTCGATTGAATTTCCGGAGAGTAACTGCGTTGAGTCGACGCCACCGGAAATACCGTTAATGCACGTCAATTGTTGTGCCCCTAACTTAGTTACAGGCTCTACGCGACAATAACATTGCTATGGTCTTTAGATTTTGCCTAGCTTAGTTTGTTAGCACTTCACTCGCATTGGAACGTAAAGGCTGTGCCAGTATTATAATTACAAAGCATATTTATTAATAGTAGGAGTTAACAAATGTTTAAGTATTTATACAATAAATTGAAACGGACACTGAAACTGTTTTAATTCGAGCTAAATTTCAGACCAAATGTGTTGGACGCAACGAATTGATCATCGGATCGAAAGTCTTATTTTTGGGAACTAGTTTCCCTTGTGTAAAAAAAACTGTCATCATCATATTCTTAGACGCTGTCCTTATTCTGTACATTTCTCTTTGAATCACAGGGCCTTGGACTACACTATTACTGTGCTTCGGTAGGAGGGAACTGTAGCTAGTAAAATTACTGGGCCATCATCATCGGCCTTTGCGTCTATTGCAGACGATTTAAGCACTGTCTGTTGGGTTGCGTTGGCACTTCCGTTGGTGGCTAATAAAACCAATCCTGGAGCGGCAGGGTCGACTACATGTTGGACAAACGTGTGTCACAGCAGAAGGGTTGTTAGTTCTGTGGTGCCGTCTAGACCGTTTTACCGAGGGTTTTACTGGGCTATAGAGTCTCAACATTATGACTGTTTAGTAAGAATCGCTGGTGCAGTGAATCTAGAATTTGATGCTCATAATCAGTAGGTACAATGCCACCTAGGATTTCACAATGATGTCATTGTGAAATCCTAGGTGGCATTGTACTGATTATGAGCATCGTTATCTCTTAACATCAGGAGAGCGTCTTGTTCGTCTTCTTACTTCTTCGCATAACAAATACTTTTTATTTTTAGTAATAATATATTATCATTTAGATATCATATTCTTCTACTAAGACCTTAAAATGTCTTTTACCAATCTTAGAATACGTCCTCCCCATGCCATATCTCTACAATGTCAAGTAAAAGTAATGGTAGTTATGTAGTAGGTAATGTTTAGTAAAAGCAGTGCTTGCTGCAAGCGGAACTACATAATATTATGTACGTAGGGTGGCGACAAAGGGTTGCATTCGCAGAATTGTTCAATGGAGAGTGAAGGCCGAGATAGCACTTTGTTAATCAACTATTTCTATTTCACTGCATTGGAGCTTAGGACTTAGGACATTTGCTGAGGCGTAAAAAAAGTGTTAGCTTTGGTATAGACCTCACATTAGATATCTATATATAAATATATAAAAGGAAAGAGTGACTGACTGACTGATCTATCAACGTACAACCCAAACCACTAAACGGATTGGGTTGAAATTTGGAACACAGATAGGTTTTATGACGTAGACCTTCGCTAAGATAGGATTTCAATATCTATTATAAGTATTTATTTACAAAAGAAAAGTATATAAGTATTTTATCCGTTATCCTAACCACCATAATACAAGCATTAAGTTGCTTAGTTTGGGGTTAGGTGGCGCTGTGTGAAACGTCCTGAAATATTTATTTTTATTTTATTTATTTATTTAGTAACGCGGGCAAAGCCGCGATCGTAAGCTAGTGTAGTATATTTAGCATAGATGATTACATAATTTTTATTAAATTAATACTTGTAAGAAGATGTTATTGTTTTGTTTGACCAGCAGGGCTATGATGCGCACGTCGACATAATGTCGCGTGAAATTTGATTTAATGTGAATAATACTCTATGTGGCTGTCATAAAGTCGAAAATCACACACCAGTGAGATCATTTTGACATAGGAGTTTTAACGACAAAATCATTTCACTGGTGCGTAAATCTCGACTTTATGACAGCCATGTGGCTGTCATGTGGTTGTGGCTCTATGTAGAGTATTATTCACATTAAATCGAATTTCACGCGACATTATGTCGACGTGCGCATCATAGCCCCGCTGAACACTCAAATTAATAATATCAGGTAAATATAAAAACTAAGTGTTCTGAATATAAAGTAGGAATTGTAGCGAGTTAGCATCTATATTATAGTTTTCTATCTAATCAATTGCCACAAATACCTACTCCACCATAACCATTGGTTTCAAAAAACCAAACCTCTTTACTCTTCAGTTATGTTGTACACACGTTCATGCTTACAAATACAAGTATATTTTTATACATAAACACTATTTTGTGTACATCAGTAATTATGTCCCAAACCAGTGAGGTTTTCACACATAGGGTTAAAATTTGAGTCACGGGACAAAAAGTCGACATAGGGGATTTCACTTGCGCACCACAATGTACCATATTCCCGCTTCACAACCCAAACCAGTGAGGTTTCAACACATAGGGTGACAGTTGTCAGAGCAACCCTTTGGCTGCACTCGGTATTGCTTAATGGACAGTGAAGGCTGAGATACGGCGTGATAAATCACCGCCGTGATTACCGAGCCATTATCTAAAATGCGATCTTGGAGACAACCGAGTAAAGTCGCACAACTCGAAACGCGTGGTCGTATACTTGCGTTTACAGTACCTTAGTTTCAATAAAGTCCGGGGGAGCAATCTAAAATAGCCCTCTCTTCACGCGAACTACCTAACTTATTAAACTTTTGAGCTAATTGAGTAGTAACTTATTTTACTTAGGATCGCAGAACACTGGAGGTATGTCAATACGAATCTCTAGTATTTGTAAATTACAGTATTAAAAAAATATATATTTTGTGGGTGTTATTTGTTTGTGTCTAAACGACTGGTTCGATATTTAGCTGAAATTTGTTAAGTAGATGGATTTGACCTAAGCATAGTTGTAAAATGTACCTTGGCTACTTTTCAGGGAAAAAAACCTTCGGGGGACACATTAATAAAAAACAAAATAAATTTAGATATATGTAACTACACGTTCTTGTACCAAATCCCACTCTACTCTTTCAATAAACTTTTCCTTACAAAAGTTGTTTGCCTGGAAGAGATCGCTCACAGCGACGAGGCCGCCAATTGTGGACCAATTTGTATTTCAGTGCTAATATTAAGTAGCACTGTAATTTTCTTTGGTTGCAATAAAGAGTACTCTATTCTATTCTATTAATATTTAACTTACTAACCTAGTCACTAAAAATATTAAAAGAAATGTTACTTCAACTCCAAGGTGCCGATTTGTATAACATTATAAAAAATTGCAAACTTACAACACAATCCACTTTTATAGTAGGGAATCAATTATTTTGTAAGAAGTTTATTCACTGCATTATATTACACCGTGGTAAAGATGTTGATGTTAATTGACGCGGGCGTTAGGGCGCTAAAATATTAGATCTTTGTTTCGGGAGCAAAACTTTTTTACTTTGTTTTGACTATAGAAAAACCTTTTAAAATATTACTCACGGAATTTTCCTGCTAACAGATTTTAACTTTTAATTAAGTAAAGTACAGTTTAGTGAATTACTGTTAGTATTAAGGTAAAAGTATTTTAAATTACATAGTACATAAATAACAATGTTTAGTGAAGTCAAGGAGGGATTTGTTTCATTAGTTTTTCGTTAAGTTGTGCCTTATGTAGGCCTAAACATCAAAAACATACAAACTAAAGTGTTCAACGAGTACTTTTTCAAAGCTTAGACATTTTCGACCTTACTGAATGTAACTCAAACTCTACCTGACTTTGAGTTTATTATAAACTACGAATTTTGAACTCAAACGCACAAAAATCAAAGTAGCCTTTTTATTATTCCAAAAAGCAACACTTAAACAAGACTTACAAAGTATCTAAATATATAAGAGGAAAGATTGACTGACTAACTGATCTATCAACGCACAGCCTAAACCGCTGAACGGATTGAGTTGAAATTTGGAATAAAGTTAGGTTTTATGACGTAGACCTCCGCTAAGAAAGGATTTTGCACGCGGGCAAAGCCGCGAGCGTAAGCTAGTCTTATATATTACACAAAAAGAAACCTTAACAAACGAATTGAATTTACCAACAAACATAGCAATCACATGCATCCACTATGGACCCCTAAATTACGTTTCCCCACTCGATCAGCAAACAAATAAGCATCGATACAATCCTGTATTCCAGACCCTTCAAAGGAACTGAAGCCAAAGAGATGTAGAGGTTCCGCAAAAGGCTCCCAGTTACAAAGAGCTTACTATTTCTTGTTATAGGACTTTGACGAAGCAATTTAAATGCTACTCGTATCCGTTGACATACTTATAGGAACGTACTAAATATGCAAAATGATAACTAGAGCGCTTCCGCATTATATTTCATTAAATTCGATCCAAAACCTCTACCTAGACCTAGAGGAGCTTGTGGTTCTACCTTAGTCTTTTTATTTAAAGCATATTTATGTATTAAATTAATGAAAATAGCTATTGGCTATTATTTTGGCTACCTAATAATCATGATCATTAGACTACGATGGTCCACTATTGAATATACATAGGCCTCCCCCATGGCCGATGGCACACCATTCAACTCTGTTATCCATATTCCTCCTCCAACCGATCCCAGCGACCTTCCGGATAGCGTTGCCCCGTCTCGCCCAAGGACGCCCTTCACTACGTTATGTTACCCAATAATATTCAAATAGGTATCATTATAGTCCAGTTGTAGTCCATATTTTTAACCCCCGACGCAAAAATGACGGGGTGTTATAAGTTTGACGTGACTGTCTGTCTGTGTGTGTGTGTCTGTCTGTGGCATCGTAGCTTCCGAACGGACGAACGGATTTTGATTTAGTTTTTTTTGTTTGATAGTAGAGTTAGTCGAAAGTGTTCTTAGCTATGTTTGGTGGAAATCGGTCCAAGATGGCCGCCGCCACAAAATGGCGGATTACTTTTTTCTTCCACGACCCCCTCAATATGGGTATCAAATGAAAGGGCTTAACTAGTAGAATACAAACCACTATATAAAATTTAAAATCTAAGATGGCCGCCACCATAAAATGGTGAATTACGTATTGCGTTGGGGGTTTTTTTAATTTTTAATTTAATTCACTTGTTACTCACATATTTACAAGATATGATTATGATATTTATTTATAATAAAACAGGCAATACGGTACCAAATCACACAGCAGTAAACATTTTATATCGAGATCGTATTAAAACGTTGGCTTAGTATTTAAATGGGTATCCATTTGTACTCCCGAAACATGAAAATAGCGTGGCTTTCAAACGGAGAGGGTTCCACATAGAGCTAATAAAACGGACGAGCTCCCGATTTATGCAAATTTTCATTTTAAATCACGTTCTGTATTTTAATAGTGTTGGTTTTGCTCTCGAATGCATTTCGTTGTGCTTGCTTTTCTTAAATTAAACACTCATTTGAATTTTTATTGAGTAATACAAGTGCTAACAATGAACTAATTATTAAGATGAATAAGGCTGTATTTATATTTTATTAGTGTAGTCAATATTTTGCAAAGTTTTTTACTTTTTGGATATGTTCCGTTAGCATTATAGCTCTGCATATTTTGAATAACTTAATTGAAATAAATGCAATATTTTTGTAAATGTCCGGACCAATACCGGTTAACCAAGAAATATTATATTATAGTTACCAGGAGAAATATTAATTGTTGTTATTGCGTCTGCAAAATTCGATAACACCAAACAACCTAGATTTATTTTTCAACGCTCCCCAAAGTTTTCTCATCCCAACACTACTACACATAGCTCTAGTACTTTGTAAGTATATTGCGTATTCATACGTACGTACGGAGTGGTTTATTGTTGTTTTTCAAAGCTACATCAGCCGTCTCGTCCACATAGAGGGGCTTCACCGCTCTATCACATTTGTAGCACACCACGGATAACATTGCTGGATAGATGATGCTAGTACATTTGCTTATACTACGTGTTGACAATGATGTCGCTTGATTAGTGATATTGCGGTTGAAGATGTTAGCAGACTACATGGCACCACCTAGGTATCACTGAAGTCTACACATTTTAAACTGCTACTACTACTCATAACAGAATATCTGAATTTAAAAAAGTCAATACAAAACAATACAAACTGTTGCTCTCGCTACTCAGTCGCTCACCGGTTGAAAAAATTCCAAGAAACTCGCGCTAGCCTGACTAGCGGTATCTCTTCTGATACACACATCTGTAATAGTAGCGCACGCTTTTATGCGTTTTAACGTCGCGGTTGGGTTCGGTTTAAAGGACATAAAAATGTAAATGGCGACGCATTGTAAAGTATTTTTACAATGATAAATCGTGATGAACAATTTGCTCTTCATGGGTGGTTAACGGCAGCTTTTACGATCTGTATTAATGTTCTAAATTATCGTTGAAATGAATTCTAAATGGAAGATTTAGGAGAGATTTTGCAGAATCTATTTATTTTACGCTATGAAAAAGGATTAGTACCTACTATATTCAACTAATATTATTTATGCGTATATACCCAAACCTTAGTAACCTTTAAACCGGCCAAGCTGAAATAAATTTGGCATTCATACAGCTAAGAGCTTTTCAGCAGGGAAAAACTGCTATAACTACAAGTTTTTTAAATCCCTTTTCTCCACCAAATTAAGTTTATTATAAAAACCCAACGTTAATCATCAGAAAAAAACAAATATCTAAATAATATAGGTACATACTTACTTCAATATATGCATAATAGACAATATACGAGTATAACAAATTCAAAGCAATACGTTTAACCCACACATTAAAGGATAAAACCGAGATGAATTTATTAAAGCTGTGTCTAGACTGTTTTGAATAACGACCATAAAATATACTTCCCCTTAAGTCTATTAGCAAGTTTTTGTACGACACTTTTATTGAGATTTCCTTGGATATATTTGCCTTTTAAAGAGACTAAGCTATTTAAGAAAGGGGTTCACAAAGTTTTCCTTAAAGATATACGGTACAAAGATAGTTGTTTAAGGTCTGAATCACACTGGAAGCGTTTTAAAGCGACATCAGAGATTTTATCTTTTATATTAATTTAGCAATTTAATATTAGTGAATAATCTCAGAACTAAAGCTAGAGGTACACTACTATAGAGTGAATCGCCACAATACACTGTAAATAATGTGTTTGCCAGTCATACTAAATATATGAAATCGATATGATTATGCACTTCTGACGTACCCAAACACATCACAAAACTGTGGCTCTTGCTTAAGTTACTCATAATTTGAAGTGTTAATAACATTTCTTATAAGCACACATGTTTTTCAAACAAAACAATCAATGTAGAAAAAGTACGCCGTGTTTCCTTAAAAAAGATAAAGTTGCTCAGCAACGCCATAATAAAAATCACGGTACATCGCTTCCACTGTAATTTAGCCCTAAAAAGAAAACGTGGACAACCCTAGAAGTTGATACCATCAGATGGGAGCAACTTAAATAAGCATTAAGAAACATTTTTGCCTCCTCGAAGATAAGTTCTTCTGATCCCTGGCCATTGTGATAGTCATCTGAGAAAACCTCGTGAAAAGCGCGGCTTCATTCGCCATTCATGGCCCGATTTGATTTACTTAAGATCCTTAGTCCGATACCGTCTATTAAGGGAGACGACCGTCGATTTTGTAAAAGAATAATGTGATACTTTCACAATGTTTATGTACTCAGGGCTGTGCTTTGTAAGGCTAGCTGCTTTTGTTTTTGGAATTAACACTATGTAAAAGTACTATCCAATGTTACATTAAATATTTTTTAATAAATGAGGACAAAGCAGTTGTACAGCTTATGATTTTGAAGTTTCTATATCTACTGTTCATTTGGCACCATTGATTATAAATATTATTGCAATGTACTACTTATAATTTAACGAGTAGCTACTCATATGTACGTTCGTACGCGTAATGTACTTATTCAAAAGAATCCTTTTGGTAACAATAATATATCAATGACGAGTCGTCATTCAGACAACTAAAGAATATAAAAAAGGTGCCTTTTCTAATTAGAGTATAAGTTTTATTAAAAAATATAGGAGTGTAAACTTCAATCCCGCTTTCAATAAGCGAGCGCGAGAGGTACAATGTACCTTATAACTTGAAATCCGTTCGATTAATTCCTATAATATTTAAATGATGATACTTTCCAGGTAAGGTACCCTCTTAAAACATCAAAAGAATATTCCAAATCGGCTTTGGCACCTTTGAGTAATCTGTGAACATAATATGATCTTTCATATGTTCACAAAAATACGAAGATTCTCCAACGAATTGTAGTAGGTAAACCTTTCTTATTTTTAAATCAGATACTTATTACCAAAAATCTGAAAGATCTACAGCATTGATTTATTTTTGTTAGGTAAGTAATATATAGTTGAGTAAGAAAAACTACACTCACACGAAAACCTTTTAATGTTATTTTGGAGTGAGTTTATAAAAAGCAGGGGTGGGTTAACGCGTGGTTCCGGGCGGGTGGACCGACGATTTATAAAATGAGTTTGCGGTGCAACCAACCCTTGATACCCCATTGGTTACGTCTCACTTCTTTACTAGTGATGTCACGCGTGTACTTTATGACACGATAAAAGGTAAAATAAATATTTTTTTGTTATTTTAAATGCTCTACAAAATTTTACACACAAAATTTTGCAGAGCATTTAAAATGAACACACACTTACACATTAGCGACGACAGTTAACTATAAAGGTAGTCATCATCTAATGTCAGCGCGGCAGGTCTAGAAAACACTGGAGGGACGAATTCTCCCACTGCAATACCTGGCACGATCCACGGATGGCAGGCCTTTGCCCAGTAGTTACCTTACATCATGAATAGTAATTACTGTTATCATTACATAAACATTTTTTTTTGTTATAAATTGTTTATATTAAGTCACTTCACTGCACACTGCACTATCTCTAAAAAACAGAGAACGATATTTTTTACAATAATTAAAAAGGATTTGTAAAAAAATAATAAAAGTATTTATTTCATGTTAGTAAAATCCAGCTCCTTGACAATACGGACATAGTGAGAAGACTTAAAAGAACAAAATCTTTTGAGTTAGTGCAGTGACAGTAAAATCATGTAGTGTTACTATTAGTGTAGGTACTTATTGAGTACACAAGAACAAAGTGCCTCAAATTAATTTAATAGACACAATAAGAATTAGTGTTAATGGACACTTTGTTAGTTTATAATATTCTAACGTAGCACTTAAAGTTAGATTTAAATTACTCATTAGCCTAGAATTGAAAGTTAGGCTAGATTGTAATAATATAATTCCATATCTATTTAGGTATGGCATGTACGAAAAAAAATGTTTGTCAAATGAATATCGATAAAACATGTCGACATCGATAACAATTTAGCACAACACTAAGCAGGCATTTGTCGCGGAACGTCACCATTTTTCCCTCGCATCGCCATCAGTGGAAGTTAAAAGCATTGAAAGACATATCGCGGGTTCCTTCCAGTCTCCATTGTTCTCTCGCCCTTTGTCCTGCGCCGAATGTTTTAATGTAATTGGCTTTGTGCTACGGTACGAGTATTTTACCCCATTTTCTGTTGTGTAGTTTCGGTTATACGGCTTTTTGTTGTAACATGTTGTTAATCACTGAAATTGTTACCTAACGTTAAATTTTCTTTTGGTTAATGGAAATTAAAGTTAATAAAATCGCTGGGCGCAGCTAGTTAGGTTTTTGAGATGAAATTTGGTAGAATAGCAGCTAGAATAATACAGGTTATTTTATATAGTTAGTAGGTACAGCATGCTAAACATTGTATATTACTCGTAGTTAAAAGTGTTATTTTTTAAAATGAAACAAAAAAAAAACACCATGAACTCTACATAAGCTTACGTGTAATAAAAGGTCAACGTTTATACTTTACCAAAAGAATCTTTTAAAAAATATAGGTACGGTACTCACATATACCGATCAAGATCAACTAAAGCTATCTCCAATAGATCAAAGGGCATGAAAGTCGTCCTTGTCAAGCGCGTTTGCATAACGTAATAAGACAGACATATTGCTGCATCCTTCCTATCCTAACTACTTTCTCGCTTGACTCCGTAAGTGAGTTGGATATAAATTGGGGCATTGTCTGTGAATCTGGAGCATTCGCACGACTTTTAGTTTAGGAGGCGTTGACTAACTTGATCACTCGTGAAGGGGAAAAGTTACTGGTTATTATTATACTCTGGATGTGTACGCAAGCCAAGCAATATGACCAATCCGTGGTTATCACCTTGAAAATAAATGGAAATTTCTTAAGTGGATTCTTATGATTAGAGATTGTTCTATATCATAATAATAATATTATGATATTAATTACCTTTATCACACCTATTTACTGCCTTGGAGTTTTAAATCTAGAAGTAGGTTGTATAGTCTGAAATTATATGTAGGTTTATAGGTATACCTCTAATGGGTTTGTGTGGTTCACTTATGTATTGTAGTTTCAGGTTGTTTAGATTTCTATATGGCCATATAAGACCACACTTCGACTTGTAAACAATTTGCCAAATACTGAGATTTGAATCCAAAGTCTCAAAACCGCACAGCTTTGTGCTGCTTCACTAGCTGTTTTGTCTTGCTAAAAAGTTAAAAGTATTATATTATTACGAGTTCTAAGCTATCATAAACAGCTTAATCGGTTCAGTCGTTTGGGTGTTAAAGTGATACACACCCATCCATACATTCATATTTTTCATATTAGTAGGATATAACGTAAGAACTTTTTCATCTGTAAACATTTCGTTGATCATCTTTCTATCTAGGTGGATTATTCTGCACCATCACGGAAGAATATATTTTGTACCACATTTTCCGTCCCTCTCAGATGAACCTATATCAGTTGAAGATAGAGAAAGAGAGATATAGATTGATTATGAAATCGGCTGAATTTTTTGCAGAATAAGATAGCTGGTGCTGAATGAACTCCTTTTGTTTTCTCTTTCTTACATTGTCGTTATTTCGCTCTAGCGCGGCAGAGTTATACGAGTATATGTACGGTTCGTCACCAGAATACAGGATCAATCTGGTGTGAAATTCTGTTATTCAGAAATATTTCAGCAATAACATCCTTTGAAGTATTTTTCTTCTTCAAGGAACGTAAGAAAGGGGTTAATACAATAAAAAGTTTTCTTATTGATCACAATCCTTTATTATTCTAAATATTACACTTATTTAAACAAGGTTACAATAAAGTAATGAGCAATTAATTTGTGGTCATTTTTATACTATTTTTTTAAATTGATACTGTATTGCGATTGTTATTTCATGTTATAAAATTAAGATAAGATTCGATAACTTTTTATTGAACAACATTATATCAAAAAAGCATTCCACATTAATTACAATTTATATTAAAACGTGTGCGAGTGTAAAATAATTAGTAACTTTATAAATTTGACGAGAGTTTATGTCAGTTCATAAATCAATGAACGGGAAGTCAAGACAATCGCAGAATAGCCCTCCGAACGGAGCCGGGGCGAGCGAGTGGAGCGTGGCACGCATTTCAGGCTAGTTTGATATCAGCTTTCGTGACGTCACAGCGTCTTTGCTCCTCACATTAATCAATCAAAAATACGTCTTAATCACTCAAATCACTCATGCTTCACTCATCAACAGCTTGTATTTCTATGTGCGTAGAGTTAACAGCGAAAAGTGCTGCGTTAATTGTAATCGTCTTAGTATAAATTCATTTTAACCAAAATTAAGTACATAATTTTATCATAATGTGTTTAATGTAATCTACAGGTTGTTTCAAGTAAATTTATGTAAGTGCTTGGAATTTAGACCGTGTTAGTGGGTGTTAGAGTAGTGGATTGTTTGGAGAACGTTTGGGGTGTGAACTGTGTTATCACCTGTTGATTCCGGTGAAGAAGTCAAGTATTGGGAAAATGTTCTGGCGTTGGCTGTAAGTATTCTTAAATGTTTTGGGTTTTGTCACTAACAGAAGTTTTATTGTTTGTGTGAACAGAACCGTACTATTATCTTGGTCATTGTCTAAATGAAATTCTCTCTCACAAATTTTTCTAATCTAGAATTTATAGAAAAAAATATAATAAATATCATTAATATTAGGAGAAAAAGCGCTCTGATTTATCGACACAATAATTACATTTTAAAAACAGAATTATTATCTTAATTTAAGTTGAAAACATATTATTAATGTTATCTAAATATTTAAAAGAAATTGTGACTGACTGACTGATCTATCAACGCACAGCCCAAACCGCTGAACGGATTGAGTTGAAATTTGGCATGCAGGTGGGTTTTAAGGCGTAGACATATGCTAGGAAAGTATTTTTCCACACGGGCAAAGCCGCAAGCATAAGCTAGTAACAAATATAATAAGATAAGTAAATAAAACAAGTGAAATTTTAAAAATACTTTTTAAAAACAAGCTTTAATTATTATTATCATCTTGCATCATAAAGTACTCGTCAAGACGAATCAAATGAGCCCAAACTCGATGGGGTTGCGTCGTTTTATGACAAAGTTCCTTTGGCGACCTTCCAGCTCCATCATCAGATCAGCTCGATGTCATAAAAATATTGCATTGTCATCCGATTTACACACGCATGCAAATTTTCAGCTCAATTGGAAACCGGGAAGTGGGTCAAATTAAACTTGCAAGATTTGATTACAGACAGACAGACAGACAGACAGACAGACAACAGACAGGTGAAAGTAATATAAAGCTTGTAAAATACTGCAAACATCACAAGATATATATGTATGACATAAATTATATTCTTATTCGTCAGCTATAATTTATCAAAGCTCATATACAAAGCTCTGATCAAAGTGATAACTATATAGACAAAGATAGCATTAGAATAACACGTTGAGTTGGAAAGAGAGCGATGATATTCTAGGTATAAGTGCTAGAAGACTGACTAGTCTACTTTAAATTACTACTTTTAATTATACTCTTATTAAGGAAGTGAAAGTTTGTGTGGGAGTGAGTGGGTATGTTTGTTACTCTTTCACACAAAAATCTGCAGACTGATAATGTTGAAACTCAGTATGTAGGTAACTGAATCCTGAAAGAACATATGGGCTAATTTTCATCCGAATTTCCCCATATGAGCGGGATCCCGTAGAGCGCATCTTGTATGGAATAATAGAATAGAAAACTCTATATTGAAACACCACAAATATACAGAAAACATAAAAATAAAACACTGTTTTGTAACTTAAGTGTAAGAATTGGCGGTCTTATCGCTAAAGGCGTCCAGACAACCTTTGTGGGAGTGAAAATAAACTTAGAATAATAAAAAAGAATAAATAGTACAGGTACATCATTTCTCAGTCTACAGTTTGTTAAACTTCTCTCTAAAATCCTTTAAATATTTAAAAGTTACTATGTCAACTTTTAGTAGACCATCAATATATTTTCGCCATAAAATACCCTTTTTATTCAATACCTAACTACAGTCATTAAAAGCTCTCTCCATTTTCTCATGTTGACTGTTATTTTCAGCCTTATTACCGAGAAATAAAGTTCAAGGACGATAAGTGATTCAGCCTAGCCCTCTCCCTTGTATGTAATGGCAGTAAGGACTCGCAAAAATTTGACAGAATACTCTCTAGACAAAGAAAAGCAAAGAAGGGACTAATTTCAAAGAAAGTTACTTGATGAATATACTCGAAAGTTGTGGAGATTTTGTTTTAAGGATTAAAAGTTGCACGATATCAATCTTAAAATATGTCTTCATGATTTTTTTTATTCTATAACTAAAACAACAAAGAACGGCACAACTCACGTCTAATATTGTCGAGAATATCTCGACCAAGGTTTCGGACAAAAAAAATAAAAAATCGTGTTGATTTATACTTACACTTTCGAAGAGTCTAATGATATAAGTACTTACTTACAAAGCTGTGATTTCTTTACCATGTTATCCATTGCAAAAACTTATTATGTAGCTGACATAAATTTGAGTTGTAATATGTAGTTAGCACATATTATACTCAAACAATTCAAATACGTCAGAAATAAAAATGTTGCAAACGTGGTTTTCATTTTAATTAAATCTTTGAGGTCCTGTTGACATTACAATGCACCCATTTTTGGTATGTTTTCAATAAGTAGAAAGAATATTTTATTGTCGTTGCCCATACTGTTACTCGCCCTACACATATAAATAAAATATAGGTATAGTCCCAAATCGCAACACATCTCCAAGGATTTCCAGGGAGTGATTTTGCCCTTCGTCACGGCACAATAAGCCGCGGTTATGCTTATGTCTCCATATGTCATTACGCCCCTCGAAACGCTCTCTTGAGACAGAATTATTGTGTCACAGGTACGCCAATTTATTTTTACGATTCGACTTCTGACTTCATATCTAATATCTGACTTATTTTATTTGTTTCGGGCTTTCGGTTGTCGTTGAATGTTTTCTACTTGTATTGTCAGCTATCTTTTATCGAATGTTGCAGAAACTTAGGTAACTTTAGGAAATTTTAGGATTCAGCTTATAAACTCATCATGTCATACATGCTGTACCAATGAATATTGAGCACGTAACAAAAGTTCACCTAGTTTCGTATAAATTGCTAAATACATAAATTGCTCTAAAATCATCATAAACTTTTATAAAGAAAATATAGTGTTACACAAAAATATTGTTTTACAAAACTATTTCTAGAAACAAGTAATGTTCCCTAACCTACCGTACTAAAACAGAGCTTAATAAAGTTTAAACTCTGATATTAGATAGAGGTTGACCTAATAAATGGTTGTATTACATCGGTGTGATCGATACGGGACTCAAGGGGACGGCGACACGAATATTAAAATCATCTACAACGACTCGCCTCGATATTCACTCCCATAGCTATTAGACTCGTGGAATAAACACCCCCAGGGAATTTTATCCAATTGCCTGCTCCTTTTATTTGTTACTTTGTGGAGTTAGCTCGTTACTATTTATTCGTGGCCCTAATTGTGTCAAGTAGAGGTCAGTTTCTCTCTTCGTTTGTGTGTAATTTATTTAATTAGGCTTTGATATAATGCTCTCAATAAATAGTTTTTTGGTAATATTGTATTACTAATTATTGTTTTTTATAAATACGGAAGTAAGTATACGAAAAATGTTATAAAGTATTTTTTTATGATACATACTACATACACAAATAGATACTGAGGCCCCGCTTGAGCGGTTACCGTCGCCAATAGACATCTTAAACATTTCTTGGTTTAACCAAAGTGATGTTGATCAAGCAGGATTGAATCCTTCTTTGCTTTACTGAACATCGTAAGGGAATACGACTATCATGATAGGTTGGCAACAAGGTTTTATATAGTGGGTGGTAACTGGTCACGGCCAAAGTCTCCCACAAATAAAAAGCCCCTCATCGCGTCAAAATTACAGAATTAATTTATATGTACCAAAAAAGTGTGGGTGCCTAAGATAACATCTTGCTAAAAACACTGATAATAATTTTCAGTCTGAAATCCACACGGTGTTGTGTAAAACAAGAAGTATGGTGAGCAGAACTAAAATATTCAATAGTAAAATCACCAATCATGACTAAAATTAATTTCCGCGATTCAATAAAGTTTCTGGAGTCTACAGCCCGTTTCTCAAATAATAAAACACTTGAAATCCACCCCTTGAGTGTAAATGCATCCACACGACTCCGGGCTTTAAGTGTTCGCTCCTAAGCCGGGGGTATTTGCGTAATTGATATTTACAACTAACCTGGATTTGCACGGGATTCGGGAGCTTTTTCCGGGATTAAACGGGAATTTGTCTGGATTTTCCTTCTCAGCAATTCACTTCAATTTATTTACAGCGTGCATTGAGAGGTGATAACGTCTCAGGTTATCGTTCGACCCTTTTCTGAGATTGTTTAAAGAAATAGCTGTCATAAAGTGCGTAATGCTCACTGGTCTCTATAAAATGGTATGGTAATCAAACTGTTCCTTTTGTGTTGGATATTTGACTTGCAGAAACTTTTATTGCGTTTTATTGATTGTCCCATATAGTTGTAATGGCTTTTTACTATATCGTAAAAATATTACTTCAGCAACGTATCTTAGCGTTTTTATAAATAAATATAATAAATAAATTTGTCTAATTGTGCTATTTTTAACACTCCAGCATAATTTTTCTATTTAATAGCCAAAATAGCTCATTGCTAGATATTTTTGACACAAATAGCGGTTTTGTCGCGATAGAAGCGATCTCACTCCCTTGCCTATACTGACACGAACTAAGCAATTACGGAAATAATATAACATTGTAGTGTTTGAGTAGATACCCTGGTTAGATAGGTGTTCGATTAAGCAGAAAAGTAGGCATTAAAATATTATTCCATACGTTCTTGTCGATAGCTAGAGTACGTCCTCTACAAGCAAAATATTATTGGTTTTCCCAATAGAATATCGAGAAACAATAGTAAGTAACTGTAAAGGTCTGAAGCGAAACGTGAGGTCTGCCTCGCCCGCCAGATTAGGACTCGCCAAAGAGAATAAGAATCCAAAGGCCCCACTGCCATTGCAAATACACTTGTTTACCTTCCATTTTTATGATATTTATCAAACCAAAAAATAAAAATTGTTATTTGATACAGGATTGACTGAAAGCGCGCTCGGAAAGCTTTGAGCACGTTTCATAAAAACAATGAATGTTGTTATTGACGATTGAACTGTTAAAATAACGTTTTTTAGTTATTTTCACTTATAAAATGAAATTGTGGATTTTTTGCAGAATCAGAATAGAATAGAATAGAATGATACTTTATTGCATACCAAAATCCAAGAAACAGTTATGAACATTATATGACTAACATAAAACTAGAGGTAAACAATCGGCGGTCTTATCGCATAAAGCAATCTCTTACAGACAACCTGGTTGGAAGATAATTTATGGTAAAATATATAGCGGCGGCGTGCAACAATGACTTCGAATAGTCATTACTATTGTAATAATTTAAATAGGTAAAATGAAAATTTAAATACTTATCATAACAATATATACATATATACCTTATATTAAATAATATAATAACAATATAATATCTACCATATCATAAACATTATAATACCAAACTATGTACCATATATACAAATACATACTATTTCATTAATAAATACATATTTAATTAATCAGTTAGGTTTTTAATTAATATTTCATACATGCTACGATTCTTTGTAATTATTTGGTATGCTATAACGTATTATTCTCTTCTATTCTAAAATAGGTAATATTATAATCATTATGTATGTATTTTTTTTTAAATTATGGCAACAGTTGCATTTTGCCAGTGTCGAGTTAAAAAAAATAATTTATTCTGACCTTACAAGTCCTTCAGTCGAAAACTTTATTATAATTTTAAGTTCCTTGTTTATTGGAGGATATTCCCTCCAAAATTCGATAAACAAAAAGCAATCGTCATCTTAAAGTGACGATAGCGTTTTGTCTCCCTCATAGACAAAACTGCAAGTTTTTCTTTTGTTTCCGGCCAGTATCGGCAGTCAACTTGGTGATATTGTCCCGCGCCGCGATCCCTCATTCGATTCCTTTACTGTATATCCCTGAATCGCCATAAAATAAATCTGGCCATAAATAAAAGGGAAGACGCTAACAAGCGTCTCGGGTTCGCAAGTGATATTTCTTGGCGCACCATTTTTGTCATAACTCTATTATACTTGCGAGTGTCGAAATGCGATATCATTCGCTTGATTTATTTATTGGCTCATGTTTATTTTTAGCATGCTAAATTTATCTCAGGGAATTTTCGAAACAAATAAAAATTAAATTTATGAGCTTCCATATTAATTCTGAAGTTGTCACATAATTTGCATAGTCAAATCTTTCTGGTAAAATATCTAAAAAAAGTACAATTTCATTTTTCGTTCTTTATGACACGGGTCAAGTTACGATGACACCCATTAGAATGCAGCCTTGATAAGAATAATCTACAACTAATGACTTCGAAAAACAATTATTGGCCAAGGCTTAACTTGGAATCAGCGTTTTGTAGAAAATGTGGTCACAATTACGATACTTATTTAAATTAATTATTATAATAATAAAAGTCTACCGGCAAAATGTGAATGGCATTGACCCCTGTAACCAAGTGTGAAGATTCCTACATCGTAGATAGCTACTATTAGGTCGTCACGTTACATTTATTTATTACATGTTTTATTCAATATCTTCACGCAGTTCGGCCGAGTTGACAGACTGACCTACTCCACGCGGCTGGTTTATACTTACGAGTATTTACAGGATAAATATTGAATAATGGGATTATATTTGGAAACTGCAGTGAAAAAAAAAACAGTGGAAGCGGCACAGTATTTATACTTACAACATGATTATTAAAGTTTCTTTTGTGGTAAACGTCTTTAATGATTGAACTTGAATTAAAGGACAGGTAATTACAAGTTAATGATATACATAAATTTATAACAATAAACTACAATAGATCACTTGTTATAACCATATATCGGGCACACAAAACCTATAGAAAATTCAAGTGCTCCAAACCACTGTAAGATGGCAGTGAGCCCAGCATGCTGGCAACATAGTCTCGTTAGATAGCAATATTTCATTATACAAGGATTTTGGCCACACGTCACAACGGCTAAGCGCTCATGTAGGTTTTGAAAAAAAAGTTTTTAAGTTTCTAAAACCAAACATTTAAAATAGTATTATAAAAATCACGTCGTATTTAGACACAATTTTATATAGCAATATCAAAAAATGCTCTTAACCCTATTTGTTGAATTTTCACTTTTAATTTTCAAGTTAAAAAGTATATTCATTTAAGCAAGTATCCTAAATGCATTTGCGATCGGTGATCGCGGAGGGTGGTCGGGAAACAAATTTAACCGACAATTGTAAATCAATTAGAGAGGGTGGCTTTACGGGGTGTAATAGCTACCCCCTCCCACGCATCCCTACAGGGACGGAATCGGTGTATTTTCCATACTTACATAAAATTTTACTAGACTTTCCTTCATTCATTTTTGAATTCAAAAATAAACTAAAATAAGATGAGAATCCTATTCTCATCTTTTTTCTTCTCATCTACAAATCTGGTTTTTCTGAAATTTGATTTTTAGAGATAGATACACATTAGGCGCTTTGCTATGCGCGTGTGCGAGTCCATCAGTGATCTAATTCTAAAAGGGCGCGTTTGCCATGCGCGCGTTATTTAATTCGCGTGTTACTGAAAAGGGACCACTTAAGACCCATATAAAAAAAAAGCATAATAATAACCGGTTCAGGCGTTCTAGCAATTGGCGAACATAATTCGTACATAAAAAAGACACAAAAAACAAAAAAAAAGAATTTTCATATATATTAAAGTTTGTTGATAATTAAAGTCTGTCACTATAAAATCTGCACAATATTTTGTTTATAATGCAGCACAACGCTAGGACTACTCTTAAAACTAATGCTAAAATATCCATGTCTAATATCTCTGTATTAAAGTTTAATTAAACGTCCATTTGTTAATGAATGAAGCCTCCTTCGCCCCTGGTTCCTAAGTACACTCTATAGTGCGAAATGTTTGAGTGCATATTGTGATCTCGGTTGCTTCGGTCTTGCTCCCCCGCTCTTTGCTTACCTCTTCACGTCTGATCCAGGAGTTGTCTTCGAGATGTCGCGGTGTTGCCATGCTCTGGATATTAATTATTATCACTTATAAATAAAAAAGTCAGCAGTAATACTCGTTTTACCTCCCTTTTTGCATTTTTATAGGTAGAGTCAAGAGTCTTTATTAAATGTCAGACAATACTGTGAGTGCAGCTACTAGAGGTGTATACCTACTTATATTTCTATCTATTTATGTCGAAGAATCTTATTGACTTATCACTCAGTAACACAAGTTTTAGCACATGTTCGAAAACATACGATAAGAATACTCTTTACTGAGATTCAAATATATTATGATTAAAAAGAGTCAGAGAGATAGTGAGAGTTTAAATATTAGGCCATTATACAATTTATTTTTAAAGAGATGAAACTTATAATTATAACAATTTAATAGCCTGCTTTTGATTGATATATCATAATATAGAGGTACATATAAGACTGGACTAATATTTATGTACATATTATAAATTACGTGGTCTTACGTTTTTGGCTGCATCGGCAGGATTCATATTTTGCGATATGTGTTGGGAAGAAGTTTGAAGCTCACAGACTAATTATAAAGTTATTTAATTACAAAGTGTTCCATAGAGCAGGAAGAGACAATATAGAGCACTGTCAAAGTGAAAACTAAAAGCGAAGTTGTAGAAGAGTTAAAGTCGGTCAACTGTAGCTCGACAAAGTGGCGCCGAACCGAATTCTCTTCCTTGAACTATTATTAAATGTAGACATAGCACATACAATATTTTAGTAATGTTCATAATATATTTTTATCTTTGCCTTAACATCAACATCTTAATTAGAGTTTTAAAAGATTCCAAAATGTATATAACTCGTAAAGCAAAGAAACTAACAAATTTTGCTTTTTGTCTAGAGTCTTTTTGTTCTTGTGGGTTAAGTTTGCTTTTTTTCATCTTCAGATGAATTTTCGCTAAATATCAGATAAGGTCGTGATCGTGTTGACTAAAAAAGTGAATTTATTAATACTCTAAATAATTTTTATAAATATGCTAAAAAAAAATTGCAGGACAAATGGGCATTTTAATTAGGTTTCAGATAGAGTAAATATAACATGTAGAGTGTTGCAGTGTTCAGCCTATATTTTAAGATCATTTTATTTTTAACGATCTCTGAATTGGACAAGTTTTAAGTGAATTTAGAGTAATTATAGTTTTATTTATTTATTATGAATTAAATAAATATTATAAACCATCAGACAAGAATCTAAAAAATAGATTTCAAATTTGTGTAATTTTATATTAAAGCTCTTTATATCGTGAACTTAATCAATATAGCTTGTGAATGAGACTACGAGAAAGAGAGAAAGTTATGTGCTCCTCTTTCCAGTTTCATTTCCTCGCAGAAGTTAGCTCATTAATGCGATGTAGAGGTCAATGGGAAACTTGGACTGAATACATCTCAAAGAAATAGTTTATACTTTTTCTCAGCCGCAACGCAGGTGTGCAAAAGATCCTAGGATTGCATTACGATTTTTAATTTGAATCTAGTTCAACGTTGTTATTCATTAATTTGAAGAAAATGTTATTGATTTTAAGATTTTCAAAAAGAAATTCCGCTACTATGTTACGAGTTAAAGTTAATAAGGCTTTATAGGCTGCCTGTCCATTGACATTATAAGGAGTAAGTTTACACAGTGGCAGCGTGGAGCGGAGATTGAGAAGGGAATTGCATAAAAATCTGCTCCGGATTTTATTGGTGCATTTTCACCTGACCCATCGCTCTGATCCGACAGTTCGCACTATATCAATGGAGATGCAGCCTTACGCATTTAATTTTAGCTTACGTCGTGCATTAGACACGTACAACATTTTATAAAATTACACAAATTCACAACAGTCCAATCAGTTCTTTAATAGCTAGCAATAAAATATCTAGAATTAACGATCCATATACACACAATTTCCTTGTTAATTTCTTTGCTTAGCTGGAGGTAAGATGGTGTTGTAGTCCTATACTGCTGAATGTCCTGCAAAAATTTATTTATTTTGCCGCCAAAAACCTCTATGCCATTTACGATGGCATCATTATAAAAATAAAAGCTAACATTATCTAGATCAAAATTGAGTCTAAATCCATTAAGAAGGCGTACACAAACGGGGGTAAAACAGTAATTATGGCATTTTAAGTTGCGTCACATAATTATAGACATAGTGTGGGGTGCATTAGCGCAACAATGGAACTGGATGAGGGGTGTCGCTACATAGATATCTATACCGGCTATTTAGTATTTTGATGTTTTTAGATTGCATTATTGTAGGGTATGATTTTTGTATTAAACAATTTTACCATGTTTGGAAAAAGGGCTATTTAGATGTTAGTAACTTAAAATTTATTGAGTTACCGTATGTTTTTAAAAATAATAAAAAAATTATAAATTAACATGATGAAAACTGTTTAAATGAAAAAATCACTCATGAAAAAACCTTTTTAATAATTACAAATGTGTGTACACAGTTTTTAAGCTTATTAGCGCGGTATTATTTTCATAGTTATAGTTACTACTGGGAGTACGCTGTACGCCGTACGCTTCATCCGTGTCTAGTTCTCACTCACTGGACAATACCGTGTAGACAAACAGTCATGTTAAATTCTGACCAAATTCTGGCACGAAGTTCAGTGTAGCCAGGGCAGATTTTACTCTGCCTACTTGACCGTCTATCGCAATCACTAGTTATATGTTAACATGCTTTATGCGGCGGTAACCACTCACCATTGGCAGAAGGGTCGTCTGCTTATGTGTCTGTCTCTAACAAAAAGTCATAGTTATAAGAGCAACTTTACAACATTTCCTGTACTCATAATAATGTAATTATAATTAGCATGTTCTCTCGCCATCATAATTCGTCCAGTCACGAGGCGAGGGTGCAAGCCAGAGGGAGCTGTCGACGCGTCGTTTCCACTTGGTTATGCCTTTTATGCGACGATTCATTACCGGGAGGGGCCGCAACAGATAGCCGCGTTTATTACTTTTGTCAGCGGAAAAATGAAATCACGCGTCGCTGGTTGCGATGCGATTGTGACGCATATATTTGGCAGTCGATAAGTTATGATTCTGCATTAGATGATATGAATATCCATCGACTCATTTGTTAAATCAGTCAACGTGAATGAATAGTAAATAACTTGGAGTTCACATTAACAATCGTAATTGATATGCTTCCGGAAAAATAATTATGAGTTGGTTCACTGCTATTTGACAAAAAAATTATGCTTTTATGATATTTTAGATTGTGGTATTTTTTACGCGTCTTTGATAGAAGAGACTTTTAAATTGAATAACAAATCTCGCCCTGTAATAAGCAATTTGTTCCTCTTCTTTCGAATTAACCAATACTCCTTGGTACTCCGATCGATATACCTCGTATATCAATTTTCATCAACGGGCCGACAAGCTGGCGCGACAGCTTGTTCGCATAAAATTAAGACGATACCTGTGACGCATGTAACTTTTCACTCTACTACTAAACAGTTTAGCAGGCCCCTTTGTTTGTAATTACCCCACTTTCATGCCACCTTTCCGCCCTTAATCTAAAACGACGGCATAACGAAGTTACAGCTTTAAAATCCCTGCACTCTGCTGTCACAGCTACTATCAGTTGGCAAACAATGGGAGGCGAGTGGCGAAGCGACGCGAAAATAATTCAATCTCGACGGATAATGGCTGTATTTTTAGGTGCCAACATCAACTTGCAACTAGATTAGTGCGAACAGTTCATTATTTTTCATAACTCTATGCAAGGGAAAACATGGACAATACTTAAAATATTTCAAATAGATGTTAGAAGAGCTGTTACTGAGCAAAATTCTCATTGCCGTTTCCCTTTTGTTTCTATTTGTAATTTGTTTAAGTAATTTTGAAATATCAACTTGGACAGAGCTATTTTAATAGACTTGTATACTATGTTTTGATGCTTGTCAAACTGTAATCTCTGTCTCACACGAGATACTTTTCTATATTTCTATTGACCCTTGTACGCATCCAAATCAACTGCAACTGTTAAGGACTATACCAGTCCTTATTAATCTAGACAATACTCGATTTCAATTTTTTTTATTAATTGAATGAGTGTAAAAGTTCTACCTCCTACAGTCTTTCAAAGTGTATTTTTCTATTACTTCTCTATACGTACTTAATATATCTATAGAGATAGATCTACATGTTTCCACTCACCGTCGTGCGCAGGTGATTCTGAACGCTCGCCTATCAGCTCGAGTGCATTTTAATTTTATTTTCAGCGATGGTAGCGCCATCAGTTAATTACTGAGGTACCAATCTAGGTATTGAAAACTGCAAGGTTATGCGACAAAAAATTTAAAAGTTTTTCGCTGCTGAAATATAAAAGTCGTGACTTCCTCCGTTTACAATTTGTAAAATAATATATTGATAGGTAAGTTCAATTTAATAAATCATAGATCTCTAGGGATCCCTTAGTCGGCATATTATGCGGAGTTATAGTCATATGTACATATATTATGTTTTCTGAAAATGTGATACCAATTAAAGTCTATGGACACAACGTGTTAAAAGAAAACAAATATAGGTACACATCTACCTAATGTTAAAAAGGTTTAATAGTTCTACTTCTTATATGTATTCTTCTTTCGATTGTTCCAGAAATGCTCAATATGAGAACTTCCACGTGGACGCGAAGAACTACGACCAGATGTACGATGGCGATGATCTTGAAACACCACCGTCACCAGATAGACCCCCACCGCGACCCATAGGTAACAATACAATTATATTTAATATGTAACTAGCTGTGCCCAATGGTTTTACCCGCTGTAGCCTATGCGTTATTCCAGGGTCTAAGCTATCTCTATTTCAGCTCAATCAGTCCACCTGTTTAGGCGTGAACACACATACATCCAGACATCCATACATTCTTACAAACTTACACGTTTCTAATATTAGTAGATAAGACCGCCAATTAGAATTTAGTTTTGGTCCATATTAAATCCAACATAAATCCGGTGGATCAAGGTTTCAATTTTATTAGCGCAATTTTCACCTGGACGCTACTATGGCCGTAGTATATTTGATACATAAGGTCCGATGTCGATGGTTAAAAAGTCAGACATCCGACCATATGGATCTCACGTCATATTTTAAAATATATGTGCAATACGAAATTAGGTCATTCTAAGGGCCTTGTAGGGATCTAACCACACAACCTATATAATAATGATTTCAGTTCGACAGTGTAACTTCTTGTTCTGTTACAGTATAAATAATTTTTTTATTAAAACTACAGTAGATCAGATATTTAAATAAAATAGTCGTCGACTGTAGACTGTAGGACACAAAAGAAGAAAATCAATTAACTAACGACAAAGAAAAACGAATAGAAAGTTCATTTGAAGTTTGTTAAAAGTTTCTGGGCGTAAGTAGAATTCTGGGCGGCCAGAATAAAATAGATTATTTTTACTTCTCAACTACCAAATCACTCTGTCCATTAATGAAATTTGCTAACAGACAGGGAAAAGAGCTTTGTTACAATACAAACATATGGCGAAGAATTGATACTTTTTTAATAAAAGAGAGTATCTTCGTTTCGTCGACTGATGCGCCGGAGATCTTAATAAAATAGCCACAGTGCAGGATTTTTTTGACATTCATCCCATCCAGTATGTGATCTATGCTTCGCTCCGCGTCAGTAAAATGCAACTAATTGTTTAATTAGAGAGGCACTGCATTCGATTCTAGCATGATCCAAATTCATTAAAAAACACACACTTTTTTTTTTATTTCTGTTCAGATGACGTAGGTATTCCAAAACCACTCTTATTACATTGTTTTTGATTTTTACCACATTTTGAAATAATGAAATCTTCCTCCAATCTAACAAGGAAATGTTTTAATTCTACCTGTGTTTCCTGAACAGATAAGTACATAAAGGCGGAATGCCCCTGCCTCAGCGCTCGGTACACCGTGGCCCTCCTCGCTTGCTTCGGCTTCAGCATCATGTTCGGCATGCGCTGCAACATGAGCATGGCCAAGCTTAAGATGACCGAACAAAACAGCGTAAGTATTATAACTAGTGGTGTGTGAGGATAGATTTATAAAGAAAGAACATAAAAAAGATAAAAAGCGCCAAATGAAGTACAATTATTAAAAACCAAATTAATTAGAAAATTAGACAACTGGAAAAATAAATGTATACTTAGGAAATGTGTTAATATATAGGTAGATCAATAGATAAATTTTAGAAATTTTATTTTTTAATTAATTATTATTAAGCGGAAGGTATTCTAAAATAACTATTCGTAAATCTCATCATAAGCTAGTGATTTAAAAATAACATTAGGAATGCCGTCCATATACCTAAACTTATGAGTTCATATGAAACACCCACATATTTACGAGAATCATTATTTTTCTAAGAAGTTACTCGTATGTAACATATTTACACAAATCATTACAATTTTTCTAAGAAGTTACTCGTACCTATGTAATTTATAAGGAAGTTTCCTGTGTAACAGATACATTGACATTTAGTGAGAAATATAATATTCATTCTAAGAATAGCTATTTTTCTAATCTTTTTGCTCAAAATATATCAAATATATTACGCTCGCGTTCGTTCGTTCTCTAATATCTATAAGATCCTAGTTCAGATCACGTTTCTATATTTAAAAATTAAAAAAAAAAAAAAAAAAAACTAACTAGGTACTTTGTTCCCAGACATCGGAACAAGCCCCGTTCAACTGGACAGTGGAGGTAGAGTCGTGGATAGACGCGTCATACTTCGCCGGCTACCTGATCACGCAGGTGCCGGGTGGGTTCCTCGCCTCCATGTACCCTGCTAACCGGATCTTCGGGATAGCTATCGTGACGTCGGCTATCTTCAACATGGCCATCCCTGGCGCAATGTCTATGGGACCCGCTACTGTCGTCATTCTGAAAGTTGCTCAGGGGTTTGTTGAGGTGAGTGCTATGCAAATTGCCATACTGATTTTTTTTTTGTACGGCAGGACACCACAACACATCGTGTAACTAAAAATCTTCGTATAATATTTTTTTACAAGTAATTTGCGGGACATACTACCTCTACATATTATATTTGTAGTGTGCTCCAGAAGAATTAATGTAGCCTGGTCCGTGCTTGGAGTGTGCGGTAGTCCATATAAAATGTACCTACTAATTTGAGAATCAGATCGGCCAGCCCTGGTTTTAGCACCTGAATTATAACGGAGAAGTTTACATGTTTGTATATAATTCTTCGGGGTCAAATTCTTAAATAAAAATTATTACAACCTTAAAAATATAACAAAATTACAAGTGCAATTTAAACGGTAAACAGTTTTATGAATTAAATAAGTCCTAATTAGTGATGTGTGACTACGAATGTAAAAGTTTGTAAGAAGTCTGTTACAGTTAGTTGTTGATGTAGTTACTAATGTAGGTAATCTGTATATTAAAATTTAATATGATTTTGTTAGAAAAGCCATTTACTCGGTAAAATATCAGTATTTGTTAAGAAATTATATAAGAAATTTACTTTAAATTGTTACAAAAGAGACAATCATAATAACATGCACAACTCGTACAAAGGGGAGTTGGGAACAAACGTGACAAGTTGTACAATTACGGGCATCAAATTTGAAGCATCTATAATAAGCCTGATCATGCACCATCACGTAGGCGACGTCAAACGTTCAGAATTTTGAACATACGTAATGCCTGTTAGCTGTCCGCCCCCAGCTTTATTGGTTTAGCTAATGTCTTTATCACCACTGGATCATTTTAGGGAATTCAGTTGTAAAAGCGGATTTAGCGTAAGAATCATGTGATTTTGCTTCTGAGATTTTTATAAGTTCATAATGGATTAAGCTCATACCGACAAAACGACTACAAAATCGCTTTCGATAAACTAGAGTGAGACACACATCTTAATTCACGATCAGAAAACCACTTGACCAATTTCAAAAAGATAAAAAAAAAAAATACCTGTAAAGTTTTTTTTTTCCAAATCGATTTAGACGTTTTTGAGTAATCAGTGAACATACGTTCTTAAATCCCTTATATTATAAAATGGTGAAAAAAAGACATATACAGATAGATATTCGAGATATAGATTCGAGTATGTACTTGTAGGTTGCAAAGATACTGTGATTTACTCGAACTCCTGATGAAGGACATCGTAATTGTCCGAAACCGTGGTCGAGATATTCTCGGCAATATTTGACGTGAGTTGTGCCGTTTTTATTATTGTAGTTATGGAGAACACTCGCGATAGGTTTAAAAATCGTTTACTCGAACTATGTGAAAATTGTAGTTTATATATTTGCAAATCCCACTGTACACAACACATCGTCAGACTACTTTCATCGCTCTCAAACATTCTCGCGACTCGCGATGGTGAAAGCCTCTCCAGGATTACGAGCCCTCCGTCGCCATGACGACGTATTTACCTCCATATCCCGGCTTACTTCATTCCTATTAAAGATAAAATTGTATGCCATTGATATCAGCTTTGGAAACGATAAGAAAAGGTTATATTCTATCTTTATAATCCGGATTGAATTGAAGATAGCTTTGTCGGGGGTTCTTTTGTCCGAAATCCTAGTTCGTTGCTAAATTCGAAATATTATTTGGAAATCTTCGTCTTCTTTGTAATTGTTTAATTTTTGAGTTGCAAAAGAAATCATATATAACGAAAATTCTATGAATTTCAATTCCATTCTTAGAATTTCAGTTTACTTTCTATTCTCATTTATGTCATATTCCCACACCTTTCATCTATATACTACAGTAAATCCAAGTATTATAATTTATTGTCAAGTAACATCTACCTCAAAAGACTTGGCGACCAAACACTAGGCTTGGAAGCAGAGGATACCCCACTTTACCTCACTTCTATAGATAACTAGTTTCTGCCAACACAATTAACTTATACATCAAATTCTTCCTAGGGTGTGACGTACCCATCCTGCCACGGAATCTGGCGTATGTGGGCTCCTCCCATGGAGAGGTCACGGCTGGCCACCATGGCGTTCTGCGGTACTTACGCGGGGATCGTCATAGGTATGCCGCTCTCTGGCTTGCTCACCGACCAGTGTGGTTGGCAGGCGCCGTTCTACTTCTATGGCGTCTCTGGGGTTATATGGTAAGGATTTGGCAGGATTTACGTGGATTTTATATTTTCTTTTATCTTTTAATACATATTCCTATAGAATTCATTATCATCATATTTTATTATTATAAGTACACTCAATAAATATCTATGAAACTAATTGTGGATTCTAAATGGGTATATGCAAATCACATCGTTTTGCTGCAATTAATTGTTATTTACATAATTATGTGCATAGTTTAAGAAACACCACGATAACCTAACTTAAATAATATGGAGTTCGTCGATTGCAGTTAAGAAGCCTCATACACATGATGTCTTTTACGGCTGAACTTATACTATCTTTATCGTTTCGACTCCACTAGGTACCTACTATTTGATTTTTTTTGTCATTTTAGTTTTGACTCCATTACTTTCCATTTTCCAGTTTCTCTCTTTTTACATAGAATATTTTCCAACTTCCAACCTCTTCATCATGGTTTTTTACTGCTAATAAGTTTTTTATAGTCCTTGTTCTGTGGATTAGTTTCAAAAGAAATTATGCTTCCATTAGGTACGTCCTCTGGTTGTGGCTGGTCTTCGAAAGGCCGAGCAAGCACCCCTGCATCCAAGCTAAGGAGCTGATATACATCGAGCAGTCTCTCGGCACCGCCACGCAAGCTGCCATGCCTGGCTTCTGGGCTACTCCTTGGAAGGCTTTCGCTACTTCACCACCTGTAAGTCATTTTCATTTACTACAGAACACAAGATTCAGAATGGGATCTACACAGGAGGGAGGTGTATGGCACAAGAGAGAAAAAACCAGCACTGGCTTAAAAGAGGCTGATGATGATGATGTTGATGACAAGACAAATATCCTGATTTTGCATGCTGAAACGAAATCCAGTTAATCTTGATGGTGGTAAAAATTTCGATCTAGTCTCATTATTGTGCCTTGTTTTATACGAGGAATTGCGATACCTGACCATTGACCACCGCTGTGTTTTATTACGAAGACACCAATGTTTCTAAAGATTAAACTAAGCTGACTGTGTTACTCTACTAGACACTCCCTATAATAGTTTCAAATAACCTATTCTTTCTCATTTTCTTTGTTTAGGTGTATGCTATCATCGTAGCCAATTTCTGCAGGACTTGGAACTTCTGCTTGCTTGTCATCTTCCAATCTGCATACTTCAACACCAGGTTTAACATGCAGATTACTGAGGTTAGTATACAATAAAAGCTAATAAAAACTATGTTTGTTGTATTCCTTGACTATTTTAGTGTAAGACAAGTGCTAGAAGAAGAGGAGACTAGAGGATTGTTGTACCTGGATTTTTGGAAGATTTATTAATATTATTTTTTTGCTGGTAATGACACAGAAACTGTCAAAAGATGTCCAACAACAAATTTAATCATCGTTCATTCACGATAACCATGATTCTTGAGGAATTCTTAAGGTTATTTTTTTGTAGTCTGGATTTGTGGGCGCCATTCCTCACCTGATAATGACGTCACTGGTCCCGATCGGCGGCATGTTGGCGGACTACCTCCGCAAGAACAACATCATGACCACGACCAACGTGCGGAAACTGTTCAACTGTGGCGGCTTCGGACTCGAGGCGTTCTTCTTTGTGCTTGTCGCTTATGCTAATAATAAGGTACTGATATTTTTTAATTTACGATGTTATTTTCCAGTTTTATAAATTCCAATCTCAAACTCTACCTGTTCCTCAGGTTTGATACCAATATTATGCTTACACAATTCCTTATATATTAAGTTTTGTAAACAAATATTATTAATTATGAGTTAATTTGACTTAGTAGGCATTTTCTACTTAGGTAGGTACTAATTTAACTAATGACTATTTTAACTAATAAGTTTAGGGTTATTATTTTTCTAGGGATTATTATTTTTCTCTCCTATCCACTATATCCGTTTTTAAACTACAATACATTACTGGTGGTGTTAAAGTTTTTTTTCGTATTTTAAGGTTTCGTATTTGATCTAAATTCGATTTAGTCTTGTTATATGTTAGATAGGCCATCTTCTTTAGGAAAGTGGAGCTGTGAGTGAAATGCAATTTCAGTATCAAATTCTCAAAATAAAATGTCATTATAAGCACTTTTTGCATGAGAATTTGACACTACGCACAAAGTGTGTCGTGGACTTTAAGAGAATTACTGAAAACACATTGATGTATTTCTAATTATTTCCTTTTTACTTCCTTCTCTTCTTCCTTTTTAATTAGAGCGGAATTAACACTATATATTAATGAATAACTTATAATTTCCTTAGTACGTGGCAACAATAGAGCTGACCCTGGGCGTGGCGTGCAGTGGGTTCGCCATATCGGGCTACAACGTGAACCACCTCGACATCGCTCCTCGCTACGCCTCCATCCTCATGGGCTTGTCCAACGGCATCGGCACCATCGCCGGCTTCCTCGTGCCCATTGTCATCGATAACATTACTCATGAGAAGGTAATTTATATTTCTATACTAATATATAGTTGAAGTGGCAATGGGTAGGCCAAATAGCACGTAGAGCGGATGGCCGATGGGGTCAAAAAGTGATTGAGTGGAGACCACGGACTAACAAACGCGGCGTAGGACCACCCACAAGGTGGACAGACGACCTTATAAAGGTCGCCGGAAGACGCTGGATGCAGGTTGCTTCCAACAAGTATGTGTGGAGGTCCAAAGGGGAGGCCTATGTTCAGCAGTGAGATGATGATGATGATACTAATATATTAAAAGGTAATCTGACTAACTCATCATCGTGAAGACAAAACCCCTGAACCTAGAAGGATAAATTTGAAACATAAATTCCTTTTGCTACCTAAACAAGTACCTAATAAGAAAGTATTAGTAATAAAAGGCTTTGCTTGGAGCGAAACCTTGAGTATAAGCTAGTTATTGATATAATTTAATACTAAATTAGCCTACGTTTGACCACATCTCACGATGGAATGTTCAGATGTGGTCAACGATGAATCACGTAAGATGCCTAGAAAGGCATATATTCATTCGTGTCTTCTCGGGAAACACGGATAACGGCAATGTGTTCCAAATACGACCATCATCTTTAAGATTTTTTTGAAAGTCGGAGGAGTCGAAGGAGCCAATAATGAGAAGGTAACATTGTTATTGATTTTAATAATTCGACGACGCTTTGCAACGTCACTATTTTTGTTATGTGTCTATCACACCCATTGTTATGAGACTAGGGAAACCTTGACGAGAATGTTTTCATGTAGGTATATTGTTAGTTATCTACTACAATAGGACGGTTTGTTTTTCGACCTTATCAATCTTATGACAGATTAATCTCTATATAGAAGAGCTGCTTAGATAAAAGCTCAAAGGTCAAGAAAAATAATTATGTAAAAACGTGTTCGTATCGAGTTACTAAAAGATTTTCTTGAAAGGTATTCATTCTTTTGTGTGTCTTGTCATCAGACGAGAGATACCTGTTTTCGTGTATTTGGTTAATAAATAATATGTCTTTAGTCCTTTAGAACTCTTATAGATCTACTATATAAAAATAAGTCGGGTTTTCCTCCCTGACGCTATAACTCCAGAACGCACGAACCGATTTCCACGGTTTTGCATTCGTTGGAAAGGTCTTGGGCTCCGCGAGGTTTATAGCAAAGAAAATTCAGGAAAAATTGCAAAAGAAATGAAAAAAAAGTAAAAAAAATAAGTTATTCAATTGGAAACCACGCGCGTATTGGGCAAATGTCAACAGCAGGCATTTGTCTTTAAGGTGGTAATGGCCGTGTCATGTCGGCGCGGAGGATATTGATAAGTTTTATTGCAACCTTATTTCGAATTAATACTGGCAACGTAGTAGCCAATGGCTCTCCTTGGATGAATACAAAGAAAAGCGTGTTCTTGGGCAAATTTTTATTAAATTTCAACAGCAGGCATTTGTCTATAAGGTGGTAAGTTGAACTGTGTAAATTATGTGGATCGTGAATTTGAGGTTAAATAGGGATGTTGACACATGTTACGAATTGATATAAAGTTATGTTTTTCACATAAAAGACAGTATTTAAAAACCTAAAATCACATTTTAAGGATCTATTTACAAGCCAAAATTGAATAAAATCAATTTTAATTTAAAAAAAAATTACTTATTATTACGCGAATGCGAACGCCAATCAGAGCGCGTGACGTCACACCATTGGCTGGACCTTACGCTTCCTATGAAATGTTCCTGATTTCGACACATTTTAATTATTCATAACATAAAAACCACTGAACCGATTTTGATGCAACTTATACTGTGCCCTTAGTTGGTCCATACTTAAACCAAAAATAAAGTCAATAACTAAAATGTCTCTCTGAAAATATAAGATTCATTTTGGTGGGACTTTATTTTTGGTTTAAGTATGCTCAAACTAAGGGCACAGCATAAGTTGCATCAAAATCGGTTTAGTGGTTTTTAAGTTATGAATAATTAAAATTTGTCGAAATCAGGAACATTTCATAGGAAGCGTAAGGACCAGCCAGTGGGATGACGTCACGCGCTGTCAGATGACAGTTCGAAACGTTTTAGGCAGTATTTAAAAAATCATTTTTATTTACGTATTTTTATATTGAAATTTCATATATTTTTGCATAAAAATATGATATACGTTTATGAAATGGGTCTATCTTCTACTATATAAAAATAAGTCGGGTTTTCCTCCCTGACGCTATAACTCCAGAACGCACGAACCGATTTCCACGGTTTTGCATTCGTTGGAAAGGTCTCGGGCTCCGTGAGGTTTATAGCAAAGAAAATTCAGGAATTTTTCAAGAAACCATCTGGTGGCGAAACGGAGTTCGCCGGGTTTGCTAGTAGATTTATAATAATATCCGAGAGCTGCTTAGATAAAAGCTTAAAGGACAAGAATAATTATGTAAAAACGTGTTCGTATCGAGTTACTAAAAGGTATTCTTAAAAGATAAAAAAGTTATTAGGCATTTTAAGATTTGATTAAAATTCATTCACAATATCACCCGAAACTTTCATATTCAATTTCAATTCGTGCATTTTTTCAACACTTTGATGTGACACCCCACGACATTCCTGAGGGGTGAAGCAAGTTCGCTTTTCTCCAGTTCGAGAGCTCGCGAAACAAAAAGGACACTCGGCCGTGGCTAATTTAAAAAAGGAAATCGAGTAGCGCGAATCGCGTTCAGAATATGAAATGAGGTGCTTTGTGGGTGCGCGACGGTGCGTTCCACGCAGTATATTTGGCGCTGAGCACTTTATTAACGCCCGCGCTTAAACGTCTCGCGCACGACTGAGCCGATGCATTGTGTTGGGGTACGGAACTTTAGCCACTTGTGTTTTGAAATAAATTTTTGAGCTACCCTATGAATAATATCGAATATTCGAAAGCTCCACGAGAACATGATGGCTATTTGGTTAAAATAACTATTTGTTTGATGCAATTTTTGCTTAAATTTGTAGTTATTGAACCAGATTTCTAGTAAGATATACTTACTGATAATAGTAGATACTCTTTGGAAAGACCCTTGAGAAATAAAATAAATGCTCGAAAGACTATAGTGCTCTACATTGAATATGAATTTCAGTAACAGGATTGGTTTACTAATTTTAGTAATGTTTCTTTTTACACGGGTTCAGTTCTTTAGCTACCTGTTCACAAACTAATAATAATAATAATTGGTGTTTATACTCCAACAGAATAGGTTACCCTACTTACACTGTCAGAGTCACAATCACAATTTATAGGTTGTGTAGCCAACCTATATGTTGCAGTCTCAGGTCGCCAAAATTACTACCTGCAACATGACCTAACGACTGCCTTCTACATATCTTTTAGGAAACAGCTGGGACTCACAGTTTTACGTGCCTTCCGAAACACGGTAGCGTCCAGGCGAACTTTTTGCTACATACTGAGATACATACAGTTTCGTCGTACAACACAAAAAACTTTTCATATGAGTTCATTTCTTTGTCCGTTTCAAAATTCCATACATTACTTACTTATGTTCGTCCCACAGCACAAAAAAGAGAAGGCAATAACGGAATGGCGCGAGGTGTTCCTGATGGGGGCGATGGTTCACTTCATCGGTATCACCATATACGGTATATTTGCGTCCGGCGAGCTGCAGCCGTGGGCAGAGCCTCCGCCCGAGGGACCCGTCACCAACAAGTCTATAGAGCATGAGACTACTTTCGTAAGTATTTTATACTATTATTCTTATATAGGTACTGAAAATTACAAGCTGCTATCAGGCGTTGACGAAGTTGAAAATAGTTTAGAGAGTAGTACAAGACAAGTGGGTAGTGGTAGTAGTACAAGATTTGTAATACCTATGTAGATTTGTAATCTTTAGGTCTGCCAACGCAACGTTACGAAATCTTTTGACTTAATATATTTATTCAACTTTTTAGGAAATTTTTTTTTATACATTATATTACCTATTTGTTATATTTTCTGTTACATTTTCATCAAAATCTAGCTTGATGTTGAGAAATAATTTGACCAAAGATGTTACCGGGCCACACCGTTGGTAGTAATTATTTTAAAACATAACAAATTGTGGTAATTTTGGAAGAGTATTAGGTACTGTGTTTATATTGTGTATTCGAAACATGTTTGGTTTAACTCTGTGGTGTCTGGAGTATTTATACTCCAGAAAACAGAACAATTTTGGGTCGTCAATAACAAGTGGTATGTTTTTGTAGTCTGAAAACGCATCAGCTCCGCTCAAAGAGTCGCAGCCACCAGCATACGGCGCCATCGCCCCACCGCGGCCGCCCGCGCCTCCGCCCACCGCCGCTCATGTCCCTAACAACCCGTTCGTATCGGGAGCTTACTACCAAACCGAGCAAGTTCAGCCGCCCGCGCAACCCTACGCTGATCTCACTGACGACGGCACTTATTAAAACTGTTCACTGTTCGTTTAACGCGTAATGTGTCGAGAATGTACCTTCTTGTTTGATTAGATTGCGCTTGGATTGGATGATAGTAGCAATTTTTTTAGTCACACACAACCAGCTTGATAATAATGAGCGAATACAGGCGCTTCCAACGCCAGTGGTGTTTCCGATGATATCAACTCCTACTAAAATCTATGCACAAAATTCAAAATAAATTTTTTTTGAAATCTTACTGTCTTTTGATCTCTAAATTTAATTTAATTTTGTGAGGATTTGAATGCTACGTTTGAGCTGAGCATTTTACACTAATATTTTTTTCGCCACAACTTCTCTAAGTCTCTCACCTTTTCCGAGATCTGATCTGTTCCATCAGAGCTGGCTTTTTAATCACATTTGTTTTATGTTTTATCGGTCTATAGATACGTGAGCGATACCCCTAACATTAGGTTATCTTCATTCTGAACTGTAATTGTGAAGTATATTTTAATGTGGTAACTAATTAAAACGTGGCATTTGCCCTTATTTATCGTTATTATCACTTTCCCTACGTAGTAGTCCACTCCAAGAATAATGTAAACAAAACTATTTAAACTAAGGAAATTTAAATTGTCGACATATTACGCGTTATCAGGTAGGTACTAAAACGGCTATATACATTGGTGACCCGATTTTTAAATAAAATTTAGGGTTGAATGTAGGCAAAAACAAGCAAAAATAAAGGTATCGATTTCAGGTTCTATATGTATTCACATATAGAACCTGAAATCGATACCTTCAGGTACAGGTCATCATTGTATATACTCAGTTTTAACAACAGGTTACAACTTGAGGCTCATTTACGCAGAATACCTTTTCACGATTTCTTAGGTTCCTGGCTCATTTCTAAAAAAAGCACTCCAACTTGACAAAACAATGACACAAATGTTAGCTTCATAGGGCTTTCTCTTTAGAAATATTTTACATTGACAACACCAATTAGTAACCAGCTAGTAAGCTAGCTTTCTGTAAGCTAGCTTTCTAGCTTACCACTCGATAGTTGACGACTCGTTTGCCGCAGAAATGGTGTTGGAGCGGTGTTGCATAATTGAGACACAACTTGCTATATTCAACGATAATCATATTTTATTTTGTTATTTTTTGTCTCCATCAATGAGCCTCGAGTCCGCAAATGCTTGATGTTGTATGAACTACTTTTAGATTACTTGAAATACTCAGCTTGAAATCTACATAGTCCACAAACTTATGCCAAATAGGTATGCACAAGAAAAGCAAAATTTTCAACTAAAAGTAATTGATATAACAAAGCATTTTTTCATTACTCTTGTACCATAACAGCTATTTTTTAAATTTTGCTCGACTAAGCATGATAAAAGTGCGCTCACAAAAAATCTGTATAAAAGTTCTAGTCATTTTTGTAAATCAATATCGATGTACCTGGTCAACTCTAGTCTTTGATAGTGATGGAACGAATATTTGATTTTGCATACATTCGCTAAATCTATTATGTAGTCAATGTAAAAAATTAAAAGGTGTTTTTTATGCGATAAGTTTTTAATTAGGTTGTGTTATTATTTTATAATTCATGAACTTGAAGTTAGTTTTGCCCAATTATTTTTTTCACAATTATATGTAATTTTTTTAAAATATAAACTCAATGTTTAGTTAAAAACTAACTTGAAAATGTCTAGAAGTTGCCATTATTTATATTGCCGTAGTATTTATTGTCAAAAATATTAGAGACGCAGCTTGCGAATTTAGAAGATAATGATTAAAATTTTCGAAAACGAATATTCGTTGTATCACTACACACAAGTAGTATTTTTTATCTGTCATTCTGATCTCGATATATAATAAGAAAATTACGCTATCATTTTTAGCTTGTATGAATTATATCGATTAGCGTGTAAGCGTTAAGGTGCAATGTCGTGACCTTCTGCAAGATGCAATAATTACTAGTAATTTTTTTTCGAATTGTCCGCTAAGTTAGTTCCGATCCGTAGAATAAAGTCCCATCTGAAAAATCACTGCTTTAAAGAAGATCAATTTAAAGAATTTTATACCTTGTGCCTTAATTTTTCGACCCTGGAATAAGAATTTGTTTTACTCCAGGGTCGAAGAAGTTTAGGCAAAATGTATGCAAGTCATCCTTTGAATCGCTCGTCTTTAAAGTGGTGATTTATCAGATGGGACTTTATTCTCAGGATATGTCGAAATATTAAGAACATCATAAATAATGGGGAGAATTAAGAACGTAGGAAATGTTTAGGTAACACTGCTCTATGAACTGTTATGGAATCATCTCGTTCATATAGATTGCATCAAAAGTTGTCGTGTCGTATGAACAATTAATTAATTGTATTGTCGCTTGCAGTCGGCCACCGAACGTCACCTTTAGTGTGACAACGTGACTGTCTTCATTCAAACTTACTTTTAAGTTGTTAATCTTTCTGCTTGTTTATAATATAAGTTGACGCACTGTACGTGTACAAAATGTTTGTATATAAATTACATTGCATATCATAAAAGAATATTTTTCGTAGCTGTATTTAGAGTTATTATTTTGCCCGTAACTATTAACTGTTGATTATTTCATAGAATCTCTCGTCCTTGTTACTAAGTTACGTAATGTTGTTGTAAAATGTTTATAAAAATATATTTACGAAATAATAAAATTGTTCTTTAGTACTTATAACAAACGAATACTTCGATGTAATATGTATCTATCTAACATCAAAAGATAGAGTAGTTTTAAGTTTATATTTTAAAGGGAAGTAATATGTGACCATAAGTCTATATGAAAAATGTTCTTAACGAACTTTACTTTCGTGATTCGTAGGTTAAGTTGACCTATTTATTTTATTAATTACCTATTGAAAATATCGCTCAAATTGTTTGTATTAGAATATCTGTTATTGTCGCTGCCTAAGTTTCTTTATTTATCTTGCTTCATATCATAATTATTAAATTAAAAAAAAAAATGATTACCTACTTACGTTAAACGTGTAGAACACATTTCTCTTTCATTGATATTTTACTTACATATAATATATATTATGATTTCGAAATGGTACCCAGAACATACTTTTATATTGTAAACTTCAAAAAGTGTATTTTATAATAATAATTAATACGCCCCATTATGCATTATGAATCTTTGTATATATATAATTTATGAATTATTTAGTTATAATTTTTAAAAACTTATAAGATTATTATAATATCTAGTATTTTTTGTAGGTAGTAGGCAAATAAATTTTAATTAGTAGAAAAATATTATCTATATGTTTTAGTATAAAAAATATATAAAATAGCTATAGAATTCCACATAAATGTGCGCATTTGTGATATAAATTAGCTTAGAATAACAATGTATGAAATGTACGTAGTTCGCTGTATATTTGCTATACCTGCTTAAATAATAAATTTATATTAGATATAAATATATTACAAATAAATGTATAAAACAAAAAAAAAACTGGATATTTTTTAATATTTTGAGTAATACAATATTTCGTAGATATCTATTTCCTTTTTTTATATAAAATCTTAGAAGTAAATAATTTGAGATATTCATTATTTTTTTTTTAAATAAAAATCCAGCATTTTTTTTCTTAAAGCTGTGTCACTTGCATTAAACTATTTTTAAAATATGCTGTTACTGAATTATAAATATCGACAATAACTTTTGACTGGACGATTTTGAGACCAAATTCACTTGTTATTGATTGCACAATTTAGATAATTGTAAAATTCATATTTGTATACTACAATTTTATTATTTGTAATGGATGTACTTTTGCTCAATATGTATACTTACTGACAATATTCTGCTCAAAATACTCAAACAAAAAGTTATATTGAATACTCGAGGGAAAAGCTCACAAGTTTTTCAGCAAAGGTATTTTTCCGGTCAAGACATTAAGAACTAATCAATAAACTGGTGAAAAATTTTATGAGATTTCTGCTGCGACAAAAAATGAATTATAATTTTTATTATTTTGGTACCTACTTAATATTTCAAAATAATTATTTATTGTATAATACGTATGAAAAATGTAAAATAAACAATCCAATAAATAATAATATTTGCTTGTGTTGTAGTATGTTATGTCAACTGTTATAAAAAAACTTTTTCTTTATAAATAGCATGAAATACTTTAATTTAAAACCACCCCAAAATTGTTGGGAATATGGTTTTATATTATTAAATTATGCATGAGCATATAGATAATTTTATCTTATGATAAAAATATACACAAAAAACTAATTGGATATTAATTTTTTTAATATATGTATGTAAATATTTCTTATATAAAATAAAGTAAGGCTAAGACAATAAATTGTATTCTTCCCTTATAATGTATAAAATTATATAGGCTGTATATTGACAATAACAATTTAGCTTTATGCATTGGACATAGGTGAGAATTATCAACAAATTTTGAATTAGAAGAACGAAACATTTTTAATTTGTATAATGATGGGTGAAACAGGACAATTTTTTTAGAAAAACTTTTGTGTTATTTGTATTTTCTTAAATATCGAATATGATTAACTTTTCCGGTACTAGATGACATAACACATGTTGAAATCTGTTAAATATACGTATAATATAAATTAAATAGTAGTATTAGTTATTATTGTAAAAGAGCAATAATATTATTTTAAAGACATCTCTACGCCGTCAATTCAGCGATGTAAAGTATTTTGAGTAAATTTTGAAATAACTATATTTGAGTGTGTGTAGAATTTTGTACCTACTGTATAAATAATAATATGTATTGATTTTACCAAATAATCTGAATAAATATATCATCTGATTCCCGAAACAATCACTTTATTTCACACATACACATTTTAAATAAAATCTGCTTGAAAAAAATATTATGTTTATGCTGTGAATTTCCATTACTCATCAATATATTATATTAATACACACAATTTATATTATAAGTAATTTACGTATTATACGTGTTTGCATCATATCATTATAATAATTATATCTTCATAATAAAAAGAAATGATATCATTATTATAGAAATAATATACATTGGTATACTTATATAATATTTTAATAGTATTATCCCCTAGAAAGTTTTATTGTATACCATATTATGTAGATATAGAAGTTTTTTGTGTATATATGTATCTTATAGAAAAGTTCTACATATATGAGTACAACATAATATATTTATTGCTGTACAACATCGGAAAAATGAATATAATATACCTTAATATATGATATATTTTGTTACGGCCAGAAGAAGGTCGAATGGCCGGGTTATGTGCAATATTGAAAGTACAGTTTAATATGTATTTTATAACAATATAATTATTATAATGACACGATATATTGAAGTAATAGAATATTATGATTAATTTGTAATGATAATTTTCACAGTGTCCAATATGAATGGCGGTAAGGGTATTACGATCCCCCATGCATTTGTTGATGTGCACCGTTTTATAAAATATAATATTAGCTTTTAAATTAATATATTGATAATACTACAAATATATTAACAATTACAAGTATACATGCTACTGAAATTATATTAATGGTGTTTATTATAATATGTAAGTTTTTTTGTTTTATTATTATTGTATATTTTTTTAATTAATATATTCGCAGCTAATTCATAATCTACCTTGGATTTATTCAAAATTATTTTTAGAACTTCCTAATTTTTAAACATATTTATTTATGTTATACAATTTTCATATTATGATTTTTAAACTGCTGTATAAGTATATACATGTTTTTTTAAATATATTTAAGAAAAATATTATGATGAATTTACTTTTTATATATTTTGTCTGTGTTAGCAGGTATATAAATACATTAAAATATAATAATAAATTAAGACAATAATTTTTAGGTAAATAAAATATTATATAGAATATTATATGGGGTGATCTCACTCTATAAGGCTGTGTCGACAATAAAGCTTTTCGAGGCGACTGTAGTTGTAGTTATTAAGTATATTAGAATAGATAACGATATACTATAATATCGATTTATTATAGTTGGATAACTTTTTATGTCTTATTGTGATTATATATTTGGGATTGTGACAATACGTTTTTGACAATAAGTGTGGAAAAATACACATTTGAACATCTATAGATTTTTTTTATTTTAAGTAAATTTTTATTACTTATTCAGCGGTTTTTGTTTAAACATATTGGTATCTCGCAAATAAACTGAAAATAAATCTTAAATAAGATCAAAGGTAATTTTATAATAAAGGATAAGGCAGGTTCGTAGATTTAATAATTTATATTAAAAACAAAGGTTATCCTTTGCTTGTAAATAAAATCGTAAAGGTACGTGAAAAGCTGGATGTGAATAATGTTTGGCTAGTTCTGCTGTAATTTTTGATCTATTCTTTTAGTCTGCTTCCTGTTTTTGTTAGCTAACCTATTTTCTGGATTTATATGCTAACTTTATGAATAATGCAACACAACTTTCTAGATTTTACTTTATTTGACTGTTTTTTTAGATAGAAAGATAAAAAAGATAAACTATTCTCTTTTTACTTAGAAACTGAAATGAAGGAATGGGTAATTAAAGTAGGACTGTAATATATAAGACTTAAGATATATTTAAGTAAATTAAATAAATTTAATGCATGATGCACTGATTTGTCAATTATTGATTAGATTCATATTGAAGGATTTTTTTAAAGTCCTAGTAGATATCGCTTTCATAATAATATTATATTCTATTTTTTCATTATTTTAAAATATTTATTATTTCAAATCTAATATTGTTAATTGAGATCACTTTTATAATTCATTCCTTACGTCAATAGTAGTCTATAATAATAATATGTATCTACAAATATTTCTTGCACGTCATTAATTATTTTAGATATATTATATATTTATTATTAATTTTGTCTTTCATTAATTACGTAGCTTCATCGTCGTTCATAATAATTGGTTCACTTGTAATAAATATATAGAGGCGGTAAAATAATAAATGTTAAAATAATAAATAATAATCTTTAATTACGCTAAACATTTTGTAAATTTGATTTATAAAATAATATTTTAAAGTCTGTCGAATACATCTTTTTGTTTTGGTAAATATGTAAATATTTTTTTTATATTTAATAAAAAAAAAAGTACTCGTTGGATCTTGTAAATTATGTTAAAAATATATTTACATTGCGTTATTAATAATTGCCAATTAAGGTTTGAGTATTTTTTTTATTATTTAAATAAGTGAAAAGATTTATTTGGTAGACTTTTTTGCACATGTTCCCTAGTTATTTTGTATATATTTAGAATTATTGTAGACATAATAAAGTGATTTTAGGCGTAATATAAACATAATAAGTTAATAAAATCAGTTTCAAATGGGCCTATGTAATGTTATTAGCGTGTAAATAAGTTATTATAACAAAAAATAATTTATATGTTTTACAATGATTATTATGAATTATTTCAAATTCTTTTAATATAATATATAATTAAATATAATATTTAATAATAAATAATATTTATACATACCTCATTTTTATAATATGATATAATAATTTATCTTGGTAGTTTTGGTATGTATGAGAAATATTATAATTATTATTTATATACATATTTATTATTAACGAATATATTCTGGGTACCAATACGAATATTATAACAATTATAAAGAAATGTGTTTCGATGTGAGAACAAGATCATAATTTGTCTTTCTGATATTTTACTTAAGACTTATCTACCTATTTCAAACTGTAAATTATAATACGTGTACCTTTTAAAGTGATGTTCTGTAAACTATTTCGTTGAATGTAAATAATGGTTATGTATTTATATTATGTACTGCTTTTATAGTTTTATTTTAATTTGAAAATGTTTCTAACTTAATATTGCAAATAATAGATGACTTAACTTTATGAACTTATTACGTTAACCAACTTTTGTCAGTGAATATTAAAAAAAAATCGTATAACATATTTTTATTTTTAAAGTGGAAATTATTATTCACGTTTATTCTTTAGTCATTTTGATAAAATAGTAGACTTAAATAAATTAGATATTGTAATAGTTATGGTAACTCTACGTGTTGAAATTTCTCTCGGTGTTAAATGGAATTATATTTTATTTGTAATGGTGGCATTATCTTCCCGATAATATAATATGTTGAAAAAAATATTACTGGCTTTATTTCCTTCCTAGTACCTACGTCACGGTCGTCTACTGCTGAACATAATAGGCTTACTGTATGACACACCACTTAAATACACCACACACACACACACATATAGAGTTACGAGTAAATCCATACTTAAGTATTTGTTATTTTATTAATTATTAATTTAATGAAGGTAGGATAGGTATTGTTCTTTACTAATTACTAAAAAAATCTTTATAACTTACATCTATACCTACCTATGTATCGTTGCATTTTATGGTATATCATCCATCTTATACGCAATATTACAAATCTGTGTCTACTGTTAAATATACTGTAATTATCTTGTTTTATTTTTACCAAAAGTTAAAAGAAAAATCAAAAAAAGTTTAAAAGATTTATTTCGGAGCATAAAATTAGAAAATAAAAAACACAGGTACACGCAAATTATAATTAATATATAAAGTATATTATTATTATTTAAAGCTTCTATCTAGGTAACAATTTTTTGAGTATTACTTAAAATAATAGTTTAGGTGAGTTATCTTAAAAATACTTATAATATTTCCTCTCCATTTTTATAAAGTTAATTAAATCTAACAGTTATCCCAAATATCACAAAATTTCTATGAGTACAAACTACACATATATTGATATTTTACTGTTTATAATCATAAAATATATAAAAAATAATTAAATTCATAAATTTTCTGATATTAAAAGAAAAATAAGAATAAATAGATTATATATTTTTTTAATACTATATTACGAGCTTATCTAAACTTGTGAAAATAACTTATTCGTGCAAATTAAATATCAATAAATTACCTTAGTAGAAAAAGATTTCTCTCATCCCATCAGCTAATTCTAGGCAAGTTATGGAAGTTCAGCTCATAGCTAAGCGTTTTGTTCTAATGACTACTAGACCTAATCCCCTTATATTGAAACTAACGTTGACGCGACAAAGACGCGGGATCGCGCAGAAAAGCGGTCGCGATCTCTGTTTTGTTCCTGACCGCGTCCGCATTATAATTTGACCGTAACGTGCCGCTTTCCCGCGTGATCCTGCGGATGTGTCGCGTCATCTTAAGGCAGTTGTCCCATCGAAGCGAAGGTGAGAAAATGAGTATTGCTCGCTCAAGAAACGTACAAAAGATAAACATTCTGTGTAAACAAAAGAGATGCATATACAAATAGTTAATCGCTGACTGTTCACACTGCCGGCGAGGACTCGTTTCAGTAGTTTGTTGCTGAGCGGCAAAATATATGAAAGACTAGCTCAGCGAACACCAGCGAGCAACCAGCGGTCATTTCTCTACCGTGCGAGTAATCGCTCGTCACACTCGCACACTCGTTTATAGCCGAGCTACTCAAGTATCGGAACTACGCACTCGCTCCACGCCGCTCGCCAACTCGTTTCTACATTCTAGCTCTACTCGTTACTTGCTCATCGTTGCCGGTGGGACAACTGCCTAAAGGTGAAATCGCACAAAGCGGCGCAACGCGGCGGAGCACGGCGCGGCAAAGTATTTTTTGTATGAAAATGTTGCTGCCGCGTAGTGCGGTATGTTCCATACATTTTCACACAAAAGTACTTGGCCGCGCCGAGCCGCGCCCCGCCGCTGCAGCGCAGTTTACGCTTAGTGCGATTGCACCTTTAATGATATTTTCACATCAGCTGTACATCGTAGATGATCTTCTCAGTCTTCTAGACTTGCCGGGAAATCCTCTCGCGTATGGCGGCTTGGCATTCGTTGTTACGTAGTACACTCCTCGAGCACTGGAAAATTAAAAAAAAAACCTACGTAAGTATTATACAGGGTCTTTGGTTATTCAGTACATTGGTGTATAGGGCCTTATTGGGGAGGTCATTGGCCATGTTTTGAGGGCAATCTATATTCCGTGAAAATTTATGGTTTTCGAATCGATGTGACAATTTTAAAAAATCCCAAAAAAATAACCCTGTATAATTATTTATTTTTTATTATCTCGTTACGTGGAGAAAATATCAAAATTTTATTTTAATTAGACCTAGAAGAATATTATTTTTACTAAACCTAGAAGGCGGAATCAGTCCCTGGCTTCACTAAATACAGTCATAATGACCGCGTGGCGACATGGTTTTGTCCAGTGGGGGTAACTAGCCACGGCCGATTCCTATCACCAGTAAAAACCGCATAGCGAGTATAAAAACCGCACATAACTCGGTGATCCAGATTCACGCCACGATATCTGCACCAAGTAACCCCTTAGTCACCACCGCTTTAAAACAAGTGAATTTTAAAAATACTTTTTAAAAACTAGCTTTAATTATTATTATTATCTTGCATCATAAAGTACTCGTCAAGACCAAACTCGATGGGGTTGCGTTGTTTTATGACAGAGTTTCTTTGGCCACCTTCCAGCTCCATCATCAGATCAGCTCGATGTCATAAAAATATTGCATTGTCATCCGATTTACACACGTATGCAAATTTTCAGCTCAATTGGAAACCGGGAAGTGGGTCAAATTAAACTTGCAAGATTTGATTACAGACAGACAGACAACAGACAGGTGAAAGTAATATAAAGCTTGTAAATAAGATAAAATGAGCTCTTACTTATGTGTAACATGTTCGCCCATAAGCACGTAGTCCGTGTCCTTAGGCTCGCACCATCCTATGAGGTACGAGAACAGGCTGTTGCAAGGGCCGGCCCAGAACCCGGCGCGACTGTTGATGGACTCGATGAAGTATGGCGTCACTTTCGTGTGGTCGCATGAGAGAGTTTCTGTGAAATAATTTGTTTTATGAACATATTAGATATATAGGTTCTGTAAAGCAAAACAGAAAACCTTTTCTTTAGTGGAAGTCAGGTAGGTCATAAATAAAGAAATTTGTCTATGACAGAGGTAGGTAAAGCAAAATTGTATTGACATTAAATTTGATGTACCTAGGCTTATAATGTCTATAATTTGAGAAAACATTAACATAAAAACATAAGTAAAATTTAATAATTGGTTTCAAAGCTAAGCTTAGTTTTGGAGATCAGCGTATGGCCACGACAGTCGACAATCAACAGAGCTTCCAACGCCATCTAGTGAAGTAGGAATATACTAACACAAGAGGTTGAGACTTGCTTTACAAAGTCATGTGAAAGTTCACTCCTCAGCGCATAGAGGACTTGGTTCTGATGCGGTTAACGCTCGCATCCAATGAGTTTACTAAAACTCGAAAAAAACTAGCGAAAGCATTTAAAAAAACTAGTGAACCCGTGCGTACTTCGTAGCGCCTTACAGAAAATTATTATTAGTATTGTTATGTATAATATATGATAAAAACCATTCTCCTGTATAATTCTAGAGATCTATATTATTAAAAAACTGCATCAAAATACCGTTCCATATTTATAAAGATCCAAACATACATCACACACAGACAGTCAGACAGACGCGGGAAGCGATTTTGTTTTATACAATGTAGTCATGTATAAAAACAATTTTTCTTCGTAAAAAGAACAAAAAAGTATATATTCTTACGGAAGATAGTATCATGAGCGCATCCCGGTTGACTGGACCCCCCGTTGACGTAGAAGTCCGCGTGTCCGTTAGGTCCCCACTGGCCCAGGATGCCGGCGCCGGTGTGCAAGATGTCCACGAACAATGCATCCGTGTGGTCCAGGTCTCGGGAGCGGTTGTTGCCCATGTAGAAGAAGATTGTTGGGTCTAATCCTGTAAGAGGCAGGCGGAAATTTAGTAGATATTTTATTATTTTGTTTTTTTTTTTTATATTGTTATGATGTAAGGCAAAGGAGTGGATTACATTTTTAAAAAGCACGGTGGAGCTTAGGAAGTCATAGGGTTGAGTATGTAAAATATTGACAAGACTGCAAAAACTTGGTCCCCAAAACACAGTTTTAACTCGTTTTGGGACCTATAGATTTACATTTGTATTCATTTGATATTAATGTTAATAAAAAATACTTTACTTTACTTAAAAAGACAACATAGCTTTTCCACTAAATCGCGTTAGGTAAAATTTTATGATGACGTTTATACAAAATAAAAAAATAAAAAAAAAATATTATTAATGGTTCGTCCACACACCCCACACCCTAGATACACCCTAGGTGTATCTTCCGTTGCCACAAGCGTTTGACTATTGGTCAGAATTGGTGATTTGCTGTTTTGTTACAGATTTACAAACTTCCTGTTAGTACAGTAGTACTAACAGGTAGTAGTAACTAGTAGTAGGTACCTGGTTTTCAAACATTACCTACTGTGCTTCGGTAGAAGGGCACTGTAGCTAGTGAAATTCATGAGCTTCTCTTCAGCCCAGTGGCTGAAGAGTCTTAACATCTTTTGACTCTCAAGTAAGAAGCGTTGGCGCAGTGCATCCAGAATTTCACCTTTGTAAAATCATGGGTAGGACTGTACTAATAATAATGGTCAGCGTTATCTATTACCATCAGGAGAGCGTCTTGCCCGTCTTCTTACTTCGTTGTAAAAAAAAAAAAAATATTACCCTAATATTTAATGTTTCCTTTCCAAAATTCATTGGTCCACTACCAGGTACCTTTTTTCTTACACCTTTTTGTAGAACCTTGATTACATTATTAGCTATAGGTATAACTGGTTTGTAGTCCGCCTCTTACACAGGCTCGCGCTGTAGCTTTCCTTGTGGCTACTTATAGTTTACTACCGCTTCCGTATTGTAACTACTAAATTGAATTAAACAACCGCGTATGTATTATGCAATAAGGAATATCCCACATATTATATTATGTAGAATGGTAGATGTTTGTGGACTTTTATGGAAGAATTGCTGATCGTCATTACTATTATGACAGAATACTTAACAATATCATTATGCCATAATTTTTGCCCACTGCTGGGCACACAGCGACGGTAGATTATAAAACATACCGAAAAGACCGGCGACTCCCGCTCCGGGTCGTTTTTGGTGCAGAGGATGGCCATCGCTATTCAGCGTGGCAATGCCGCTAGCGTGATGGGCTCAATTGCACCGGGAACTATCAGGGGCGGGTTATTTAATGACTAAGTTTGTAATTATTTGTATTTTTTAAATATAAATGTTTTAGTTTTTAAGCACTGTTCTTAAGTTCTTTTTTGTATATTTTTTATTATTTTAAGTTTACAAAATATGCGAAATTTAAAAAGAATAAAAAAGAAAAAAGGGTTGGTTTTGCAACAGAATAGTTGTGTCGTTTTTTAAACAGTAGGTAGAAATTTGACCGTGAGTCGTATTAAAATTAATTAATAGTGAATATCTAGTTAGGTATTATATCCGTTGATTTTTAGCCTCGAATACAAGTTAAATCGTATACAACGTTTGGCACTTTTCGGTACAGAGCCTTAAAAATAAAACCAGAAAGCAAACAGCTGTACTTTTAAGTAATAATCTCAATGTCAACATGATTCCACTCACAATGCAAGACAGCTTTTAAAGAGCTTATACCAATACTACTTAAAGTTTTTCTTATTTATTTATAGTATTAAATAAAAAGAGATAAAGATAATAATTATTGATGACATCTCCTAACTGAGATTAGTGATACGAGTAATTCTGAAGACATAGACGGAATTATATTTAACTATCAAACTACATCCTTTTTTTACCGGATTTCTACGTAACAATGTCTACCTATATCAGTGTATCTACATGCCACTGCTGGGCATAGGTTATATTATACTTCATAACCCTGTCCTATGCTATAAACAAACTCATGGATGTGCAAACTGTGCATTTGACTATATAATTTCATCTATATAGCGACCAAATTGTTTCATTAGCTATAAGAAAAATGCTTTATTTAACATCGGCGTGAGTTTAGTTGGATGGCGGCACTTAATGATCTACCTAGGCGTCCAATTAACTGGCTATTTTAACCAAATGGCTGCAAAAGCTATTATATTATGTAGTTGGTCTTCTCAATATATATAAAGGAAAAAGTGACTGATTGACTGATCTATCAACGCACAGCCCAAACTACTGAACGGATTCGGTTGAAATTTGGAATACAGGCGATTTGGTTTCATGACGTAGACTTCCGCTAAGAAGGATTTTGCCACACGGGCAAAGCCGCGAGCATAAGCTAGTCTATTATATTATGTCATCTTAGGCAAATATTGATGTGAACCCGCTCCGGCGAAGGAGTCCTATACCCCATATTACGGGCCTTTGAGCCTAGTTTGGGGTATAGGTTCTTACTAGTAATTTATGTGATTTGTAATGCCTTAACTGAATAAACAATTTTTTTATTATTTATTTATTTATCTTATATATCTTACCAGTAATTCTGCCAAGTTTCCCATAGGACAGATGATTGGCGACCAAGCCGAGTATATGGGCGCCCACACTGTATCCGATGGTGTGGATCTTCTCAGGAGGTATTGGCTTGACTGGGTGGTACTGCAGGTATTCTACCAGTTGAGCTATACATAGGCTGGCGAACCGAGGGGCCCAGTCAATCTGAAAAATAAGGTTGGTTATACAAACATTATGAATATATCCTGAATAATTCGTGATACGAAAACGACGATTTGCTTAAATTTTATACAATTTTGCGAAATGGTTACTAACAGTTACTATAAATTAGGTTTTTCCAGGGTATAAGCTCTCAGGGTCAAAAGATATTTTCAAAATGTTTTGGATTTTTGTGTTCTTAAAAATAACACTGTAAAGAAAATTCTTGCGTGCAAATCACTTTAGATAATCCAGTACGTACAAAATAAAGAAAATGCCTTTATAGATTTTTATTAAAGGTAATCAAAGAAACGGCACGGAAATCAAACGTTATTCAACGCTCTAACTTGCAAAAACAAGAGAAATACGATATAGTTACATTCTCTGACAAAAGTGGATCAACAATTCAATTGTTCCACTTAATGTCAGGTTAACAACTATAAAGACAATGCAAATTGATGCGCTTTGGACATAATATTATGTTGAGGGACCAACTAAAACATGCCAAAAACAATGACAGCTAAAATACAAAGATTCTATCCTAAAGATGTGATATGTCCATCATCTTGAATTTTTAACACAAATAAATCGGCTAAATTATGGGTTTTGACGTAAAAATGTTTCTCAAATAGATTGTTAATCCCTCTATTAAAAGTAATCAAATAGATAGTTGATATTGGACGTATATTTTTTACTTTGAAAATTTAATGAAAAGCGGGTGAGATACAACTACAGATTATAATAATATACCAAAGCTACTGGTGTGGGAATTATGCGTTATATTCTCAGCCATTTTTCACGTATCATTTTTATACAATTTTCAATTTCTTAGCCGGAGTAACATTCCTTTTATGTGACGGGAGTGACAACTTAGTAAAACAAAGATGAAAATCATAATTAAAATGAAAAATAGTAAAATTAGTCATTTCAATCAAGTTCATGTGTCTACCTTCCTTAATTGCAGAGATTTATGTCAGTTCAACCGATTTATATATCATCATTGTCGAAAACAGTTACAAAATTATAACGTTAGAGACAATAATAGAGATTATGTTGTTGATGGTCGTGAATTATGCGATTCGACCGGCCATGACGTAACTTTCACTTAGAGGTCACGAAGTCGTGAATCGATAAACTAAAAATGTATCTAGATTAGACGCTGTATATTTTTTCGTACTCAAAACGGATTCAAGGGCTATGTGAAAGTTGGTAAAAAGCAATGTGAGACGAGAAGGTTCTGATATTGATTAGAAACGTTCAAAATAAGGACAGTCGAAAACCCAGGGTCGGGCCTAGTTTCGAGTTTTTTACCGACGAAACAAAACGGAGGAGGTTTAAAAGTCAACACGTTTTTTTATATAAAATAAATAAATAAATATTTCAGGACGTTTCACACAGCGCCACCTAACCTCAAACTAAGCAACTTAATGCTTGTAATATGGTAGTCAGGATAACGGATATAATACTTATATACTTTACTTATGTAAATACATACTTATAATAGATATTGAAAAACCACCCAGACCAGAAACAAATACCTGTGGATCACACAAACATTTGTCCCATGCGGGAATCGAACTCGCAACCTTCTGCGTTGCAGGCGGGTATTAGCCCACCGCGCCACAGAGGTCGTCAATATCCGTGAGTCCGTGATATCCGTGAGTTTGTCGGTTTTTTTACATTATTCATATGGATAAGGCTCACAATAGTTTTCGGAATCATAAACTACGGTTAGCTAAATAGTTTACCTGACCCAAACATGGTTCCTTCACTAGCGACCCATAATCCACTATGATAATATTGTAGTTCCCTCGAGCGAAGTATGCCTTCCTCATGTCAGTGCTCGGAGACAGGTTTCGGCCTCCACCGAACCCGTGGACCACTACCTTCGTGGGGTACATTGGATTGAATCGGGAGCGAGTTAGGGAATCGTTGTCGAGAGTGTTGAGGAGCTCGCCTCTTTCTTGAGTTTTTCTGGAATAAACAGGCGGCATTATTTAGTATTATAGGAAGATTGTTATCTTCTTAAACACTAACTCTACTTAATCCTTACACATAGGTCATCTTGAAGGAAGATGAATTGAAGATTTTGTTTTTACAGACTTCAAGTTCACAATTCTTTGGAATCTTTTTTTATAAGTTTATCTGTATTCGCATTTCTGTACAAATACTCGTTGACTCTCCCAACTGATTGTAATAGGCAAGCTATAATTATTAGTGGTAATTTAATTCGGCCTTTCATAAAGACATGAATTATATTATTTACCATTCTTTTCTATACTATTCTATCAGATTCCAATCACAATCACATAATTATAGGTTGAGTGGATGACTTATCGCAGTTTTAGGTCACCAAGAAATGTACTACGGTTGTCGTCTACCCTTCGCCAAAATAGGTCATATGAATTTGTATTTCCCCACTCCTTTTAAAGCTAGAATATAGTAGATATCGTACCTGGTATATAAATAAAACTGCATCCTCGGATGTGGACATCGGTATGGCGGTGGGATGCATGACGTCGTGTTGAATAGATCTCTTACTGACTGCGGCTTCTCATTTTGGGGATTTTCTTGATTCTGTTGGCTTTCTGATACTGAAACAATAAATTAATACATAAGTGCAATGACGTGATCAAGGTATATAATAATTAGCGAGCCATTTAGGATTACTCCTACTTTTACTAAATATTCAACATTTTCTCATCAACGAGTTTCATTATAACGTGAATTTAGTAAGGAATGATTTTGTAATGATATTTTTAATTATTTTTCTTTTAAGTATTTGTACTCAAGATACGCTTGATGTAGAGCTCCCGAACTTCAGATGTATCAAGAAAAATAGAGAGACAAGATTTTAATACGGATTTTTTTATAAATTTGTCTCAAATAGTCGCACGTTGATCAGGAAAGAAAACAATCGCAGCGAATTAATCGATTCTGGACATGCTTTAAGCTCTCACAAGTATGATAATAAGACACCTTTTTGCAACATTATTAATTATTATAGCTAATTGTTGTACGAATCAACGATTACAAGGTAACGCTTATAATTTCGTCTCCTTTGACACGTGATTGGTTAGGTCCCCAATTATTTTGTCATATTGTTTTGATGTTGCAATTTTGTTAGTACGTGAATGAATAGAGCAAAAACGATTAAGCAAATAATCAAAAGAATAAGCTACATGTGCCTATTGTAGTATGCAACATCACCTACTAACATTCTGTTATCTTATTATCATAGAGGTAGAATAGAATAATACTGAATTCAAAATCGCATATCATGTACATTATGTACCTCTACATGTGTAAAAGTTTTACTTTGTTAGGGTTCTATATTTTTAGGTCCAAAATGCCTTTTCAAGGCATCTTCTATATCTTCAGAGCCATGAAAAGTTAAAGTAAGAATATCATTAACTTTTTTTTTTAAATACGGCCCTGATGGTGAGCGGTTGCCGTCCCCTAAAGATGTCTGCAACACCAGCGGTGATGATCGACGTGTTGTTGATCAATGCTGACGTATCTACCTACCTAGCTTCACTGAACAGCACACACGGTTTTGTCCAGTGAATAAGAGCCGTGGTATATTAAAATCTTCATAAAACAACGTACTGTGTAAGTGTTGTCGATTGTTTGTAAGTATTTGTAAAGAGGTATGAGTATCCTGACAGCTTTGCGCTCTGATTGCGGCCAACATTAACAATAATTGCTTAATGTACTACACATTTTGTGAGCCCACTAATAATGCGTCAGGAAATATGAAGTATGGTAGGCTAGGTATGCTGTTCGGTTATTGAAAATATCTTAAAATTGTGGGCTCAGTTGACTTACTTTGAAACCATGTCCAGAAAAGGCGAATTCAACTGCGCTTCTTCAAAGCTTCTTTCAAGCTTGAAGATGGTTTATTTTTTTTTGATATGACTAGTTCTTTTTCCGACAAATAATTTGTACATGATTATTATGTGATAAGTGAACATACAAAGGCACCTAGTGTATATAGAGGTAATATACATATATTGTTCAATACACTGCATTATTATGTCATATGTCATCATTGATCACATAAGAACCAGGAAAACAGTTCAAATAGCAATAGTTCTCAGATATCTATTACATAAATCATAATGAACCAGATTACTTCGATGGAAAGTACCAAGTGAATCCGTCAGTGAAAGTGTCGTAACATCTCGTCACTTAGAGCTTATACCATTGACTCATATACGGAATGTCCGTTAAAAGTTGACCTCGATTGCCTTGATTGAGGTTTGTGTAAGCGGATCTCGATTAGCTGGTTTTCCCATGATGGTTTTGCTTGGAATATTGACTAACTTTTTGCTGTTTTGTTTGGTGTGAACAACGAAGGTGTTTTACCTCGAATGGTGTATCGCAATTTATATTATTATGTTATGGGCGCGGCAAAGAAGCTAAAGGTTATGGGGAGGTCATGGGCAACTAGTTGAATTTCTTTCAGGGTCGTCTTAAGAATTTTAACGAAGGTGTTGTTCATTCGTTTGTACGAGTTATAATAGAATTGCGTATGTTGTTAATGTTATTGACAGCTTTGGAATTAGTTAGTAGTGTCGGTAGAGGCATTTTAAATTATTATAATAAACACATAGCCTTATTGCGAATATAATGTGTTCTTTGTGGAGTTTCTTAACTATTAATTGTTTCAAATACTAATGAAGCAATATATTATGAAATAGGGTAATTACAGTTATTATTTGAATTCAGTTATATTGTAGTAACAATATAACTGATTTTAAGTGTGGCAAATGCCTTTATTGTGAAAAACAAACTAACAATACTACAGCTACTACAGCAGTAAAGAACACTTTTATTAACCACAGATCGGCCACAAGCCGATCTACAGAAAATCCAAGTGCTCCAAACCACTGTCAGATGGCAGAGTACCCAGAATACTGTTTTTTGTTAATAAAAAGCACATGTCTATTTTCTAGGCTACTAATTAAAAACATATATGATAGTGCGTCATAGCTTCCGTCGTTAACTAACCTCTACCCTCCGACTGCAACTAACAACAGGTTTCCACTGCAACCTTGTAATAATGATGACTGAAATTAACTATAGTCTGTGTTTACTACTAGTATTATACTTGCGTATTTTTGTATAGAAGTATGTGTGAACTCATTCACCCCTAAAAGTGCTCATAACAGTAGTTCTGCTTTCCACGTTGTATAGCGATGGATATTCTTTTTTTATAGGTTAGCCTTTTACCACAATCTCGGGTGATGTTGTAGATGGGAACAGACTAAACCTAGAAGGCGGGATAAATCCCTCCGAAAATAGTCATAAGGCTGCTCGGCGACACGTTTTTGTCCAGATTTTTTGATTTTGTTTCTGGCACCAGGGACAAATTCTGATTTGTCCCTGACATTGGAAGAACTTTGGAAGACCCTGATCAGGGACAAATTCTGATTTGTCCCTGTATTTAGGACCCTGTGCCCTAACTTTCCAAACTTCAATGACTTTTTTGGCTTCAGCTCCGCATAGTCTTTACGGCGATATCATTATAACTACTATGCCTATAATTTATTGATAAACCTCAAAGAGTTCAGCAATGTGACACCTCTACATATAAATAACATGGTCGAGTGTTGGACAATTATTACGAAACGGCCTCCATTCGGTCGACTGGCTATCGTAATACTCATTCCTGGCTAACCACAAAAGGTATTCGAGTTTACTTGTAGGTAGGGTCCACGATTAAATTGCACATCGTTACATTAAATATTGAGAACAATTTGGTTGGTAGATGGGGGCAAATTAAAATTCACTGAACTATATGCAATAATTATTACTTTACCAATGATAATATTGAGACACTTGTTTACTTCGAGATGAAGTAATCAATATGACATATTACGTATGTTGCAGGATTAATTTACTTTTAGTTTCTGGTCACAACAGTTTCGTGTTGAAATTACTATGTTAATTGACAAATTATTTACACACTATCTCCCAGCGGTTTTACCCGCTGTACAGTAGCCTGTATGTTATTCCAAGGTCTAAGCTATCTCTGTACGATAATTCAGCTCAATCGGTCAACAAACGAACAGACTCACACACAAAATTTTCGTCTTTGTAATATTAGTGTGTGATAAGTACAGGATAAGTTATACGATTTTTAAAACTATCGCGAGTGTTCTCCATAACTAAAAACAAAAACGGCACAACTCACGTCTAATAAGGATAAGTTATAGGTATTGTATTTTATTTCTATAATTCTATAAATTAAAAACCAATCTGAATCTATACTCCGTTTCATAATCCTAGATCTTTTTTGTAAGCACCTTAATGTCACTATATGTTAGTGTCAAAAGTGAGAGGCAAAGCTAATAAACATTTTTTGAAGCAAGAATCGTTATATATAATAACAGCGCGCGGTTTCGCTTGTGCCGTATTTATAATAATTAAAATAGATATTGACCAAACTTATACCTAAGCTAAATAAAAACAAAAGGGCAGAAATTAAAAATTTACAAAATTTTGTTATAAAATTTTGTTTAAATTAAATCGTTGTCTATTTTTTTATAGTAATAATTTAATTACTTTTTAAAAAGACATGATGTGGATATATTCGGCGGTGGATTATGATTATTCCTTCTTCGTACAATGACCTTATAAAGTATAAAGGGTGTATTTATCGGTTTAAGGGTGACACTTAACGCCAAAATGAAATTTGGTACCTATATACCTCAGGACCTGGAATAACACATAACTAGGCTACTATTTGTTAAGCGGATAAAACTGCTGAACCACTAACTATTATTATTATATGAAAAATCTATAATAATATATAAGCTAAGCATGAAAATAGACGTATAGACAGTTAGCATGACAAAGGTTACGTAAAATAACATCAAGCAAAACTTTAGATTGTATTTTCATAACAATTTAATTTCTCAAAACGTTATTTTTAAATATTTATTTACATTTAATGATTAAAACATAAAAGTAACAAATAACAGCACAACAATAACTTAACAGAACCTTTTACCAAACGAAAACAACTTTTTCAATAACAAAATTCACTCCGAGCACAAAATGTTTTGAACAACTGTCATAATCACCTATGATACCATTCCCACAATTTTTTTTCTTCTAAAAAATCTTTTACATTTTTTTAATTTAATAAATAATAATATCTTTGCGCAAAAAAATACAAATATATCATTTATAATATTTATTCTTTGAATTTTGAGAAAAATATAAACTCAATCTATTTTATTTATTGAAATCTTTTTCTTTTGACAGATCTTCCATTACTAAATCTTTTTTTTGGTGTGGGAATACTAAATCTTTTTTTTGGTGGCTCATTTGTTTACAAAAAGGATTCTCCTTGTTCAATCCGAGTATAGAAAGATACTGATTAAATTATTTGTATAGCACTATCTCTGCATTTTAGCGTAGGTACCTATTACAGGCTAAAAAGCTGTTGCAGTAACTAGGATTTGCATTTTTTTCGAAACTTTACGTATAGCAACTGGCTGTGTCTTAAATCTATGACCCCTGCCGAACTTTAATTGCTGCAGCTTGCCAATATAAGGTCTGTTCAATGTAGCTATTGCATTCATCTAAATATATAAAAGGAAAGAGTGACTGATTGACTGACTGACTGATCTATCAACGCATAGCCCAAACCACTGAACGGATTCGGTTGAAATTTGGAATACAGGTAGGTTTTATGAAGTTGACCTCCGCTAAGAAAGGATATAGCCACGCGGGCAAAGCCGCAGGTATAAGCCAGTAATATTATAAAACAGATAGTTGGTAGTCACAGGTGCTAGTAGCTACAATATGCGCCTTACAAATACAGGACAAAAAATACTAAAAATAAAAGGATATTTTGTTTATTATATAACTTCAGAAAATGTATTCACAGCGTAAACAAAGGTGAAGACATCAGGAAGGCCGGAAGACATTCACACAATTACATAATACTTGTATTTATTTAAACGTTTGTTCAGTGTTCAGTCACCGAAAGGGTCACGGTTATGTTTGAGGTCGTTAAAAGCCTACATTTGCACATAATACGTACTCGTATATAAGTAGTTTCATAACTTAAAATAACTTCAAGTACGAAGTATTTCACTTTAACATTGAAACCATGTTACATATTCATTTTATTTAACAATTTATTCTTTATTTTTTGTATCCTGTTTTCAAACCACATCCAAAATAGGTACTACATATTATGTACAATGTACCTACTACGGCGAGAAAAAGTGTTACCCAACCAATGATTTACCCCAACGATCCCTATACTTACTACATATATTAGGTCGTTGCTTTACTCTAAGCATCGTATCGTGGGACTCCTCCGCTGAATGAACGGTCTGGATGTACCCACTAAAAGCTTGGGGGTGTTCCTGTGGAGTACCCTGATGCAGTAGCTTCTTTTTAGCCTTTTTAGACTTTGAATGAAACTATAACATCTAGCTCACTTTTTATTTATAATATTATATATATACATACTGATTAATGTATTGATTTTTATTGTATAAAAGGTATATACATATTAGGTCTTTTAATAACAAAAAATAATAACGTTGACATAGTATGTAGTATTATGCAGTTGTTAGCTGTGTGCTTTTATTTAATTGATGTTTTTAAGACCATCAATTACCTAAATAAAAACACTTATCATTTTAATAAGATATTCTAAAAAAAATAAGCATTTACCAAGAATCACTTTTGTTTAGAAAAAACATTAATTAAGTATTACGTCTCGTACAAACCACATTCGTAGATCTGCAATATTTTGGCACCTAACGCTTGAAATATGAATCTTACAACATAGTTTACGAAACCAAGTAACGAGCCATATTTTATGTGATTATCTTAAACGTTGCGCACGCAGCGAGCATTCAGCACGTGCATAGCATGTCATCTGCGACCTGAATTAGCTAAGTGCAATAACTGAGATAATTTACACTCATAAAATATGACAACATTCTACGTGTATCATAAACATGTAGGAAACAGGACATAAATATCTATACTACTAGAACGGTGCATCTTCGTGCTTCTGTTAAAATACCTAAGTATACTTTACAACCTATTAACATATTATAAAAACTCTTCTTCCTGCCCTTATCACACACTAGATAAGGGTCGGCACAACACGTTTTCTCCTCCATTCTGCTCTATAATCCGTCATATCTTCATCCACTCCCCTAGCACGCATATCCTCTTTCACACAGTTCATCAAAACCTTTTTCGGGCGTCCCCTTCCCGGATTACCACTTATTACCATATTTACTTTTTGGTCACATGATTTTCATCCCCCGCATAATATGTCCAGGTTTTTATTATTTGGCCGCGCCATGTGTTTTATTTAGGATACACTTTCTTATACCGATTAGTGGTAGTGGTATTAGCTTGGCGCTGAGGATGTTGAACTATTTTTATTATCGGCCTACATTTGCTGGACACTGGCCTTCCCATGAACGCTACTAAACTCGGTCCTCCATCTTTTTGCCAGATGGTTTTTTTTGGTTTACTATTACGAGTATAATACTAACTGGCAACGTCCGGTCAGCAACATAATTCGTAAGGTCATAAGTTAACGACTTATTACTTAATAGCTTAAGACACGTCATAGTTAAGAATTATACTCTTTGAATATCATTAGGTAACTCAGTTCTATGTACATAATGGTAATTACTTGCATAAAAGTGTTTAATAGTAATGAATATTGATGAATTGTGTACATCGGTTGCAAGTGTATTTGATTACTACAGAGTAATATAAGCTATCACAACATAAATATGAGTACAAGCCTTGGCCCATGTACTAAGAGTGTTATTTTTGCACAACTTAATAAAATTATAACTGAATGTGTACAGAGTATAGTGTAGGTACTCTGAGCAATTCGCGATTGAATTTATGTCTAAGCTACTCGTTGCCTTCGCTATATATGCTGACAATTTTATGAAATGAAATGAAATGGAAATTAAAATGGGATTTATTTGTCTTGAATTTTGTTACAAAGTGATTAATAATAAACTTTTATCTTTCAACAAAATTCTACCTATTAAAGGCGTACAAATATAATATAAAAATAATTTAAAAAGATATACCATCCCACTGTTATTATAAACGCGTTTTTTTTTAAGAATGTGTAAATGTGTACGTACGGATGTCTGGATGAATGTTTGTTACTCCTACTAAATTTAGTATAGAGATAGCTTAGACCCTGGAGTAACACATAGGCTACAGTACAGCGAATAAAACCGCTGGGCGGAGTTCGTATTATATAGTGTAGCAACAGCAACACAAATGGGATGTCTTAGCAATTTGGATCGAATCGCTCACATAATATTACATAATCATTGTTTATTTGATACTACACACGGCACGCAGCGACCGATATTGATTGAAATTATTTTTACGGTCTACTAGCACAGATAGCTCAAATTCATTATAAAGTTCATAACAATAAGTGGAAACGTCGAGAAAGCACAGGTCGCGATACTCGTGGGTTCACGGTTATGCAACTAGAAGCGTAATGTTGGTCGTGGAAGTGACCAACTTTTGACTGCGACCGGTCTGAGAGCATTCGTACTTACTGATGAATACACTGTGACATTCACTTGGTAACTGTTTATTAAGCTGTGATGCGTATAAATATAAGTATGGTCTTGTGATCTACATTGTACGGATGACACGGTTCACGATTTGTTGAGACTGTAGTTTATGGACGAAGATAGTTTAGATGACCAATATTATCAGATCATGAGTTTCAATTGATTGATGAATATTATTTTATTTCCCTAATTCGTTGATAATATTATATTAAATTACTCACATAAGGTGTTTTACGTAAGAATGTACCTAAACATGAACTCGATATTCGATACCTATAAAGCCGTCGCACTGTGACCTTGTCAAATATTTCTATGACAGAGGCACATACGTGATTTTGATAAAATTTGATCATCTCCAGAAAGGGGAAAATCTCCCAGAGTTGTTTCGCACGAATTAACTCGAGCGAGTATCTATCTTATTTATTTATTTTATTTATTTATATAATTAGGACACCCAACACAGAATACACATAGATTTACATACTTAAGACTATGAGATCATATAAGTGTGTTCCTGCATTTATAGAGTGCCACAGCATGCACAACTAAACTGTTTATATTATTTTCTTAATATAATATTGGTAATTAAAAATCAGTCAGGTAAAAAGTAGAAACATAGGAACAAATATTAAGGAAATATTGAAGATTAAAATTTAAAATTATGACAATGAATACAATTAAAATTAAAATTTGAAACAAAACATGTTTTTCTTAAACACAACAAAAAATGAAAAAATGAAATAGAATCATATATCATTAGATTGTCATATTAATTAATTAATATGTGGAAATTATGTGGAAATTAAATCTTGATTAAATTAGCGTTAGTAGCGGTAGTAAGGTACACGAGTACAAGTGCAACAAGTTTTATTTAATGACTTCATGACTGCGGTAATTGTAGATTACATACTAAAGACTTGTATCATAACAATAAGTAATTCAAAGACCAACGTCCTATTATTCAAATAAGATGTCACAATCATATTATAATGCGAGCGAGATAACATCCGTTTTTAAAACGAGTCCAAACACACGAGCCGTGCAACACGGATGAGGAAAGAGCCGACTGCAAACAAACTTACTCGCATTCACTGACTGTACAATTCAAGCAGATGCCGCACACCAAAACAAAAGGTGGTGTAGCATCTGTAACTCAATGGGCGTACGTCTAATTAATAACCCTGGGTTGAAATATCAGTCTGTGGTCCGTTTTTCACCTTAACGGTGTTGCGGAAACATGTAAAACTGTTGGTCCCGGCTATATTTTATTATTATTTAGACATGCAGGATGAAGTCGTAAGGTCTTGGTAAATTGAAACTCAACATCATAATCATCATCACCAACATTTTATTTGGCCACTTTTGACATTCTCTGACAGTGTTAGTAGGGTAATCTGTTCTGTTTGAGTTTTCTTCAGGAATTTACCAGATTAAAAAAAAAGAAATTTGCGAAGAAAAAACTGTTTTATTGCATCTCATTGATAATGTAAACAAGTAGAGAATATTTATATCTAAGTGACCATGAAATATACGCGAGGAGGACTGTTTCTACATTGGGTTGACACTGATCGGAAAAACATATACGGTATCAGTTTTTCTCTATAGATCTCAACGTCTCCTTTTATTGTTGTAGTGTGGGCGCATTATGCAATTACCAGTTGTGGGTTACGCGATACATTTGCACTTGCTCGTAACATTTATACGTATTGCCCTGTTTTTGTTTTATTTAGGTAACAATGGCAATGGAATTTTCTAGGCCTACTACAAAACTAAAACTACATAAAATACTTTTATAGATTAAATCTTGCTAACATTGTAATCGTGAAAGTTTGTAAGAATGTATGGATGTCTAAAAGTAAATGAAATGTGTAGAAAGAGTGAGCTAAATTCTGGTATAGAGATAGCTAAGATCCTGAAATAACACATAGGGCTACAACCACATCGGTAAAAACCGATGGGTGCAGGTAGTTAAGTGTACGTTTGAAAGTCATTCAGTCATGCTTACATTATATGCTATCCAAACAAATTACGTAGGAATGTGGTAATTCATTAGTTGTAATAATAAATTCCAAGCAATGTGCAAAATGGAATGGCTAAACTATGATTAGGTAAATATTAAATCAGAAATTGCAACTGCATTCAAATAAATGACTCAACAAAAATGTGCAAATTAAAAATCGGGCACGCTCACGAACCAATCGCTGCTCTCTGTATTTAAAATAATCACAACTATACGGCTACGTTAAATAGTCACCAGCTAATTAATTTGTTTAAAAGTCATACAAGTACATCGTTCTGGTTTTAGGTCATCTTATGACTCTCAAGTAAGAAGCGTTGGCGCAGTGCACCAGTAGCACTGTACTGATTATGGGCAGCGTTATCTCTTACCATCAGGAGAGCGTCTTGCTCGCCTTCTTGCTTCGTTGTATATAAAAAAAAAAAAGGTGGTCCCACTTTATTTGAGGGAATAAGTTCCTAATTAGTCTTCCATTAATTTGTATGGGGTAATGCATTGACCCTATCGGTGTAATGAGGGACTCCTAAACTCAATTTGATTGTTGTAGTATTTTTGTATGACTAAGATTAATTTAAGATTATTACCTAATAGTAATTATTATCATTAAAGAGGTAGTGATGAAGAAATAATTGAATTTAGCAAAATTTGGTAAACGGGTAGCTCATAAATCCTCGAATCACAAATAAGCTTTTTTTATGGTAAGTACGCTGGTTACAGCTGTTATAATTAGTTTTAGGGTAAATCCTGAGATCGGGCGTATTTAAGTGATTTCCGTGGCAGATTTTAAATCAAAGTATTATTGCATTTTACATGTAAAACATCAAATTTCCCATAATTATAAGCACATCAATCAAATAGGCATCATTATAACTTGTTTTGTTCAGAAGATATTTAAATTTAAATTTTTGGTGCCACGGGAATCAATAAAGTGTGGCATGGTAATCAAAATTAAAACTATTTTGTTTGAATTCTATGTTATTATTTAAATATTGACATCTACATACTAATCATATAAAATAGAAATGATTTAAAACGGTGATCCAAACAGATATACACCAAACATAAAGTATTAAAAAAGGTCTATATTGGCTCTCTACATAATAATCATGTAAACTAAATAAAATCAACGTATCGTAACGTATCGTACGTATCGTATCGTAATCAACGTACGTTCTTAAACAATGTAAAAATATTGAATATATAGAAGAATATATATCCTAGAATATGAAATCAAGTTCTCAGTCACAGTTACTAACAGGATTCACTCCAGAAGCTGTCATCAGATTATACATTTATCATTAGTTAGGTTAATCTGGACTGAAAGTTGCAGTCAGCCCATAGTTTCGTTTTATTTTTTCATCATACATCATCTCAGCTATAAGACGTCTACTGCTGAACATAAACCTCCCCTTTAGACCTCCATATATAACACCGGTGTTGGAAGCGACCTGCTTCAAGCGTCTTTCAGCGACCTAAATAAGGTCGTCTGCCACACTTGTGGGTGGACTGGGTTTGCTTGCCTGTGGTAGCCACTTGAACACTTTTCGACCCCATCAGTGCTATGTGGCCTGCCCATTACCACTCCAGCTTCCTGATCCGCGGAGATATGTCAGTGACTTTGGTTCATCTTCGGATCTCCTCATTCCTGATTCGATCACGTAGAGAAACCCGAGTATAGCCCTCTCCATAGCTCGCTGAGCGACTTTTTAATGTGGGGATATAATGGTGCCGCATAAGCCAGAGCGGCTGTCTACTATAGTACAATATAAAAAATCTGATGTATACAATATAAAAAAATATCTGAAATAATGAAATATACAAATATAAACTATCAAAATCACTTCCATACCTGCGGCTTCGCTGTATATGGGTAAAAAGTGAAAGAATGCGCAAAAAAACTCAGAGGAAAATTGATCACCGTGGTGAAATGCCATGAAAATCAATACCATGAAAATCAAAATTGTATAGTTTTTTGTCAATATTTTTAAATACCATAATTATAGACCAAAAATAATAAAATATCTGATAGACAATACCCTTTTCCTAACTGCACACCCTAGTCAAAAAACCGTAATGGATAAAAAAATATTTTTAAACATGGAAAAGGTAATCAATGATCTAGTGAACCAAAACCACGGTAATCAATTTCTCACCTTCGTAAATCCAGTTTATAACAACGAGAGGAGGAGCTTCTCTTCACTATGTTTAGAGCGCAATCGAAGTTAGCCAATAGCGTGCGTACAAGCTTCTAAGTATTGTGGTTTGTGAAATGTGGTTAGTTATGTCGCGCGCCATGGGAATCACTTTTTGTCTGGGGACAAACCTAAATTTGTTATTTTTTCTAAAACTACGCTGAGTACGGCCTTCGCGTATTTTTTTGATCATATAACAGTTCACCCTTTACAGCTTAGATCACAGGAATTAATTAAATTCCTTTTATAAATTAGTGTAAAAAATATATTTTGTTCCGAAAATGTGTAAGGGACAGCCCACGGTAATCAAATTTCAGGGCTTTTACATTTTTTTTTAGATACTTGCAGCTAAATATAACCTGATGTCTATCATGCATTAGGTAGATTGAACCTTAGACTAACAGGAAAAAAATACCTTTGGGTAGAATTTTTATGTTACGGGTAGTTTATTCCCCCAGACACGTAAAATTTTGTCTCTCAGGAATCACCCTTTAATTTCAAGTGCTTAAAGTAAAAGCGTACTAACGTGACCGCTCAACAAAATTACAGCACGTGCTACTAAATTGCCTATTATTCGACATGTCAACAAAGCCTATAATAAGCCAGGCAGCCTATAATCTACAAGTTATGAATGAAGACCACATTTTGGCAACTCCTTATGAGGGACATTGTAATTGACCAAAACCGTGGGTGAGATAATCTTAACAAAACTTAACACTTGAGTGATAAAATTGTGCTTACACCAATATTTAACATTAGGAATTCCATACATACACATACCTACATATACATAATATTATAATAAGACCTGGTTTCCTTTGGGGAAGGCAGAGACTATTTTCTGAAAACTACAAACTCTAGATCAAAATACATACATCCTTTGAAATTTTAATATCACAATTTTCCTAGAAAGTTTTTTTAGTAAAAATGCCTATTTCTTAATAAACCTTATAAAACCAGTATAACTTGGGGGCTCAAGGTTTACCTTGCACGAACATTGCAATCACGCAATTAAAATTGTTTTTATCAGCATTTCATTGAAAACATTAAAATTAAGTTAAAAATTAATTATTTTACATTTAAGGTACTATTTGGAGGTCTGTAACGATTTTTTAAGGTCATGTTTTTGTAATAACAAAGCAGTTTTGTAAGCATTAACAATTTTCATCTCCACGAGTATAACATACGAGTATATGGTATGCATTTCCTATCTTCTGTACATTTTTCCTACTACAGAATAACTGGTAGATTTAATTTAGTTAAAAAATATATAGGTATGTTGTTACCAATTAATGCAACATAATATTATTAATAAAAAAATCAAGCATAAGAGTGAAATAGAAACAATAACAAAAGTGACATACAGGTTAAATTATGTAGAGTCCACATAGCTATTCCGTAAAATTTAAATTCCTTTCAGCCATAGGTTAAATTGTATTGTAAATATATTGCAACGAAAATTGTTGTACCTTATAGTAAACAAATAAATACTTACCAGAAAATTGCAAAGCAGTAATCCCAATTAAAAATAACCACTTAGCACTAGTTAACATTTTAAACACGTCAATACACTATCACAGAAAATTATCACATTAAGGTTAAATGTTTTTTATTAGGTGAAGTTCTTGTTTTGATAAAAAAAGCTCCTTTTTTTCTAGGCAGCTTTTTTTGACTACACTGTTTGATAATAACTATTAGGAATGAAGATGTAATTAAATTTCGTTACTTGACACTGGCAAAATATACAAGCCGCTAATAAAAAAAATAGTTTCGAATTTAGAGCCCACTTTAAAAGAGGTCTGTTAAATGAGGTTGTATGCGTGTGGTATTCAAGTGTTCTGTGGAAGCACTGACAGCGAAAGTGGTGGTGGTAAGTGGCGGTGACCCTCTGCGCGTAGACACCCTTCCTTCGCGAGTTAATTTTGGTGCCGCAAGGAAATTTGCCAATAGTAATTTGCATGATGATACCAAATTTGGAGTTATAAGCCTAATGGTCGTCCATGTATTCGTATTAAGTATATTGTGTTAGAATATTTTTTTCGAACAGTTTTACTTATTTACTTACAGATTACTTACAACTTCACAGATACCTAATATTTTACTTTTTATAATATTTTTTTTTATAAATGTGTCGACAAAAGTGTTTAATATTTATTGTGATATACTATGTATTTAGAAGTAAGTGAAAAATAGTAAAGGTAATAAAATAGTTTCATTGTCATACACCACCTGCTAAGTACATACTAAAAAGCTCTGGCTCTTGCGGAAAACGAAATGAGCATAATAAAAACTTTGAGTTACTTTTAATAGTAAATTTCAAGGTCAAGGTTGTTTAACCAAAAGAAAAGAGGTTTTTGCTAAAAGTTTGCCCAAATTGTGTCTTGATGCTTTTAGGATTCTACATATCTTTTGTGTTATATGATTATAATTAACCTAATTAAAAATAATTTAAGCTTCAAGAAAAGGTAATCAAAAAGTGGTTTTGGAGAACCAACCGTAAAGCACATGTCATTTACCAAGCCCAGAAGTCGTCGAAGGTTATTGACGAAATGAGTTACCCAATCGAGGTGGATGCTGAACGCCTCCGATGCAGGTACGATTTGTCGCATGTCGCAACGACAAATTGAAGAGGACATGGGATATTGTGAAATAATTAATTCTATCAACTTCCATGCACACATCCTAGTGTAAGCCATCAGTTATTTAAGGTTTCCTTAATTTATATCCGACTGCGTCAAATGGATGGTTATGTTTTTCGAGAGTATGTATGTATGTCTGATAGGCATGACGACAAAAACTTTGTTTCGTTCCATAATGTAGATTATTAAAATATATTGGACACGTATTTTTTTCTTGTGAATTTAATGAAAAACAAACAAGTTAAAGCGCCCGAAAGTTGCGGAGGAGGAGGTCATGACGCCACTACTAGGTACAATTTGTACTCAGTAGTCTCCCCCCAAAATGTTATATTCGTTATTTTATCTCAGTCAAATTCAATGATATTATTATTCAAATACGTATCGAATATTTTTTTAATATTTAAATTGCAGACTAATTATATTAAAAAAAAATAACCATGTCATGCCTATTGTTTGGCACGCTCTGCTGCCTAAACGGTTCGAAGGAATTTAGCTGGACGGATGGAATGTGGAGTCTAAGTAATACAGTTCCGTTTGTACCCTTTGGGTAAGGCACCAAGAGAGCACCAACGGCTGTTTTTCTATCTATCAAAATAGGCATTCGGAACAGCTAAATATAAAAACAATTAAATATATTCAAGAACGTAACCAAGCGGATATTGACAAAAATAATGACAGTAATTATTCAAGACATGCCATTTTAATTTGAAGCAAATTGAGACTTAGATGCTTTAAGGGACCATAAATTGCAGATAATATCAGAGTAACAAAGTAATTAGTATACGAAGTTATTTAAGTGTTGCAATGCCAGCCGTAATTTTAATTAGGTAAGTACTTACACGAGAACGATTGGTAAAAAATGCGTACAATTTTACTCATATAGGCTGGGATCACATTGCAGGTTTAGTTATGCATTTATTTTAAATTAGTAGCGCCCCGCGGTATTACCCGCTGAAAAGTAGACTTAGTGTTATTCCAGGTAGAGTTTGCTACCTTTATATTAAATATAAGCACAATAGGTCCAGCCGTTTAGGCGTGAAGGGGTAATAAACATAAACATAATGGTGCCTATGATATTTTGTTTAACTCATCTCAGGAACATTTTCGCCAAGTGAAGGTGGCCTGTTCAACTAGGAAAACAAATAAAGAAAAGGATATATGCGTTGTCACGCTTTGAAAACAAATCCTAACAAATAAAATTTATTATTTATTTTTCATGGGTTCTGAGTAACTCTAAGATACAATAAGACTCTCTTATGGGAAGGCTTAACCCAAGTCACATCGTCCTTCCTGGCACTGTAATTTACTTTTTACGGTATCGACATAAGAAGATTTAGGTATGACCTAAATTTATTAAGCTTTAGAACCAGAATTTTAAATTTATTTTTTGTTTGCTACTTAGGGTGCTACTTAAGAGTTAAGTCCTTAAGTAGCACCTAAGGATTGAAGTTTATTTTAACTTTAAATTGTAAACACAATTGTAATGCCTGTCGTGTAAATCGAGCCTAAAATAGATATGGGAGAATATGGCAGATGTCGTGTTCCTCCATTAAACAAAACTGACGCCTTACAGTCAATATTGAAGATTACGTTTTCTGATAAGTGTAACTGTAATTGTCGAGTTGTAGTTACGACTCATATGATCACTTGTGTTTTGCTAGTGACTTTTAACGGTTTTCCTTGCGTATCAATATCAGTTTTTTTTTAATAATAAGTAATTTATTGCTGTGTGACACTCCATCTATGTTTAGTTGAATATTATGTTGAGCTATATTATTTAATTCATTATGTACCTATATACTATATAAGCACATAATGTATTTGAGATGTGTTCACATTTATGTTTTCTCGTTTAATAAAATAAAAAATACTATACATACATGATTTTGTACTGATCTATGCTGTTTAATTTAACGTTTCAAGAAATATTTAATTGGTCGATCGCACAGGGTTTCATTAGAAAACAGGGGATCTTGGGTTGATTAGAAGTTGGCCACTCCTGCTATATAATATGCAGAAATCAGATGGATGGAATCATTTCATATGGTAGTTGAAGGGTTATACACTAGTCACTAGTGATTAAACCGTATTATAGCCACCAATGTCAGTGCAGTGCCTGCCTTAACATATTCAATGGCTTATTGCGAAATTTAACTAAGCAGTTATTGAAGGGAATATGAAAATGGTATTTTGTAACGCACCTTGATGCAATACAACTTGAATTGACCTTACAGAACCTCTGCCTATATATTATTATTTCGCAAGATTTTGTGACAGGTACGCGAAAAATAATGAAATATTATGGGTGTACCGCACACGCCTTAAAGGAATCTAAATTAATGTGCCCTTGGGTTCATTTGCGAAGATGGATGTGTGAAGTATAACTCTAACAACTCAACTCTATTTATAATGGCTCAGATATAAAACATATTTAGTCGTGTGATTTTAGAGTTAATTAGTCGAAGATTCAAATGTGGAGAGTACAAGTGCTTCGGCGTGCCCGCATCTTTGATATTTTGGCGCTTTTTTATGCTAAGTAATAGAAGACGAGCAAGACGCTTCTGATGGTAAGAGATAAAGCTGCCCATAATCAGTACGTACATACAGTGCTACCCAGGATTCCATAGTATAATGTAAAATTCTAAACCTGTAATTTTTTAACTTTATTACCACTTTATTTACCAATTTATTTTGCTACGTCCCTAAGAAGGTTACAGATTTAAAGGACTTGTAAATAAAACTCTAGAAACAACTTAAACATTTATTGTTCATCTTTCTTCTTCCTGTTGGATCCTCTAGCGTAAGGTGGTTCAGCGTTCGTTGTAAAGAAGAATAAACCTGTTAAACTGTAAATATAATTATATTAATAAATATGTATGTTATAATTATAATTTACCCATTAGGAGTAGTTTATTCATCGACAACGTATGTAAAGAGTCAGTTGGTTAGGGTATCTTTAAGCAATTGAAAAACCAAATCTTAAATGTGTTGTGAAGAGCGTCTACTTATTTGACCCAATCTCGGCGAACTTTAGTTCGCAGAGGTATACCTCTATCACGCATCTCTATGTATTTTTATTAAGTATTTCTATTGTTCATCTTTGTAAATAACTCTAATTATAATCTTTGTAAACCATAAACTCACTCCCTGAAGAAGATCCTCCTAAAGGATCGAAACGGTCGGCACAAAGCTGAAGTAAATACAAGTGAGTTTATTTACAAAGATGAATCTAAATACTCATGAATCGTTTAGTGTAAACATATATTCCTATTTTATTGTACTGAGTAATGAAAGTGCCAATTATAAATGCACGCCAATATATCCGGTAAGCAACTACATTGTTTTATGTTACACGACCTAAAAGTGAGCCTATATCCCGGAATAAATTATAATAAATGTGCATAAAAGTGGTTACGTGAAATTATGCAAAAAGATACAGTGCAGATTGCTTAACGTTGCTGTTCTGAATTTTATAACGGATACCAAGAAACGTTTTGAATAATTAATTTTAAATGCTGCCATAAAACATTCCAGAGCATAAATCTAAAATTATTTTTGTTTATGTGGTTTCAATTACTCTGTCCAACCGACGTCAAATTTTTCATAGACATTAAAGGTTTGTAATAGACCTTAATAATTAATGTTTATAAGGAGACGAACTGGACTCCTATCTCAAAATTTAGTCCATAACCGCTACCCAGAGAAAAAAGTCAAGAGAGGCCCTACAGTGGGACGATACAGTCTGAAGAATAATATTATATATTAGACCTTCGTAGATTAGACCTAATTAATCAGGTTTGCATGTCGTATACTGAGGGATGATTCCCTTCTAATACCGAGCGAGGAATACGTAGAGATGATTTTCGTACACTGAAAAATAGTTGAACCAGCGATCATTTAGCGTTAGTACTTACTAACGCCGGTTTGTTCTTTTAAAAATTTATTTAGTGATATGTACTAATTAAATATTTCAGTTTAATTACAATCTGGACTCTAAACACCACGCTGATGTTATAATTAGATTGATTGAGATACAAGCTATCTCAATCAATCTAACTATTAACTGTAGTAGGATACTGAATATCTACGAGTATATTATCTATAATAATATAAAATTTAGGCTTCGTTTAAATAGGCAAAGGAAGTAAACTAAAATGAAAGTTTAGAAGTGTCTCGGTGTATGCGTGTGCTTATTAAATACCTGCAGATGAGAATTGCCTCTAGATGTCGATAAAATTGTCATTTCATGCTCTGAAGACCTTCGTTAGTAATGCTTTGTATTGATTACTATAATTAATGTTCAGTTTACTTTTACAGTTAAGGGACTTTAACGACACTTTTACTCGTACATTGTCGGTCATGATCACATGGTTTATTAGGCATGATCAGGGACAAGCAAGTACAACATGAAAAGGTTTGTTTGAGCTGTAAATAGAAGGATTATCACTGGATAAGCTTATAGATTGTGAAATTTATCAAAGTCTAAATTCATGTATTCAAATAGGCTACAATGGAGCCCTTTTGCAAGTCAATTTTTGTTTTTTTTTTGTTCTATTTTAAGACTCTACCGTTCGTTCGAAAAGCACCTCTATGAAGAGAACAAGTAAGAAACTTTTATAGGGATTGTTTTTAAAAAATTTCAATCAATATTTTAGTACACTTGTACACAGTTCAGTATCATTTAAGTTCAATAATATAGAAAAGTAAATAAACTTAGCTTTCACAAAATTATAGAAAACAAAGTGCCAGTTGTTTCTCTTTTTATGTTAGACTCCAAAACACAAACAGACGGTACGCCTGATGGCGATCGGTCACCGTTGCCTATAGACGTCTGTAACATCAGTGGTGATACCATATTACCGATATTATGTATTGTTGGAAAGAGGCGGGATAAACCCCTCTTTTTCACCCAACCTAACCTTTTTTATACTCATTATAATAGGCAAGCCTTTGACCACGATCTCTCGTGATGTTAACCGACGATGCGGCCTTAGATGGTAGCAGACTAAAGGTAGAAGACAGAATAAATCCCACCTTGACTGTACCTGTATTTTAATCTAAAGTGACTTACTTATATGGCACGTATTCTCCATACAGTACTTCATCGTTGGAGTTAAAGAGTTCGCACCATCCTATCATGTAGGTGATCCAGGAGAAGCACTGCGTTGCGTAGAAGCCTATATCAGTGGTTATCGACTCCGCGTACAACGCTGGTGCTCTGGCGTGGTCACATCCTGATCTTGCTGCAAGTTTAGAAGCTATTTTAGTAATAAAAACAAAACATTAAACAAAACATTTATTCGATAGAATACACAAATAATTAATATACAATAGGTCTTAATAATTATATGATAGGTAATGGTATTCAGTCTGCAAGTAGACGTGCGAAATTTATCTTAAAAAGAGAAGGAAATATAAGTAACTTAAGAAGTCTAAGATATAGAAGTAAATTAAAAAAAATCTATTTTAAGCTCGCTTTCAATACTCGGTAATGTAATGCACGTTTTATTTCATAGATTGAAAACAGCTAACTTAATAAACAGCTGGATAGATTAATATGGAATTTGGCACCAATTTACAACAAAATAGTTATTCATGTAAATATTAGTAACTAATCGATAATTTAAAATACTATTTTTTTAAGTTGGTTAAAACACTATGCTTTATAATACTTTCTTTTTGACATTACAAGAAAAGTGACTCTTTTGGTGAAGTTAAGTTATATATTATGCCAACCATTTAAATAAATAAAAAAGGTTTTACACGTGATTAGTCTTGTTTTGAAATATTTCTCGCCATGAAAACCACGATAATATGGCGGATTTTTACTCAAGACGACTAGGTTGATGTTCACTTTGCATGTTGTTGAGCTATACGCCGGCACATTACAGTCATATTGTTGTTGCATCAGAATTTCAGATGTCATCAACATAATGTATTATGGACAGATTTTATGATGAGTAGGACAAATAAATAAATAAAGAGTTGAGACCCTTGATCTTATTTGGCCTACCATTGTTTTATTTTTGCTGATCAATTTGAAAATAAGTAGTCACAATTGTCTAATTTCAGATATTAACAAAAAACATTATATTTAATAAAATGTTGATTTTTGGTAGATATATTTATTATCAATTAATTGTGGTTAATAAAAGTGTTCTTTACTGCTGTAGTAGCTGTAGTATTGTTAGTTTGTTTTTCTTTATTATCAATTTGATCAACAAATAGGTACTATAGTTACTTTGATTCTCGGAGTCTTTGCACCCAGGTTGCATGAAGCCTCCGTTTGGGAAGAAGTCGCAATGTCCAGACGCCTCAAGTTTTCCTTTCTGCAGCGCGTTCGAGTGCGTAACATCTACGAAATTGGCGTCTGTCTTATCAAGTTTCTTGTCCTTGTCGTAAGTTACAAATAAAGGCAATGCTGGATCTAATCCTGCGAAAAAATAAGACCTGAGCTGTTATATTATTTTTGTTCTTTTAAAGTCAAAATTCACCACATTTCAACCGCCGCGCCTGTCAGTTTAATCTTGGGATTAAAATACGAATCGCATAATGCATCGTTAGCGATACGATGCGTTGTAACAAATTATTGTTTTTATTAAAAACTAACTCAATCGAAATTTAAACATAAGGAAATCTTAGGAGAGTTGATCTAAGTTTGATAATTAGGTAAATGTTAACTTCTGTGTTATCAATATAAAATATATCTAATAATATTTGCGTGTCAAGTGACTGTGTTAAATTTTTTTTGTTCACGAAAAGCACACACACACACACAAACAAACACACATCACACTCACACCTCAGCGTGTACCAGGCTTGTACACGGGTGCTTATTCCCAGTCAGTTATAAACTCAGCTGGACAAGCTATCAAGTGTGCTCATAATTACCGCTGATCCTATGCAGTCTCCCACAACGCATGTAATTCCCAACAAAGCCTGCCACATGCCCTCCAAGACTGAAGCCGATCACGTGGAACCTTTCCAACTTGAACTTATATTTCTTGACTAATTCATCTATCAACTGTGCTAGACATTTTCCGACGAGCTCTGTGTTGGCAGCTGCTTCTATGTAACATGGTTCTCGGGCTATAGGGTTGTAATCGACCGAGATAACGTTGTAGTTGCAACATTTCATGTATGCTGAAAATAAATACTTTTTTAACAAACTCTACAAATGATTAAAGAGCAAGTAAGAGTAGTAGAAGAAAAAGAGAGGGAGAGAGAGAGAGTAGTAGAAAAGTAGAGTAGTATAAGAGCTCTTATCTGGGTCAACATATTATTAGTTTGGTGATTTAAAAAGGTTTTTAGATCCTGCAAGCAGCGAGTGAAGAATATTGTATCCATAAGTAGGTATGTTGGTGACAAATATAATAAATCATATTGGTAATATTTTCATGCGAAAGTTAAAATTTTACTTGTAAATACACGTATTTGTTAATGCTTCACGCCTTTACAACTGATCCAGCAACTCAATTGGTTCTATATAACCAATGGTTTAGGCGTCAAAACTTACAAAATAATCGCCTTGTCGCCAAGCGGTTATTGTGACCGTGCGTTCCGGCATGATGTTCAGTGAAGCCAGGGAGGGATTTATCCCTCCTTCTAGGTATAGCCTGCTGCCATCTACGGCCGCGTCGTCGCTTAACATCACTTGAGATTGTGGTCAAAGGCTAATAAATATAAATAAATAAATAATCGTAGAGTAGATCCAAGCGTCCACGTACTTCAAGTTCCTATGATTTTTAAAACCAGTCGATGTGTATCCGACCATGGCGTGGTGACAATTATATCATAAAGCCCGAAGGCGTTTGATATGAGTGGAAGATTGTCCTGGTATAGACATGTTATGCGGAGGGATGAAAATCATGTGACCAAAAAGTCCATGAATATTGTAATAAGTTGTAATCCGGGAAGGGGACGCCCGAAAAAGGTTTGGATGAACTGTGTGAAAGAGGATATGCGTGCTAGAGGAGTGGATGAAGATATGACGGATGATAGATCAGAATGGAGGAGAAAAACGTGTTGTGCCGTCCCTACATAGTGTGGGATAAGGGCAGGAAGAAGAAGAAGAATGATGAAATAATTAAAAATATATATCGTAAATTTAAAATTATAAGTTGTCAAAAAGACCGCTCCGGGCCGTTCCTGATGGAAAGGTGCCCATAACACTTGCTGCGTTTCCGCGTTGTATGGCGATGTACGTTCTTATAATATTAACATAATATTATTATTATCTATTACACAATACGTAACGACATAAGGTAAATAAAAGCCTATAGATATAGTTATGAATAAAAAAACTTACCTGGCCTTATCTCAGTGTTAGGAGAAAAATCTTTGTAGCCGGTGTAACCGTGAATCAAGATTTTGATTGGAGCATCCTCGACCCACGGAGCATTCTTGATAGATTCAGAGTCATTTACCGATATCAGATGAGGATTGTCCTCATTAGATCTGTAAAATATCCCAACGCAATCAAATTTTTCGGCAAGGTCACTCCAGTAGTTTTGTGAATCACGAACTATATATTATTATGTTCATCTATCCGAGCCGAACGCGCTACTTCACTTTTAGGACTGATGTTTATAATACGCCTGATAGAAATGTGTTGTGTATTGGTACATCTGTTGTAAAATGTTTCTCAAAAAAATACTCACTCACTTAAAAAACGAGATGAAGTGAGGTTTTGATGAGCGATTATATTATAATTATAAGCTCAATAAAAAGCACGTGATAACCATCAGAGCTACAGCAATAGTTGTGTGGTCAAAATTTCTTGTAGAATTGGGTGTTAATTTGAATGTATCATTTCCTGACTTATGATTTAGTGTCAAAGCCTCCACTATTTCGCTTACCTAGTATACAACCAAAATGTAATATTTTTATTTGGACATTCCAATGGAGGGGTGATGCATTCTGAATATACTCCCGCATCTGAAAAATGCTTGAAAAATTAATAATTATACTATGACCAATTGGGAAACAATAGTATTTATTTTTAACGATATCCGGTGAAGCTAGAAAGATTTGTTCTGCTTTAAAGGGCGTCTGATTACAATTTCACGGTAATATACTTTAACTATAATATAGTTAACTGTAATATAATTTACTTTTTTTAATACGAACTTTATTGCACTTTAATACGAGTTGATATGTAGGTATACTTATTGAAATTCTCGGCAAATTTAATTGAAGAATTCAAAATGAATTAATTCATTTTACACTTTATACATTTTACTACTCTTAAATAAATTTTAGCTTAAATGACTCAGCTCTTTAGGCTAGACTGAGTGAAAAACATAGATACATACGTACTTTTGCTTTTATAATTTTAGTAGTACTGGTTGAATTTCTTGTAGGTCATAAATATGTTTACTTATTATATACAGAACTAGAAGTAGATGGTGACTAGTGCTAATTTCCGCTCCCCATACGAAATCCTTTTGATTTATAATAGCTATCTTTGTATCAAATTTCCATTCAATCTGTCTAGCTGTTCGTTCTACTTATGTGTTAATTAGATCACTCTTTGTTTTTTAAATAAAGAAAAAATCATACAAGTAGGTACAAGAAATTAAATGAGTGGATCTATTTCGTTTACTTTATGTAGAGCTATTTAGTATTTATTTCTCATAGATAACAAATAACTACTTTCTTAAACATTAACTTATTCTATTAGCAATACACATGATATAAATTATAGAGACGTGGATCGTGTAATTTGCATATCTCATAATTTTTGCATATCTACTAATAATATAAATGCGAAAATGTATACGTGTGTCTCTATCATACACATGAGTTTGATGAATTTTGGTATAGTTTGAGTCCCGGGAAAAGAAGCGATAAAACTTTCCCTTTTTTTATAGCAGACTAGCTTATGCTCGCGGCTCTACCCGCCTGGCAAATCCTTTCTTAGCGGAGCTCTACGCCATTAAAACTATCTGTGTTCCAAATTTTAACTCAATCCGTTCAGCGGTTTAGACTGTGCATTAATAGATCAGTCAATCAGTCACTCTTTCCTTTTATATAGACTTAGACTAAACAAGCGTTTGACCGCAATCTCACCTGTTGGTAAGTGATCGTCACTTACTCTATTGTGTCACAGTCTATTTTGTAGCACGCTTGTTCAGTAAGACCCTATTCACCTTGGTTCTCTTTCAGTTTTTATCCTAGAACTCATTATTGGAGAGGGTGAAAAAGGCGGGGGTGGTATGGCGAATCAATAATAGCTATAGCGATTTAGATAATATTCGGTATCGCGATAGTTTCATTTACTGTGCTTTATATTTAACATGAAAATGTAGGTATATATGGGACTATTTAAAGACACATATGTAGTACATAGACTGATTATAATATTAAGTATTCTTCTATACGGGTAAAATATAATTATAATGCGTTTCATTTTACACTTCAAGGTGCGAAGGCAAGTTAGATAAAAAACATCAAATATTTTTTCGTATCAGAATTCAAACTATTTAAATGTGTTTGAATTGAGTCAAGATGTCGGAGATAACAGTAACGACGAGGCATAATATTTAAATAATATGAATTTTAAAATGCGGGATTATTAGACCAGTTGAGAGAGGTCCGAATGTTTTACTATCGTCTTTCAAATTTTATTAAGTTTACTTTTATGTAATTAATTAATTAACTACTGACTGTGCGCCGAAGTGTAACATTTTTGAAAAGTGATCTTCTAAAATTTAAACAGAGTTCATCTCTGCCAACTTTAATTTAGCTTCAAGTAGACAAAAAGAAAAGTTAGATCTGTGGACATTGTAGTCGAATAGATAAATTAAAGCAAAAAATGTAGAGAGTTGTCTTAATAAAGTGCGAAGATTTATTGAGTATGAATAAATTTATAGGTATTTGTTTTTTTATATATCAATGGGTTCCTAATATAATTAAAATAAAATATAAAAAAGATACTTACATAAACCGCTAAAATAAATGATCACTATAGCTAGCAACATTACGACAAAAATATTTTAAAAAATTAAGTAATTAAATACAATAATAATTTCTCATTTGTGACTTTTCTTCATTGAAGTTAAGCCGTACACTGATACTATATAATCATATGGTGTAAATCTACAGTGCAAGGATATGTTCAGCGCTCAACAGCAAGTCAGGTTCACTAGTTTAGGCGTATCGGAGGGTAAAAACAGTCCTAAACTAAACACGCTCTTACATACCTAATTTAGTTTCTTATCGGATAATTTTCAGAGCGCCAGTTTTTGCAAGTTTTCGTTCATTTCTGCTACATTTTAGCTAGATACAAGAAATTTTAACAGAACCACCGAATAGTTTAAATAGTTTCTTTTTTATTTTAGGAAAACCTTTGAGTGGCAAAGGTAATTATGTAACTGTCGATAAATTTGGTGTAACGATATAAACTGTCACAAAACGGGTAGGTGAACGATTAGGTGGAAACAGGTTTCTTGTATAGTTATTTGTATGTATAATGTATGCATTTGCGATATAATTGCTGCTCTTACAGTTTATTAACACTGTTGATCTTACTTCATTTTGAAAATTATTTTGTTTTCGGTCATGAAAAAGACTTATTATTAAGATACGTAACTGGCTATAATACTTCTATAATATAGCAAATTGACTTAATCAGCTTGAATTGAAGTTTTAAATACCTACCTAGAATAATGAAATATTCGAATTAACGAGCGTAAAACATATGGCTAAAGTATATTATAAATATATTTTAAATCAACAGTTGGTTAATTATTTAATTTACAAACAAAATCCCACCATTCCCACAGTTGTAAGATCTCATGTTAAACCATCAGTCATCTTTATTTTCGAAGGGTGATGATGCGTAAAGCTTTTCTCCAAAAAAATATGGGTCTGCAACTCATATAGCTTCCTCAGAGATACGAATAGAGCCCGATGGGTTGATGTGTTGCTGGTTTATTTGCCAGACCCCGTTAGAGATAGATAATATGTACATAAATACCTTACCTTCTTACTTCAACACAGCCTTATTTACAGTTCATATTCAGCCGTTTAAGCGTGAAGAGGTAATAAACACACATTTAAACATAATAAAATAAAATAAATAAATAAATAAATATTTCAGGACAATTCACACAGCGCCACCTAACCCCATACTAAGCAACTTAATGCTTGTATTATGGTGATTAGGATAACGGATATAATACTTATATACTTTTCTTTTTTGTAAATACATACTTATAATAGATATTGAAAACCACCCAGACCAGAAACAAATACCTGTGGATCACACAAATATTTGCCTCATGCGGGAATCGAACCCGCAACCTTCTGCGTTGCAAGCGGGTATCAGCCCACCGCACCACAGACGTCGTCAAATAATATCTCAAATAATCATATAATATCTTAATATACTTTAACTTTTATTATTATAACGCAAGCGACAAGATTTCCTAAAAACATATTAATTAATGGTCCAAACATAATCTTATGTTTTAAAAAGGTTACCCTAACTCAATGTTCTATTAACATTTAGTCTCGGTAGTCTCGGTTTAACCGAATTGATTATCCCGTCCATGTATTATTATATTATGTTTTTAGGAAATCTTGTCGCTTATGGAAAATTTTATAATATACCATAATTACCATGAGGATTTTCTAATTTGTCTTCCAACAAATTTATCATGACTCATAAATTATTGAAACCTAACGTGATTTTCTTAAATTTTTTTAAAACTTTGGGATATTTTATATTATTAACCGACTTCAATTAGGAAGGAGGCTCACCGTTTTTGTTCTTTTTTGTCGCAAAGCGTATACTTTCCAGGTGGTTATTAATTTTATCAAAATCGGGCGAGCGGTTTTAAAGTGACATGCGGTCTTGCTTATTGCAAGCGACTTAAATGACGGTTCAATATATTTTTTAATTCACTTAAAAATGCACTACAGTCATTATAAAGAGCAAGAGCGTAGATGGCGGTGGAAGGTAGATGGTTGTGATTTAAGAGAATATAATAAATAAAAAATTATAATAAATAAATATTTCAGGACATTTCACACAGCACCACCTAACCCAGTTGTAGTGGTTAGGATAACGGATATATAGGTAATTACTTACATACTTTTCGTCGTCAGAAGTGTATTTTACTCTTAAGAGAGAGGATATAAAAAAAATAGTTTGTAAAATATATTTCTTCGGCTCTACTGCACTTATGTTCGAAACCCTTAAAATGTGTAAATGATACCAATTACCGTCAAAACAAGCGTGTTGGCATATTATCAGAGCGTAGTGACGATAGTAAAGTTTTAATTACCTCGAATTTTGTTATCGATCACGGGTAAGATCTTCAAGGTGCATATAGTTTAACAAATAATTTTTACCGGGGGTAGACTTTGTTTACCGGGGGTAGACTTCCTTTGCAGGAGGTCGTCTAGGTGGGTACCCCAACAGTGCCAGTTATTCTACCGCCTGAGCAGTGATGTGCAAATATTACTGTGCTCCGGTAGGAGGGCACTGTAGCTAGTGAAATTACTGGGCTAAAGAGTTTTAACATCTTATGACTCTTGAGTAAGAAGCGTTGGTGCGGTGCTCCTAGAATTTCACATAATTGTGTAATCCTAGGTAACACTGTACTGATTATGGGCAGCCGTTATCTCTTAACATCAGGAGAGCGTCTTGTCAGTCTTCTAATTCTTCACACATAAAAAAAAAATATTATAAATGCGAAAGGCTAGTATAGTAAGTGATTGTGTTTTGGTTTCGTTATCCCTTCACGCACAGATTAAGCTGTAATTTGGTAGGTAAGTACTAGTAGGTACATACGAGTACCTAGAGACGAGTACGAGTGTTAGAGTCTACTCTAACACTTTACTCTACTCGCAACTTACTCGCTACTTTTCAACGCGTAAAAACGTTGGTAGCTCTTTAATAAGAAAAACTAATTTAATGTGACCCTTCGTCTTTACCGTTGCGCCATTCGGTAATCTCTATCTAAAGCATTTTTGTATGTTACTGTTACAATACTATTTCATAAATGCGAAACAATTTAATGTAGGTTGTATTGTTAGGAAAAATAGAAAAATTTCTTCTCGCCTGAAGGTTGAACTGTTTTGACTGAAATTAAGATGTATCTATCTACTAGGTACATATAGAGAAAACTTAAACTCTGGAATAACACAGGATCCTTTAAGACGACCAAAACGTAAGGTAAGGACCGTCGGTAGGTTAGTATGTAAATAAATGTATACCTAATACAGCAATAAAGTAGCTTAACAAAGCAATAAAGTGGCTAAGTGGGGTGGGTTTGGGTTTATATAAAAACAAAATGTCATGTTGAACTTGTCTTTATTTTAATTAACTTAGTCAGTTCTTTTCAGTTAACATTTGGCACCATTTTTACTAAATAAATGGCTGAATAATCTTATTATTATTTCAAAACACAGTACATGGAATCCATACAATATTGGTAATTCTGACAAATCTCAGCCAAAATATTTTTAATAATAAAACAGGCATTAATTTTGAAAATGTTCGATAATTGCTTATTTACTTAACTTATTCACTATTATAATATTTACAATGAGGTTTGTAAAAATGTTCCTTAAAATTATGGAAAAATTGGAGAATGCTCTATATAAATGCAATAAGGGATAATTACAACGTAAGAAAAATAATATTAAACTATGTACATTACAATAATAGGCAATTTTTCAACAATTACATGTATCAAGAAGTAGGCACAAATAATAGTTATGTACAATAGCGATAAAAAGGAACACATGAAGGAACATTCTCCAATAATATGGCAAGAATTCAGAAATCTTGATACAAGATTTCAAAATTGTACATTATGATCTAATATTATACAGTCTTACTTCTAGACATTATTCGCACACTGGAAGAAAGTTTATACAAAAATATATTAATTAAATGATATGGCGAACAATTAACGTAGAGCAGGTGGTTACCAATTAAACATTTCAAGTCAAGGGTTGATAGAATTGGTTTACTTTTGAGTTAGATCATGTTTTATTAGTTTCTTGCGTGACATTGTTCAATAAACAGTTAACATTCTTTGTCTAATAACACAATATTCTTAAAAATCTATTTACAACACATTATCATACATATTCTTCAGAAGGCTTAGGAGTTCCATTCTGAAGCCTTAACGAGGAAGACATTCGTCCGTTGACCGAATCCGGTAATTCTGCTATATCCTTGAAAACTCCGATCATACTTTCAAAATTCGGTCCCCAGTTGAATAAATGATCCCAACCGAGTGTAGCAGATGCCGGTGATCCATTCGCTTGTCTGTACAATGCTGAGCTCACGTGCGGAGCCAAATCGTCATCTGATGCGACTAGAGTGCTCAAAGAGCCACGGAAGGAGGATTCGAAACTTTCATAAGGAGGCGGTAAAACCGGCTTTTTAGGATTACTGGCACTACTAACATTTTGTCTACGAACGTCTTCAAGTTTGTCTGCATTTATGCTGTTATTATCATACTCTATTTCAGAACAGGTAAAACTGTCGTTACCACTTTCATCGTCGGAACCGGTCGAGCTCCTGTTGTCGTCGGCCGGTGAATGGTGTCTGTGAGATAAGTGATGGCTTACTCCTCCGCCTCTCGGAGCTTCACTGGAACTCGATACGGCATCCAGCGTTGATACTAAGCTAGATGTTCGTTGTCTGGCGTTCATTCTTTCAATTTCTTCCGCCGTTAAACCAACTGCTCCCGATCCAACAGACACTACCTGTGGTACTTGTGGTGGCACGCTTGGTGTTTTTCTCCCAGCAGAAGAACTTTGACCACTCAGTTGCGACATAACGGGGCTATTGAGGCTACGCTCGCTATTGCTATGTAATGCATCTTTACCAACTCCTCCAGAACTAGATGTTGTAGCTAGAAAAGCGCTCTGTAATGGCTTTCCTGATATGTCATGGAGCGTCAATATTCGAGGTTGTTGGCTGAGCTCGCTGCTGGGAGACAACCGTGCGAGTGGTGTAGTTTGAAGCTGTCTTGTTGGTTGCGGCGGAGGCTGGGATGCCTGGGGTAATACTCGTGACGGGTAACCGCTAGGGTGAAGCGGTGAGTGGCGATGTTGAGGTGTTTGGTGTTTATGATGGTAGCCTGCTATCGGCGGTGGAGTTGCTTTGTATTTACGAACTCCTGCAGCTTCACGGAATCCTTTATAATGATAAACTATGTCTATGTCAGAAGGTGCTATTGAGCTAGCATTTTCGAGGTCGTAATGCTCAGGGACTTCTGAATTTAAATCCATCCCATTTGGATGGTCGTGAGTATGATGTGACGTATTAGTAGATGGAGGGGGTGGTGGGTGGTGGTCTTCCCGAAGAGCTGGACTTTTACCGACTACTTCTCGTTCTATAATGTCCGGTCTTTGAGGTCTTGACGGGTCTATGTTCATTATTTCTCGATCTTTATATTTTTTGGACAACAACTCGGGGCCCACAATGTGGCCAACATTCCTTGTTATATCTGCGTTATCAGACATGTAACTGTTGAGATTTGTATCATTGTTGTGTAGGTTTCTGTTCATTATACTATCATTTGTGCCAGCAATCAGATTTGGAGCATTGAGCATTGCAGGACCTCCATTTTGTTTTGTGTGAGACATGCTAGTTTTTCCACTTGGGCCACTTGACTTCTCTTTCTTTTGTTTCCGTAAACGATAGTATATGATTGAAAATAAGCTTGCAGCGATCAAAAATATAAAGAACACTAAGACAAGCACTAATCCCACGGTTAATGGAGAAGTATTTTGTGATATACCACCAGCAAATGCACTTTGACATCCATTCAAAACTTTGCCCTTGAATGAAGTGTTTTTAAATATAGTGCCATTGCCAATAAATGGTTGTATTTCATTGTTGATAGTTAAATTTGCCAAACATCCTTCGAATTTATTTTGGGCCAATACAGTTAGCCATTCTGTTTTGACACCACCTAATGAAATAGTTGTCAGGTATGGATCTAAAAAGTCATGGACTCCCGCAGAATCAAGCTCTTCTCCTACATTTTCTCCGTCAACAATCAGTCTTATACTCCTACCAATAGAGAATAAGGTTACATTATGCCAGTTTCCATCAGATACATCATTTTGTTCAGTTTGCGTCATGTTCACGATGGCATTTTGTTTAGATACGTAGCTCACTTTCCCATCCAATAATTCAATCAGAGTATAATATTTATCAGTGGCGGCATAAAAAAGAATACCGTCCTTATGTTGTGTTCTAAAGAAAAATGACAATACTTTTGGTGGGTTGCTTATTTTTGCCGTCATTTTAGATGCAGATTTTCCAGTTTTCTTGTCCCATACAGTATAACCGCCGTAAAATGAATCAAGTAGTTGCATTCTCCTGTGCTTTTCAGATATAGTGTAAATTACAAAGCCACTTTCAGCGACTGATATAGATTGTAACGATTGGCTGCAATCTGGAGCTATGTAGTTTCCGTTGCACTTGCAAACTTTTTCCTTCCATCGATCTTGACATTCACCATTGCCACATACGTCTCCTTTATAGCAGGCACCTTTCTCAGATCGAGCACAGTTTGCTTCTACCCCACGCCCATGAAGAGGATTTGATAGATTTAAAAGTCGACCATTGACTGTAATACTGTGCATACAACCAACGAAGTCATCGGAGTGGATCTGGCCTGGTCGCTCTAGTACAGGATCTGCCTTGTGAAGTCCACCGATCAGCAAGGGCTCGTTATTGAAGTTCAACGTCCTGAAAAAGTGAAAAAAAAAACACGTTTAAATTGTAAATTTCTGAAATTAAAAGCTTATACCAACACCATAATGGATATATTATGTTTCAGGAATTTGTATCAGAATGAAGCAGTAAGTTATAAAAAGTGTTTAAATATGCTTTAATAATATTATAGTCCTTATTACCTACTTGAATTTGCGCACAGAACAACCAATTATTATTTCTGTTTACATACTAATATTGTTAGCGTTATTAATATTTAATTCACATATTAACAATTGCATCGATAGTAGTTTTAATTTATTAAAAAAATATATTTAACTTACCCAGCCTGTCCAGTGTCATCGCTGTAGCAGGAATCATCTCCAGGTTCACATTCAGAGCAAGTATCTCCATGGTCAGAACATGAAGTCACGCTGAGTGAAAGAACTCGTCCATTTCGTGTAGCTGTTAACTTGTACCAATTGCCATCTGCAAGGCTCTTGCGCATGTTTGTAATAGAGACAGAAGTTATTGATGTTCTTGCTCCTCCGAATGAAAACAAAGGTTTTCCCCCCAATAACTCGATAGCTATAAAATCAGATCGTCCACTCGTTTGTGCGCCATAGTTGTAAAGTAGTAATGCATCATGTTTTGAAGTGGCGAATATGATAGTAATGTCATTCGTGGATGCATCGAGAGCTGGGAACTGCATGTAGGATAGGTCATCGAATCCAAACGTTGTACTTTCACAGTGTGTTCCATATCTACCATTGGTGCAGCTGCATTTATATCCAGGCTTCAGACTTATACATATTCCACCAAACATACAAGGATTAGGGCGACAGGAATCAACAAGTGCTTCACAGTGATTACCACGGTATCCAGGCCGACATAGGCAAAAGAAGGAATTTCTGTCGGCACTCTCTTTGCATGAACCTCCATTCTTGCAAGGGTTACTACTGCAAACATCGTCTCTTTCAATTTCACATGTTTTTCCTTCACGACGTGGTGGACAGTTACAAGTGAATTCATGTCCTTGCTTGTGACATTGTCCTCCGAAGCGACAAGGATTTGGAGTACACGGATCTTGTCGTTTTTCACAATTGCTTCCCATAAATCCATCAGTACAGTGACATGTATACTCGTGACGTACTAGAGGAGAAGATAAAATTAGAGAAGAGCTTTCAGTTATTTTAGTTTCATCCAATACCTTAATGGCATCAGTGCAGCGGCCTCCATTTTCACACTGATGTGAGGCGCAAGGATAATATGGTACAATTATACGGCTCCGTAAACTCTTTGTGATTTCATTTTCTTTGGATCTTAAATGTTTCTCTGTTGTTTCCCTTTTCCATATTGATCTATCTTCTTTTGTTGCTAATGTTAAGTCTAAATGCCCATCGATTTCGTTGATGCTGTATAAATAAATGCTCTCTTTGCTTTTCAATCCCTCTTTCAACACCTCTAGCAGACTTCGATAATAATGACTCAGAAAGCTCGAGGCAGTCATGTTCAAAACTCTCAACGTGACCGATTGCTCTACAGTGGTATTGTCGAAAGAAAAGAACTCAACACTTATTGTTGAGATAACATCTCTGTGCACTCCATCATTCCCAGATACTGAAAATGAGTAACCCTGACCAGGTTTAACTACGTTGGTAAATAAATCGCAACCACTTTTTATGTAGAGTGTAGCCATTGTGCTTTCAGATGTTGAATCTTTAATAATTTTGCATTTGTAATCTCCTACAATATCTGGATCATTCGGTTTGACATCAGCAATTTTTCCATGTGGTATTTTGTTATTAAAAGCATAAACAAGTACGTGGGCTGATCTCGGTGTAGGGGGATTGTCATTTCGATCAAGAACTTTAATTTGAAGAGTAAAGTTAGATTTCATAACAGGTGTTCCACTGTCGGCAATTTCAATAATTATCTCCAAATACGGAGTTACTTCTCTATCAATTTTTCTGGTCGTGAGAAGAACTCCAGTGTGTTTATGAACCTTTACAAAGTTTTGATGTTTACCACCAACGATGGCATAGGTAAATGGCGCACCGTTTGGTGGTAGGTCCGGATCTGTGGCCGATAGTGTAGCAATACTTGTGTTAGGAGGTTCATTTTCATAAACTGATCCCTCGAAATTTTCAGTGTCGAGTACAGGTCCATTATCATTTATGTCTGACACAGAAATTTTAACGGTGGCAGTTCCAGTTTGGGGTGGTATTCCTGTATCAATAGCGCCAATAATTAATGAATAAGATGATATTGTTTCTCTGTCAAGATGGCGGGCAACATCTATTTCTCCTGACTGTGGATCAATCTTGAAGTGTTGGTCATTGTTGCCTCCAATAATAGAGAAACTGAACTGATTATTTTGTGGTCGAACATCTTTATCCACTGCTTCAACACGAATAACTTCATAACCGATATTAGCTCCTTCTGAGACAGAGGCTTCATATTCATGTCGTAAAAATTCTGGTGGATCATTTCCATCTTGTATAGAAATAATAACTTGAGCTTCATCAGTATCATTGCCTCTTATACCTCCAGAATTCTTAGCTAACACTGTTAAAACAACTCTGTTTTGTGTTTCTCTATCTAAATAACGCGCCACTCTTATAACTCCGGTTTGAGAATTGATGCTAAAGCCTTTGTCATTACTAGAACCCACAAACAAATAGTAAATAATACCATCATCACCACTGTCTTGATCTGTTGCTTGTACCACTCCAACATTCGTTCCAACTTCAGCTGATTCCGATACGTCAAAATGAAATACAGGTTGCTTGAATTTAGGATAGTATTCATTAACTCCTGTTATGTGAACGATAACTTCTGTTGAATTTTTCATAATTGAATTTGGATTTTCCGCCCATATTTCTAATTTGTACATTGTTTTTTCTTCGTAATCAAATACCTCTCTAGAATATATTTCTCCTGTGTTTTCATCAATGTAAAATAGAGAGTTCATGTTATTGCCAATATGATATTTTATTATAGCATTCTTGGGTGAGTCGATATCTGTGGCTTTGACTTTGTAGATAAAACTATTTATCGGTGAATTTTCAGGTAGATATGCAATATACTGCGTTTGATTAAATTGTGGTGCATTGTCATTGATATCAGTCAAAATAATTGTCAATGTAGCAGTTGTTTCTTTAGATTTAAATCCAAGGTCATGTGCGGTAATGTTTAGACGGTATTCTTGGATGGTATCATAATCAAGGGATCGTAAAATACTAATTGCGCCAGTTAAAGGATTAATTTGGAATTCTTTGCCCATATTTCCCGATGAAATTGAATATCGCACAATGCCATTAGGGCCATCATCCTCGTCACTTGCTTTAACAGTCAAAACAGATGACCCCACTGGTTCATTCTCAGGTACAATGACTTGGTAACTCAATGCGGTGAATTTAGGACTGTGAAGATTTTCGCCAGTGACAACAAATGTAAGTTTCGTTGTGTCTAACTGAGGTGGAACTCCTCGGTCGACAGCCTTCACTTTTAGTTCGTAATACTGACCAAGGTAATAAAATTGTTTACTAACAATAATCCAGCCTGTATTTCGGTCAATTGTAAGGTATGATGTTCCATTACCACCATTTACATAATATTCAATTTCAGCATTTATTCCGTAGTCTAAATTATCTTCTGCAACTAATTTTATTATCTTCTCGCCAAGCTTTGCATCTATAGGTACAGGAACAAATTTTTCATGTGGTTTGAATTGAGGCGCATTATTATTAGCATCCACGATGTTAATTGTAACTAAACATTCTGAAGACATCGGTGGTTTCCCATTGTCCGTGGCTACAACCACAACAGAGTACGTATTTTCAGGGGAAGAATTCATAGATGTTCTTCTGTAGTTCATTACATATTTACTAACTATTTCACCGGTTGCTGGATCTATCGAAAACAAATCGGATGGTTGTTGCAGAGAATAGGAGATTAAAGAATTTGGTCCTTGTTTATCTCTGTCAGTAGCAATTACTTGACCAACGAAGCTATTTTTATTTTGAAGTTCAGGGAAATTGAAACTGTAATACGAATATTCAAATTCAGGAGCATTATCATTTTGGTCTTGTATAGTAATCGTTAATGGTGTCTCAGACCTCCACGCTCCGTCAAACGCAGCAACTTTTAGTATATATTCGTCTTGTTGTTCCCGATCTAATGGTTTAGCTACTGTCACATTACCGCTGATAGGATCAAGAAGAAATTTCTCCCCAGGGTTTTCTACAAAGCTATATGTAGCATTAGCGTTAGGTCCGGTATCAAGATCTGAACTTGTTACTTGGATCACAAACGATCCGATTTCTGCATTTTCCGTTACATTAACACTAAAAAGTCGAGTAAATCTGGGAGGATTGTCATTCTTATCCAGTACAGTTACTAAAACAGTTGACGATCCAACTAATTGTGGTTCTCCATGGTCTACAGCTTCAACTAATATTTCGTAAAAAGGTATGGATTCTCTGTCTAAAGCAATGTTAGTATAAATTTCTCCATTTTCGGGATCTATTCTAAATGTTTCTTCATAATCGTTAACCAGTCTGAATGAAATTCTCCCATTTTCATCAGAATCGTCATCGTGAGCTTCAATTTTTACAACTAAGAGGGGAGGAGATTCTTCTTCTAATACAGAAGCATTGTAAAATGCGTTTTCTATAACGGGTGCGTTATCATTTGCATCCGTAACTATAACTTCGATTTCGATGAATGATTTTAGAGGAGGGTTATCTGAATCCTTTACCTCAAACCACACTTCATATTTTGGCATTGTTTCATAGTCAAGTCCTTTACCAGTTATAAACACTTCACCGCTCATTGGTTCGACTCTCAAAGCATCTCCCACATTTCCACCTGCTACTCCGTATTGCAATAAACCTGCTGGACCTTTCTTGGGGGAAGTAGCGGATAATCTGGTTACCAACACACCTTCAGGCGTGTCTTCAGGAAACGTAAAAGTTAATTTGTTAGTAACTGTAAACTTCGGAAAGTTATTCACAGATTTTGGTATCAAAATCAATTCAGCTGTACTCTGTCTCGGTATTTCTCCACAATCAGTTGCAACCACAATCAAACTGAATGTATCATCTTTGTATTTCATTAGATTTTCCTTAGCCTTTATCACACCAGTTTCTCGGTTAATTGCAAATAAATCTTGGTGTTCACCTTTCAAATCGTACACAATTTTCTTGTTAAGTCCAATGTCATTGTCTTTCGCTTTAACTCCGAATACAAAGTCTCCTTTGACCGTACGGTCTGATATATGAGCTTCATAAACTGGGCTGGCAAAGGTAGGAGTATTGTCATTTTCATCTTCGACAATGATGGTAAGATTTGTGGTAGCAGTTCGAGGATCTGTTGTGGATGAGTCCTGTGCCATTATAATTAAATAATAAATGTCCCATTCCTCTCTATCTAGTGTTGCATTAGTTGAAACCACACCGGTTGATGAATCTATTTTAAATCTTTCTGATTTGTCTCCCAGAAGGCTGTACCTAATTTTAGCATTATTATCAATATCAGCATCAGTTGCCTTTGGATGAAGTATGACTGTACCGGCTGGTAAATTTTCTTTTACTGAAGTTTTATAGCTTTGTCTGTCAAATTCGGGGCTATTATCATTGACATCTTGTACTATAATTTGTACAGTTCCTGAGCCAGTGAGAGGGGGAGATCCTGAAAGCAAAATGAAATAGATGATTAATTCTTCTGATCTGTGGTATTAATGAATATTATTTTTTTTATTTATGCCTAAAGGAGTTAGATAGATTCTCGATTTTTTTAGATTAGAAGTGGGAAAATAGTCATGGCGCAATATTTCATAATTAATTGGTTGTTAACCCATATTATTTATTAAAGATGATATTTTTCATTTAAGATACAAAATATTACAATGTCTAGTGCGTATATAGTTTTATGATATAAAGTTGCTGAAGTACTGTTACAAAATTATATGTATCATAATAACTTACCGGTATCCATTGCAACAAGCGCTAAAGTATATTCATCTTGTGCCTCACGGTCTAATGTTCGTAACAAGGAAATTTGCCCAGAAGAGGCGTTAATTTTGAAGAGATCTGCATCACCCTCCTTTATAAAATAACGCACTTGATTGTTGAACGGCGGTGAGTCAGCATCGTAAGCATGAACTGTTATTATATACCCGCCGTTGGGAGGTATTATGTTTTCCATAACATACGCTAAGTACGGCGAATCCAGAAACGTGGGCGGGTTATCGTTTATATCTTGGATAGAAACGGATAATTCAGCCGTATCGAATCTAACGTCGTCTTTTGCACAGTCTTCTGCTCTAATGATAAGTATGTATCGAGCTTTCCTTTCGTAGTTTAGATTTTTCGCTACTCTCACAATGCCAGTATCTTCGCTGATGCTGAAATCACGATTCTCATCACCTGACGCGATGGAATATCTGACTCTACCGTTTAATCCTTCATCGATATCAGTCGCTGATACCTGAAAAAAATAAACACATCATGTATTAAGTTTTATTATTTTAGACATTGATATATTTATCTTTTATATTAATTTTGGCAAACACTTTTATTATAATCACAATAAGTGTTTCTACTTACTTGTAATACGCTAGCTCCAATACTTGCATTCTCAGGAACAGATGCACTGTACTGTTTAGGATCAAATACAGGGCTGTTATCATTCTCATCCAAAATGTTTATTTTGATCTTCGTTCTAGTCACATTCGGGGGATCACCTCTATCTTTAGCAGTGACAGTGATAACATAACTAGATTTAAGTTCTCTATCTAGTTTGCCAGTTGCTCTTAGTATTCCATCAACATTACCCAAGGAGAAGTATCCATTTGTTTCTGAATCAGGTGTCATGAAGTATTCGACGTATCCATTCCTTCCTTCATCTCTGTCTATAGCTTTTATAGTCATTACTACAGTGTTAAGAGGAATATTCTCGGATATTGCCGTCACATTTGGTGTTATGAATTCTGGAGCCATATCGTTGACGTCTTTCAGTTGAATTGTAACCTAGAAAATAGTAAAATACAATATTAGGTCAAAATCAGTAAAATGAAATACTGTGCTTCCTAAGGCTTAAACTAAATATTTTATTGTATACAATCGCCTACGCTTCGACCTCTCAGCGTGAACTCCCGAGGAAGGCCTTCGTAATTGTTCAAAACCGGGACAAGTGTACTTCGACTGTTTAAGTACAGCTATTTCATATCAGTTAAATAGGATTTTACTATTACAACTGCAAATAAATCCTTTTATTTTATTGAAAATTCAAGAGTCTAAACTACCTAGTATACCTATCTGATATCATTAGGAACATATTGTGGATACCACAATGGATGAGCTCAACAATGGCTTGTAATGAGCACTTCCGTTGAAGATTAACTTCTAAGGCTATAAACATACATTAAATGGAGAATTCAATGAGCCTCTGCTATAAAGTACTATTTAAATAACGTTTTAATGTTAAATTGGTCTTAGTCTGAACTTAATTTTGAATTTTATGTTACAATTAACTATTTGTTTGGAAGGATTAGAGCTGAAGGTATTATTATTACGTTGATAGGTAGTCTATATTGAGCTGGTTTAGAATATGCGTCTTAAGGACTAAAATATTTGCGATTTAAGGATTAGATTAAAGTTTTCTTTTTCATTAAGTTGGTTTAATAACTGTGGTAGGTTATCGATTTACGAACTATGATATTTCTATTTACCGAACTAAAATGCAAAAAAAATCTTTCATTTATATGACAACGTTCTCACGAAGAAAGGTATTTTGATTTTAAATAACATACCGGTAATGTAAAAAAAGAATTCAAAAAAATACTAGAAACCGTCGCGTCGTCCAGTCAAACAATGTCGCCTAGTTAGTAAGAGCTTCCTAAATATAACACTGTACCGTAAAAATAAATATTGAAAGTATCCCGAAGGACAATACAGGATGTCACATAGCGTAGAAAATAATATTTTATCGTCAGGTTTTTGAAGAAGTAGAGGATCTTTTATTTATCGCACGTAAGAATTTAATTAATTTGCTTTCTCGCGAAGGTAGATGATCTTGACAGATAAATATTTTAATAATTAAAGAATATAGGTACCTAACTAATATTTAATGTTAAGGTGTCTTCTGTGACGTAATTCGATAGCAGTCACAAACTATATAATCCTACACTCAGATGTTCTGCTGAAGATGCAGTTTTACTGTAGAGACACGCAAAGTTTACGTAAAAAATATTGTTGCATCTTTATTCCTAACACAATTGTACCCATACATTTTAATTTGTATTTGTATATATTCTCAGTTATAGGATATACGATCAATGTCGAAACATATACAATTTTACTAATACAAATGAAAGAATGATAAATAGTCCGCGGCACATAGTATATGAAGTAGATGCGCAGTTAAAATCTACGGGTCTCAAATGTCAGACACTGGAAAGGCGATCGCTGATCTGTGTATACAACAGCCATTTTGGTTCAAGTTATGTGCCACTGATTACAATTATTATTTACCTGTACAGTAGAAGACAGTTGAGGTTCCGGAGGTTTGGCCATATCTTTAGCAGTCACTACCAAGTTGTACATTGGAATAGTTTCTCTGTCCAAAGGCTTTGCAGTAAAGATCGTTCCGTTTTCAGCTATTCTGAAATCTTGGTTGTCGTCTCCCGATGTGATGGCGTATGTTATTTTTCCATTCAGACCTGCAATAAATCGTTTTTTACCAATAAAGTGAAAGAATTTTAGAATGAAATTGATTATAATAATAATATTGGGGTTTATTGTTTATACTCCAACAGAACAGGTCACCCTACTTACACTATCCCAGTCCAATCACAATTTATAGGTTGTGTGGCCAACCTATATGTTGCATTTAGAGGTCGCCGAGATATATACACATATCACAGAGATCGTAACGACCATTATGAATGCGAGAATGGTAATGTCATGAAGCCGTTAAGGTGATGATTGCACCATTCCCCATAATTTAATTTTTGTATCGGCTTTGGTAACGAAGTACAATATATTAGCAGACTACTTTACATAACAAACTTACCAATATTTATCTATTCCGTATAAAGGTTTGCATAGAAAAAAATATAATCGCTTAGAATATAAAATACAACTCTATAAAGCCCATTACACACGTCGCTATATAGCGCTATAAAGCATCTTATAGCGCGGCATAGCTTCAGTACAAATCGGCATCCGTCACACACGTAGCTATAAATGACATATAGCGCTATATCGCGCTATATTTTACAGTTGATGCGTAGAATCCGCCATTTTTCATTTTGACTAGGTGATAAAATGACTAAGCCGATTTGTATTACCGAGACAAAAAAAAACAAACTCCTATTACCTACGTGATATATTAAACTAAATAGTAGCAAATGTTTAACCGCTGTGTAACAAATTAGAAAAAAATGTTTTTTATATATATTAAATATTTTCTTGTGTTTGCAGGTCTTTTTGTTAGCATTACGAAACAAAGTAATATAATTTGTATTTTAAATTTCACCTCCTATTTACTTGTAATAGGAGCTCTTTTTATGCATAATGATTATTTGTCCGAATAACTTAGACCTTTGAATACCTTGCAGTAGACTTTCGCTTAACCGGCTAAGTCATGTTACAAAATGGCTACGCATTTTTTTAAAATCTAGTTCATATGGGATTTGCCAAATTGTATGGTTTTACAGCAACATGTCTGTTGACAATGTCAATTTTGAGTCTTATACAGGATGTGTAAAAAAAACATGATTTTTTTCTCAAATTTTTAAAAAATACATACCAGGAGGTTGCCATGGTTTTTTTTTTATAAAAGTGATTGTCAGTTAAATCTGTAATAATGCAAACACATTGTTTCAAGGGTTTTGTAGGTACCTCTAAAGAGAAAAAAAAAACAAATCATTATTTTATAGTTGGTCTAGACATTTTTACTAGGAAACTGAACGTTTGGAGTTCTTCTTGTCCTTGTCATATTGCCTATTACTGGGAGTCATGGCCCCTCTTTTGGAGGATTTGATATCTGATGATAGATCGCTATCTGGGTTGGTTGGATGCGATTTTCATAGCCAGGAGCCAAAAGACAACAGGACAACAGCAACTTCAAGGGTGGTGCGGATCTGATCTGACCAACGCATCGGACTACGACCTGAGTCCGCTTTCCTTTGATTTTCCGGATGACAATGAGCTTCTCTACCTATGCTTTTTGGCCGATGTAGTCGAGAATCCTCTGATAAAGTCGGTCAAATCCAACATGAATTGATCTTATTTGATTAACGTAAATCATACTTTTGGTAAACGATGTTAATTTAGAATAAAATTTTCTGGATTTTTTGACGAATTTTGAAACGTCATTTTTTTAAGTTTACCAGGAGCAGATTTGAAGGAAACCAAAATCTAGGCAAAAAAGAAACATCCTTTATGTAGAAAACATTGTCAAATTCATTTGTTTAAGTAGTGTTGGGGAATCATTGGAACTATATGCAATCAAAGTGATTGAATCTCCGTTCCTACTCCTGGTACCTACTTCCTAAAAATATTAACAAGGAACTAGCTTTTAAATGATGAAAAGTGGTATGTACCTTTAACGAGTGTGCATATATGAAAGTGCATAGGAAGGAGAAATAAAATAGACCCCGTTGTCGTGATTTTCTGTTTAGCAACAAAATCTCCAAAACCTGACGGTTGGTTACTTTTGATTGGCTTGTTTATAAAAAAAAACTCTTTTTTAAGACCAAACCACCTTAAAATCAAGAGAGAAGAGAGAAATAAAGCGAAAAATATATAAAGCGTTTTCTTTTAAGGATTCTCGGATGCTGCTTGCTAGCGCAAGCATAAACAATACAGTCCAATTTCTCGGATATAAAGATGTACAGTACAAGTCCTGCACAGATGCAATAGATATAAATAGCAGATAACCACATGAAATAAATACGTCTAGTGAAGCAAACGTACGAATGTGATTTGATTTCGAACAGGAGAAATGATTTGGATACGCAAACTCGATCACCTGCTCGCATTAAGAACCACTTTGAATTTCTTCCAGTTAGACTGCGTTCGTTTTCTGCTTAGATAGGATATGAGAGTCACTTGCATGCCTATGTACGTAAACACACATGCGCCCATGTACATGCAATAACGCTCATCCGAAATCCTGATAAAGTTTTACACAGTCACCGTAAAATAAATCGGTGGTAATATAAATAACATACATTATCATTTTATAGGTTTTGATATAAAAATATTCGACTTATTAGTGCCTATTACTATTAATTATGTACAGAAAAGTAAGATAATAAGATTTCAGATTATTTTTCTTATTAATTTCGATTAGATAAAAATAAGTTGGTTAGTTTTATCACTAATTTATGACGATTTTTAAAAGCAGTTAATTATTGTATATATTAACACTTGTATTTCTTTTAAACAACGGTTTTCAACTTATATCATTCATCGCAGGAGGCACAAAGTGGAAATTGTGCATACACTTATTAGGTAAGTAAGACTGGTGATAATGCTATATTTTGGTAACATTGAATTGATTCGATAATGAAGCCGTAAAGTAGCCACTGGAACTCCGTGAAGGTTATAGAACAGTTGAAGTATAGCTAACATAATATATTAAAAAACAATCTATAATACATAACATGAAAATAAGTATATAATAATTATTTAATGAGTAATTTTCACTTTACATTAATGAAACTTTAATAATTACCATTATTGTGTGGAATAAACGAACAGATTCCTAAACTATTAAAATACGTATTTATTCGTAATATATTATGTTAATAACATTTTTCCACACAAGTATATGGCAACTCCAAATTGCACTTGTCCGTTTTTATTTTTAAATATTTTTTTTTTTATATTCTTGTATTAATATACCTATTCTAAACGCTCTCAAAGAAATTGTTGACAAGTTATTCCAAATATTTGAGTACGTTTGTAAATATGAAAAAGTAATGTTAATAAAGTCACTTGATTTGATTTCAATGATCGACTCAAGATTCAATCACAAAGAATGAACTATTAAAAAATATAGTTCCGATCAGTAACCCGGCCATCACTAAAAATAATATAGCAAGGCATAGCGAGGTATAGCAAGGCCTTGCTATGCGATGCTATATGGTACCAGGAGTCATATAGCAAGGTATAGTATAGCGTCGTGTGTAATGGGCTTAAAACTTCTACCAGTATAGATTTTTTATGACACATTTATGCATCACCAGTGGTATTGCCGATGAAGACAGCCGACAGACTCGACAGACAAGTAGAGTGAATCCTTTTAGATATTGTTTCTCCTAGAACTTTTTGTGCAAATTCACGAGGAAGATGAAGGATGAAGCTATAAGTTACCTGAATCTAAGTCAGTAGCACTGACAGTAACAACCGACGAGCCTACAGGAACATCTTCTAAGATCTCGTTGGAGAAGCTCATAGGATCGAACACTGGTGCGTTGTCGTTCAGGTCGATTACATTCACGTACACCGTCACAGTGCCAGAAAGAGATGGGTGTCCATTGTCTTGCGCTTGCGCCACTAGGATGTAGTGCTGAGTCTGAAATAGTAAAATCACTATTATGTTAATAATTTGTGTGTGCAGCCAGATTTTGTGGAAAATTAATCTTTTTTTGGCTAATTAATAGTTCAAATCTCATTATCTATTTAATTTCAAGGCATTATAATTTGTGTACTCCATGAAATTGATGTAGTATCAATGATCAGTGAACAACATTGTAATAAAGATGGTTCCCGCAGTTGTCATTATAGCCCCTCACGCAACTGACAAAAATCTTTAACAAAAACAAATGACGTCGGCATTTAGATTTTCCATATAATAGGACACCGAAACTTCCCAGCTATGACAAGCTCCCTCATTCGTGGATCGTAAAGCGAGATGGCGATTTAAAAAACAGGCAGTGGACGCGGAATCCGGCCCGGGGATGTTTTGCGGACGGCCGCTTTGTCAGACATTGTTCAAGCCTTAATTTCGATGGCGGATCGAGCGGGCAAATGCCGAATATGATGCGCGCCTCGAAAAAACTGTACCGGGATGAAATTAGCAGCTCTCTAGCGGGGTACGCGGAATTGGCGGGCGGTTGAGCGGTTGAGAGGACGAATGTACACCGCGAATTGTTTTTACTAATTAGCAGCGCTGACCGACTTGATGAGTCGTCGGGACGCGACGGCGCGGCCATTCCCCAGCGCAGGGTTATGGCCGCTCATCGCAACCGCATTGTATCGAGAAAGGTAAACTGACGAGATCGTTTTAAAAACAATGAAATGAGTTTCTTTTGACACGCGCAAAAACTGCATCTGTTAATTTGTTATCAATACAATCCATAAAATACATACATAAAATACATACGGGTGCTGTGGATAACATTGAGTTTAACTCCTAACTCCAATACATGTAGTGAGTTCATTTTGTTTCTTTTTGACAGGTGCACCTATGAAGTTACGTAATTATTGACATGTAGAAAAGAAAATACAGTATTTAATAGACTCTCACGCGCTAGGAGACGTAATAAATGCAAGAAAAACGTAAGTAATTCTTTGAGTAGCTAGTCGTAGATGGTTTCTCACTTCACAAAAGCGAGACAAGTGATAATTTCTTGATCGCAGGTTTGACTGTATATAAAAATAAAGTAAAAAGCCGTTACTTGTGTGTGAGTTAAAGTTTGTTTATCACCTGACGCACAGGGAATGAATTTATAGTGGGTATACTTTTCCCACTGAAGTTACGTAGAGATAATCATCGCATCAACAATATTATGTTTTATGAACTATCACTTTTCACTTTATGTATTAAACTATAAAATTACGTGTAATCATATGAATAATATTTCTTATTTTTTCTATCCTTTCTTCATCATATTTTTTTTGATATTATTATAAAACACGAACGTATATGGAACGAGTCTGAATGTTATTTTGTTAAATCTTTACGTCTAACAGCTTATAACTATAACATAATGTAGCTTAAACCCAGAAATAACACATTATTAATATAGGCTACTTTTTTCACATTAAAATGTAGCCTTATGAAACTAGACTAAAATTCTGTTAATATTATAAAACAATTATATCTTCATTTTTCTGCGACTACATAAAATACTCTACATAAAAATGAAGAATCGATTCAATAATCTTTATTACTATAAAAGTAATAAAGATTCTTAAAAGCCAAAGGATTATTTATTCTTGTACAATAGAATACTTAGACGCATCATCATAAATACGCGAAAGTATTCAAGCGCAGGCCGATATAGACTCCAAAACAAAAAGTGTAATCATTCTTAAATGCACTTCTTTATGATTACCTCCAGGGCATCATTGTCCTTCAATGCAGACTGGTAGTGCCTTCATATTTTCACAATAAGAAGCGATTTATATTAAACTTGCTTTTTAATATTCTTGTTATTAATAACTACTTGTTCTTTGTACGCAACGGCGTATAAGTTATTTTATGTGGTGCTATTGCATTTGTCAATTTTATTTTTCGAATTAATATGAGAACATATTAATAACTTAGCCAGCCGTTTTTGTATAATCAGTGTTATTAAAACAATTCATTTAAATAGTCCGAATCCGTCAGAATAGATGATAAAGCCAATTAGGATAGGTACCAGGTACTTATTATTTTTCAGACCGTCATCTTATGACTGGTTCGATAAAAATCCCTCTTGGATCTCATACATTTTGTGGGCCTTATATTTTTTCATTTTGAATTTTCTTCGGCATGCGAAAGTCCAATTATGTAGCAGACTAGTATTATTAATTTTCAAATAAAATATTATTGAGTTAAACACACAATTATCCTTATTCATTTTATTTTATTGTGCTGTATATATTATATTAGTATAGTTTTGATTAACACGCAAATAAAATAATTATGTTATTAACCAACCTGTATCATAATTATTATTATTTGTTTCATAACAAAACCTATCGTGTTTGCAACCATCTATTATTAAGTGATACCCTTATTATATAATTGAGTATAAATTGTTTAGCATATAGAATATAGATACGTCGGTAGACTGGTTCGGTCAATGCCCTATCGAGATCTATGTTAAGAGTTAAGATAATAATTATTTCGACCGCAATGTATGGCCTGAAGCGCTCGGGGGCGGCTCGGCCAAGTGAATAGGTACCTCTACATTCCCAGGCAGAAATCTCTGTTAAACATGCAAAAACTCTTGATGACCAGTTATAACTATAGTTTACTATGTTATTTGATTGTATGCATTTGAATTTATTATTTCTTTAAATTTGCATTTTAATTGTGTAATATTTAATCGTAATAATTTTTGAAATTGAAATTGTATCATCTAATTTATGTTTTGATGTTGTATTAATTAGTGTAATTGGTAGTATGTAACAGCTCTAATTTTATTTATTAAATACTGACATCGAGTATTTTAGTATTTATCATTTATATCTTTTGTGATATAGGAATGGACTTCAAATTTGGACCTAGTGTTTTTAATGATTACTTCCTGAATCTTTGTTATTTACTTTTAAATAGTAAAATTTATGAAGGGGTCTGTAGTAATTTCTCTGACTACCTTACCTTTCCAGTCAGAATGATACGTGGCATAATACGCGAAGACTTTATAGTCTTGGTAACTCAACCAAACGGAATATCCCAATAAGACCCCCTTAACCATTCGAAAAATCATTACAATCTTTCCTCTTATATCTAACATCTCTATACTAGTAAATGGTTATAGTAAATAATCTTTAAAGTAATAAACATACTCAATTTAATAAATAAACCTCAACGTGGCACAAATTAAGACATTATGCGACTAATATAGAATCCTTATCATTGTTATCTCAAAGTGCCCAGTGCAATACACCTCCATATTTGTCGCAACACACGTACAAAGTTGTGATCGTTATGTACATTAGCATCCAAGCATAAGCTGTAAATTATTGAGATAATAAAGATGGAGACGCTAAGATACACGAATCTTTACTACTCGATTGCGACGCTAAAGCACTAGAAGTTTCCTGACCTAACGACGTATAGAAATCCTGTACTTTAAAGCTATGGACCCCAGTCTGCAAGGAAATGTGTAGTTAAGAATAAGATACTGAAAAATCCCTTTATAAGGCCATTAGTTACTTTTCAGTTTTAGAAAATAGAAGTAATCCTATTTCTGCTTTTATATTTATTTTTGGCTGCTGTTTTTATTTTCTATGTAACTATATATTATCACTTTTGTTCTTCATGTATGTATTAAGTATGCGAATAACTTAGTCGATTTCATTTTAAAAACGTGTCATTTGTTCGGTAATTAGGAAAACAGAAAATAAATCCAAAATTATTTTGTTTGTATAGTTTGCTTTTTTTATTTAGAAACACCAGTTGGTTTGCCATAGCGTTTTACGCATAGAAAAACAAAGCTGAGCAAGACAAAAATAGCGTCTTATAAATATATTTTTGGTTGGCAGGTTTGTATGAAATGCCTGCAAATATCCTAACTTGCGCCTTGGAATTCAACATTTTTAAAAAACATATCAAAATTGGTCGAGTATGTTTTATACACAATCTCAATTTATCCACATATGCTCAATCTATGGTTTGTCAAGATGTTTTCAAGCATTTATATGTCTCTACAAGTTTAAATATAAGAGTAAGCTTATCTTTACCAAATCTAAATAATTATATTCAGGATAAAAAAAATCAGACCGTTGTCTGAAGTCTTAAATCATCACACCGTTTTGATCGTATCACGAGCATGAGGAACGGTAATCACTTAATCTATTTAAGTGTTTTTAATTGCACATTGCGTCCATTTTTACGGTGCTGTCGTGCGATTTTACGACTTTTATTCTTTTAGGTTTTGCTGCGATCGCATGCCCGGGCCGGAATTATGCAGTTTTATGTAGGCTGTGGGTTTACTACTCAATCCATTTCAATACACACACTATAAGGTTAAGATAGATACCGCAGAACCACTGGAAACCAAATTCAACTAATTTTATAATAGAGGTAAATGGTATTCTCAATTTGATAAATAACAAGAGGTGGCGCTATATCGAGCGGAATAGAAAAATTCTGCCCCATGTAACACACATCCTGGCATGAAGGAGATAAAAAACGAAAATAATATTCTCGAAGATTTGACGTTTTTATTCAAAAGATAAACGGCCGACCAAAGCCACACAAGTACACAAATTTTTTTTTGCCTACTGGGGCAAGATTTTCTGTAGCCAATTTTTTAATGAAGTTACATTTCCTGACTTATCATAACAATTTATCCGTAGATAAAATGACGATTATGTACTACGCACTAATCGGTAAAACGTATTCTTTATTACGACGCGGTGTCAGTTTTATTTTTATCGAGTGGGGTATCTGTCACTATTACTATGGTCTGTGTATTTCAATACTCGATTGGTATTGGCTTCCATTTTACATTTTGCTATTTGCAGTCAACGCCTCGCGATAATTTTTAATATCCACACCTTTTGTACAGTCGTAAAATAGGCACTCAATATTATTAACAACAATATTTTAGTATTCATATTTATAAAGAATAACTATATTTGTTTTTATCACCTACCTATCCCAGTAAAATAATTTAACTGGTACGACTAGCTAATATAAAAAAAAAACAAAACAAGCTTTTATCACCGAACAGAAATATTTTAGGATCAGAATACTTGAAATGCCGTCGGACGTCAGATCTTTTTGCATGTTTATGAAATATATTAATTTTCACCAGTGAAAGACTTTTTTTTTAACTTCTCTGACTGTCTAAAGACCAATTAGGCGTGAAAGTGTGACAACGTTAGCGTTATTACAATGCTAGATGTGGCATTTCTGTTATATTTTTAGTAGCTGGAGAAAAAGTGCTTAACCCACTTTTTAACCCACCGCTGGGTACAACCTCCTCCCTATTCCACTTTCCCCTGGCCAATTGATTCTCGTGGTCTGGTGTTTATCACTATTATCCGAAAAAATTAAATGTTCTTAGAGTCATAGAGCGGTAAAGTTAAAAATGCATTTTTCAACTTTACGCGACAAATTTAAGATACATCTTTTAACTCGAGCGCTCTATTACTTTAAGAACATTTTATTTTTGGCGGGTAATAATGAGACACCGGTGCGTGATAGCCAATAGGCTCTGCTGTTTTGATGATATTAAATTAATTGTACTTACCTCTTCATAATCAAGTCGCGCAGTTAAAGTGAACACTCCAGTCTGAGGGTTGAGTGAGAACACATCGTTAGCCCAGTCAGAGATGACGGTGTAGGTCAGCTGTGCGTTTGCTCCCGCGTCCAGGTCGATCGCAGCTACTGTGCCTACAACAGAACCTCTTGCTGCGTTCTCAGGGATGTCGAATGAGTAGGCACTCTCTTTGAACACAGGTGGATTATCATTGGTGTCTGTCACCTGGAAGAAAGGACACCGATTTGAGTATTTATCATAAGTACTAACTCTGTGGAAGAGAATAATATTATTATGCGTACTAGGGGAGTGAATAAAGATGATAGAATGCTAGAGTATAATGAATGGAGGAGGAAAACATGGTGTGCCGACCCTACATAATGTGGAATAAGGGCAGGAAGATGATGATGACTTCAAAATACACAAAAATTCAATTGAAAGCACTTATATAATACAAAATTCCCGAAAATAATATTCAACTTTTTTACACAATAACCTAATGTTAGCGATGAAACTGGCAATTATTATAGAGGTAATATTGTGTATAAATGATTTTTTATAATAATTACTTTCAAGTTTTAGAAAATCAGTGTTGTGATCCAATGAAGACTTCTCCCATCTTGTCAAATCTAATAGAGGCACACAATTTACGACCTAATAAAAAAAGACGTTTCGGAGGATTTTTAACGCATATACGAGTATAATATACTCCCAAAAGTACCAATCATCATTGGACGGACTGCGCTCGTACAAAATTTCATCGTTTAACTTGACTATTATACCTAAGATTAACCAGTGTAAATTCTTTTACAGTAACTACAGTTACATAAAAGTCTAGAAAGCATACGATACTAAATCTCTTTGCGTTAATGATAGGTACTGTAAAATATAATTGTTGTTATTACCATTTATTTTTAGCTCCTCACAGATATTAATATTTTATTGTGGCTATTCAAAAGTATAGCTAGATAATAAATGTACAATATTTTAATATTTTAACCCATTAAATATTATTAAATAAATCGTACTTTAGCGAAATGTAGACAATACACAGGTAATCAACTTTGTAAAGTTCATCTATATGTTACAGTTGCAGGTCGTCAAGATGCAGGAGGCAAGCAATTTGTCCTAACGACTGTTCCTACATATCCTATAGGAACTCTACACCACACCACTCCCACAGTTCTACGTGCCTTCCGAAACACGTGAGTGTCCAGGCAAAAATTTTGCTAGGGATTTGAACCCAGTGGGGCCGGATTACAAGCCAGAAGTACGACCACTAGTCACGGACGCCTTTTGCACCTATGTACTTACACATTATACATAAGTGATTTACTATCTGAAGAGATTTTAGTACTTAAGTCAGTTGCCATTTTAAATGACCAGTCTTTTAACCAGATGGCTAGTTATCAGAGACAGCTTGTTAGTTTCCATATCAGCAATTTACTTAAATTCTGTTAACGCTACCAACTTGTTGCTACTCTTGATGAGGAAGGAAATGTCATATCTCTATCTTAACGTTTAACTAGTTCTTAAAAGCTTTTTAAGGTACCTAAGAACCAGACCGTTTAAAATATGCTTACAAAATTTTAGATGTTCAACATTTTATTGAAATAATAACATCTAACAGATAAAGTAGATATAGGTATATAATGCTGGCAATAAATATATAAGTTACTCTGAAATTTCAGTTGATAAATAAATTAAGAGACATGGGGAAGATAATTTGACGGGTACATGATTAGAATGTGAGAGTTAAACTCGCAAAACACCGACTGTTGTAGGGTATACATAAGAGTGACAGAAAAAAATTGATGATATTTTTGTTTTATAGTCTAGACATGGTAGGTATCTTGTAAAACTAATAGTTTTTATGTGGGTATAATCCCTATCTTTTATTATAGTAGCTAAGTTGTTTATACAACGAAATGAAACGCACGGTACGTAGATTTAAATGCTCGAATGATTAGTTAATCGCCAGCGAACGCCGGACAAGTGGACGTAGACACGCCGATAACAATTTGAATGATTCGAGCCGACACTTCAACCGACCGAGATGCAGATGTTCGCTTTAATACAGACACGAACAAAACTGTTATTCGATATATTGAATACCGGTACTTATACTGTTTGGTGTTGTTAAGGTTATGTTACAATCTCAACTGTACTGTCTACGGTTTCAATGAAATTTTAAATCAAAAATAATTATCACCACTCAATTTTATCGAAAAGTGTGTTAATATAGAGGTAGAAAGTATGTATTGACATAAATCTATTAGTACAATGTTAGAAATAATATTATCATGAAATAAAGATTCCATTGAAGAACTTGATAATAAAAAATTAAGACATTTAACTAAATATGTGTAACTATTTTTGTAGCCGCCTGTACATCAAACCTATCTCACTCCACTAATCTCATTCTATGTAGGTATGTGTACATACGAGTAACATAAATGCTACTTTTTTTTCCTTCTAAATATATTTGAAGTGCACAAACCTGTACGGTGACTGTGGCATCCGTGAACTGTATTCCGTCATCTGCCCGCACGATCACTTGGTATTCAGACACTGTTTCTCGATCTAAGGGGTCTTTTAGAGTCAGCGCTCCGTTCTGGGAATCCAAAGTGAAAGGAGTCGGTTCACTGTTCTGGATACTATAGGTAATCGTGCCTATCGTGTCAGGGTCTTCAGCTACAATAGTCGCTATCAGCTGCCCGGGCGCAAGGTCCTCCGACGCGAAGTAAGTCGGTGGAATATTCTTAAATTCCGGAGGACTGTCATTCTTGTCCAGGATCACCACTTCCACCTGCAACAATTAAACAAAAAACACATTAAAACTATGCATTAAAAACAAAACGATATAATTTCATAAAGTATTTAAAGAGACGTCGACTCCAACAAAACAGACGGAGCCTCGTGATGTTTTATTTATGAGGTTGGCACAAAATCGGCCACTTTAACACACATATAGTACTTGTGTAGGTAAGAACACACAACTAAATTAATAATTCTAAAAATGCAGTCAGCGGACCACTGTCTGAACAAATGCGTGACTGCCGTTGAGGAATATCGGCACGAGATGACAAAACGTTGCTGTACCCTTCTCATAATAATCGATTATATTCTAAATATTCGAATAAAACATCACGCAACATCTGAATAAATATAAGCTCAATAATATAATTATTATGTTCCCCACATCTCCATATACCTTCGTTAAAACCTATACCTACCTACTTAAAATACCAAAATGTAAACTAGTTTTTGTACCAACTCCTCGACGAAGCTCAAGATGAGTTGCATTATTAAACGAATTCGGGTGCCTATTGATCAGCAGCATCGAATTAAAAGAAAATCAAAAATAATTTCGTTCGAGACGCAGCTCACTGGACGTTAGTATCTGTGATACTAAGTGCATTCATCAATATGATTAATGGAGCGGTTTTTTTCCTTCTTTCTGGTAATATAAACTTTTTGTACTTTTTTGGTACAATTTTTTCACTGTTCATTTTGGGTAAGTTTTGATGAGTTTTTGTTTGAATACTTCGCAAAGATTGATTACACCGAAATGCCTGTTGTAACACTGCATATTGAAGAACATCGGTAATGTAACGACCAACAAAGCCTTGTTCATGGTCAGTGAATATGAGATATGCAGACCGTTTTATTTAACTTGATCATGTCATTGTTTTTTATTATATTATAGCTATTAAACTATATTACTGATGCCGGATGCGATGAATTAGATAATGTTTCGAAGTTAGAGATTTGAGCTTTACAAACGAACCGGATAGAGCATTACAAAAAACGATTGAAGTCGACAAGTCAACAAAGGCACAGAAAAGTAAAAGACTAAAAAGCTCCAGCATTTCGTCATTCATGCACCGAGGCACGAAGTATTCGGGACACAATGATCGGAGCCGTCACAGATAAGAAGCGGTCGATTGTAGAGAGTTCTCTGCCCTTGGCGTGGACAGCGTGCGCATTTGTTATGATGACTCAATCTTTCCTTTGTGAGAGTCGGAGCAGCGTAGCGCGAGGGTGCGCGGTAAGATAGAATACCTAGCCGCTTCCACACGCCCACGGTTCTGCCTCTCAGTGTACGTAAGAGGAGCAGCAATTAACGTCGATTGTACGATCGAGCCTCTCCAAGAAATAAATTGTGACGTGTTAATAAAATTTATTGTTCAGAAAAGAATGCCTGAGAAAATGTGGGACGGGTTGTAAACATTTATTTGTATTCGTTACTTTACAAATTCCCGGGGAGTTCATTAGCTTTTGAATGGGAGGGCTATATAATACGGAAACGTCAACCTGTATGGGTACCTCTATTTGTCTAATTGAAACTTTCTAGCGTTACCAGTGTCAACAAATATAATAGTTATTCAAGTCTTAGATATAGCGACGCTTATACACATAACGAAAGCCGTTATACATAATATATTCAACTAAATAACATAATAGAAAGATAACTCTTTATTAATACACCACAAATATACAGAAAACTTACAACTAAAATACAATTTTATAATCAATGGGTAACAACGATCTTCAATAAAAGCTCTCTTTCAGACATCATTGCAGGGAGATGAATATTGATATTCGAAATAATATTATGTACCGAAATTATTTCCTATCAAGCACATTGGTATAAATAAATGTAAAGATTTATGAACCATAGACAAAACGTTTATACCCGTACGCATAGTTTAGGTGCTCCGAGGACCCCTGGAGTTCTTGTTTAAAGTAATCGATTAAGGGAAGAGAAATGACAGAATGTCGGTTTATTGGGATCGTCAATAACTCAACTTTTGATAATTGATTGCGGTTCGCTACTAGATTAATAGGATATATTTTGTGTTTCCATGTCGTGGGTGTATTGAAAAATTATACGAATCAAGCTATGTTCAAATATGGCATTATGACAAAAACAATAGAGGATCTAAAATGTTTATTTATCTAGCTCTATTGTTTTAAGCTTGTGTGACTAAATTAAAAATTGTAGCTTTTCAATTATTAGTCTTTTTTAAAGAATAATAAATGGCCTTTTGACTCGTAACAAAAGAATTAAAAACGATTATAAAAGTGCAGTTATAATATTATGTTCGCACCTTGTTAGTTGTGTTTATAAACTTTTATTTAAATGTAGAGTTTAGCTACATGTAGCAACTATGAATGTTTAGGTAGTAAGTAATTTAAAAACAACCCAATGAGTTTTTTTGCCAGTTTTTCACATGAGTACCTTTCCGAATGGGCGGTAGTACAATAAATTAAATAAACACTTATAGGTAATACATCAATTTTCTTCTGAAGTTAAGACATTTCAAAAGGTATCAGGACTAATAATAAAAAGTGGAAAGTTTACGTGTTTTATTTCCGTTACCTAATTCACAAAGTTATTTGGTAAGAAAGAGTTATTTCCACCGTATCTTAGGCACTAGATATATGAAAGTGGTTACTCCAAGACAACGCTAATTTACAAGATTTGTTTGAACCATATGTCATTTTAACTAAACGGAATAATTTGCACCGATGTGTACAAAGTGCTGCTATTTATTTGCGGTAAAACATTTATGTAGCTTTATGTGTGTATATATAGTGTACTAGCTGCGCCCAGCGGTTTTACCCGCTGTACTATAGCCTATGTATTATTTTAAGGTTTAAGCTATTTCTATACCAAATAACAGCTCAATCGGTCTATCCGTTTCGGCGTGAAAGAGTAACAAACATACATCCAGACATCCATATATTCTTACAAACTTTTACGTTTATAATATTAGTAAGATTTATATAATCATGGTTTTCTGGAAGAGTAAATTTCTAGGCATTTTACGTGATTCATTGTCGATCGCATCTCCACTTTCTATCAGGTGGGATGGGCTGCCAGTGACGTCACGAACAAGCTACTTTATTGCGTTGTTTCTCACACGTTTTATACCAAGGTTACAAAGAAAAACGTTGTTGTTTTTTTTCATAAAACACTTTAAACTTTCGCGATGTAAACTAATTTTATTAATCGGATCTTTACGCGTAATTATTTTTGTGTTTGTTTTACAAAATCATTATAAAACCAAACTCGACGTTTCGGCACAGTTAACATGTACCGTGGTCACGAGCTATTTTTAAATAATATACTTAACCCTAGTAGGTATCTCAATAATAGAATTGAAACAAAAACCTTGCTGCGAAGATATTTTAGTACAATATTTTCTTTTTGTTGAGCGATGTGAAATTGTAATTAATCACACAGTGCCGACAATACATCTATTGATTTTTAAAGAAAGGTTTCGCATTCCGTAATTACATTTTTAATTTCACCCAAATTTAGTCATTGAAAGATGACCACCAGTATTGGGGAGTAGGTAATTTCATGAACATCAATCATGCAAGTCTTTTACGCCGAAAATCAACGTCGCTCCCTTTATTGCAGGCTTATTCTTTTCGGATTCTCATATACAATGTAATCAAATTGTCTTGTGTTTTTAATGAATAATCTAGCTTAAATCGAGTATAGGCCAAAGAATATGAAATAGGTTTGTTTTATGTAGGGATTCATTAAAATAGTTAATTTTCGCGACTTATTTTTATTAAGGAAAGATTAAGTTTTCTTGGCAGACGGTTACGTCATAATATAATCATCATCATCATCATCTCAGCCATTGGACGTCCACTGCACTGAACATAGGCCATCCCTTTGGACTTCCATATGTACCGGTTGGAAGCGACCTGCATTCAGCGTCTTCCGGCTACCTTTATAAGGTCGTCTGTCCACCTTGTGGGTGGACGTCCTACGCTTCGTTTGCTAGTCCGTGGTCTCCACTCGAGCACTTTTCGACCCCATCGGCTATCCGCTATGCGCACTATGTGGCCTGCCCATAGGCAGATTAGCAAGCTGAAGTGGCATAATATAATAAAAACAATAAAAAAAAATTATAAAAATAATTACAGAGTAGGATACGTATTGAGATAGCATGGTTATTATTATTATTATTTAAATGCTATTGCACTAAAAATTTTATTTTCTAATATAATTTATTTTTATACCCAAGTTTAGCAGTTTGAGTCAGTCACTTATATTTTTTAAAACATAAAAGAAAGGAAGAAAGAGTGTGTGAGTATAACATAAGATACGTTATTGAGCAAGCATTTATAAAGATATTCAATCATTAGCCTAATAGTCCACATTCCACAGAACAGGATAATGTTTATAATAATTGCAAAGACTAGATATTAAGAGAATGAGCGCCGTGAGCGAAGGGCATGCGATCTTATGAGGAGTATAGCCTGCCAACGGATATGGTGGCATCGTTTAGGGCTAGACTATGTTTAGCGAGCTTCGTGACCGTCGAGCGGGCGCACTACCCCCGGGACCTATACACAATTATGTTATGGTGTCAGAGATTAGTGGTCAACAGTACAGATATGAATCTTTGACGGTGTTTATTTTGTACCTACAGGTTACAAAATACTAAGATATTTTGAGTTAACAGGGTCATGTTATAGGTGTATTACATCTCGAAATTTGCTTATAAGTAAATTCTTTTGATATACGTTCGGTGATTGTCTCGCAAGCACGATATTTATTTTTTTATAATTTTAATGCAGTAGTTTTTGGTGCTTTTAAAATGTCAAAGAAGTGTTAGATATTAGCTTAATCTACTTCCGCATAAATGTTCAAAAGATAAATTCTACGAAGAGTAAGCCGTTAGGGCCAGCTGAATTAGATGTAATTATGAAATTTAATACGAATAGAAAATACATAAACTATCAAATTCAAAATGAAAGGCCAACAAACGCTGGAGCTGCGATATTCCAAAGACTATTGCGATTTGATTGCTCTGACCTGTTTCTCTGATTGCTTCGTTCATCGTGTGTGCATCATAGGCACGGTCAAATTAACCATAAGTCCTGTAGGGCCGGCGGTTGACCGTGCATTAGCATGCGGGCCCGAGCTACGCCCACTCCGGCTATCGGCCGAGTCCCCGCAAATATATTATGTAAAATATGCACAAAAGTACCCGGATAAAGTGCACCGATAAGAGGCGACGCAATTTGCATTGCCGTGAGCGCAACGCGCAAATATTCGGCCCCATGTTTACGGTAAACGCTGCGCGGCAGTGCGGGTAAAGTGTCGCGCATACTCGTTATATGAAAAATGAAACCCCAAAAGGATGGCATCAAGATGATTTTGTTCACAAAAATGTCTGCTGATCTTATGCAGGGCGAGAAGTCAGTTTCAACTATAAGACATGAGTATCGCAGGGGTGGTTTTTGAGCATTGTATTGGGGGGTAAATAACTTGATTTATTGGCCAGAACACAGCTATTATTTTCTCTTCATTCTCCAAATATCATCCTCCTCACACTTATTGTTATGAAAAATTTACTAAGATTTACTAAGAGTCTTATCTTCAACTAAGTAAATGCCTAGCTGAATTGCTGAGATTTAAAACTATTGTGTTATCTTCCTGATGTCGCGTCATCGATATGTTCCATTTCGGGCGCCCACTCTGTGATCAGTTACTCACAAATCTTGAAATATATCACAAGCTATGAGTTTCTGTCGAGATTTACCTTTTGTAACAGTGCTTATGGTGGAACAAACAGTATTTATGATACAGCTTACGTCAAATTATATCATAAATACAACATGGAGTAAGATACTGTGATTGATCTTAACTTTAAACAATATCTTATGACTTGAAAATTGCTTAGTTTCACCTCAAAATATACTTTGTATGCAGTAAGTCGATACCTAAAGGAATGTCCAAAAATGTTAACACAATTCAAGCATAAATAGTTGCCAAAACCCCTTGTTCCGTGTGCCATATGATGTTGCCGTGAATAACATAAATGATTATTATTATGCACGTAGGATCAGCTTGCGGGAAGGCACGCAACGCAGGCACCCTCAATTTCTCCTAAATTCGCCACCTCGGGGCACTATCCGCGTATTATTGCCTGATCGATAGTATAATTTCGTAATAACTACTCAGGACTCATATATTTTTTGGAAAATCTCCAATAACTATGTAGGGACTTCAGCATGCGGAATATAAAATGCGAGCGCCATAAAATTATAGTGACAGAATTCTTTAAGTATTATTAAATTTAACTTATCTCGTTGTAAGATCGGTTTAAAACAATAGCTCACCTTTAGTTCAGGGCTAACAACTCGCCTACGAAATATTTATAAGAGTAAACAACATATATTTCGGAACGGGGAGAGATCGAGAATGTAATTGATTAATAGTTTACTCTCTGTTTGAGATATCGGTTTGATTTTAATTGGAACATTAGAATTCATCATAAAGTCGAAAGTGAAAGTATTAAAGGGGCTGTAGGAGCTATAATCCACGTTTCTCCACAAATAAATGAAGAACACGAACTAAAATCACGAGATCTGAATTTTTCAACGTCGTACTCTCGTTGGATCGAGATCGGAGTGAGCGAGCGGCGACCACAAAGCACCAAACGATTAACGAACTGAAACCAAACGAGACCATTACTTATTTTCTGTCCGTACTGTTTATTTTATCCTTTCGGTGTCGATATGCTTTAAACTCGACGATCTTTATTTGCGCACGGTGCAAACTGTACATTTTTCAGAACACAAAGTCATTCGTAGTTTGTTCAAAATGCTTTTTAGAATTATCTGACGTTATCGCAATCTTATAATATCAAAGACTAGCAAAAGGCACAAGTCATCACAATGAAAATAATAGCAATGCCAACAAAAGAATTATAATGTCGGCTGCCAAAACTATACGAGTACAATAACATCGGGCGGATCGTGTTACAGGTGGTTCTAGCAATAATGTCGGCTGCCAAAACTATACGAGTACAATAACATCGGGCGGATCGTGTTACAGGAAGTATAGTATCGGTCATTGGAAGTGTATAAATAGTTAGTCTTTTAGCGCTTATTGTATATTGTTCCCTTTTATTGACGAAAATTTTAATATAAAAAAAAACCTAACAATATCTATCGTATTGTGAATAACACTATTTATTTAGAAACTTTTACCTGACGAATACGTATGTCCAATGTACATACATTCAAGTCTTACAGAAAATTCCTTGTTATTCACGCACACTTGTGAAAAAATCCAAGGTATTTTATGTAAGCAGCGTGTGTAGAGTATCACAAAAAATGCACACTAACGGTTTCTATCAAAATTTCGTGTAAAATACTACAACCAGGCATAGTTGCAAGCTAAGAATTAACTATTAATTTATGAAATTAAATTAAATGATTAATATAATGATGTGTTGCTTATTTAGTGTTAATACACTAAACGGAAATAATGGAAACGGTCACGGACACAACGGAAATAATACGGAAAACGGAAACATTATTCCGTTTTGTTTTTGTCGCAAATAAATTTATTTATTTCTTTCATTCTTATATGTCGGTAGCCAGGTCTATTTAGTTGATTGTCGTTGTTCTAGCGATTTATCGGTGGGCGATGTCTGATAATGACGGGGCAGATCCGACAGAGGGCGATGTCGCAACCATCGCCGATTTGGTCTGCCCGTCGGTCATCTAACGATCGAGCGATAATTAAGATCGGGCTTCAGTATTATTTACGCCCGCAGCGTCTTGACTCTGACCCGGCGAACAGATAGTCACGATCTTTTACATCTCGGCGTATTGTTCCGCTCATGTTTACGAGTGTGAGCTTTTCCTCTAACTTGCCGACGCGACGTCTTGTGCAGGCTATAAGACTTTGAAGAAGTAAAAAGTTTATTTGGGATCCGTTTATTGGTAAAATAGTTTTCGGAAAACTGTACGGGACTCTTGTTGAAAATTTTTAGTAGTTAGACTTTAATTGGCCATGTGAGTATAAATGAAATTGTGCACAGCGAATACTGTACTTTACTCAAAATAAAGAAAACGTAGGTAGGGTCAGCACATTGTGCTAGTGTAGTTACCTAGTGTGGGATAATGGCAGGAAGATGATGATTTCAACGTCAGGTACCACAGGCGTGTACTCCTGATGAAGGACATCGTAACTGTCCCAAACCGTGGTTGAGACAATCTCAACGAAATTAATATATGAGTGCGGCTGTGCTGTCGTATTTTAGATAACGATGTCTGCTTATTAGTCAAGTGTATAGTCACTTTACAATCGTAGTTTCAATTTTTAAATGTGTAACTTGTAATTGGCTATAAAATAAATTGTCTTATTAACTATCCTGTTTTATGGGCCTATCACCTAAGGTTATTGCGAAAGTTAAGGGTAAAGATATGCGCAAATTAATTATAAATAACTGTACTTGGCGTTTTCATTCGTGAAAAAGAGATAATAAAATATGTATTCGTCGAAATAACCTAAGATTAAAGATACGCGTGGTTAAAATAGAAATAAATTCTGTGTTCCTATGTTTAAAGAACCAACCTATAAAATTAAAAAAAGATATATTATTTATCGTTACAAAATCCAAAACTGAGCTTTAATATTATTTAATATATTACAGAAACATAGTCACGTTATTCGATATTATTAAGAGACTTCCTCTGACCGATTTTTCGTCTTGTACAGACCGCAATTAGGACCCACAGAAAATATGGGACCTAACCACATAATAAAGCTCTTAATTTAAAAACGTTTCGCAATCAAGATATTATTATCTCAACACCTTATTATGAGCATTAGTGTGCTGATTTTATCTTAATCATAGTGGACTATGACCTACGAACTCCACCTGACAAAAATAGAGGCGAGTATAATGAACTCTAACTCCACTCGCATAAAGACGTCATTTGACACCATTGAGTATACACTTATTAGACAAAATACCAAGTTTTATTTGAAATAAATTAACTATTTTTTTTTTGCTGGATGCAGGTCGCTTCCAACCGGTACATATGGAAGTCCAAAGGGGAGGCCTATGTTCAGCAGTGGACGTCCAATGGCTGAGATGATGATGATGATGATGAACTAATTTATGCGAGAAATAGTGTAGAAGTTTAGGATAGGCCATACCATTCGGGTTCTTAAAAGAGTATTAGGACCCGAATGGTATGGTATGGCCTGTCCTAAAACACGGCATACAAATAATATTAATTTTATACCACTATATATAATATTATACCACGATGTTAATCTCAAAATCGTATGTACCTATATCAAAATGTATGAATCTCAAAATCGTATAATATCGATTGTAAAATCAAAATCGGTCCATCCCTTGCAAAATTGTTACGCCATATTGCAAACGGTTTGACTGATGGTGGCCTGACCACCGCCTATGGATAATAGAAAAATTGTAAAGCAATTTGAAAATGTGACGTCATTTCGTAAGACCCACTCGCTCCTGGCGTCAACATATTATATTATTACCGAATTTCATATACGCAAGGTTCTTACTCGTATATGACAACTTTTTAATGCAACGCATCAACAGTGGATTAAAAAGATATTCTAAAAGCGCTAAAAAGCTATCCGTTTTCTGACTTTAAAATATCTACTGGACACCTATTATTAATTTTATTAAGCAGCTAAAAATCATCGACTATATATTTGGACAGTCGTTAATGGGCATCATGTAGGTGTATTTTTTGCAAAGGAAACACCTCTCGACACCTCCGATCTATAACTGATGAGCCCATTAGCGCAATGATGTGGCAAGTATGAAGTACTTAGTCTTTAATCATGTACTTCTAGTTCCATAATATTCCATTCCACTCTATCATCTCTCATATATTTACTGTCTTATTAGATATATCGTTTTACACATAGTTCATCCAAACTCTATGAAGTGTCCGCTTCCCAAGATCAAATCTAAGCCTCCGGTAGCGAATATCGCAAAAGTTTGAGCGGGCCTTTATTTGTGTTTTAAAACAATTTTTGTACATAAAAATCTCGCATCACATTAGTTAACAAACTTCCCCGAACGAGCTCCTTGATTTTAGGAACATTTTTTTAGTACCTACCTGTTAGAAGAATATTTACGAGTATTTAGTAGATTTGAGACTAGGTTATAAAGTATTTTGCAGACATCATCATCAGCCTAAGTTCGTTCACTGCTGGACATAGGCTATGCAGACGATTACGCCGGTCATATTGTAATTTATAACATGTAAACATAATTAAATCATTCCACACGCATTAAATAGCCAGTTAAAGCTACAGAACTAAATAATATGCCTTCAGTAGTTACAATAGTAAGTAATTAATATTATTGTGGTCACAGCCGTATTTGCGGAATAATTTATTCAAATAAGTACGTAAGCTCATGCCGTTTGGGCACGGAATGTTTTAGATCGAACATTATGTTGATTACGCACTGTAGGGTTGTGTCAATTTAATTATTCTACTATTAAGCAAAGGAAAATCTAAGAAAAAATAACTAATATAATATAATGCCAGTGTTTGTTAGTGAACTTCTGAAAAACGATTTAACCGATTTTTAAGTATGTATTATTTTCTTTTATTAGGTAGGTCTGAGAATAGGGTAACTAAGTATATATTTCAAACAGATACATACATACCAAATTTAACGTGTCGGCAATCATGTTAAATCATGGTAAATCCACACTATTTCACTTTAAAATTCATCAACAGTAATAAGAAGTACATAAATGATTTTTATTGAAAATTTCTGTAGTACTTTTTGTAAGCCTACCCTTAGAGCATAGTATCGAGTAGAGCGTACGATCGCCAGAAATTGCGCGAGCTAAATTACTGTCCAGATTAATGTTCTGCGGTAAAGTAGAATGTTATCGAGTCTAGAGCACACAATGGAGCGAGATCTTGTCGGGCCACGACGGCCGCGGGCCCAGGTTCGATTCCCGTTCGACAAAAACCAGGCTAACGAACCGATCGTCTTACCTAAATACCGTTTTTACTATTCTTTTGTCTTTCGCTGATTGCGATCTAATTGCCTATTACAAATGTTAAATTAGACTGCTCTTAAATTGCACGTTTTTTTTACAGAATAGTAGGTGTAGTTTTTAAAATTCATCATCATCATCAGAATAGAACAGAAAAACACTTTATTGCATACCAAGATATAGAAGCCTAAACCTAGAGGGCGGGATGAATCCCTCCTTGACATAGACTACTTATCAGGGGGTAAAATCATTCCATTTTTGTTAGAGACTATCCTATTCAAGATAATAATGATCCAAGTATAACACTAATCTCTTTTTAGCGTGACTTCAAAACCGCCGGTCTCGACCATTTCAAAAATAAATCAATGACGAATAGACGCACAGATTTTATGGCACAAGGAACTAGAAAACGATAGAATTCCTCGCATTTTCTCTGGAACTGATCCTGTTTATTAGGGTCATTTCACTTGACATTTTCAAAGATGTTCCATTACAAGACCTTTGTAATAATAGCCTTTGGTTGTAAAATTGAATACGAGGACATTTTATGGGCATTAATCATTAGTAGAAGAATCTTCTTTATAAGGAAGTGGTATTTAAAAAAACTTAATTAAAATCCCGGTTCACGTGTTTCATTAAAAATGTATGAAAAATTAAATCACGTTATATTATTATTACCTATAAGGTTTAAGAAATAGATCCTAGAGTTAGTTAAGTTTACTGAAAGTCTGAATTTGAGGTCAATTTGATCAGCCTTGTTATTAGATTAAATTTTTGCAAGTAATTTTTTAACTATATAAGGTTAGTGAGCTTTTGACCTCTATGATCATCATGCCCGATTTAAAGGAGATTTAAATTTATTTTGACAGGTTATTAAGTAGGTATTTTTATACTTTGTTAACGAATGCCATAGATCTAAAAAACAACTAGAGCTAAACTTATTAAAAAATAATAATTAATTATGCAACTTTAGTGCGCCTCACTAGCGCATACAATCATGGTGTCACTCACACTCTTTCACCATAGTACGCCCAATTTTGTCACTATCAAAGTTACTGATCAGATTTTACCTCCAGGCTTGAAATTGTAGTTTAAATAATATGCTATGGTATATGGCCAAAACACTGTTTAATAAGTTTGAATGTCATATTTTTGATGTGATGAAGTAGAAGACGAGTAAGACGCTCTCCTGATATTAAGAGATAACGCTACCCATAATCAGTACAGTGCTACTTAGGATTTCACAATGATGTAAAATTTTAGGAGCACTGCATCAACGCTTCTTACACAAGAGTCATAAGATGTTAAGACTCTTTAGCCCAGTAATTTCACTGGCTACAGTGCCCTCCTACCGAAGCACAGGAATGTTTGCACATCACTGCTGAGGCGGTAGAATAACTGGCACTGTTGGGGTACCCACCTAGACGACCTCCTGCAAAGGAAGTCTACCCCCGGTACAAAATAGCATTATGCTCCTTAAGTATTACGAAAAAAACACTGTATTCCAGTATACAATGTTTTGGCTTTACACGATAGTTTGCCGGTGACGGATTTTTCGTAAAGTAGAATACATTTAACAACTTTACACTGACATACGACATACAGGATATAGTCCACCATGATTGTGCTTCATTTATTTAATAATGCCAGTATCCAATTGAAGAGCACTTAAAACACTTAATAAAATAGTTTTTCGTAATAAATGGGATTTATTACAACTATTAATATGAGATATTTGGGATTTATGTAATATTTTAATGAAGTGTAAAACTACATGTATTTAATAACTTAAGTAATAATCGTAATAATATAGTGTAAATAAAGACGGTTGAAATTATTTACAGCAATAGCATAAATATGAAACCGAGGCTTATAAATATATCATAAGTCCCAGTGGGTGTCGCATCTTATTAATTGGGGGACCCCTCGCTGGCTGTGGTCAGTTATGACTTCACTACATTACTAGAATTTGAACATTCTTAACTTGCACGTTCACTTACGATAAACAAGTACTTTTCCATCGATAACACCCTGTCGTCAACATTAACGGGAAATGGGAATAACTAGCTCGTTTTCATTGATCGTTTTTAATTATGCAAAACAACAACGAGACGAGCAAAGCGCTCCTGATGGTAAGAGATAACGCTGCTCACAATCAGTATTATGCCACCGTTAGATTTCACAATAAAGTAACATTCTAAGTGCACTGCACCAACGCTTCTTCTTACGCAGGAGAAAAAAAATGTTAAGATTGTTCAGCCTAGTAATCTCACTAGCTAGTGCCCTTCTGCCGTAGGACAGTGATGTTACTATAGTATTCTTTTATCTGTGGTGATGTTTGCATATCACTGCCTAGGTGATAGAATAACTTGGAGTACCCACCTAGTCGTCTTCCTGCAAAGGAAGTCTACCTTCGGTATCTTCTAGTAATCGGTTAAGATATTATTATGTCACTTATTATATAAAAAAGATTCAGACGAATTGTAACCTATACTTTTTTTTCAGTGTGGGTTAACAGAGTCTGGTAAAATTGTAATTACCCGTGTTAAGGAATGTAACACTAGTAGCTATAGATACCACATAATGCCCTGTAAATATAGGTACAACATAACATAAAATTAAAAATAAACGGTTGTCATATTTAGTACCATTAATAAAAGTATAAGTGCACTGCAAACAGGTTTGGTAGAATCTTCATAAAATTCCACAGCTCGGTGCCAAAGTGCCTAGATCTCGAATATCAATCGATATGAATTCGAGACATGCGTATTGATTGGTCGAATATACAGTTCGAAGATATCTGTAGACCAATCGTCTTAATCTGGTATACTATATGGATTACAAATAACTCGTTATCGCTTGATGGCGATTCGTATCCGCTTATTTGTGTCTTAATATAATAATACTTATTGTAGACAAGTTTTTTCAACATCTTATTGGATTATGAAGACACTCTGAGGTGTTCAAGATGAGATGAATTTTAAGCAAGCTCAAAGTGAAGATTATTTTTTACAATTTTTCTTTAAAAACTGCCACCTGTTGTGAAGGAAACTGTTAGTTCTATTCAGTCTCTCTGTCGATTTTTAAATCTAAATTTATTTTAATTATATTTATTTATAACACAAAATATTAAATATGAAATATCTCGCTCTATCTCTACAAGCTTTTCTTTAGTTAGGTCATTGATATTGATTAAATAGGTCTATTTCAACTTGGTAAGGTAAACATATGTATACCTATCTAATTTATACTGTACAGACATACTGCAAGAATCTTATCGTATAACATTTTTTCATTCGTTTTATTCATACAAAATCCTGTACATTTCGTTATGACGGTAATTGTAAAGCCCAGCGTGAGTTTGCACTGTTTCACATTATTTTTAAAACTTTATGATCTTCGCTGATAATAATATTATTATTAGTATCCTTCTTATGCAAATATTAACGCGATTCTTTCATATTTTAATAATAATATTCTCAGTGCAAATATTTGACTCTAGTCATGTTAATTTTTTGTCGAAGTCAATTTTCATTAATTAAACAAATGGCTACATTTTGCTTATGTGTTCACACATTGATCTACAGCTCGTCACACATATTTGACACTAAAGAAAATTAATTAAAAATCATTGGAAGACATTTGAGTCACAGATATACAAGCAAAAAAAAATAGGTAGGTATAACTTATCCGCCGTTACAGTAATGAGACACGTCAAAACCATCCGATTTAATCTTGTAAAGGCTGGCGCAAAGTACAGCACGCCGTGCCTTAACGCATCGCACAAAAAAGTCGTCTGTGTAGATTTTATACGAACTAATACTTATTTCCCTAATTCGTTGACTAATACACTAATAAATAATGCGGTGCCTGGTGCGGTGCGCTTTTAGTTGACATTTGTATATGAAGACCCTACGCCCTACGTAGGGTAAGCGCGGCTCTTGAGCTTGTAGACGACAACTTTGTTGTTGCGACAATGCGACGTACGGTGTGGCAAACGCCGCTGCAACAAACCGACATGATCGTCTCGACTTACCAGCAAATTACGCTTGCGAGAGTCCCAATATTTTTTTTTAAAGCGGAGTAAGTAAATTTTTGGCATGAGATGCGTAGCGGTACGGCCCCGGCCCGTCGTTGTGTGCGCCTGCCTTGAGTATATTTTGTTTAATTTTTTGTCATAATTTAACGTTCAAATAGTAACTTAATAAGCGATCGGATGCTGTGGCAAACGTCTCCACGTCGCGAGGCTCAAATGTCACTTGTTTAATGCAGCTGCCAGTCTACGGCTAATGATGTGCTCAATATTGGTTGCGTTTATTATACACCCTGTTTATTTTGTTATCATAATATTATCATACAGAATTCGCAAGATTTATACTTAACAAGTATTGATCCGTGGAAACGTACAGTTAACGATTTTTTATTGATGTAATCATTTATTAATCTATTAAATCCGTCTTACATTTAGGATCCGGAGGAATTTTTCATATGAAAAATAGTTGCGTACGCTTTTACCGCATGTCTGGATGACAAAAATTGTACACATACGAGTATATTGTTCAAAATTTGGCCGTTTGATCGTGCACGGTATATATAACAATAGGCATCTACAATATCAGTGGTGATACTTAAATGGGGCTAACTCACAACACATTAGTGTAGCTGCTGTATAAATTCAAACTGTGGCCAGCCGACTCGCTGGCTATCCGGTTAGCCGGATGACCCATGCGTACGAGCTTTTAGAGGTGAGTGGGCAATAAATAAAATAATTTACCCAGCTACCAAAGGATACCGTAATTTAGGTAATAAACCCAAGATCACCAGTGCTACTGGAACCCAACCTTCAATTATACAACAGTTTAATGCCGGGCAATTACCGTGGACCTTTCTAAACACAAATCCATCAGTGTAGCGGTTTCACGGCCAGGGTCTCGCTATCGCAATGAGATCCAACATTTATCTCCTTTCTAAGATCATCGTTACTATTTACATACGCTTACACGTGCTTCAACATTACGGGTATGATGGTGTAGCTACAAGTTCGTGACGTTGCTAGGATTCTTGTTCTTATCTCTGTGAATATTTTGTTATATAGAATCTTTTACAAAATTAACACTTTTCTCAAAAGATAACAGGAAATAGAGTCTGTACCACGGATTCTTTATATCTGTGGTCTGAATAATCTGAAGCAAAATTGTTAGTGAATCGACACAATCTCGTACTACATATGGTTATTTATTTATTCATTAGGGTGCTATGAGTAAAATCACATAATTTATTGTTAATTTTAAAAAATTGTTAAAATGCCAATTATTGGTATTAAAATTAAAATATAATTATGCGTTATGAAAAACCCAACATTACCAATAAGTTATTGTTTGTAGAAAATAACACATTATACATCCCCAATGTATCCCCACTCAACACAACCGTTCATTTAAATAATTATACTCGTATCTAATTAGGGAAAGTTAACTACTCGTATATAATACATACTTATCACTAATATTAATACATGTTAATGACTTCAGATATAATAAATAAATAATAAAAAATGTGCTATAAGTACCTTATTTATTATTATGACACACTACGCACATAATTTCCCTGTTTTCATTTGCTCTGATAATATCTTTGACGACTGTTCAATGAAAACAGCTGCAATAGCTGTAGAGTAGCTTTCTAGTCTTAAAAGTGTTTCTACGATTATGATTATATATATATATATATGTATAATACTAATCCTATTAACATTATTAAGGTAACAGTTTTTAAAATAAAGTTAACAGGTTAAAAGAGGATAGAATGTGCGCTAAGGGTGCAAAAAAGCGATTTTAGATGGAGTGAATTTATAATATAAGAGTTTTACATTTGTTTTAAGATTTCTGTGTCGATTATATAATATTTTTTATATAAGAACACTTTATTTACCTAATTTTAATATATTAATCATCAATCACTAAGAATATAACAAATAATGGGAAATATCTGCATTTATACAATGATGAGCGTATAACAGGAAAACCAAATTACTTTCTCTCTCTCTAATTATTGTTCTTGTAGTCGTGGTAAAAAGTGATCGAGTACTGTAGAGATACATACCGCCTTTCTGTGACCTTAAAACGAGCATGTATCCAGAACCCATTGCTGCAATATCTGTGAGAATTTTTAGCAGTATTTTCATAATATTTTTGAAAAATGACAGAAAATATTCTATAATTTCTGAAATAGGAACGCATTTCAAGCAGTTTGAACTTAAATAATACTCGTCTCAAAAATGTGTGTCACGAAATGAACCAAAAAGAAGTTTCGTCACTTTTCGTCACACAGCTCAACATTTTTATAGGGTGGGTCAGAGTTTTAGAGTTTTAGAGGTGTGTGTATCTCAAAATAATGGATCCACAATGACCTCAAAACTGATCCCTACAAATTTCACAGAAAGCTAGGACCTGCATGCCTCCATGCCCCAATGCTATAGCAATAGCGGCCGCTTTACCGTTTGATTTTAATCATCTAAGCAGAAGTCGTAAAACATTTCACATTCTGGCAGCGCGCTCGTTTTAGAGCTGCTGTTAGGTTTGTTTAAGATAATTACGGCTAGCTGTCCGCCCTCAGCTGGCCTTGAGTTTCCCCCTAATGGCTCGCCATCGTTCAAACCGTGCCACTTCTGTGACGTCGACATGGGTTCATTAGTGCTATCACTTGATAGGCGATTCTGCACTTATCTGCAGATGCTTTTAGCGCTTGCCTCACTGATTCACTTCTTTCAATTCCATTCGAATTGATTTTCTAATCGATTTATTCACTGAGTGAATGCAATTACAGCTTCCATCGAACTAAATAAATATTAAAACAATCTCGTGGTTCCCATAAATATTATTAATGTAGGTGTTTAATGACAAGGATTGTATTGTGGGAAATATAATTCTGCGGAGAACAATAAAGATAAAAAAGGAGCAATATAGGTTTAATGCTATAAGCTAAAAATTATGCATTTAATCAATAATTGATCGTCATCCCCAGCTTCCTTTACATTCCTTTCTACATACTGTACAGTTGGTTTCATATACACGACATGATGGACATATAAGTAGAATAGAATAATAAATAGTTACTTTATTGCAAACCTATATAAACAGCCACGACTATTATACTAAACCACCATATTATATATACCATATATTATGTATAACAATATTATAAACGGTAAATTTTATAAGAATGTATGGATGTCTGGATGGATGTTTGTTAATCTTTCACGCCTAAACGGGTGGACCGATTAAGCTGAAATTTTGTATAGAGATAGCTTAGACCCTGGAATAACAATTAGGCTACAGTACAGCAGTACAGCGGGTAAAACCGCTGGGCGCAGCTAGTTATGTATAAAGAGAATAATGAGAACAATAATGCTTTAATTTGTTATCCATAGTTTTTTACGTAAGACCTTAAAAATTGGTAATGTAGACCTTAAATAAGACTCCAAATATTGTTATTCAAATAAAAACATGAAGATGTAGGCTAAAACATAAATTGCGGGTGTGATGGTAAACTTATGGCGATATCCTCGTAAAACATAGTTTTATTAGAAGCTCTGGAAAGCAGAGATTTATACTGGGAGGTAAATACCGTGCTTGAAATTCAAATTGGTCTTCACAATGCATACTGCACGTTTGTTGATGCTGTAACTTATTTTATGTTATGACATGATATAAAATTTTAAAACAACTATATTGAGATCATATAAGTTTTATCCACTAAAGAGTATCCTGTGTTTGGTAAAGGTTTATGCTGTATTTACCAAAATTTAGTCTAATCGGTTAAACATTGAGTGTTTAACATAAACACCTTAGTATAATATTTAAATAAAAATAATGGAATAGCTCTTGATGGACTGACAGATAGACTCCGATAAGTGTCACCTATTACATTTATATTAAAAGCTCAAAAGGGCCTCTGCGCGTTGGACTTTTTTGTCTCCGTGTACGCCTGTGTTTTTGTCGCCGTGTGTGTGTATAAAGAGGCCCGGGTTTGAAACGTGTTTAAGAGCGACAAGGAAATTGGAATATTTTGGTACTCTAGAAAATATTTTCCCCAAGTTCTTCTATTTCTTATAATTGGGCAGGATGCTATTAATAAGAATTTAACCACCTTTAGATAATAATATTTTTCAACGGACTCAAACACCCATCTCATAAACATGAAAATAAGACACCGTAGCACATCAGATAGTCTTAATGTCATGTCGGTTTGAATAAATTAGAATAATTAGTCATAAATATACAAACGGCGTGATCCAAATATAGTCGGAATGAATCTGTCGGTGAGAGACATCGCGTAAAACTGTCATGATGTCTATCGGTTGCGAAGATACCGATCGAATCTTGATCCGGCCTTTACTGATAGTTATATGCAGTAAGAGAACATGAGAGTGTGAGAACTTTTAACCGGGAGTATCATTATCACTATACTTATTATAAAACAAAGTCGCTTCCTGCATCTGTGTGACCTGTCCCCTCCTTTTAAGCTATGGAACGGATTTTGATGCAGTTTTTTAATAGATGATTCTAGAGAAAGGTATAAAATACGTGCATAATAATATAGTACAGGAACACTAATAATTCTCTGTTAAGCAATACGACGTGCGCGAAGGTCCTCTAGTGATAAATAAATAATTGTGGCAGGTTACCCTACTTGAACAGTCAGAATCAAATCACGGTTAAAGATTAAGTTATGAGGCAAAGGTTTGTAACCTTATATTTATTACTTCTTTGCACCTGGACTACTGAATTGAGCTAAAATTTTGAATGCACCTAAGACCTAGGTAGCGTAGGCTTATATATAACAGGCTTATGCAACAGCTGGGCACAGCACAGGAACATAATTTTATTGCTATTGCATCGTCAACACAGGTCTTAAAAGAAAGAATTTTAATGATTTCTTTTAAAACAAGCAGATGGACGAGACTAACGCGACGCTGCTGATGTTAAGCGATAACCTCAACCCATTAAAGCTAGTGTTAACTAGTTAATAGTAAAAAAATACACATCATTATAAAACGTATAATTGTAATATAAAAAAAATTCAATAATTTTTTAATATGAATTCATAGATCCTTAAATTAAAGTATAGTTACTGCTAATAATTATATTGTCAGTTCATAATCTTCAGGCTCGAACATTAATGTTAGTATAGTTTCATAAAATTCTTCAGTGGGATTATATTATTAATGATACATGACCCATAATCTAAACATATTTTAATGTCCCTCAAGTTAGTAGAATAAGTGCACTAATGTGTAAACTCAAGTGTATTAATAAATATTGGGTACATATATTTTTTGTAAATTTTATGGAACCGTGTGAAAATGCACTAAAGTCGCATGGTCGTGAGTCGTGACGTCACTGCATGAACTTTGGTACATTTGTGTACCGTGTTATGACGTCACGCGTCCTCACCCAAAACCTATGAGCGTTATATTATGTATTTTTCTTCATAACATATCAAAAATAGGTCTAATTTTTTTGACTTTGCCAACATCCCTATTGCAAGACTATTATGTATAATTTATTGTGTGTGCGTCTATTACTTGATTTGCAACTATGTCAAATGCCCTTACTGAAGTGTGAATCACTAACGCTAGAGGCGGATCGGCGGATGACAGTTGCCTGACATTCCAGAGAAAGCACCCTTTACTCCATTCACGATGTCAACTTTAACACACTAAGCATAAAGCGAAAATTTGCTTAATTGATTCGTCATCAAAAGCTTAATTGACAGGCAGGTAATGTTTCTTAACATCTATATAGCGAACTCGTTAATGGAAAACTGGCACAATTCATAAGCAAGATGATAGTGTTCGAGATGAGTATTATTATTTTTTATTATGAACTATATTTTCAACTCGAATTCCATAAAAGGAATTTCTCATTAAAACATTTTGTTTTGTTTCTGATATGAATATGTTGAATGAGCATTTGCGCTAAGTTTGGCTGACTTATAATAAACCCTTTTTAGGTGGATGTTTACTTTATCTGAATACCTAGTGGTTTTGTCTCCAGGATGATGAGTCAGTTAGGAAACGATTTTATATAATAGTATAGATTTATTATCTAAAAGGTAAAAAAAAAATATCTCAACGCATACTATCCGCAAAAAAAGTTTTTTTTATGCGGATGTAACCGCAAACATAAATTAGCAATATCTATTTATTTCTATGACAAATTTCCACTGAATCCGTTGAGCAGTTTGAATTGTGGAATTTTTACTGTATTATTTCACTTGGCTGCGGACTAAGAAAAACGCAATAAAATACGTAATAATTAGTTAAGTATAATATAGATTTTAAAAGAAGTACTTAGTTTTTAACTGTTACTGGCAGGGCGAGATAAACAGGTAGGCTTTTAAAATAATACGTACTTATGCTTAAACACTTGAGACTCTCCTTTAGTCTTTGTACTTAAGAAATAGCAATTTATAATATATAGTTCAAAAGCGGTTGAACTAATGCTTATTACGTTTACAAGTATAATTTAGTGGTATTACAACCATTTTGCGAACAAAGACCGCGTATTTATATGCTGATTGAAAAAATAGAAGGTTCCAACGTCTCAGCCTAATAAAGGAACAAGTTCTGTTAAGAATTGATAAAGCCGAACCACATTTTACTAGATAAGTAGGTATTCGTTCGACAGGGCGTTTAAGTGGTCGTTGTAGCACCGCCGTAAGCTCGGACGTTCACAATTTATTTACTTTTTTTCCGGGTGTAGTGTTACGACTATAAAATTCTGTTTTTGTTGGTCGGGTTGGATGCTCGGCTAGATCTCCCGTCGCGAGATATGTTGATTTACGTTTAACGCGCGTGACCCCTCGTCGGAGCCGATCATAGTCTCGATAGAGGATTCGAACTGGCGCGCTCCTTAGATATCGCCACATTGCACTCGTGCCGATCTATCTTGGGAAATATTTCGCTTACTCGCGTAGCCTCCCGCCAATCCGCTCCATCGATTCTGAGATTTCTTTGTCTTTCACACGATTCATTGTTTTTGAGCACCTCTTAATTCTCAATGCACACTCGTAGTAGTGTTATAAAAAATGTTCGAGTTTCAATTTTACGTCATTTGTTCGACTGTCATTTATTTATGTTTTTTGAAAAAAACACCTACATACCAAATGATATAATAACAAACCCATGTCTAACATGATTATCTCTTGTTTTGTTTAGTCATAACGCAATTTAGTATAAGGCAATAAAACGCTGTTTGTTTTAGGAACCTACGACATATACCTCTAGAAAACGTTGCAGATGTCTATAATATGCGACGGTAACAGCTCAACATCAGGCCGAAGCATATGTCTCGGTGTCTAGCATAAAAAACCTTCAGAAATCATTCTAAAAAAAAAACTAATAAAAATGCTAAAACTATTCTAAGGTATATAAACCTTCATTCAAAGTAGCATGTGATACAGCTGTGTATAAATTCCATTGAAGCGATTAATTAAGAAGGCTCTACTATGATCATGGGCGCGGACGTTTCAAATGGCACATGGCTTATTTCAATTAGCCTTGGACGTAACAATGTATTATTGTATGGAAATATTGAACTGGTTGCATTAAATTGGTGCTGCACGGTTTGGAAGCTACGACAACGGTTGACCTTTACCCCTTTAGACTTCATCCTCGATGTAGAACTTGCTCGATTCGCGAATTCTATTTTCAGTGGAGATTTATTTTTACTTGTGCTATGGATTGTCATCAGCCTAACCTTGTCTTTGATTGGCTTACGATTCCTTCATGGGAGGACTTTCATCATGGAACTTTCCTCAATAACTGGTCACCATAAAGCAAAAAAAAATGTTCTTAGAGAGATACTCAGATCTGACGCAGTGTAATTTTTAAATACAATAACTGCTGTTATGCGTTAAACACAACATAAAACAACATTTACCACACAATTGTATTCATCAAACTCTTTCCACATTCTTTGGAATAGATACTTCGTTTTTCCCTTTTTTTGAAAATTTTTTTCATAAATATTTTCAATCCAAGTTAAACCTAAACCCTTCTCCTTCCAGAAAGTTCTAATTTAAAACTATTAAACCCTCTTAGATTAACAACCTGATTAAACTTAACGAGTTGTGGCACAAACACGTGTTGGAACGTTCATGCGACATTATTAATTATTTCATAAAATTTAATTATTGTAAACTATTAAACTTAAATCAAATAAATAGCCCAACGCGTACATTAACCATACACTTTAAAAATCAGTAGGTAAAAAGAAACGTGTAACATTGAATGTTAAAGGGGAACATATCTCGAGAACACATTACGCCTTATCCGACAAATAAAAAGGCCGGCTCGGATAACCTCACTTCATTAGCATTAAGTTTTCTGCTCAGTTAGACCGCAATCCCACTGACGTTTTAGTGTTTGCGTTTCTAGATACAAGAGTCTAAAGTGGCATGCATTCTTAACGCTAAAAACGCGAATGGAATAGCTGCCTTAGAGTAACGTTTCCATTGACACTGGGCAAAGTAGGAGCCCTAGAGACGCGCTAATCGTTTGTAGCTAATGTTAAACCAATTATGCATGGAGGTGACAGTCATTGTAGAAAAACAAACGCATGTCTAAGCCTGCGGCCCGAGCACATAAAAATATTGACATAAGAATAAGACTCCCATTCCACTGTCACCGCTATTCTAAGAGTAGCGTTGACGTTTCACAAGAGTAGCAAGCTGCTTGTCTATGACTCGTCACTACTCCCACTGTCATTACAACACTGACAGTCAACGCCAAATGTCATTTATATTATTAATCACATTGATTTCCATAGAATATATATTATCTAGTTGGTTTCCGCCAAGAAGTTAAGATACCCTCTATGAAGAGGCTTATGGTTCATCCATACTATGCGAGGAATGACTCGCCGAGTCGTTAGTCGGAGGAGCATAGATTATTTTTATATGCATTCATGAAACTATTTTTTCCGTTGACTCGGGTAGAAAAGCCGACAAGTATTATTCTATTCTATTCATTTTTTTTTTAAATAAAGCATCTTTTATTTTGATAAATTAGATTTAATTAGATTAATAATTATTAATTATAATAATTCAAATACTATTCTGATATTTTGTCCGAGTACAAAGATACTAAAAAATAAATTATCCCCTCGATTAAAAAAAAAAATTATAGATAAAAACCGTGTCGCCAAGCCGTAATTGTGACCGTGTTCCGGTATGATGTTCAGTGAAGCCAGGGCAGATTTATCCCGCCTACTAGATTTAGACTGCTACCATCTACGGCCGCACCGTCGCTTAATATCAAGCGAGATCGTGGTCAAAAGCTAACCTATAATGAATTTTTTAAAAATCTTGAAAACGTAAAATTTCACGGAACATATTATATTGCGCTCAAAACATGGCCAATGGCCTCTCCAATAAGGCCCTATACACCATAGCTATATACTGTCTATGACACTATATAGCATGTACTGAAATAACCCTGTAAATAATCTGTGTGCGTCAGCCAACTCCGACGAACAACTCGGCGTACCTACCTATTGCTCGACAAGTCATTCGTCACACATTGTGGATGAACCATAATCAAATGTTTCGTTTGTTTACAAATTGATAGTATTTGAATCGTTACTGACATATTTTCAGTGAAAAAAATAGTTATTTAATGGAAATCGTGCCCTTTATATGCATCTCTTTACCATGCTTTGACTAATAACGAAAAAAATATTGCACACAGTATAAAACAACGCAGAGCTAAATAATCCGTAAGTACCCAATCATTGACTTTTCATAGGTTAGGTTAGGTTAGCATCGCTTTTCTGTTAGTAGATTGATTTTGTGTATGTAGTTCATGTTAAATAATCCTTATTCAGCATAATATTATAATCGTACGGCTTTCATTTCTAGATAATCGGTATTTTTCTTAGTTTAATTCAGTAGTTGTAGTCTGTAGTGTTTATATGCTCAGTGGTGTTTGTTTACATATTGAATAGTGATGTGACATATTGAGAGTCCGTGATTATTCGATAATCATGTTTTATCAAATACTATTTACGACCTTTACTTTTCACAGATTTCCAGCTGACATATCGCTGAAAAGGAAATGGTTAACATTGCCGGGGAGGAAAGTATAAAAGAAAATTTAAAACGACCACTACTATGTTATGAGTTCCATGCACTTTGCTGACTTCTCATTTAGGCCTTAGTATTGTATAGTTACGTAAAAACGAAGTGCCATTGTCTTCCTTTACGGTAACTATGGTTTTAATTATTAATTGATTTAAAAAGATATCTTAGCTTGCATGATAACGTTGCCATTATTGAAGTATGTTACTTGACTTTGGGCCCCTTTCTTGCACGTTGAGTTGAATTTTTAAAAATCTTTCTTAGCGGATGTCTACGCCTTATTACCTATATGCCAAATTTCAACTCAATCCGTCCAGCGGTTAGAGCTGTGCGTTGATAGATCAGTCAGTCAGTCACTCAGTCTATCCTTTTATATATTTAGATAATAAGTATCATGTTGTTAATAAATTATGTGTTTGTGCTGCGAATTTTGTGACGCTATCACAATTTATGGGTGATGAAATTAAAAGTCATATGTATAAATTTGTCCGTGACTATTGGCATTCAATCAAAAAGATGCATGCAAATCCAAAAAAATTGCATCTAACTTAAGGACAACTTTTGGTCAAACAGATGCGTGCTTTTTGACAGCAAGCTCCTAGAGCTTGAACAACAGGTGAGGGAATAAGGTAAACTTGCGCACTAGCGCCACCAATAAAATATTCAAGGAACACTTCTGCTCAGCCCTAATTGGCTGACTCAACTACAAAACTTTCTATAAATGTATTAAATATTATATTTGTTTCATTTCGTGTTTTATTATTGTTTACCTTATTAACATTGCACTTCCATATAAGTAAAACAGCATTGGTACACATTACACATACTTAGTCATTATAAAACATGACATAAACCCTTTCTCAGCGGAGGTCTACGTCAAAAAACCTACCTGTTTTCCAAATTTCAACCCAATCCGTCCAGCGATTTAGGCTGTAGGGCGTTGATAGATCAGTCAGTCACTCAGTCCTTTTAGTTATTTAGACAATGTTATTATAATAATATTAACTATCGTAATTATATCTTTCTGATATAGTATCATCACAATGGCATAATAAATCACAGAATGTATTTTAATTTTTGCTTTTTATTCAAACACTTCTCTGTAATATTTTTGTTCGATTTTATCGATAATTTTCATTTTGGTTCGATATTGTAACCTGCACATCACTGACTTTGGATCGCTGCTGACAAAGTTGCGCGCGCATTGAACACTCTTTTGTTTATGGTTCCTGCTAAAAAAATTTGATAAAGCACTGGCTATGGTTCTAGGGTTCCGTAGTCAAATGAAAAAAAAAACGGAATCCTTAGTATAAAACAAAGTCACATTCCGCGTCTCTCTGTCCCTATGACTTCTCTTCTTCTTTTGTCTGTCCTTAAGAATAATCCACAATAACCATTTTTTATCCTTTATTTTTTTACGAGAAATGAGCACGCTATTAACGAAGCGATTTTAAGCTATATAGCATTAATTCTTATCCATTTAGAGTGCTTTTCACGAAAGAGGTCCCGCGGAATATAGCGGAACTAAATTATTTAATTTAATCGATAATTATTACTGTACTTCATATCGTTAATATTTTTTTATTTCATAAAGTAAAAATTAATTAAATTAAGAAATTAAATATGAGAAATCAGAATGTTATAATTTTTTTATGCGCGATGGTGGCGCCCCGCTAAAGGGACTCTTTTCGTGAAAAGGGCTCTAAGTAAATAAATTGTGCATTAAATATAGAACAATATGGCCCTTTACAGCGTGTAATTTGAATAAATTATACTTTTAAAGATTTCACAGATTTAAAATGCGGCCAAATTACCAACGAGTGCGGAATTAAGTTTTACAAACAAATTAAGTAAAAGACTAAATGTATAGGCACAGATAAAAGAATACTAGTAGGTATTATTTGTTCACTGTTTGTTTGTGTATGCGCGGGTCTACTAGTAAATCGTAAACCGCAATTTAAGTTACCTGCAACCTAAACTATAAGAACTTTTATATAATGTTATTTGCTGCTACGGAACTCTTCATGGGCGAGTCGGAGTCGCACTTGGCTGCTTTTATTATTGTTAAGCTAGTTTCACACTTGGTGCTTTTGAAGAGCCTTGTGTCGTAGCGCGGTTTGACGTCATCTGCCGTGTATGGTATAGACCGTTCACAGTTATTTTACCTCTAGCCTGAGAATTATAGGACTGGATGCAAGGCTCTGCCTATTCCCAGACCTCCGTCACAAAGCCGTTGCGGGAGTGCCGCCGGGTTGTTTTAGTGGGTATACCCGTGAAGTCGCTCTGCACGGGACACATAACCCTCCCGTACCCTCGATGGGAGAGCAGGCGTAACGCATTTTATTTTAGTATCAGATAATTTATTCCTGAAAACTTTAAAAATCTCCAGGAGGTCGGAACAGGGCAGTGTTGCCAGTGCCTTATCTACAAAAGTAACCTTATCAAATATACAAAGAGTAACGTTTTAACAAGAAAAGTAACGCATTTTTGACATTTTCATATTTTTATACAATATACACAGTTGAATTGAAATACGCTTAAATATTCTAACATTTCGGTGATTATTTCCTAATTTTTCAGTTTGTTTAAATAAGAAATAACTAAACAACAAAAAAAATCCTTTAACGCGCGTATTGTAGGTAAATGCTGCTGTGCGGGATGAAAAAAAAATCAAACATCTACCCTACAGTCCGGGCCTAGTCCCTAGTGATTACTTTCGAATAGGCGTAGAACCTATTGAGATGCTAGAGATTTAAAGATACATTTTATTCAGAATTTTGCGCTTATTTTTTCATCGCGCTTCTTCTTCTTCCTAGCGTATATCCCGGCTAATAGTCAGGGTCGCCCCTTGTAAACACAGCATCGCGCGTTTTATGGGCGTAAAGCGTACGCTTCAAACTGTATGCCTTTTTATTATCATAAAAAGACTAAAGCGGCATACGTTATACACTAAGGCACATTCCACGCGCGTTTGTTACAAACCGATATGAACGGGCTTTATTGAATGCAAAAGACAACCATCGTAATTATGTGCGTCTTTGCACAATCAATATCGTCATTTCTGTCAGTCGCACCGTGTATAGCAAGTAAAGACATTAAAAAAAAATAACCATAGACTCCTACCATAAATAAGAGAATTTAGCTATTCCCAATGTCATTGTACTCTTACAAAACGTCAAATACTCTTGACAGTGGAATGGGAGTCTTATTCGTATGTCAATTTGCTTGTATGCTAGAGCCGCTGTAGAGTAGACTAGATTTGACTTTGTCACATTATATAGCACAGAGATGAATGTAAAAAAAAATACTGTGATTAGTCGATTTTAGCCCGCTCTACTACCTCAGTCAGTTGAAATGCACACAAATTATAATTCGTTCACATTCGCCGTTTAGAAACGCGCCTTTACTTGACTAAAAGAAATTAAGTGAGTGCACCTTCAAAAGATCTTTTGTTCTCAAAAGCGCGTCAAAACGTCCAATGTGTACCCGCTCTTAGTGTACGGAACGCTTAAAAGATATGAGCCGGAAAATTATGCAAACACCCAAGCAAATATTTGTTATAACTGACCAGAGAACATTGTACTAAACGCGTTCCATGCTAATTTTATCTACGAAACTAAACACTTTCAATTTACATAAATATCTGAGCTGTTACTTTAATAATGACGCAGTTAACAAAGCGTTTAATTATCTTGTTGTCTATAAAGGAAACCAATAGACCAATGCGTTTGTATCTTCTGAATATATATAATGGAAAATGACTGACTGATCTAATGAATGACAGCCTTAACAGCTGACCGGATTGTGTTTAAACTATGAAATATAATTACAAGTTCTCATTTAGAGTGTTTTTGGCATTTTGTTTTGCTTGCGCATAAGACATTTCTTACGAGCACACCTATAATATATAGGTATTATTACGTATAATATGAACTAAGAAAGGATTCCTTAATCTTTAAGCCTAACCATAAACTTTCAAAAGCATAACCGAAATGCCCAACAAACTTTTAAAATACCCTAAAAAATGGATGACATTCCAAAACATATTTATGAAGTCAAAATAAGGAAACTCTCACGTAAATTAGCACCATAAATTGAAAGCCAATTCAATTTTCAAGAGAATAATGGAATATTTTCAAAGACGCGGTCCACCATTTACCACCGAGCAATCGCAATAAAGCACAATAAAGTTGGATGTCTTCCGGCACTCGTCAAACGGTCAGAAGTGGGCAACGGTTGCGCCACTCGCCACCCAACTAGACCCGGCAACCTCTAGCTCAGAGCTGCGGGACAATTGAGCGATTTGTCAACAGTTGCATTGGGCAAGCGGTGACCGGTCAGCGTGACTCGCGACAGACACGCTAACCATTCCCTGCGTATACCCTTTTCTTTCTCACAGTCGCTTCAGATAAAAGTTCCGATGCGGTAATGGATAGTTTGTCAATCAATAGTGACGAGCAACAGTAGCGTGGGCTGCTGAGAAAGCTCGCTAGAGCCTGTGCTAAAATTGAAGGAGAGTTATAGTGGAACGTGTTGGCGTAGTAATCGACTGTTTGCGTAAAGTTTTACTACTATTCGACATTTGATTTACTGAGAAAAAAAAATTAAAGACCCATTTTAAAGGGTATTACAATATTTTGGTAATAATATTCACTAATAATAAGAACAAGACAGATTAAGTTTAAGTTCAACATGAGCTCTACTCTTCTTCTCTTTTTGCACAGAGCTAGAATCGCAAGCTCCTTACGCAAGATATATCTGTAAGGCACACAATGGACGAGGAATGCTTACAGAACAAGCTTTTTGGATATTTATTGGATAGATATTGTGTGGGATGGATTTGCTTTGCCGAGTTGCACGCACGCACCGTCTAACGCCATTCATGTAACAATAAATCTGGTGGTTGCTTTGTACCATATTCTATGTTTTGTCATAAAGTATATTGGATATTTTGTAATTTGATGGCTGAACCGCAACGTTTAACACAGTATCGGTTCTAATATTCTTCAACTATGAACCAGATGTTTACTTTGTAGATTTTTTTAACAATATGAAGTTATCAATAATAAGTTATAGGTAATACAATATATTTTTCGTTCGTCTATTTGTGATTCTGTTTTAAACACAAAATATCTATTCCAAAATGTAATCTATTGTAACGTAAAGTTGATGGTTTAAATGTGAAGGGACATGCAGAAATGCATCCTTATACATATGTTTACCTAGTATATTAGTGAGAAAAATCTGTTCCGCCTTTAGATGAGGATCAGGTACATTGAGAAAGTACGCAGTGAAACAAACCAAATAAAATGCTTAATTCAGATGCTGGTATCGAGCATGTTCAACGTTCAGTACAGTTATCGGGTCATGACGATCTACTCGGGTGTCACTATCGGGTACACTTCGCAGCAACAACTAATAACATTTACTAAACTACCAAACAATTAACAAGTGAATTATGTAATCCGCGGTTTAATGGTGGCGGCCATCTTGGATTTTAAATTTGTTATTGTGCGTTGTATTCTACTAGACAAGCCCTTTAATTTGATACACATATTGATGGGGTCGTGGAAGAAAAAAGTTGTCCGCTATTTTGTAGCGGCGGCCATCTTGAACCCATTTCCACTAAACATGGCTAAGAAAACTCTCGAATAACTCTGCTTTCAAACAAAAAAAAACTAAATCAAAATCCGTTCATCCGTTCGGGAGCTACGATGCCACAGACAGACATACACACACACACACACAGACAGACAGACAGACACGTCAAACTTATAACACCCCGTCGTTTTTGCGTCGGGGGTTAAAAAGAAAATCTGATGAAACGTATGTTTTATTAGATTTTACATTAGACATTAGATTTCACATGATACGCACACATTCTACAAACTTTAGAAAGAGTTTGTCTAGATCAATGAACGAAATAAACTAAAGGGTAGCAGGAGTAAGTTCAAACAGCATTCGACACAAGAAAACCGTCCCAAAGCTGAAGCAAATATTATGCAATATTAGGCATCTGACTGTACTTCGCTAACAGATTTTGAAATTAGGAGAAAATATTCAAAGACATTTAACCACGTTGTTGTTAAGTGTTAACTTTGTAATGCAAGTTGTATTAACCCGCGCTTTAAGCAACTTTCACCCCTTTGAATAGACTGTTTCTTAGATATATTTATTGTTGAGCATAAATGGCAAGTACACTACTTAACGCAATGGTCTTTTCTGAATGTAAATGCATAATATTATATATTGTGGATGTGTGTAATGTATATGTATAACTATACTGTGTATATGTGTGCGCGTGCTGTAAATGTTTTCTCTATCTTCAAGCCTGCAAAGTCTTTATCTTTCCTTAATTTTAACTCAATCCGTTTTTTTTTTGTTTTTGCCCCGTACCTCATTGAGGGTGGGATTAGGCGTGAGACACTTTATTTTCCTTTCTTATCTATTCATGGGTTAGTTTATATGTTGCGCTTACATTATATTTTTAACTCTACCGTTAGCGGGTAAAGCTGTGCAATTATAGGTCAATCATTGACGCTTTTGTTGTATAACTACTCCAATCTTTAGGTCATGTTGGAGGCCTGAAACTCCAGAAAGTAGCTTGGCCATATAATGATTGTGATTATTTTGAACAATCATTGACGTGTATCCATTGTTTTAGTTAGTTAATCTACATTAGAAAAACTTAAAGCCTAAAGGTACAAATGACATAAAAATGAATAACCAAGGCTCTACATTACAAAGGTAAGCACAGAGATACAATAACATCAAGAATTATATTCCCTAACACAAATATAGGTTATTTGTTAGACATCCAACGCGTTGAATAACTCCAATTTACAGTTATAACAAAATCATAAATTGTACGTACAATATCAAATTTCATTATGGACTTATTTACCTGACCCGTCTGAACTCCAAGCTACCCGATACGCAAGAGTAGGTCGTATCATCTAACTATACATAATAATATAATGTAGGTACCTATACATACATGGTTGGTCGCGAGTCGCGGTGCGAACTATTTGTACCGTTCACCTTAGCAGTTAGGGTTACACGTGTTAATCCAATACCAGATAAATGATACGCCGTGTTATGTGGGACGCCCGCGCTGCCTTTGCCTGTAGGCGACTAATAGACGAAATGATGCACTACACACTCTCCTAGCTATCTTATTGTTGCACGAAATACACTGACTCCAATTTATTGTCTTTTTAGGACCTACGTGTCTTTAAACATCCAATTTGTACAGTTTAACGGTAAACCCCTGTTATAAGTAAACATAAAATACATTATATTGTAACCTGATGCTCGTAAAAGTCTAAAATACTAGGAAAAGTAAAGAGGAATTTGTTAACTAACATCGATTTTAATGAGAATGATATCCATAAAGCTTTCAGGTGTTCAGGCGTGTTATTCGATGGATTGATGGTTGCCCGCGGCTGAGACTAACGGAGAGTCGCCCACTCTCTGACTCCAAGGTGTCGCCCGAGCACGACCGTGCTTCGACAATTTATTAGACATCTCCTACTTTATTGAGTACAAAGATTCACATAAATTCACTGACCGCATCGTAGGGTGTAATTTTTAACGCAAGGGGTAATTTACTTTCGATATCTTTACAGCCTCTATTTTTTCCTTTGGGCGAATAATTGAAAGCTCAAGTGGTGAATAGTGAGGGCCGTCTCGCGAGAGATTACATTGATGTTTGGCACCGTGGAAGTGTAAAACTTGGCGAGTGTTTAAGTGATCGTACAGTTATTTGTTGAAATGCAATCTGCTGAAAGATTGAGTGACAGGACAGACGCGGAGCCGAGCCGTCACCGAGCCACTACCAAGTCTAGAGTGGACGCGTCCGTTAGGCATTCAGGCTCGCTGCCTATCCGGGAACTAGGTAGATATCATCTGCCCACTGTTCGTTATTTGTTGACTTGGAACTGGACAGAACAAACAAACGGTCGATGGCACTGGATATTGGTTATGGCAATAGTATATTGAACCTGAAATCTTGAAATACTAAACCTTTTTTTAGACTGTACACTAAGTAATTAAATATATAAAAGGAAAGAGTGACTGATTGACAAACTGACTGATCTATCAACGCACAGCCTAAACCGCCGGAAATTTGGAACATAGATAGGTTTTATGACGTAGACCTCCGCTTAGAATGGATTTGGCCATGCGGACAAAGCCGCGAGCATAAGCTAGTTACTTTTAAAATCTTGAATTATAAAAATCTCGAGTCAGAGTGTTTGTTATCGAACTCCTCCAAAAGGGCTTCACCGATTTGTTTTTTGCGTAAATTTTTCGTTAGGTATATAAAGCATACTATAAAAGAATGTTTAAAAATACTCACGCAGTACACTAAAAGATAGCACAACCTAAAGCACGTTTATGAAACCCCCATCAGTGAATGTAATTTGAAAACGATCTCAGTACGTTTATTCCGATGCAATCAAGAAGTTATCCTGAATTACTCTGCGTCCCCGACAATGAGTTTAACATTTTAAGTCCCTCTATAAATCCCGCACTGGCAAGCGGCTGTGATAAGGCCACAAATCAAGGCACAAAGTTAATTACTAGATGGACAGTACAGACTAACTGTCCTCCTTATCCTAGCTATAATTAAAGTAAATACCAAGAGTGTTTACTTTACAAATTAATAACCGGTCTGAGTCATCAATTAGGACCCCTTTTAAACTTGTACGTATCAAAAGAAAAACTTATTTAAGATGCTATATGTATATACCCAAAATATTTTTATTTTTTATTGCTACAAGTCAAAAACTAAAGTTTAAAAACACCCTAAATATTGTACAAGTATTACATGCCTACTATGATGAATACTTTTACTGATACTGTCGATTTTTCATCATATTGTTTCTCTTCTCGAAGGTATTGTCTAATATAAAAATAACTACAATTTTATACTGTACCTATTTTTATACAATAGAAACGGCATGTTGGTATGTTATAATTTTTTTTATTAAGTGACCACATGTTTGTAAAATCAGTATCTTAGTGATTAAATAGGTAATGACCGGCTTTTTCTCCTTATTTCCGAGTATATCACATGCCTAGAGAATCAGTTATGCAGTTGTAATTGAAACTTGCGACACAAGTGACTCATTTGCCAAGAACATCTTCAACCCGTCGTTTTTGTTGTAATTATTGTTAATTGGATACATCTCTGTTGACATTTTAATGAAATTTTATTGAAAATAATAAAAAATTATTAACTTGAATTGATTGCTATAGTAAACGTATTAATATTATATACTATACTAGCTGATATTAGTAGCCTATCTGTTTTTAGGCTTTATGCTACTTATACCAAATTTCAACTTAGTCGGTTCAGCTATTTAGACTTGAAGAAACATAGATATATAGGGACATGCCCGAAGTATTTTTGCATGTAAAATTTCAGTAGGCAGCGGTCCGTCAAAAGCTTCTGCATTGGTCACAAAGATTCCTCTGATCTGTGATTGGTCAAATGTAAAAAATGACAGCCGATGCACCAATGAACAACAAGAAAACAAATGAAAACTTGCCATTTTTCGCATTTTTAACATTAGAAAGTAGGATTGAGTTTGTACTGAGTAGAACAATAGAGATAAAAAAGTCGGATGTACACAATAAATATTAGATGAATACTTTCAAAGGTTTTTGTGGTATCTTAACCGGGTATAAGTAAAGTAGAAGGCAGAAAGCGAACGATATCTTTATCTCAATCAGAGATAGGAGACTTTCTAATCGGGTCGAGTAACGTTTATGTTTACAAACTAGTTAACTGACAGTTTGTGCCGTTGACAAATCTTGTAATTACATTTTTTTAGATACACATTGATTTACCGCGGGAGGATGAGTCATTTTATAAACGTCCGTATTAAAAGAAGTGTATAATGTATATTTAAAAAAAAAACTGAACGATACTTAAAAACGGATTTGTAATATTTATTATCCTCATATTACCACATTATTATTATAAATCCGAAAGTTTGTGAGTGTGTATGTTTGTTACTTTTTCACGCCTAAACGGGTGAGCCGATTGAGCTTAAATTTGGTATAGAGATAGCTTAGACCCTGGAATAACACATAGACTACGTACTAAGTACAGCGGGTAAAACCGCTGGGCACAGTTAGTTATAATAATGGACACTACAGCACTGACTTAAATAAATTATCATAAATAAAAAAAGAGTTTATATAAAAGCGTTTCTTTAATTAATTATTCCATCATCAAACACTCACAACATGCTAACTGCAATACCACAATCGCTCTTTATTAAATTCGAAGATCCAAAATCAATTTAAAGGTTTCGTTTATTAAATCAGGATTATTATATCAAATCATGTTTTTACATGGTGAGGTAGAATTTATGGCGTCTTTCAATGTTCCCCATACATGCAGCGCACGCAATGCTGTCAAAGTAAAAAACAAAAATTTCACGGCAACAAGTTGCGGTCGGCAATTTTATATTTTATAATCATCTGCTATAATATTATAATGATAGAAAAAACTTAACGCTCCTTGCTATACCTCTTTAGGGTATCGTGTGAACAAAAAGATTTGCGTTTGAGTGAAATCTGGAGATTAAGTATTAGCTACTACTAGCTTATGCCCGCAGCTTCACCCATGTAACTAAATCCTTTCTTAGTGGAGGTCTTCGACATAAAACTTATAAGTGTTCCAAATTTCAACCCAATCCGTTCAGAATTTAGGCTTTGCCTTGATAAATCAGTCAGACAGTAAGTCAGTGAGGTAATTAGTTACAAAGGTGGCAGTTCAAAGAGTTTTAATTAAGTGTGAAACTTAAAGATGTCCACTAACAAAAGAATTTTCAAGCGATCCCAATGGTGAAAATTAATAAAGAAAGGTTCCGACGAATTATAAAAAATTTTAAACAAATTAAAATGAAATAAGTTTATTGACAAAAACTTATGCTATAAAAACACGAAAATGTTGATCTTTTCCAAGAAAAGTCATGCATAAATTAAAGAAATGGCTTGGGCTGTGGTACCCTAAGCTAGGCGAGAGTCTGGGCTGTGTCATCAATGCGGCTGTGCGGAGGACACCGCACAGCATGCTCTCGAGGTGTGCCCTGTTGGGACAGAGGAACGCCGTAATTTAATCGCGGCCATAGGAGCGGACCTTTCCTTGCCGGCTGTTGTTGGCAAGATGGTCAGCGGGGCGGAGCAATGGGAGGCAATGGTCGCTTTCTGCGAGGCCACCATGGTAAGGAGGGAGACCGAGGAACGGCAGAGGGAAAACGACCCTTTGTCGGTCCCCATCAGGAGAGCGCGGATAAGGAGGAGGAGAGTTCGTACTCCGTCACCGCTGGCGGGACCTGGGGCGTCAGATTTGGGGCCTTCTGACGTCCTACCTAGCACTTAAGGTCCCATAGAGGTGCCAGCGATGCGTCTCATGTTCTGGCGCATCGCAGTGAGGAAGAATCAGGGGGAGGGAGCTCTACGCCCTCCCTCCGAGGTGTTTTCGCATAAGGCGAAACTCAGCGTCGGCAGGGTCGCGTGAGAGTGCAAAAGCGGACCCGTGACCCTGCCACTTGCTGTTGATGAAGGAACATCGTGGTAGGTTTAGTCGGTATGGGTGCTGTTCTTCCATCTTTACAGCACCGAGCCCGACATAACCCGCCTTAACCCCAGGGCGGGTATGCGTAAAAGCATTCCCCCACGTAAAAAAAAAAAAAAAAAAAAAAAAAAAAAAAAAAAAAAAAAAAAAAAAGGCGAGAGTCTGGGCACAGAGATACGAGTTTACAAGAATTATATGCTTATATTCGATTTACAAACAAAAAAACAAAAGAGATGTCTTGAAATCATTTGAAAATATGGAGATATTATATAGGTACAGTCAACTACAAAGAGATGTATCCATGTTAGTCTTACAAAATGAAGGAACTTTTAGAATGCAAAAATTATTTACCCTTACTTCGTGACATTTTCAGTATCCACCAAATCTTATACTATATTCGATTCATTTTAAATGCTATTATTATGTGTCACCGAAGGAAAAGTAGTAGGATACATCATTGTTGCATATTAAACGAGTCCGTGATAATATACCTAGTCAGGTCATAAGTATTGTCACACAGTAAAAACTTTTCTTTTAGAATGCTGGCCACAAAAAAAGTTTATTGAATTCGAATTTCGAATTGTTCATGAAAATAAAAATGTATACTTTTTAGAATTTTACTCATTTTTAAATATGGAGTGGACGCTTAAAGAAGACCGTGTTGCAGTTATTGCGTTGCATCGTTGCGGTTACGCGCCAATTCAAATTTTTGACATACTGAAAAATTTGAATATAACCAAAAGATTCGTTTATCGTACCATCAAACGATACAATGAAGACTCTAGTGTAGATGACAGGTCAAGAAGTGGTCGCCCTCGGTCTGTTAGGACTCCAGCAGTGATAAAAGCTGTGAAGGCGCGAATTCAAAGAAATCCCAAACGTAAGCAGAAACTGTTGGCCCTTCAGATGGGGTTAAGCAGAACCACGGTGAAAAGGGTGTTAAATGAAGACTTAGGGCTTCGGGCATATCGAAGAAAAACAGGACATCGTTTAAATGCTCGTCTAATGGACCTGAGACTGAAGAGATGCCGCGCTTTGTTGAAGCGGTACGCGAGAAAAAAATATCGAGAAATTCTTTTTTCGGATGAAAAAATTTTTACCGTAGAAGAGAGCTACAACAAACAAAATGATAAGGTGTACGCACACAGTAGTGAAGAAGCGAGCAACCGTATTCCGCGTGTCCAACGAGGTCATTTTCCATCCTCGCTCATGGTATGGTTGGGAGTTTCTTATTGGGGCTTAACATAGGTACATTTTTGTGAGAAAGGTGTAAAAACGAATGCAGTTGTGTATCAAAATACAGTCCTGACGAACCTTGTGGAACCTGTTTCTCATACCATGTTCAATAACAGGCACTGGGTATTTCAACAAGATTCGGCGCCAGCTCATAGAGCGAAGAGCACACAAGACTGGCTGGCGGCGCGTGAAATCGACTTCATCCGGCACGAAGACTGGCCCTCCTCCAGTCCAGATTTGAGTCCGTTAGATTACAAGATATGGCAACACTTGGAGGAAAAGGCGTGCTCAAAGCCTCATCCCAATTTGGAGTCACTCAAGACATCCTTGATTAAGGCAGCAGCCGATATTGACATGGACCTCGTTCGTGCTGCGATAGACGACTGGCCGCGCAGATTGAAGGCCTGTATTCAAAATCACGGAGGTCATTTTGAATAAACTTTATTGTCATAAGAATCTATGTTTTGTTAAGTTCATTTTGGTATATAAATGGTTACATAATAAATAAACTTGTTCCAATAATTTTATATTAAACATGTGACAGAATTTATGACCTGACTAGGTATAAAGTTTGATTGCTACTAGAAATGTCACGAACCAGGGGTAGTTCATTGTGGCAAATGAAAATTTACTTCATTTTGTAAGCCTAACATGGATACATCTCTTTGTAGTTGACTGTGCATAAATATTTAAGTATTTGTTTCAAACTAACAAAAAACATGAACAGATAATAAGGTTATTTGCTTATTTCCTCCGTTCCTGTACAAGTGACGACTTCCGGGATAAGTCAATAGAGCTATTACATGTTGGCTCGCATTTGCAATTGCCCCGTAATTAAAGCAATTAATCTAAAGTTTAAAGGCCTCTTTTATTATTGCATTAACTGGTTTCAACCGCTGAAAATTAGTATATTATGTGTTAATCTTAGATTCCACATACCATTTGATTTTAGTCAAATCCGCTCAACCATTTTTTGGAGAAAAAAGGAAAAGGACAACTCTACAGTGACTTACAAATTAAAGATATAGCAATAAAAATTCTTGAAAAACCACAAGCAAATCTTTGAAAAATCCAATTGCTCCAAAACATCATCAGATAACAGCATGCTCATATAATGCTGGCGGAATTAGCTGGTTGATGTCAAAACTTATGCGTTGATTTGCTTGTGTTGATTGCATGTGGAATCCCACAGAAATATCAAGAGTAGAACTGTCATCCTATTCATTGTACTTTTGTGAATGTATGGGATGACAGTTTGACTCGACAGTAGGACAACTCCACGCAATGTCCATGCTAGGACCATTGATATATATACCTACAACCTACGAATAAATAATAAATAATAAGTCCCTACAACCCAGCATTTCGGTGTTGTGAACTTACGGCCTCAGAGGGCTCAATGTCTTTACCGTTTAGGGGTGATTAAGAAACAACTTGAATAGTAACTTTACTTCATTTTTTTTTTATACAACGAAGTAAGAAGACGAGCAAGACGCTCTCCTGATGGTAAGAGATAACGTTGCCCATAATTAGTACAGTGCTACCCAGTGCAGTGCACCAACGCTTCTTACTTGAGAGTCATAAGATGTTAAGACTCCCCAGCCCAGTAATTACACTAGCTACAGTGCCCACCTACCAAAGCACAGTAATGTTTACACATCATTGATCAGGCGGTAGGATAACTGGCACTGTTGGGGTACCCACCTAGTCGACCACCTGCAAAGGAAGTCTACCCCCGGTAATTCATGACGTAAGAATTCAAAAACTACCAATAAGCGTATTGAATACCGAAACCAAATAGCTTCTAAAAATATGCTGTAGGCAATAATCTCATCACATAATAGGAGTGCCAGGCAAAACATTTTTTTTCCAGACTACAACGCGGTTATAGCTAGTAGCTTCTATAAGCACAAATATATTATAACTTGTGCCTGTACAATATGACACAACAGTTCGCTAACTACAAATAAGTAATATTGAATGCCGATCTGAGTTTAAAGTTCTTATAAGGAAGCTCCGCTAATAAAGCGTGATTAATTTTTAAGCTTAGGCCAGAGGCTCGAACGGCGCAGCAGACGGCTCGCATTAGGGTTGGCTCGAGGCGGCGCGGCACGAACGAAGAACCTGAATCAAGGCAAAGACACACCACTACCTCAAACTAAGTCGTCATGTGTAAGTATCATATTAATTTCTTACCTCTACAAGTAGTTAAGGAGACATTTTTACGGTGTGTTGTATCGCTGTGATATGACATTAAAATTTATTCCTAGATTTTCTAAATATATGAAACTAATATTATTCTCCACGACACAGCAGTGTGTTTCTATCTTCATACTCGTAGATAACAGTTTTATAAATCGAATAGTTTATTTCGAATTTAGTTGTATGAATAATTTAACCGTAAAATTGTTAGACGCCGTAACGTTTGACGATGCAATAAGTGATAAAGAACGCGTACGCCTTCCAATAAATTGTTGGGAATCAATTGAGAAATGTCGGGGCGTCGGGGAGGATTATTATTAGAAATACTGGATTATACTTGCCTATTCCATGTGTAAATTCTGTTACTCTTTATTTTAATAGTTTCTGTACCGAGAACTGGAGTTTGAAGTGTATTTTACATTTCACACCCATAAAAACAATATTCTGCAGCGGCTATTTCCGGTAGGAAGGGTATGAGTCCAAGGAAATTATCGAGCTAAGGAGACTTTCCATCTTAAGTCTCTGAATGAGGAGCGTAGTGCAATGTTGCGTAGGATTTCGAACCTATTGATTCTGGAACCTAATTATACTGGCACAGTTATCAAGTACCTATGAACGTTAGGTTTGTCTCGTAGGGGAAGGTGGGCATGAAAGAGCCAGTTTTAGACTTGGGCTCCTAATTTTGTTCAGTAATCAAATAAAACAATTTTACAAATAGAGACGAGTAGCTCAATTATCTATAATTAAAAAACACCCAGTGTAGTTTTATTAAAGTTTCATTTTAATACATATCTCGGCTATTTAAAAAAAACGAATTTCAGCTCTTTCATGGCACACGTGTCATGAAAAAGCCACCACTTTTTATGAAAGAGCCATAACATAAATCTTCCTAAATAAACTAAATTAGGCGACAGTATTTATAAAATAACAAGTTGTTAATTTGGTCATCACTTTTAAACCCACTAAATCAAATATTTGGGTATTTTTCTTAATAATAAAATTATATAATAAAAATACACATTTTTATTTATTTCTTTTAAATTTCAATTTATGTCTTAAATATTAATAAGATTTAAACATAAACATAGAATAAGCATATGAAAACTTATTATTAGTAAGTAGTAGGTATCAAACAATTTTGAAAAATTCTTTAAAAAAAATTTATGAGCCTGGGATGGAATTTACATGTCTCACATTAGCCCACAAGACCGTTTAGCCCATCCATAATAAATTTTGCATCATACCGTTACTCGAAAAGTAAAGCCACAAACAAATCCGAGCTGGCTCTTTCATCACATATCTGCATGGCTCTTTCATAACAACTAACAAAAAATTAAATAATATCTTAAATTAATAGAAAAGAGAAAGAGTCATTTCAGTTTAATACCTGATTATGGAGGCCAAACATGCGCACTATATCATGTTTGCAATTGTTTGGCGGTAAGTTACATAAACAAATAGTTAAAACGCTATTAATAACACTATTAAATCATATTTAAGGTTCCAAAATTTTTTGGCGTTGTCTTGCTCCGCAGTAAAGACTCGGCGAACTGTTTAATTTTTGTGGGTAATAATAAACAACTATAACTACACAAAAAAATCATAAAACTGATATTCGTTTAAAAAACTACGGAAATATTGAGGGTGGCTCCTTCAAAACATGGCTTTTTCATGCCCACCTTCCCCTACATATGATCGAAAAAAAATCTTTGTTTTTAATATTGAAATATGAAGGAGTATGAATTTGGTAAAGATTAGGAAGGCACTTTTGTTATGTACGCTATATAATTTTAATATCATTGAAAGATAATAAATAATGCTATCGTACAAATATTATAAACGCGTTGTCTGGATGTAGGTTTGTTACTATTTCACGCCTAAATGGGTGGACCGATTGAACCCAGGAATAACAAAATATAGGCTACTGCTGTACACAACTAGTAATCATAATATAAACAAAAATTGTGCCAATATTTTTATCAGATCAGTTTTATAAGGACCAGAGATAGAGCGAACGTAAGTCGATACCCAATAAACTTAGCTGCACCTAATCCTTTATAGACAAAGGATTAGCGGTCTGGGCTGTAAAGTCTAGATTTTATCTATCTTAAGATCAAGAAATCAGATGCATTACGTCACTTTTATCGGCCAAAGTTTCCAATATACAAGAGCAAATTATTGACTACAAAGTACCACTCCCAGCATTGCTAATTGGCGTAATATGATAACAAACAGGGAAATAATTAAGAAGGGGAATGGCCGTTATGGATAAAATACGCTAAAAGTTATCTAAACCATCGTCTACACCTTATACGAGTACGTACACACCACTACTTGTAAGTTCTGTCTTAATTTCTCGTGCAATAATATCTAATATTGCATTTATATTTTCTTTCTACTGGCGCACATAAATAATTAAAAATTAAACTTAATCGTAATAGTTATAAGATTATTTAATTTTAGCCCTGTAGCGAACTTTGGTGTGTGATAAGTACCTGTACCAAAAATATATTACAAAGGTAAAATAGAACAAGTTTTGCGCTTGGCGTGTTGGCTCTATTTATATTTTAAGATGATGTAAAAATAATAATATTTAACAATGCTAATTTATAACATTATTATTTCTTACATCGTTTAATTTCTTAAACACATACATTTTTTCGTTTGTGAGTTTTAGTCGTTTGTTTACATAATAATACATACATTTTTGTATAATATTGAGGTATCTACGAAATAACATAACATAAGAAACACTATACTACGCTCCAAAACCAAAATCGTTGACGTTGGACATAAAGCCGCTAGCTTGAAGTGGGACTGGGCCGGCCACATTTGCCGTATGAATGACGACAATTGGGCCAAAATAACAACTATGTGGTCACCATCCAATATAAAGCGTCGTCGTGGTAGGCCTAGAAAACGCTGGCGGGACGAGCTTGACTCTCATTGTACCACCTGGAAAAAATATAGCTCTGGACAGGACGGAATGGCGTGACGGAAGTGAGGCCTTTGCCCAGCAGTGGGACATAAATGGCTAATATAATAATATAATAATTGAGGTATCTAATCTAAGTAATCTGTGACAATAAACTATATCAGATACAAAGTTTAAACATTGTAAAGCACGATCAGTTCGCAGAGAACAATTTAAACAATAGGGTTCATAACAGTGCTGTTTATTATCTAGACAGATGGACAGAAGTGTGTCGGTAGTAAATAGCTTTTCGTGATAGCCCGAGAGTGGTACTTTGGTTTGCAGTACCTTGACTTTTTACTGTTTCGATTTCACCAAATAAAATAAAATTACATTTTATTTTACCGGGGGTAGACTTCCTTTGCAGGAGGTCGTCTAGGTGGGTACCCCAACAGTTCCAGTTATTCTACCGCCTGAGCAGTGATGTGCAAATATTACTGTGCTCCGGTAGGAGGGCACTGTAGCTAGTGAAATTACTGGGCTAAATCTTAACATCTTATGACTCTTGAGTAAGAAGCGTTGGTGCAGTGCTCCTAGAATTTCACATAATTGTGAAATCCTAGGTGACACTGTACTGATTATGGGCAGCCATTATCTCTTAACTTCAGGAGAGCGTCTTGCTCGTCTTCTACTTCATCACATAAATAAAAAAAATTAAAAAAAACCTGTACTTATTATTTTTTAAAAACCCTATAGGTATATATAGACGTAGGTACTATAGAGTGAGCATAATAATATGTTTAAACACTAAGAATGTACTAACATAATATAGTATATTTTAATTATTGTTTTTTTTTTCAAATTTTAAGTCAGTGCTCAATATTTTATGTGTTTTTGTTGCAACAAAAGCTTTTTAATCTTCAAGGTGAATGGATGCCTTGTTATTTTTGACCTACTAATTTAATACAACACAACATTTACATCACATTTAAAATGGTTGCATCCCGAATTCAGTCCATCATCATAATCTTCCTGCCCTTATCCCACACTAAACACGTTTGCTCAGTCACTCCCCTAGCACGCACATCCAACCAAATTTCAGTCCAATTACATCAAAAAATTTGGCGTAAATATATAGTAAAGTACTACCACAGTCATCTGTGTATTCCTATTTAGCTATATAGCCTTATTAGCGGGACATTTACAACTGTCTCGTTGCACAGAGAAGCGGTCTGCGTGTGAACTCAACCTCGAAACTAGCGAACTCTCTTCCTCCTCGCCTCGCCTCGTATATGGGATAAACGGATCGTGATTATCATAATACCTATATTTGAACAAAATATACCGCTTTGACATGATGAATTGCGTGATTTGGCATTCATGGGAATAAAGACAAAACTAGTAATCATAATGCAGCTTAAGTGTGTGAATTGTATCTTCGTCACTCTAGGCTGAATTTAGTTTACCTGGGGCCTTTAAAAAACAAAATATAATGAAATTGAGATAAACCATTTAAAAAGAGCATCTAAAATACCAATTTAAATATTAGTGGTATTAATTGGAACAAGCTGCAATTTAAGAGTGGTTGAACTCTACTTGTGATCTTCCAAAAATCTACTAGTCAACCCATTATACAAATCAATATATCAAAGCTTTCAAAACGCCGAGGTTAAACGATCCCGTCATGACCTAACGACTGCCCTTACATATCTTACAAGCGACAATCGGGACCCACAGTACAACGTGCCTTCCTGACTAAGACTAAACGACGTCACAAGTCGGCTCCGACTGAAGCAAGCATTCTTTGAGGGCACCATCAATATCACGTTCTAAAATTAATCAGATGTAACCGACACACAAATAGACAATGCGAACACGAGTTGGCGAGCGCCGTATCGGGCGATCTACCCGGGACGCTGTGCCGAGGTGGCGAACTAACAAAAATTGATGAATCACATCGCTGCAGTCTCCAGTGGCCCGACCATTACCAATAACCGTTTTCCGGACGCCATCTTTGTTCACGATTTACTCGCCCGCGGTATCGCCGGGATCTTGGTATCGAACGTTTGATTTAGTATTCTACTTAGATTTTGAAGAACTTGAACTTTACATTTATTGGGCTTTGAGAGAACATGGATGAATTGTGTGAAAGATGATATGCTTGAAAATGGACGTGTGTGTAGAAATGACAAAAGAAACATATAGTGGAATGGAATTATACGTTTTAATTTTGTGTACTGATCGAAATATTTGTAAATGTAAAAGAAAAAATACGAGTAATATCAAAAAATATTTCAACTGCTACATAAAATTTATTTAACGTATAAACATTGGTATTGAACACAATGTATCCTAAGTAAAAAACTAACGAGCAATAAATGTTATAAACTAAAAGCTCACATAAATAGTGGCGTTACAATTTACTAACAATGTAACAACGGCCGATACATAAATAAAGCAAAGCGCCTATTAGTGTAGTATAAATAGTTATCGGTATAAATGGATAATACAATATTTTAAAGTCACGATTTTGAGATAAAGTAATGTACAAAAGTTTGTAGCTCTGTAGATATTGTGGCGAGGCCCGATATGATCGGACGCCCCGCCGCCTTATTGATAAGGTTTCCATACTTCCCGTGTATATCGGAATGCTTCTGACTTTATTTAATGTAATTTCTATACGCTTATATATTGATTTATGGGTATATACATCGAGAGGTGTTGTTAAAGTCTACGTTACGTGTCTCCCTGATCATATAAATGCTAATGTGTTTTTGTCAAACGATATTTATTTCAATAGCTACTCGACTTTATTGCTATACATTTAAAAGATTCAAAGGGAATAGTTTTCTATGATATGAGAAAACTTACGTAAACAGTGAATGTATCAAATCTATGTATGGACAAGCTTGATACAAAAGATATCAACGCGTTCGCCTTCGCTACAAAATTTATATTTTGTCGTCGAGATTTTCAATAAAACTAAGTAATGATAATTGAAAAGTTGACTTGGAAAAGTGCTCCGTTGTAGCATATTTGAATAAAAGTATTTTAAGTTTTGTTCCATTAAAAATGAGACACCCTATATCTTAATAATGTTCGTCCGCTGAAACATGTTCATACTTTTAGATTTTAATTTTTGCAAAGTTAACACATCTAATTTCTTTGTAGGATTTGGTCAAATACAAATTCAATATAATTGGCTGTAATGGAGCGCTTTTGCACTTTTTATACATTGGACTTCTATAAGAGAAACAAACTTCTGAATTGCATTAATTATACGACTAGTCTTCATATTTCAAAAGGCTAATATACAGTTACAAATATAATCTTTTTATAACAGTTTAGTTAAGTTGCAATCCCGTTAACTATTGCAGGCTAAACTACTAAACACTAAGTATCCATCAAAGGAAATTCTATGAAATTGGCCATTGTGTCGGGAGGGCCCGCAAGTCGAGCTCGGAAGGGTCGCTTCTTAACCCTGTAGTCGTGATGTCGCCTCGACCTCGGGCGAATCTATTTTGCCCATCATAATCGCTGTTTTCAATTTACGGTGGCTATTCTGTCAGTTGATGTATGACGGTGTTCCCTTTCCGATTAACTTTGTTCGATTTATTGTTATTGGATCTAGTAAAGTTCCGTGGGGTTAAACCATCTGGTGTTTTAAAGACGGCTTTTTATAGCTACACTTATTTTATTAGTCTAGTAGATGTGCTCGTTTTACCCACTGAAAAGGAGCCAATGTGTTATTTCTATGTCTAAGCTACTAATAATATAATATTAAGCACGTTTTATCCGTTAGGCTTATAGGAATAAAAATATATTGTGTTTGAAGAAATTAAATTGTGTTTGTTACTTATTCACGGCTTCTTCAATGGATATGTCATATCCTTCGACCAACTTATCGATTGCGATAACGGCGACCCTAGCATTTTTTATGCAATCAATAGAGACATTTAGGCAGTCAGTCAATCAGTCAGTCAGTCATGCTTTCCTTACAAATGAAAACGTCCGAAAGTTACAATCAAAGTTCATGTTTAAAATATCCTTAACAAGAAAGGGTGGAAGGTTCCCTCGGGAATTTGTCACGGCCATTGCTCCACTGCGAGCGGCGCGGCGCGGCGTCACGACCGCCCGGTGACTTGGTAGGACACGGATAAATTAAGGCATACCATGTTATACTAATATTTATTGCCTTTATTTTATGACTATAAAGAGAAGATTTCGTTTTATGAATTAGAGGGTATAAAGATCTTTTATTGGTTCGAGTTGAAAAAATTTAAACCCTTTCTTGGTACATAAAACCGAAAAGTGTAAATTCTTCCTCAACTAACATTTTGTTGGCAACTGCCAGGATCTGCTTTCCGGCTATCATCATCTTCCTGCCCTTATCATACACTAGGTAGGGTCGGCAGAACACGTTTTACTCCTCTATTCTACTCTATCGTCCATCATATCTGCATCCACTCCCCTAGCACGCATATTTTTATTCGTACAGTTCATCCAAATCTTTGTCATCTGCTTTCCGGTTATATCGCTTCTAATTCTTGCTGTCCGGGTATTGATCATATTCCACTACCTCCATATTGTTATCTAGACAAGCTATTAACATACGCATATAAGCATCACTCACGTAACTTTAAATGGTCGTAATATCGGTAAATTTATGATCTTTTTCAGTTCCAAAGGTGCGCAGAAGAGCAACGCTTCTCGTAAAACGAAACGCTAAAGAATATCACAGCAACGATTCGACACAGTGCCGACTGGCTCGACTCACAAAGCTTTCTCATTAAACCGTCAACGGTCGAAGCCGTGACACTGAAAGTCATCAAAAAAACGTTCCCTGCCTCGTTTTGTTACATTTCTTAACGCACGGGAAAAGAGCACAAAAGATTTTCTTAGTTGAAGCGTGACTTTCGTAATTAGGTGACTAGAGATCGCTCTCGGTAAGCGCCTGGTTCAAGCTCGTACAGTGAAGCTACTTTGTCACTGTATGGCATGCATTGCTTCATAGAATCATACGATGTAGTCATATTTTTATCTCAGAATTAACATTGAAAACTAAACTAGACAAAAGAAACAGCAGAATATTTTATTTTTAGGGTTTTGGAAAAAACCGAAGTAATCTAAATATATTATAAAAAGAAAACGAAATTGATTGGCTAACTGATCTATCAACGCGTAACCCAATCAGATTGAGCATATTTTATTTCACTACTGTGTTTATTTTTATCTGAAAGTTTTAATAAAACTTTCAACTTCAAGAAGAAACTGACCAATCCTTTTGATAAATAGTCATAACAATAGCAGCTATCATACGATGTTACCATCGATTTCTAAAAGGTATCACATTTGCTAATGACCGCATGCCAATGCCACCAATTCGCAGTGTCTCGTCCCATAAAACCGGTGTTTAATAAGTTGCTTCCAATTTAAAATGAAAATTATTTTTGTGACGAGGACCCGTCGGGGGCCGGATTATAAATCATAAATGCCACGTTAGCCCTGCGCGCCGCGCCGTGCTGCCTTCGTATCGAAATTATCGCCCGCAAGCCTCGCGTAAAATATACAAAACAGTTTCAGGTTACCGCGTCAAATATTTCTCCCGCACGGAATCACGAAAAGGATAAAGGACGATGACTCATGGGAATATATTATTTTGTGCAATATTATTTGGCAAAATAAACAAAACTTTGCATACACAAGTGAAATTTAAAAAAAATACTTTTTAAAAACAAGCTTTAATTATTGTTATCATCTTGCATCATAAAGTACTCGTCAAGACGAATCAAATGAGCCCAAACTCGATGAGGTTGCGTTGTTTTATGACAGAGTTCCTATAGCCACCTTCCAGCTCCATCATCAGATCAGCTCGATGTCATAAAAATATTGCATTGTCAGCCGATTTACACACGCAAGCAAATTTTCAGCTCAATTGGAAATCGGGAAGTGGGTCAAATTAAACTTGCAAGATTTGATTACAGACAGACAGACAGACAGACAGACAGACAGACAACAGACAGGTGAAAGTAATATAAAGCTTGTAAAAAAGCGAACTAATATTGTGTCCTGCTGAGTGTGTATTTATCCGTAAAATTAAACATGATTTAAAAATAAAAATATTCATTAGCAGAATAGATCAGTGTCTGTATCTATAAAGTCAAATATTTTGCTACAAATATTAAAATTGTTAAAACCTCTTTGTATAAAACAATCACAATAAAATACTTAATAGTTAATCACACACTAAAATAATTACAGATAACATAATTAATTTATGATAATAATTATAATTACATCTCGCAATTAGCATTACTTTACATAATATTTAATTTCGACGTTTACACCAGACATACATACACGATTGAAATTAAATACGTACATTTCAATAATTTATTCAAGAGAATCGAAATCAAATATTTACTAAACAAATCTCTAAGATATATGTTGGCAAGTGATAGATAAAAGTAATGGAGTCGAAATCATTAATTAATCACAGCGGACCTCCCATACAAACTGTATCAATTACCGTCTCATTCTCAAACTAATCAAGAAATCAGGCTACTTTTACTTGCATACTTTAACTGGCACACAACTTCCGCATTTTTTACAAACATAGTAACGTAATAAAATTATTTTATTATACAAACATAATAAATTTGTATGAAATCTTGGTCTAATGTTTTTTAGAGATATTGAAAGAATGAATTGGTAATTCAGTTATTAGTGTAAATAAATATAATAAACCCCTTTTGGGGAGGGGTTATTCGACTTTTCGTTTAGATAACACGTAAGAAAGCTTTTTACACTTCTCTGAAAAAAGTGAAAGAGCAGAAATAGAGCAATTATAATTTATTCATAGGATTTAAGGATTAAAGATACCAAAAGTTGTTACTTTTTGTGTGGGGATTTTTTTTTGCGGGAGCAATTTAGGTCATAAAATAATTAATGAATGCCCCAATGAGAACTTAATGTATCGACTTTGACCACTATATTTCGACATAATATTATTTATTATAAACTACACGTTATTATATTATAAGCGTTATATTTTCCTCAAAACTCAACTGGGTACAAGAGAATTAGAAACTTACGTCTCATCTTTAAAATCCTTACCTTTTTGTCCGATCCTATACAAACATGTGTTCAAAACAAAAAGAGGAATCAAAAGTGTCACTTGAATTATGTAGGTACAAATCAGTTGGGCCATTCAAGCGTGGGTACGGCACAGGTAGCTTGTTTAATTGTGTACCTTTAGTATTTATCATCAGGCGGACACGTTCTTAAGGCTTAAAACAATACGTTTAATAACTTAACAAACTTTTATAGAGTTAAATAACAAAGGTTAGTATTTGCTATCTCACATTTCACTAACATTGTATCTTTACGGCGGCTCATTTCAGTTGCAGCGGTTATCCAGTTTTAAATGCATATTTAAAACATACACAACATATCTGAGATTTTGAGGAACAACGTTAATTTTAAGACTGGACAATTATACCAGCAAAATTCCTGGATATGACGAAATTCAGCAATGAATATCTCAGGGTGACAAGAGCGTACTGCACCGCGAATTTTGTAGAATTTTGTATACCAAAGCACTGGCTGGCACTGACTGATAAGTACAAACATGATCCTATCGGTAACTTGCTTTACTCGTCCTAGAAACGTCAAGAAGGCGGGATAAATCCCTCCCTGCTTTGTAATCAAAGAGATTATGTCCAACAGGCAATTGAATGCTGATGATGAAGATGATGATGAATAAGTGTGCGTACTACAAAGCTAATGTAGAAAGGTGAATATAGCTTTTGAACTTTTTACCGACCTGATAATGGACACAAAACTGAAAGGATGTAATAAACACTACTTGACACACTCAGCACTTATGTATATGCAACTAATTACACTAAGCACTTACTCTCTTTTCTATTAATGAGATATTTAACCAATATTAATTTACACACGGAAATATACTCTTACTAGAACTAGGTTAAAGAAATGTACGGTTTTGGTCGATGTCATGAATCTTTATAAGGAAAGGCCACGTCAAGAGTACCAAGAACCGGCGAGCGTGCGTGAAGAAGAAGAAGAAGAAGTATGTCAGGATCGTACCAAATGGAGGGAAATAGTATCTGTCTACCCCAATGAAAACCAGGTGTGATTATATGAATATATCAAAATCGTAAGAGAGCTTCATAATTTCCCGAAACAAATTCTACTTTAATCCGTTAAATACCATAAAATAAACGCTCATTTAAAGTCACAAAATCGTACTCTTATAATGAAATATTGATTAAATATAATGCTCGTTGGTCTTGTCTAACTATTGTATCAATATATCACCATCTAAGCCTCTACGTTACTGATACGTGGGCAGCGTGATTGTAAGAAGACGAAGTATATCACATGATGTCAAAGATTGGAAATGTCGCACACATAACGAACACGAAACTCTTGTACCTCGATAGCACGACACATAAATCTATGCCCAACTCTTATTGTTCCGAAAGGTAAATGATTTGTGTATTTGTGCTCTTAATTTACCTTCGGTTCATGATCGAGCTTGCATGCGGAATAAAGAGGTCATGGACTTGGATTGTAGAATCTACATAGAATATTATGGCAAACATTTCGTTTTGATCAACATTTAAAACATAAGAAAACAAATTAATCATAAACACGCAGTATTTTCCTCATGTTTACACTATTATATTCAATTAACAATTATAGGCTGTGTGGCCAACCTATATGTTGTAGTTTCTGGTCGCTAAGATAACATGACCTAAAGACTGCCTCCTATATTATATCTTATAGAAAACACCCACACGTTGGACGTGCCTTACGAAACACGGATAAACTATAAATTATAAAAAATCTTTAGGGATTTTTCTTAATAACAAGTGAATTAAATTAAAAATTTAAAAATCCCCCAACGCAATACGTAATTCACTATTTTTTGATGGCGGCCATCTTGGATTTTAAATTTTATATAGTGGGCTGTAATCTACTCGCTAAGCCCTTTCATTTGATACCCATATTGAGGGGGTCGTGGAAGAAAAAAGTAATCCGCCATTTTGTAGCGGCGGCCATCTTGGACCGATTTTCACCAAACATGGCTAAGAACACTCTCGACTAACTCTACTTTCAAACAAAAAAAACTAAATCAAAATCCGTTCATCCGTTTGGGCGCTACGATGCCACAGACAGACACATACACACACACACACACACACACACACACACACACACACACACACACAGACAGACAGACAGACACGTCAAACTTATAACACCCCGTCGTTTTTGCGTCGGGGGTTAAAAATTAGTTTAAACAAAAAACGTTGAGTTCTGGAGAACTCTCTAGTTCTAGAAAAAAAAAGACGCAAGTTTAGTAGCTTTTTAAATCTATATAAGCTTTACAAGTAACGCTTAAAATTAACATGTAATAGCTCTCGGTTTTGTTAGCAGCTAAACATTATCACCCCATTCTAAGTTTCCCATTACGTGCACTATTGGCAAGAGAACTAGTCCGGGCCGCGGCCGGTTATAGAAATGTTGAAAGTTATATTTCGTCGTATTTGGCATAGACCAAATTAACACTAAATTGGATTCGGGTGGGCCCTGATGTTAATTAATCAATGTTTGCATACTTTAATTTAATTCCTTGTGGAGACAGTTAATAACTCTATATTGGCTACTGTTTTGTAATAGACTAGTTTACGTACGCGGCTAAGCTCTCGTTTTGAACAATTTATCACTATAACTATCTCTTTGGCAACTTTTCAACAACGATTGAGTGACTTGAGCTGAATGTTAGTAGATCAGTCAATCAGTCACCCTTTCCTTTTATCACACACTAGACACACTAGTCACTAGATAGACCAGTCTTCATTATGAATCCAGCTAAAATAAATGCAATAATTTGCATGGTTTGACGTATTCAATCCAAAACGGTTTGACCAATTGACTGAAATTGTTTGAGTGGCTTAGATCCCAGAAAAACGCATAAGCTTTTCAGCGAGTCAAACGGCTAGGCGAAGGTAATTTTAATATCATAAAGATAATACAACCAGGAGCTGTATTGACTAACAGAGACGGATTAAGCTTCTCTACGACCAAACGCTAACTAGGATTTGAACATAATGTAAATAGTATAACTTAAAGCTCAGCTATATTTTTACGCAACTATAGCTGGAGCTTTTGTACGTCCAAGACTTCCATTTGTTACCCGGCATCAGTAAACAGAAACAAGTGAAATTTAAAAAACTTTTTAAAAACAAGCTTTTATTATTATTACCATAAAGTACTCGTCATGACGAATCAAATGAGCCCAAACTCGATGGGGTTTCGTCGTTTTATTACGGAGTTCCTATGACCACCTTCCAACTCCATCATCAGATCAGCTCCATGTCATAATAATATTGCATTGTCATCCGATTTATGCATGCATGCAAAATTTCAGCTCAATCGGACACCGGGAAGTGGGTCAAATTTAAGTTGCAAGATTTGATTACAGACAGACAGACAACAGACAAGTGAAAGTAAATAAAAGCTTGTAAAAAACATCCAAACAGCCTGTGCCTATTGTTGGTAACATCTATGGAAATAGCAAAAACCACATGAAATCGTACAAATCTGCACCATAACTTGCACTATTATCGAGTCACGTACTAGCGGCTACCTTTCCGCAATCCGACCGCGTAGGAAGTTAAACGGCGTACCCATTTCATCTGTGATAGATAATATGTCATCGGGACGAGGCAAAAACTAGTGTCGGGCCGCGACTGTATTCACCTCTGGCTCTGGCGCAAAAACTCTCAGACATTCACCTACAATTACAAACCATTTATGGATAGCTACGTGCCTTACATAATAGTTAAAATCTAACACTTTTCTATTCATAGAGGCGTGTGCAGTTTTTCTGTTGTTGATCGATCGATCTATTGGGATCTCTGGGATTTTGTTTGTCTGTTTGTAGTTTATTGAAACTAATTCTATGAGTTTAATTGAAAAGAATTCTTACTGTTACCATTGACAATATTCTATCGTATTTTTTAAATCCTGTTTAGCTAATGTATATAAAAGTTAACAACTTGCTAATAAAATACATACGAAACAAATTATGATTAAGACCTTTAAACTTATTTGAATCAAGTTTAATGCTAATTTCATAATCTAATCAGGATTGTTTAAAACAAAAAATGAAGGACACACATAGCGAATACATCAAGCTCACTCTATTTTGCTATTTTATAGAAAAAAGGCCTGAGGCGAATAGCGCTGCAATTACAGTCTGGCCGTCTTCTCGTCCGTCTGTCCATCTGAGGCAAGATGGCCGCCGCATGCCTCGCCAACATTGACTAGTAGCTGAATGCTTCTTTGCCAACGGCGATCTAGCCTGGACATTAGGGATGGGCAAAGAAAAAAACTATATAATCGAATCGATAGTCTATATTTTACTTCAAACTGCGACTATTTACCTAAAAGTATCGTCAATATATTCAAATGTGAGACAACAAGGCGTGCTTATAATTTGAAAATAAATTTAAGAAAATGTTTTCATATTGAATTTTATAATGCACTTAGTATTGAATTTTATATGAATAGTGCCCCGCCAAGACGAGCCAAACAACTGCAAGGGCACCCTTTCAAAAAATGTTGTCGTTTTTAAACCCTGTTTAAATTCTAAAATATAATAAGATATTTTCAAATTAAAAATATCAATGATATAAATACAACTATATAAAGAATACATAATATTTTTATAATAATATTATATCGATTTTTATCCAACTAGTTTAACCTAAGGCTGAGCATGCTGGCATCCAGGAATGGACCTCAAGCCCTTCAGTAAATTAAAATGCTTTTTGTTAAAGTACAACTACTACGATTATCCCTGCATTCAAACGTTCTACTTACCATTAAGAGAAATTACTTTTAATATGTGCAGTTACCACTGATTCATAGTTAAGCTCTGTGTATTACCTGAAACAAAAATAGTACGAATTAGTCTTAAGAAAATATTCAGTGTCATGTGTTATGAGCTAACACGGACCTAGACAAGAACCTAACATAACAGAACCTAGATAAGGTCCTATCTATCAATGTTTGTTAGATCTTCAAGACTTTAGTTCTCACCCCCGCGATTCACTTTGTGCTCACACGCCAGCTTTGTGAAGTTTTTTTTAAAGTAAAGACTGTTTTTAACGCTTTGTATTGTTTTAGAAGATAACACAATGGACTATTTAATTTTGACTAAGTAGTTTAGGCTCTCAAACAACACATAGTATTTTTCAGACTTTGAAGTTACAATACCGACTAACAATGGTTCTATTATTGCAGGTATCCACAGGCGGCGGTATACGGCGGCTAAACAGGAGCAAAGCCTGGATCATAACTTACTAAACACATACAATCCCTTTGCATAATAAATAAATGCAGTTTATTGTTGAAAAAAGGCAAAAGGCTGACGCACCGTATTTTTTATAGAGCACCTTCGTAAATAATGTTAGAACAGGTATAACCTGTGCCCTCGCCGAGGAATCGATTAGCTGCATCTCGAATCTCGAACATATTTCGTCCCGAGTTCTAAAACTTATTCGTCCTTACTTTTGTCGCTTGATTGCTTTTTGATGTGGCGATAAATGTGACTTATGTGGTTTGGGCTAACGGCATACATTTGTGTAATGACAGGTTTTGTGCACTTTAGGCGGGCACCGTTTAATGTGTGAACGTTATTATTATGTTTTCGGAAGATCGGGCGATAAAACTTAATTCGTTTGTTCGTAACCCGTCCGTTAATTTAATGACGATTGTGTTTAACTGTTATTAAGTAAACTTTGTATTAACTTTTGATGATAAGATGACCTACCTAAAATGTGTGATGTAAATTTGCTGTGTGTGCAAATAAACATTTGATTTGATTTGTGTACTAATTTTATGTCATAATATAGGTGTGTATTCTATGTACACAGGTAACAAATTAATGGCTAAATTTGGCTGTGGTCGTATTGGTAGTCGACAAAATTAAATTAATGATTGAATGTACTCTTTAAAAAAATTATATATCGTTATAGATTTTTTTTATTGACAATTTAAAAAAAATATTATGATATATAAATACTGCAACATATTACAATTATTACGAGTTTGATTTGTCTCTGACAGTATTAGTAGTCTTGACCAATTTTCTTGATATTTTTTGTGGGTTTTTGAGTTTTTTTCATCAAAAACAGAAAAAAGAGCAAGTTAGCTTGTATAATATGCCGATTTTGGCAAGACGGTCTGTTTCTGAACCGATAGAGAAACCAAACTACAGACCAATAGAAATTGTATTGTCTTTATTATTCTCAGTAGCTACTAATTTGCGTAACATAATTTATTGATCGATAAACGGTATCTACTTTAGAGCATAATTGAATAATGCTGTACCGATAGAGATTCTATCTGTACGCCTAAATTCTGTCGCAAAGTGAATGGAAGTAATGCGAGTATGTTATCGATCAAGGTCTAATTTAATGATGGAATAATAAACATGTAGCTAATAATTTACTGGGTGTAAATGACATATTTTGTTCTTGTTATTTTTAATCAAATTAAGCTCTACTAGAGACCATAAAATGAATTAGAATTGGCATTGTTATTGAACGAAATAATCATTTTATATCCTATCTATATGGCTTAACAAAAGTGTAAAAAGTGTTCTTTACTGCTGTTGTGGCTGTAGTGTGTTAGTTTGTTTTTCCCAATAAAAGCATTTGGCACCTATTAAAAAAAGGTAAAATTCAATAGAAATTGTTTACTCAAGAGTTTAATTTTAAAACACGCATAAATTGACGACCATAAGATGCTTGCCCTTAGGCAACGGTCCTTAGAGCATTTCCACTGATGTGAAGCTGAGAATGGATTTGAATAGACCTATCACAGTGCTTAAATGGAGACGTCAAAAAAATTTGAGCTTCGTGATTTGTCAATTCTAGACTCTAGACCACTTTTCTACTAGCGTAACTACGCGTCAGTTCGCCGCAGAGTACGCGGCGAAACGTTTATATTATTTAACAGCACTGAGGCTAATAACAAAACTTAGTGAACCCTTATCAAAAAATAACACCATAACATTATTTAATACATATTAGGGACATAGAATTGTAGCGTGCACCCTTGGCTTAGGTGGGAGCGGACACCCCCCGCGGTTTCAAGAAATATGTTACCTGCCGATCGGACCGAAGGAAACAAACACTTACGCATTGACGAGGCCATAAATTTCTAAAACCACTCTGCATTCTGATTAAGAAACTAATTTTGGAACTCACATTTATTGGTATTTCTGAATACCATTTATAGCCCTGTTTAATGAATGTTCGAATAAAAAATTTTATGCTTTTGCAACAAAATTTTTACGTTTTAACAGTACATAGAGAGACCTTATTTCACTTTAATAATAATATACATTTTTTGGGTATTGGTATTATGGTGGTCGGGTAATTTGGCTTAATTAAAACAACTTTTTTATTCTTTATGCTAAACGGAGTCAACAATTCAAGTGAAACTTTCAGATGATTGGGTTGAAATTTGGCACACAGATAGACTTCAATGCGTTGATTACCTCTTAGAAAGGACACAAACCCAATAATTTTTTTTTAATATATAATAATATGTAGGGAGAGAGTCCACTCGTCCCCCGAAATTCGTCTACCAGAATGAATTGTACATTTTGTCAGCACTTATTTGAGTGCACATTGGTCTTCCGACAGACGAATCAATGCTAGATAACCAATAATACATTGTCATCTAAAAACAATAGGTATGAATCATTATTTCAGGTGTCAAACTATAACGGTATGAAGAGGTGTGGCAACAACAACTAATGTGATAGAACAGCCAATTCACAGGCCTGTCGCCTCTCTAAGTTATGGTGTGAATTTCACACCTCGAGGCAAACACGCATAATGCGACTGGAAGTACACTTCTGTGTGCAGTCATTGAAACTGGCTACTTACACTACTTCGGTTCACGGGATAATTGCAATAACACGTAAAGACATGGACGATACATCTTCTAATTAAGCTACATTAAGCTGAGCTGATACCCTTTTGTGTCAAACTATATTATATTAGTAGTTAAGTTGTAAGAGTGTTTTTAGTTTGGTCTGTTTTGGCGCAAATAAAATATTTTCTTTCTTTCTTTAATCTGACTGACTCATCATCGTAGAGACGAAACAGCTAGACCGATTGAGCTGAAGTTTGAAAGATTGAGCATAATATCAAAAGTAGTTTAAGGCATTTTTCACGTATAACTGTTGTCGCTTTTTACTGGACACTGATAAATGATACAAAATACAAAGCAGCCCTTTCCCCATATACCTTTGTCGAAAATATCCATTGTTATTTTTGAAAACTATTTTATAATGCTTACATTTTCATATAAAGATCCTAAATATGCATTTGTAGATAATATTTTATGATTAGTACGATAAAATCTACCTAAGAATCATAAAAAATAAACACCTGACGCCAAGTTAATCGACTGGTATATAAGCCCTCTTATAGTTTTAGTTTAGCATAAAATCGGTTCAGTAGGAGGTCTTAGAAAGCGGTCCGGGCGCCGGAAGCCGGCTCACCTCATGCCGAGAATCTGCAACTTACTGGAGCGCCTATCTCTTTAGCTATTTATCTCAGCAATTCAACTACCATTTTTTTGTGTTAGTAAACGAGACGAATGCTTGATAAGAAAGCTTGTTCAGTTGGAGTATGATCTCCAATAATATTTTTATTAAGTAAATGTTTATTTTATCTATTTTTTCTTTTTTTAAGCGTTGGCGCAGTGCACTAGGTAGCACTGTGCTAATTATGGGCAGCGTTATTTCTTACCATCAGGAGAGCGTCTTGCTCGTGTTCCTATTTCGTTGTATAAAAAAAATCTTAAAGTTATATTATAAAGAAGTATACTTTTAAGATAATAATAATGAAATAAAGTTATAAATCGTAAATTACTAGATTCTGTGCAACTTTTATGTGAAATCCTACCATTATTATTATTATTATTGGGGGACCTCAAAAGGACTTTGAGCCGCTTCGACCATTTCTGATCTTTTGTGGCAGTCCAGTTGAGTTACAATTCACTGCTTAGACCCGTGGCCTCTAGAAATTTCCAGATGTTTCGGGGAGTGACTCGTTGTATCTCTTCCGGGGGCATGATGTGTCGCCCCAGGTGGATACTTCTGTTGAACATGAGTGGGCCGCAGTCGCATAGTATGTGCAGAGCTGTTTCCTCTGATTCGTGGCAAAACCTACAACCTTGTTAATAACCTTTCGTTTCCCAATCCCATGTTCTTTAAATGTTTGTTTAGTTTGCAGTGTCCAGTGAGTATTCTGGTTACTGCACATGTTTTGTATCTTTTGAGCTGTAAGAGTTCATTAGATAGTTTGGGGTTGTAGCCTTTTATGAGGGCTTTAGATTGTGTATGTCCCGGTAAAGACTTCCACAGGTCTTTTGCCTCATGGTTACTCCTTTGGTTTAGCAGGTTGTATACTTGCCCTTTTGTGATTCCACAAAATGGTTCGGGTCCAATCTGAGGGTTATCGGCACCCTTTCTTGCAAGTCCATCCGCTAATTCATTCCCATCTATATTGCTGTGGCCAGGAACCCATTGCAGGGTCACTTTATTATTTTCGCCTAGAGCATTAAGATTGGTTTTACATTGTTGTACTAGTTTCGAGTTACACTCAAAAGATTCTAGTGCCATAAGTGCCGCTTGGCTATCAGAGTTGATGTAGATCCGTTGATTCCGGAGCTTCCTATCGAGATTGATCTCCACACATTTATTAATGGCAAAGACCTCCGCTTGAAAGATGGTGGCCATAGACCCCAGGTTTATACTGGATTTATGTCTAGGCCTTTCTCCGTAAATTCCACAGCCTACATCATTCCCTTTTTTTGAGCCGTCAGTATACCAGACATGACTTCCACTCGGAAAGCTAACATGACCTGATAACCATGAGTCTCTTTTGGGAATGTTTACAGAAAATAGCTTTGTAAGCGTAAGTTCTGTGATTAATTCATCAGATGGCATTGCTGGTAAGTTTTCCTTGAACACAGAGTCCTTAAGGTCTCTTAGCGTTCGGGAACTCCATCTGATGTTAGATTGGATGCTGAGCCTGTAGATGCATTGTTTCGCCTCTTTCTGTATGTGAAAATGTAGAGGTGTTAGGTTTAGCAACGCATTTAGGCTAGCTCCTGATGTGGATGATAGTGCGCCTGTGGCCGTAATGCATGCCATTCGCTGTAGACTATCTAATTTTAGCTGTGTTGTCTTCTGGTTAGTTTTATCGCACCATACTAAAGAGGCGTACGTTATGATGGGTCGCACCACCGCTGTGTATAGCCACAGTGCGATATTGGGTTTGAGACCCCATCTGTCCCCTGCCATTCGACAACTTGTCCATAGAGCTATTTTGGATTTTTGAATAATGTTTTCAAGGTGCGGGTTCCAAGTAAGTCTTCGGTCCAATGTGACGCCTAGATACTTAGTTTCCGTTGAGAAGTCTAGTGTTTTACCGTTAAGCTTGGGATTAATAAGCTTTTCCAGTTTTCTCTTCCTTGTGAATGGTACTATCACGGTTTTATCCGCGTTTATTGATAGTTCATTTTCCCTACACCATCTATTAATGGTGTTGAGAGCTCCTTGCAATAGATTAGAGATGGTGTGAAGGCATGGACCTCTGACAATTACCACAAGATCATCTGCATAACCTTGTGCATCGTAGTCTTTGTCTGCCAATCTAGCAAGCAGCTGGTCCACTGCAAGTGTCCACAGGAGTGGTGACAGTACGCCTCCTTGCGGACAACCTCTTGTGGTCTGGAAGCTGTGTTTTGTTGCATTCAGTTCTACTGATGCGATTCGGTTGGATAACATACTATTTATCCATCGGATTGTCGAGGTGTCCACACCCTTAAGGGCCAGACCTTTAAGGATTGTCTGTGTGGGTGTGTTATCAAAAGCACCCTCGACATCTAGGAATGCACATAGAGCTGTTTGCTTATCATTTATAGATTTTTCCACTTTATCTACCAACTCAAGTAGAGCTGTTTCAGTAGATTTACCTTTCTGATAGGCATGCTGATTTGGACTTAGTGGTCTCTCCACCAAGTTCTTTACTCTAATGTGCTGGTCTAAGATCCTTTCCATGGTTTTTAGTAGAAAGGATGTAAGACTGATGGGTCGGAAGGATTTAGGTTGAGAATAATCCTTTTTCCCTGTTTTAGGTATGAAGCGTACCTTGACCCGAGTCCATGTTTCTGGTAAGGTAGACCAGGCAAAGCTTGCTCGGAATACCTTAACCAGATGCGGGAGGAGGAGTTCTATTCCTTGCTGTAATAAAGCTGGAAATATACCGTCTTCTCCCGCTGATTTAAATGGCTTAAATTTTCCTAAAGCCCATTTAACCTGGTTTGGCCTGAAGATACTGTTGGCTTTATTCCAGTCAATGTTTTGCGCTCTATGTGTGACTCTTAGTTGCGCAAGGCCATTTGAATCTATTTGGTACGACCCCGGAAAATGAGTTGTTCTCAATAATTCCAGTGTTTCAGCTTCGTTGGTCGTATAGGTATTATCTGGTCTTTTAAGAAGGCCGAGATAATTATTTGGTGTCTTAGCTAGAACTTTGTGAAGTCTTGCACCTTTGTGTGTTTGTGCTATTTCTTCACAGAATTTACGCCAAGACTTTCTTCGAGCTTTCCTAATCTCTTTATTATATTCAGTCAAAGTCCTCCCGTAGTGCTCCCAGTTCTCCGATGAGTAACATTGATTGAATGTTCGCCGTGTAGAAACTCTAAGTTTTCCTAACTTTTTGTTCCACCACGTGATAGGATTGCTCGTTGTATATTCTCTTAATGGGCAACTCTGCTCGTATGCGGTGTTGATGGCCTCTGTCAGCAGTCTAGTTGCTTCATGAAGAGATCCTGGAGATTTTATTACTTTAGGTATGTTTTCTAGGTACTCGCTTAGGTATTTCCTATAGCTTTCCCAATCGGTTTCCTTTGGATTCCTAGTTATTATGGATTCCTTTGGACCTTGACCTTCAATAACAAATCTAATGTGTCTATGGTCTGAAATTGAGTTTTCGCTACTTACGTGCCAATTAGAGATTAATCTGAACGCTGAGTCGGTAGCGAAAGTGATGTCTAGTACTTCTTGTCTAGATCTAGTTACGAATGTCGGTGTACAGCCTCTATTAAGAAGGCGCAGTCCGTTAGTTAATAAAAATTCGGAAAGTATCTTACCTCTGTTATTCACTCCGGTGCTCCCCCATACCGTATGGTGGGCATTCGCGTCGCACCCCACGATCAGTTCCACGCGATGATGTTGCGCATACGCCACGACCTTCGCGAGTTCCGTTGTGGGATCCGCCACGTCGCCGGGGAGATACGCGGAGCAAATTAGAACCTTGGACGTTCTACGTTTCAGCTCCACAAATGCGGTTACTGTATCGTCGTTACAAAGTTCTGGAACAGATAAAAAAATAATTTTCTTGTTAAAGACAATACAGGCTCTAGGTTTGGAGCCATTTTCGTTTACAAGTAATTTACCTGCGTTGCAGAGTCCAGATACCACGGATTGGGAGTTAATCCATGGCTCTTGAATGAGTGCGATATCCAGGCTGTTTTCGCTAAATAGCTTTTCTACGACCGCTGTGGCCGCTACGGCGTGATGTAAGTTAGCCTGGAGTATCGACACTCCAGAGGTTCGCGCTTTCGGCGCGTGTTTAGGGTTGACGGGGTTGGGTTGTGGAGCCGGAACCCCGACCCTGAGGTTTCCCTCGACCCCGTCCCCTCGATTTCCCTCTACCCCTGGGACGGTTGGCGCCCCTATTGGAGCCCCTGCCTGTGGGAAACCGCGGCGGTCCAGTCGTCATCCTCGGGGTTCCCTGGTTCGTAGGGGCGGCACTTGTCGCCGTTTGTTGTGCTGTCTGGACTGGAGGCACTGGATTCGAGGATGTGGATGGCTGCGGTGGTGGGGGTAGAGTTCCTGTTTGTACCGTTGGCAAAGATCTATCACGTAGGTGAAACTGGACCTTCCTGAATCCGATGTTTGCCTTTCGATTTAATTTGTTGAGAACCTCAACAGAACTGTCGTCTAGGGAAAGGATTAGGCTAATCCCATCCTTTTCGACTTTGCTGTTGAGGATCTTCCAAAGGTCGGTGTTCAGACCCTCATTTTGAGCACCGAGTAGGTTCAGGGTGAGCTGAACGCCGTCAGTGTCGGTCCCTGGTACGTATACCGACGCTATGAACCTCCGGGGGAGATCGTTCTCGCCCACAACGGCAAGTTTGGCCTCCGGCCTACCATAATTGCACTGCAAACTAAGGACATACACCAATCGCTTATGACGATTAGGTAAAATTTCTTTGCTTGTGACTAACGCTACGGGATGACAGTAGTTGTGGAAAAACGATCGACAACGACTATCATCTCAGTTTACATTTTTTTTAGCTTTAGTCACAGGCGAATGCGCTTGTCTAACTCCCTTGGTCATTTTGAGACATCGTTTGTTAAGATTTATAAGTAATTTCTCAAATATGCCTATTCCTTTTCGAATTTTCGGTGGGTGTGCGTAAAGGTAAAGTTCGACCACTATTAAATTACAGGTCGTTTCTATACACGTAGGGAATATTTTGTTAGACTGACAGGTTCGATTTTAAATTGGTTTATGCTTACAAAGCTCTTGCAACATCTCTGGTTCTAAGTGGCTGCATGCGTTCATTTGTCACGAACTGTCCATTTGTCCTAGTTTCTAGACACTCGTATTAGGCTAGACTCACACTGGAAGCTTAATAGTGTGACTTTTGAAAGCACATGATCATCTCAATTTGGTTGGAAGAAATAGAATTTTTACGAAATTCTTGTAATGTACATATTTGCTTTATATGGTGTGCAAATAATGTTTTGTCTTATGTATCCGTAGAACCAACTTAGGAGATGTAAATATCATCTTTATATATAAGATTTTTAGGATATGCAGCATGATTCAGCGTTAGCAAAGTAAGAGCCACTTTACCGTGGTGTGGGGTGCGTTGAAGCAACGGAATCATATCGTTTTTGTTTAGCTTTTCGTTTTAGTTGTGGCGACAAAACACATTGCAATTATAATGTGTTTCTCTATTCATACTACATAAAATATAATATTAGATTGATTCTGACGCGTCACTCATCACATCAAGATAGTGTACCTTTAGCTTAAAAGTTGCGCTACCACGCATCTAGTGTAATTCCGGCCTTCCGTGTAGAAAATATCCAGTTCTAAAATAGAGTTGTTGGCGACACAAAACCTCGAAATATCTATAAACAGATACATAATGTGAATTTCTAATCGTTAAACTTTGTTTTATGTTATGTTATCTGTTATAATCCCACATATATTAGAAATGCGAAAGTTTGGATCAATGTTTGTTGTTTTCTTTTCACGATGAAATAATAGAACTGGTTAGTTTTTATGTAATAGAGAGGCGCCAGATGTAAAGCGATTATTGCCCTCGCATATAACGCTGTCTTGTCTGCAACACCAGTGGTATTTTCGACGCGGTTTCGGTCGTTGCTGACGCATAATCGTCAATTAGAGGTAAATCCCTCCCTGGGTTCACTAATCATCGTGAAAGAAGACCGCCATAATCATTGATTGTCGACCAGATTGATTTGTAGATTTATTGTCAACGAATCCCCTAAGTCAATAAATTTATGGGCAATGGAACTCACCTATCTTCCCCGAAACCTGACATGATTTGTAGATGTCTCAATAGAAAATGAAGAGGTTGTTGCTAAACAGACTAGACGTGCTCCAACAATCAAGTGAGATGGCTAACGTCTTTTTTGACAGTAGTTACTAGCTACGTAGTGCAACGTCTAAGCATCTTTCCGCGCGAGGCTCAAAATACGAAAAATGTACTGACCAACCGAGCACCTGGCAAACGACGATACTCAGATGTTGCCTCGCCCTGTCAGAATCCGGCTATTGCAGAGCTGAGTCTGTCTCAGTTTCACCCACTATAGAGGTAGAAAGCGTTTGTACCTAATCTGTTTAATCAACATAATTTCATTTGCGAAATGCAAGATAAAAAAGATAATCCTAGAAATACACCCCAGAGATACGATCACCAACCTGTGATTTTCCATTTCTAGCTTCTAGAAAAAGCTATAAAGTGGTGTCCAGATTCATAAACCATCTCTAAGTGATAGTTAACTCTGTATAAGTACTGGTTTACTCTGATTAGTGGGCGATTACGGTCTTGATTGGTGGGTAAGGCGTCAACTTTGTTATTCAGGTTGCCTTCGATAGCTGACATACATAGGAGAAATCTGAGAATAAGGCCATGTGAGAGTAAGTATAATAGTATACTTGTAGGTATAATTCATTAGTAAACACGTAGAGGAAACTAATTTTGCAGAATCTAAGTCACGGTTCAAAGGTTTACGATGCAATTACGTTTATTTATAATACAGGGGTAGATGATTATAATTGATAATTAATACGAAGAGCTATTGTTTAAAGGGTGCTCATTTATTCGCATAATTTCTGTTGCCCTAATTTTATTTAGCACAACTTTTGTAATAACCATCAGATTCTAAATTTTTGGGTAATAATAATACATATGATATGATTTGTGCTCTATTTAAAGTTTTCATATTTATGTGACAAATAATAGTAGCAGAAATAAACAAAGTTTTAGAGAAAACCCTAAAAAAAACTGCGTGATCTGAGGAAAATACTTTACGTGGGAAAATTAAGCAAAATATTAAATTTAAACTGATTAGCTATAATCTAAAGGTTCAGGTTACCCCGTAACCGTTAATGTCTCATCACCATTATATTTTAAGTAGTAATAATATTTATTAATTAGAATCAAAGGTTAGATTGGAGGTTAATGAAAGCATTCCAAATACATAGATGTTACATTTTGATGGAAATTATATTCCACTCATGGAAATATTAAAATTAAAATCAAGCAAATCGGTTTGTCGCTAGACGAGTCGTAAAATTCCACCAATCAAACAGCACTTAATATAAGAAAACAACTGTAATTTATTATTACATCCAAAAATATAATTAAAGTTATGCCTCATTATATCTACTAAAATAAATAAAAATCCACCGAATTCCCACTAAAAAGTTACGCAATGTCATCAAAGTGGTATTGTAAGCTAAAGCCGTAGAATAGTTTAGTTGGACTATAAAAATGTTTATTGCTTTTCTTCCCACTTGTCCACAAGTTCGTCAACCTCATATATTTTATTTTGAATTTACAATACAACTAAATATGTACATACGATTACCATCCAATTAATCAATATTATATCTAATACCTATTACTCGAAATTGTACTAACGACCGTCTACCCCTCATCGCTTTTCTCAACTCTATATACAGGTGTTAGGATTTTAAATTATATAACATCTATATGGTGTCTGGTTTCAACGTAATGCCATTAATTATTGTGGAAGATGTATGACGAATTTTTCTTTTTAATTTGAATACTTAGTAGATAAACGGAAGCCTTATTATTGGTTATTGTTCACATTAGCCAAATACTTTGACACTGTTAAGAAGAAGACATTATTAACCACGCAAAACGTCATGATATCGCGGAAGACTCAAGAAAAGCTACACAAAATAAACAGCATAATATATAAACTGTGACTAAAACTTAACCTATGGCCTACCAACTGGACCAAATCATGGCAAAATATTGACTAGTAACTAGCCCAGATTTTGCTTTGAGAAACCTAACCACAGTTTAAAATTCTATTTCAGACGCAAGAAATACCCATGGAGCTTAATTGGAATTTCCGTTGGTGACTAATAAAATCCTCATAGCGGCAGGTTCGTCCACAAGTTCAACAAAAGTATAAAACTGCTTGTGGCAGTAGGACAAAAACAGTCATAATGATAACTGTAAGATGTTTGTTATAAAAATAAATCAAATTTATGCGTCAGCCCCGTTACCCTTTCTTTCCCAGTGTCATGTTTGAGAAATTTATCAAGTTTTGTGACACTATGTGTTTGACAAGCTACGTGACAATTGTTATTTCGGCGTCAATAGTTAGAAGTCGTGAGAACAACATCAGCCGTCGACTCGTGACTGTTTATACAAACTCAGAGCTATATGTTACTTTTACAAGAAATTATGGTATTATTTTCTTAATATATAATACTAGCTTATGCTCGCGGCTTTGCCCGCGTAGCAAAATCCTTTCTTAGCGAAAGTCTACGTCATAAATCCTATCTATGTTCTAAATTTCAACCCAATCCGTCTAGCGGTTTAGGCTGTGCGTTGATAGATCAGTCAGTCAATCAGTCACTCTTTCCTTTTATATATTTAGATAATATTATCGTTGAATGCATACCATGGCGCGGATGACCCTATATCTCTTATAGCCTGAAATTGTTTATCATGGGAACGTGGTCATATAAAATTAATACAGTCAATTGTCAAATTTTCCGCATTCAGCTCCCATCCCGCATTTAAACCTTTCAAAAGTTTTCATACAGCAAAGATGAGCTGTGATTTTTTTTCTTTCTGACTTTCTTGGAACGTTATTAAAAGTTACTACAAATTTGATGTAGTTTGCTGTTAAACTACAGATTACTTATAATATAAGATCGGCCATAATAATAATTGTATGATCTTTCCTTCTGAAAATGGCGTAGTTGTCAGCAAAAATATAATCTAACGAGTGAGCGGTTACTACAGCAATAATAAAGATGGATGATAAGGTCAATTTTAATATTAATTTTTTATGATATATATATCTCAGCCATTTTCAATTTATTCACAAGAATTAAAAATGGCTGAGATATAACGCCTATAAAGCGTTAGGCGAGGACGCACGACGTCACACTTTGCTCTAAAATTTTGCACTCTGTGACGTCCCACCAAGCAATTTTAGTGCGCTATGTCACAGTCGTTTTTTCATTTAATTTACATAGTAAAACATACGAGGTCAGTGTTCAATGTATTTAATAATCTAACTCTTCTCTTGGCGGATAAAAAAATACTTAGAGAATAAGTTTCGTAAGTTTTTGGAGCCTTTTAAAGTTTACTCTGGCACGACGGTTCCTGGTCTTTATTTGTTCTGTGATTTAGGTACATAATATGCGTTTATAACAAAGTATTTATAATTAATTACTACGTAAGCGCATCCTTAGAGTTTATTGGGCAATTGTTTAGAAATGAGATTTCATGAAAGCTCGACGTCAGAGTGAAATATGTTAACTACTTATCAAATAGGTATAAAAGTACTGATCATGATTAAAGTATAATTAATGTGTCATTATTTATTCTCAATTTATATATTTAATTAAAAATAATCACTATTGTGTTATTTTACGACGATCTTTAGCAACATTCGTTTAAAATGTAAGCAACTTTGTTAGAACCACTTAGTAGAGAAACTAAAAAAGGTTTTATCGACAAATTGTTTACAAATCATTTGAAGGTATATAATATGCACTTTCATACGTTAGGCTGTGTATTCATTTTTAATAAAAATAATTAAAAGAAAATATAATAAATAATATGTTAAAGCTTGTCTGCTTATGTCATAGTTTAACTAACTGTACTTAGTGAGCTTTTGTCCAACTGATATTATATAGGTAATATGTATGAATTGTATGTATTTGTTTGTTATAATATCTTCTGTCTAAACTGATTAAACCATTTTTTTATGTAAATGGATTTACACATAAGCTACTTTTCATCGCATACCGCTGGGCGTAGCTAATTTAGATATAAGTAAGACATTAACCTGTAATTTAATAAGTATGTATACCTAGCGCGGCACTCAACACTAATTGAAAATAGCAAATACCCAATGTGTACAGTTTCAGCGTTTTAATTAAAACCTCGCGCCTCTCCCGGCTTACGCTCGTATGCCGGTGCCTCGGCTACTATTTGCACTACCTGCGCTACACCTATGCTGGCATAAATTAAACATTAACACTCCGCTTTATGGAATGAATTCCAATGCGCCTCCACACCTACCCCTTAAACTATTCTAAACCATAAACAAAAGACGCAAGGTACGTTTTTAGGTGAAAGTCGTCAGCTCGAATGTGGAATCAAACAAGGAGCGTAGTTAATAATTTATTGATATAAGACATGCGAAGCCCATAAAGTTACCTTTGGCACACGTCTCGATCTCTTTTAATTTGTAACTCGTTAGCATTAAGCAGGCGGCGAGAGGGGCGCGCTTAGATTAAGATTTCGACTTTGGTCAAGCAGCACACTCAACGTGGCCGTATTTCATGGCTACCAATATCAAACCTTTAATTTATGTCGACCAATACCGCCCGTTAATTGTTTAATACAAATTCTAACACGAACAGGAAATTGTGACGAGAATTAATGACGCCCCATTAAAATTACCTAAATCGTTTAGTACCTATAAGATCATCGATTTTGATCATTAACATTTAATAATAATCTCATTACGGCTCAGCAAATGAGTCACTCAACGTACAGGTAAATTAATCATAAGGATGAGGTAATAGCGCTTCATTAGGCGAGCAAACACTTGTGGACTCGTAGCAACCGTAACAAGCATCAGTGTGTCGAACAATAGTCATAACTGTTGAACAAACAAAAGTTATCGTTCTCGAGCCGAGCTAGGCGCTCGTCCGAAATAGGGGGGGCGTGCGAGCGGAGAATGTTAGAAAAACTTATAGAAAATGACAAGAGGCTGACAAAGACGGAGATAGCGGACCCATAGAAATGACAGGGACGGATAGAAAACTCGTTCTCCAACATTCCGTCGCATGGTGGATTTAGGAACGGGGGCATAAAGTTACGATTAGAAGGTTATGCTGTTTTATTTTTAAGGATAGTCTAACAGAGTAATTATGTATCAATAACTAAGTGAAAAATTATTGGCTTGTGGTAGGTTCGGCTCTGGACGATACGTACCATTAAAATTGATTTACAATACAGGAGCGTTTTGCGGAGTTGAATTTTAAACATAACTACGGCGATGTTTTCTGAGAATCTGTGCCGAGAGCCGGTAATATACAGTCGCCGGTTTGGTAAGAGATTAGTGAAGTCGTAAAAAGTAATAATCTCTAGGAAATTTTAACATTTTTGGTGTGTCAGGTAGCATAATTTTATAGCGGCGAGACGTTGACTTGTTCTATTGGTGATAACATTCTTTGATCACATAGCTATGTGTGGATTGAGTTTGTGATCATATACAGCTTAAGAAGATCTGCTTTTCACCTGAATGACTTTATAAAAACGACCTGACACCGTTAAAATGTTTTTCCTACCAATTAAACTTTCTAGTTTTTGTCTCATGGGAAAGATTAAGCCATAACACATAGTTTCGATGCGTATTGATTGTTATTTGCTTTAAGCACTGGTTGCTCACAAGGCTTTCGACACGATGGCAAAGTTTTAAAAGAAAGTGTCACATCTCATGCAGCCAATTGCTCTCTACCGGTCTACTTTTATTCGTGCACGTTCTTAAAAACACTCGAACGAAGGGATCGGAATGACGTGATAGAGGATAATATATGTGCGGGTGAAATGACGGATGATAGAATCTGTAGGTGAAAACTAATTGTACTGACCCTATCTAGAAAACTAAAATAAAGCGGCAAAACTCAAGTCTAATATACGTATAATATATTATACGCATTACGCATTTTTTTATTTGGCGATAAGACCGCCAATTGTTACACTTTTATATTATAAATTATTTTAGTACTAAGTTTTTGTATATAACTGTGGTGTCACAATAAAGTATTTTCTATTCTATTCTATATTGGGGTTTATACTCCAACATACAGAACAGTTCATCTAATTCTACGATTTAAGAATTTATTTATTCGTAGATTTAATTTACAAGGCCAGAATCAAATCACATACATGATATTGTTTTGTCTACCTAACTAAAATTTCAGGTCACCGTAATTCTTACAAGACCAATATGACCTAACGACTGTCCTCTACATAAAATTTTATGGGCGATAACCGAAAACCTTAGTTTAGTAGGCATCTACCTTCCGAAACTCGGTAGCGTCCAGATTTAAGTTTGTACCCCTGGTTTTCCAGATTAACGAGTATCCCGGATATACAAACCTCTGTGACTACGGAAGCTACAAAGATGCTATAATGCCTACTCGTTTAAATATAGTTTGGAATAAATGCAAGAAGAGCGTGTAAGTTACACGTTCCCAACCTCGTCGCGACAACTTATGACACGATTTCAAGTCTCGGCATCCGTCATAAAAACCTTTTAATTTATACTAGCGAGCGCCCCCGGCCACGGCGATAAAACAATTCGGATAATTGACCCGAGATCTAAACCGATTGAATCTGGTTGTGAGTTTAATTGATGGTCTAGAAACACTCATATTTCCTTCAACTTTATTTTAGTTAATTTTGTATTAGCTATGTTATTATTGAAGGTGCACAATTTATTATCGTTCCTTTGTTATTGAAACGATATGAGGTTTTATTTATTAAAATAACGAATTTTCATAATCTCAGAAATCGTATCACGATTTTATTGATTTTATTTGTGGTTGCTTATGTTAATACGATTATGTGAATGTTATAATATGAAGGTAAAGAATTTAATATGATTTAACAACTTGATACGTATAAGTATCCCAACCTCATTTTTATGCAATAAGTGGGTTAGTATAAGTATAATTCGAGATTTCATCCCTATTGATTATGTGCAGGTCATTTCCACAGACGTTAAAAACTTAATATTGCTGACAGAAACAATTTTAAAGGGTAAAACTCTGTTTAGTTACCTACTTATTAAAAGTACAGATAACGGTCCAAGAGAGCAAGCGCCGCGCACTCTCGAAAATAAGCAATGTGCACATGTGATATGCAATCATTCCCTGTAACTACGTATTTAGTGCATTAACATAAAATAATAAAAAATACCCATCATAAACTCAATCGATAGCCCACAACCCTCCAGCAACAAACACGGTATTTTTAAAAATTCAAAAACGATACGTTATATAAATTCCGAACATGGGTGAGACAATCTCCAACCTGAAAAGTGTCCTAATAATATAGCAATAAGTCATAAAATACTTCGAAACATTTTATCCCGTGATGCTCATTATGAATAATTCGTCTGCGAAAACTTTTTCGAAAAACTGTGGACACAACAGGAATTCTTAAACAGGATCTCCGTTTTTTGTACTCATTAGTCGATTGCATCGCGAAGCACTAAGTGCATTAGTGTTAGTTTTGAAATTTCAAATTATTTACATGGTAAATGGTAATCATAAACATAAATACTTAAGTGCCTTCATCCGGACTGAGGGCCTTATCTCCCGAACCCATGAAGTCTGGTATTTAACGACTAAAATCAATATTGTAGGGTAGAGCGCACAATTTGCACACTAATTGAGAAACATCGAGAAACAATAACAAAAGCCTATTTTCTCGCCTATATACGCACAAACAAAAAGGCCACCTAATGCTATGTATGCACAAATCCAGAGTTTCAAACACCTACTAATAAACAAGACATGGCTGACTGTGTACTCAGCTTCAGCTTTGATAATTCTGAAATGGACAATCACTACAAGTCGGCAAAAGTAACATTTTCTTTAATCCATAGAACTTACGGTTGCGTTATTTAGGTACTCTGTACTTATATACGATTAACTTATGCGAAAAAGTTAAGAAATGACATAATCTTACAGTTCTAAGTCAATATTGACACTTTTCTGCGTTGGCTTATAATGTTTGCCACCAATGTAAATTAACCAAAAAAACCTCATCGAAATACAAAAAAATTAAAAACACTGCACTTGACCATTCAAAAATATGTATTAAAAATGCCCAGAATCAAGTTACATTTTACCTGAAATTTTCTGCTAGTAAAAGCATATTGAATCTATATGAATAAAATCACAAAAACATAAGTATTTCATTCATTCAAGTAGATAGAGATGAAGTCATCAAGTCCAGTTATAGTCTTAATTACTTTATAGAGTAAGGTTTATTTATTGAAAACAAGTCCTTACTGCGCTTGTGGTTTTATCTTATAAAGGACCAATTATATGAGGTATCGTCTTTTATAATCATACTAAAATCATAAAAAAGTAAAGCTGTGATATTAAACATTAGCCTCGTTGAGACATATCTTTTGATTAGGTATGCGCAAACACAACTCTACAACATATTTAAGTAGCGTTCGATTTCTTTACAAAGACATGCGTACAGTGCACATAATATCATAAGAAGACGTTACTCTGACTACAGGATCTTAGTTTAAATAACAATGAAATACAAAAACTGTCACGGGCTCAGAAAACGCAGTCTTTATTTACCTAGCACGGCCATGAGACATTGAAAAAAGTTCTTTAAGTTTTATATTTTCTCGGAAGTGTCTGAGTTAACGCGCGAAGTGATAAACCTGGCTGTATAAGGCTGCACTCCAGAGACAATGCCACAGTTTTTGTAAGCGGTGGCAACTTCTAGGCTAGATCATTACAATAGCATAAAGTAGCCAGTTATGAACCAACGTACCTTGCCTTACAACCGGTTCCTATACGGCTTAACGCTTTTTATAGCAAAACGATCTCTCTCTCACGTAACCTAAGCGGTTTCTGAAATACTTCCAAGAAATGGCCTAGCGCTGATTAATTCTCCATAGAAAAATAACCCTAAGTGCGCAATGATATGCGTTATCGAGTTTTAGAAAACTCCGCTTTAAATATTCGCGAAAAGCTACCTGTATAGAAATTATAGCATAAAAGACCGATCTCGAATTATCGATACACCGCGAACAACCGATCCATTAAAGTAAAAAAAAAGAAAATGGAATATCGCATAAAATCGTATCGGCAAAGATAAGGGCGGCGACGCGTCCGAGGCGTGTAGCCCACGGCTGCGACTCGATATTTCATGAAACAGCCGATTTATATTCGCTGCAAAACTTTAATGCTCACCGTTCGTAATTACTGCCAAAAACTGAATATAAATAGTAGATGGGAAGGAAGACAAGAAGTGCCTCACTTCCCGATAACATCGAACTTCAAAAATTCTGTCCGGCATTCAATATTGTTATCGGTTAAAACGGTACATACAGAAATTGTCTCGGAGTGCCATAAAATGCAAATTGAATTCTAGGTTGTAGAATGTTTTTTGAGAATAATTATAAAACATTATTTCGAAGAACATAAAAGTACAAAAGTGACAAGAACTGCATATATGGGGCCATTAAGCTAATCCGGTATTATTCATTAGGCAATTTCAATTTTATGATCGGAGCTATCGGAATGGTCCACACGTTGCTAGACGTAAACTGGGATTGTGAAACTATATTACTCGTATTATTTTGATAGCGGTTATAAATTTAATCCTTCTTATAGAAGAACGAAGCAAAATGCGATGGTCATGTTACGGTGTGCTGGGAACTGGCAACCAGAGCAGAATTTAGCACTCAACAATTTTAAGTGACATAAGTACTAGAAATATTAGCATCGTTAAATATTTACGATACTAAATATTTTACACTCTATAAGTCGAGAATACTAATTTTGTGGTGGGAGAGGATAATATCATCCATCTGTTAAAGACATAGATTAAGAAATCATTATGTTAGGAGTATTTAATATTATATTGACTTGTTAATTAAGTTGGACAGTCTCAACAATGCGCTATCGTGCCGCAGCAGCGACTGGCGAAGCGCTAGGTAAGGTTTGTCCTTATCACAATGTTCAGAATTTATACGGTGGACACCAAATACAAACTTTTTAATGACCCTACAATTACAATTGTACAATTTGGCGCTTGTAAACAGGCGTAGTCCATTTGAGAAAAGGAAAATAATACGATTCGCGTACAATGTGCCCCTGCAAATTGTGGAATGAGCTTCCGCCCGCGGTATTTCCGATGAGCTATAACATGGGACTCTTCAAAAGGCAAGTGAATAGAGTCTTAAAAGGTAGGCAACGTACCAGCGGTACCCCTGGTACTGCAGGTATCCTTAGGCGTCGGTAGCCACTCACCATCAGGTGAGCCGTCTGCTTGTTTGTCACCTATTTCATAAAAAAAAATGTAATATTAAGTTTGTTATTTGTTACATATTAACACTAACTTAAAATTGCATAGGTAATATTATAATCTACGACTTCACGGGCATGGACAGTAATTAATAAAATTATATCATCAAACTTTACATCTAAGTAATACATGGCTCATTCTCATTTAAGCTCAAATTTGATGGTCACACGGTTATATTTCCTAAACGGTTAAAGAAAGAAACATGAATTTTGGATAGGTGGATAAAACATATATTAAGCTACAAAATAAATAAAGATTGTCATAATAGACGCAAAATATGATACTAAAATTTAACATGAAAGGTCAAAAACGGGGCCATTTTTGGTATTCTCATGTTGTCACACTTTCCGTTGCAGTGAAACATTTGGGCACTACTTTAACAATTTTCGGTGTATTTGTATATAACATATACCAAAATTTTCTCAAACAAATACACTTTATGGTATACAGTCTAAAAAAAGCCTTTCATTATAATTTTGAATTTAAAATCACATAATGCGGCGGTCACACGATTTTAGGTGCTTTAAATTTGCGTAGTTTAACGGCTGCTGTTAAACACAACATTAACAATTCAATACAGAGTTCGATTCATTTCAATGATGGAAATGTTCTGCAATCGTAGAAGTAGGATCTAGAACTTTTCGAGCCGCGGGAAAAAATATAATTGCTAAGTTTCGATTTATTCATGGGTGTGCCGATCACTTGCATGGACAACATTTTTATGCATTGCATTTTAGTTATTTAAATCAAAGCTAGCGTTTCGAAACGCCAAAATGTGCGAGATAAAGATGTAGTATTTAATTTTATACATTATACCTAAACTTTCCAGAATTTCACCAAAAAGGGATATTTTCGTCACCAGCGTGGCATCACCTTCATAGCATTTTTTACCATGAAGGTGATTTTTGAACCACGAAAGTGATTTTTATGCATTGTTTTCTTTTGAAAGGGCATTTTTACCTACTAAAAAGTACTTTATCTGTTATGTTAGGGTTTTAATACATACAAACCAAATTTCTGACTAATAAAAAAGTAAAGTGAATGGTAAAGTAATATCTCAAATTACGCATATTTTCTTCTGTAGTGAGGTTTGTTGTCACGTAGAATGTAGTTTTATTGCACATTTTTGGTAGATTTAGTCTTTTAAAAGGGTTATACTTGAAAAAAGTGTGAAAAAATAATGACTGAATCACTTTCGTGGCGTCGAAAATTTCAAAACTGTTTTTCTTCGAAATGAAACGTACGATTTAAATCGTTTATATACAAGTTTACTCGTGTTAACCAGCTCTATATAATATTTTACATAATCATTACAAATAAGCAATAAATAAGAATTGCCATGAAGGTGACGATGAGAATCGATTCCATGAGAATGAGCCACATAAGTAAATGATGTCAAAGTATTAGTCAGAACCAACGAAGGCATAACTCGAATACTTCATTTAGCTACTTATTTCCACTTGTCAGTTAGAGCGTTATCAGAGGACGTATCTGAAATGCGCGTTAGTCGTACACCAGTTTACTTAAGATATTTATCGAACACATGAATTTTTGAACAGTTAGACTCTCAACGTCAAGAATCGAGAATTAACCAATGGGAAGGGAAGTAGTTCGGATTAAGAGTTCAGAAATGGGTTTGGACTTCCTAAATAATAATGTACATACATAATATTATGTAATTTATATAAGTTTTGTCGCTATATCTATCTATAATCACCAAGTAACATTTAAAAATACTATCAGGCTATTGGAAAAATATAGATTGTCATCCCGGAAACCGGATATCGAATTCGACTCGATCTAAAGTTTTATTTTAAACTATAAAATAGAGGAATTTACATTTTCTTTTCAACTTTACAAAATGATAAGAAAAATATATTATACACAATTTGAAATAAGTAATCAAAACAAAAGAAATATGAATATGCCGCCAACCTACTTGTTCGACAACGCGTCAGCCACCGGTGCTCCAGACATCTACCTATATATATGCGACGGTAACCACTCACCATTTGGTGTTGCCAGTGAAGATGTCTCTAACATAAAAAGTCCCTTATCACACATTAATATTTAAGACTATTATTATTAAAATTTTATAACAAAAGTTACGCACACATCACTACCATTTCTATTAATTAGGGAACTCATTATAAAGATCTCAGTTAATTTTACTGCTTTAAGAGATAATAAAAAAGCTGATATTATAATATGTCCCCTGGCATAATTACTTTTTAGATCAAATCGATAATCTACATTCAGCTTTTTTTAAATAAAAAACTTGAATAGGTGTAACTAAAGAAGATAAAATTTATTGGGTAAAAAACAGTGCCATATAAAAATCGAGGCAGCGAAGGTGTTCAAACTAGCTTCGGAATCACCTGATGGTAATGGTGGTGCCTCAGAACCTGTTTATATGACAACCAATAAGAATTCCGTGCTATTTTAAGTACTTTAACATAATAATTGTTTTCTTTCTCTATATTTATTTCGTAGTATTACACACACTAATATTATAAAGGGTAAAGTTTGTATGTAAGATTTTTTTCACGTCTAATTAGCTGAAAACATTGAGTTTCCAAATTTGAAATTATGGTAGTTTCCACTATAATACTACTAACTAAATAAAATGGCAAAAAAAAAAAAAAAATGGCTTGGGTATCTTCAAGGCACGAGTGAATAGGTACCTTTCTAGGCATCTTACGTGATCCATCGTCGACCGCATTTTCACTTTCCATCAGGTGGGATGTGGTCAAACGTAGGCCTATCTCGTATAAAAAAAAAAAAAAACTAAATAGGTCTGAATATCTCGCTATCACACATATTACAGGTAGTGGTATTATAACAAGGAAAGTTTGTGTGTGTATGTATTATGTATGCTACTTCTTGAGCAATAAAATAACTGATTAAGCAGAAATAAGGCATATAAGTAGACCTTTGGATAACACAAGGTTAACATTTAAGGTTTTATTAGATTATATTTCATAAAATATTTTAAAAGAATTTATCTACAAGCTAAGAGAGAATATTTAAGTAGAATAATTACGATATTTGGTAAATACGTACAAGTTAGGGTATCAAAACCTTAATATTTGTATTCGAGATTACTGCGGAACCCATTACAAGCATTTTTGTGTTGTATTTTTTCACGTATGAGTCAAGCTCACAAATAAATAACGAAAAGGATCGGTCATGATAAGCTGTCAAACGCACCAGAGTAGTTAGCGAACTATGTCTAATTTACTCTTTCTTTTTACAGGCTGGCTTCGCTCCTGGGGTCAAATTCTTTCTTAGCGAATGTCTGCGTTACAATATTCTCTGTGGTAAATTTCAATCTTAACCGTTTAGCGGTTCGATCTGTGTGTCCGTCCGTTTTGTTATTAAATTTAAAGATGACACTTATCTGTAATAATCAACACAAACGCGAAAATTAAATTTTTAATACATATACCTGTTATTCAATCACTATTTTTAAATACGTAATTTTCATATTCATTTTAAATTTGAGAGCGGCCTTAGTCACTCATTTGTTGCACCACCTTTGTTCCTTCATGGACAAGCGGCGGCCGATCTAATCTTATTAAAAAATCTGTGTTAAAGCCTTAATACTTATTACTGTGACAGGTATATGCCCTTATCTGCACCCAGTGCCTGATGGATCGACGTTAAAAACGTCATTCTTGTTGCTCGTGCGCTCCTCTAATCGACCGCTCTTTAATGGAGCCGCATAGCTTTTATTTACGTTTACAGCCCTTTCTGCTGTACTTTGCCTATTCTATTACCTTGTAGTTGGAATGTGTTGTTGTTTTTTTTGTGAGAGACGATGTCAACTGATTACGTACGTTAGGATTAGTTCAAGTTTTAATGAACATGCATTATATTTAGTATTCCAAATGAGGACTCATCTTGTTTGTACTCGGACATGGTACATATATAATTATCATAATAAATTAAAACTAAGCTTATGGTGTAAATTGATTCTGGAGCGCCTTTTCGAGGCCCTTATACGCCCTAGCCTCTGTTGGCTTGATGAGACGCTATACGAAATCATTAATAAATAGGGGTCCCAAAGTCTACATGTCTCATAAAGGTATAAGCGCTATAAACATAGAATTATGTATAATGTATAATGAACTTAATAAAGTTGTTCACTAGATATATTGCAAAACTAATACAGCGCAACTGCTGGATCAAGGATTTAGAGTGCCATTAAAACGAATCAGGGTAAAAGAGCGTTTTTAGAACTTAAACCTGTGAAGTAAAACAATGAACCTATACAAATAATTTATCTAAATGATTACTACAAATTAATACTTCAATGTATAAGGAAAAATGATCCAAAAGGTATTTCTCCAAGTTTAAAACACGTTTGTACACGTACGAATAGGTGAAATCTAAAACGTGGAGATAACAAATAGTTGAGGCGAACCGGCCTCCCACTAAAGCCATACCTGCTGCCGACCACAATAGAACTTGTCAGATTAAAAGATGAATGGTTCCAATTCAGACCCACAAACCTCTACCTGCGATACACGAGCCTTTTAAACGATTCAATATTATTAGTTTTAACGTTTTAAATCGACTTCATAGAAGGATGTTATCGATTTGATGTGTACTCGTAATATTTGTTTCATATTTTGTATTATTATTGATATTAGATCTACTATGAAACAGCATCAAATAAACAGTATTTCAGAATTATTGTATGTTTGACCTCGATTTTTCCAAAACTATTTCGTTGCTTCATCAAGCAACTTGCATTAGTCTAATAAATAGCACAGTGCAAGTTTCATCAAAATCGGTTCTGTAGTTCTCAAGATGTACTTGTACAATTTATTTTATTATCTTTAAATTAGATATAATATATGCAAAATAATTATTATTTTGGATAAATTATATGTAATTTAACCTCGCTGTATCGTAATACATCATATTATGCAAAAGGTAAATCCTTAGTATAGAGCAGTAAAATGTAAGAATAAACATAAAGTCCAGAATAAACTCACTTTAACGATCTTTACTCCACTGTGCATCACTTAACTTAAGAACTAAGTCCATGTGTATTTAAATATTAATTAAAAATCTCATTTAGAATTGAAGTAGGGTATAAAAATAGTTAATTACGGTGTATTAGGTTTTAATGCTGATCGATAAATTCATCAGGTCCGTGGCTAATTACGGTGTCGAGTTTATTTAGGATTGAATGGAGCAATGGCGGGACCCGCGCTGCATATTAAGTACCGAGTGTCGGATATCCAACCGAGACCTAGAAGTACAATCGCCCACACCTCTCTCCAAATAACCTTATTAAATCATCCAACGAAACGAGAAATCATCTCAAACACGACATTTGAGGTGCACAATCACGAAGCATAAATAAATTCATATAAACCGTTTCCTCAATAAATTGCTTCATAAATAATGCATTTTGTATTACACGCGACATTCAAACAATTATCTGAAATCCATAATTCAAGCATAAATTATGAGGCGTCCATTGAAGCTCTCAGGCACCTATTTAGCAAGTAGCCAGACGCCTGGAGCGCGATTCCTGCGTCGCCGACTGTACAGGCCGAGCCGAACAATGCCTGCTAATAATAAGGAACGTCGTATTTACGAGCATACGTGCCCTTCGAGCTGAGACGAGCTAAGCCTATTGTGCTCAGACCTCCTATGATTACTTCAGACTGGAACTTTTCCAGAAATCCCTATTTTAAGTTACAATTTTACGGCCTTCATATGGAATGAATCTGGCGTTCGCCACGGGTAAATCTAATTTACGATTTACCGAAACGTTCTATAAAACTTTATATTTTAAACAAAATGGCCATAAGTCATACGAGTAAGTGATATAAAGTGGAGCTTTTTGTGAAGAATTTGCTACAATAGACCGGACGGTGCTGAAAGGAGCGGAGAAACTTTTGTCCAAGTTTATTCTCAGAAAGGTACTAAGAACTCCGTAAGAAGCAGAAATACTTGCCGTGTATATTTTTCACATGATATAATCATAAAATATAGCAGAAACTTGACTTGCAAAATTACTTCAAGTACCATCTATTGAAACAAGTCTGAATTTGAGGAAGGCATCGAGTAGTAGCAGCTGTGAATAATATTAGTACCAACAAGTTAATAAATGTAAGCACATGAACAAACACGAATTCGTATCGATTGCGATGTAGCCCTGAATAGTTAGATTACAAAAGCGGTTGCTAGTCTAGACCTACGCGGTGACCCAAATTCACAAGCGCCTGCGCACCCGGCGCGCGCCAATCACAGCCCGCCATTCAAATCATAAGCCGGCGCCTTACAAACTGTAAATCTATACTCAGAACAAATTATAACTTGGTTGTAAAATAATATTAGCAAATGCCCTTTGCATTATTATCTCTTGACTCCTATTACTTCAACGTTAAGACGGTCACTCACCAAGACCCTTTTGTAACGTAACAGTTCTGCAATATCAAAACGGTTAGAGAGCTGAGCATTACAGTATATCTATAAAATTTGTAATTAAACATCAGTGAGTGAATGGTTGGAATCTGGGATGATATGAACATTAATAATTGCGATGCTTAATCCATATTTCCAAAAGCTCACTATGGTCATACAACGTTGAGCAAAATCGGAGATGGATTTGAGTTACCTGTATGTCTTCAATAAAAAGGTTTTTTTCTGTTAATAAACCAAATCTATTTACTAAGTTCAATTCATAAACTTAACCTTCCATCTAAAACTATAGTAACCTTAACCACTATAGTTTAGTACAGAAAGCATTATTTGTCGGTCTCGGATAACTTTATGTCCTGCTGCCAACCATCGCTTCTTCTAAAGTTACCTTATTCCAAGCATGTCATACGGTTCGTCCAATTTTATAATGCACCCGTCTACCATTTATAACGTCCTTACGTTTAGTAACACGACGTGCACATTAAGGCTGGACAATCTAAGTACTTATCTCCTTTAAGAATGGATTCACTGTCAATGCATAGTTCCAGAGAAACCGGTCACAAGTGAGCCAATAAGTTATGCAAAGCGATTTAATAGATCTCTTCTTAAGCAACCTTGAAATTAAATCATAATCGCATTCATTAATTTTAATATGAAACTGATATCAATACACATGAATCTAATTGTAAGAGACTTTATCATATAATATCTAGAATAGTGGACGACTATTCAGACAATTTTACCGCCAGTCAGGCAAAAATTGTGGCAAAAACAAAAATTCGCTTTTCTATCTACTTATAGATCCGTAAGAGATTATTTTTTATCTTGTTAGGCTTCGCTACTCAATACGTAATTCTATGCTTTATGCTTATAATTAGTATCAACAGTTTTTGAAATAAAGTCAAAAACCCTAAAAGTTTATTAACGCTCATAACATAAAATTAAAATTATCAGCCTCATCATAATGAGTCCTAACAGACGTTTAATAAAACGAACAGCTTCTTAAAAGAGTTAGCAAAAACTTTTAATTTATGTCATGTGTCCATTTTTTCCACAAATGCCTAGCAGGCAGTAAAGTTTTAATGGCCACAACAGAGATTTGGCTGAGATTAAAGACATGAGTCATATGTAGCGTTCGCGCGGACCATTATGTCTTGTTTGAAGAAATTATTAACTTTTCTGTAATACTTTTATATGCTCTCGGCTTGACAGTTGTGCACACTTAATTCAAAGTTTGCTTTGTGAACACATTAGCACATAGATATGTGAATAAAAATAAACGTTTTATTGAATACGGACAAAAAGCTCGGCGTTGATACAGCTCGTAGTGTATCCGGGTTTATTGAACACATCAATTAATTCAGTTGAATGGATGTTGTTCGTAGCTCAAAAAATAACAATTTACGACTGTTTGTTTAGCACATATCTTTCTCCGCCTCTCTTCCGCTAAAGCAGTCCCAACGGCCGAGTTGCACGTCCATAACAAATTAAGACAATTAAATTCCTCACTGAGACTACAGGATTAGAGTAGCGAGCGTATGCGAATGAAACTAAACATGTTCGCTTGAGGTCGATGCGAATAGCTCGCTAACAGTCTTACAATCCATGGTAAAACTACAGTCTATGTAATAAAAGCAGACAACGCGCATTATAAATAAAAGCCAAGTTCAATTAATACTAGAATAGAATAAAAACTCTGTATTTAATACCATTAGTACAATAGAATAGACCACTTGCAGTAGTGGTTAGTTTGTAGATAAAATATTTCCGTAACAAAAACATTTATAAAAACTGTTTTAGCTACACATGATAATATCAAAAACTAGCATGTGTGATCTCATGAGTTCGACAGTCTCAACAATTATGTTCATAAACGTATGTATGTTTCAATATCAACTGCAAGGCGTCAGTTTCATATGTATCAACGTGTTGTCTGCTTTTTTTACTATGTCTGGTACATAACAAAATAAAAAAGTAAAACAGCAAAAACTTGTATCACAATATGAGCTTTCGTCGCTCGAGGGATGAGCGAACCTTTTAAAAGGTTTTCCGAGAGTGCAGCGCATTAAGCGAACTAAAGATAAAAGTGGTAACAACCACCGACAATATGTTGGCAACGCCATAAATACGTTTATCTACTTGCTTTTGTTTCCAAGATAAATCGGGTCGTTTGACTAGAGCATCGTTCTCAGATTGAAATATACAAAGTGTTCCGAGGTGTTTCCACTTTGTCTACGACTTGTTTCCAGGTCCTATTTTCGCTAGCTGAAGTCTTTTGCGAAACCCATGTACCTATGTAGAGTGAGCTATAAATTAGGAGCATGAGAAATGGATACCTTTTGCATTATATCATTTGAAGTGCTATTCTGAATCTTGTTACAGTTCTGAAGAAATATCTTCTTTCCTATTAGTATACCTACTAGTGTTACAACTATACTCACCTACTTTAATAAAAAATCTGATACAAGTGTATGAAAAAGCTTATTAGCACGCAATGTTAATTGTAAGGTATCTGACATATTTAAATATTACGAGTACTTAAAAACTCAAAATATTTCTGTGTTTTAAAATCAATTTGCGTCAAAGCCTGTGTATCACTTAACCGCAACCATTTTTGGACAATAAAGACATAATTTTGTGCATTTATTTTATTTCATTTTAAACGACCCTTGTCACGCAAACATTTGTTAAAAGTCACTTAACATGCGCGCTCAGACAAGATAGGTTTTAAATCGTTTACCTTAAGAGCATAATATTATTATGTAGTACCAGACTTGGCTTCGGCACGACGTGTGTCCAGTTGTGTATTGAAAAAGAACATTTATAAATACACAAGCTATTGCAAATAAATATTCCTCACGTACTCACGTACACAGAATTGTATTTTCTAAACATGGACCTAGCAAAACTATAACACAGATTTTCTAAATAAATGAGGTACTCTTAGTACGCCCATTTTTGTCTCTGGCGATGTTGCCTTATATAAGGAGAAAATTTTACTTTGACTCACGCATCCTTTTTTTAGAAAATGTAGGGCTGTGACCGATTTTATGCAAATACTTATCCTGATGATTACTTTTCGAGCTCTCAAACATCTATAAAATATAATCATCTTAGTTTGATGTTTCATGAGTTTATTATTGTACAATTGCAACCTTTTATTTTTGTTAATTTTCTATTGTTTTGGTTTATTTTTATACTCGAACTAGCTTATGCTTGCGGTTTTACCCGCATGGCCTAATCCTTTCTTAGCGGAGGTCTACGCCATGAAACCTATTTGTGTTCCAAATTTCAACTCCATCCGTTTAGCGGTTTGGGCTGTGCGTTGATAGATCAGTCAGTCACTCATTCCTTTTATATATTTAGAAGAAGAAGATATAGATTTGTTAATAACGTCTACCATTTCTGTCTTCGTGATTTCTAAATGGCATTATCCCCTCGCTTTACTACACTGTTCTCGCAAAGAAAAATAGAAGTAATCCGACTGAGTTCCAATGACAAAACCCTCGATCCGGAAACACATTCTTAGGTCAGATAATAAACGAGTGTCGCTTAAGCAAAAGTAACTCCGATATTTCAAGCCTCGACTAAGTTATTGGCTGATATTAATAATGCGCCTTTCCTAACTTAATCTGACTTGAAAAGCATTGAGTCGCAAGTCGTGTAGGCAATGTATTGTTCAAACAACAAATAGAATAGGTACTTTTAGAGAGACTTCGTGAGCACGGATATTTAGTTGTTAGACTATCCTCTTTCAAGTAACTTAACACGTTCATGAACACTCCGTCGATAGGCGTAAAAAATATAATTTCGATGTGGCACCACGTCCATCGACGTCCGACGTCCAACCGTCCCCCACCGACAATGTCTCATCACACTTCTATTGCTCTGCTTGTTATGATAGACGGTACCGTCCATGGCCGTAATGGTCATAGTGCTCACATTCTGAAATGTTTGATATGTCTTCCGTCTACAGACGTTATCGTATATAGCCTTAGGTATATAGGTTGCTGCCATAACAGACATTATAATAATCTATTACATATGACAATCCGCCTACAGACGTTGTATGGAAATTGGTATGTCATATTGTATTTTTTTTTAATAATGCAAGTGTCCATGAACGTGTTAATATTGTCTTTAACATTTAAATCCTGAGAAATAAATATACATTAGGTACCTATATGTATTGAAAAGTCTTTCTTTATATAATGGAGTAATTAGAATTTTTGCTCGACTTGGCGGGGACACTGCCGTGCCCCCAGATTGAGTTATGATTTTAGCGAGAATGAAAATCTCGTGTTTATTATTCAACTCCTCCGAAACGGATTGATTCTTAATTGATTTTTATGTTTTAGGTTTGAAAATTAATAGTTAAAAAAGTAATTTTCTACAGACGAACACAAAATATTGCGCATAAAAAAATCATCAGTGCTCAGAGGGATATTCGCTCTGCTGATGTATCAAATTCTTTAAAATACACAAATGAAATTAAAAAGTATTCGGACTTGACATTCTTCATTATTATTTCATTTTTCTGAGTGTAATTTCAACTCCAAAAACCTAAGGAAACTAAACTACTACTAAACTGCTAAGGAGAAATAACTAACTTATACACACACAAACATTCGTCTTACTAGTATAAGTATGTACCTGTTTACGTTTAGTCTAAAATAACATCGTACCCAATAATGTCACACGAGATACATATTACAATTTTAAAGTAATTTACAAAACGATTCCTCCGTCCCCATTTGAATTGAATACGGAAAAATAGACTACACGTCGTGTGGGCGTGTCCTACCGTCTCACCTTACAAATTTAAATGTTTGTTTTTATAAATATGCAGGGACCCGGCTTAAAGCCCATTACACACGTCGCTATATAGCGCTATAAAGCATCTTATAGCGCGGCATAGCTTCAGTACAAATCGGCATCCGTCACACACGTAGCTATAAATGACATATAGCGCTATATCGCGCTATATTTTACAGTTGATGCGTAGAATCCGCCATTTTTCATTTTGACTAGGTGATAAAATGACTAAGCCGATTTGTATTACCGAGACAAAAAAAAAACAAACTCCTATTACCTACGCGATATATTAAACTAAATACTAAATAGTAGCAAATGTTTAACCGCTGTGTAACAAATTAGAAAAAAATGTTTTTTATATATATTAAATATTTTCTTGTGTTTGCAGGTCTTTTTGTTAGCATTACGAAACAAAGTAATTTAATTTGTATTTTAAATTTCACCTCCTATTTACTTGTAATAGGAGCTCTTTTTATGCATAATGATTATTTGTCCGAATAACTTAGACCTTTGAATACCTTGCAGTAGACTTTCGCTTAACCGGCTAAGTCATGTTACAAAATGGCTACGCATTTTTTTTTAATCTAGTTCATATGGGATTTGCCAAATTGTATGGTTTTACAGCAACATGTCTGTTGACAATGTCAATTTTGAGTCTTATACAGGATGTGTAAAAAATTCATGATTTTTTTCTCAAATTTTTAAAAAATACATACCAGGAGGTTGCCATGGTTTTTTTTTATAAAAGTGATTTTCAGTTAAATCTGTAATAATGCAAACACATTGTTTCAAGGGTTTTGTAGGTACCTCTAAAGAGAAAAAAAAACAAATCATTATTTTATAGTTTGTCTAGACATTTTTACTAGGAAACTGAACGTTTGGAGTTCTTCTTGTCCTTGTCATATTGCCTATTACTGGGAGTCATGGCCCCTCCTTTGGAGGATTTGATATCTGATGATAGATCGCTATCTGGGTTGGTTGGATGCGATTTTCATAGCCAGGAGCCAAAAGACAACAGGACAACAGCAACTTCAAGGGTGGTGCGGATCTGATCTGACCAACGCATCGGACTACGACCTGAGTCCGCTTTCCTTTGATTTTCCGGTTGACAATGAGCTTCTCTACCTTTGCTATTTGGCCGATGTAGTCGAGAATCCTCTGATAAAGTCGGTCAAATCCAACATGAATTGATCTTATTTGATTAACGTAAGTCATACTTTTAGTAAACGATGTTAATTTAGAATAAAATTTTCTGGATTTTTTGACGAATTTTGAAACGTCATTTTTTTTAAGTTTACCAGGAGCAGATTTGAAGGAAACCAAAATCTAGGAAAAAAAGAAACATCCTTTATGTAGAAAACATTGTCAAATTCATTTGTTTAAGTAGTGTTGGGGAATCATTGGAACTATATGCAATCAAAGTGATTGAATCTCCGTTCCTACTCCTGGTACTCCTGGTACCTACTTCCTAAAAATATTAACAAGGAACTAGCTTTTAAATGATGAAAAGTGGTATGTACCTTTAACGAGTGTGCATATATGAAAGTGCATAGGAAGGAAAAATAAAATAGACCCCGTTGTCGTGATTTTCTGTTTAGCAACAAAATCTCCAAAACCTGACGGTTGGTTAGTTTTGATTGGCTTGTTTATAAAAAAAAAACTCTTTTTTAAGACCAAACCACCTTAAAATCAAGAGAGAAGAGAGAAATAAAGCGAAAAATATATAAAGCGTTTTCTTTTAAGAGTTCTCGGATGCTGCTTGCTAGCGCAAGCATAAACAATACAGTCCAATTTCTCGGATATAAAGATGTACAGTACAAGTCCTGCACAGATGCAATATATATAAATAGCAGATTACCACATGAAATAAATACGTCTAGTGAAGCAAACGTACGAATGTGATTTGATTTCGAACAGGAGAAATGATTTGGATACGCAAACTCGATCACCTGCTCGCAGTAAGAACCACTTTGAATTTCTTCCAGTTAGACTGCGTTCGTTTTCTGCTTAGATAAGATATGTGAGTCACTTGCATGCCTATGTACGTAAACACACATGCGCCTATGTACATGCAATAACGCTCATCCGAAATCCTGATAAAGTTTTACACAGTCACCGTAAAATGAATCGGTGGTAATATAAATAACAAACATTATCATTTTATAGGTTTTGATATAAAAATATTGGACTTATTAGTGCCTATTACTATTAATTATGTACAGAAAAGTAAGATAATAAGATTTCAGATTATTTCTCTTATTAATTTCGATTAGATAAAAATAAGTTGGTTAGTTTTATTACTAATTTATGACGATTTTTAAAAGCAGTTAATTATTGTATATATAAACACTTGTATTTCTTTTAAACAACGGTTTTCAACTTATATCATTCATCGCAGGAGGCACAAAGTGGAAATTGTGCAAACACTTATTAGGTAAGTAAGACTGGTGATAATGCTATATTTTGGTAACATTGAATTGATCCGATAATTAAGCCGTAAAGTAGCAACTGGAACTCCGTGAAGGTTATAGAACAGTTGAAGTATAGCAAACATATATTAAAAAACAATCTACATAACATGAAAATAAGTATATAATAATTATTTTATGAGTAATTTTCACTTTACATATTAATGTTAAAGTTTCATTAGAAACTTTAATAATTATCATTATTGTGTGGGATAAAAGAACAGATACCTAAACTATTAAAATACGTATTTATTCGTAATATATTATGTTAATAACATTTTTCCACACAAGTATATGGCAACTCCAAATTGCACTTGTCCGTTTTTATTTTTAAATAATATTTTTTTTTATATTTTTGTATTAATATACCTATTCTAAACGCTCTCAAAGAAATTGTTGACAAGTTATTCCAAATATTTGAGTACGTTTGTGAATATGAAAGAGTAATGTTAATAAAGTCACTTGATTTGATTTCAATGATCGACTCAAGATTCAATCACAAAGAATGAACTATTAAAAAATATAGTTCCGATCAGTAACCTGGCCATCACTAAAAATAATATAGCAAGGTATAGCGAGGTATAGCAAGGCCTTGCTATGCGATGCTATATGGTACCAGGAGTCATATAGCAAGGTATAGTATAGCGTCGTGTGTAATGGGCTTAATAATTAAGTGACGCTCGAAATGAGACACGGCTCTTAAGCTTCGATAACGCACGCTTTTATTTTTGAATTCCATTGAAAGTGCCTATAATAGAGAAGATTGTGATTACATTTGAATAACTCTTTCGATATTCAAATGATTTGGTCTGGACACTGCTAGAATATCCTGGTAAGGAAAATGCTCAACTAAAGTTATTGATCAAAATTTGCACGATCATTCGCTTCCTCTTCCGATCCGTATTGTTGCAAATTATGATCAAGCAATAGTTCTATAGGAATAGAGAAGATTAGGGCGGTTTTCGACCAGGTGTAGGTCAGCCTAGGAAAAATATTATACTTTAGGTAGGTACCTATACTAATCTGGAATAACACATAAGTAACTTTTCAACTGGAATAACCGCTGGGTGCAGCTACTATATTTTCATTAAGATGTTATTATTTTTCCTTGATATTGCAACTAATACTGTAAAGTAACATTATATACACCTGTAAAAATATCCATTTAAACTATTTAAATGTAAAATCTTGTTAAGCGGATGATACGGAAAAGGAATGCCGACTCAAGTAAAACGGATCAAGTCTGAGACAATCAGTTCCTTATTTCTTCCTTCTTAGAAAAGACATTCGTTCTACATATGTACTTATTTCAATTATATCCCTGCACATAGCCGAACGAATTTATTAACCAAAAGATGTGAGATGAACTTGATTCTATTCGCTAAAAAGCTTATCAAAATGCTTTTAACCACATGGCAACGATATATTTATGATATAGTGCTAACTGGGTAAGAGTTCCACATTCGAGTTAAGTAAAAACTTACCTCAATTTGATTTCATTTGATATTTATAACGGTTACTAGTCAGGCTTAGCGGTATTGCGTGCAAAAAGAATTTGACTCAAGTAAATAAACCCCAATTGTAATTTTATCAATAGGGTTATAATAATAACACACATCATTACAATAATTATAATGACTATTACTACTAAATCATAATCTGTTACAATAGTTGTTATTATTATTTTAATAGTAAAATCATGTATAGTCGATCATATATATAATAGTTACATTATTGTAACGAGTAACGTCAAAGTACATTAGACCTAAGTGAATACTTAGCTCAGTTAAGTTCCAACGGGTAAGGAAAGAATGTTTATTGTTTCTTCGTATATTTATAAATCATTAAGGCATCAGGTTTACGTATTGTATGGCACTCGAGTCAATCTCGACTCGTTAGCAGTCGCAGTCGCAATACCTTAACCTCGACTCTAAGGAATTGAAGTATCTCTTCAGAGTTAATGCTGTGTCATTGCTCGACGTAAAGAGAATAGAGAAACTGTGAAATAGCAACGTTGTATTAAGTTTTGGACATACATTTCTTTGCATTCGATTTTAGCCACAGGACTGTCTAGAATACATTTTAATACCTCTAATATCGCTAAGTTTTGATTTCAATTTGATATTTCAATAAAAAGTTCTGTATCTGTAATGTGTTCAATATTTTTAACAAGCTCTATTGGGCTCACCTATTCCTCAAAAGAGCAATAAGAGGTGTGTACATGCAAGCGATTTCTATACAAAATTCGAGTCTGGTTAACGATTGGGGTATAAATATTGATGTAGGTACGTACAGTCAAATGCCGTGTAGATAACTATAACGCTCATGTTTATTAGTGTTTTTTTTTTTTTTTTTAATTTATTTAGGTAAACCAACAATGACATAGTATGTAGTAATTATGTACTTATAAATAATAAAGAAACTTAAATTACTATGCCACCCACATCGTCTACCACCGATTAAATTATGTGTTAAATTATAAAAAATAAAAATATCAAAGCAATCTAACATAATCATTCCCACAATAAAAAAAAGTACCATTGTCGACTCTACAGTTTAAGCTGTGCCAATAGAGGAACACGAACGATTGAGTGGCCACGGGTAGGTACGGAGTGGCGTGTGGGCTGTGGGCCGGGAGGACTATAGAGCTGTTCTTTTTTCCTCGTACGAAGCGTGGATTACACACAGTAAACATAGAAGAAGAACGGCCACGGCCTCATTTAGTAATAAGAACTCTTTGTTAATTTTATAAATGAGTTAAACAAGAGAGCTGTGTTTCGTTAATTGCGCCCTACTTTGCACCATAACATAATAAAGCAGTCAACCTAAAACATATTTATGAAAATTGCCTACATTTATAAGGCCGTATTCTGTAAATCTTTCACCAGTTTTTCAATTTACCATGATTCAGAATATGTTCAAAATAACCCTTTATAGGTTAAACCTGTCTACATTGAGATTATTCTAAAAGCCGAGCTACTCGATATTACGAGTATCTCACTCCCCTCCGTCGTCGCCCTAAAAACGTGTTGAACGATCCGGACGATCCCATCGCTGCCGTCACATCGGCGGCGCTGGGATCGCCGAATCCGCCAACCATGCGCAACAGTCGCATCGTTTTCGGTACTGGTCCCGGATACCAGATCCTCCAACCAACACAATCACGACACCGACCGCGCCGGCGCGGTCGAAGACCTCTGAGATCCTTCAGATCAGTTAGATTCTCTCCAAATAATCAAACAGATCAAAACACTGTTAGGGCCCTAGGACACGCCCCTTCAGGGGTGCCAGGGCAAGTCTAGTCCCCCGTATCTGGCGACAGCCCAAGCCGAGGTTCGTGCCATCTGAGGCGCCCTTGAGCTAGTCGCCCACAAAAACTTTGGGTCGAGTGCCTCCTGCGCTCACCACACGCCCGGTAAAGCTGTAGAGGTCTTAATCTGAGACCAACAGCGTAGGTCATTTAAAAAAAATATATATTATCTCATCGATTTCGACAACAGCAACTCTTGCATTCAAAGTTTATCTTTAATTCATGTGTCTTAAAATATAACAAAGTTTACATGCCCAGCTTAGATTCAAATAGTTTATGGCACTTTTTACTTTCTCTACCATTGTAGTAAAGTTGGCAAAAAGTGCCTGTATCTATAGGAGAGCTAAGTGTGAGCAAACCACTATCAAACTAAACGCTCCTGCTCTTTCAGCGCTGTATTTCATCATTTTCAATACTCTATCTGAACTGGCGGCATCGGTTCTCATACAGAAATCCTATGAAGGCCGACCTAATCATATTAAGTAATCCGCGGTAGACAGACGCACTACACCGCGAGTTTTGCCGCCAGTATTGTCCACCATATACTAAAAAAGCCCGCATTTTACTGTACAATTTATGAAGGAATAAAATAACATGTATATTATACGATTTTGAAGCAAGGGACACCTTAAAGCGTGACTGGTGAAGAACATCATAATTGTGTGAAACCTCAGGGTCGGGCATAGCTTCGACTTTTGTACCTTTGATATGGTTGGTAGTTTTCATTGTTTCATGTAATTAGAACAGTTACAAAATGTATTCATCGTATTTGTAAAAAAATGTGTAACACTTTTAAAATTCTAATTGGATAGTTAGGTTACTTAGTTTGATTACAAATCACATTTCTTTCACAGTTATTTTACCTATCTCAAATATTTTAAAACTTTACCAACTCAATAAATAAATTCACAACTTACACCTAATGTCTAAATGGTATCAGAAAATATTTTGGCAAGATCATACTACGGTAGATTACGGGTATGCATTAAATCACGCACTTAAATTTACACGGTATTATAACGTATCTGACAAGGTGTGACGGCGTTACTCATTTGGGACCATCCCATAAGCCTATACAAGCTATTTTTAGCCAAGAAATGTAGATACCTTATGACTGCATCATACAAATAAATTAAATTATATGTTACTAGCACCCAGCGCTTTTGCCCGCTTTCCAGTAGGCTATTTAATATTCCAGGGTATAAGCTATCTCTCTACCAAATTTTAGCCCAATTGGTCCACATCGCATCGTTATTAAGGCGTGAAAGAGTGACAGACACAGATCCATACATCCTTACAAATTTTCTCATTTATAATATTAGTACGATTAAAAATAATGAAGAGAAACCTAACAGTTTTAAAAAGAATAAAAAAGATGTGTCACTTTAACGTGCACGGAGTAACAACGTGTACATACAAATATGCCTACAAATATTATTGAAAATAGATATTATGATACCACACAAAGAAAAGTAAAACTTACAAAAACAAAGCTAATGGTATTTAACCAAGGAAAAGCATTATCACGTCTAGTACCTCCAGGTGTGTTCATTCAATGAAATGTTTGCAATCAATTTAATAAATGTGTATAGCAATTTAACAGCATTGTCTCGTCTATAAACAAACCGGATGAGACTATAAAAACACTTGGTCTCAGTACTCGAGACACCTACTATCTGAACTATTACTCAGGGACCTTGGATGAAAGCCCACCCTTATCTTAGGCCAACCATTGTCGTAAACCTAGCAACGTACCTTGCACTATGCTCTTTCAAACTAATGTATCTATATAATTAGTGTTCAATTATTTTTATTTCAGTCTTGTGTCAAGACCCTGCGATCGACTAACCTTTTGTCATTTAATGAAAACTGTGGGGAGGCCTATGTCCAGCAGTGGACAAACGTAGACTGAAGATAATCAAAATGAAAAGCTGTAAGTGTTTATATAGAAAGCCCCAATAGAGGTAAAAACTATCCCCAAATATAGTTGGTTCTATTAGTCTACAAGGGTGATTCCTGAGAGTCAAAATTTTACGTGTCTGGGGGAATAAACTACCCGTAACATAAAAATTCTACCCAAAGGTATTTTTTTCCTGTTAGTCTAAGGTTCAATCTACTTAATGCATGATAGACATCAGGTTATATTTAGCTGCAAGTATCTAAAAAAAAATGTAAAAGCCCTGAAATTTGATTACCGTGGGCTGTCCCTTACACATTTTCGGAACAAAATATATTTTTTACACTAATTTATAAAAGGAATTTAATTAATTCCTGTGATTAAAGCTGTAAAGGGTGAACTGTTATATGATCAAAAAAATACGCGAAGGCTGTACTCAGCGTAGTTTTAGAAAAAATAACAAATTTAGGTTTGTCCCCGGACAAAAAGTGATTCCCATGGCGCGCGACATAACTACCCACATTTCACAAACTACAATACTTAGAAGCTTGTACGCACGCTATTGGCTAACTTCGATTGCGCTCTAAACATAGTGAAGAGAGGCTCCTCCTCTCGTTGTTATAAACTGGATTTACGAAGGTGAGAAATTGATTACCGTGGTTTTGGTTCACTAGATCATTGATTACCTTTTCCATGTTAAAAAATATTTTTTTATCCATTACGGTTTTTTGACTAGGGTGTGCAGTTAGTAAAAGGGTATTGTTTATCATATATTTTATTAATTTTGGTCTATAATTATGGTATTTAAAAATATTGACAAAAAACTATACAATTTTGATTTACATGGTATTGATTCTCATGGTATTTTACCACGGTGATCAATTTTCCCATGAGTTTTATTGCGCATTCTTTCACTTTTTACCCAACTACAGCGAAGCCGCAGGTATGGAAGTGATTTTGACAGTTTATATTTGTATATTTCATTATTTCAGATATTTTTTTTACATTGTATACGTCAGATTTTTTTATATTGTACTATAGTAGACAGACCACATTAAAAAGTCGCTCAGCGAGCTATGGAGAGGGCTATACTCGGGGTTTCTTTACGTGATCGAATCAGGAATGAGGAGATGAACCAAAGTCACTGACATATCTCCGCGGATCAGGAAGCTGAAGTGGTAATGGGCAGGCCACATAGCACGTAGAGCGAATGGCTGATGGGGTCGAAAAGTGTTCAAGTGGCTACTACAGGCAAGCAAACGCAGCGTAGAACGTCTACCCACAAGTGTGGCAGACGACCTTATTTAGGTCGCTGAAAGACGCTTGAAGCAGGTCGCTTTCAACACCAGTGTTATATATGGAGGTCTAAAGGGGAGGTTTATGTTCAGCAGTAGACGTCTTATGGCTGAGATGATGTATGATGAAAAAATAAAACGAAACTATGGGCTGACTGCAACTTTCAGTCCAGATTAACCTAACTAATGATAAATGTACAATCTGATGACAGCTTCTGGAGTGAATCCTGTCAGTGACTGTGACTGAGAACTTAATCTCATATTCTAGGACTATAGATTCAATATTTTTACATTGTTTAAGACTGCAATACGTTGATTTTATTTAGTTTACATGATTATTATATAGAGAGCCAATATAGACCTTTTTAATACTTTATGTTTGGTGTATATCTGTTTGGATCACTGTTTTTAATCATTTCTATTTTATATGATTAGTATGTAGAGGTCAATATTTAAATAATAACATAGAATTCAAACAAAATAGTTTTAATTTTGATTCCCATGCCACACTTTATTGATTCCCGTGGTACCAAAAATTTAAATTTAAATATCTTCTGAACAAAACAAGTTATAATGATGCCTATTTGATTGATGTAATTATAATTATGGGAAATTTGATGTTTTACATGTAAAATGCAATAATACTTTGATTTAAAATCTGCCACGGAAATCACTTAAATACGCCCGATCTCAGGATTTACCCACAATAGCGATCTCTCCTAATCTTAAGCGACAATGCAGCCGAAATAGTATTAGAATAACTTTAAATGCAGAGGGACTTCAACGAAAATCGTACTTTCATCGTAATATAACCGCCTGGCAAATGTGTAAAGTACAAATGAGCTTAAAATTATAATATCAGTGTCTCAATGTTAAGGATGTATCCCTAAGAACACATAATCATTTAACCGACTGAAGATATGTAAGTAACTAAGTACCTAATTATTCTACAGCGGCACAAGTAACAGAGTTGTATAGTTTAAACTATTCATGGTCTGTAAGCCTCGATAAAATCAATTTTGTACTTTACTGTCGGATGTCATAATAAATACAACTAGATAGCTTTTCATTTCTAACTTTATTCAGAATATTAACTAGCATCATTTTCACAGAAAAATATATCTTAACCACGATGTGATTTAGTCTAAAATTGATGGGCACAAGTTTAGTTTGACGATTTTACCTTTCTCATGTTACTTGAACAGTATTTATTTTTGTGTGAGTCAAAATTCTTGTTAGAATCGAGTGGCGAGAAAGAACTGGTTTTTAAATTGTATCTGGTATTATGTAGATAGTAACGCCCCCAGGTGATCGCTAGTAGTTACGATTATTTTAAATATTATTAAACATTTCAAATAATATCATGTTTTGTGACTCTATTAGATGTATGAATATTTATTTTGATGAGACTAAAGTCTGTCTATTAGCAGCCACGTACTCATGTTTCTAAAAGAATTTCTATGACATGTTAAACAAAAAACCATTACTGGGTAGATTTTAATTGGACAACGGACACCTTGACACTTAATGCTCCTCTTTATTTTACCTTTCTGTACTGTTCGAGGCAGATGACTCTTAGGTAAGTCTTGCTACAATTTTAATACATCCAATTTAAAAGCGAAATTTGTATGTAATTGTTTGTATGTGCCTGAGTGTGTTTTTGTTGCTCTTTCACGCAAAAACCCTTGAATCGATTGCGATAAAACTCGGTTTGTAGATAGCTAGAAATCCTTATGAGTAGGTACCTACATATAGATTGCTTGTTTTTATCGCGATTTTCCTTAGGAATCGGGACTTTCGCGGGTGAAACCACGGAGCTTAACTTGTATGTCATAATACAACATGAATCTACTCATTACTCGGCTATGTCACTAACCCTTTACATCAATCAGTATTCAGAGCTCATGGAGCAGTGAGAAGGAATTAAGGGCAAACATCTTGTGATCCGGCAGAGAACAATAGAGACGAGACGAGACAAAAACCAGAACGCAACCACAAATGCGGCCCCGAGCGTACCTCTGCTCCCAGCCGACGTCGGGGGTATTAATTAGTTACATTAGGGCGACAATACTCGCAGAAAACACATCAAGTTTTTCACAAAATTGACATTCTCCCTTATTAAATCATGCGCTAGAAAGGGACTCATTTACTAAATAAGGCCTCTTAAAATTGCAATCATCAGTATTACTTCGTCACTGAAAATGTTGAAAGGTTCATTTTAGCGAGACTGCTTTTTGCATAGCAACATGTAAGGTTCGTTGTCCGGAAAATTAGGCGTAATCATGGTTGTCCTAATTAACGAAAAAGTGTCGCCGTGGCGAGGCGCCAGAAAAGGATGCCCGAATTACTCTTGCATTGGTCGTCTTAAAACCCAAAAAACCGTTTAAAAATCATTCGCCCCGCCCATCGTCCGCCCCGCAAGTCTTGCGCACTTATGATTTATCGTTGCGAGGACAAGCCGCCCCTCGCACTAACTACCCGCGGCTTCCGTACCTCTAATTATACACGTACACATCGACCTCTCAAAATCTTAATCGCATTCTCGATACTGTCATCGGAAGCTCGAATCGTCGACGCCATAATCGAATTCGATACGGCTTATTCGTCTTAATCGTTTAACTGCGATTCACGTGCTCTACCTGTTCCGAACTAACCGTGCTCACACTCATTCGTTGAACCTAAAGTAAACTCACATGGGAAGTCGTGTTTGGAAACAAATAAATAACTTGTAATTGGTGATTATGTGATAAGGTTGTGAGATATTCGACTACAATAATATTTTATGTTAATGTAGGAAAGATTAGCAGAATTAATGTATGCGAAAGAGAAAAAGCTAATCGAAACAAGAATACGTAGGTGGTTTTTCTCAATAATACGAAGATAGAAAGCCGGCTGAATAATAGGCCATTTGCATACCATCACAATCTAGATCGAGATACAGCATTTTTATAGTTATTAGGTAGTGTCGGTTAGGAGTACGTGCGAAGTAATACAATACAATATTCCTTGGTATTGGTTGATGATTCGGTCGCTGGTCACGCTCCAAGGACGTGGATCGAACGTATTCTGAATAATTTGGCGCTGGACGCAGCTGGTTCTCACGGTGTTGGCATTCGCGCCAGATAACGCATACAACGTATGCGTATGCATAATTTTATCATATTTCTTAAATATCTCCATCCACGTTGATACTTTTTGTAACTTGACACATCTAGAAAATGATAGCTACGACAGTGTGACCTTAGCCGAACGGCCGCCTGCCGTAAATCTCTCTCCCAAATGAGAAACCAACCCATTGAATACTCAATTTGTTGTTTTAGTTTGTAAATTGATATATAAATGGATTTTTGATGTTTGTATCTCTTTTTTAAAACATAAAACATTCTGAAATTTCATTTTGATGTTAATCACTGTTTCGAAGTGATAGGTATCTAAATGTATAGGTTTAACTATTATAATAGTGGTCGTTCACGCCGTATTAGGTTACAGCGCCTGTCACATATATATTGCAACGTTATTTTATAAATCTTATTCTTCACTTTACTAACTTTTGACATAGTATAAAGATGGCGACGTATAATTATTTGTACAAACTAAGGAAAAAATCTTATCGACTGAGTTCTGAGGACGCAACACACTTACGTACAAACCTTATAGCCTATGTTTGCATAGACCAGATACGAATTTACATACTAGATATTTTCCTAGTTAGACTTTTCCCGGAAAAGACATTTTTAATTACACTTCGGCCGGTACTTCAAACTAAAAAATAGACAGGAACCAGTACAATAACTGTTATTAAAACGATCTTCAATTGTTTTCGATACGACAAAAAAGCATGTCTTTCAGTCATATAATGTTGGCAGAGTGACGAAATAACTTTGCAACAAAGTAGAGCACAATATTATGTACGTCACGAACTTTTTCTGTTCCGAAATTCAACAGTGAAAAACCATTAAATAATTTTATAAGGCATACTTCGTCATATAAGAACCGCCCAGTCGTCATGTCCAGTAGCGGTCAGTCGATAAACCTGACGGGCCTGACGTAATGCGGACTCTCACAAAAACTTGTAAGTTTGGTCTCCAACTATCCTGTTTTAATTAATTACGGCTAAGTATGAACAGTGGTCCTGAGGTGGCAATGTTTTTACGTTTTCGCTAGCGGGTAGATCACCTGCTGGTATGCCGTACTACGCATTTCTATGAGAACTTGAACCTTACTTTGTATGTAATGATGTGCGTACTTCCGACTCAGCAATTTGTAGTCCTTGATGCTTATATAAGTCTGTGCAAAAACAGGCATGCAATTAGAATGGAGAGCGCTGATTTGCTTATTCACTTTTTGAATAAAGTTAAGATTTAACTAAGAAAAGTAGCGGAACATTTTTCGAGCTTATTATCGTTTAACTGATTCCCTAATAAAGGCGAACAAAATTATGTAATTTCCTTAGAAATCCACGCCTCTATTCTTTAATAAATATTTTTTGTACTATCGTGAGTGCTGATTCAATGAATTTAATATTCATTTTAGGCTCTTTAGATGCTTTACGTTGTATAAAATTATCGACGTTTTTGTCTTTTATTGCATATTTACACCATAGAAAATGAAATAACATAATAAAGTAGTACAATAAGCATTCTTAATTTAATTACTTTAGCATACGTCAGTATAGTGCAATCACATAAAGTGTACTATGAATACCTTCATAATGAATACAGGGTTATGGGTATCTAACGGGTAACCTCTTTAAGTGCATCTCTTCGAGCATTCACCTGTAACACTAGGTCTAAGATCCTTGCTTGTAACATTTCAGATTCGATTATTATGAATATTAAAGTTTCCCGGCCTGATGTTTGATTACGTTACATTACGAGCATTCGCTTGTAGAGGTACGTTTAATGTGACATTGCGAAACGAAAACAAAAATCAGGTGTTTTAATACAAACGTTTAACAAACCTAAGAAATGTTTTTTGTTCAGTAAAATATGTTAGACTTTGTAGTGGTTGTGTTTTTTTCGATTTGAAGACAATATTTGTTTTATGATACCCCTGTGTCGTAAAACAAAAAAAACATAAAAAAAGTTTTTAAAACAATTGTTATATTTATGTAATGTCCCTATACTGCCCATCAAAGGTTATCACGTAAAATTCTGTATGAGGAATCGTATAGCCTCTTCGCGTCTAAACCGATTGAGCCTAAATATTCAGGTACATATATGTGACAAGGTATATAGGCCCCTTAGAATGCACATCATCATCATCATCATCATCAGCCTGTGTTCGTCCACTGCTGGACATAGGCCTCCCCCATGGCACGCCACTCAACTCGTTCCCCCGTCTTCCTCCTCCACCCGCTCCCCGCGACCTTCCGGATATCGTCACCCCATCTCGCCCAAGGACGACCTACACTACGTTTGCCGAGACGCGGTCTCCACTCTAGAACCGTGTACCCCATCGGTTATCGGTTCTGCGGCAAATGTGACCAGCCCATTGCCACTTCAACTTGCTAATCCTTTCGGCTATGTCGGTAACTCTGGTTCTCTGCCGAATCACCTCATTTCTGATTCGATCCTTTAGAGAGACGCCGAGCATAGCCCGCTCCATAGCTCGCTGAGCAACTTTAAACTTGTGAACCAATCTAACCGTAAGTGTCCACGTTTCGGCTCCGTATGTCATTACAGGTAAGACGCATTGGTTGAAGACTTTAGTCTTCAGACACTGTGGTATACGTGACGAAAAGACTCGACGAAGTTTTCCAAATGCAGCCCATCCCAGCTGAATCCTTCGAATAGCCTCCCTCTCGAAATTGTTGAAGAATGCACATAGACTACATTTAAGCGTGTAAAACAGCTAGACACAGTTAGTATCAGTATAAATTAATTCCCTAATAGAATTGCCTGAGGACGCCGACCAGAGATCAGGAACCATAACTCAACAGGTAACATATCAATTAAAAGGTGCATTAACTATTCTCATCTCATATCCAGTGTGTGATTTAAATGCGAAACTGTACTTACACGTACATTCCATAACATATTATCTTTATGTCTTATCTTCATTTTTTATGAATATAAATTAACCTATGATCATAGATCACATTATGTCGTATTTTTATTCTTGTAAATTAAATAGATGTTTAATATAAATCTTAATTTTAAAAATTCCAAACTAACTAAACTCTTTCTTAAGGGATTTCTCTTCTTCCTTCGCTATGATGATTTTTTCTTAGTCACTAACTGTAATTATTATTAGAACAGTTAGATTTAAAACTTATGCTTAGTTATTGCCGGTACTTCGTTGATATTTGGTTTGGATCAAACAATTTCAGATTTCTTCGTCTCTTGTACTATTTTGATAATTTGTTTTTTTATAGCAGACTAAACAAGCGTTTGACCGCAATCTCACCTGTTGGTAAGTGATGATGCAGTCTAAGTTGTAGCACGCTTGTTCAGTATTAACCTATTCACGCTTGATTTAACGCCCACGTTAAAGCATACGGGAAACACTGACGACGGTAGCGAGTCCCAAAGCTTCGATTTGTTTATTACAGGTCACTTAGCACGACATCATATAATATAATATATTTGGAGTCTCTAGTCCCTACAACTGCCTAAAGAAGAATGATTACTAGAAAAACCAATTTGAAGATGAGATAATATAATTATAACAGAGCGCAGACCTTTCAAACGTAGAAAATAACCATAGCAATCATTCTAAGACGCGGCTCTAATATATTATGATTGCAAAACATTAAAATATCTATGGGATTGATTTAAGGTAATATCTGCGTAATGGGACAATGAGCGGTGATGCACCTTCAGTCCGCGAGTGCTAGCTAATAGCATTGTCGGTGTAAATCACTCGAGATATTGATCGTAAATAAACTTGCTGTTTATGTCAAAACTAAGGATATCTGGCAAGTTAATCCTCTATGGTTAATCCTGTTTGAGAACGTGCTAGATACCCTTTGATCTGCGTCTAAGCTGAATGTCAGATTTCAAGCGCATCTTTCGATATATTATGTACAACGACTCATGCAGTTTCATTAAATTTGTTTAGTGAAATTACTGGGCTAAGACTCATTAAAATCTTATGACTCTTGTGTAAGAAGCGTTGGTGCAGTGTACCTAGAATTTCACATCATTGTTAAATTTTGGTAACACTGTACTGTTTGTGGACAGCGTTATCTGTTAACATCAAGAGAGCGTCTTGCTCGTCTTCTTACTCCTTAACATAAACAAGTGAATTAAATTAAAATTAAAAAAAAAAACCCCAACGCAACGATTTCAAAATTCGCCATTTTGTGTTGGCGGCCATCTTGGATTTTAAATTTATCGTAATGTATGTATTCTACTAGTCAAGCCCTTTCATTTGATACCCATATTGACGGTATTGTGGAGAAAAAAAAATTAATCCGCCATTTTGTAGCGGTGGCCATCTTGGATTTTAAACTTATCATAGTGCGTTGTATTCTACTAGGCAAGCCCTTTCATTTGATACCCATATTGACGGGGTCGTGGAGAAAAAAAATCCGCCATTTTGTAGCGGCGGCCATTTTGAATCGATTTCCACCAAACATAGCTAAGAACACTCTCAACTAACCCTACTTTCAAACAAAAAAAACTAGATCAAAATCCGTTCAACCGTTCGGGAGCTACGATGCCACAGACAGACACACACACACACACACACAGACAGACAGACACGTCAAATTTATAACACCCCGTCGTTTTTGCGTCGGGGGTTAAAAAGTATTATGTTCAAATATACGAGTGTATAGCAAATCTCTTGGAATCAGCTTTACTGTTCATGATCACAGTTAAATGTGGTGGTATATTTGTTAAATGGTAATTGCTAGTTAATGGTTACAGGTACTGGTTAATCCGAAAATAATAAGTGTTCAAGCCAGGATTTTACATCATGTCCTCTGGGTTTTGCGTCATGTCGTTACCTAGGTGTAATATTATTCCAAGACCTATAAGGCCTTAAAGTCATTCTTCTGACAACAAATTTGATTAATACCAGGAGGCTGATAGCAAATGAAATTAGAACACAAAAAAGTCCTTTAAGTTCGTTAACTTGGAGAAGATAAAATTACTAATCTTATAGTATTTTATATTTTAGTCCTCGTACTATATTTATTAAGCAAACATGCTGACACAAAAATATTTGGTCAAGTGTAAATCAGCAGCATTCTATACCCATGCAAACTACTCAACGGTATCGCAAAACACGTCCATTCGAAAGCTGAACTATTCATCAACATCAAAAGCTTTTTATTATATTAAATATGGTTTACAATAAACTCTTGTAATTATAGCAATATATTTTTAATAATGATCCTAATTAAAATTCAGACTTGAGTACAGTTCGGCCATTGTTAATGCATCTGTGTGCCAAGAAAAATGCTTCTGACGAACGAACTTCACTTTAAAGATAGTTTATATTATGTATTGCTGAGCTATAGTAGTGTATATAAGAACAATTCTTGAAAAAATGCGATGCCCGCGGCTCATGCGGTGAAGGTCGCCATACAGCATATGAATGACTGGCTTGATAGCTGTGTCAGGAATCAATTTATCGTCTCGACGGAATAGTCGTATTATGCGCACCACTGAAGAACAAAATAATTTCTGTCGGCGATTTACTTAAATAAACTATCATGTAAATTGATGGTATTGACGTACATTTATAATCGCACAGTGCCAATTAAGACAAAGGTTATTGAAAATATTGGCGATTAATTTCAAATTAATATGAGAAATGTTTTGTTTTATAAACCAGGGGTTTTTTATTTGATATTTTATAGCAATGAGCTGAACGAGGATGACAAAAAACTAAAAGTTATTCAACATTTATTATTATCTTACTAATACATATTATAAACGTAAAAGTTTCTAAGAATGTATGGGGATGTCTGGATGTCAGGATGTCTGGATGTATGTTAGTTACACTTTTACGCCTAAACGGGTGGACCGATTGAGCTGAAATTTGGTGTGGAGTTAACTTAGACCCTGAAATAATACATAGGCAATAGTACAACGAGTAAAACCGCTGGACGCAGCTAGTTACACATAAAGCTTATATTAGCTTACATGACATCAAAACTATTATTGAGAAAGGTATATGTAGGGAACACATACGACAGTAGTTTATTTCGTAATAGTCCATAACCATAAAATAACTTCACTAAAAGCAATAATGCTCGTGAGCACTGTAATTTGATATAACTAATGTGCTTTTAGTGTAAAAATCTCACATTTTATTCAAAAACGAACACGGTACAAACGATGTAATGTTTCCCTTGCATATCTAATGTTACCTCAAAATATTGTCAAGTAGGTATACTAGCTGATTTGTACCTCGATGTTTTATCTGCTGAAATATAGCTTATGTATAACATCGTCTATGCTTTTCTTAACCAAAATTTAGCCCATTCGGTCCAACCGTTTATGCTTCAAAAACGTTGCTAATTTTTGTTGCTTAAACGGCTATCATCCATTCAAATATTCGCATATAAAATTTCAATATGAACTACACACATAATCACCCTTGGTTCTCGTTGAGGCAGGCAGAAGCTAAGCTCTTCGTACAATATCGCATTCATACTTTCCATCCATACAACCCATCCATAGAACCCAAGTATACAAACTCTTTCACTTGTTCGAATACGGCTTTCTTTATTACCCAGAATTGTATATTTTTATACTAATTATGTACTATATACTTGTCCAGTTATGTTAGAAACATCACACATACAATAATCAAGTAGGTGTGTAATTAAATTAAGTCGGTAAGGCATAAGCGTATTCCTCAAAGCTATCTCTAATCTATGCATGTACAATAACGATATTTTTGCATAGTTAATTCCTCTAAGGAAGTGACAAAGCGATCTTATAACCGTTTAGAACATGCATCAGCTTGCTTAACAGGACATTGACAAGGATCGCTGGTAACCGCGCGATAACCTCGCGACCAATCGCGGCATGTAATGAAAATGCTTATTGCATTGCAATGGTATTTAATTAATGCGTAGTGTTCTTACCATCGTGCTGTGAAGATGTTTGATTTGCGAATGATGAGTGTTTTAACTCATATTCATATTTTGTTTCAGTGTGTATGCAAACAAATATCATGTATTATCTTTCTTTTTATTATTTACACTCAAACAGAGCTAATATGCAGCAACTGGAACTGGTGAATAATTGTTCGTAACTTTCTAGCTACTACTTAGTCATTTCATTAGTCTATGAGATCTGCCGTTCATAAGATTTTTATATTAAAGTAAATTATAATGTATCGATCATATTAAAGCAGTGTATGAAAAGTAATGACTACATAAATACCTATAGGTATCATTACTCTTTTGGTACTATTGAAAACCTTACTAAGTCTCGTTTCGAAAACTCACACTCTTGTAATAATGCACTGAAAAAAAAAGTGATTAGTTTAAACAAGATGTTGTTTACTGTAATCACCCATCTTAGCTCCATATGAGCCTACAAAAATCATTATTGCTGCAACTAAGACAAAATTGTTGATTTTCTCTTAGTTTTGTTAGTTAAGTACTGTACCACCGTTATAAAGAGAGTTATTTAGTAATTATTTTAACAAAGATTCTGTATAAATTCAAAGGAGTTATAGTAGTTTTTATTATGATGCATTATTAGATTATCAATTAATATTGGTTGTTTTTCAACCATATTTAGCTTGCTATTGCAACTAAGCCATCTCTTTTATAACTAACATGATAAACGTTATTCCAAATATAACGGTGCCAACTAAGAGAAATCAATACTTAGTTGGCGTTCATTTTTTTCAGTGTGCCCTTCTTTATACGACAGTTTATATTTCTTTATAACTATTAATATAATCTGGAAAAACTTCACATTATAACATTTCATCATTAAGACACAATATGTATCGTTATCATTTAAAGAGATTACAGCCAAGAACTGTTTATATCACAATATTATAAGCGTACTTTGTCACAACATATGAAATGCATTCACTTCTATATGTAAGGGGAAACGCTTTTTATTTATTTGTACTTACACCGTAGCGTCGGATTTTCCAATTTATTTTATTTTAGTGATCATTAAACTAAATTTATTACCGTGAGGCCACTATTAAAATGGCTTAGAGGCTATACCTCGTTCACTTATATTTGTCATTTTTATTGATCTAAGCGCACTTAATTCTATCTCATAAGATAAATAAACCCATTGGAATATCTACCTCATGTATGTATTATGTGGATCTATATACATAGGAATGAGGCATGTTTTATACATTATAATATGCTATTGCTCTATTCAATGCAGCTCCAGCTGATAACTTTTTGTTTTAGGTTGGATAAAATGGCGCTAAATTGCTGCTTTTCACTTTAGTATCTAAGCATTTAAAATGAAATTACTTTATTAGCCATAAAAAACATAGTATTGACATGTAGTGGCATCATGTTTTATGATGTATAGGTATATTTCACTAATTCTTTGTTCTCCATAACAGTAATTTCAAGTATCAAGTTAAAAGGCAAAAGACACAGGCATAGATGCAGGTAATCTTAACCCTTTCGCAAGTAGTACCAACTATATTTTTTTACGTGGCTAGTTTCTGCTTTAACCATCTTGAATTATGATTTCAATTATTCTAAAAGCTATAATATTATATTATTATTTTTTTAAAATAGGAACAGATGTTGCTGTTAAAAATTGAGAAGGTTTTGTATTTATATTTTTTTACCAATGCTCGAGGAAAAGTTAACTCAATGTATAAAACAATCAATGTGTTATAAATTTCACTAGACCAAAGAAAAATAATTAACAACAAGGTCTTTATAAATAAAGGTTTTACCATACAGTTTATGCCCTTCCAGCGCTAAATAAAGTAGTTAAAGAAGAAACCGTCGCTTTATAATATCAATATGATCTTGTCTACAATGTATGAAATACTCACGCCACTATAAAAACTCGTACAGCATAAATGAGACTGGCAGATTTATGGGCACTTACCTGAAATCAAATAAAAAATATTTTACTATCATTTAAACCGTTTGATACAATGGAATTATCTTCGTTGGCTCGCTATTGTGCTGCCTCCTGCACTTGATACCGACGCGTTTGCTGTTGCCCTATAATTGACATTAAGACAATAATAGTTTCATGGCCAATTTATTCAGCTTTGGGTTAGCAATCAACGACTTTTCACTTTTTTTATATAAATTGAATACGTAACGTGAGGCATTGAATATAATTTGTATCGCCTGTTTGCGAGAACAACGCCGTAAGTCATAAAGTTTATACTTGTTACATTTCTGTTCACATATTTTATACAAAACTCGATTTATCGAGTCGTGTTCCTTGATCCCGAGATTTCTTTCTTGGTCAGAGATTTTATAGAGCTAACCGATATTGGTTTACCTATCTGCTGTTAACCCCATAAACATGCGTTCTGTACGTTATTACAAGCTTATCGTGACCGGCCCTATATCGCGTGGTCATTTAGATCATAAAACAATAGAACAGTTGCAGCCGAGAGAATGCATTGCGCTGCTATGCAAATAGTAAGGAGTCGCGACCTTAAGCATGAATATTGATACAGCATTGTCGAGATTGCAGATCTAACCGACGATAGCCCGCCCTCTACTCGAGCACGATTCCGAATTACCGAAACTGTTTATCGTACGGCATTAGATCAAAATAATAGAGCCAATAAGCCGTCAAAGTGATTGAAGTAAAAATTCATCGGTACGTAGCCGATAGAATAATAAGAATGGCACGAGGAGCGAGCGGAGTGGTCACGCAGCCACAATGCCGGGGCTGGCTAAGAAATGGCTTCAAAAACGTATATAACTTCGTCAAATGGTCATAAAACGAGACCCGTTTTATGGCGCACCTTTATAGCCGCAAGCTACGTAGGGATGAGCGGTGAGCGGCCGACACTCAGCACTGGTGCACAGCGATCTCACGGATTGCTACAAAAAATGTCCACAACTAAACGGAGATTACTTTATTAACTCACAGAATAGTTTGTACTTGTAATAAAAACAACTCACTTACGACGTGTTTAATTAAAGGAATTCATTTTACTGGCGACAATTTTATTCACACTTATAGTTCGCGACATTCTTAATTTCTTTTTTATTATTTTTATGTTTATTTAGTCATTTACAGCAACATGTATTAAGCGCCGAATCAACGGAAACGACATACTCTTCATTTATTTGTACAAACGAACGGTATACGGTTTCACGACGCATTAAGTCAATTATTTTCTTCAGAAGTTTTTGATGACTTGTCTATATGTTTTATATCCTTTACAAGTATTACATAATAGCAAAAACTTATTTCAAATCAATTAAAACCACGATAAATAAAAAAATAAAGTTCCAAGTAACAACTACCTTATGAGTGTAATTCCCTGTAAGTTATTAACTATTAAAGCTTTGAAAACAAGTTCTTGCTCAAGATTCCTACAGTTTCAGATCTTTTAATTAAAAACAGCACTTTACATCTAATTTATAATAACTATCCCATAAATACATCATCAACTAACTATGGTATGCAGTGGGTATGCTAATACAGTTTTGTCTTTCATCGACTAAATTCAATATAGGAACTAATTTTCGCAAGTAATCTATATAAACTTTCGAGACAAGGTTTCGATAGTACTTCGGTAAACTTACTACCTAGTTTACCGATCATACCGATTCATACTACTGTATGAATGAGTATCTAGAAAATAGTTGAGTAAATGAACACATACATAATATTATAATATAAGTATCCAATAAAAATATGTGAAATAACTTTTATCATATAAAACATAACATAACTTTTGCATATTTTATATTTAATTATATTATTATTATTAGTTAGTAGCTAGTATATTCAAAATCATATTCTTATCACTAAATCAAATAGATTTGTTTAGTTAATTTTATTCAAATTGTGATGATATTTATAATCACAATTTAAATCTCCTAAAATTATATCATCAATTCTGAAAACATGTTTGTTCATGGCCTACCTAATGACTTTAATGATTTTTTCTCTCGTCTTAAATAATAATTTTAATAAATAAAAGGTCCACTCGAAATTTCAATTCGTAATTATTTATAGCGATAGTCACATCGTAAACGTCGTGTTGATTTACGAAGCCAAAGTTATTAAAACCAAGCACTGCAAGGTTCAAAGGATTCAAATTAGATAGGTGTTTTGATATTATTTTTTTAAATTTAATAGAGTCTTGTATGTATCACGGGTACTGATGATGGTTGTTTTTTTAAATATATTTAAAAACACACAAAACAGTACATAATCATTACAAGAAATAAAGACTTATTTTCTATATAAGTTTATTTTCTCAAAGGGGTAAGAGAAAGATCCCTTTGAATTTTTGTACAAGATTATCTATGAAATCACATCACACTAATTATATTATAAATCCGAAAGTTTGTGAGTGTGTATGTTAGTTACTTCTGAGCTAGCTTACAGTCGCTGTAGCATAGTCATCATCATCATCTCAGCCATTGGACGTCCACTGCTGGATAGGCCTCCCCTTTGGACTTCCATATGTACCGGTTGGAAGCGACTTGCATCCAGCGTCTTCCGGCGACCTTTATAAGGTCGTCTGTCCACCTTGTGGGTGGACGTCCTACGCTGCGTTTGCTAGTCCGTGGTCTCCACTCGAGCACTTTCCGACCCCATCGGCCATCCGCTCTGCGCGCTATGTGGCCTGCCCATTGCCACTTCAGCTTGCTAATCCGCCGGGCTATGTCGGTAGCATAGTACAGCGGGTAAAACCGCTAAGCTAGTAGCAGATAAATGAAATGATAATTTAATAATAATAATAAGAACCGCAGGGCAGCTTATGGCAAGCTGTTGGGGAGTAGCGACCCCACGGACCCGAGCAACGCAGGGCAGCTTATGGCGAGCTGTTGGGGAGTAGCGACCCCACGGACCCGAGTGCTCCCGGGGGAGGATTCTGTTCCTCATCTCTGGCTTGCCTTCACCGGCCGGCCGGAGTGAACACTGACGAGGGACAGTCCCCCACCTCTGTGCTTGCCTTCATTGGCCGGCCAGAGTGGAGTCGCGAGAGCTTTTCGCTCGGAGGGAGGATGTGAAGCATAAGTGGCGAGTTGGCCTACGTGTTTAAAGTCCAGGGACACCTCTCCCCCTCCAGCCACTTGCACCAACGTTGCCCTTCTCGTCGGCTATGTAATGCCGGCCTTTATGGGGGCCCGTTTAGTGAGTGGCGAGTCATCACCTGCCTATATATTTCCTAATGGGACGGAAGTGGCAGGTGCCGTAGTCCTAGCAATAGCCTCATTAACCATCCATTTAGAATGCACATCCATAGCCTAGTTCAATTAGTTTCCATTAATCAGCAATAGTCCTGTCACTTGGCGGAGACTGTCTATGAACCCATTTTCTATGGATGGACTCACAGACAGACTCCAATAAGTGTCACCCATTACATTTATATTAAAAGCTCAAAAGGGCCTCTGCGCGTTGGACTTTTTTGTCTCCGTGTAAGCCTATAAAAAGGCCCGGGCTTAGCCCGTGTTAAGAGCGACATAATAAGAAAATGGAATCTAGTTTGATTCCATTTTCTTATTATTATTAGATACACATTCCATTGAGTCGGTTTTAACTATGAATTTAACTATGAAAACACAAATTATAATTCTAGCCGATTAGCTGTTAAAGTACTGTGCTTTTAACACAATTAAAAGCTCCAAAGTAATAAAAACACGTTGACACGAGATTTTTTATATGTTAGAAGATTTCGTGGTAATCCGTTACTCATTTATTACAGGAAGTGTAAACTGTAACACTTTGTCACTCCGAAAAAGTTCTAAACATTATAAAGAGAAAAAAGCAAACAAAACACTCAAACAATTTGTAAACTAATTCTCAAAAGGGACCAAGGATCTACCTGTTCAGGTAAATTCTTCATTATTCAAACTGATTCCTTTAGATACTTTTGTTATCCTACTAAAGTTACAAACGCGAAAGTTTGAAAGAATTTAAGGATGTATTTTTACACTAAACGATTCGTGAGTATTTAGATTCATCATTGTAAATTCACGGCATAAACTCACTTGTATTTACTTCGGCTTCGTGGCGACCGTTTCGAACCCGTTCCCGGTTTCGACCGGTAGTAAACACAAGTGAGTTTATGCCGTTTATTTACAATGATCTATGGATGTATGTATGTTTGTTACTCTTTCACGCATAAGTAGGTGAACCGATTTAGTTGAAATTTAGCTTAGACCCTGACATAAGTAACATATAGGCTTACTGTACAGGGCAGCGGGTAAAACCGCTGGGTGCAGCTAGTATGTTATAATGTAATTATTTAGTAAACTACATAATGTAATAAAAATTTAAAAACATACGCTATTATCTGATAACAATCTGAGAATACTAATTTTATAGTTTGCACAATAGCAAACGCTTTTTTTTTATTAAATAGGCATAAAATATTATACGGTTCTCACACTCAAACAAAAAGCGTTTATTTAAATAAGCTACAGAAGAAAACTTACTTATGCAAGTTTTTTTTTTTACAAAGCTATTAATTATTCTACTAATTATTTTAAGACTACCGTCTATTTGGAAACTATCTCTATGAGAAGAACGGGGGAGAAACTCGCAGAGGTATCTTTATGATATACTAGCTGTAGCCTATGTGTTATTCCTAGATTTAAGCTATCAATCTTCTTTTTATATCTATACAAAAAAATCTATACAAAATTAAAAAAATATCTGTACTTTAATTTTATTTTATTTATTATCTTCAGCTTCGATATCGTTCTCCAAATACACGACCTAAACATTTATATTTGCATGAGAGAAAATCATCAAAATCAGTCTTGAAGGGTTAGACTAAAAAAGCACACCGCAAATTAGTCATAGCGAATTCCTCAAAGTCGTTAACCTTGCCAGGTCCTCTCTTAACAAATGCATCTCATTCATCTTCCAAAAGACCTTTCAAAAAGCTTCGACCCCTCTACTTATTGAATTATATTGAATAGCCCTATTTATATTACATGGGGGAAGAGTTAGCTGTTTGTTTGTGCAAAATCATAGGTTGTAGGTATATCTAAAAGATGTGACATTAACTTACTCTGTTCGTAGTAGTTTCGTAGTAATAGTGAAATTACTGGGCTAAAGAGTCTTAATATCTTATGATTCTTGAGTAAGAAGCGTTGGTGCAGTGCACCTAGATTGCACATCATTGTGAAATTCTGGGTAGCACTGTACTGATTATGGGCAGCGTTATTTCTTAACATCAGACAGCAACAACAGACGCTCTGTCTTGCTCGTCTTCTTACTTCTCCACATAAAAAAGTCAATATATAGGTATAGGCCGATACGTTAGTGACATCTACTCGTAAAATATAACATGACGTTCAATAGAAAAATCATGAACAGGTACGTATTTTTGAATGCATTTTGGTTATAGGCCCATATAAGATCTTGGTAAATGGCAAATTCTCAAAAAATTCCAAATGTCAGTTGACATTTTTGTTTGTGGATTTGAGACTTAGCTCGAACTTTTGCGCCAAGTAGAAAGTTATTAAAAACATAATTATTTATTTGTCTAAATGCTCTTATTATTTTCTCTTATAGCACAAATGCAACAACAGTGTTTTACTGTATAATGTGGTATACATTTACTGTAAAACATTATTAACCTCACTACAAATTTAATTTTGGCTATTTCATAGTTTATTGATACAATACATGTATCTTTTATGGCAAACGGTTCATTACAAGTGAAATGATAAATACGCTTATCGGAAAAAAGAGTCTTCAAATTCAAACCAAGTAAAAACCTAACTTAGTTGCTGAAATTTACGACTAAAATGTCATCGTCTGAGCAAAATCTGTTCTCACACTTGTTTTAAACCAGTATTCTTAATTGGTCGAGCAGTGGCTTAGCTACCGCATTGTGGGTCTACTTGGCTCAATGTACTGAAGATTTTAACCGAGATTAATCTTTAATTACGACAAAAACGGAAGCAAAATTACACAATAACTAGTGGGGTCCTGCTGTTTTACTCATTGAAAAGTACTTTTTGCTTGAAACTAAAAAGTACTAAATTTTCTGTTATTGAAATACCATAGAACAATTTTATGATGCCGTTTTCACTCGCATTTATAAATTCTTAGCTGACGTCAACATCATAATTACTATTTGTGTGCTTTTCGTACACATATACAAGTACTTGCTCGCGGCTTTGCCCGTGACTCGTGAATCTTTTCTTAGCTGATTTATTTTTATACGTTGTTCTTTTTATATTTTATTCGCTTTAATACGTCAAGTTTTTGAAATTAACGAAATGAAAGTTGTAACTCTATTTCTAAGAACTCTACGCACTTACGTACTTATTTTTAAAACATATTTTTTAAGATTCGCGCTTATTATAACAGTTATTCGGCCATTATGTCGAATTTTCTTCACCAAATTCGCAAGAATTCTCTAAAAGCTTTGTCACAGTTTAGTTAACGATCAAGAGAACCGTTATTCTAGTCCTGCTTGCGGCATCCATAACGTTTCTTAAAATATATTTTATCGCCCGTTCAATACGGAATTATAGGGTATTTATTTATATTACTGTAATATAGCGGTGGTACTGAGCATAGTAATTAAGACGGATACTGCTCTAAAATAGTTCTTATGGTTTGCAATTTCCTAGTACCTATTAAAACATAATAAGTTTCTCTAATGAAACTAATCCATTGCTCAGAAATACGTTGACTACTTAAAGACAAATACGCGAGTTTTGTAGCGTCGCGTCCGCGGCCTGGTGTACCGGCTTATGATCCGGAGGCCCTGAGTTCAAATCTCGGTGTGTCCCGGCTGTTCGCCACACAACCTATAAATTATGATTAAACTCAGACAGTGTAAGTAGGGTAACCTGTTCTTTTGGAGTATAAACCCCAATTATTATTTTATTGGCTCATTCTCATTTTAGCTCAAATTTGATGGTCACACGGTTATATTTCCTAAACGGTTAAAGACAGGGATATGAATTGTGGATAGGTGGATAAAACATATATTAAGCTACAAAATAAATGAAGATTGTCATAATAGACGCAAAAAATAATACTAAAATTTAACATGAAAGGTCAAAATCGGGGCCATTTTTCGTATTCTCATGGTGTCACACTTTGCGTTGCAGTTAAACATTGGGGCACTACTTTAACAAATTTTAATGTATCTGTATGTAACATATACCAAAATTATTGCAAACAAATACACTTTACGGTAAAAAAAGTCAAAAAAGCTTTTCATTATTATTTTTAATTTAAAATGACATAATGCGGCGGTCACACGATTTTAGGTGTTTTAAATTTGCGTAGTTTAACGGCTGCTGTTAAACACAACATCAACAATCTAATACAGAGTTTGATTCATTTCAATGATGACCATGTTCTGCAATCGTAGAAGTAGGATCTAGGACTTATCGAGCCGTGGGAAAAAATATAATTCTTAAGTTTCAATTTATTCATGGGTGTACCGATCACTTGCATGGACAACATTTTTATGCATTGTATTTTAGTTATTTAAATCAAAGCTAGCTTTTCGAAACGCTAAAATATGCGAGATAAAGATGTAGTATTTAATTTTATACATTATCCATAAACTTTCTAGAATTTCACCATAAAGGTATATTTTCGTCACCAGCGTGGCATCACCTTCATAGCATTTTTTACCATGAAGGTGATTTTTAAGCCACGAATTTGATATTTTTTGTATTGTTTTGTTTAGAAATGGCCTTTTTACCAACTAAAAAGTACTTTATCTGTTATGTTAGGGTTTTAATACATACATACAAAATTTCTGACTAGTAAAAAAGTAAAGTGGAAGGTAAATTAATATCTCAAATTACGCATATTTTCTTCTGTAGTGAGGTTTGTTGTTACGTAGAATGTAGTTTTATTGTACATTTTTGGTAGATTTAGTCTTTTAAGAGGGATTTTACTTGAAAAAGTTGTGAAAAAATAATGACTGAATCACTTTCGTGGCCTCGAAAATTTCAAAATGGTTTTTCAACGAAATGAAACGTATGATTTAAATTATTTGTATAAAAGTTTACTCGTGTTATCCAGCTCTATACAATATTATACACAAACATTACAAATAATCAATAAATAAGAAATACCATGAAGGTGACGATGAGAATCGATTCCATGAGAATGAGCTTATTAATTATAACTATTAACAATAGGTACGTATCCAACACTTCAAGCAAATGACACAATAAGTTTTCCCGTGAGTGATTTCTGTATAAAAGTATTACAATAGCTTAAGGTTGTGAATAACTATGTAAGCTGTAATTACTGGTTACGCGCTAACCAAATTAAATATTTTTACGGTCCGTTTCCTTCGACTAGTGACTACTCTACTGGGGAACGAATTATTTGTCGTAATATAATGTTTATTTTGTACGATGTCTATCTGCTTGTGATTCAAATTATGCATAACATTTGTTGTACATAAAGCACACAACTAGGAACATTTTAACTTTAACTTATTTCAATTGCCGCTTTGGCATTTGCTCTTTAGGCACCTGCTTATTTTTAGGTGTACTAATTTATTTTTTTATAGTAAATTGATCTTTTTATGCATTCTACTAAAGGATAAAACCAAAGAGCGCAGCTAATATTTATTTCAATTAATGATAAAAATCTCTGTTTTATATCACTTTTAATGTCAAATTGGTATTTAATGCCAAATGTGGAAATTTACTAAAACAACTGTAATAAGAAAGGTATATCTTCTTATCTAAGATCTAAGATAAGAAGACATAAAATATTATTATATTTTGTGGAACAATGGAATAGTTATATAAAAAAAACATTTGCCACAAATATTTTTTAAATAGGTACGGTAATAAGGTTTATAATACTCCAACAGAACAGGTTACCCTACATACACTGTCAGAGTCAAAACTTTAATTCGATATTTTATGGTAAGTGGGCATAGTAGTATTTATTTATAATCGATAAATCGACAAATGCAAAGCTGTCCCAACACTAGCAACAAAATGGTGTTTAGCTGCCGTTCAAGCGATTGATCATCGAGCCGACCGCGCGCCCCTACAATTAGTGGATGAAATGTGGTTCGTCTGTTCCTTTGTCTATTACTTTACTATTCACAGGTTTGGGTCGAAAATCCACCTGAAAATGCTGATACGACTCTAAAATATATGACCAAGTAATCTGTAATAAATGTGTCGGGTAACTTTGCCTCTAGAGGTTAACTTTGGTTCAAAAAATCCTGGAATCATGTGCCGATTGCCAAACACTCAATATCAACCACACCAGGTTTTATTAAACTATTAACTGTAATAAAACTTATTTTACCTTTAAAAATATAGTAAAATTAATTATACCCATGGCTGCAACGAGGTTGGAGATGTATTCAAGTCTTTTTGAGTCAAAGTTGCCATCAGAGCCAAAGTTAGCCGATTCAACTGTATTCTGTATTATTCTAAAGTTTGATATAATCAATTTATTGGTATCTCTTAGTTCCATAAAAACTATTTCAATTTAGTGTATTGTATTTCAAAGTAGCATTTAGCTAATAATTAAGATGGTATATGTAATAACAATATGCCTACTTTATTACACCCATAGATTTATTTTTTTCTACAAACGTCAATGATTACACCTTATCAATTTCCACTTCCTTGATGCACACTACTTCCCATGTTAAAAAACATATTCCCCATAAACGTTTGAAACACTAAATCCATCGGCAATCCAAATATACGAACTTGTGTGAAAATACCAAAATGAATAAAATAACGGTACCAAAGCTGGGCGTGGGCGTAAGATTCTTAACATTTCACTAGCGCCATTTGCATTTTACAACTTTTATCGGTGTTCTAAACGAGATTCTGCCTCGGAAGGCGAGAATCAGTGCGTCTTCCATATTGCTTACAATTTATATTATGACCTGGGGCGTAAAAGGATTAGTGCAAAGGCTTTAATTAGGCGATTCCTATACATATTTTATTACGCAGGACGTAAACCATGGATAATTTTGTCGGCGATATTGCTTGGAAAATGTTGCGTGAAATCATTAAGTATACAATAAGTATCTAGTTGAATCTTATCATAAGACGATAAGGAAACCATCATAATAAACAGTATCATAACATATTACCTCCTACATTACTGGCTCGTTGCTTGGTTGATTGTTCTGCCTCTCTTTCTCACTCCAAGCAACTGGTTTCGAGTTTGTTCAGTATTTTTATTTTTACCGACGTTCATATTTACAAAAGTGTATGGAGAACGGAGCCTAATGTCTAACATTTATTGTGCTACAATCAACAAGCAGTATTGATATTACATTCATAGAACCTTTCCCAGTTTTAAGTATTCGTTAACTAATTTCAAACAGCCCACAATATTATAATCAAGAAATATTTCATAAGATTTATCAATCGAATTACTCGAGTCACAATAAAACGCGGTGACTCACGACCGTTCACAAGAGCAGGCATTAAGTACAAAGCGAAATGTCAAAACCGACACCCCCTAATTGTAATTTAGTAGTAACATGGAGTGCGATATCAAGATCATCCGGCCACGCTCATTCCGGCCATTCCGAAATTTATTTGACTTATGCGAGCCGAAGTCTGAACGTCGTGCCATGTAGGTACAATAACGCACTAAATCATATCAAACCGTAATGCGACCGAGGTGCGTCCAGAGGTGAATTAAAATGCAATAATATCCCAACCGGCCAATAATACCGGCCTGTCTCAGATCCGAACAGATTATCTTATAGTATTTATTTATCCAGCACGCCCTCGGGGGGTAGATAGCATCAGAAAATCAATTTTGCATCAAAACGTCGCGGAGGCGTGAGGTTTGTGGCCTTCAAGGTACAGGTGCCGGAGTTATGTCGATTTAAAAGCTATCACTGGAACACATATAAATGGCTAACTTTATTACCCGTCCTGAAGATAGGCTCATACTTTTTTAACATTCTTTTAGTATAAATTAATGAAGATAAGAAAAATAATAAAACAAGTTATACGAGTTGTAACTTAACCCAAGAAAACATAAATAATCCTCTAATAACTGCACAAGTTACATTTACGAGTACGTTTTGTTATTAAATAACGGGCAATTTAGTTATATCGATGCGGGCAATACATGTTATACTGCCAATATCGCAAATCACATCGTATGGATAAACCTTATGGGATTATCCGAGCCTCCCAGCGCTTTGCAAAACTATGCGTACAAGCAACTGAAGATGTACCGTAGACAAGCAACACTAACCATGTAATGCTGGCTCATTTTGTAAGAGTTATATTATTGCTCTACATTACTACATTCTTGAGGCTCTGCTTAAGATATAAACATAATAAAGGGGACAGGTACAAGTCCGTTGCAGCTAAGCTCCCATCACGCCTTCGTCAATGGTACACAAATCATAATAAACCTTATACAAGTTCAAACTTATGGGGTACAAGACGTTCTCATAACTATCCCTACATAAACATCGATGTATGACGTAGAAAGCTACAATGAACCGGTTCGACATCACATGAATACACACACATAAAGCGACCAATTAAGCTGGCCTGTGACAGCGTGATCAGTGTCCCCTCTCTGGTCTGTGAGAATAAACATCTGGAGGAGGAGAGGCGGGTCTAGTTGAACTGGTCGACATAGCCAGCACAGATATGAAAGCGGTCTATGTCTGGAAACTGCCAAGAAACAATCTAAATTGTGATTATTGCTAATATTTACTAGTTTGGCGAAAGCTTCGATTTTTATGTCCAAAATCATAGATGTTACCAATTTTGAGAATCCGTTATACGAGTAACAAATTATGATATTAGATAATGTTTGTATTTATATTTTACTCAATAAAATGTGTTTATGTTGATATTTACTAGAACATATAAATTTATAGAATGTTGCTTGCTTGCCACATGCCAATCTACACAAAATCAAAGTGCTCCAAACCAATATCAGAAGGCAGCTTTCCTAGAATGCTGGCGGCGTTACCTTGTTGGATAGCAATACATTGGGTCAGATATAAAGCTTTTAATATCGACCTCACGCTCAGATAGATTTTTTGAAAACTCTGTAAGCTATCGACTCCCAAGGACCTAATTACTCTACTCCAAATGGGTCAAATAAAAGTACTTGTAAAGTCCAGCAAGTGTGTAAACTACAAGAATAATTAATAAATACATTTTGCATAAAAACATTCAAGGATACATGCATAAAAACGCAAAACTTAATGGCCGGTAAAACATCATAATAAAAAGGAAACGTTCAAAAATGTTATTTGCAATGGATAATAAACTAACCGTCGACGTTAACAATAAATCTCGATATAAATATCAGCTTTTATTTATTGGCTTTTTAAACCTGATATTTTTAAATTCAAGGATTAGATCGACAAGCTCCTGTCGTTGAGTGGCAAAAAAACTATTCATAGACTTGTTACTGGTTACATAAAATTACAATAAAAATTCTATGCGTTGTTAAAAATGCTTGTTTTTACACAATATTTTTTTTTTTGTGATGAAGTAGAAGACGAGCAAGACGCTCTCCTGATGTTAAGAGATAACGCTGCCCATAATCAGTACCTACAGTGCTATTTAGGATTTCACAATGATGTGAAATTCTAGAAGCAACACCAACTAGAAGCTGCACCAACGCTTCTTGCTCAAGAGTCATAAGATGTTAAGACTCTTTAGCCCAGTAATTTCACTAGCTACAGTGCCCTCCTACCTGTGTATAGTAATGTTTGCACATCACTGCTCAGGCGGTAGAATAACTGGCACTGTTGGGGTACCCACCTAGACGACCTCCTGGAAAGGAAGTCTACCCCCGGTAAAATATATATGCATAATATATGTACTTAACTATTTTTACAAGCTTTTATTTATTTTCACCGTGTTTGTACTCGTCCGTTGTCTGTCTGTCTGTTTGTAATCAAATCTTGCAAGTTAAATTTGATACACTTCCCGGTTTCCGATTGAGCTGAAATTTTGCATGCATGTATAAATCGGATGACAATGCAATATTATTATGACATGGAGCTGAATGGTGACCACAGGAACTCCGTAATTAAACGATGCAACCCCATCGAGTTTGGGCGAACTTATTATACCTATCCTTGACTAAAAATAATATACGTGTAACTGAAACTGATCAGTACAAGTACCTATATATGGAATTTAGGTCGCAGCATAACCTCCCCAACGCCCAGTTTCAACATGTTTATCAAACGCACGGCAACAAAGTAGACAATTTATTTGGCAGCTCGCATTACTCACGTCGGTATGTAAATTGTAATCAACGGTCGGAAATTACTTAATGCGTTTCAAAGATACAAAAACTTTTTTGGGAAACCAAAAGTTCTTATACGATAAGGCGCTAAGGGCCGTGCCACCCAAACACGTTATCAGTACCCCTCCGAACGCATTTAGGCGATGCAACAGGTTAAAACAAACGTTGATTTAACATTTAAAGTTTCGTCGCAATCGGCACATTCGACTCACCCACCAATAAATTCATTGATAATAAAAAACGAAAGGATAATACGTTAAAATGTCTGACGGTAAATCGGAAATTTTGGACAACGCCCTTCTGCGTTGACTATATTTATCAATTTGATAAATATTTTTATTTATTTTGTTTTATTATTCAGCACAACGCAACACTAGAAATTTAATGCTAAAGTACGAGTAGCATTTAATATACTACTACTTTTTTGTGTTTTTTATTTCTTTTATGCAGTTGGAATTGGAGAAAAAGAACCGGACACTGGGGGGCACGCTAGGTAAATGAATATTATTAATCGTAAAACTAGGATACATTTTAAAAATTAAGTACTAATGCTCCACGCTGTGTATTTAGTGTATATGTTTCGGCTAAAGTCCGATGTCCGAATATTATTGTAGATTTTTTACAACATAAGATATAAAAATCTGTCATGAATTCCGAACTATAATTACTGAGACAACTTGAAAGCTAAATTTAGAGTAATAATTTACAAAATTTTGCGTAATAGCTTTCAAGTTTCTCAATAATTATAGTTCAGTATTTATGACAGATCTTTACGTGTGTATTTATTTTTACGACTGAGGAAGTAATTTCAGGTAGATTAGACATCGGCATGCTTTGTCGGTCGGGTCACAGTATGAAAATAGCCCTTAAACTAACTGATCGTTAAAACCACACGTCCGATGTGTCGACAATATAATTAGGAACGTAGGAAAGAGGGACCAGGCTTTTGCCCAGCTGTAAGTTAAGAGGGACTGAAAATAATTATAAATATTCTTTACAAAACTAGCTGACACACAACTTTTTTGAAAAAAAAAAAAACTTGAGAGTTGTCAAGGTACACCAGGATGGAACGAAGTTCGATTAATGAAAATATCTGGCTTCCTTTCTATAAGAGAGAGAGAGAGAGAGAGAGAGAGAGAGAAACATGCGCACGCCGCACAGCTTACAATAGTGACAACTTTTCGTAAGAATTTTTTCCGTCTAGCCCCCTTTCACAACGCGCGATAAGGAACTTGGTTCCAAAAACATTACGACCTATACCTACCCACAATTCACAATATAAACAACAAATATCGATCCGGCCATTTTGGAGTTCGATAACAATCAACGTCAAAAGATTTCAAGATTTTCTTATATAAAATGATAAGCTGACGCTCGCGGCTTCGCTGCCGTTACAAAATCCTTTCTAAGTGGATGTGTAAGCCACAATATCAATCTCTGTGCCAAATTTAAAAATCTGTTTTCAAAATGTGCAGCTGTGCGTTGATAAACCAGTCACGATTACCTTCTTTCTCTATATATGTATATAGAGAAAGTATATACCATGGGTAGCTGGTGTTCAGAGGCAATAAAACTCTTTGACAAGCTAGGGCACAGAATCCAAATTAAAAATAGAGATACTCGCTCAGGGTCATTCCTGGTGCAAAGAATGTCCATCGCCATACAACGCGGAAACGCTGCAAGTGTTATGGGCACCTTTCCACCGGGAACGCCCTGGAGCGGTATTTTTGACATTTAAATTTATTTTATATAAATATTTACCAATTTAGATTAGATATTTATAAGTTTTAGCTATAGGATTATATATAACTAGTAGTAGTTTATAGTTAATTTATAATGTATTAATAAATACTAAATAGTAGTTTAGTTGAGAAAGAATATAAAAGCTATATGTATAAGTATAATAAGATTCTGATGTTCAAAGAAATAAGTCACGTGGTAACTTATACATATATTCAACACTATTCATTAACAATTAATCAAATCAGGTAATAATTTGTTTTTACACTCACATAATATACCTACTAAATTAGAAACCCCAGAACGAATTCTAAATGTACGAGTATGTCCCATTAGCAACGCCCACTTCGCTACTCGCTACTGTCCTCTACTAGTTTTTTATTTCTGTTTACATTGAACTATTAGCCAGTTTCCTAAAGCTGTTAGTATAGACCCATTTCACAGCATAAACGTATAAAGGGCGCTGCACACTCAGACTCGTACGCACAGTCGGTTCAATAAAATTTGTTATCAACGTGTTCAGCTTAGTCGTAACTTTTCAGGTGACACTGAAAAAAATTTAAAGTTCTCCAAACAAAATTGATCATAAAACAACATTGTTACACATTTTAGGACTTATAAAAGATATCATAGTGAGACTAAGGCGAAGCTTTTACGTTTATCGATTCTATTTAGCAGTCCAATTGTACCGATTCACACCGCAAGCTTCGTTTGTGCAAATAATTGTAGAGTACAGTTGTAGGTATTGCAGCAAAGCTATACAAGCAGACGTTTAAGCGCTTTTTTACAAATTTTGTTCGACTATCACATGAGGGCTTCTGTCACTATGTGGCAGGTATTTCTGTATGTAAAAGCATCGTTCCCGCACCGTCTTCGCAACGCGCTGCGCCGTCCGTGTGACTTCACTCTAACGTGCACCGTGTACGTTCATTAAGGCGAGTGTCGATGCCCGCGCGCCGGCCGCAACTTGCATAAATCAGTCCGGGGAATGCAGCAGACCTTAATGCGCTTTCAGTGTCTGTTGATAGCTGTGCTCCCCGTCTGAAGCTCCTTTATTCCGGGTGCTAACAATTTTGGTTCCCTATCTCTTGTCTTTGTTACGTTCTCGGCTACAACTTTCGTGAGAATCCTAAGTTAAATTGGGTAAAAGTAGATCTAACCTTATTGGCATTCTACTTTACATAATCTATTATAATAGTCAGTATATAGGTCAATAGATCATACTGAAAATCTATTTTTTACTTATCGGTGAAATTACCACGACTTTGTCATACTTGTATTTAGATTATTATTGATTCCTTGACGTTTAGAACGACCTCTACATATTATAATTCGTGTAGTCTGTACTTAAACTTTTAAGGCGACTTTTTAAAACTATTATTAAGTTGAAAATGAATCTCCAAATAGGTTACCAGATAGTACTTAAAGAATAATCAATATACTCACCTACTAAGCTCGCTGAGTCTTGGAAATTGATTCAAAAATACTAATTGAATGGGTTATAATGACAATGCTCCCGTATAGTCTATCCAAGAAGTTTAAACACTGACATTTACCAAGAAAACAAAGTGCGTTAGTCCCATAAAGACGGTCATAATGCTCTTTATGATATTTGATCATTAATTTTATGGTATGAGTTCCCGTGAACTGAGCTCTTGCAAAATATGTAGTTCAAGTAATAAATATGTGTGACGGTGGTTTAAAATAAATGGGATACCATATATTGTATACCAAAGTGAATCAAAGAGACAATACATTTCTCCAATACAAAAGTAATATGCTTTTTATTGTGTCTTATTTTTTACTAATGAACGAAGTTTTACGAAGTGCACGGGTAAATATACATAGGGACAGACAAAGGCGGGAAGCAACTTTATTTTATACTATGTAGTGTATTGTAATTTTGTATTTTAAAAAACGGTATCATTATGTTTTATACTACCTATACAATGATCTGTTTTTACTTAAAATTCTCATGTATTAACATTCAATTTCAATGAATAAAATAGAATAACCAATAAAAAACAAAATCGCTCAAATTGTATTGTATTTAATTTTTGATTAATAATAGTATGTACCTAATTCAAATTGTCATTTTTAAGTAATTTTTATTTTTATATTTGGTTGATTTAACTTGATTAATTTAAAATTGTAATTGAATTTAATTTATATATTATTTTGAATTTTTGTGTAAATTATGGGCGATGTGTCCTAAATAAATGTTTTTTTTTTATTTATTTTTTTATTATAAATCGCTTAAATTGCTCAATCTGTTCAGCCGTTTTTAAGGAAAGAAGAGGAAACAAACACACATCCACATACTCCTCATAAATCCATATTTTAAAAAGTACCAGGCTCCCAGAAATGTGTAAGAGCTTCCGAACGTCTCCGTAATAAATTGGGTGAGGTGTTCTAAAATTAACCTTTCAAATGTGGCTATTCGTTGACCCGCGACGTTGGTATCAATTCGATGCCGAGCGCATCCAACTGTGGAATAACAGGTGCATAAATGGTCAGAGTTAATTACTACACAAGTATTTTTGAGTCGTTGACTTACGATTTCTAGAAATTAACTCTACGTGATGGAGGAGCTTTCATGTCACGATTTGCTTACTTTAATTATTGCAATTTATTTTATAAGATACACCTAACCTCGTTATAATAAAAATAAACTTTGTCGACAAAAAACGGCATCAAAAATTTTATGAAATGAATCTGCAAGAATTATATTTCTAAACAAATCCATAAATGATGGTGCTATGAGATATAAATACATTTAAAATATGATTTACAATTTAGGGCAGCAAACGTCTGCGCTATGCTGTCAGATATTAAACCGCATCTTAACTGTGACCAGTATGTGGACTGTGAACAGTATGGAGGTAAAGATGGAGACTGCTCTGTTCGTAAACGCTAACCAAATATTGAAAAATAATTCTATAGACTTACTATAATGGACCCCAGGAACCTCAGGCTTAAATAAAGCTACTAAGATTGGAATGTACTTAGAGGTAATACGGCCCCAAAATCAATAATCCTCAATTACACTAAAAACGAGTATACTCAGGCTAATTGCGTTACGGTAAACGAGACGCGAATAATAAAACGAAACACAATCCTAACTGAATGTAAATCAATTATACGTAATAACAAGACTAAAAGCAAAGGCTATAAATACGAACAGATATCGTGCCCTATAACATCTAAAGTGACGCTTTGCTCCTGCACTAGAGTTCGATTTTTATATTAAACGTTTTACCAATCAATATGAATTAATCCTAGTTTTAGTATTTTCTTTTCCTAGCTAAATATATCACGTGATATAAGATTACCCTTCTTTATTACGCCTCTATTCTTACATTGCTAAAATGAGAAGTCTTTGGGTCTAGAATCACAGTATTCCACTATTTCAGGAGGAAATGGACTCAACTCTATCCAGGTGGGTATATTATATTGTAGCACTTATTAATAATTTGACTGAAATAAGTTAACTTCACTCTCTCAAAAATCAAATACATTTTTCTATCACATTATAATACGTTTTAATAACAGTATCTATTTACTTTATAAACACTGGCTTTCTACATACACAATAATAATATGTAGTATTAAATGAACTTGGGTTTAACATTTATATTTGATGCGCGGTATCTGTGTTTACAATATTGTGTGACAGAGATTATTACAGAATTAAATTTTGTTTAAAAAATCCACTTTTATGACAATATATTGAGTAGTAAACGCGACACTTCTCACTTATACCGGCCAATCGGTTTATGTCGATTAAATAAGATATTTCATTGGTATATTCAAATAAGCCAGATCCGAGCTAATACACTTTTATTATTATAAAGACGTGGCCACACGAATGCCGGTTACATTGAACATTTTTTATTCACTATAGGCACTATAACTAACTAAGATGGCACAGCGACTCAAATTGAGTCTTGGCCTCCGAATAGGCACTATAGGTGCAATATTAGTCTTTAATCTTTAACCAATTTATCGCCTCATGCTAATTAAACCTAAAATATAGGTTTACATCCAATAATATAATTAGAGAAAAAGAAAAATTATAGACTTGCTAAATAATATCTATGTATGCACACCTGAAATCGCTAAGCACCGAGTTTAAATTTAATACTTAGAAATTATTTCCCTAATTCGTTGCTTAGAAAGGTAGATATCTGCTTTTGATTTTCATTAGACAAAAATATTTAAAAAGCTACAATTTGTGATATGGGCAAACAATTACTTATATTTATAAATAGCACATGGAGCGACGCGAAGGCGGGTAATTGCGATCCTAATTAATTTATAAAATAAAGAAGAAAATGAGCAGTAAAATTAGCACCATCGATTAAACGCCACCTATCGCAGTAATTACCCACGCTTCCTCGTTAAATATTTATATTATTTGTTTATTTATGGTTTCCTTTAAAATTTTAGTACTAATTGTACTTTCTGTTATTAGCTATAAGACCTCCTGGAATCCTAATTGACTGTAAATTATGTAATAATATTGCCTTTTAAATTATTAACATAAATTTTATCACATTTTTAACGACATATTTAATTACTAATGTACTAAACTAATTATATTCCGTTTAAAATATTTTATTGACTAACTAGCTTTTTTGTTAGAAAAATTGTAGCATAATATGTATAATTTCATGGTCTAAGCTATGCCTTCCTATAGATACCAAATTAGTATCTATTCTTTTGCATAATACTTCTAGTTGTACCAGCTGCTTTATATCCGTAAAAATACTATAGGTTTTTTTACAAAACATTTTATCCACCTTTACCTACCTCTATCTTTACATTACAATTTATTGACTAATTATAATTCTTCCACTATTATCTTTTTATATCTGCAGAATTTGAGTACTTTGTACTTTGGCATATTAAGTAAGGATCTGCTTCCACTTCAAGCCAAGCGCAAAACGCTTGTTGCTAACGCAAAAATAATGTATTGGAATATGACAGTGTTTTTCCGAAGCAATTATTGTCATACCCGATTTTATTGTGAGCTATAATCCTGGCGCTTGGCTTGGCCTTGGATTATCCTTCTGGGATTGTTGTAACACTATTCCTGAAGAGTTTTTCAGAATATAGAGACCCTTTGTCACGACCGTGTCCTTCTCAATGTTTTGCGCAGTCTAGAATAGATTATACCTTAAGTTTAGAGATATTTTTATACCAACATCGTATCACTTAACACAAAGTCGGATTATATACAAAACTAAACTACAAATAAAACCTTACAAAAAATAAAAAAGAGTTCATGTGAATGAAGCTTAATGCTTTTATTTCTCTCAGTTTTTAAATCTTTTACAGCAAGAGTGGTATGCAAGCGGTTTCGGTGCAGGTTTAAATATAACGGTGGTGTCAACGTGATATAACTCGGCCAGTTTTATGAACTGGCAGATGATGGCAATGACGTTGCTATAGGGAGGTACACAGGGCCGGATTACGATTTCCCGAATAGGCCTTGAAAAAATATTTTATAGATCTTTATATTAGATCTGACATACTAAATTTCAACTCAATCAGCTTTATGAAGAAGTATACTGAACATACACACATTTTCACCTAGTGTGATTGCGAGTATGACGGCATATTCAAACCTAAGTGAGGTTTGAACTGGTCTTTGGCATTAATAAAAGAATGTCGTAAATTTTTAAAGTTACACATAAAGAAAATCTGGCGCCCCTCTAGGCGTATATGTTCTTTTTTATAAAAAGTAACAAGACGAGTAAATAAGGTGCCCAATGGCGTCATGATGTCCCATATCAGACACAGTTCGCGCCAAGTATCGTATTTCAAATCAAAAATTGCTATTGACATTTTCTTTTGATGCGGAATTTCACCTCAGTGCTCCGGAGCGCCGGTGACGTGATACCCAAGTGGCCTCACAATGTTCAAACCGGCCCTGTACCCTTAATCTCGCTCTTAATTGGCTTATCTACACCTAATTACAAATAAAAATTACGCACGAATAAACGGCGATATGATTGACAAGAAATCGTTTAAGTAAACGGCATTCCGTGCAAAACGATTGTCAATTAAAATATTATACCTTGATGGAGATGACCAGTTCATTGGCCAATTTGATGGGTAGTTGAGATTGACATACATTTTGATGTTTATAGAAAGCCGCTTTCTAAATAAATATGGGTGAGGAAGTTTTACATTGTTAGTTAAGGAAAATTGTAAGTTAAGACATTTCACAAAAATTGGGAATAGACTATTCTTAGTTGGATTTTTTTGATATCTAACCATTCGCTTGTCTGGAATAATTAAAAATATAATTATCATGTGGCTGTCGTTTACAGTATATATTTTTACAATATTTGGTTTATATGTCAACCTTATAAGTAGGTACAAAATGTCGAGAAACACTTTTTGAATGAGCGCGAATTGGAGCTTCGGCTATAAAATTCGTTTCAACATTATATTCACCAAAAAACCAGATCGCTTGAGCTTTTATTATTTAAAATTTAACTCTAGCAGTTCTTAAAAATGTTGAAAATGTGTTTTATTAGCGGTTCATAACATTTTGGTTCAAATTTGGAGTGTTAAAATAGAAAAAATGACACGCAGAAGTCCTCCAATGTAGCCTATTTGAATAAATGAATTTTGAGTTTGAGTTCGAGCGTTTGCCGGCATAATGTTCAGTGAAGCACGGGAGGGATTAATCCTGCCTTCTAGATTTAGCCGGCTAATATCATACAGCCACACCGTCGCCTAACATTACGCAAGATCGTGGTCAAAGGTTATCCTATAATGAATAAAAAAAATGATTCACAGTTCCACAACCGTTTAACTGCTGAAATGGCTACTTTTTTAAATTCCAAGTTCAACATTTATTCGTGAAAGGTGAAGTCCATCGTAATCGTAATACGACCAGATCTTTTACGAGCACGCGACCAGTTTTAGGTACGTTTTTATTTCGCCAGGAGACAAATAAAACTACACTTGAGAGTTGCGGCTCGAATGGCACCGGGTCCCGAGGTTAAGTTGTACTGTGTACTTGATTTTACCTTGCTTGGACTTCACCGTTTTGTTTGACATTATTTATACAACTAAAGTCCAAATCGTCCAGATGTTGGTAGCTGGAAGAAATCGCTTTGACTGAGGGGGCTGCCTTCTGTGGGCCAATATGCTAATTAATTTTATGCAATAGTCATTTCGAGTGCTGTTTGTTATATTGGTCTAGTCACAATAAAGAATACATAGGTACTTCTATTCAATTCTATATTGTACTTACTCTAATAATAATATGATTGAGGTTTATACTCCAACAGAAAGGTGCCTTGCACTGACAAAGTCAAATCAATAACAATTCTGTGTATCCTGAGCAAAATAATGTAACTTGACATAATATTATGTTTTCACATTAAACCTGTGTGATCATAACATTAATTAACTCTTAAATAGCTCTTAAATAGTTTTGTGTATGAGTGCTAAACGCATAGATATTAGTGAAGACGCAGGCGGCATTAAAACTTTAATACCACTGTTCCATATGAAATAATATTAGCAAAATATTATCCTTCTTTGTTTTCAAATAAATCAGTAAAGTTAAGTTCTCGTTTAATTTTAACTTTGTGTACTAATTGTGCCTTTTTTTACTAGTCTATACTGTCCCACAGCTGGGCAAAGACCTCCGCAAAATCCCTCCACGCATCTCTATCCTGCGCCACCTCTGGCCAGTCAGCCTGGTCCGCGTCTAGATCGCCTTTTTTTTAATTAAATTAAATTTCTTTATGTGTCAGATAATAAAGATCTACAGTTATGACACTTTATATTATAATCTACTTAATTAAACTAATTAAACTTGTAGTAGGGTTAGGTACTTTTTAGTTTTCTTTCAAGTAAGACATAAGATTGTAAACATGTATTTTTATTTATTTGATTGATTGTTATTTTATGTGTGGTAAGCGGTATAAATAACTGTTTATTGATATCACACAGAAAAGTAAATTTAACAACAACACAAATGTGTTTTAACTTTAAACCTGCTCTAAATAAATATTCATTTAAGAAGATCTGCTGTGTGGAATCTGATTTAAAAATCCAACATTATAATGATGAAGTGATTTAAATCATACAAAGTTATGTTCACACACATACATACATAATCTTCGAAAGGTACGGGAACGGGTGTTGTGATATCGTTTGCGAGCAAGGACTTATCGTAATTTAGAGCGTCCGATTAGACTGCGTCGGTCGACATACACTAACGAGCATTCGTTTCGATTTATTTTTATTTTAACGGTACGGCGCGGGGCCGATGTTTTGTCCTCCGCCGACAATTGTGAGATTTAATTGGATTGTACGATTATAGCGAGTGTGGTTAGCATCGTGTCAATTCTCGCGAGAATATGCAACCATTGTTAATCAACTTATGAGAGAGTCATGTCAATTTACAGATAGGTGTACCAACTGATTAGCTCTGAGTAATTATTTTGCCATTCGATTGGCATTTCAGTTCATTTGTAAAGTTGAGAGTAGCGGCGAACTTGTATTCCATAAGATTGAAATAAATTAATAATTGTGACCCTACATGGATAAAATAAAATTACAGAATATAAGGTTACATCAATAAACCTTACCTTTGTTTTAGTAGTTTTCAGAGGCGATCCTGAAGACACAGCACAGATCTCCACTTCGTATCGGTCGACGCCAGCTTCGCGATCCAAAGACACAGCCGTAGACAAGATTCCCAACGAAGAATCTATGTCAAATAGCCTGTCCACTTGTTTACCATCACCGGTCACATTCACTATGTAATATTCTAACCCAGATTTGTAGTTATTAGTCAAGTTTAACACAGGTGTTCCTGGCGGCTCGTTCTCAGCCACAGAAACCGACTTCACGTTTGTCCAAGTCACACCGTCTAACTCTGTACCTCCCATAATAATACTCAGATAAGTCTCTGTACTTTTTTGTTCACTCAACACTGCCTCATCAGTCGCCTTAACGACGAGGCTCCATCTCGCCTCTGGTACCGCCGGTGGGTACCTCAGAGTCAATGCCCCGTTGCTCCTATGCAAATCGAATAAATCGTTCCCACCATGTATGAGTTTGTATGTGACCAGTCCGTTCGTTCCTGAGTCTAGATCACGAGCCAAGACGTTCATTATAAATATTCCGCGGCCGGCGCTTCTTCCCATCCTCTCCGAATTAATTACGGCTGCATTCATCGAAACGAAAATCGGAGCATTGTCGTTTATATCTTCGACGATCACAGTGACCAATTTCTCAGCGGACAATCTCGCCGAGGGCGGCTCCGCTCTATCGTAAGCGACCACAGTTATTCTGAACGTGTCGATGTTTTCTCTATCAATGGGCAATAAAGTATGTATGACCCCGGTAACATTGTTTATGGCGAAATGCCGCTTGTTATTGTATGGCTCTTGGTGTGTGATCGAGTAATAAACTTTACCATTCAATCCTGAATCTGGGTCCTCTGCAGTCACTGTCACTATTGGAGTGTGCTTGGGAATACCTTCTCTAATTTGGCGAACAATGGCGGTATTAGTGAATATTGGCGCATTGTCGTTAGCATCGATCACATTTACAATGAATGGAATACTCGAAGATAAACTGGGACTGCCGTTATCTGTCGCAGTTATATTCAAAGTGTAAGAAGTTATATCTTCATAATCTAATTGTTTGTGGAGAAACAATTCGCCGGAGTAACTATCAATGAAGAATGCATCCTTTCTATTGCCAGATGATATTGAATATTGTAGTTCACGATTTATTCCAAGATCAGCATCTGTTGCATGGAACTGTATAATCTTTTTATTTACCGGCTCGGTTTCTAACACGGAAACATTCTGTAGAGTTTGTTCGAATACTGGAGCGTTATCATTTTCATCTAGAACCTGCACAGAAATAGTAGTCGTAGCAGATAATTGAATCGATTGACCAGAATCGTGAGCCATTATTGTAAGCTGGTAGTGATCCATTGTTTCTCGGTCTAAGGGCTTATTAATTAATAATTGACCTGTTGCTTCATCTAGAGTAAATTTTCCATAGTCATCACCACCAATTAATTTGTAGTAAACGTCACCGTTTAAGCCTTCATCAGCATCTGTTGAATACACTCTCATGATAGATGCTCCCACCGCGGCTCCTTCTGATACTTCAAACTTGTAAGGTGTTCTGATAAACACTGGAGGATTGTCATTTACGTCAGTAATATATATCGTGACCCTTACTGAATCGGATAATTTTATTTTTCCATTGTCACTTACAGTTACGGTTAATGTAATATAATTTTGACCTGTATTGTGAGCCAAGCTTTCCCGATCGAAAGATTTAAGCGTTTTTATAAATCCGTTTCTAGAATCAATCTTAAAATCATTTTGTGCTATCGGCAAAGAAAATGTGAGTTCAGCATTCCTTCCAATATCTTTGTCCGTGGCTGTCAGTTTGCCAACAAAGGTATCTGGCGGTTCATTCTCATTAATTTTGAAAATAAATGTGGTATTTGTGAACTGAGGACTATTGTCATTTTCGTCTAGGACGTGTATTACTACTGGAACTTGTGATGATCTCCGTGGCTTTCCCTCATCTTTTGCAATTATTGTTAAAGAATAGTAATCTCTTTCTTCTCTGTCTAACATACTCTTTACATATAAATATCCATCAGGAAATATACCAAACTTTCCATCTGTATTTCCTTCAACAATAGAGTATGAAATTCTGCCATTTAATCCCAAGTCTGCGTCAGATGCAGAAATAGCAAAAAATCTAGTATTCACTAACGTTGACTCAAGTAAAGACGTTTCATACGATGTATGATCAAACACTGGTGTATGGTCATTCACATCGTCTATAATAGCAGTTATAGAAAATTTTGTGGATAGAGAAGGAGTTCCGTTGTCAGATGCTGTCACTTCAATAGGCAAAGAAGTTCCTGGCTCACTTGATATTGGTATATTAAGATAAATCACACCAGTTGTTTCAGATATACGGAAGTTGTTTTCTGGATTATAACTCAATGTATAAAAGATGGTCCTATTAGCCCCCGAATCGCGATCAGTCGCTCTTGCGAAATAAACCTCATGTCCAACAGCCATGTTTTCTTGAATATGAACTTCATCCTTGTCTTCAATAAAAAATGGATAATTGTCATTGACGTCTAACACGATAATATTAACTGTGGTAAAACCAAATGTTACTCCCGTTTTAGCCATTACTGTTAAGTGATACGTCATTTTATCTTCACGATCTACATTTGCATTTGTTGTAATGATACCAGTTTTTTTGTCAATTTTAAACACCTGCTTTGGATCTCCTTCCAAAATATAATATGACAAAGTGTCACTTGATATCCTTGCATTTAATTTACCAACAAAACGTCCTATATTGGGCTTAGAAGTGCCTTCATCTTCAACCAGTTTGAAAGTGTATCCATTGTATCCGTCAAATTGTAAATTCTTCCGTTGTGATGCCTTAATAATCTCTACCACTGCATCCTTATAAGCTTTCCGATTTCCTTTGTCTTTACAAGAAATTCTCAATGAATACATAATTTCTGGAGCTTTGTGGAAGTCTTTCTGTAATACTATATTGCCAGTCCAAGGTTCAACATCAAAATAGCCGTTTCCACCACTTTCTAGCTTGTACATTATTCGAGCGTTTTCTCCTTCATCTAAATCAAAAGCTTTAACTTGAAGTACGTTAGATCCAGGTGATAAATCTTCATTTATACTCTCAATGTATCTTTGGGGATAAAACATAGGATCATTGTCATTAACATCTAATACTTTTAGATAGACAGTTGCAGTAGACGACTGAGGAGGAAATCCTTGATCTTTAGCTATTACAGGAATTTCGTAAAATGAAATCTTTTCTCTATCTAGTGCTACTATAGCACTGAGCTGACCAGTAATAGGATCCAATGTAAATGTGTTTGGATATTTTCTTTCTATACTAGATGAAAGGAAATAAGAAACTGATCCATTCGTTCCCTGATCATAATCAGATGCAGTTAAAATGAGAATTTCTTTTATGGGTTTTATATTTTCTAGTATAGTCGCATTAATTTGTGATTGTGTAAATTTCGGAGCTTCATCGTTTTCATCTAATATAGTAATTTTGAGTCTTGTGAATGCCCATTTAGGATTTGGTCCACCATCTCTAGCAGAAACATTAAGCTCTACTGTACCTTGGATTTCTCTGTCAAGAGCTGACTTAGTCGTCACTAGTCCAGTTAAGTGATCTATAAGAAACCATCCATGTTGATTTCCGTCGTGGAAGTCATAAAATATTTCAGCATTTACTCCAGTGTCTTCGTCAGTTGCAGTAATACTGGCTACATAAGTCCCTGGAGGAGCAAGTTCTGTCAAAATTGTGGAGTATTCGGATTTTTCAAAGACTGGCTCATGATCATTCACATCATTGACGTGTATTACCAGAAAAGACGTTGAAGTCCGTGGCGGTGAGCCTTTGTCTGTAGCGACTACTGTTAAATTATATTTACTTATTTCTTCTCTGTCTAAGATGCCGTTTACGTGGACTATGTACACACTAGAGGAATTTTCTAACCTAAAATGATTTAACTCATTGCCTGCTACAATACTAACTGTTGTAATTCCATTTAGGCCAGCATCCAAATCGGTCACTGTAATCGCAGCAACTAATGAACCATTTTTAGCATTTTCATCGACTGTAGCAAAGTTAGCCGTTGAAGGAACATACGTGAATGTTATAACAGGATCATGATCATTGGCATCAATGAGATTGACAGTAACGTATGTTCTTGCATCTTGTCGCGGTACACCATGATCTTTTGCAATGACTGTCAAAACACAAGTCATATTACACGTTCCATTGCTGCAATATTTTGGACAGCTTAACTTTTTTGTAGTAGTAATAACTCCAGATTCCGGGTCTACTGCGAATTGCTTTTCTGTGTCAGTCACTTCATAAGTAATTTTACTATTATCGCCCAAGTCACTATCTGTGGCCGTGACTTTCAGGACGGTGGTCCCCGGTGGAACGCTTTCATTTAGAGAAACTGAAAAATCACTTTGATCAAATATAGGAGGATTATCATTCACATCTAAAATGGTTACATTTACTTGAAGATATCCATACTTTGGAGGATTTCCTCCATCTCGAGCTGATATATTAAGAATGTAAAAGTCCGTCGTTTCTCTGTCTAACTTTCCAGTTGTTTCTAAATGCAGGTATGAAGTTTGTCCGCTTGGATTACCCGTTACATTTAACCGAAACTTTCCTTCACTATCACCATCCACAATTCGGTAATCATTAGTGATACCATTCTCCCCCAAGTCTTTATCAGTTGCGGCATCCAATAATAACTTAGTCCCGGCGGCCGCACTTTCAGAAAAAGCGACGGCGATACTCGGCTCCGGGAACTCCGGGTAGTTATCGTTGATATCTGTAACCCGCAGCCTAACTTCGATGGGATAAGTCGGTTGACTGGAAAGGACTACAAACGCATAACGATCGACGGCTTCCCTATCGAGAACTGCATTAGTCTTAATTACACCTGTTACCGGGTCGAGAGTAAACTCTTTCGGGGGTTCGTTGAACCGGTACGTGAACCCGGGTTTTATAGGGATCTTCCCGATGAAGGTGCCGGCTGGTTGTCCTTCAGCGACGGTGAAGTCGACGCCGGTGTCGACGGCGCGCGACTGCATCTGCTCAGCGGCGGCGCCTGCGCCTGGCCAGGCGAGCAGCGCCAGCGTGACCAGCGCCACGTGCCATCGCCCCATTCTCGTCATGACACCGACAAAAACATTGCAGGGTTGGTTCCTCGTCAGCGAAAGTCGACTCGCGCCGGGAGCGATCGCTGTGTCCCGTTCGCGCAGGCTAGCGCGCTCGCTCGCGTCAGGTATGCAGCATGGCCGCGACGACCTGCGCGCGCACGAATATCTCACGAAGAGTGCGACCCGCCGCGGTTGCGCCTACGCCGTCACATTCATTCGTAAACACACGTGACACTGCACTATCCACACACGTTTATCGATCACGAGTCTTCGTCCACACGAGAGATAGTTCACTGAATAATCACAGGTAGTTAGGTATCACAGTATGAAAGGAGCTTTCAGTGATGTTTTGTTGATGTGTCGTTCGGTGTAGGAGCGCGAGGCGGCATGCGGGCAGCGTCGGAGCCGGCGCGGCACTGGCAGGCGGAGGCTGGTCGGCCCGCGCCTCGCCCCGCCGCCCTCGCCGCGCCGTCGCCGCACCTCCTCGCAGCTTCGACAGCTTCCACTGTGGCTGCCTGATGATGATGCCATGATAATGCTGCTCGAAGACTCCGCTATTTATTGTTTGATATGAAACATCCAACACTATTATAATATTATTTACTACGATTATAATTCATGAATTAATTTAGAAACATATTTTTTTTGTATTAAAAGATTTATTTATATTTTATTTATTTATATGCCATCCAGAGAGGTAATGTAGCCAGCTTTTTAGGTACACTTCCTGCAGGTCATGACCTCAATGACGTTTTTTATTTATAAGTAGGTTTTAAAATTGTATGATTGTTTAATATTATTATACACGTAGAATAATAAATACAAAAAAGATTTATATATCATGTTTTTACTTTTTGATTATAATAATCTGTCTTTTTTTATACAAAATAGGCCTACGTTTGACTACATCCCACCTGATGGAAAGTGAAAATGCGGTCGACGATGGATCACGTATGATGCCTAGAAAGGTACCTATTCACTCGTGCCTTGAAGATACCCAAGTTGTACCGCTCAGGAAACACGGATGACGGCAAAGTGTTCCAAATTCGACCAGTGTCTTATTCTTTTTAAAAATTTATATGGGTATATGGGTAGCTAAACTATAAATAAAAGTTTGTTGAGAGAGCGCGTTGATGTCTATTGTATGGACACGCGCAGGCGCAGTCGTAGACAATATCGTAGAATGTACGTCTACAAAACTTAATCTGATTTTTTCAATCTAATTTTATAGTTTCAAATAATTTTATGATATAATACGACAAGCTTTAATATTATTTTTTAAGTGTATGCTTATTATAGGCCTTATGTACATTTTTTTTTGTTAGTAAACAAAATTTACGAGTATAAAATCACGAAAAAATATTATTATAAAAAAAATAATAATATCATAAATGCGAAAGAATGTATGGATATGTGTATATTTACTTCTAACGCCTAAGCAGCTGATAAGAATGAGCCTAAATTTGGTATGTAGGTAGCTTAGATCCAAACATAAGACAAAGGCTACTTTTAAGTGGGTAAAACAGCCAGCAGCTTACGCATAATAGAGGTAGATATAATTTTAAAAAAACCTTACATTTTTTTTAAAGTTTACAATAACAATAAAAAAAACCAATTCAGTTCTTCTCTTCTGTTTGTGACCGCAAAAAAAAATACAGAATTAAGTTCCTCCTTCTTTCTGAAGTCTTCCAGACATGAAATTAGAATAACAAGTGGAAAACGATGAAATGTACGACCAATATTTCAAGCAAATCAAAAATGTATAACCATTTTTAACTATGAAACAATATAAATTTCATTCGTCGCAACTTATCGGTATACTTAGGTATTTCATATTAGTTTTACAAAAACGTATTATATCAATTAAATTATTGTTATAATTATTATAATAGAAATCGCGAAAGTTAGTAGTTAGATTGAACAATACCCCGACATCTATCTGATCCTGAAAACAAATGCATAAAAGGTAAACAAAATTAAACCAGCTCCCTCTATCAAAATAAAAGGGATACAGTTGAGTGAAAACATCTGTTTGTCCTCCAAACCCTCACGGACCAGATTCCCGTTACTACCTGAGAAGGCTTTCATTGTAATACAAAAGCTTTCTCATAGATGGCGCTATGTGGCTTGTATTAATTTTTGCCCGATTTCGAATTAGAAAGGTCTCATATCGTTTTATATTTGGTTCTTTGTGATTTTTTGTACAATTTGATAATTGTTTGTTTTTATATAAAAAGTATAATTACTATATCCAGTAGTAGCTAAAGATAGATTATGTTGATCCTTCTGTAAGTGAGAGAAGTAGGTACAACAATAATTTAACTCATCAGCCCAATAAATTGTCTACGGAAATAACAACAATAACACTATAATAACAAAAAAATGTTGTATTAACTGTAAGAAATATCACAACTAAACTCACTGATATTTAAACCTTGCCTTGCCTAGCTCAGACATTTACTAGAGATATATTCGTGAATTAAGTATAGAACTATTTAGTTAATACGAACAACGCTCCCGTCAATTTTTAAAATCTCCTTATATGTTTGTTTTAGAACTTAAAATTCTTTAAAGTTTTATAGTCTTTGCTAGAACTACGACGACCTTGCATGAAGCGCAGCGCTGGTAGGTTATGCACAGTCGTCCTCCAAAATCCTATTGATCGCAGGACACCTTTGTCTTAAGAGAGCTTAAAAATAGCCTTCTACCTAGTGCCTACATTTTACATCGGCACACTTGTTGCACGGCATTGACGTCACCCCCTTTCCAGCTAGCCAGAAGCTGGCTAGCTAGGGGGGGCCGCGCCCCCTATCCGCGACCCCCTTCTGCTGACGTAAGAACTTACATTTATGAATGAATTCAATCCCAGTCTCATCATGCTATGACTAATACAGAATTCGCAGAAGTGTGTCCCTTCTATCGATATATAGTACCTATTGCTAATGAAAAAACGTATTATATTAGCTATATTAAGTACAAAAATTACGTAGTTGAGTACTGAAAATAAACTTACAGTAGTTAGAAAATAATGTTTTACATTTTCTTCGTGTTTTTTTTATGCCATAGTTAGCAAACTTGCCAGATGATGTGCGGTAACCATCTACTATACTTCCCTTACACCATAGTACACCGCTAGCAAGTTTTCGACTCTCCAATACTCTATTTTGCTTTTCAAGTGGTTTATGTGACAACCTAATAACTAAAAGGATAGAATTATATATATGTAGGTTTCCTCGCTGGGCTAGACTGTATTGAGTAACCCTGCAATTATACGTTAATAACTAACAGAAACCTCATAGTAAATGAAAGAATTCGTTTAGGTACTCGTATAGTCTTGTCCATATACCTAGTAGCAGACGTCAACATAGAATGTAAATCGATAGAACATTCCAGTAAACTCTAGTGGTTTGGAATAACACTTAGAGCAGTCAGAGGACTGAACAGCTACGCAAAGCTAGAAATGTAATATAAACAAGATAAGAACGTTTACTTGATGTTAAGCGATATGCCACATATTTTATATTAGGTATATATTACCAAGGTTTTCAATACAAAGACCCAGAAAGATGATGTAGGTGAAGACTTATTTGAAAAGTTAAGCTTCTACATTTCTACCTATTTTCTACCTTTTCTATTATGTTACACTAGCTGCCCAGCGGTTTTACCCGCTGTATTGTCGTCTATGTGTTATTCCAGGGTCTAAGCTATCTCGACACCAAATTTCAGCTTAATCGATCCACCCGTTGAGGCGTGAAAGAGTAACAAACATTCATCCAGACATTCAGACATCCATATATTCTTACAAACTTTCACGTTTATAATATTAGTAAGATTGGTATGCCCTCAATTTTTATGCCAACTATATTTAGTTATAATAAATTCTTTATTTACCGAATTACTCAGCAGTAAGATTACCAGACAGCTGCCAATAAATTATTGATGATATAAATATCCAGACAGAACAAGTATACAAACAAAATAATAAAGATTGACGTCTCCAAATATCATTCGTGAAAGTAGGTCTCATTTCCTCGACTGCCCTCAGTTCCTCGGATAAGTCTATAAATAGTCTCAGATAAGTGGATCGATCGATCTTGCCACCACTCGTATTATTTGTTTTTCTTGAGATTGCGTAAGGTTACATTACAATAGCAGACACAATACCTTTATTAGCCCTGTGTGGAGGTTCTATTTTGAGCTCACATTTCGTGATGAAAAGGACAAACTTCTCAGGCTAAAAATATATCACGCGAACCTTAGTTACCAAACAAGGACAATTATTTGCGTTCAATTCGCGTTAACAGGTCTCATTTCTTAGGAACCCATATGATACCGCGCATGTGTGAATGAGATAAGTAAATTAAATAATTCTCGTGGGAAATACCTACGCAGAAAATTTCGGCTTTACTTAGTTTCGAAATTTGGTCTCTTCATAGTATACCTTTAGAAAATTGGAAAATTAAGGATTTTTACATTGGTTTAGCGCACCTAGAATTTTACATAATTTTGAAATCTTGGGCACTGAACTGATATTATAGGCAGGGATATATCTTAGAGAGCGTCTTGCTCGTCTCTTACTTTTTTGCATAAAAAAAATAACTAGATACTGGGGAACCTATTGAAAGTGAATATAAAGGTACCAATAAATTATAACCATTCTCAACTTCTTTTCCAGATTTCCAAGACCACACATATTATTTTCTGAAATTTCTTATAAGCCAAAAGCTTACCTACCACAGATGAGCATACCAAGCTTCTCGTCAGTTTTCCCAGCAGCGATCTATATTGTCCCGAGTCTTGATATCTTTTTCTTGTACCAATTAGTTCTGCGTGGGTTTAAATGATGAAACATTAATTACTTTATAACTGTAATAATTCTAATTAATAAAAAGGTTAAGGTAAAAACCAAGCCTAAAATAAACACTTCCTTTTAGTGTAATGGAATCTTTTAATCAAAATAATAATTACTCAGTCTTATCTTTTTGGTGGCACTCACAAAATGTTGGTTATTGCGAAGAATATTAAAGGTCAGGTTTATGAATATTTCATGAAGAAAAACATTTGAGGGGGAAGGAGTTGACTTTTATATTACTTACAAGTTAGCGATGATATGCGGAATACCGATATTGAATATTTATGTGGTCCTAGTGGATAAATCAACTTAAATAGGTTGGTTTTAGCCTAAATCTAAATTAATTATAATTATTTAATAATAGCTTTTTGTACCTAAACCAATATTTGTGTAAAAATTTAACTAAATGGGGGCCATTCAGTTAAATTATTATCGATAATTTTCTTAAATTAGATTAGTAGGCACTCCTACTTCCATATTATTCCACATTTATACGATTAAACTACGAATAACGAGTAACTAAATCTTTTACAAGTACATTTAGCCATTCGTAATTCAAACAGATTTAATTAATAATTTATATATACCCGCCTAGAGGACTTACTTTCTGGACCTAACGTCTTTAGTTAACAATTATTATTCATTAACCGGATTATTCCATGTTTTCCTAGGTAATTCTCCTGTCTTCTCCAGTGATTTATCCTTTTTATTTGTTTCCTTCCTTGACGTCAAATTGATATTGCATTTCCATCGAGAAAACGAAATTATTTTCATAACATTGTAGTCAATTTTAGATACATTTTCAACCTTATTTCAATGGCATAAGGTATTATATAAAAAGAATTTTCTGATTGCAGTCCCACTGCCTGTGTCCATGCAGTGGGAGTATTCGATATCAGCACGACAGCTTGCCTAGGAAATAATATTATAGCCAAGTAACTTTTTTGCGCTCTCCGTCCACTGAAAGTAATTTAATTGGTTTCTAGTGTACCTAACACTATTTACTTTCTCTCTTCTACATTTTTAATCTTTCGAAATCAGTTGAATCGATCTATTGTCTTGTAGTAAAGAAAACTATGTTGTTTAAAATTCTAACTAGCATTTAATAGTAGGTATATTTTCATTCAGTCCAACATACTACATAATTTTAGCAATATGTCTAATTGTTTAACTGGTTTAATAAATAAGAGGTAACAAACATCCATACATCAAAATCTCGTATTATAATGTAAGTGACAAGTGGGTTTAGTGAGATAGGTATCATAGGTATTGAAATAAAACTGGCAAACAACAAAATATTGACCAACTAAAAAAACTTGGAAATATGATACGGAAACACATTTCCATTTAATTCGCTAACACACTATTACCATCACAATGACAAGCCAAAAGTTATTCAAATTTCAGTACTGCGCACATAGGTGTCTGGAAATATTCCCGGCCGAGTCTATAAAGGCTAAAAATAGACTGAGCTGGCTCACGCCTCCCACGCCTCGCGATGAAAGGGACGGACGTATGCAGTCTGCGTTTCAAAGGACCCGCTCGAACCTCCCTTCCTGAAGACGGTATTTCTTTATATAGATTTTCCTGACGTCAGGACATTCGCGAGCCCTTACAGAATGATTTGATGAAATCGGACGTCTATGTAATACTGTTACGAGTGGGTGGATTATGTTCCTATGAGATTATTGACTTATTTTTACACGTAATAATTCAAGCAATCTGTTTACTGGTTTTGATCGAGGGTGGGGGAGGTAGACCAACCCTCACAAGGTGAAACACCTATCTATTCATGGGAATGATTTTTTCTTGCCCCCATCTCGGAAAGAGTATTTTTGCTCTTTGATATCTGAGCGCAAAAGCCGTTTTTATCCTCTAGACTCTAAAGAATAAAGAAAACAATTGAATTTAAAACACCATGTGCCGTGTGAGGTTGTGAATGCAAAACATCATTAAACCTAATTTTAGAATCCTCCGCTTGCTCGGTCATCAAAATCGAGCACGCGGTTAAAAAGCAACTTTGCAGTTTTGTATAACAAATAACTATATTTTGCGGTTTTTGGATCCCACTCCCTCTGGATGCAAAATGCAAATAATCACCGGATAATCAGTATTTACAAGGGGTAGACTTCATTTGCAGGAGGTCGTCTAAGTAGGTACCTCAACAGTGCCAGTTATTCTACCGCCTGAGCAAATATAACTGTGCTTCGGTAAAAGGGCACTGTAGTTCGTGAAATTACTGGGCTAAAGAGTCTTAACATCTTATGACTCTTGAATAAAAAGCGTTAGTTCAATGCACCTAGAATTTTGAACACATCATTGTGAAATCATGGGTGACACTGTACTGATTAATTATGGGCAGCGTTTTCTCTTAACATCAGAAGAGCGTCTTGCTCGTCTTCTCACTTCTTTGCATAAAAAAACAACAAGAATCACGCGAAGTGCAGTTCAAAAGAGCTTACATTCAGCTGTTCAGTAGTCAGTGGGTGGTGTTATGTAGTCTTCCTGCTAATTAAGAGAAAAGGAATGGAACTGTCATTGGGTCATCATTAGCAAAGTTTCAAATTTATGTTTTAAATGCTTATCATTATTTTAAAATAAGAAGTCGTTGTATTAAACATATTAAAAGATTTTCGTGTGTATACAAAATATAATATCAAAAGGCAGCTCACTGGAAAAGACTAATACGACGTGGGTGTATCACAAGAATTTATCAAACACAAATTTACAAAGAAAATCTATTTGAATGAGTTCTAAAATATATCAGACTTAAGTATAAACACATTTACGTAATTAAAGAAAATCATAATAGCCGAAAGGCTGTATTACACTTTTAAAAAAAAAAATACTTTTAATAGTCTTTTTTACTTTTTTAATAGTCTATGCTGGCCCACTGCTGGGCGAATACCTCCCAAGTCTCTCCACGTGACTCTTTTTTACGCTACCTCCTACCATTTAAATGGACCTAATTATGATCATTGATATTTAGGAAAGTCAGGAAAGTAAGTCCTAAAAAATTACGCAACATCTACCGTTTAGGCGTCGAGATGTAACATTCACACGCACATTACTGTGTTTCGGTAGGAAGGCACTGTAGCTAGTGAAATTGCTGGACTGAAGAGTCTTAACATCTTATGACTCTCAAGTAAGAAGCGTTGGCGCAGTGCACTGGGTAGCACTGTACTAATTGTGGACAGCGTTATCTCTTACCATCAGCAGAGCGTCTTGCTCGTCTTCTTACTTCTCTGTATAAAAAAACATCCACTTTTCGCATTTATAATATTAAGTAAGAAGTAGAATATGACAATTTAAAAAATATATTTAAGTTTCTTGGCAGTTCTTCAAATAGTGGATTGTAATGTTAAAATAAAGCCTGAATAGAAAATAAACCCTTAAAAAGTAAAATTTACTTTTAAAAGTGCTCCATTGTAGCCTTTTTGATAAATGAAATCTGAAGTTGAAAATGGATAAAAGAAAAGTATATACGGATTCTCTCATTATTTCTATGAAAAGATTTCTTTCTTTTACTGAATAGCTGTCCTCTTTGAAAAGCCTTACTTTAAAGAGTATTATAAGCAATCTATAGGTAAGTATTATTATGACCTAGTTTGTCGACCTGACACAGTTAACGGTCACCTGCAGCCTGTGATAGAGATTTAATAGGTAGGTATAATGTTTTCCTATAGCTAGGCAGACATCCAGTTCACAAGTGAATTAAATTAAAAATTTAGAAAAACCCCCAACTCAATATGTAATTCACCATTTTGTGGTGGCGGCCATCTTGGATTTTAAATTTGTCATAGTGCGTTGTGTTCTACTAGGTAAGCCCTTTCATTTGATACCCATATTGAGGGGGTCGTTGAGAAAAAAAGTAATCCGCCATTTTGTAGCGGCGGCACACAGACAGATAGACATGTCAAACTTATAACTCCGTCGTTTTTGCGTCGGGGGTTTAAAAATTAAATTAAATAATTTTATGTTAGATATTGTTTGTTTCGTAACTTTGGTGTACAATAAAGGGTTATTAGGGGGGTCGGGGGGTTGGGTCTATCTATCTATCTAAAAATGAACGCAGAAACATTTTGTATTAAAACAAACTGTGCTTTTAAGACTGAACTCTGCTCTTCTTCTCGATTCTACTTCAACTACTTATCACAATATGCAATCAATCTCCTGATTATATAGGTACACGTCAAATCAAATTTCATGTAGGTTTACAACATAATTATAAAACTTCAATTTTTTTTAAACATGTCATCAAAATATTTTTTATTTACTTAACTATTATTAAACAATCATTTAAATAATACTTATAAATAAAAAAAAAACGTCGTTGAGGTCATGACCTGCTGGAAGCGTACCTAAAAAGCTGGCTACATTACCTCTCTGAATGGCCAAACTTATACGTTGGCTGAGGTAAGAGGCTCTAGAGGATGTGTTTAAGACATTGGACTGGACAAGACATGGCATTAATATCAATGGCGAGTACATTTCTCACTTGAGATTTGCGGACGACATCGTCATCATGGCGGAAACGCTGCAAGACTTACAGCAAATGCTAACCAGCCTAGCTGACTCTTCCCAACGAGTCGGACTCCGGATGAACATAGACAAGACCAAAGTGATGTTCAATGATCGGGTCGTTCCGGAACCGATTCTCGTAAATGGACTGCCTCTCGAAGTTGTTCAGGAGTATGTATACCTTGGGCAAACAGTGCAGTTGGGTAGAAACAACTTTGAGAGGGAGGCCAATCGGAGGATTCAGTTGGGATGGGCTGCATTTGGTAAACTTCGTCGAATCTTTTCGTCACCCATACCGCAGTGTTTGAAGACTAAAGTCTTCAACCAATGCGTCCTACCTGTCATGACGTACGGCGCAGAAACGTACGGTGAGACTAGTCCATAAGTTCAAAGTTGCTCAGCGAGCTATGGAGCGGGCTATGCTCGGTGTCTCTCTGAAGGATCGCATCAGAAATGAGGTGATCCGACAGAGAACCAGAGTTACCGACATAGCAGAAAGGATTAGCAAACTGAAGTGGCAATGGGCTGGTCACATTTGCCGTAGAACCGATAACCGTTGGGGCAGACGAGTTCTCGAGTGGAGACCACGTCTCGGTAAACGTAATGTAGGGCGCCCATGGGCGAGATGGGGCGATGATATCCGGAGGATCGCTGGGGGTGGGTAGAAAAAGAAAAAGCAAATTTAAATTTAATTGTCTATGCACAAAATTCGTGGTGCGAGTTCCTACCTACTCGTATCGTACGAAAAATATGAAATCGTACAAATAGCTTGCAGATACATACATATTACATATACATACATTAATTAAATAGACAAATTCTTCTCGTAATAGTAATTCAATAATAGAAAAGAGCTTATAAAATAGAGAATAAATTGTTTATCACTTTCAATCCTTTCTAAGAAAACAATACCTACCAACATAATACCGTTTTAATCCATATTTATATTTATTTGAGCATATACGCATACAAATCTGTTGCTACGGCCATGGCCAGTGAAATCCTTGAAAGTGCATTGGTTCCCAGGGTTCCTAGTGTTTATGTCTGTGACCTAGTTCGCCAGCCTAGATTGCAGCTAATACCTGGCCTGGAAAGCTTGTCATACTTTGTGTTTCTGCATAATTATTGGCAGAACGAGATTGTACTAACTTATTTATTTATTTAAAAAGGCAATCGCCGCACTTTTTTATATAACAAGAAAGACATTTTAAAACCTGAAAAAATTCTTACTTTTGACTAGCTATGCCCTGTGCTACAAAGAGCTACCTAAGAGTAGCCAGCTGTTAAGCTCATGAGTATTTTTTGTTACAGATAAACACTTAAACTAACAGCCCGCCTGACGCTAAACGGTTACCGTCGCCTAGATTTATCTACATCTCCAGTCTCCATACCAACGTGGTGTCGGTCATTGTCAACGTATTATATATCAAGTAGGCAGCTACTTTAAAAGCTTTTATTTCCCATCAGTTTCACGAAGCCTTAATCCCTTAAACCACGTACGCACGATCGAACAAATTTGTTGCATTGCATGATAGGCAACAACTTATGAACATCGAATATTTTGTTCGTTAGTGTTACACACTAGTTTCAAATATAATACGTGTTACGGGTATATCCCGATGGTTTACATCCCCATAGGTCACACTGTTACCGAACGGGAAAAAACGTTTTGCCCGTTCACAGTGTTGACGAACGAAAGTACTTTACTTCCTCAGGAGTGGGAATAAAAAGTGGCGCTCGTCAATAATGTGAATGAACTTTTTTTTTCCGATCGTCAAAAGTGTTGACGAGCGCTACTTTTTAAGCCCACTCCTGAGGAAAAAAAGTAGAGTTCGTCAACACTGTGAACACTTAACTTAGCGAAGGGTGTTTCCCATTCGGTAACAATGAGACTTATGGGGGTGTGAACGACCGGGAAATACCCCGTGTTACGAATGAACAAAGTTATTGCGTATCATGCAACGTGACAAGTTTGTTCGTACATGCGTACGCGGCTTTACACTTCTTAGTAACACGTTGTATTTGAAACAATTATCAAGTAAAATACTCGACAAGGTTAACAAGCAATAGGTAATGTAATCCTAGAGCTCGGGGCGAGGTTGGCCCGGTACCTCGTCCGGTATTCTCTGAGCGACGACCTTTGCTGCTCCACTGTTTACACTTTCGAAGGACATTGAATTTAACAAGTGGTTCTACATAATTATATTAAACTCAAGCTCGTTTTCAATAAGCAAACGGGAGACGCTTGACTGATTTTGAATTAGTAAAAATAATCTTTAAATTAAAAAAAATATCTTTAAAAGAATGTAGTAAAAATAATTTTTAAATTGAAAATAATACTTTTGTACAAATCGGTTTAGACTTCTTCGTAATTGTTGAACATACATAATACAAGTTTTTCTCATTTACTGACTACCTAAAATATACTTCTCCGCTTCTCTAAAGAAGGTACATTTTGTTTGCCTGGCAAGAATAATTAATTAAACAAAAAAAGCCCAATCCATGAAAATAATTTACGTAAACCTCTTATAAAGTGGGTGGTGATCCCACGGAATAAATAAATAAGAGGAACGGTCATGAAAAAATACCCGGCGCACTAGAAGTGTGAGCAAACCTCAGTCTAAACGCTCACACTTCGTGAAGGAAATGCTGTCTGAGTACCTACTCATTTGTCGGTTCATATTCTCTCTGCCTGTCTGGTGATTGTAAAATTGACTTGTAAAAGTGCTCCATTGTAGCCTATTTGAATAAATGAATTTTGAGTTTGAGTTTGATGTCGCGTATGAAATTGGGCTTTATATTGCAACAGAACTGGCTACCCTCGGCTACCCTACCTATGTATACTGAGAGCGTCAAATAACAATCACATATTTAAAAGCTGTGAGGCCAATCTCTATATTACAGTTTCAAGGTTACTAAGATAATAATAGTTATTTGTTATACAAGAGTGCAAAGTTGCTTTTTGACCGCGTGCTCGGTTTGTATGACTTAGAATCCTGAGCGTTAGCGAGGGAAACAAAAGAGCACAAGGTCGAAAATCTTTGCACTCGAGTGTAACACGTAACTTATCATTCCCCCTCAGCGAGGAAATGACTAAATAAAAAAAACATTTACGTTCACAAGATGCTTTTATTTCAGTTTAGATACATTATGATAGTACAGAATAATCTATTAATTTAACTTAGGTAACTTAGGTTTAGGGTGGTTGGGCATTTGGGTTGATATTTCTCAACAATTTTACGTATTCCTTGCGAATGACAAAGTTGCGGTCTATTTTGTCTTTGTATTAGGTAAATGAATTAACAATAAGTCATCTGAATGTTTCTCGATGTTTTTGACATTAAGTTGTGTTAGTTCCCTAGTTCGACAAGCTCCGTTCATACCAATAATAAGAACAACCTGTAAGGGTATTTATTATAGTAGCTACATTAATAAAATTGGTTAACGTGCATAATAAATTATGCCTATGAACATTAATAATTGACTTACTTTTGCCGCTAAATATACGGAATCAAGTGCTTCGTTAAGAAACTTCAATTTCAGATGCTGTGAAAACCTTAGATTTTTTTGGTTGATGACCAGCTGAGGCTCTTTTTAAAAATGCAATTAATTTAGGATAGGTGTCGATATTTACGTCTTTACTCATCTTTATTGTGGCCTTTAGCATTGAATAAATACTCCATAGAGTGCTTGATTTCTTAGTCTTGGATAAATCAATAAAATATGCCAGTAAAACGTTTTCTGAGAAAGTTTTGGCTCTTTTAGCTAGTCGCCACGCGTTAAATATATCGTACTGCTTTAAATACTTCTCGCGTGATTGTTGAGGAAGAAAGCTCATTTGCGCATTATTGACAGTTTCCGTTAATTCTGTAGGAGTCAAATATAATTCTTCGTCGCTAGAACTAGAGTCAAGCATTTTACTTGTTCTTAGTTTCTTGTTTTAACCAATGAAGAAGGAATAATATTATATAGGTATACTCGTGTTCTATAGTTTTCACAATTTAACGTGAAAAGAAAAAAGCGCGCGCACATATAAAAAAAATAAAAGCGCGCAAAGCAAATTAAAAAAAAGTATACCAAGGAGGTTCCGCGTCTGAGTTTTTAACAATTTAAAAAAAGTTGTACGCTTAATTCGGTATCATAGAGGTGGACGTAAATAGGTTTAATGATGTTTTTGACTCACAAACTCGGTGCACACGATCTTCTAAATTCAAATTTACTTTACCCTCTAGAGGATAAAATGGACTTTTCCAGTCAGTTATCGAAGCGCAAAAATACACTTTCCGAGGTGGGGGGATGAAAATTCATTTATTTGTTACAAACATGCTTGGTCAGCTCTACTGACATACAAAATTTATAGCAATGGCAATAATGTAAAATTTTTAAGGTCTGCAACACAAGTAGATGAGGGCTGATCTAATTATCTAAGTAATCACTGGTTTATTCAGGTGAAACACCTACATACACATTATTAACGTGCCAATAAACATGAACATCATAATATTATCAAGTTCCTAATACCTACCCACTACCAAGTATACAGGGTTCTTTTTAATACACCTGCAATCTCACAATACCAGGCAGCCAACATCATAAACAACATGTATACTATGTTACTTTTGATAATTTGTTACATTTTACTTTCATACAAAAATAATTTGTTTTTTTTATTGAGTCTATCCTGTCCCACAGCTGGACAAAGACCCCAAGTTTCTCCACGTGACTTTATGCTGCGCCATCTCAATCAGATGGAACATTAAATTAATATCTAACAAATTATGAAAAGAAACATGTCACATGTTGTTGTTTATATGATATTGACTGCCTGTTCCTGCGAGGTTGCGGGTGTTTTACAAATAGCCATAATAAGTATGTACCTATATGAAGTGCGTAGGAGCGCTTAGTTACTTAGATACGTGTATAATGGAATCCTTGGCTAACACGTTAGTGACGCAGATTCTATAATCGACATATTTGTTAGATTAGATTGAACCCAGAAACTATTATTGGATACAATGAACAAAGGATTACATTAGAGGTATAAACAATATAGGTAGAGGTGTACATTATACATCTTACTAATCATATTATGAAGGTAAAAGGTATGAGTACCTATGTGTGTCGCTCTTTCAAGTAAATCAGTAGTATTTATATGTAAAAGATTGCAATGAAACTCGGTATATATATAGATAGCGGGAAACCTATATATAGGCTACTTTTTTCCGATTTTCCAACGACATCGGGACTTACGCGGGTGAACTCGTAGGGCGCAGCTAGTAATTCATATAGCACTACGAAATGGATATTTTCTTTATGACTAAGAATAATTTTTAATAAGTAGAGTAACATAATAATATTATCTTACTAGATTTTAGACAAAATATTTAAATAAAAAAATTGAGTCATTAAATAAAGACATTTTGACTTCTTACTTTGTTAACCATACGTTCTTATAAAGTATTTATGTTTCCAAACCAAAACGACACGTAAAATACAGACACATGCAAAAGAACACAAGATGGAATAGGTGAGAGATCTCACTTTAATCCCAACGTCAAATCCGTCGCTTTACATCACGTTCACATCACTTGTTTACTCAAATTCTTTTTCTATTAAAGACTAAAGAAAAAATAGAGTGCAAAATTTTCCGTAGCGCTCACGTAGCTTTTCGTAGCATGTTCGTAGAGCTCGCCCACAGCGTTTCTCGGAACTCAGTTATTTGTTCATTTTATTTTATTACCGAATCTAATATTCCACGTTCGCGAACACATCAGTAAAAGGGGAATACACAAATGAGCAAAATATGCTTTTGCTTTTATTACAGATAGGTATAACTTTTGGACTAAGTCGTCACCACAGGTCGTCTCATAGGCGCCAGCCGGTCGTCGACCTCGTGTTTGTGACTTCCGCGCCGAAAACTGACGATGCACTTTGACTGCATTGATATCCCCTCCCGACCTACCCCATACACCACGATCGAATACCTTTGGCAACTATTCCCGTTCTATTTTCAACGATATTTAAAATGCTATGAACACTATTGCTTTTTTCGTAGTGTAATAAGTGTGGTGTTCATTTAATAAAGAGTTAGGTACGTATAAATATGTATATCTATCTAACATTGTTATCAGTTTGATGAAATACCATTTTCCGCAAAGCGGTCGGTACTGTTTTAGGTAATTTATTGCCAGGGGGAGGGCATCGGCGGATTTTTTGTATATCAACACTGGTTGTATTTGCTACCCCACTCGTAGCGCCACGTGACGCGCCGTTTAGTAGCGGCCAGTTTAAGGAACTACGCGGACCTCACGGAATATTCTCTTTAACAAAAAAATCACGACTTCTTATTTTTTTATAAAACTGTTTACCGTATTATTATATAATGAAGTATACATATAAAATATCTAAATTTATTAAATCGATTTTAATATCCCCAGAAATGTAAAATAATCCTCAAAATTATGATTATTTTTTGTTCTAGCGAGGGATCAAGTTTTACTGGTCAGGCAAATTGCCTCTCTTTCTAATAAAGCATTTTCTCCAAATAGCTATCCTTGTCTATTGACTCGTATTTAGCCAGTGTTGTGAATATTTTGACGATTGAATCGATGCATGATAATCGATTAGAGGACAAATAAATGCATACCACATCTTCGACCAGGTCTAATTGCATGCTATCTTTAGGTACAACTAGCGCATAATATGTTCTGTAGGCCCATGTTGACGACTCATAGTTCAGTACGACTACTACGGAAATTCATTTATTCCTATCCAGTTTTACCCATTGAAAAGTACCTACTGTTACCTATTGTCAAGAGCCTAGAGAGACTTATAGAGCCTAAGCTACCTATTATACCAAATTTGATTAGTTCAGCTGTAAATATGTTAAAAATAGCTAATGTGTAATGTGTATGTTCATTAGAAATATTCCAAAATAACATTGCAAGAAATGAGTTTTAAGGGGTTTGCCCACTATACCGTACCATATGCTCGTTTGCATTTCTTCTTTCTCTCGTATTTTGCCCGTGTTCAAAACAGAATTTAATCACGAGAATGCAGTACCAATTTCATTTTTGCATGCCTATCAATATAATATGTTGCTTACATGTTCAAGCATCTTTACGTGTTAACCTTTTTCGTTGAACTGGCAACAGATGAACTTAGATGAGTTTTCTTTATTAATAATGAAAATAAGTATTTATAATTATCTTTTTATCGGTCATCGTTCGTGGCTATAAACCCGTACACTCACTGCATTCTGGTCCCCACACGCAGTTGTTTGGCAACATCGCATGCCATGGATAGAGCTGTCAGTATCAGCAACATATTCTCAGCGATATTTATTGTTAACGCTCCGTGCAAGGCTCGCAACGATGTTCTCTTACTTTTTAATACATACAATACTGCCGTGGTATATATATAATATATAATGCGGTTATCTACCAAAACCTAATTTTAAGCTATGAGCAATAAATAAATGAAAATAAGGTTCATAATGGCATGGGCCAGATGTTTATCTTTGTAAATAAACGGCATAAACTCACTTGTATTTATTTCGGCTTTGTGCCGACCGGTTCGATCCTGATACGAGGATCTTCTTTAAGGAGTAGCTGCAGTCGGCACGAAGCCAAAGTAAATAAAAGTGAGTTTATACCGTTTAATTACAAAGGTGAATTTAAATACTCACGAATCGTTTAGTGTAAAAAGGGCCCGATGTTATTTTTCGGTTTGGCATGTTCCTAAGACAATTATTATTATTGTATGATACGGTATAATGGACAGTCGCCTTGAAGTCCATGTCATTTAAAAGTTGACAACTAGAGCAGATGATTTTTTATAGTGGGTTATTCTCATAAAATTTTATCGTGGCAGTATCGTCACAATTTATTTTTTAACCCCCCACGGAAAAATACGGGGTGTTATAAGTATGACGTGTCTGTCTGTCTCAGTATTACGGATTTTATTTTTTTATTTTTTGAGATTGTTTTTTTTTTAGGTAGAAATAGTCTAGAGTGTTCTTAGCTGCCATGAAATGGTGCTTACATTTTTTTTCACAACTCCCTCAACATAGGAATTAAACGAAAAAGTTTAATTAGTAGAAAACTACAAACTGTAATAAACAGATTTTAATAAACTAACATCTGAAAAACTAAAAGATGGTTGCAACCACAAAATTACATATTTTGAATGCGTTGGGGTTTTTTTTTAATTTTTTTTTAATTTAATTCACTTGTGTTTTAAAAATTGGGTAATTCCTGTGTTCCCCACTATTCGTCCCACTAGTGGGGCAGGTGGAAATGTCAAAGATTTTTTGCTTCTCACGCGCCCCACTGATTGCGTTTTAGTGTGGCGGGTGATAATATTAAAAAAAGTACACTTCACGCGCCCCATCAGGGCGCTGTAACTCATGCAAAAATATAATTTATTGGGCACGACTAAATGATGAATGGTGTTATTAATGCAAATATTTTGCGAAGAACTAGGAGATCAGAAATTATAAGGAACTATGTACTATTTAGTAGACAAACAACACATAAGAAAATCATCCCATCTGATAATATATTATTAAAATCTCGTATTGCGGTGATTTTAGTCGCACTTTCCTGATTAATTCGAACTTTTATGTACCTTTGTGTAATTTATATGAATGGGATAACATGTGTTTTTTTCATTAATAGACGCAGGTACAGGCAAAGCAGTACAAGTCAACGAATACTCGTATGTAAGACTTCATTTCAATTATGATCTCCTGGTACCTTTTTCTTGTTATCTACCTTGCAAATATGTGAAAGTGATGGAAGAAATAAAGGGTCTTGAGGAAATCTTCATTTCAAATGACAGCTATCAAAATTAAAATATCAATATCTCGGAAAGTTCTCGTAGTCTTAGGCTGATGGTGTCTTGGAAGAACCCGCCCCACCAAAACGCGATCAATGGGGTGCGTGAAACAAAAAAAATATTTGACAGTTTCACCTGCCCCACCAGTGGGGCGGATAGTGGGGCACGCGAGAACTACCTAAAAATTTGATTTCAACGAAATTTTAACATAAATAAAAAGTACACGGATATTTTAGGATGTATCAAAAAAATATGACACGTGAAGTTGCGTAAAGTTACCGTCATTTTTCGTGACAAAAGATCATCTCGTATTTTGGTATATAAAACCTATGGCGAATGCGAGTCAGACTTGCGCACAATAAGCTACGTATCATTAATTATCTATACAACAGGGAGACACTTTTATAATATTATGTCTATTATTTATAATATTTACAATATTATCATATAACCTCTTGTTTAGTCGCATCACGCGGCGCTGCGAGTAGGTTAATGAAAACCTACAGTATTGATATACAACTATAAAATTTGCTAAAATATAAAAATGCTCCGATGCCATTCCCCTGTTTTTTTTTTCAATCGAGATACCTACAAATTTAATATTTTCTTTTTTATGAGCGGATGAGAATATACCATCCACATCATGAAAACGTCATTTTTTGTTATAGACTAAAATAAGTTCCGAACAAGAAATGAAAACTCTTTTTAAAAGTTATTCACCAAAAACATAAAAACCTGACCTCTTTTTAACCCCGAAGCAAAAACGACGGGGTGTTATAAGTTTGACGTGTCTGTCTGTCTGTGGCATCGTTGCTCATGTACTTTGTCTTACTTCTGGGTCCCGTACAGATGAACGGATTTTGATCTTGTTTTTTTGTTTGAAAGTAGAGTCGAAAGGTAGTCGAGAGTTTTCTTAGCCGTGTTTGGTGGAAATCGATCTAAGATGGCCGCCGCTACAATTTGGCGGATTATTTTTTTTCTTCACAACCTCGTCAAATGTAAGGAAGGGTATGAAATGAAAGGTCTTGACTAGTAAAATATATGCATTACATTTAATACATTTAAAATCCAAGATGGCCGCCGCTAAAAATAGCTGATTAATTATTTTCTCCATAATCCCGTCAATGTGCGCATCAAATGAAAGTTGAAAGGGCTTGACTAGTAGTAGTATGTAGTATATATTATTATGATAAATTTAAAATCAAAGATGGCCACCTTCCACAAAATAGGTAATTTTGAAAACGTTGCGTAGGGGGCAATTTTTTTAAAATTTAATTCACAAGCTTTTTTTTACATTCGCCTGTCCTGTTGTCTATTATCAAATCTTGCAAGTAAAATTTAATCTACTTCCCATTTTTCAATTTAGCTTAAACTTTGCATGCATGTGTATAAATTGGATGTCTTTAAGAATCTAAATTTATATATGGAAAGAGTGACTGACTTATTGACTGACTGATCTATCAACGCACAGCCTAAACCGATGGACGGATTTGGTTGAAATTTGGACTATTAATAGGGTTAATGACGTAGACCTCCACTAAGAAAGGATTTTGCCATACGGGCAAAGCCGCGAGCACAAGCTAGTATTTTATATTTGACTTGTTTAAAACTAAAACGCTATTTTTGCTATAAGATGAAATCGGAACTAACAATGTCTTTGGAAAGCAAAAGTCTTCCTTTATGATTTCCGACATTAACACCATTTAAAACAAAAGATCAGATTTGCAACCGTGCGTATGTTCTGCCTCTTAGTCAAAAATATTATATTATCGCTTTGTAATCGATTACTTGGCATAATCGAGTTTTAAATTGAAACTTTTTCGTTGCCCATCACTAAAACCAGCGTAGCCAATAGGAAAAGTGGGCGGAGTCGTCAAATTGTGAAAAAAATTATTTCAAGGAAAACTTTGTCTATTGCCCCTCTATTGGATATGTCCTCGATGTTTATTGCATATGACACGAACAACTCAAGTAAATATAAATAAATATTCTCTTCTCCCTTCAAGGTTGTCTTAAAGATTTCGCTCATGGTGTTTTAATTTTAAGATTTTCTGTATATTTTTGGTGAAATCAAAAATATCAAAACCGAAAAATCGAAAATTTGGGTGAGATACTAATCTGTAGAAAAACTCAATACTTTATAAAGAACCCATATAATTGTTGCGAAATATTTTGAAGAAAATAAGAAGGTCATTTTTAAAGGTCCACGAGGAAACCCTACGTATTTTTGCCAATCTGACTCCTACGCAAACAATTTGATGAAGATTGATAATTGAAATTCTGAAAGGGAAAATAATTTCAATGTTATTTGCTTCATGAAAATAAAAATACTAAGACGAAGGCAACTTCAATTTATTTTTAGGACCGTTGTCTGTGTTTGTTTAATTTTTAAGTATTTTTTTTCTTTATATTTAAAATTTAAGGTTAATAAAAATCTTTACTTTTAAATTGTTGAAAAATTAAAAAATAATGATCTTAACCCATACCACGTCAGGACAAATTATATTATTTTTCCTGCAAAGAAGAAGAGAGCAAACATGCCAAAATTATTGTTTAAAATAAATTTATTTATTTCAATGTAAAATATAGATCAAGACATCATACTTCGTGAATCTGCTTGTGAATCAGGGTGACGCAAAGCGAGTAGAGGTACGAGTCATAAATAAACAAGAGAAATATTAAAAATACTTTTTAAAAACCAGCTTTTATTATTATTACCATCTAGAATCATAAAGTACTCGTCAAGACGAATCAAATGAGCCCAAATACGATGGGGTTGCGCCGTTTAATTACGGAGTATCCTATGGTCACCTTCCAGCTCCATCATCTGATCAAATCGATCTCATAATAATATTGCATTGTCATCCGATTTGTGCAGGCATGAAAAATTTCAGCTCAATCGGATACCGGAAAGTGGGTCAAATTAAACTTGTAAGATTTGATTACAGACAGACAGACAGACAGACAACAGACAGGTGAAAGTAAAAAAAAAGCTTGTAAAAATGAAACATATTACGTAACTACATACATCTACGCAAACAATATCGTCATATACCTATTCCGAAGGTTCTTAATAAGTCTTCATGTACGTCACTACATAGCTATTAATATGATATTATCGAACCGTTGATCCAAAATATAGTTGATATGTCGACAAACATAATACTCTAAGTAAGCCGGTGTTTGTGTGATATTCTGAACTACAATAGCTTTACCGACAGGTTATTATGAAAATATTTTGTACCAGAAAAAAATACCTACCCGCCCTGTACCCCCCTGTACCGCCCTGTACTGTATAAATACCCGCCTGCAACGCAGAAGGTTGCGGGTTCGATTCCCGCATGGGACAAATGTTTGTGTGATCCACAGGTATTTGTTTCTGGTCTGGGTGGTTTTCAATATCTATTATAAGTATGTATTTCCAAAAGAAAAGTATATAAGTATTATATCCGTTATCCTAACCACCATAATACAAGCATTAAGTTGCTTAGTTTGGGGTTAGGTGGCGCTGTGTGAAACTTCCTGAAATATTTATTTATTTTATTTATTTATTTATCTAGCAATAACTGCACCAATTACTATAAAAAAGAAGGCATATGTCATGATAATGAAATCTATTGGATGTGCAGTATCCAAGTTAAAAAGTCTGTCTGTTGTTTGTCAAATTTTTTTTAATCAAATCTTACAAGTTTAATTTGAACCACTTCCCAGTTTCCGATTGAGCTGAAATTTTGCGTGCATGTATAAATCGGATGACAATGCAATATTAGAGGTATTATGACATCGAGCTGATCTGATGATGGAGCTGGATGGTGGCCATAGATATAAAAGATATAAGCCATAAATAGCTTGATTTTAAAAAGTATTTTTAAATTTCTCTCGTTAAATTCATTATTCATACAATATTAAAATGATATGACATATCATTTTGACCTCATTGGCACATCAGTTTCAGTATGTAGCCAAGGGTATAATATAATTATCATAAAAATACTATTTTATACGGTGTTAGCCGGTAGCTGTAAATAAATGTAGCATTATTGTGATTTTTGTTTTTATTACAAAATCGTGCGTGCGTGCGTGCTTGCGTACGTGCGAGCGTGCTTATGAACATATCTTAGTCCCTCGTCTTAGTCTGGAATAACATATGTATATCTACTTTTCAACGTGTAAAAGAACTAATAATATGGTATTGAACGAATGATTAGATAATATTTTTAGTACGAATCTTTGTTATGGTTCATTTCTTTATTAAGTGAAAATCTTCAAATGAAAAGCGAATATAGTTAATGGTGGTTACCTTCTGATCTGAGGTGGTTACTATCGTCCTTAATACCAAAAATCTCAGGAGATTACAAAACACATAATATTATAATATGCATAACTTTAGGTACCTACTTAATACGCAGGATGTGGAATGTAGGCGTTCTTCACTGCAAATGTTCAAAAACTACGTAGGCGTAATTACTTACAGTGGTTCACGCGTTGTAACAAATCTCTAGTGACAGCAGAGTTTATGTTACAAAAATAAATGCTGCTAAAATAAATGCTGTGGATAAATTAATTTCTATAAAAAATACAAATCCGCCTTTTCCACAGTATAGATGACATAATAACATATATTATTACATATATTTTGGTTACTGTTTGTTTATTTTATACTTCACCACCTGCCAGTTTTTGCCATATTATGTTACTCCCTTCCTGCACGGTTGTCTGGAAGAGATCGCTTTTAGCGATAAGACCGCCGGTTGCAACATCTTTGTTTTGTTTGTTAATTACTGATGTAAATTTTTAATTTTCATGTGGTGTTACAATAAAGTATTAATAAATAAATAAATAGATCCCAAACAAGTGAATAGTGGATACCTGCAATACATTGAGTATTGCTAAAACGTTACCCACCATTCGAAACATGTTCACATGCCTTACGGACCATCTTTTCTAATCCACTATGAACTGTGTTTAAGACTGATTTAACATGTTACACGACACAAAATTTTTGTCTATAAGTTTCATAGAGAAAATATCCATACAAGTTGTTTTATGTTAGACACCGAAGCACAAGCAGACTTCTATTTTACCATTTTTTGTTACATTTTTATTACTCCATTTTTTAAATATTGTTAACGAGCTCTATGGTGAATGTTATGTACGCCTTCATTGTTATACTTACAAGAACTAGCCTATGTCTAAAAACCTAATTTAAATGTATATGTGTAATGTGGCTGTACTTAAATAAATAGATTTCTGCAGCACTAGTATTATCGACGCGATGTTGATCATTGTCGACATTGCAGACAAGTAGGCAGGGTAAATCCGTCCCTATCACCTTCACACACCATCGCAAATTCAAGCTATTATTTAGGATCACTGCTCCACTGATTTTCTACACGCAAAGTTAGTGAACTAGCGTCTTCTATATCCTAATATATATCTATGGATATGCCAAAAGTCCTAGGGATGACGTAACTCAAACCCTCAATGGAAACACGGTATGTGACTAACCGTAGAGCATCATAAAACTGTTTATATGTAGTAGCGTAGGTTTACGAAACGAGGGTTCCTAATAGTTCCAAGTTTTATGGCCTTTGCCAAATTTCAAATCACATGTGAAATACGAGTAGGAGTACATACATGTATTAAAGACAACGGATCAATGGAACCCAAATCTAATATATCACTACTAAAGGGTAGGTATAAAGTCCTATTTTACCTTAACTACAGTACTGCTTTATATTTTAAACACGAACATATTGTTTTGAGTCATAGGTGGATGACCCAAACCCTAAAAATACCAATATCACATGAATAACGTGAAAACAAAGAACTTCACAAAGTATTCCATATAAGAGCTTAGCAAAGCTGAAATACAAAGCCGGGTAACTTTCCTTTGATCGTAAAACAAATTGACCTATTATTAACTTTATAGCGCTATAAATAAATAATAATGTCACTAAAGCGACGGCGAATTCTAAATTTAAGCTCAAGAATCAATGTTCTGTGAACGATATACGTAATGGGTACCTATATGCGGCGACAATTTCTATTCACACGTCTACCCACCGCTAAATAAATGCCTCCCTGCGGACCTATTAGAAGCACACGTTGATTTTCAACTTTAAACTCCCAAAATATACAAGGAGTGGCTTGTATATCCATCCTCAATGTAGATTTCAACCCTTTAAAAGTTTGAAAGGTAGACACGAACTACATGCTAACATTTCGACAATAAAAACATGACCAGAACGAGTGAGATGAATAATCTAATGGCACGATCGATAGCGGTATAGCGCGGGATGGGGGTAAGCAGTGAGGCGAGGGGTAGTTTGCGGGGGTGTGCTGGGGGCCAGGGGTGGAGAGGATAGCTGGGGAAGTTTCATTGAGAACGTGTGGGCGGCGCGCGTGGGCGACCTCCATATAAAGCCACCCGCCGCTCCCCTCCTACGTATAGTCGTGCTTCGACAGTGAACAGAGCAACATCCAATTGTGAACAATATTCAACATGCATTCATCAACTTCAAGGTAGGTGATCTGTTGATTCTATTTAAACCCATTTCTAATTGAGTTTCATTTTTAATAGACTTTTAATTTAATAAACTTCCTTTGTCTAATGCACTGATTGCATTTTAATTTTTTTTATGATTTGTTAAAGTCAATATTATTTTTAATGACAAGTCGTGTTAAAAGTTAAATATTTTTGTTTTAGGCTGTTGACGGTCTTACTTGGCTACTTAGTAGCGCAAGCAACGACATACCCGATGCAAACATGGCCTATGTATCCGCAAATCCCTAGAGAATATGCCGACGACGAGTATTACTATGCGCCTAAAGTACAATATTACTACGATGCGCCTGCCATGAGTCTGCCCGATGCACACGGTCAAGTCGCTTACCCGTACTACTACGACCCCTATAATCATTATGTTCCGAACGAGATCCCAAAAGAACAGGAAGAGAGACTAGCAGCGCTCCCGATCGGCCAGGAGACTTGGTTCGAGAGCGACACCACGCCCCGCTGGCGGACAAACGATGTCGATGACGTCAGTGCGGCTTTCCTTGACAATTTGATAATCACGCAAATGGCCCAAGACGCACAGAGGCGCCGAGAAAACGCCCGCGCTGCCTTCGCGCCTGTTGATTACGATGAGAGAGATGTCGAGGATGAAGACGTAAGAGAGTTGAAGGCACTGGCAGGAAAGCCCCTCTACCACGTTCCCAAAACTGTTCCCCAACTGTACGATGAGGATGATTATGTGGCTGACGATGGCTTCATCAACTGGAATGGAAACAAAAGAAGCGTCACCACCGCAGCCCCCACCACCACCACCACCGAGAGTACAAGCACGGTCGGACAAAAGGAAATAATGGTGCCGAGACCCTCCCAGCCCCACCGTCATCCTGAAAACAACCAAATCAAACGAAACAATTTCTACAAAACCATCTCCCAACTTCTGGCAAACAAATCTGCCAAAACACAATATCAAGTAAGTTTTTTTTATGTTACTCAATAAAACTGTCTTGTATCCATATTTATTAAAGCTGGCGCTTAAGTGAAGTCGTATAAGTATTAAATATGATTGTTGGCTCTTTGGGATCTGAGTGGAGCCGTGGAAACCCCGAAGTCTAAAAATAGGCAGCCGGGCCGAGGCGAGGGGTGGCGGTGGGTGACACAGTGGCTCGGGGCCGGGTCAATCGAGCGGGGGAGGGTGACGCCGAACGCCTCCGCCACCTACGTGCACTCCACATCGGTTTTCTTAAACCTTCTAATAACTTTCCCAATTTAGTGCCCGACTATAGTATTAACATTGACATTCTTGTCAACAGGATTCACCGAAAGAGCGAAGAATTGAAAAACGCTTCGTCGCCGGAGACTCTGATTTAGTCCTAGAACTCCGAGGCCTAAAACATCGCATCCCGACCTAAACATCAAACATCTGAATTATCGCCAACTAACATGAGACTGAATTTAATGTAGACTTATAGATATTTCATAGACGACATTGCGGTCGTGTTCCTGGAAAAGAAACCAAAAAAATACATTATTTAGTTCGTCAATATTCAACAGATTTATCAATGAAAATGATCTCTTGTAGACGTAACTTTACATTATGTACAATGATTCCTATAGTAAGGTCTTCTTAGTTGAGACATTACTAGATGTTATATTTAATGAAACTCTTTACGTATTTAAAGTAAATTTTGAAGGCAAGACAATTATTATTGAAAATAATCGTACAAAGCGTGACTATAACCGGGAAGAAATGTACTATGTATGAATTAAGATATATACTCGTACTTAGTAAATAAGTTGCTCCCTTCAATGTGCAGCTATTAACTTGTACATTACGTGCATTGTAAATAATATTATGTAGATAACGGACTAAGGCAAATTACTCTTAAGTAGATAGAAATCAAACATGTTTTTCATAAATCAAGTAAAACATAATATACTTAGCTGAAATCAAGCTACGTGATCTATCTATCAAAATCGCATAGGCCTACGAAATGTACGCCTAGCACGAATTTTTAGGCAATCGGAATCGAGCTTTATGTCTCAGAATGTAACCACTTTTATACGCGAAAATACAATCGTAGTAGGTAAGGTTGAGTAAGACAAGATAAAAGTTTGTAAAAAAATTCTTGCTGGGTTTTCTGATCACTTCAATCAGGTGCTAAAATTATTTTAACTTCATGAAATGACGGTCTACGCGGACAATACCACAAAAACTTTTGCAAGGCAAAGATAAAGTATACCTATTTCTAAGGATGAATATGTATGATTCTCTCGGGAAGCGGAGAATTACGTGATATTTTTAGCTTTACAGCTTCTTGCATTACGATTTTAAAGAAACACACGGTCTAAGACCTTTTCTTAATGGAACTTTAAAAAATAGTTGACTATTCCACTTTGTTACCTTTTGCATGTAGGGTAATAACGTTGTTTACAAATCTTTTGTAAAATATTTTAAGGTCTATCAATTTGCTGCCATCATTGTATAGTCCTATCGTCAAATGTATTAACAGAAATCTTAATAAAAAGCAAATAGAAATTATCAATTTTCGTAACATTCCCAAATAAGGGTGACATTTTTTTAGGTGAAGAGATACCCTTTAAAATTTCCAGAATGTGGTGGTTCTTTCGATTTGTCATTAAGATTTCTGTCGTACATAATATTCGCCAACATTAAAATATTTTGATAATATAATATCTTTCCTAAGCACATATCTACTAATATTAATAAAAGTAACGTCAAATTACTTTCTTGCGTAGAAAATTATTCCCCAATTTCTATAATTTATAATAATAATATATCAATTAGTAGACCTGTAAAGTATTATAAATTAGTGTTGTTATAATAAATGATTGTTGTTAAAAATACTGTACATTAAGAAAATTCAAAACGAACATGTTATAACTAATTTCATTTTTGTATTATTTTGTAAATTTGTAGTTTTTAATAAATCAGTAGGTTCCTACTTCTTTGTGCAAAAAAAATCAGTAGATGATAATATGAAATGGTGTCCATTTTCCGAACTTTCGAATCTTGCTCATATTGTCAAATCTATGTACTGTTAGCAGTTTTAAGGATGCATGGCTATTCGTGTATTTCTTCTATTTTATATAGACAAGTATGTTATTTTTTTAATTAAAGTTGTGTAACTATGTATGTACCTAATGATACGATACTGAACTTAGAAATCTACGACGAACTTGTATGAACATACTAAAAATAAAGTCATTATGGTGAAATTGCACTAATTTTGTTATTATTCCTTTATATTTGGTATATATCTAAAATGACAACATACCTAAAATGGTAAAAGAAGAAGAAGTGGTCTTCTTGCTAAAAGATAGCTTTTGAAAGGGTCTTCTGGCATTGATAAGCTTCCATCGTTTGGGTTACCCGTAAGCTTATGCGTCTGGATTTCAGACTTCTTGATGAAACGATCGATTCTTGTAGTCGTTGACGGCAACTCGTCTGATCACCTCAGAGGGTCAGTTCTCTCTGCTACACTTTTCCTGCTGCACATCAATGACCTGCTTTAGACGGGTATTTTTGGGTATGCAGATGACAGCACGGTAGTAGAGCGATACACATCTAGCGCTAGACCCAATCGAGATGAAGTCCAGTCATGCAGAGAGGCCATGGTTGAGCGTATGAACTTAACCAGTTTCCAATTGGTTAAGTTCAATGCTACAAAAACCCAGGCGTGTCTATTTCCGCTAAAATGAGTTGATTAAGCGAAACTCCTTATTTTTGAAATATATCCTTGCCGGTAACTGACCTGTCCATCTTGCTATGTACCTACTTGTAATTCCAATTCTCACGTCTGGCCTTTACTTCGGTTTTTACATCGAGTTTCAGGCACTATTGGGAATTGGGCCAGGAAGCTGGGTATTTTGGCAACGGGTGAGACAATTCTTCACGCTGTGACAGTTGCTTACTCTAACAAGCTCAAGTTCCATTTTGTATGGAGTATTATAATTATTTTCATCTTTGAGCTTAAAAACCTCGTGGGTGACCGAAAGCTTGTGAAATTAAGACTGCAGAGCATTGAACAACGCAGAAGGGTCACCTGTTTATACGATTTTCTATATGATTAATTTGGGAGAGTTTGCGCAGGAATTATATTATGAGCTAAGAATGACCGTTCCATCTATGTATGGACGTCACGGCAGACGGCAATGCGGCATCCATACTTAGTGGTATTGTTGATCGCATCTGCACTTTCCATCATGTGGAATGTGGTGAAACGAAGGCCTATTTTACCATTTAGTATAAAATAAAAAAATCTTGTCTTTTAACGTAGCCAAAATTAAGATCCTTATAAATAGACAAGCAAACAGAGTACAATGGAGGATCTTTCCAGCCGTTAAAGATTGACAATCAGCTTGTGTGAAATAATGTGAGATTTTTATCGTTGATTTCAGCTGATAGGTACCTACTAAAATCTTAAGGCAGCATACACATAAGACAACAAAAACTCTTGGATTTTTTAAAGAGGTAAATACAAAAGCAGACAATCCATCTAATGGCGAACTGATTCCGTCGCGTCGTCTCTAGATGTTTGCAACACCAGTGGTATAGCCGACGCGGAGTCAGTCATTGCTGACGCTTTGTCGGTCTAGTAGGCGGGTAAATTCCTTCATCAATTCATTTACATGAAATCTAAATCTTCTTCTAAATATAAAAAAGGAAAGAGTGACTGATTGACTGACCGATCTATCAACGCACAGCCAAAACCGTTGAACGAATCGGGTTGAAATTTGGAACTTATGTAGATTTTATGACGTAGACCTCCGCTAAGAAAGAACTTATGCACGCGGGTAAAGCGGCGAGCATAAGCTTGTAAATATATAAAAGGAAAGAGTGACTGACAGACTGATTTTTCAACGCACAGCCCAAACCACTGAAAATATTAGGTTGAAATTTGGAACAAAGATAGGTTTTATGATGTAGACCTCCGCTGAGAAAGAAACTTGCCACGCGGGCGAAGTCGCAAGCGTAAGCTAGTATAATATAAAAGGAAAGACTGACAGACTGGTCTATGAACGCACAGCCCATACCACTGAACGGATCGGGCTGAAATTTGGAATGGATTGTATTGCGTAGACCTCTGCTAAGCTTTAGCTATGCGGGCAATGCCGCGAATATAAGACAGTTTTATATGTATATGTATTAATAGTAAAAAATATTATTCACTTATGCGTAGAATCAAGAGCAAAGGCTATAGTGTAATGTACAATTCTCCACACACTCGTAAAGTTCAGCAGTAAACCGTGCGAATTACGCACTTAATATTTTCATAGATTTTATTATGGTTCTGACCATGTTTTTGGAAGTGAAATTGGAATATTCTACGACGTGTATTCTGGCATGGAATCAAGATTTTAGCAATACCTATCGAATATATATATAAAAATGTAACTTATGTAATACTTAATATAAAGGAACTACTGAGACGTCAATAAAAAACCTAAATTATTGTAATACAATGGATATTTTGTTATATTAGATATTTTGTCTAAGTATAATGTGTATTATTTACACAAATTACTTAGAATCGATTATATAATCGATTTATTATATTAAATTTATCGACCAACGAAAAAAAGCGGAAGAGGTTACTTTTCAGTGTTTTCGTCGGTTTAATTTTTTGAAAAAAAAAGCTTTATTACGCCTTGTGTTTTGTCCTACGCGCGAATCAATTCGCGGCCAATTCGCCCATTTCGGATATAATATTGTAAAATATCTACGTAAATTATTATGATATCATCAAAAGTCAAAAAGATACACAAAAGAATGCACATCTACCTCTACAAATAAATTATAATAACTCGTCCGTATACGAGTACGTCATTATCAATCTCTCGTATCTATACCTCATCATCGTCAGCCTATGTTCGTCCACTGCTGGACATAGGCCTCCCCCATGGCACGCCACTCAACTCGGTCCTCCGTCTTTCTCCTCCAACCACTCCCAGCGACCCTTCGGATATCATCGCCCCATCTCGCCCAAGGATGCCCTACACTTTTCAAAACCGACGTACACGACCACGCAATAACAAGTGGCCGACAATAAAGACAAGAAGAATTTTTTACTTTTTTATTTAACTAAATTTACAACTGTAAAAACCTAGTAACGAGTGTGACCTCCTCTTGCCAAAATCACAGCTTGAATCCTTCTGGGCATACTCTCTACGATGTTTTTAATTACGTTTTGAGGAATACGTTCCCACTCTTCAGCAATTACTCTTTTTAGCTCCCTGATGTTTTTTGGAGCAGGTTGCACTGATCTTACCCGCCTTTTTAGAACATCCCAGACATGCTCGATTGGATTGAGGTCAGGACTGCGAGCTGGCCAATCTAAACGACGGATCCCAACTTCTTGCATGTAAGCTTCCACGTCACCAGAACGGTGCGGGCGGGCATTGTCGTCCATAAAAATGGAATCTTCCCCAAGTGCAGTCAATGCGGGTTGTGCATGTGGAATTAGGACTTCCATTATGTACCGGTGTGCATTTAATGTTCCTCTTTCTAAGAAAACTAACTCCGTACGCTCCGTCGAATTAATTGCTGCCCAAAACATAACGGAGCCTGCGCCATAAGGAGTGATTTGTTCGAAACACACTTCCGCATAGCGTTCCCGTGGTCTCCGCAGCACTCGCCGGCGTCGGTCCTCTCCACACAAAGAGATTCTAGCTTCATCAGAAAACAATACCTTATTCCAGTCCTCCATAGTCCATGAAGCACAGTTTCGAGCAAACTGAAGTCGAGCAACACGGTGCTCACGGAGTAATTTAGGGCCTCGAGCCGGGCGGTAACTTTTGATATTGGCAGCCAAAAGCCTCCTTCTAACCGTCCACAAGCTTACTTCTACTCCTCTTACTTCTTCAAGGTTTTTTTTCAGGTCCACACTTGACGCCTTACGATTCCGCAACGCCTGACTCACCAAAAAGCGGTCGTCTCTTGGTTCTGTGCATCGTTTTCATCCCAAGCCGGGTCTTCTTTTAACCGAACCGGTCTCTTGATATCGTTGCCATGTCCTCTGGACAGTTGAACGGCTCACATTTAGCCGTTGAGCCACGTAAGTTTGCGAACAACCTTCTTCAAGTAGGGCTATAATTTTACCGGCCCTTATCGCTTTATCGCTCATATCAAAAAGTGGTATTTATTGTGGAAAGAAAGAATAAATTGTTTAATTTGCAGAAAATACTCAAAAAGTTTTAAAATTGTAATAAAATTGTTACAGCAATTCGCATCAATTCGCGCCAAAAAACAAAGCAATTTCACTATATAATCAGTATTTTTCTTTTTTAATTTCAAATTTTAAATTTGGAACATTATTTATTTATTCATAACAACAATGTAGGTATTATCTAGGTCTTAGTGTAACTTATTGTACATCTACATACCCTGTGAGGGCGCTGTTGACAGTGCGAACATGCATTTATAAACAAAGAAAAAATTAATTAAAATAAGTTGATAAAAAAATATTGATTACATTGGTTAAAAAATAAAATTTTAAATGTCAGCTAAATAATAATGAAACTATACGATGTTATATACATAAAACAAGTCATAAATACCAATTATATTAAATTAAATATAATGTCATACTGAGATAAGTTAGTCAAAATTATTACACATGTCAATTCCAAAAATAGTCAAAATTATAGGATTTACACAAAAAGATACTAATTATAAAAATTAATATTTACATAGTTGCGTCACACTAGAATATAGCTCTTTATTACAATTATGTCATATTATTTTAACTATTTGTTTGACTGCGAGATTGAATCATTCCTATCCATAAGATATTGCTCCACAGAATAATAGCATTTTTTTATAAGGTAAGTCTTGAGGTTATTTTTAAATTTGATATCTTCAGCTTCGTCTTTTATTGATTTTGGCATTAATAATCATGTCAGGATGTTTATAAATGATAAGTCTATGCATCGTCAAATTAATAAAACCTCTTTCTTGTTCTTCTTCATTGAAGCAGAGAAATCATCAAAGTGCCCGTTTTTTTTGCAAAAGAGTTTATATACCTATATGTACTAAAAAACGTTTGCAAACGTCAGCAAAAAATTAGCGTATTCTTTTATCTAGATAGGCTGTTTCCTACTAGCTTTTATACACCTACTTGTTACTGAGATAACAAAACAAAATTCCACTAATAAGTAGATACCAACCAAAGTAAATTTTGTAAATTATAACAAAGATCATCTTGAACGAGCGTAGGTGGTTAACAAAGCATAAAACATGTAATTGGCTGAAGAAATATTATTTCAAAAGGAAAGTTGTATTTGTTTCAAGTTTCCACTTTCTGTTTTTATTTCATTTCAACCGTTATATGTGAAACATGTTTCATGGAAACTTGTTGCTGAAGTTTATTTGAGGTTTTCCAAGGAACTTCAAGGTTTGGTACCTTCCTGGGAAACCTCAAAAAACACATGACTTGGAACAAAGTTTTGCAATATGCAAAACACATTTACGTTACAATAACGTGTAGGTATAGGTGTACCTACCTACAGTTAAACCATTTTTAAGCTGAAACAAAAGTACACGTGACACAAAATTTTCCAGAACAAGGGTTCTTTCTCTAGCTGCTAGCTCGGTCACGTGGAAGGAATGGAAGAGGTTTGTGCTGTGTACTTAAAGCCGCGTCTCCAGCTCCTGTTTTGGTTCAAACTGAATGTTTGAATGCATGAGCATGACGACATCCAAAGAAAATTTCGGCGATTTTGACTTCTTGTTTGCTCCAACAATATTTTTTGCTTTCCATATCCGATGGAAAGCACGTACAACTAAACATAATATCAATATTCACCAAAATCGTCGATTTTTTTGGATGTTGTCATGCTCATGTTACATGTTGAATGTTAGAAACCAAAACAGGACCTGGAGACACGGCTTAACAAGTAGGTAACCCCGGAAGGTCAAACAGACCTTTTTTTTTTTTATCCCAGGAAAAATGCATTACGCATCGTCGCCCTGTGCCGGGGGGCGCAGGGCGGTATGTGGGACTCCCCCGCCGAAGATGGGCGCGGCGGGGATACCCACTATAAAACCTGGGAGTGTTCCTGCGGGACGCCATAATGCTGGGGCAGCGGGTACGCCGAAGCACTCATCCGCAGCCCCGACGGCTAAAGTCAGACAGACCTGACTGAACTCTAGAATCTTAGGATCTTACTTAGAACTGAACTCTAGAATCTTAGGTAATTAGAATCTTAAATCCTATTGTCAGAGACCAAACTCCACTTTGGATTCTCGCGCCAATCATAAGTCATAATATTATATAATTTACTTATGTAGAGAAGAAGTGGATATTATAAATTCATTGAAATAGGTCGCCAACATTAATTTCTTAGATTAAACATACATAAACTCAAGGATTAATTTAGATCAAGTAAATATGTACATAATACTCTGGATGATATAAATAGGTCATAATAATATTATTACTTCAACAACGTAGCATTGAATCGCGAGCTAGATCCTACTTGTAACCTCTGACCTTTTCCCGGCTCCTACCTACGCACTCTCCAGCTCCATTTTGGCAAAAACGTGAGTAAGATTTTAATATTAACTTATTTAACAATTTACTAGCTGCGCTCAGCGGTTATATCCCCTGCAAAGTATTTATTTATAGGTACCTACCTAAAGCATTTTTTTTTGGTACTTTAGGTTTGACCTACCCGTATACCAAATTTCAGTCAAATCGGCTCTGCCGTTTGGCCAGATGAATAATATATAAGTAACATAGGTAATTTACGAGTATAGGTACATTAATATATTATGTAATACATACATACATATATTATGTAGTTTTCGCACAGAACCATTAGGTGTGTCATGAGTCATGAGTCATGACCATAAGGAGACCTATAGGTTTTTTAACAAGCTTTTTTTACTCTCACCTGTCACCTGTCTGTTGTCAGTCTGTAATCTAATCTTACAAGTTAAATTTGATCACATTTTGCATGCATGTGTAAATCGGATGACAATGCAATATTATTATGACATCGAGCTCATCTGATGATGGAGCTGGAAGGTGGCCAAAAGAACTCCGTAATTAAACGACACAACCCTATCGATTTTGAGCTCATTTGATTTGTTTTGACTCTTAACGAGTTTTGACTCTTAACGAGGTACTTTAGCTTTGGTACTCGATGGTAATAATATTATAAGCTGATTTTTAAAAAGTTTTTTTTATTCTCTTGTTTAGGGATGGATTAGATAAGTGCTCAGTATTAAAGAGAAACATTAAACTAATTACTAGCTAATACACAAATGTGCGGGACCATTATTCCAGAATTACAGAAAAAAAAATTTTTTTTATAATTATTGGCAAAATAACACGGTTTTGTGAATTTGCCAGTGTTGTATTATGTTCAAATTAATCGAGTCATAGCAGTCAGACTACTGACTCGACTAATTTGTACAGTCAGTGATTGATTTTGATGCGGTTTTTTTTAAATATATAGCGTGTTTCAAGAAAGTTTATGTAAATAAATAAATATTTCAGGACAATTCACACAGCGCCACCTAACCCCATACTAAGCAACTTAATGCTTGTATTATGGTGATTAGGATAACGGATATAATACTTATATACTTTTCTTTTGTAAATACATACTTATAATATTGAAAACCACCCAGATCAGAAACAAATATCTGTGGATCACACATATATTTGCCTCATACAGGAATCGAACCCGCAACCTTCTGGGTTGCAGGCGGGTATTAGCCCACCGCGCCACAGAGGTCGTCTGTATATGAAACATGTAGAGGAACAGTCACAATTTTATGTTAGGGGCAACGAAGTACGCGAGGGTCCTCTATTACGTAATATTCCATCATTATCACGAATTAAACCCTTTTTAAAACAAGTTTAATAAAATAGATAAGAAATTTAGTGCTCAGCCATCTTTTCCAGAAGTTTGCGCGGGAAACTATTTCAATGAACTGACAGTGGCATTAATTTTTTTGTGACAGTGACATTGACTTGACGTTAAATTACATAGCGACGAAAAAAAAACTTTAAAACTTTCAAAACTTTTTGTTTTGAAAATAATGTAAAGAGAAAGTTATTTTTTATTATTAATTCTATTTATAAGTATCAATGGTACGGTAAATAATAATTTGCGTAATTTTAACACGTACATAAAATGAAATTACGGAGTAGTTGAGCAGCGTTTCATGTTATGTTCCCGTTAGTCGGTGATCCACGTCGATAGTTTTTGTAGGTGTAAGAACAAAATTTAAGCAAAATGTTGAGACGTGCGAAGGGATATCAGGATTTGGATGATAATGGGACAGCGCCTCGAGGTATGGCGCCTCCTATGCCACCTCCACAAGAGATAGAAATGGCATCTGTTTCAGTGGTACCTGACGGTAAGTTTGCTATAATTTCCCCGGTTTCTTTTCCGGTATTTGTGTTTACGACTTGTTTAAAAACAAACATGCAATCTTCAAATTGTAACTGTCTTACTATCTGTGTGTTTAATGGTCTTAGTGGAATCATCGAAGACTATTTTTATGTTAGCAGAAGAATGAGACAAGCTCGACTCTTGCCTGATGTTAAATGATAATGTCGGCTCATTACAGCCGCATTGTTACCTAGATATCCCAACAAGTGCTAGAGTCCTGTGCAACAACCCACTCACTCGCTACTCTCTTTCTCTCGCTTACTCTTTTAACTTATGGGAATCACAATAGAATATTGTCTGTCATTTAAATAATAAAATATATTAGACACATACATAATATGTTTATAAGATTTTGTGTGAGGGACAAGCATTGTCTTAAATGTTTCATGCTGTGACGTCACAGTTCCCTACCTGTGTCTTGAAGGACAAACTTATGTTTTTATATACACATTCCTATTGTGGTTATTTAGGCTGACCATACACACAAATAGTCTAAACTAAAGCTAAAAAATACCTTATTTTCATTACAGATACATTCACAGTAACTCAAGCGGTAAATGCTCTTGGTTTTGGATGGTTCCAAGTGAAGCTGTCACTCTGCACTGGTTTGTGTTGGATGGCTGACTCAATGGAGATGACTATACTGAGCATACTCTCACCTGCGTTACATTGTGAATGGAATATTACCAAGTAAATACATTATATATAACTTTTTTTGGAACGAAGTTCCTTATCGCGCGTTGTGAAAGGGGGCTAGACGGAAAAAATTCTTAAGAAAAGTTGTCACATCACTTTTTGCTATAGTAAGCTATTGTAAGCTGTGCGGCGTGCGCATGTTTCTCTGTCTGTCTCTCTCTCTTATAGAAAGCAAGCCAGATATTTTCATTAATCGAAAGGAACTTCGTTCCATCCGGGTGTCCCTTGACACCTCTCAAGTTTTTTTTTTTGGCTCAATTAAAGAGATGGCTGAGCTATTGTACTGAAAATAAATAACATTATTATTGTATACCTATCCCAGTCCCCCGGTGAATAAACAGATAATCACTATTATCTTGTTTTTGCTTTTTTTTCATATTTGAATTATATAGGTCCAAATACATCCTCAATTTTTTTTTTAATTTTCTTGAAATAAATAAAAAAGTTATTCATCTTGAAAGATCTGTAAAATTTAGTTTTTGCATTTTTCTGTTTATTTGCTGGGGACGGCGATATATAATAGTAATGTCTATTTATTTTCAGTACAATAGCTCAGCCATCTCTTTATTGAGACAAAAAGTCAACAGAAAATAGATAAAATTATTTAATTTATGTAAATAAATTTTTACATGAAATACATAGGTACCTATTTTAAAACAAAAACAAGTTTTTTTTATCATTGTTGAGTAAGACTGTTGAGAAATTGTAGGTAAAAATGCAGCAATGAAGAAAGTCCTCAATTGATAATATTTTATCATTCCTTAACAATTTTGCCTCTTTCTCAAAATATAACATAGATGCATAATTAAATCTGCTTTGAATTTTAAAATTTTTGCAGTTAACTTAGAAATTTGTCTTCTCCATATGGATTCAGGTGATCTTTCAAGCTTGGCAGAAATAATTAAAGTTAAATACTTATTTTTGAAAGAGGAAATGTTTTAAGCTCTGTATTATTTTTCAGATACCAACAAGCTTTGACCACAACAGTAGTATTTTTAGGCATGATGTTAAGTTCTACATTTTGGGGAAACCTCAGTGACAGATATGGTAGGAAAACTGTAAGTTAACTATTCTGCTTTTATATCTACTATTTACTCATACCTTGTACAGTTACATAAGAATAAAATTATATAAAAGAAAAAGTAGGACTAGCTAAAGCTGCTAAAAAAAACAATGTATATGCTTGCACACTACTATTACATCCAAACCTAATCTGTACCTTTAGCCAAGGGCGAAATGCTTGTGGCTAACACTAAATAAATGCAAAGGTCCAAAATGTTTAGCGTCCGTGGCCCAGTGACTTCTAAGCCGGAGGTCCTGGGTTCAAATCTCAGTGTGGCAACGATTTTCGCCTGGACGCTACTGTGTTTCGGAAGGCACGTACAACTCTGGGTCCCGGCTGTTTCCTATAAGATATGTAGGAGGCAGTCGTTAGGTCATGTTGCAGGCCTTGTAGGAATCTCGGCGACCTGAAATCATTGAAACGAATGACATGCTTTTTAAAATGAAGCTGACTACAATAAACGATTGTAGAGCCTGTGGCGAGGTCAAGGAGACAATGGAGCACATTTTGATTGAATGCGACGTACTAGCTACGAAACGCATGAGGCTCCTTGGGATTGCATATCCCAAACCAGAGGAGTATAGGTTTCTTCCTCTAAGTGGGACCACCGCCCTAATAACCCACTTCTTCGATAAGTACCGGGGGTAGTTCGTCACCGGGGGTAGACTTCCTTTGCAGGAGGTCGTCTAGGTGGGTACCCCAACAGTGCCAGTTATTCTACCGCCTGAGCAGTAATGTGCAAACATTACTGTGCTCCGGTAGGAGGGCACTGTAGCTAGCGAAATTACTGGGCTAAAGAGTCTTAACATCTTATGACTCTTGAGTAAGAAGCGTTGGTGCAGTGCTCCTAGAATTTCACATCATTGTGAAATCCTAGGTTACACTGTACTGATTATGGGCAGCCGTTATCTCTTAACATCAGGAGAGCGTCTTGCTCGTCTTCTACTTCATTACATAGAAAAAAAAAAAAAAAAGTAAGGAACGATAAGGTAGGGGTAAACACAATAGATCCCAATGGGTCGACGTGTTGCTGGTTCATTTGCCAGCCCCCGTTAAAGATAGATAGATAGATAGACCACACAACCTATAATTTGTGATTTGACTCTGACAGTGTAAGTAGGGTAACTTGTTCTGTTGGAGTATAAACCCCAAATATTATTATTTTACAAAGGTAAATCCTTTGTAAAATCCTGGGTAGCACTGTACTAATTATGGGCAGCGTTATCACTTTCCATCAGGAGAGTGTCTTGCTCACTTCGTTGTATAAAAATCACCAGATATACTGCTGAAGCACTCTACATATAATATGACCCAGACACATTGCTGTTGAAAAAAATAACTTAATTCTTTAAGAAATGTGAGCAATTGAGTTCAGTAGATATAAACTTTAATTTATAAATAATTTCTGTCTAATTTTCAGGCGTTAAGTATGTGTGGAGTGCTGCTTTTTTACTATGGGTTATTGAGCTCTTTAGCACCCAACTTCCTTTGGCTACTCTTCCTGAGAGGACTTGTGGGATTTGCAATAGGATGTGTGCCCCAATCGTAAGTATCAGCTAAATTATAATAAAAAAAAAATATGTAGCATCCATTTTTTTTATTCATTATAGGTTAGGCTTGGGCCAGCGACAATGCGGCCGTAGCAGACTAAACCTAGAAGGTGGGATATATCCCTCCCTGACTTCATTGAACATTGTGCCGGAACACGATCATAATAATTGCTCAGCAAATAAATTTATGTGTGTGTTGAAAAATTTTCTTTGATAGCCTAAAGCCGCGTCTCCATCTCCTGTTTTGGTTCAAACATTCAACATGAGCATGACAACATCCAAAAAAAATCTCGGAGATGAATATTGATATTATGTTTTGTTGTATGTGCTTCCCATCGGATATGGAAACCAAAAAATATTGTTGAAGCAAACATTAAGTCAAAATCGCCGAAATTTTTTTTATGTTGTCATGCTCATGTTGAATATTTGAACCAAAACAGGAGCTGGAGATACGACTTATGCTATACATTATTTATTGATTAAAAGATTACCATTTTCATATTTTTCAGTGTCACCTTGTATGCAGAATTTCTTCCAACGAAACAAAGAGCCAAATGTGTTGTTCTTCTTGATGTAAGTTTTTTTTTGTTTAAACCCTGCACAGCAGGTTAATTCACACTCACAACATTTTAGATTGTTGGATTTACTTGTCAATATTAGCAAATTAATAATAACAGTTCCAAATAATAATATTTTTTTATTGTAATTTTTAATTTCTGTCATTCACAAAGTCATTAATAGTAAGTCTTAACTTCAATCAAAATTATAGTTTGTCCTTCAAATAATATAAAATATGTTCCATCATATGTTTTTACCGGGGGTAGACTTCCTTTGCAGGAGGTCGTCTAGGTGGGTACCCCAACAGTGCCAGTTATTCTACCGCCTGAGCAGTAATGTGCAAACATTACTGTGCTTCGGTAGGAGGGCATTGTAGCTAGTGAAATTACTGGGCTAAAGAGTCTTAACATCTTATGACTCTTGAGTAAGAAGCGTTGGTGCAGTGCACCTAAAATTGCACATCATTGTGAAATTCTGGGTAGCACTGTACTGTATACTGTACTTAACATCAGGAAAGCCTCTTGCTCATCTTCTTACTTCTCCACATAAAAAAAAATTATATGATTATTTTTTCCAGTGTTTCTGGGCCCTCGGTGCGTGCTTGGAAGTGGCATTGGCATTGGTTGTGATGCCGACATTAGGCGTTCATTGGTTGCTCGCTCTATCTACTATACCTCTATTGATTTTCGCACTTATATGCCCTGTAAGTATTATTTATTCTCAAATAAAAAAAACTTTGGAAAACGCTACTTTAAAACAATAAAGAATAGAATAACACTTTATTGCATACAAAGTTACAAGAAAAATATATTATGTTTGTCAGTCATTGTATTACATTACTTACATTTAATACACATATAATACATACATTATATACATATAATCAGGCCTTGTTACTGTTAGGGTAGGCAGAGACGATTTGCCGTCGGGGCAGCGGATGAATGCTTCGGCGTACCCGTTGCCCCGGCATTATGGCGTCCCGCAGGACACCCCCAGGTTTTTTAGTGGGTATCCCCGCCGCTCCCATCTTTGGCGGGGGAGTCCCACATACCACACCGCGCCCCCGGCGCGGGGTGATGATGCGTAATGCATTTTTCCTGGGATAAAAAAAAAGGCAGAGACGATTTCCCTCCACTTGGTATGATCCTGAATCCTGACACACCTCTTTCGTTTCCTCAACTTTCATCACATTCTTCATGCACGCTCGCTGGTTCTTGGTACTCTTGAGCCTTTCCTTAGAACGACATTTATTTGGTCACGGAAAGTACGCCTAGGTCGACCAATATATTGGTTATTGGTATTTTAACGTGGCAATGCTGCCAGCATTCTGGGCACTCTGCCATCTGACAGTGGTTTGGAGCACTTGGATTTTCTGTAGATTGGCTTGTGGCCGATCTGTGGTTAATAAAAGTGTTCTCAACTGCTGTAGTAGCTGTAGTATTATTGGTATTATATTGTAGCACTTAAATATGCTTTTATCATTTCCAGTGGCTTCCAGAATCGGCAAGGTTTCACGTGGCTTGTGGACAACCTGACAAGGCTTTAACAACATTGGAACAGGTAAAATTTAGCTGGAGTTACTTATAATAATAATAAGAGCCTCACCTCTGCGCGTTGGACTTTTTTGTCTCCGTGTACGCCTATTAAAAGGCCCGGGCTTAGCCCGTGTTTAAGAGCGACATAAGAGCCTCAGAAGAGCCAGAGCAATGACTTGGAGAAGTACTGCACCTTTGCCAGTTATTCATCTGCCAAGCAGTTATGTGTATGCAGTATGCATAACTGTGTTAAGACTGAAGGGTATAATGAGCGCTTAGTCCGCGTGACGCTCTCTCGCTCGCACTAAATATAAATTCATAGAATCACTGGCGGATCCAGGATTTGGTTCTGGGGGGGAGCCAAGGTGCAGACGGGTAAAAATATTATAATTTTTACTACGAAAAGTGTGTGTTTAGCTCGCTCTGAACAGTTAGAAAGTTCAAATATCCTTAATAATAAGTGCCGAGAATAAAATTATAATTTAGACCATGAAATATGTGCAAAATTCGTATCTCTACAATGCTTCTGGAGGGGGGCCTTGGCCCCCTGCCCCCCCCCCCCCCCCCTAAATCCGCCTATGCATAGAATTAACTTTCGTAGACTACTTCGCGAGTTCTTGACTTAAACTCGATACTTACAGCAAAAACAAACATTTTTCTCTAGATGAACAAATAGCTATTGTAATGTTTTCAGATAGCTCGAGACAACGGTCGTCCGATGTTGCTGGGTCGGCTGGTGTGTGACGACTCGGTGGGTATCGGCCAACGAGGCCGGCTCAAACATCTGCTCATACCCCAGCTCAGGAATACCAGCTTACTGCTCTGGTTTATATGGTAAGGTTACATTATTATTTATTACATTAAATAATAAATAAATAAATATTTCAGGACGTTTTACACAGCGCCACCTAACCCCAAACTAAGCAACTTAATGCTTGTAATATGGTGGTCAGGATAACAGATATAATACTTATATACTTTTCTTTTGTAAATACATACTTATAATAGATATTGAAAACCACCCAGACCAGAAACAAATACCTGTAGATCACACAAACATTTGTCCAATGCGGGAATCGAACCCGCAACCTTCTGCGTTGCAGGCGGGTATTAGCCCACCGCGCCACAGAGGTCGTCAAGTCGACATTAGGTTATTGTATGGTATTAGGTTAGCCTTTGACTAAAATCTCTCTTCATCTTAAGCGACGATGCGGCCGTAGGTGGTAGCAGACTCAACCTAGAAGGCGGGATAAATCTCTGGCTTCACTGACTACCGTCTACCGGAACACGGTGACGAGACGGTTTTGTCCAGTGGGTGGTTACTATGGCTTAATTTATTTAATTTAATTTATATTAATTTATTTAATTTAATTTATATAATATGTTTTAAGATGTGTAATATGGGCTGTGTGTCCGAATTAAATGATTATTATTATTATTATTTATTATTAAGGGGTTAATAGTCGCTGAGCCTCTGTCTCGCTCGCACAATATAACTTATTATCAAATAACAATTGACAAAATTTACTTTTTGGAAATGTGTTAAATTGAAAATTTAACACATATTTTTATAAGTATTCCCAGTTTAATACCTTAAATAACAACAATGGCATTCTCAATTATATGAAAAATATCTATCTTTAAACATGTCTCAACCATTTTATAAAGTATCAAACTGGTTATACTTTAAAAAATTGTATAAAAATATAAGCTAAATTTTAAATTTAACACATTTCCAAAAATTAAATTTTATCAATTGTTATTTGACAATTTGTTACATCGTGCGAGCGAGACAGAGGCTCAGCGACTATTAGCCGCTTAAAGACATTTGATGTGTGTCATCCAGCTTCAATGCGAATCGTCGGCGAGAGCATACCTTTGGTAATGCGCACTCTTGTGGTTAATTTCTCATATTTAATTACCAGGATGTCATGTGCGTTCTGCTACTACGGGCTAGTGTTGATGACAACAGAGCTATTTGAAACTGAAGCAGGCGGAGTAGAACAGACGTGCGCCGCCGACTGTCGCCCGTTGCAGACTACCGATTATATGGACTTGCTATGGACCACGTTGGCTGAGTTTCCTGGTTAGAAATAGTTTTATAAGCTTTAATTAACTTTCACCTGTCCATTGTATGTCTGTAATAAAATCTTGAGAGTTTTATTTGATCTCCCGGTTTCCGATTGAGCTGAAATTTTGCATGTATGTTTAAATCTGATGACAATGCAATATTTTTATGACATCGAGCTGATCTGATGATCGAGTTGGAAGGTACGGAACTCCGTAATTAAACGACGTAACCCCATCGAGTTTGGGCTCATTTGATTCGTCTTGACGAGTACTTTATGGTGCTAACTTATGGTACCAGTAAATTATGTACTATCAAGCTATTAAACCGCTAAGGTATAATTAATGGAGAAATCCGCATGGTCCATTAGCGTTATGGACTGGTGCCATCAAGAGTCTTACAAGAGGTAATTATATGGGACAAAAAGGACAAGTTGAAACAAAAAAATCCCAATCAGTCACCCTACTCTTTTAATCAACCTCTCCATGCAAAGTCGGTTGCCTGGAAGAGATCGCTTTAAGCGATAAGGCCGCCCATTGTGGACCAGTATTCTAAATTTAGTTTTAAACGTTGTATACTTAATATTATTTTTAAGCAAACTTTTTGTATAATGTATTTAATATGGTCACAATAAAGAGTATTTGTATTGTATTGTACATATCAAAAACATAGGTAAAGATTCCAACGAATAATAAACTTCTCCGCCTTTTCAGTTGGTTAATGATTTCATTATATCTTTCAGGTATTTTCGCGACGATTTTCATCATTGAGAAGTTTGGTAGAAAGAAAACGATGGCGGTACAATTTGTTATATTCGCAGTTTGCGTTTGTGTGTTGACATACAATGGAAAGTAAGTTTCAAGAAGTTTTTCTCCTCAAATTCTTAACAATATAATATGTATCCACACTAAAACAACAATCAATAACATTCTGACTAACCAAATCCCAACCAAATTACCAACAATCTCACCAACCATCCAAGACAACCAATCAACAAAACAACCAAGTAACAACCCAACAGCCAGCTAATTAATCAACAACGCAACCAACCAACCCAATACCAACACAGTCCAATACAACTATAAATTTTTACTATTACCTTTTTACTTTTTTACAACCTTTTTATTATTATTATTATTGTTTTATTTTCAGTCGTACATTCCTGACGTGCATATTGTTTTTGGCGCGTGGAATTATCGCTGGACTCTTCCAAGCGGCTTACGTTTATACACCTGAGGTAAATATATGGCAAAAAATTATACTTTTTTTGTGTGCACAATATCAAATTGTCACAGTTGCAAATCGTCACTGTAGCAAAATATCATTTTAAGAGTAGAAAAAGGTTATCCCTATTCAAACTCAAAATTCATTTATTCAAATACGCTATATTGGAGCAATTTTGCAAGTGATTTTTACATTTTTTTCTTTTTTAATACGAATTATTATTTTATTATTATTATTTTGTTGAGATTTTTAAATTTGTTTATTATTATTGGCATGTTTTAATATAATAATTAAATTGAAGAATGTACAAAGATGGGTTATTGGTTACCTGAATAAAGAAATATAATTAATTAATTAATACTCTACCGCTTGTTCGCAAAGCACCTCTATGAGAAGAACGAGCAAGAAACTCATAAGGATAACATTTTTTAGATATGTGTTTACAATGTATATCTTGGTTACATAATTTATTGTACGTTTGAGGGGCACCAGCTGGTTTATCATGCAGAGGTTTCCAGGCATCTTTGTCTTCTATGTATTGACTTATTTTATAATAAGTTTTCTTTTGTGATATGGCATTAAAAATAGCATACATTTTATATTATGCACAAGCATCTGCAACTCCAATGGTATTGTCGACGCGGTGTCGGTCATTGCCCACTCGTTTCCGGCCAAGTAGGGAGGGTAAATTGTTCCCTGGTGACCTATGACCTAAGGTATAAATTATTATTTGTTTGACAGGTGACCTAAGACCTATAAATTATTATTTGTTTGACAGGTGTATCCTACCGCGCTAAGGTCTACAGCGGTTGGTGCTTGCAGTGGAGTCGCGAGACTTGGTGCTATGATCACTCCTTACGTTGCACAGGTAATATGACACTATTTTATAAAATTAATTATAATATATAATTTAAAAAACTATTAATAAAATAAGTAGGTACAGATATACATATATCATAATATATATCGGATATAACGGTTTTTGTGAATATATCAATGATATTTTCATTGATAATATAACCTTCGGACCCTGCAAAAAATTCTTTGTTTTTGAAACGAAGTATAGGTACTTAATAGTTTTGACAATAAAATAAAGTTGATTGAGGGATTTAACCCCCGGTTTTTTTTTCTCTCTGAAATATTTTCAACAAAAGTAAACGTGAATAAATGATAACTCTTTATTTTACACAAAAACAGAAAAAACTTAAAACAATGACAAAGTGAGTTGTGGAGGAAACTCGTGGTAGTTTTCAAAATCGTAAATACTATTATTATATTTGTTATTTTCAGGTGTTGCTAAAGAACTCTATAGCAATAGCGACGGGCGTTTACTCGTTGGCCGCTGTACTAGCTGCCGTAGCGTGCTTGGCGCTACCCATCGAAACTAAAGGCAGGGAGATGAGAGAAACCGTCACTATGACTAACTAGTCACTGTCACTGATACGTAAGAACAAAGCCTTGAGACCAAAAAGGTTATATTCAATGCTCGATGTTAAAGCCATAGGATCATGTCTGATTTTTTCGGCTATCGACTTCGGACCTTGGGCCATAGACAAGCGCAAATCGTCTGTCGCTATCGATTAAAAAATGTACTGAGATGACAGTCGTTTTCGTTTGCTTTTCCATAGCGACTGTCATCTCAGTACATATTTTTTTCGACGATTTGCGCCTGTCGGGCCCCTGATAGGTCAAACATAAGGTCCGATGTCCATTGTTGAAGGAATCTTACATTCAACCTTATGGCTCTAACGTCGAGTGGAGTTGCACCATGAACACCAAACTGAAGCAAGAAAAATGACGTCAGGGTTGTTTGGCATCTCAATTACCTCATACTGTAAGTTCATTGATGTAATAACAAATAAAAAACAAAATATGTGGGTAGACTTCCTTTTACTGGGGGTAGACTTCCTTACTGGGGGTAGACTTCCTTTGCAGGAGGTCGTCTAGATGGGTACCCAAACAGTGCCAGTTATTGTACCGCCTGAGCAGTGATGTGCAAACATTACTGTGCTTCGGTAGGAGGGCACTGTAGCTAGTGAAATTACTGGGCTAAAGAGTCTTAACATCTTATGACTCTTGAGTAAGAAGCGTTGGTGGAGTGCTCCTAAAATTTCACATCATTGTGAAATCCTAATTAGCACTGTACTGATTATGGGCAGCGTTATCTCTTAACATCAGGAGAGCGTCTTGCTCGTCTTCTACTTCCACACGTTAAAAAAATGTACTATCGTCAACCCACGTATTCAGGATGAGTGAGTTTTTAAACAACCCTGACGTAATTTTTCTTGCTTCAGTTTGATGTTCACCGCGCAGTCTCTATTGGTTCCTTGTTCGTTCTCGAGACAGAATGAAATCTCTTAGGGAAATATAACAAGACAGAAAAGTAAAGCTATATTGTTACTGTGACCGTTTTTGGTTAACAGGTTTGTTTGTCGGCACTATCTCCTTGTATTTCTGTATTGATACACTGACAAATTAAAATTGGTCACACGTTTTCGTAGTGTTTATCTACGTATTACATATATATACTAGAATCTTTATTTATGAATCTTACATATCGATCTAACCGTAGAGCTAAATTATACCTCTAAAAATCCTTATTTACAAAAGGAGTAATTTGAAGTATGACTAACATACATTTTGCCTCAACTTTTTGATCCTCGAGTAAGATAAATTATGTTACAAAAAAGTTAACGTAAAATTTGTGCCAAGTCAAACTTCAAATTGATATACTGAAAAGTAGGATTTTTCTAATTTTACATTGTTCTAATGACAGATCGATGTATTATTATGTGTGTTTGACTATTGTCATAAGACTAAGAACAAATGTAGTGTCTTCCATTTTGGTGCTAAATTGATACTTATTTACAAAGTCTATATTTATAGTATTACAATCATAATAACAAAAATAATAAATGTACTTATAAAATCTGATTTTAATATCAACTTTACTCGCGATTTAGTATTAAAAAAAGAAATATAAATCATTTAAATATAAATAACAATAATAACACTTAGTGGATGCTGTTTTTGAGTCCAATTGAACTCTGATATAGACTCGGATAAATGTCGACAATCATTAAAAATGAAGAATTGAAATAAAAATGAAGAGTTTTCACTCGATCCTCTAAAAAGAATCTCTACATAGTATAAAATGAAGTTGCTTCCTGCATCTGTCTGTCTGTTCCTATGTATGCCTATATATTTAAAACTACGCAACAGATTTAATTGTGGTTTTCATTGAGGGGTTAATAGTCGCTGAGCCTCGGTCTCGCTCGCACGATATAACTTTTTGTCAAATAACAATTGATAAAATTTACTTTTTGGAAATGTGTTAAATTGAAAATTTAGATCATATTTTTATACTATTTTTATAAGTATTCCCAGTTTGAAACCTTAAATAACAACAATGGCATTCTCAATTATATGAAAAATATCTCTAAACATGCCTCAACCATTTTATAAAGTATCAAACTGGTTATACTTTAAATTGTTGTATAAAAATATGACCTAAATTTTCAATAACTAAAAACAAAAACGGCACAACTCACGTCTAATATTGTCGAGAATATCTCGACCACGGTTTCGGACAATTACGATGTCCTTCATTATTTTTTTTGTCCGAAACCGTGGTCGAGATATTCTCGACAATATTAGACGTGAGTTGTGCCGTTTTTGTTTTTAGTTATGGAGAACACTCGCGATAGTTTTAAAAATCGTAAATTTTCAATTTAACACATTTCCAAAAAGTAAATTTTATCAATTGTTATTTGACAATTTGTTATATCGTGCGAGCGAGACAGAGGTTCAGCGACTATTAGCCGCTTAATAGATAGAGTGGTTCAAGAGGAAGATTTAAATGTGTAAATACATGCGTAATATAGTAGAACACTGATAATTTTCTATAAAACACGACGAAGTGCGCGCGGGTTCACTAGTGATTAATAAATGAAATAGTTGATAATATTTATGGATTTATAGCAACTTACTAATAAGCACTTATTTTAACAAATCTTAATAAGACTGAATAAACAGAAGTCTTTCTTATAATAAAATATTGCTATAATTTATTAATTTTGACGTAGGTTAAATGTAACTTTGTTTTTGTACCTCTGCGTTATTTAAACGTATTTTTTATTAAGTATGTTTTTTTATACGATTTTTAAAACTATCGCGAGTGTTCTCCATAACTACAATAATAAAAACGGCACAACTCACGTCAAATATTGCCGAGAATATCTCGACCACGGTTTCGGATATTCTCGGCAATATTTGACGTGAGTTGCGCCGTTTTTATTATTATTGTAGTTATGTTTTTTTAATAAATAGAATTTGAACAATGCACTTACAATTAAGCACGACGCAATCTCGAAATAAAATCTGAAAGAATTTTTCTTTTAATATTGTACTATGTTGTTTACACGTATGTATTCTATTTTTTATGGATTTACTGTATAATAATAATTATTATAGCTATTTTCTCCACTTTTAATTATATTATTCCGTCCACTGCATTTACGGTGTGGTTTTAAAAAAAATAGGTCTAATTTCTGCTAAGACGTTTTTTAATGGCATCTTATGCGTCATAATGTAAACGAATCTGTTAAAAATTACTCTACTTAAAACTTTAGCTGCAGAAAAATACGCGCTACAAAATAACTTCTGCAGGGTTATTCATTTATCCGTGAAAGAACCGAACCGAGTACCGAATTGTCAAAAATGTATGAAATGACATAATATTATGTAGATACAGCTTGACAAGTCATGTCACGTCATTTCATACATTTTTGACAATTCGGTTCGGTTCCCTAACCGATAAGTGAATAGCCCTGCAGAAGACTGTTTCTTAAAATGCTTAATTCATAATATATTGTCTCTTTCGCGCACGAACAAATAGTGCATTTATCTCTTTTCCACGTTTCCTAATAACACTTGAAAGTAATTTATCCTAGCTCTGTTTTTTTACTTTACTTATTTATCACGCTATAAAAAACACCCCATTTTTCTGCAGCTATGGTCTTTATGAAGTTTGTGATAGTATATAAAATATATCTTACATAAGTAAAATATGCTAATAAGGGTATTATGATTTATGTCTTCAGTCTTGTAACAGTATTAAAATTTTAACTACATAATGATGTACCTAAACAACAATTTATGGTTGTGTTAAGATATTATATTGTACCTATTTATTGTGGAAAGTTCTCCACTGACTTTCTAATATACAGGGTTACTACACTTTAGTAATACTTAGATGACATATGTATGTCATATTCATTAATATCTTAATAAATGTTATTATTACACAAGATATTTAAAAAAGTATGAGGGGTTTTTTTGTTAATAGGCCTCTATTTTTTTTTTTTTTTTCAAAAAAGATAACATCATACCTAACCTCAAATTTCATTTGTTCATATAAAATTTCAAATATTTTTTAATATTGTAATATATTTCTTTAGTACCTATGGATGTGATGTACAATTAAGTACTTATTATCTTATAACTAGCAATAACTTGAAAATAGTAATTTTTCTTTAAATATTTATGTTGTCATACTATTGACTTTTTATGTCCTTTTGAGGAATGCTTTAGTATCAGTAACCCTGTATAATAGGCTATCGTTTCTAAGTTTTAAATAACTTATTTAAACTTAGTAAACTCTCAGCAAAATGTATTTACTAGATATTAATATACTATGTGATTAGTGATTTAAGTACTTACCTAGATATATAATTGAAGTATTCTCGGATATTTTAAGTTTATAAAATTTAATATATTAATTATACTACTTATGCACTTACAAAATATCGCTCACATGACTCAACAGATCTTTAAAATATAATATTTACCTAGATGAATTTGAGAAAATGAATTTAGTACCCACTTTTTTAATTTTTAGTTTTGTAACTTTAATGAGTTTTTGGCAGCTGGTTACCTTGTTGTTTGTGCACATTGTGAAATAAGCATCAAATTTTGAACGGATGAAATATAGATAATATTGATGTCTGTCTCTAACTTTCACAGTCAATCAACCTAGGACTTCATTATGTGCTAAATTTGACGCTTTTGTAAAAAAGTGCACAATTTCCCAACAGCCCAGAATACCGGCTAATTATCCGAAGTATTTTTTGATTATCCCTTTTGCAGCAGTCGAGCGATATTAGGTAGTACTGGATAAGATAACTGCACAAAACTTTAGAAAAAAAGCATTTGACAAGGCAAATAAGGGACGTCCAGCCTTAAATTGTGCAAATTTCTCCAAATATAACGTTCCTAACTCTATTTGCAAAGAGGACCAACGTATGTATAGATTAATACTGGACGATCCCTACGAATAGCTTAGGAGCTACAAGCTAAGGCTTGTCCAGATTCTAGAAAAAAGTATTTAGATTTTGTACCTACTACCGATAGTGACAATATTTTGAGTACGCGCAGATTTTATATGCGTAAGTGCTTGTTCACGCTATAACACGCGGGCGCGGGCGCGACAGACTTTGCTCACACCGCACGTGCGTTGTACGTGAACACCTTCATAGCACGTCATATGTTTGATATTTCGCGCCCGCGCCCGCGCGTTCACGTGAACAAGCCCTAAGGATGGCTTGACTAGTGCACTATTTAGTAGATACCTATTTGCTACCTTACCTATAAATATTAAATGAAAAATTTTGATTATAAAACGTGTTTTTGTAAAATAAATGAACTAAAATTGTTATTAGTGTACTAAAAAAAGATACTTTTGTCTCAAAATCGTATGTGGGAATTTGTTCACACAATCCGATCTAATCAGCGCTGACTCTTAAATTATTTGCTTTCTTGATATGCACTCAACGCAATTTTATGATAAGCTTTTATAAGAATCTTAGTGATTTAATCACGTACTCACCAAATATTATGTTTGCTTATGATTTGTTAAGTTTCCACTGCCTATTTTAAATAAATTATGCACTTTTTACTTTATTTGATTTTTTACTATAAAACATAGATTAATAATGCAGTTTACGAACGAATGTGGACCTTTGCATGTAGTATTAAGGCTGGCGCAATCTAAAACAAGACAAAAATCCGCCTGTAGTTAAACATTTAGTATTATGAACTGCACACTGCCACATTAGCCACCAGTAGTGTGCGTTAATTCTTATAAAATGTACGCAGACGGATTTATGCGCTGCGTGCGGTGTGCTAGTTCTACTTTGTGCCTGATTTTATAGGTACACACATGAGTTAGTTTATGTTTGTGTGTGTAGTGGTACCTTTACCTACATTGCACAAGACCAGTGGCGGATTTGCCCTAAGGCCCAGTAGGCCCGGGCCTAGAGCGGCCAGATATTAGGGGCGGCCAATTGTGACAAAAAAATCACTGATGACAAGAAATAACTAAAAGTATTTATTTTCTCACCGCTCAGGACACATCTTTTGTAGCCTGAAAAATAAAATTTTCTCGGCACGCGCAGCTAGCTGCTCGCGCAATTATAAATAGAATGTTATGTATTTTGGTCACCACTCAGAACGAGCTCATTGCACACAGTACCGGCGTTAGGGTGGGGCGCGGTTGGGCGACCGCCCAGGGCGCCGGATAAAAGGGGCGCCACAGGCTCTATAATGGAAAATTCAATATTCTCGGTGCTCGTAGCAAGCTGCTCGCGCTTTTATAAGAACATTTAGTTTCTTTGCCACTCGAAGGAAGATAAACGCACATTATTCGTGCAGAAAAATTCAAAATTTTCTCGGAACTCGCAGCAAGCTGGAAAGGTGGATTTTTTTCTAGATACGCCCATGATTTTGCCCATCGGAATCGGCCCAGAAAAAAATCCTGGAATTTTTTCCTTTTTAGTATGGGTTTGAATTGCTTTTTAGGGGGCGCCGTAGAAATCTCGCCCAGGGCGCTGGTAATGTTAAAACCGGCTCTGATTGCACATCTTTTGTAGTCTGAAACGTAAAATTTTCTCGGCGCTCGCAGCAAGCTGCTCGCGCATTACAAGGTTTTTAAAATTTTATTCTATTCAGAACGAGTTTAACGCACACGTTCTTGTCAGAGATATATAACATTTCCTATTTTAGAGATTCAAATTGTAGGTAAACGTTGAAATGTACAAACCTACCTTGTTCACAAGAAAAAAGATTCTGGATCCGCCACTGTTTAACACATTCGGTGCCACCGACTCGCCATGCGAGTTCACGTTCATTTTGTTCGCGAGTCGGTGGCACCGAATGTTTTAAGGAGTAAGTAGGAGTAGACATGTTATATTCGTATATACACTACGTCGTCGTAGGTGCAGGTATTACATGGACTGGGGCCTAGGGCGGCCTAGACTGTAAATCCGCCACTGCACAAGACACATTATGTTCTAAAAATAAAGGCGGCATGCAATCGGTAAATGTTAAAAAATATATTATAAAACCCCAACCCCTCCAAATAAAACAACCAAATGCGCAGAAGAATTTAATATAAGAACTATTTAATTAACCTCTATTACTATTTATTCTAAATAATACTTACATAGTATTCATTACATTCATTTGTCTGGAGCGAAATAAAATTTTAATCACAGTTACTGTTGTCAATCTCCTAAAATAAAATATTATTTTTGGTAACAAAGGACCATAGAATACTATAGATTTATTTGACAGTAGTTACTCGTAGATATAATAAATACCTATCTATATCTATTTTTTAAAACTTGTAGAATAATGGACGAAAATCAAACATTAACCCAAATTGGTAGTAATAAAATAACAAGGTAGAAAAAATATTGAAGTGACTCAGTGCTTCTGCACTACCTACCATCTGATCAGAATTCATAAAATGACTGATAGAAATCGGAGGTTTGTAGTGCGTAAGCTATCATACAAAATGTTCTACGGTTACCTACGCTGGACCGTCATTAATCATTTGGTTCGGATGCAGAGCGAAAGCTTTCTTAGGCCCAGTCCACAGCTTGCCATGCGCCAATTTTTTCAAAGGTTCACCGTATTCAATACCAAAATCTATACAGAAAGATCATTGTGAACAAACAATATGTTTTTACTATTTAACTCAATCATTTATTTGCGTCACCAAAATGACAGACTATACCAATCATTCAGACCTTCATTACCTTCAGACTTTAAAAAATCTACCTCCAAAATATAAAAATTCTGCCGCAAACTACACGTGTCACAGAGATACAGCTTAGAAGACACTTCTTGGATTTGGAAAATGGGGACATAATACATCGGGTATTATGTCCTCATTTTCCAACAGTGGGTAGATAGGAATTGAGGAGATAGGTGATGAATACTAGATAGATTGCCCTCTGGTGACCGCCTTTAAGCCTTTGAACTCATTTCATCAATTTAGAAGCTATATTAATGAAACATTTTGTTGACGCAAAGTAGTGATACAATGGCAAGCATTAGACAGAAATTTGGAACAAATGCTGATGTTGAGAAAAAAGCTTATCACTTATTTTAATCGCATATTCGGAAAATCTTTGCAACCAAAAATAACTAGATGTTATTATAGATAAGTACCTATTATGCTTAATTTTCAGTGAATGTTGTTTTCCTTGTGTTGTTTTATCTATATTTATCAATTAAATTGATGGTTTCAAAGATATCGCCGATTTAAAATGGATTAATTATTTATAATTATTACATAGTTTGTCTTAACGGTATAAAGGCAATAAACAAATAATTTTCAGGCAAAGATAACATGTATCAGTCACTAATAAAACTTACGAGCTAAATCTGACAGAGCTGAGATTGCCAAAACTCAAAATAACTTATGGGACTTAATGTCTGTGCACTCAAATAACTTATAGAACTTATGTTAGTGGAAATTAAAAATTGGGCAATCTCAGAACTTTGGTACAGAGTAGATTCCACATTTAATTTAAGGTGAATAAGGGCAATTACATGGGCAAAATAATACTTATATGCAGTTATAATTCACTGGAATTTGATATTAACTAGCCGTCTTTTATATTTTCACTTCACCCAACAATAATTGCCCTCACTCCTTTAACTATTTTATACTTTAACTTACTATTCTAACAAACTGAACTATTTCAAGCAGATTTAAAAGATCTTATTTACATACAGACTATATACACATAAATGAGTTTAGCATTTTTTTAAATGACTTTTCATTTGTGATGAATCATTTCTGATGATCTAGACCTCAATATATAATCTATCAACATATAAAGACAGTATTATGTTTGCAGGTTTATGAATTTTAGATAAGTATAATTATACCAAAAATATTATCTATATTATTTTAGAAACATTGTGAATCCATATCATCAATGTCAGGGAGTCAGGGAAATATAAAAATCTGCAAATTATAATAAATATCTCAAAACCAAATAAATTAAATGAGATCAAACCAATTATAATATTTATTAGGCAGCTGCTGTGCTAAGTAACATATAAAATAATTCAAACTAGGTATTCATTCATAAAACCTAAGTCCTTACATAACATAGAATGAAAATTCAGGCATTATGTTCTAAATCTATTCAAAATACTTTTGAAAAAGAAAATTAACTGTATGACAATATGTATTATCAAAACATGAAATATTTGTAACTATTAGCAATCTTACATATATATTAATTAATGTAATAATGGTCAGATAACAAATAGAATAAATCGCAATATAATACCAATTATCGCCAGCATGATTTGACTCAAATGAAATCTAATTTATAATAATACCTAGACCTTATTATAATTCTCCCTTACAAAATTAAGATTTACAGTACGGTGGGATTACACTAACTTTAGGTAAAAGTTGTTATGGGTCAGTAAGGTAAGAATTGATATTATTACACATTGAAAACAAAAGTGGTTATGCGACATTTTAGAGTATTGACATCCTAAATCTCAAAAATCTTTGACTTAAAATATTCTTTTAAAAATAAAATTATCCATTATCACTTTTGTTTTCACTGGATTATTATTATACATATAGGTATATTATAATTTATTTTAAATACATTAATAATATGCCTTGTTACATTTAGAAAATATTAATCAAATATACATTCACATCATTTTTTTATTAAACTGTAACTGCTAATTAGGTAAATATACTAAATTTATATAGTACCTCTACTTATTATAAAAGTTAGCCTGAAACTGAACTATGGCTATAATAGACAGTATCTTACCTAATTTGTCTTAAAATGTGAAGGTAAAAACTAAAATTATTCATTATCACTCGGAGAACTTAAAAATAAATTATTTGCTTAATCAGACTTCAATAGATCTACAAATTGATACCTAAACATTTTATCAGTTACAATGAATATTGAAAAGTAAACATTGATAAAGCATTACAACTTGGTATCATGTATGTAGGTACTTAAACAAATAAATTTGAACATTGCAAGATGACTTTTATCTTGTGATGACGGCAGGTTAATTTGACTACCAAAGACCATGCAATATATTTTATTGTAGGTACTTATTTGTACTGAGCGACAAAGCTGTCATGTATCGAAAGTTTAATCATCATCTAGTTCAATAACAATGGGCTCAACACTCTCAGTCGCCTTTGTATACTCATCTTTAAGCTGTGTCAACAATGTGCACTTTGGTATTTTCAATTCATCTGCTTCATCAATAAGAACCTTCAACTTCTGTAGCCTTCCTATATCTGGAGCAGTTGGAAGCAATATATTTTTCGTTTCAGTCATCCATTTGTCAAAGCTATTGACTCTAAAATCAATAGTTTGTAACATAATATGCAATTCGTCCATATCATAGCGATAAAAGAGGGTTTTCTTTTCCAATGCACATTGACATAAATCCATGGCATGCTGCAGGCAAGCCATGTGTTTACATTCACTGCAAGAGAGAGAAGACAGGAAGCATGTGGTCTTACATACTTCACATAGTCGCTCGTCATCTCCCAGTAATTCAAAAGCTGTCCTTCTGACACTCTTCAATCCAAGTTTAGCTAGTTCAGCCCTCAGAGAGCCTTCCTCTTCAGTTGCACGCACAAGCTCCTTTTGAGTTTCCAATGCAGTCTCTAAATCTAAGCGATCTCCTTCCAGGGCCATCTTGCAAATCAGTTCATCATGTGAAAACACACAAAACCTTTTCAAATTTTTATAATGGGAAATGCATTCTCGACCAACTTTCAACCAGTCTGGTGGTGCAAAATTGACAGCTTCAGCAAAGTTATAACCCTGATTGAATCCAGCATGATAGGCTCTGGGGAATGTGACAACAAATTCACCAGCTTGTTGATCTGTCCTATATATGGGGACACCGGCAGCCATTAGAATATTGGGATTCATAATAGTGACCAACTGATGAAGCAGGTCTGGTTGGGATTTGAAAAGATCAGGTGCAGCAGCTTTCATAGCATTCTCTAGTAACTCTGCTCCCTTACCTGGTACTCCATACCAAGTCTTAGCTTCTCCCCAGTGCAAATAATTTATGGAGTAACTCCAATGGTCTTCATTGTGCCAACAGAATGCAGAAAAGCACATACCCACATACATCCACGGAACGGTCATTCCAGATATATCAGCATTAATAAATCTTAGAACAGAGCCATCCAGTACTGGCAAGTTATTGAGGTTCCAACCAGAATCAACATACTCTTGGTCTCCAGGGTAGAGGTTTAATGAAGATTTCGTAGGGAATCCTGAGCCATGGTCCATGGAATGCAGATCAGCTCCATATTCAACCGTGACATCTTCTTCTACTGAAGATATCAATCTCCAGAACTCCTTTTCAGCTACATTGGTTGGCACTAAGTGACCCAACATGCCAAAATAATCAGATTTAAATTTATCTGCCATCTCTCCAAACTGCTGAAGAGAGTATTCTCTTTCTGCCTGAGCAAATCCAAAAGCTTCTGCCGGTTTGTGAACTACTTCAGCGATGCAACATGGGCATCTCCAATCTCCATCTGGCACACTGGTTAAAGGTGGTTTCAAGCAAAATGTGTGGTATGTGTCTGAACAGCCATTACAAATTAAGAGCAAGTCATCTCTGTGTTCTTTTTGGCATATGGCACACACATAAACAGCCAATGGGTCTAATTCATAACGAGGCCTCTTTCTACATTTAGTGATGTCAAATTCTTCATCATTCAAACCAGGCATTTTTGGGCCAGGTCCATAACATGCTAGCCTTCTCAGTTCCCTATTACGTTTTAGTGTTTCAGCCTCAGTTTTAGAAGTAGCAGGATCTAGTTGAATATCTGAGCCAGTTTTAGTTTTCTTTATTGTGTGGGGTTTTTCTTCTTTTATTTCAGATTTCGTAGTTATAGACTCTATGGGTACTTCTTTAAATATTTCTTTACCATTCACATCACATTCCTCTTTCGGTTCAACCTTTGCTTCAGTCTTTTTCACAGTTTTTAAAATATCAGCTTTACTTTTTTCAAATATATCAAAAGGTAGTAAAATCTTTTCATAGTTACTTCTTAGAAAATTCATAGTGTTGGCATTTTGGCTGTATCCCATAGCATTTGCGATTTTTCGCCATTTTTTTGGCCCAATACAGTTTTCGAATCCACCCTCTTCATCCACCCAGAATTTGAGACAGTACAAATCTAGTGTTTTATTTTCGATCATGGGTATTTTTAGAGGTGCGCCTTGTAAATCCCAAAATTTCAGTATTTTTTCAAGAAACAATAGTTTCAATCGCGTTATGGCTTCTAATTCGTTAACTTTCTGTATTCTGGGCACGAATTTTAATTTATCCACATCTAAAGAAAATGGTGGCTGCCAACGTGCTGGGGGCTTTATTTTACAAATGCCTGTTTTTTCAGCAACTGGGCGAATTTTAGCAATGTATCCCAAAGGATCCATGAATTCTTCAAGTGTAGGCTCGAATACAGGCGCTTCTGGTGGTACAGTGAAAGTGAACTCTGCACTTTTGTGCATGGCATTTTTCTGGATGACTTTATTATCCATTTTACGTGGAAATTAAATAATTACACTCAGCGCAATTTACCTAATTGTAGTTAACAATCTTGAACATTTCAGATTGATTAGATGTTTCAGCATACAGCGTACGTGACCACTCGCCATTAGTAAATGGCTCCTTCAATATTTTATCAAAAGTTCTCCATCGTTTGTTCACAGTTCACTCAAGCTCGTGAATGTCATAATATTATTATGTTCGTATAATATTAACTGCTCGATTCACTTATAATTCACAAAATCACTTTAACCATTCACCGATCCGCAACGCCATCAAATCGTTTTGAAAATGTTAGTAATTAGAGATTTCATAAATCAATAAACCATTTTATTTGGTTCAAGATTCAAACCGCTCCGAATGCTTCAACTAGTCTTATTACTCACACTGCAGTACAGCACTGCCCTCTGACAACATATACAATATACACACACATCCGTCACGCACAAGTACGAACTAGGGATGTGAACACTTGGCAAGTGATGTCATATCGATATTTGATACAATCGATCACGAGGTATTACATTATCAAAGATTTAGGAAATTTGTCATAGAAAAGAAAATGCCGCTTTTTTTGCTCGACTTGGCGAGGGCACTGCCGTGCCCCCAGATTGAATTGGAGAAGTTTAACCTTTGGAATACTAATTTACTGTTTGGGCGCTCTCTATAGAATAAAATTAGGTTTCCCGGAGGAATGCTATATAATATGCCCTTTTTACATTAGTGCAGGTTCTTACGGCCTACTTTGAAATTATATTATGTAGCCAATATACCTAAATATTGCACACAAATATAATGGATTCTATTTATTTAATAATGTTATTTTTAAGTATTTTGACGACCTACTTTGCAATTATAATATGAATTTTACACCTATATACTTATTATTTATTCGTAGCCTATATCTTACTAATATTATAAAAGCGAAAGTTTGTGTGTACGTGTGTGAGTGTGTGAGTGCGTGAGTGTGTGAGTGTGTGAGTGTGTGTGTGTATGTTTGTTACTTCTTCGCGCCCAAACGGATGCACCGATTGACTTGAAATTTGGTATGAAGGTAGCTTGGACTCTGGAATAACACATAGGCTACTTTTTATCCTGATAAATAAAACAGTATCTGAGAGAATTGATGTCAAATCAAAAAAACAAATTTATTTTTGGCGTCTCAATGGTGGCTCCTATTACCTCCAGGTACCAGGATACCAGAAAGTTTAAGGAGGTCTATAGTCGAGTCTTCTCGACTATAGACCTCCTTAAAACCCTTTTCCTCCTTCCTTGGTGTCCTCCTTAGATTCGTCTTCTTAGACGAATCTAAGAAACCATAGATCATCAAAATCGGTCCAGGCGTTCTTGAGTTATGAGTATTGAAACTTTTACGAAGTACCAGGAGACAAGAAAAATGTAGGAGATGTTCGGCTCATTTCGTGAAATTCCGGTGAAGTTCGGATTTGACAAATGACAAATTTGTTTTCAATATTCGATTTTAATTTTTTTTTTGAAATTCGAATATGTCTAATGACGCAATTGTCAAATCCGAACTTATAGTGGAGTCACTAAGCGACAAAAATGGGTCAAACCTGTTTTTTTCATGCAGAAGCATGAAACTTGGCACATTGATTTCTAATGTAAAAATAGGCTGATTTCGATCGGTAGCCCTCGGTAGCACCCCCTCTGGCAGCGAGGAGGGGGGTTGGAAGGGGCGCTCCACCCGGCTTCATTTTAAAAATTCTGGGAGACCACACATAGCTAATAGGTCAAATTTGGTATCAATTTCGGATAAATCGAGGACGTAGATTTCATTTCTGGAATAAAAAAATGACATTAGTGATGATTTGTTTAACAAAAAAATTTAAACTTAGAATTACGTAACTTCGTTTTTATTGTTCAAATTACTGTAAATTCAAAAATACTAGTTTTTTTAATAAACAAAAAATATGTTAATAAAGTCTAGTTTATGTAGATTAAAAAATATATAATTTTATATTACTTTTCTTAATAACAAACCGCATGAAAAAATTTTTTGCTGTCCCGGGCCGCAATTTTCTTTTAACCGCCATGAAAAGGGTTGTTAGTAAAAAACTTACTATTTCATGCTGAAGTTTAAAACTTGCCACAATTACAATTCCTTACGTTAAAATAAGCCGTTTAGAATCAGTAGCCGTCGGTAACCAGCCTTCTGACAGCGGGGAGGGGGGTGAAAGGGGCACACCACCCAGCTTCACTTAAAAAAATCTGGAAGACCACGTATAGCTAATACGTCATGTTTGGTATCGATTTCGAATAAATCAAGAACGTAGATTTCATTTCTGATAATAAAAAACGCATTTTATGGGTTTTTAACCAAATTATAACACAAAATTAGTTCTTAGTTTTTTTTATTTAGAGGCACTTTAATTCTAAATTATAGTAATATTTTGTGATAAACATAAATATTTTTTAAAAGTTTATTTTCAAGTAGATTAAATAAAATAGAACTTTTATATTATTTTTATAAACATTTACTCGTTCAATTTTTTTTAAGACACTAGAGTCGCTATTTTCTTCTCACCGCTGCGCTGCGTTGTAAACCCCAATCAACTGTAAAATACGACTATGTACATTCATTTAACATGTTATTGATATAAGAACTTGATATTGTCAAACATAAAATTCAGAAAAATCCTATGGCACATCATAATTTACTCTCCCTGAGACTAACTTTTAAAAAATAGGTGCAATAAAACGCGATCAAATCGCGGAACGGAAACTGCTAAACATTGTTATGAATCAAACTGTTTCAACAAAATGTAATCTAGCAAAATTATAAATACTCCAGGCTTAAAGCTTTTTTATATTCCAAGACTGATTCTTCCAAATTTTTTTTATGCGGTTTGTTATTAAGAAAAGTAATATAAAGTTACATATTTTTTAATCTACATAAACTAGACTTTATTAACATATTTTTTGTTTATTAAAAAAACTAGTATTTTTGAATTTACAGTAATTTGAACAATAAAAACGAAGTTACGTAATTCTAATTTTTAATTTTTTTGTTAAACAAATCATCACAAATGTCATTTTTTTATACTAGAAATGAAATCTACGTCCTCGATTTATCCGAAATTGATACCAAACTTGATGTATTAGCTATGCGTGGTCTTCCAGAATTTTTAAAACAAAGCCGGGTGGAGCGCACCCTCCACCCCCCCTCCCCGCTACCAGAGGGCCCCTTCCATTAGGCTACCGATCGAAATCAGCTTATTTTGTCATAAGGAATCAATGTGCCAAGTTTCATGCTTCTGCAAGAAAAAAACAGGTTTTGCACTAAAGTCCCCCACTATTAACCGAAATCTCACGAAATTACCCGAACATCTATATGTTTCTGATATCCTGGTTCTTCGTAAAAGTTTCAATACTCATAACTCAAGAACGGCTGGACCGATTTTAATGATCTTTGGTTTGTTCACTTCGCCAACTTCTTCGCCATCGACCCCAATTGGCCAACATCTTCGCCATCGACCTCACTTGGCCAAAATCTTCGCCATCAACCCTACTTGGCCAAAATCTTTTCAATTTTTTCCAAATTCGGTTTCTTATTCGGTTCGGTTTTCGGTGAAGTTAGGATTTGACAAATTTATTTCGATTTTCCATTTTTTCCAAATTCGTTTTCTTATTCGATTCGGTTTTCGGTCGGGTTGTGGTCGTGGCGTGGTCATGGTGTGGTCATGACGTGGTCGTGGTGTGGTCAGGGCGTAGTCATGGTGTGGTCGGCTTGTGGTCGTGGCGTGGTCATGGTGTGGTCGGGTTGTGGTCAGGGTGTGGTCTGGCCGTGGTCATGGCGTGGTCGGGTTGTGGTCAGGGTGTGGTCGTTGCGTGGTCGGGTTGTGGTCGTGGCGTGGTCATGGTGTGGTCATGACGTGGTCATGGTGTGGTCAGGGCGTAGTCATGGTGTGGTCGGGTTGTGGTCGTGGTGTGGTCAGGGCGTGGTCATGGTGTGGTCGGGTTGTGGTCATGGTGTGGTCGGGTTGTGATCGTGATGTGGTCAGGGCGTGGTCTTGTTGTGGTCAGGGCGTGGTCATGGTGTGGTTGGGTTGTGGTCATGGTGTGGTCGGGTTGTGATCGTGATGTGGTCAGGGCGTGGTCATGGTGTGGTCAGGGTGTGGTCATGGTTTGGTCATGGTATGGTCATGGTGTGGTCATGGTTTGGTTTTCGGTGAAGTTAGGATTTGAAAAATTTATTTCGATTTTCCATTTTTTCCAAATTCGGTTTCTTATTCGGTTCGGTTTTCGGTGAAGTTAGGATTTGACAAATTTATTTCGATTTTCATTATTTTTTTTCGTACATAATTTTTTAACATGCATATAGTCGAGAAGAAGACGAATCGAAGAAACCATAGATCATCAAAATCGGTTAAGCCGTTTTTGAGTAATGAGTATTGAAACTTTTACGAAGTACCAGGATACCAGAAACATGAAGAGATGTTCGGCTCATTTCGTGAAATTCCGGTGAAGTCTGACATTTGTCAAATACGATTTTCAATTTTTTTTGAAATTCGAATACGTCTGATGACGCAATTGTCAATTCCGAACTTAACCGAAATCTCACGAAATGACCCGAACATCTCCTATATGTTTCTGATATCCTGGTACTTCTTAAAAGTTTCAATACTCATAACTCAAGAACGGCTGGACCGATTTTAATGATCTTTAGTTTGTTCACTTCGCCAACTTCTCCGCCATCCACCCTACTTGGCCAAAATCTTCGCCATCGACCCCACTTGGCCAACATCTTCGCCATCGACCCCACTTGGCCAAAATCTTCGCCATCAACCCCACTTGGCCAAAATCTTTGCCATCGACGCAACTTGGCAAAAATATTCGCCGTAAACAAAGTTTTTATTTCGATTTTCCATTTTTTTTTCGTAGTTAACTTAGTTGATATTTTTTAATTCGGAACTGAACCGAACCGAATCCACATGGATTCTGTTCGGTTTTCGGTGCAGTTAGGATTTGACAAATTTATTTCGATTTGCCATTTTTTCAAAATTCGGTTTCTTATTCGGTTCGGTTTTCGGTGAAGTTAGCATTTGACAAATTTATTTCGATTTTCCATTTTTTCCAAATTCGGTTTCTTATTCGGTTCGGTTTTCGGTGAAGTTAGCTATCTTCGCCGAAACCCCACTTAGCAAAAATCCTCGCCGTAACCCCACTTGGCCAAAATCTTCGACAATGACCCCACTTGGAAAAAATCTTTACCATCGACCCCACTTGGCAAATCTTAGCCGTAACACCATTTGGCAAAAATCATCGCCGTAAACCAAATTAGCAAAAATCTTCAACGTAACCACACTTAGCAAAAATCTTCACCGTAACCCCACTTGGCCAAAATCTTCGGCCATCGAAAATTTTTCAGCGGGTAACACCGCGGGTTGCAGCTAGTATTACATAAAAAATAATAATTCCTGCTTTAGTGCGGCTCCTTAGCTCGATTTTGTATGGAGGTATGACCCGGAGCGGCAGAAAGCATAAAACTTGGCATGCGTATAGCTTTACCGTTCATAAGTAGAAACACCCCCCCCACGACAATGTTTCCACCTTTCCCCCCACTTTTATGTCCTAATGTTATATTTTTAGTTTTTTTGCTAAACATAACGCCACCAATACCGTTGTTTTATATCAGAAATGAAATCTACATTATCGGTTTATCCGAAATTGACACCGAAATTTTCCTCGTGGCTCTACATGGCCTCCCAGAGTTAATTAAATGAAGAAAGGTGGCGCGGCCCCTTTTGTCCCCCCTCCTTGCTGCCAGAGGGGGTGGGTTTTTGATCTTAATCAGCTTATTTGGAGATAAGAAATCATTGTGCCAAGTTTCAAACCTCTGCATGAAAACGACATGTTTTGCGTCCAGAGAACGTCTTGTATGGAATTTTGGAAAATATTCAAAAAAGAAATAAATCATAATATTTTTGAAACTATAAATCTTGGCAATATGCTATGAAGGACAATATTGTAGAGAATATTACGGAAAATAAACTTTTCCTTGACATTTTTATTCTAGCTCTCATAGTTTTCATGAAAAACTCAAAAATCTAAAAATAGGGACATAAAAGTGGGGGAGAGGTGGAAACATTGTCGTGGGGGGGTGTTTCTACTAAAATTTCTTCTTATGAAAGGTAAAGCTATACGCATGCCAAGTTTCATGCTTTCTGCCGCTCGGGTTCGTACATGTGGCTAAGGAGCCGGACTACTTATGAAACAGCGCTCTCTGATACTAGAAGATACTTAATTTGCAAATACATTGACGAGCTACATTCGTTTAGCATTAGTAAAAAAGGTCACTTTTATGACACTGACTTTATTTTTGAAGTCATTCTGACAGTGACAGCTGGGGACTATATTCCTATTTCTTCTAATTTCTAGGTTAGGCAAAAAAATTGGAACTATAACTTTAACCAAACGATAATATAAAAAAAATTATTGCGGCAGTGTAAATCGTAATAATTTATGTATCATCCCTTCCATATCCAAAAAAATGTTAAATACATTTCGCAGTGCTAAGATAACCAATTTCCAGTTCCAACAGTTAAGACATGGTCACAGAATCAGAGGCAAAGCTCCGATTTATTGCAGAACTATCAAAGAACGACTTGATGAATTGAATTACAAAGATGAATTGTATATAACCAGGATAAACATTGGCTTACCTAAACCACAGTAAGTTTTAACAGAAAAAATATTAATTAGGCATCAAGTTGTATCACCATTCACTATACATAATATTTTCTTGAATGTTTGTACCCAAAATTCGAAACCTCAAATTATTCTGTTTTCTGCCGTTTGGTGGTTTATCTTGCCACAAATCATTGCCAAAGTTGTGGTGCTATAGCACTCTTCAACCACAAAATATAGAATTAACCTACCTAGAATAATTATTATTAATAGATATATTGTGACTTTTGTTATAGATTATCAGAAGACATCCGCAAATCCCGCTCTGAACATCTAAAAAAAATAAAAAACGACAGATCTCTAGAGCAACTTGCACGAACTGGCCAGTTAGAAATTGATTTAAATGAAGCGAAAAAAGTGTGGTTTGAAACCAATGGTCCAATGCATAAGAAACAGGTCGCCGATCACTATGCGATCTTTGAGCATTTGTATGGAGAAGGATTCTTCATTCCTTATGTTAACTTAGAAGTGTTATATGACTTGAAGAATGAATCTGTTTTGCCCGTGTATAATGGTAATGTTATAAAACCTGCTGAAGCATTAGAGGTGCCCATGGTTAACTTCGAATCAGATCAGAACAGTCTTTGGACTCTAGCATTAACGAGTCTCGATGGAAACTTGACGGAGAATGAAAAGGAATATGTCCACTGGCTGGTTGCCAACATACCTGGAAATGCTGTGGAGAAAGGAGACACCCTCATTGAATACCTACAACCCTTTCCATTGAAAGGCACTGGATACCACAGATATGTTTTTGTTTTATACAAACAGGAAGGGAAGGTTTCTTATGACTTGCCTAAAGGTATGTTATAAAGTTTTTTTTATAGTTTATACTGTCCCACTGGTAAGCAAAGTCTTACAACTTACATTTATCCCTTAACTGTGTATCCTTGTCTTAAGGGAATGCAATAAGGTAATGATTATAATTTTTTTTTATGTATTTATTTAAAGAGCTGAATCACTGGTAAAAAAATTAAAAGGCAATTGAAGTACCTAATTGATATAGTGTATTTACTGAGATGCAATTTATCCTTAATAACTTGCCTTAAAAAACTACTACAAAGAAGTTGTTAATATGGAGCCAGGGAGGGATTTATCCTGCCTTTTAATTTGACCATTTTAAAGTTTAAATTTTTAATAACACATTTAATAAAAACAAAAGTTGTTCATACGATTACTTCATGGATTGAGTTAAAATTTTGGTTTTTACTCAATCCATTTATGATTAATGAATAAGAGGGTATTTTTCAGCAAGTAAAATAGCTAGTTTTTGATTGAAATGTTTTTATTTGCAGTTACATCAGCATCTGCCTTAGAAGACAGGACTTTTGTTACCAGAGACTGGTACCAAAAGCATCAGGATGATATCACACCGGCTGGGCTTGCATTCTATCAGTGTGACTGGGATAGCTCTGTCAAAGACTTCTTTCAAAAGACTTTACAGACCAAGGAACCTAGTAAGTTTAATTTTAAACAATTTTACTTAGGCTTCCTCTGTAGCTGCGGCCCACTCATGTTCAACAGAAGTATCCATATTGGACGACAAGTGATGCTCCCCGATGAGATACAACAAATCACCCCCTTGAAGGGATCTGGAAGTTCTTAGAAGCTACAGGTTTAGGGACTGCACTATAAGCTCAAGAGGGCGTTACAATAGATCAACAATGGTCGAAGCGGCAAAAATCCCTTGAACTAAACTCAAATAATAATAATACTAAGGGCTTGTTCACGTAAACGCGCGGGCGCGGGCGCGAAATATCAAACATATGACGTGATAAGAAAGTGTTCACGTACAAACGCACGTGCGGTGTAAGCAAGTCTGTCGCGCCCGCGCCGCGCCCACGCGTTCAAACGTGAACAAGCCCTTAGGCTTATGTTAACATTTTTTTGTTTGCAACTTTATTGTTAGGGTTGATCAACTTGACTTTTGCCTGATGTTAACACATTGAATGCTGAAAACACAACAGCTATGTTTTTGAGGTCGGAACGCGAGTGCCGAAAAACACAAACGTGTTTTAGGATTTTTCCATACAAAATTAATTTCAGGCACCTGGGATAGATTATTGAGATTGAGTATAGTTCTATAAAGAGGCCAATTACAGACACAGTATTAGTTCAGTATTCAGTGAAATACAAAAATTTATGCTGTACTGAACTCTGCTTATCATCCTGAGGTATAAAAAAACAAATCCTTTCTTTTAAAAATGTCTACATCATAATATATATAATTTGTATCAATTTAAACATAACCAGTCCAGTAGTTTGAACAATCTATTGATAGATCAATGTATTAGTGACAATGCAACCTTTTCTTTTCATATTTGCTTTACATCTAATTTTTATCTTTACTATTTCAGTATATGAATATGATTTCCCGGCACCCTACATTCGACCTCAAGAGTGGTTCCCGAGGAGAAAGCCTTTCAACCTGTACATGGACAAGTACAGAGATCCAAAACAAATAAACAAGGAGTATTTACTGCGTAAGCTTAAAAATGAGGATCCATTCAAAAAGCCAGCACCTCCTTTGAAGTTCCCCAATGCTCAACCACTACCTCACAGCATGCCTTCCTGGTTGAAACTACATGAAAAGAAGATAAGGCTTGGATGGGGCAGAGTTAATGATGTGTAGATATTATCTGAATAATAAATAAGTAGCTTATTTATTATTATTTATAACTACATAATGTATTTTATTCTTGGATAAGCTCTTCCCACAATTGCAGTTTTATGACAGTAGATCTTACACTTGCTGTATCACTCTGATTTAGAAATCCTGTAATACATTATTATGGAACAATATCTACCTCAAAATTTCCAGTTCAGACTGTTAGCATGAGTAAATCATTCAGTGGTCTACTATTTTTTATTCATTACACTAGTCAACAAGAGTTTTTAAGTCTGGGTCTACGAATAAATAATAAGTCGTCTGGGTCCTGGGTTCTGTATGTGTGATTTTGGTTAATAATTATAGGTTCGCCTTTGACCACGATCTCGCGTGATGTTAAGCAATAGATGATACGGCCGTAGATGGCAGCAGACTATGCCTAGAAGGCGGGATAAATCACTCCCTGGCGACACGGTTTTGTCCAGTGGGTGGTAACTAGCCATGACCAAAGCCTACCATCAGTATACCGAGTGTAAAAACCGCACATAACTTATTAAAGTCATTAGTGCACTAGTAAAGCCGTGTCTCCAGCTCCTTTTTTGGTCTACACTCTCAACAAAAACACGTCAAAACACAGCAAATTCCCCTACACAAAAAAAAAATGTCTATGCTTCAAGCTTCAAGAAATATTTTTGCTTTGTTTATTCATTTACTAGCTGAGCCCGACGGTAAGCTTCAACAAATGTTTTTGCTTTCCATAGCCGATGGAAAGCAAAAACATTTGTTGACGCTTAAAGCATAGACATTATTTTTTTTTTTTGTGTAGGGGAATTTTGCTGCGTGTTGACGTGTTTTTGTTGAGAGTGTAGACCAAAAAATGAGCTGGAGACACGGCTTAAGGCTTTTTCATAGAGTGGACAAAACATTGTTGCCAAGCACCGATTATGGCAGACTTACGGTTGTTAGTCACCCAGGTAGGCCATCTTAATGTTTATAGATATACATAATATGTTACCTCTCTTTGACATTTGGTCAACATGCAAATAAAACACTAATTTCATACTTACGTTTAATATTTTTGAACCATTACAATAATTATAAAATGGACCTAACTCATCTGGATTACATTGTTCAGTAAATGCTCTAAAGGCACTGGTATGTTAATAAAAATATAATCTGTAATGCATTCTAGCTCAAAGCATGACTAATTTACCCTAAAAAAGTAATAGTTTTATTTCTAAGCCCATATACATTATTTCTAACCAAAAAAATAAACAAAAATAAATGCTTTCAAGAGAATACAATAAGTTTAACACCAAAAAAACACAATGTTTTCCAAAATATACAATTGTATGGCAATATAATTTATCTTTGGCCATACTTTTGGACCAATTCGTAACTAGCTTACACACGCAGTCTTAAAAGTGAAAGGTTTGACTCTACCACCTTTTAAAATAATAAAAAAAAAAAAAAACAATGTTGATTATATGTACAGTCAGCATCAGAAAGATTTTTTAGAATTTTTATCGTACTGTAAACACTTCTCATTGAAAGGACCGTAATATCCCTTTTAAGTAATTATAATATATTATATTAGTCAGTTTCTTGAGATGCCATGATTGGGGATACAATGTATGAGACATGAGACCCACTATATTTCGGTCATACACTTGACTCATGACAACCACAAGGCCCACACTCTGCAATGATCTTTTATCGCTGACTGTACAAATGAATTAGTACGATATAATAGACGAAAAGGAAAAAAATACAAGATTGTATAGTAGATAGGTAATTAATTTTGTTCGATCACAATAACATACCTAATTTGCGAAAACCTGATTATATTGTGCAGCAAAGTGATGTATTTAAACTTTCCAACAACTCTATTCCTATTACAGCTGTTTATTCATTTAAAATAATAATAATTATTATTTAGCAGAAAATGCTGTATTTACGATAACAATAGCACAGGTGTGATAATATTGAAGTTACGTGCGTAATTCCTTAAGATACGGCTAGGAATTTGGTGAAATTCACAAGGCATGTACTTCTATAGAAATAACAGAGAAATTTGATCTTAGTCGAGACCGACGTCATCTTCAGATGTCTTTCCTGCGCCGCCGTCGGTATTTGGAGCGCCTCCGAATCCTGGAAAAGCAAAAGGTAAATTAGATTTTTTAAAAGCTTTTATTTATTTCCACCTGTCTGTTGTCTGTCTGTCTGTCTGTAAACAAATATTGCACAGGCCTCCGCCCACAATAACGAACGATTAAAAAAAAACAAATCTTGCAAATTTAATTTGACCCACTTCCCGGTATCCCGTTGAGCTGAAATTTTGCATGCATGTAGCATGCAAAATCCGCTGACTAATCGGATTGGCAATGCAATATTATTATGACATCGAGCTGATCTGATGATGGAGCTAGAAGATGGCCATAGGAAATCCGTAATTAAACAGCGCAACCCCATCGAGTTTGAGCTCATTTAATTCGTCTTGACGAGTACTTAGGATGATAATATTAATAAAAGATTGTTTTTAAAGTGTTTTACATCAACAAGACGAATTTAACGCTCGGCTCGCTTGGAGTTAACACTATCCTCAGTGACGGAAATTACGCACGGTATGTTAGGTTAACAGTTCACAACACGAAGTTTGTGTGCGTCACCCGCATTTCGATCTTAAAACACAGCATTTCAAAATGCAAAAAGGTCGTGGTCAAAGGCTAACCAATCATGTTCAAACTTTTCCTGTGTAGGAATACTAGTTTAGGATCTTTCCAGTAATAGTATTTTTTTAGATTCTAATAAAGATATGTATATTTGGATATACACATGTCCAAACATTGCTTCAGAAGTAAATCTATAAAACCTTTATCGATTTACCTTGACGTAATTTAAAAACAGTCAAAACTAAAAAGGTTTTTCTGGGAAAAATAATTAGATTACAAGTTCTTTTAAAAGTTGTGAGTAAAAGTACCGTTCTAAAATAAGTATTTTCAAAATAATACATGTTTGAACATCACAGATTTGCGAATGGGTCAATATATACGCTCTTAAAAAACATATTTGTAATTGGTAAAAAGAGTGAATTTTACAGCATAAACTTTTGTTTTATACATTACAGATTTAGCTTTTCACGACGATCACGTGATGTTAAGCAACGACGTTGCCGTAGATGGTAGCAGACATAACCTAGAAGGCGGGATAAATCCCTCCTTGGCTTCACTGAACATCATGCCAGAACACATACAGACACATAGACACACAGTATAAACTTACCAGGGAATCCACCTTTTCCGAATTTAGCCTGCAGCTTCTCAATAACAGCCGCGATCTTAGGATTGTTCTGATATTTGACGAAGTTGGCAGGGTTGGCCGACACATCTCGGAAGGCCACCGCTACTTCTGGGTCCTGAAATGTTATTTTTTTTATACTATTGTCAAAGAGAAGCCTGTGTTATTCCATGGTATAAATTACATTTTAGCTCAATCAGCAGTTTAGAGGTTAAGATTTTCTTTTTTTTTCGTACTTTCTTTTGGTACTGTTGGGGTACCCACCTAGTCGACTTCCTGCAAAGGAAGTCTACATCCGGTAAAACAAATCCATACTTCCACATTTTTTAAAAATTTATTCAAGGAAAGTTAACAGCTCGGTGACATAGTAGGAGGCTAAATTATATGAAGGCCAATTATATAATTAATAGCTGCCACAGATATTTTAAAGTGAAATAGGTACATACATAGGCGAACATAATATTATAATTATTTTGATATTAACCTGAAAAGCAGCCATAATCTCCGGGTCCATGAGCAGAGAAGCGAAGTCGTTGGGATTGAAGCCGGCGCCGGTGGGGTCTGGTCTCATACCGGGCATACCAGGCATACCGGGCATTCCTCCGGGCATACCGGGCATCCCACCGGGCATGCCGGCCGCCGCCTCCTCTTGCGCCTTAGCTGCGCGTGCGCGGGCCTCCTGGGCCTTGCGAGCGCGACGGACTCTGTCTCGGTGCTGGAAATGTAGAATAGAATAGAAACATTACACTGTAATGATTACAGTATTAGTCAATTGAAATGATATTCAATCTAAGAGCGTATATATCGAGTGACGCTCTCTCGCTCGCACTATTTGACAAATTTTGAAATATAAATTCATTGAATTAATTTATTGAAAATTCCTTAAGACCAGCCCTCCATGATATTATTGCACACATTTTCAGTGTTTTCAGTTTGATATGTAAAAAATGGCAAGGGGAGCAATTTAATTTTTTTTTTTTCTAAAATTCTCATCTTGCCATTTTGTAGTGCGAGCCAGAGAGCGTCACTCGATATACACGCTCTTAATGCAGCAGTATATTTAATTTCTGTAGGTGAAACTATTGTTTTAACACTTTACATCATTGGTGCACTTTCATAAACTATTAAATATCACTACATAGTATAAAACAATGTCGCCTCCCCCGTCTGTCTGTCCCTATTCCCTATATATCTTTAAAACTATGCAATGGATTTTGATGCGATTTTCATTAATAGATAGAGTGATTCAAGAGGAAAGTTTATATGTATAATATATATACATGCCGAGGGACATTCATAATTTTGTGTTAGGAGCAACCAGGGGGAGGGCATCGGCGGATTTTTTGTATATCAACACTGGTTGTATTTGCTACCCCACTCGTAGCGCCACGTGACGCGCCGTTTAGTAGCGGCCAGTTTAAGGAACTACGCGGGCCTCACGGAATATTCTCTTTAACAAAAAAATCACGACTTCTTATTTTTTTATAAAACTGTTTACTGTATTGTTATATAATAAAGTATACATATAAAATATCTAAATTTATTAAATCGATTTTAATATCCCCAGAAATGAGAAATAATCCTCAAAATTATGATTATTTTTTGTTCTAGCGAGGGATCAAGTTATACTGGTCAGTCAAATTGCCTCTCTTTCTAATAAAGCGTATTCTCCAAATAGCTATCCTTGTCTACTGACTCGTATTTAGCCAGTGTTGTGAATATTTTGACGATTGAATCGATGCATGATAATCGATTAGAGGACAAATGCATACCACATCTTCGACCAGGTCTAATTGCATGCTATCTTTAGGTACAACTAGCGCATAATATGTTCTGTAGGCCCATGTCCTAGCTTCATTTATTCCTATAAAGTTTTACCCATTGAAAAGTACCTACTGTTACCTATTGTCAAGAGCCTAGAGAGGCTTATAGAGCCTAAGCTACCTATTATACCAAATTTGATTAGTTCATAATAATAGCTGTAAATATGTTAAAAATAGCTAATGTGTAATGTGTATGTTTATTAGAAAATATTCCAAAATAACATTGCAAGAAATGAGTTATAAGGGGTTTGCCCACTATACCGTACCATATGCCCGTTTGCATTTCTTCTTTCTCTCATATTTTGCCCGTGTTCAAAACAGAATCTAATCACGAGAATTCAGTACCATTTTCATTTTTGCATGCCTATCAATATAATATGTTGCTTACATGTTCAAGCATCTTTACGTGTTAACCTTTTTCGTTGAACTGGCAACAGATGAACTTTGATGAGTTTTCTTTATTAATAACGGAAACAAGTTTATTTTATTATCTTTTTATCGGTCATCATTCGTGGCTATAAACCCGTACACTCACTGCATTCTGGTCCCTACACGCAGTTGTTTGACAACATTGCATGCCATGCATAGACCTGTCAGTATCAGTAACATATTCTCAGCGATATTTATTGTTAACGCTCCGTGCAAGGCTCGCAACGATGTTCTCTTACTTTTCAATGCATACAATACTGCCGTGGTATATATACACGGTGACTGGTAAATCACTTAGAAGCCTAAAACAGGGAACTCAGTTAACGATTCTCATTCTAAAAAAAATATAAAAATAGGTACTTAAATTTTGGGTAAAATATCCTATGTGTTCTATAAAGTATTTGTAATCTAAACGGGCCGATTCACACGCGCCTATCCCCCGCTACTCCGCACCGGCGCCCTTTGTGGCACGCCGACCCGCGCCCGCGCCACACCGCCACAAGCGTCTCTGCGCACCCGCGCCCGCATCGCCGCCGCGAACGTCAGTCGTCCGAACGTTACCGAGCGAGAAGCACGCTGCGTCGTATAATTTTAACGCGTCTCGTGGGTGTGCCCCTAAGTGTGTACTGTGTGCCGGCACCTCTGAGCCAGTGGTTTCTTGTACAATTATCGTGGAAGTGGTCCTGCCACCTGCCTCCCTGAGGTGGACACGAGCGGTCGGCGGCTCTCCGTCCGGTAAGTGGGTTCTGTTCCGTTGTTCATGATTTCCGATTGTAATTTTGTATAACGCAGACCTCCCGGCGGAAACAATAGGTATACGCAAAAATCACCGTCATAGTCGGTACCTAATAGGTTTGTAGCCCTCTTACGTAGGTACTTTATCGAAATCTACCAGCCGACCGGCTATCTTGTACAGAAGCTACAGAAAACTACAGAAAGCTACGACTAGCGTGGCTTTCTATCGCGGTTTTAATTTGACGTGCATTTAAAACTTAGAACCTTGAAACAGAGTACCCAGTCCACGATTCGTAAAAATAGGTACCTACCTATCTAATTTTGACAAAAAATATCAAATAAGAACATAATCTGGGGGCACGGTAGTGCCCCCGCCAAGTCGAGCGCGAAGCAAGCACTGCCGTACCATCTTTACAGGAACCATTTCGTCGCATTTTCAGGCCCCTATTTGAGAACCTCTGGATAAGACCAGAACACAGAAATTTTCTTCATCCAGTTAGCTATAATTACATACCTAAAATCCAAAATTTCAAGTCTGTAGGTCATTAAGTTCCAAAGTTAAGCGAAAGCAAAGTTTCGCATTTTCGACACTCACTCACTCATGATCATCAAAATAGAACTAGTACTTCCCATAAACTCAGAGAGCTGAAATTTGGTACATACTTAGAATTTATTGTATAAGCCAAAGGAAAACTAAAAAAACATGCAATTTCGGTCTCGTTTTCGAGATAATTCATCTGCATAAATAACTTTGTAATCTCATATAAATGTATAGGATTACAAAGTTACATTTGCAGTCAATGGTTAAAATTGTGTAATATCCAACTTATTAATTCAAAATATATTTAAGGCATAGTATATGTATATGTGAGTGTGTATATGTGTCGTAAATCGTCAGTTATGATCAGGCGATATCTAGCGAGGCCAACTAAAATAAGAGCCCAACCAAACTATTAGAAGAGATCGACATACCGCCTTTACTACAAGCTTTTATTTACTTTCACCTGTCGGTCTGTCTGTCTGTAATTAAATCTTGCAAGTTTAATTAGGCCCACTTCCCGGTATAATATTATGATGCATTGGACTAAGAGTGAACGCACACGTATCTAGATGGCGCTGACTGTATTTTAAAACGCGTTTACGGTTTGTATTTCTGATAACCTTATAATATATCGTTTCTACAAAAATAAGTGAAATCCCACCAAAAACATTCTGTAAAAACTAGCCAAGTCTCGATGGAGCTGCTTGTTTATCTCTAAAAAGTAATGAAATCTAGACAAAGTCGTGCCAAGTATAAGGTTCCTTACTGCGATTTCTTTATTATTATAGTTAATGTTGTGTGACTTGGCCGTTGAAGGGTACACAAGGGTATTATACTAGGTGCTCCATGACACTATTGCACCAATCTGTCCGCTACCCATTCACGATAGAAAATTTCCACTTGGAAAACGTTGATTGGATAACCAGTCAATTGTAGGCTTGATAAAGCTGCGTATTTCAATAATACTTATGTTTAGGCGATCCAAGTGTCATGGAGCATCTGGTTTTGTACCCTTGTGTACCCTTCAACGGCCAAGTCACACAACATTAACTATAATAATAAAGAAATCGCAGTAAGGAACCTTATACTTGGCACGACTTTGTCTAGATTTCATTACTTTTTAGAGATAAACAAGCAGCTCCATCGAGACTTGGCTAGTTTTTACAGAATGTTTTTGGTGGGATTCATATTACAAAATCATTATTATTTATTCACATTTCAAAATCTTTTGCGATGCGGTAGGTATTTGCACAAATCGCGGTCGTAGCGCGCTACAATCTAACCTGTGGCGGCATATTCGGTCAGCTGGTAGGTATCGATAATAAATAGGTAATAATGTACCTAATATCTGAACGATTAATATGGATTTCTTTGATATGTCATTGTCCACTTACCTTGGTATTTTTGCCTGTCCTAAGCCAGGTAAAGTATGAAGGAAAAACGGATCATACCTACCTACTTAGTTATTATTTAGTTACTAAGCCTAATTTATTTATCCAGAGCGCGCGCGTTTAGACGCTTTTAAGGTATTTCCTTTCATCGATGAGTATTTTAGTCTTAAAATTCAATTTGTTATTTCGCGGGTTTAATTTTACTGCGGATTTCTATTGCGGCTTGTATTGATAACCAGCAAAGGAAAATAAGCTCAGTGAAGCCAGGAAAGGATTTATCCCGCCTTCTAGGTTTAGTCTGCTACCACATGCGGCCGCATCATCGCTTAACATCACGTGAGTGTGTAGCATCGCGTAGCTATGTCGCGTCACAGATCGCGTCCTTTGTCGGTGTTGTCGATACCTACTTTGTATGTAGCTTTACTTACCTACCTGCGTCAGCTGTTCGCCAGTAGTTTAACCATTTTGTTTGGGACATGGCGAATTAATTCAAATAAGATTTTCTCTTAAATGTATTAGTATTGTCTTTGTTTGTTAATTGTAAACATAATGTGATTATATAATTTATCATATCCTTGAAGCTTTTAAGTGATTTACCAGTCACTGTGTATAATGCGGTTATCTACCTAAGCTTAATTTTGAGCTATGAGCAATAATGGCATGGGCCAGATGTTCATATTTGTATATAAACGGCATAAACTCAGTTGTATTTATTTCGGCTTTGTGCCGACCGGTTCGATCCTGTACGAGGATCTTCTTTAAGGAGTAGCTGCAGTCGGCACGAAGCCAAAGTAAATAATGAGTTTATGCATATAAAAAATAGTGAGTTTATACCGTTTATTCACAAAGGTGAATTTAAATATTCACGAATCGTCTAGTGTAAAAAGGGCCCGATGCTATTTTTCGGTTTGGCATGTTCCTAAGACAATTATTATTATTGTATGATACGGTATAATGGACAGTCACCTTGAAGTCCATGTCATTTATAAGTTGACAACTAGAGCAGATGATTTTTTATAGAGGTTATTCTCATAAAATTTTATCATGGCAGTAACGTCACAATTTATTTTTTAACCCCCCACGCAAAAATACGGGGTGTTATAAGTATGACATGTCTGTCTGTCTCTGTATTACGGATTTTTTTTGATTTTTTGAGATTGTTTTTTTTTAGGTAGAAATAGTCTAGTGTTCTTAGCCGCCATGAAATGGTGATTACATTTTTTTCCACAACTCCCTCAACATGGGAATTAAACGAAAAGGTTTGATTAGTAGAAAACTATAAAAAACAGATTTTAATAAACTAACATCTGAAAAACTAAAAGATGGTTGCAACCACAAAATTACATATTTTGAATGCGTTGGGGGAATTTTTAATTTAATTCACTTGTGTTGTAAACATTGGGTAGTTCCCGTTTCCCCACTATTCGTCCCACTAGTGGGGCAGGTGGAACTGTCAAATATTTTTTGCTTCTCACGCGCCCCACTGATTGCGTTTTAGTGTGTGAATGGTGATAATATTAAAAAAAGTACACTTCACGCGCCCCATCAGGGCGCTGTAACTCATGGAAAAATATAATTTATTGGGCACGACTAAATGATGAATGGTGTTATTTATGCAAATATTTTGCGAAGAACTAGGAGATCAGAAATTATAAGGAACTATGTACTATTTAGAAGACAAACAACACATAAGAAAATCATCCCATCTGATAATATATTATTAAAATCTCGTATTGCGGTTATTTTAGTCGCACTTTCCTGATTAATTCGAACTTTTATGTACCTTTCTGTAATTTATATGAATGGGATAACATGTGTTTTTTTCATTAATAGACGCAGGTACAGGCAAAGCAGTACAAGTCAACGAATATTCGTATGTACGAGTTCATTTCAATTATGATCTCCTGGTACCTTTTTCTTGTTATCTACCTTGCAAATATGTGAAAGTGATGGAAGAAATGAAGGGTCTTGAGGAAATCTTCATTTCAAATGACAGCTATCAAAATTAAAATATCAATATCTCGGAAAGTTCTCGTAGTCTTAGGCTGATGGTGTCTTGGAAGAACCTGCCCCTCCAAAACGCGATCAGTGGGGTGCGTGAGACACAAAAATTATTTGACAGTTTCACCTGCCCCACCAGTGGGGCGGATAATGGGGCACGCGGGAACTACCCTAAAAATTTGATTTCAACGAAATTTTAACATAAATAAAAAGTACACGGATATTTAAGGATGTATCAAAAAAATATGACACGTGAAGTTGCGTAAAGTTACCGTCATTTTTCGTGACAAAAGATCATCTCGTATTTTGGTATATAAAACCTATGGCGAATGCGAGTCAGACTTACACAAAAAGCTACGTATCATTCATTATCTATACAACAGGGAGACACTTTTATAATATTATGTCTATTATTTTTAATATTTACAATATTATCATATAACCTCTTGTTTAGTCGCATCACGCGGCGCTGCGAGTAGGTTAGTGAAAGCCTACAGTATTGATATACAAATATAAAATTTGCTAAAATATAAAAATGCTCCGATGCCATTCCCCTGTTCTTTTTTTCAATCGAGATACCTACAAATTTAATATTTTCTTTTTTTATGAGCGGATGAGAATATACCATCCACATCATGAAAACGTCATTTTTTGTTATAGACTAAAATAAGTTCCGAACAAGAAATGAAAACTCTTTTTAAAAGTTATTCACCAAAAACATAAAAACCTGACCTCTTTTTAACCCCGAAGCAAAAACGACGGGGTGTTATAAGTTTGACGTGTCTGTCTGTCTGTCTGTGGCATCGTTGCTCATGTACTTTGTCTTTCTTCTGGGTCCCGTACAGATGAACGGATTTTGATCTTGTTTTTTTGTTTGAAAGTAAAGTCGAAAGGTAGTCGAGTTTTCTTAGCCGTGTTTGGTGGAAATCGATCTAAGATGGCGGCCGCTACAATTTGGCGGATTATTTTTTTTCTTCACAACCTCGTCTAATGTAAGGGTATGAAATGAAAGGACTTGATTAGTAATATATATGCATTACATTTAATACATTTAAAATCCAAGATGGCCGCCGCTAAAAAATAGCTGATTAATTATTTTCTCTATAATCCCGTCAATGTGGGCATCAAATTAAAGTTGAAAGGGCTTGACTAGTAGTAGTATGTAGTATATAATATTATTATGATAAATTTAAAATCAAAGATGGCCACCATCCACAAAATAGGTAATTTGGAAAGCGTTGCGTAGGGGGCAATTTTATTTTTTTTTAAATCACAAGCTTTTTTTTACATTCGCCTGTCCCGTTGTCTATAATCAAATCTTGCAAGTAAAATTTAATCTACTTCCCAGTTTTCAATTTAGCTTAAACTTTGCATGCATGAGTATAAATCGGATGTCTTTAAGAATCTAAATTTATATATGGAAAGAGTGACTGACTTATTGACTGACTGATCTATCAACGCACAGCCTAAACCGATGGACGGATTGGGTTGAAATTTGGAATATTAATAGGGTTAATGACGTAGACCTCCACTAAGAAAGGATTTTGCCATGCGGGCAAAGCCGCGAGCATAAGCTAGTATTTTATATTTGACTTGTTTAAAACTAAAACGCTATTTTTGCTATAAGATAGATAGATAGATAGATAGATAACCCTTTATTGGAACACAAGAGACAAAGTACAAAAACAACTTATAAACTAAAACAATACAAAAGCTATGTGTTACAATTGGCGGTCTTATCGCTATAAGATGAAATCGGAACTAACAATGTCTTTGGAAAGCAAAAGTCTTCCTTTATGATTTCCGACATTAACACCATTTAAAACAAAAGATCAGATTTGCAACCGTGCGTATGTTTTGCCTCTTAGTCCAAAATATTATATTATCGCTTTGTAATCGATTACTTGGCATAATCGAGTTTTAAATTGAAAATTTTTCGTTGCCCATCACTAAAACCAGCGTAGCCAATAGGAAAAGTGGGCGGAGTCGTCAAATTGTGAAAAAATTTATTTCAAGGAAAACTTTGTCTATTGCCCCTCTATTGGATATGTCCTCGATGGGAGCAACGAAGTGCGGGCGGGTCCGCTAGTAATATAATAAGCAATAGTAAGTACCTAGTAGTATAAAATTATGTTCAAGGTTTATCAGGTTCAATAAATAAAATTAAAAAAACATTTTTTGTCAATTGTAGCACCCATATTTTGTAAAAACACATTGAAACTGTGGCTAAAACACCAACTGATTTCTTGTGTCAGAGCTTGAAAGTAGATGTGCAGAGCTCAAACAGTTTCCCTATGGGTCACGCTTAAACCCAGAGGGGCACCTTTAACCATATCTAAGAAACAAAGACCCTTGAAAATATAATAGCGTAGCGTCCATGGCCCAATAGTCATTCGTCCGGCTTTTCTATCATTATCTGAAGACCCTGAGTTCAAATCTTAGTGTGTGGCAAAACGTTCGCCTGGACGCTACCGGATTTCGGAAGGCACGTAAAAGTGTGGGATGTTTCCTATGAGATAAGTAGGAAACAGTCATTAGGTCATGTTGCAGGCTCTGTAGTAATCTCGATGACCAGAAACTGCAACATATAGGTTTGCAACACAACCTATAAATTGTGATTTGACTCTGACAGTGTAAGTAACCTGTTATAATGGAGTACAAGCTTACGCTCGCGGCTTTGCCCGCGTGGCAAAATCCTTTCTTAGCGGAGGTCTACGTCATTAAACCTATCTGTGTTTCATATTTCAACCCAATCCGTCCAGTGGTTTAGGCTGTGCGTTGATAGATCAGTCAGTCACTCTTTTCTTTTATATGTGTTTTATGTGATGACGTAGAAGACGAGCAAGACGCTCTCCTGATGTTAAGAGATAACACTGCCCATAATCAGTACAGTGCTACTTAGGATTTCACAATGATGTGAAATTCAAGGAACACTGCACCAACGCTTCTTACTCAAAGAATCATAAGATGTTAAGACTCAATAGCCCAGTAATTTCACTAGCAGTGCCCTCCTAAAGAAGCACAGTAATGTTTGCACATCACTGCTCAGGCGGTAGAATAACTGGCACTGTTGGGGTACCCACCTAGACGACCTCCTGCAAAGGAAGTCTACCCCCGGCTATTTAGATAAAGTATAAACCCCAATAAAAAAATAAAAACATCTACTTACATCCTTGTCCTCCTTCTTGCGTTGAAGAGTGAGTTTGTGCTGACGTAGTTTCTCAGCATTTGGTCTGACTTCATTCAGCCACTCGTTGGTTTGATCGTCATAGTCGATTTTCAACGACTCGCACAGGTCATGGGACGCCTCCTCAAACTTGCCCAGAAGCCTGTGAAATAATTGTTTAATATTTATTAAAATGTTGTGTAGATAACGCTTACATTGATTAACAGTTTTAATATTATGAGCCTGTTGGATCCCACTGCAGGGCAAAGGCCTTTAACAGTAAATGTATTATTCACAAAAGCTTTTTACTTGTAAACTTAAAACCAAATAAAATTAAAGTACTACATTTTTATTGCTGAAATAATTAAAATTTAAAAAATCTATTTGGCAACAGCTACAAATAAAGCTTATTGCTTACAATAAGACTTTAAATTTTCCTATAAAACTTTTGGTAATGTTATGTATTTCTAAATTGTTCTATGTATCAGATATTGTACTTAATGTTAATATCCTATTTATAAATTCTATAATACATGTATCTCTTGGGTATCTTCAAGGCACGAGTGAATAGGTACCTTTCTAGGCATCGTACGTGATCCATCGTCGACCGCATTTTCACTTTCCATCAGGTGGGATGTGGTCAAACGTAGGCCTATTTTGTATAAAAAAAGTGATGTCGAAATACTTATTACATAAATAAATAAAGACTTGGCAAAAGAGGAGAAAAAAGTAGGATTAAAAAGAAGTGAAATTTCTTAAATGGATTGTACCTGTAAGCACGTCCACGGAATTTGTAAGCTGTTGCGCTGTCACAGTTGAGGTCGAGCGCGCGGGTGCAGTCCTTGATGCAGGACAGCAGCTTGTTCAGTTTCAAGTACACCTGGAACATTCAACATTATAGTTTATTTTTTTAATGATTACCAAACAAGAGCTGAGGTTATCTATCAGACATATTTGTTATCTATGTAGTATACATAATATATTATTGGAACTATGTTTACAGAATAAAATAATGACACTCTTTAAGGCATTTCAAAGTTTCAGAGAAATAGAGTATTGAAATTTTTATGATAGACATATTCGCACGTTAAATAATAAACCGAAATAAGTCAAAAATTCACTTTTTTAGGAAATCGCAGTCAAAGTTTTGGGTCTCTACCTTGTTGATAACTTCATGATATTTTTCATGAGTGTATGGTGTTATGTTTATTTTCTTCTTCTTAAATTGTAAACAGATATATAGAGGACATAATTTTCGTAATAAATAAATTATATTATTAAAATCAAATGAGTAATGAAGCTTTGTTTTCAAAGTTTTGACTTAATGTCGGTTTTGTAAAAAAAATTTAAATCAATCATATTTTTTTTTGCAAACTAATATTGAATCATTCAGTTTAGTATTAAATAATAAAATAATTTTATTAGATGTATAATATTTATTACACTTTAATAGTAAAACATAAATAAAAATACAGAAATTCCTTAATAATGATAATAAAAAAATAACTATTTATAAAAAGTTTTATAATAGTTAACTGCTTTCTTTACCTAATTATGTACGTCTGAGTAATTATACTAAAAAATAACAATCAGTTGTAATAGAAACTTATTATAAATTAGTAACCGAAAATTCTATAGTCATCACAAAATGCTGTCGAGATCGCTTTACGTAATTCTTGTGAAAACGCTGATCCTATTGAGCAAAAATTTAATATAGAGGTAGATTAAATCTCGAGAAAGGACATGGGATAGTTTTCATTCCAGAAATCTACCTTTTCAGGGGGGGGGATGAGGATAAAGGTTTGTGTGGGAAATTACTAACTACTGTTCCTATTTAGCTGAAATTTGGTATAAATATAGCTGAGTTTCGCGAAAGGGTATTATGAGATAGAATATCTCAGAAATCAGCCTTTAAGCCTCCCCCTTATTGTATGGAAGACCAATAACTGCTTGGCTACTACATATTTGGGCACAGAATTTTCCGGGGTATATATTTTTTAGTTTTTTTATTTATGTAGTGCGGCTATGTTATCACTGCGGCCATGATTGGCCTATTGTGATTGCCGCTTATTATAGTGAGAATGACCCCTAGGCGCGGCGCTAGAGTTCACCACAGACCATAGCAGTTTCTAGAAACTGCAGGATTTTCGTAGGGGTCATCTCTCTAAGCTCATTTGTACTGAGCAGGTGCTGTCCCAAAACAGAATTTCGTTTACGCATCAGTGCTCCACACTCCCCTAGCAAATGAAGAGGCGTTTCATCTGCCTCATTGCAGAATCTGCAGGTTTGAGTGTCGCATAGCCCTAGTTTGGACTTTTGGACTTTGGACATATGCATGTTTGGACATAGGCAACAGTGTCCAGTCAGGGCTCTGGTTACGATACGTAGATTCCCCTACTTAGCGCTATGATTTGGTTGTTGAACCTGGTATCATAGGCTTTTATGAGTAGCTTTGAGTGCCTCATGCCCTGAGAGTCTTTCCACAGTTAGATTGACTCCTCAAAGCATAAGTTTACTAAGGTTTTCTGCGCTCAGCTTTTAGGTATACCACAAAAAGGCTCAAAGCCGAATTGAGTGCCTTCTGCGCCAGCGCACGTGAGCTCATCGGCACGTTCATTGCCGTTGATTCCCGCGTGCCCCGGGACCCATCTGAGGACAACATTGTTCCTTGAGCCTAAATCATTCAGTTGCAGCATACAGTCCTCGACTAGCCTGGACGTAAAAACTTGCGAATCCAACGCTAGGAGGGCAGCCTGGCTATCAGAGTTAATGTAAATGGTTTGGTTGCTGTAATGCTTTTGCAGGTTGATGTGCGCGCATTCAAGAATGGCGAAAATCTCTGCCTGGAAAATGGAGGCGAACCTTCCCAGATTTACGCTTTTGCTACACCTGGGTCGCTCTCCATGCACTCCACAGCCTACATTACCTCCCATTTTAGAGCCATCCGTGAACCAGCTCCGGCTTCCGGTTTTTCCCGGGATAGGACATAAAACAGTTCTGGTTACAGAAACCAGTATTTAAAGGGTGCGAAATTTATGTAAGAAATCCGGTAACCGTTTAACTATTTTTTATGTAATTTGAGTTTGAGGTGGAGAGAGGATAGTTTTATTAAAGGGGATAAAAGGGGTGGGAGTTTGTAAGGACAATCAATAACGGCTGAAATCTGATACTGAGATTATAATTTGATCCCGGAAAATGACAGAATAGTGTAATTTCTAGGAATTTTAATATACTGTATGGTGGTGATGGTGGTGGTACCTTGATTTCCTGCATGGCGAGCTAGAAGCCTTATCTCCCTGTACGCTGTGCTGGATTTTATTATCAGTTTCATTTAAAAATCTCTTAAATAATTAATATACAACATTAAATAAAAATTAAAGCCCTCAATAATTAATTTTGAGAACATTACGAGAAAATTAGAGAAAAAGTAACAAGGTCTATAACTACGTAAAAACGACTTTTTTTACTTACTTTTATTTCGACTGGCTTAGAATTATCCGTATCAGTACATCAGCATTACCTTTTACTCATCTTAAGAAGTTTTAGGCACTACTGCTTCCTATTTGCAGACGTCATCTTGGATTAAAACTATGGAACTAGAAATTAATACTATACTTTTTTATTAGAAACATAATTAAATTGACTTGAAATTTTGTAATAAACTGTATCAATTGCTAGAGCACTTTAAGACTTAAAGAGAATTTAAAACGTAAACTGAAATAAACGCAAATACGATTCATTTATACCAACAGTTTTAGTATTAAAGTGATGTAAAATTAATTGCTTTTCGAAGAAAACAGATAATTTAATACTAAAACGCACTAATACGCAATCTATCTTGTCTTTACAATTACAAATTAATAATAAACTGCAACAAGTCTTAATAGGTCATGCTGCATTTTCTACTAAAGTGAAATAAAACCAAAACATGCTAGTTTAGAAATAAATAAACATTTTAAGTCTCACCTGCGTTTGAAAATAAACCGAATTATTTTACATTACGCCAATGTAGTAAAAAAACAACGACACTTATTTCAAATCGCGGTCGTTACAAAACTGAATCGCACGAATGAATTGTCGCGCGCTTTTGTAGAAAAGAGGGGGGTGGTCTAAAAACCAGCCATTTTGGTTTATTTTGCTTGGTGTGAAAGTGCCTACTGATTCTTTAATCGGATTTAGTGCGTTTTATTAACAAAAGTAGGAATCCTGATTTTTTGAGTTATTCCGGTTTATTATTGAACGTGCGATATATGCATATTATATCCACAAATTTAATTAAAAAATGTTGAAGTTTCAAATCTGATCTTATATTAAAAAGTAAAATAAATGTCTTCAAATTTCCCAAAATATTTGGTCAACTTTTAACATCCTTGTTTTATAAGACACATACATAAGAGTGAATAAATCTATTACCTACTTATCATTTTGATCAAGTAGAAAATGATAACAAAATATTTGAGATTTACCTACGAAAGAAAAGGACAACCAAATAGTCTTATTATTATTATTAAGAGCCCATTGTGTCCCACTGCAGGGCAAAGGCCTCCCTCTCCTCTCATTATCAAGATATATTCTTGATTTGAGAAAAACATTAAACACAAAAAATTTGCTAAAATTAATTAATTTGCTTTTTTGACAATAAATTTGCTGTTGAGAAAGAAAATGACAATAAAATATCATTTTTAAAACTATCGCGAGTGTTCTCCATAACTACAACAACAAAGACCGCGGCGCGCGTGAGCGTCGGTTACTGCAGGCGTGAACTCCTGATGAAGGACATCGTAATTGTCCGAAACCGTGGTCGAGATATTCTCGGCAATATTTGACGTGAGTTGTGCCGTTTTTGTTGTTGTAGTTAATAAAATATTACCTGTCCTCGTTTAGCAAACAAAAGAGCACTCTGTGGGTTGAGCATTATAGCCTCAGTGTACAACTTGATGGCTTCATCAAACTGCTGTTCAGAGAATGCCTTCATGGCTTCGGATCTCTTCTCGTCAGACTGGTCTCGTTCCTCATCCGTTGGCTCTTTGTCTGCATCACCCATTTCTTGAGATTCATCTACTGGCACCGATTCTATCACACCTGTTTTATTAGATATACAATTATTATTTCATCATCGTTATCTACGGCCAATTGTAACATTTTTAATGTTTTAAAAAATCCCATTAGTTACTTGTTCTCTTTCTAATTTCGAGTTCTTAAATAGAACAAATTAATTGAAAAATAATTGACTCCATTGTAACTTATTTATGTAAACGTGCTTAGAATTTATTTGATTTATAATTATGGTCTTCAAAAATGACTTGATCTAATCTAGAGACTTCTACATTGCTGTGTTTAGGCCTTCATATTATAATGCCACATGATTCAGTGTCAACATTGTCCACATGAAATTTGTTTCAAAGTTTATATTTAAGAAAAAAATACAGTAAGAAACTATTTTAGGAAATTCAATCCTTAATGCTTAGTAAATTTTCTCCAGTTACAGGTCAACTGGTAGAAAATGCTATTTTAGCATTAAGTTAGTCCTAGCGCAGCGTTGTGCTGAATAATAAAATAAATAAATGCGTAGTGTGTGTCAGCTAAAAAGTTTCCAGAAAATTCACAAAAAAACTAGATTCACAGAATAGCACAGATTCATAATTTTTCCCTTAGTAGGGAAAATCACAAGTTATGTAAGTTCTTACCATCCATATCAAGTTCCACATCAGATTCCACGGAGTCCTCTTCATCTGATGAAGAAGCGTTCATGTTCACATCATTGCTGGCTCCACTGCTGATAAACAAACAAAAACATTAAGTTAACTTTATATCTGTAGACAGATTAGATAGGGCAACATTGTAATTACGCCATTTCCTTTAATTTTATCGGTGGGCAGAGTTGAAAATGGCAAACTCTGGCGTAACACTTATAACGGGCGCTGATTTGTTTAAATAAAACTGCTTCGCTTCGTGGCGACGTGTGATTGGTCGATAGTCGGGGGACGCGTAGATTGGCCAATGAGCGTGGAGCAAGAGTTGTAGAAAAGATCCGATGGTGGCGCTAGTAAGCGAGTTAACTTGGTACGGATCTCTGTGCGGGAGTTCACACTTTTGGCTTGGGAACCGGAGAAGCGACTTGGGACTCGGACAACTGGGAATATTAGCGTCCATTACGAGTGGAACGCCGAGTCCACCGAATAACTCTAAAGCTAAGTATAAGTAGAGTCTTTAGCTAGGTCTCGTAGTTATTATCATTGTCTATTGTCTAATTACAATAAATTGTGCTAATGCTTGTAATGTTTTATTATCCTCGGCCGTTATTATCCACACTATCTAATGATGAGGGGCTTTAGAAAGCGACCATATATATAGGCAGGCGGGGCTCAATATTCTACATATCTTTTTAACTAAAAAAATAGAGTAGTAAATAATAATAATTGAAGAGATGGTTGGAAAGACAAAGGAAGGTTGGAAAACAAGGGTCAGGTTAGTGCAAAATAAGGTTTACCGGGGGTAGACTTCCTTTACCGGGGGTAGACTTCCTTTTACCGGGGGTAAACTTCCTTTGCAGGAGGTTGTCTAGGTGGGTACCCCAACAGTGCCAGTTATTCTACCGCCGAGCAGGAATGTGCAAACATTACTGCTTCGGTAGGAGGGCACTGTAGCTAGTGAAATTACTGGGCTAAAGAGTCTTAACATCTTATGACTCTTGAGTAAGAAGCGTTGGTGCAGTGCACCTAGAATTGCACATCATTGTGAAATTCTGGGTAGCACTGTACTGATTATGGGCAGAGTTATCTCTTAACATCAGGAGAGCGTCTTGCTCGTCTTCTTACTTCTCCACATAAAAAAAAAGGAAGGACGGAGAAAAATGGGGAAGCTTTGCACACAGAACACACAAAAGGGTTATCATAGTTTTAAGATAAACACAGTTTTTGTAATAAATACCACCACCACCACCAAAAGCATTACCACCACATACCATAAGCATAAGCATTATACCATAAGCATTTTCTGAATGAAGGCATAAAATCACACTGATATTATAAATGCGAAAGTTTGGTACTTCTTCACGCCAGGTGGACCGATTGAGCTGAAATTTGGTATAGATATAGCTTGACCCTGGAATTACACAGGCTACAGTAATAAATTATAATGGTTGCATTGGTAGGCCTCTATAGGAGAGGCTGCCTGGGGAAGTACTGCACCTTTGCCAGTTATTCATCAACCAAGCACTAAAGTGCAGGCATTACTGTGTTCCAGACTGAACGGCAATGTTACAATACAATACAATAATACTTTATCACAAACCTGGTTACAAGAAATTGTTTCATAAGTAGACAATATACACATAGAGCTAAAGGTATACAATCGGCGGTCTTATCGCATAGAGCAATCTCTTACAGACAACCTGGTTGGAAGGAATATTGAGAACATGTATAGAGGCGGTGTGAGGCAGTGTGTTACCAGTAAAATTACAGGGCATGATGAGATTTAAACTAATATATATATCAGTGTGTGGTACAGTGTAGTATTTTGTATTTCAACTGTGTGGCACTGTGTCTATGGGCAATCTTGATTACCTATATGGAATGACCTTTTTCATCCTCGGGCCAGCAACACTCCATTAATGACCCTGGTGTCGAGGGGGACAGGTCACTTCACATGAATGTCCTGTTACTCGTTAGTTTTTTTTATATAAATTAAGCGGCAAACAAGCAGACAGCCCGCCTGATGTTGAGCGGTTACTGCCGCCTATTGACCCTTCCAACACTAGAGGTGCTATCAGAATGTTGCCGGCCCTTTCAGAATTTGTATATACCCTTAAACAATGAATGTGAAATTATTACAACTCAATTTATTACAACCATTTTAGGCACTTATGTGTCAATGATACATCAGTATGTAAATTAACAATACTGTAGCAATTGTAAAGTTTGCCCATAGGTGTTTCCATCATAAAATCTTTAATATGATAGTATGCTTTGTTTTCTTTACTTTAAATTAAAACTGTAACTCCATTCAGATTAAGATATCTTAATAGGATGATTTCATTTTACGTACCTACAGCATTGTGATTTAACATAATCATAACATATTATGTCTAAGTGAAGTCTTATAATAATTTATATAACCATTTAAATAAAATGTCGAAAATAGGTAGGTACTACATTATAAATTTATATGACTCCATCTGAAGTACTAAGTGTTTGAGTTAAAATGTGACTTCTTATAGAGTCAAAGATTATAGATTTCACATTAAATACTGAGGTCACTTTAAAAAGACATTGGCAATGCAATCCTAGCAGGCATAGAAAAAACCCACTGTAGGTATATTTCGTGACTGTGTGAAAATGCGGAGAATATAGGTTTCTTATTATGGAACCTTGAAATTCGTCGTGCTAAATTAGACATGTATAGAAGGATATGTTATAGAATAAAAGCATTTGGTACATAAATAGCATGTATTAATATTTAATTAGCACTTACGTATCACCAGAAGGCGCCGATGGCATAGATCCGAAGGTAGGTGTTGGTATTTTGACCCCCAAAGACGAAAGATAGTCTTTAAAGAATTCTAGCTTTGGATCGAGAAGCACTTGAGGCTGACTCTTGCAAAGATTCACGAATGTTTTCAACTCGTTGAGTTGGTCTTCGTTGAAAGGACAGGTCATTTTGTTGTTTGGTACTTCTATCCGGCCGGCAAATCAACGCTTAGCGATCTGTAGACAAACGCACATGCATAAAACATCAGTTATTGGTACACAGTATATTATGCCATTGGGCCTAAAACAAATTAAAAACAGTAAAGCTAACAACGAATACTCACTGGCTTCAATTCAATAAGTTTCCAGAAAATTCACAGAAAACAGAAAACGAGAGTCGCAAAATAGGACCGCAACACGAATTTTAGGTGACAAGGAAAATTGAAAACTGACAGTGACAAGTGACATTTGCCGACCGGAAACGTTTCATGTATTTTTTAAAGTGTTGTCCATAAAAAAATCGACTACATTAATCGATTATGTAGATTATTATCTTCGAAATAGGTGAATGTAAAACATCTGCGGGGCCTATAAAATAATTAAAAATATATAAAATTATTTTAGGCGGGAAGAGACTTTTTTAAATTTTAATAACTCATTTTATGAATTAAGACCAAAGAGCTTAGTTATAAAAACTCATTGAATAAGACTTGATTTTTTGAATGTTGTAGCTATACCTACTGGACATTGGAATTGAACTGGGTTTTATTAAAATCACTTCTTGAATTTACTAACTCAGGTATGTATGTATATTTGAAATAGGTGTTACTTCGATGTAGGTGTACCTACTTAATGACAACGTTTTTGTATTTATCGAACTGAGATTTTTTTGAATGAAAGTTTAAAATAGGTAAGTAGGCAAACTTGATTGGATTTTATTTCTCAATAATCTTTAATACTGTTTTTATAAGCTTTGCAAAGGCAGGTTAGTTTACCTATATACTCCCTAATAATTATTTACGATTCGTTTCCATTAGGAGCATTTTGTTTGGCTGATAGGTGCACGGTGCAAGTTAAAAATGATCGAACTGAGGCACTAAATCGGAACTGTCGTTAAGCTTATCAGTTAAGAACATGTGAGTTCGAGTTCAGGTGAAATGAGTTCGTTGGTATTGTAATGAGCCAAGTTTACGTCTTATCAGATCAACGATTGTTTCAAATTTTGGAATATTTTGTTCCTGTAAAAATTGCAGAGATTCCCATTATGGTTGATGTTAGAAATAGGTGTTTTATTATTATTACTAGCGTCTTACTTAGCTTACTAGTCTTACTAGCTATAGTCTTTCTTAGCAGAGATCTACGTCCTAAAACTAAAACCTATTTGTTTGGCGAATTTCAACCCTATCAGTGCAGCGGTTTGCGCTGTGTTTTGAGAGATCAGTCAATCATTTTTTCCTTTTATGTATGTAATAAAATTGGCAGAAATTTTAAGCGATTATGTCGATCATAAGAGCGTTTCCGCACTATTTTTAATCTGAATCCAATCAGAGTCCGCCTCTACCAACCTACCGAAGTTTCCATATTAACACTTCACATTTATAGTGTGTACAATTTAAATTCAGTAAAAAACTAAAATCAAACCAGAATGTGCGAGTTTTTTGTATCTGCATATATAATATAATTTTTATGGACGATAGATATTTTGGGTACAAACATCGAAAACACATAAATTGTGGTTTATCGAGCCTAAATAGATATTGTACGCTCGATCCCATAAAACATGTGGAAGCGGTACCCATATTATGATGTAGATACGTTATATACTAAAGGTAACTTTTTATAGACTTACGCATATTAACTTACCTACCTACGCTCGCGGTTGTCTACGTTACCTCTGTGTCAAACTTCAACTCAATCCATTCAGCGAAATTTGTGCTTTTTACAAACTTTTAATTACTTTCACCTGTCTGTTGTCTGTCTGTAATCAAATCTTGCAAGTTTAATTTGACCCACTTCTCGGTTTCCAATTGAGCTGAAAATTTGCATGCGTGTGTAAATCGGATGACAATACAATATTTTTATGACATCGAGCTGATCTGATGATGGAGCTGGAAGGTGGCCATAGGAACTCCGTCATAAAACAACGCAACCCCACCAAGTTTGGGCTCATTTGATTCGTCTTGACAAGTACTTTATGATGCAAGATGGTAATAATAATAAAAGCTTGTTTTTAAAAAGTTTTTTTTTAAATTTCACTTGTTTAGATAAGGAGCGTATAGTGGGGGACTTTAGTGCAAAACCTGTTTTTTTCTTGCAGAAGCATGAAACTTGGCACATTGATTCCTTATGACAAAATAAGCTGATTTCGATCGGTAGCCTAATGGAAGGGGCCCTCTGGTAGCGGGGAGGGGGGGTGGAGGGTGCGCTCCACCCGGCTTTGTTTTAAAAATTCTGGAAGACCACGCATAGCTAATACATCAAGTTTGGTATCAATTTCGGATAAATCGAGGACGTAGATTTCATTTCTAGTATAAAAAAATGACATTTGTGATGATTTGTTTAACAAAAAAATTAAAAATTAGAATTACGTAACTTCGTTTTTATTGTTCAAATTACTGTAAATTCAAAAATACTAGTTTTTTTAATAAACAAAAAATATGTTAATAAAGTCTAGTTTATGTAGATTAAAAAATATGTAACTTTATATTACTTTTCTTAATAACAAACCGCATAAAAAAATCTTTTGCTGTCCCGGGCCGCAATTTTCTTTTACCGCCATGAAAAGGGTTGTTAGTAAAAAACTTACTATTTCATGCTGAAGTTTAAAACTTGCCACAATTACAATTCCTTACGTTAAAATAAGCCGTTTAGAATCAGTAGCCGTCGGTAACCAGCCTTCTGACAGCGGGGAGGGGGGGGGGGGGGGGGGGTGAAAGGGGGCGCACCACCCAGCGTCACTTAAAAAAATCTGGAAGACCACGTATAGCTAATACGTCATGTTTGGTATCGATTTCGAATAAATCAAGAACGTAGATTTCATTTCTGATAATAAAAAACGCATTTTATGGGTTTTTAACCAAATTATAACACAAAATTAGTTCTTAGTTTTTTTTTTATTTAGAGGCACTTTAATTCTAAATTATAGTAATATTTTGTGATAAACATAAATATTTTTTAAAAGTTTATTTTCAAGTAGATTAAATAAAATAGAACTTTTATATTATTTTTATAAACATTTACTCGTACAATTTTTTTTAAGACACTAGAGTCGCTATTTTCTTCTCACCGCTGCGCTGCGTTGTAAACCCCAATCAACTGTAAAATACGACTATGTACATTCATTTAACATGTTATTGATATAAGAACTTGATATTGTCAAACATAAAATTCAGAAAAATCCTATGAAACATCATAATTTACTCTCCCTGAGACAAACTTTTAAAAAATAGGTGCAATAAAACGCGATCAAATCGCGGAACGGAAACTGCTAAACATTGTTATGAATCAAACTGTTTCAACAAAATGTAATCTAGCAAAATTATAAATACTCCAGGCTTAAAGCTTTTTTATATTCCAAGACTGATTCTTCCAAAGATAATATTGTTATTATAGCTCATAACATTTTAAGACCGTCTTCATGCAGTTTTGCATCAATCTCAGCAATCCGCCCTTTATTTATAAATTAAATCAGTTTCGTGCATAATATACTGGCCACCAAAACGGTGTTAGATGAATAAGGTATCCCTTTGTTTGCTTATTGCTTCTAAAACCAAGCAGGAGGCTGGAAAATAGCAAGACTCGTATCCTTCGACTAGCATAAAAGTACCGCACACAAACTTAACTCTACCTATACGGTTTTGATATGATGTTTTGCGGTCAATGAAACTGCAGATCAAGCAGTAATTACTACTCGACAATCAATAACTATGTAGGAAACACCTTATCACAAAAAAAACACTATTTGGAAAATATACTTCTACTTCCATGATATGTCTGTATACCAGCATTTGTTACACGCATTTTACAAGGAACTTTGTTTGAGAGAGGCTAGGCATAATTTCTTGGTTAAGTCTAACCCATCCTCTCTTTTGGTTTAGGAAGCAAGAAGCAGACCATTCCTTTGTCTGAAAACCTTTCAGTTGTCAGAAAATTGTGCATGGGACTGATTAAATAAATAAATGCAAGGCTTATCATAATTCGTCATAAAATGTTTTGAACTATATTATTATTATATTATATATGGAGCATCCGTCTTGGAAAACAAAATAACGATATAAATAAGCTGTAGGTAGGTGCCAGTAGTATTTATAATTTTGCCACATTACATTTAATTGAAAAATAGATGCATAACTTTGGTTAGCCGTTTATTATTAAAGAGATACGACTTTCGGGCCTATTTTTTAAAAGTTAGTCTCAGGGAGAGTAAATTATGATGTGCCATAGGATTTTTCTGAATTTTATGTTTGACAATATCAAGTTCTTATATCAATAACATGTTAAATGAATGTACATAGTCGTATTTTACAGTTGATTGGGGTTTACAACGCAGCGCAGCGGTGAGAAGAAAATAGCGACTCTAGTGTCTTAAAAAAAATTGAACGAGTAAATGTTTATAAAAATAATATAAAAGTTCTATTTTATTTAATCTACTTGAAAATAAACTTTTAAAAAATATTTATGTTTATCACAAAATATTACTATAATTTAGAATTAAAGTGCCTCTAAATAAAAAAAACTAAGAACTAATTTTGTGTTATAATTTGGTTAAAACCCCATAAAATGCGTTTTTTATTATCAGAAATGAAATCTACGTTCTTGATTTATTCGAAATCGATACCAAACATGACGTATTAGCTATACGTGGTCTTCCAGATTTTTTTAAGTGAAGCTGGGTGGTGTGCCCCTTTCACCCCCCTCCCCGCTGTCAGAAGGCTGGTTACCGACGGCTACTGATTCTAAACGGCTTATTTTAACGTAAGGAATTGTAATTGTGGCAAGTTTTAAACTTCAGCATGAAATAGTAAGTTTTTTGTTAAAAGAAAATTGCGGCCCGGGACAGCAAAAGATTTTTTCATGCGGTTTGTTATTAAGAAAAGTAATATAAAATTATATATTTTTTAATCTACATAAACTAGACTTTATTAACATATTTTTTGTTTATTAAAAAAACTAGTATTTTTGAATTTACAGTAATTTGAACAATAAAAACGAAGTTACGTAATTCTAAGTTTAAATTTTTTTGTTAAACAAATCATCACTAATGTCATTTTTTTATTCCAGAAATGAAATCTACGTCCTCGATTTATCCGAAATTGATACCAAATTTGACCTATTAGCTATGTGTGGTCTCCCAGAATTTTTACAATGAAGCCGGGTGGAGCGCCCCTTCCAACCCCCCTCCTCGCTGCCAGAGGGGGTGCTACCGAGGGCTACCGATCGAAATCAGCCTATTTTTACATTAGAAATCAATGTGCCAAGTTTCATGCTTCTGCATGAAAAAAACAGGTTTGACCCATTTTTGTCGCTTAGTGACTCCACTAGTAGTTCTCAACCAAAATTGCCTCTCTTTTCGCTAATCTAAATATATAAAAGGAAAGAGTGACTGACTGACTGATCTATCAACGCAGAGCCCAAACTACGGGACGGATTGAGTTGAAATTTGGCATACAGGTAGGGTTTAGGGCCCGGGCAAAGCCGCGAGCATAAGCTAGTGTAGGTATATACCTACTGTCAAGTTTTACAAAATTTCGATAAAAACCTTGATAAATTATAGCATGCCAGTACCTACTAAATTAATAAATGAAACTTTTTTTTTGTTTGCTTCTTTTGGTAGTTCCAAACTGGCGTTTTTGAAAATACGTGGTTAGAAAAGTACCGACTTCGTAGCTTTAGCGCGAACAGTAGGTAAAAAGGCTAAAATGCATTTTCACACATCCAAACAAACGATGCGTTTATAAACATTCGTGGAACGGCTGGGATTACCGAGTTTTATCTCCCTGCAAATAGCTAATCATTTATACAAAGACAAGCTTATGCTCGCGCTTTTGCCCGTATTGAAACATCGTTGCTAAGCGGATGTCTATGTTTCGGCTAAACTCCGAAGTGCGGCTACACCTAGGTTTAGCCGGTTAAACCTAGGTGTAGCCGACCGCAGTCGGTTAAAGTTAGGTGTGAACAAAATACCTAGGCGGACCTCGGACCAGCTGCCGTCGCCTGTACGCGGGAGTCGTGCGGTCCATGGCTCTGTATGCAGCCCCCGTATGGGTGGATGCCCTGACGGAGCAAACCATCGCCCATCTGAGACGTCCTCAGAGGGTGATGGCCGTCGGGGTAATACGGGGTTACCGCACGGTCTCCTACGAGGCGGCGTGCCTCTTGGCAGGATCTCCCCCTGGGACCTGGAGGCGGAGTGAGCGCCACTCATGGCGCGCCGCGCTCCGCCTCCGCGGGCTCACCGCGTCTGCCAGGGAGGTGGAGAGGTGGAAGGAGGAAGCCAAGGAGGCACTGCTCGAGAGGTGGAGTACGCGTCTGGCCCACCCTCGAGCAGGCAGCTGGACAGTGGTGGCAGTCCGTCCACTACTCCAGCAGTGGACGGACAGAGAGCACGGGTCCTTGACCTTCCGGCTCGTGCAGGTGCTTTCCGGGCACGGATGCTTCGGAAAGTACTTGCACCACGTAGCCGGCAGGGAACCGACCCCTGCTTGCCACCACTGTGGTAGCGACGTGGATACGGCGCAACACACACTGGAGGAGTGCCCAGCTTGGGTCAGTGAGCGCCGTGCCCTCGTCGCTGTTATGGGGGACGAACTCTCGCTGGCAACCATGGTAAGAGCCATGGTTGCGAGCGAGGAGTCGTGGCAGGCCGCGGTTTCGTTCTGCGAGAGTGTCATCTCGCAGAAGGAGATCGCGGAACGCGAACGGGAGGTCACCACCGACCTCCCGATGCGTGCCCGGAGAAGGGGGCGTCGGAGGCGTATCTTCCACGCCCTTCTCCAGCTCCCTTAACCTGGGTCTAGGTGGCGAGTACGGGGGTACTCGTCGCCGCAAGCACAGACCCACGAGGTGGCGCGCGCGGTGTTTCCGCGCGCCCCTTGAGAGGGTGGGGTGAAACTCCTCTTCACCCCACCGAGGAGGTCCTCTTGTCAGTGAGGACCAAACGCCGTCGGGGCCGCGGATGAATGCTTCGGCGTACCCGTTGCCCCAGCATAATGGCGTCCCGCAGGACACCCCCAGGTTTTTTAGTGGGTATCCCCGCCGCTCCCATCTTTGGCGGGGGAGTCCCACATACTACCCCGCGCCCCCCGGCGTGGGGTGATGATGCGTAACGCATTTTTCCTAGGATAAAAAAAAAAGAGGTGTGAACAAAATGTTTGTAAAAAAAATGTTTTTAATTACGAAGTTCAGGGCAGACCGACATCAGTTGATTAGGTTAGGTTTGAACAACGTGCGAGCCGAGCGAGCGAAGCGAGCGTGCTGCGGTAGCACCCGGCGAAGCACCAGATCCGACGTTTCCTTATTCCAGAGTTCTCAATTCATCATTAAGGAATATTTAATGTTAATTTTATTAAGATCACCATACAACAACAATTAAACACGTTGATAACAACTTGTCTCACGTTTTAAACACGTGAGGCTGAAAATAAATCTTCTACACCTAACTTTAACCGACTGCGGTCGGCTACACCTAGGTTTAACCGGCTAAACCTAGGTGTAGCCGCACTTCGGACTTTAGCCGTAACATCTATATATCTGTGCCAAAATTTACCTCTAGGTATATGTTCAGCAGTTTAAAATGTGCGTTTACGGATCAGTCAATCAGTCACACCTTTCTTTTTAAATTTTGATCTTATTTTTATTAATTGAAGTAACATTTCGTGCCGAAGTTCAGATTCGACTCGGACTTAAAAGATACAAAAGCTCATTCGAAAGGAAACAAAGGAACGAAAAATAAAAGCGGAATATAATAACTGAAATTTGATTTGAGGGAGACGTTCAATAAATGCAGGGTACTTGCCCTCCTTTGATTATGAAAGGTGAAGAGAGGCGCTAAGGCTTAGGGGGTAAAAAGGTGGAGTGGCGAAAAGGGTATGCTGGGCCAAATTGTGTGAGAGTGCCCTCAAGTGAATCTCGACGTTTGAGTGCGTTTATATTGTCATGCGAACATTGAACATGCCGACTGAGAGATATTTATTCGATTAGACAAGTACTTTATAGGGCCTTATATTCTAAGTCTACCTTAAAAAAACATTATAGGTTAGCCTTTAATTTAACCAAGATCTCGCCTGATCTTAAGCGATGATGTTTCCACTAGTCACTACATAGCATAAAAATGAAGTTGCTTCGCGCGTCTGTCTGTTTCTATGTATGTATGCTTATATTTTTAAGACTACGCAACGGATTTTGATAGGGTTTTCATTAATAGATAGAGTTATTCAAAAGGAAGGTTCATATTATGCGAGAGAAAGAGGAAGAGAAGAGAGAAGGTTAGAGGAGGTTAAGTTTAGAGGAATGTTTATACATGCGTAATATAGTAGCAATAGCACTGATAATAATTTTCTATTAAAGGTGACGAAGTGCGCGCGGGTCCATTAGTATATTATAATATCTTTAAGATACGGGTGAAACCGTGAGCTTAAGCTAATCTATTATTATAATAGGCCTGTAATCTGTAGGTAATGTTTTTCGATAAGGTATTAACGAAATAATATCCCTCGGAGGGTAAAGGAGCTCAGTGTTTGTAAAATAAGTTTCGGTAAACACAATTAAAACGGCATCTCTCATGTGGATAGAATCCAAAAGACTTAGATGTCGTTATTTGATGTAAATCCAGGGTTTAACGTCACTTCTCGAATCTATAGGGAAAATAACATATGTATATATTATCCATTACATAAATCTCTGTTTATATGCAACATTTTTTTCTTACTTAGGGGCCATTTTTAAAAATGCGCCACACTCAAAGAATATAATGTTGTGAATTGGTTTTCATGACGGAGTTATGCACGAACAAACCAAACTTAAAAAGAAAAAATGGACAATCCCCCTTTTGAAGTCAGTTAAAAATTTGAGAAACATTTTAATTTAGATTTACAACTACAAAATGGTCTAAAGTTACCCAGGTAAATCTTAAGTCTGAATGAAACATTTTATACTCGGCATTATGTTTACATTTTTATCTGAGATGCAAACAGATATAGATGGTCTTCAAAGCCACACTAACTATAATAAATCATTTATGCAAAAGCGTCTAAAACGAATATAAATGTAACGGGTTTTGCGTAGCGTCTCTACAGAGCGTTTCGTAGCGTTCCTGAGCGCTACGCTACAAGTCTACGGACGCTACGCTCCCAACACAACAAAACTAATATAGTCGGACCATTTTGCCACGTAGCTGTGATACTATGAATTTTTCTGAGCTTTATATTTTCAGCTTTACATTTTCTCGCAAGTGGAAGAAAATGAATTCAATTTTTGTACTTCTTTCTTCATTAGAGTCGCGTTACGTAAGACTCAATAGGATTTATATTCCGGCTTGATTGAAAAATATTTTACAAACAAAATAAAGTTACCGGGTACCTATCTGGGTATAAACTCCGATTTGGCTATGTAGGTACTATGCTTTTTAATAAATAAATAGTCGTTCTTTTAAATTCGTTTTTAGTTTGAGCGAACTATATTTTATTAACAAAAACGTGAAACGCGGTTTTTTAATTAATCATCATCAGCCATATAGACGTCCATTGTTGAACAAAGGCCTCCCCTTTGGACTTCCATATATAGATAGATAGAGATAGATAGATAATCCTTTATTGAAACACAAAAATGTACAAAAACAACTTAAAACTATAATATAAAACTAAGTGTTACAATACCGGTGTATATACCGGTTGGAAGCGACCGAAAAGAAATTATCGCGTTTTAATCAATGTCCCACTTATATTTATATCTTTCGATTTTTATAAAGGTTCAGTTTTACAAAGCACTAACGACGATTTAGAAACAAGGATATAAAGCATCAGTGTCCTTGAATAGCGAGTCATATAATTCAGTAATCAAGTAAGAAAGGGGTTAGATACTCGTATTGCCCGGATTTGGTGCGATGTTAGCAGTCGGCGTGTATTCCAGGACATAAAATTATTCACAGATTGACAGTACTGAAAACAATTGCGATTTAAATTACAATGAGCCATAGTATTAGGTTCTCTTTTGTTACATTATATTATTATATATATTTTTCCAGCTTTTCACAACACTGAATTTGAACTATCAAACAACATTTGATTTAACGTAATTAGGTATAACTTATTAACTTTATTGACGCGTAGACCCAAATTGTGTTTTGCCCTCCGACAGCAAGAGTCTCCATCTCACCTTGATCGGTGCCTCATCCTCGCAGTCTTATTATTTAAACCACTACGTGTGTAATATTATACAAAAAAATAAATTCGCGTGTAGATTGGTTCTTTTTTGTGTCTCGAATTGTACCTCGAGTGTCAGCCAAAACCGGACTAGAGAACAGAGCGCAGCTAACAAACCGGACCAAACCATTACCGCACAGAAGGACAACCTCTCGCCGGCTCATGACACACAGAATTCCAACCCTAATCTATTATAATGTAAAGCTACTATAGTTATGAATTTTAATAGCTATTTATGTAAATTAAATCAAAACAGCCAATTTTTTTGAAAATCTGATCGTTTATTGTGCCTCGAATTGTACCGAGCGTCGGCTAAATCAGAATAGAGGACAGAGCGCAGCTAACGAACCGGACCGAGCCATTACCGCGCAGACGGACAACCTCTCGCCGGCTCATGCGACACTGAATTTCCACCCTAATCTATTATAATGAAAAGTTACTATAATCATTAATTTCAGCCACTTTGAATGAAATTTTATATGAAATAGCTGGTTTATTTTGACGCCTCGATTTGTACCGAGCGTCGGCTAAATCAGAATAGAGGACAGAGCGCAGCTAACGAACCGGACCGAGCCATTACCGCGCGGACGGACAACCTCTCGCCGGCTCATGCGACACTGAATTTCATTACGCCTGTGCGGTTGCCATCCAAGATATTAACCCCGTTGCTATAACTGTTTCGTTTTTATTCACTAACTAGTGGAACTTAGTGTCTAACAGAAAATTAACAGTTTCTCTTGCATTATTATTATGCATGTATCTTACTAATATTATATACGTGAAAGTTTGTAAGAATGTATGGATGTCTGGATGTATGTTTGTTACTTTTTCACGTCTAAACGGGACCGATTGAGCTAAAATTTGGTATAGAGATAGTTCAGACCCTGGAATAACACTTATGCTTACAGTACATATGGTAAAACCGCTGGGGGCAGCTTGTTATATAATAAACTTTCCTCTTGACTCTTATCTATTTAAAAATCCGAATTAAAATCAGTTGCGTAGTTTTAAAGGTCTAAGCATACATAGGGACAGAAAGACAGACGGGGCCGGGACTTTGTTTTATACTATGTAGTAAAGGTAAGCTTTGACTACGATCATGTCGGATTGTAAACAATAATGCGGCCGCGTAGGCGGACGATACCCAAAAGGTGTGCAAATCAGTGTCAGTAAAATTGGCATGAAAAAAACAAAAAGGGTATAATATTGCGGTGAATTTATTAAAAGTGTTGAATTGACGTGGAATTTTAATGAATTTGTAGAATGAAATAGGCAAAATTAGGTAGGTATTCATTATAACGTATACCTCTACTGTATTATATTATTAACAAGTATGGGAATGTATTTGTTTAAAATCTTACTAATATTATAAGCGTGAAAGTTTGTAGAATGTATGGATGTCTGGATGTATGTTTGTTACTCTTTCACGCTTAAACGGGTGGACCAATTGAGCTACAATTTGGTATAGAGATAGCTTAGACCCTGAAATAGCCGCTGGGCGCAGATAGTTTATAATTCCTGCAGCTCTTGAAACACTAAAATAAAATAAAGAATATAGGTAAATAATTTTAAAATTAAATAAACTTGTAATAACTTGTGTTATGTGTTACTTTTCTTTTTAATTAAATTATTTCAAGCATCACCTGGCATCCACAGAACTCTGTATAATACCTAGCAAAATCTGCTGCAAACGTATATACCTATTAGTTTTATGAAAACTTCTTGTGTTTTCAAAACATTTGTGTTTCTCTAGTGAGGCAGAAATAGTGTGAAATATTTTAAAGTTCAAATCGTTATAGGTTTACTAGCTTGCATTGTCACCCGCAGTGTTAAATCTTATCTTAAAGGCCTTTTTTTAAACGTGGGGGAATGCTTTAACTTAGCGTAAAGTATTTTATTTTCAAACAAAAAAAAGTGCCAAAATCATTTAGTATGAAAAAAAAAACCATCTTTGTTACAAAGTCTACCTTAGTCCTAAATTTTCAAAACCGCGGTCAGTGGTGTGGTTTGAGGGTCGTGTCAGGCAGTCACTCATGCTTTATTTTTATATTTATAGCTACGCCCAGCAGTTTTAGCACCCACTGTTCTGTAGCCTATGTGTTATTCCAAGGTCTAAGCTATCATTATACTAAATTTCAGCTCAATCTGTGCACCCGTTTAGGCGTGAAAGAGTAACAAACATACATCCAGATATCCATACATTCTAACAAACTTTCACGTTTATAACATTAAGTAGGAGTAGGAATATTAGGAAGTAGAATATCCATACAAAGAAGATAACAATAAAATACTGTAAAATATTTATCATAACAGTTGAAGGTAATGTATACCGATTATTCCACCTTGAAAAGGGCAATCTGAACCAATTTAAATTTAAAGTGAACTTAGTCCAAGGTGTTGGCTAAACTTTGGGCTATTTTGAATTCATACAAAAGGTGTCTTCGAAGTTTCTTAGAGATTGCGGTCTCAATGAAAATGATATTGAAGTTGTTTTATTTTCAATTAATTCTCAGTTGTCTACCTGCAATTTTGTAATAAGCTTACCTCTTCCTATGGGTGAAAAGCTGCTTGTGGAATATTATTTACTTATTAGGTATAGTCGAACGATGTTAATAATAAACATTATAAGGTACGAGTATATTTAACTTGCTATAAATTAATCTTTTAGCGACAAGAACTGAAGATTAAGCTGATATATCGACCTATCTGCAGAAAGAAAGTTCCATCTAAAAATCACTAAGTACTTACTAGAAGAGCAATTATTTAAAGTAAGACTTGCATAGGTACATTGTGCCTAGGTATACTTTTTTGACCCTAGAGTAAAACTTATTAAGTGTATTCTGGTGGTAGGTACTTTATTCTACGGATAGGTCGAGATATTTTCTTCTTCTTAACGTTATGCAATATAAAGTTATTCTATTATATCTATTCCATGACCATGGAAGGGAACGCAAACAATCAAGCTAAAGCATTTTTGCGACGCTACGTAACGGATACTTTTAACAACTTAGTATCTAAGTATAACTATATGTGATTACGAACACTTTTAGAATACAAAAATATATATGAACATAACAGATCCAATTATAATATTAAACAAAATATTTGCGCCGACTTCAGTCACCATCATAATTTATTTTCAATGAATATGACTGTTTCCGCCGCTAATTAATTTACTTTACAAATTTTACCAATTTGTTTACTAAACTGTAACGAGTAATAATGTAATAAATGAGCTTTTAATTATTAATCGTTTATCAGGAAAATATAGACTATATTGATACATTTATGTTATTTACTTAGTAAGATGGGTACCTATTAATACCTTTATATTAAAATCGCAAAAGTATAGTACGCGTCTATATGTGTTTGTTATCTACTTCTTTACGCCTAAATGGTTGAACCGATTGAGACGATATTGATGAGAGAAGAGACTTAATAGGACAATCTGTAAAGTGTACTCTCAAATAAAAAAAAAAACAAATCGGTTTAGGCAAATTGTAAACTCCTTTTTGTGAAGTCAGTTCAAATATTTTCCGATTTAAAAAAAAATAGTGATGAGACTTGACTGCGTGTAATACTACCCTATTAAAAAAATACAATGATACTAAATAATAGGTATATTTATTTTTGTGGCAAATGCCTTGATTGAGAAAAAAGAGAACAATAATACAGCTACTTTACCGGGGTGGGTTAGACTTCCTTTGCAGGAGGTTGTCTAGGTGGGTACCCCAACAGTGCCAGTTATTCTACCCCCTGAGCAGTAATGTGCGAACATTTGCTTCGGTAGGAGGGCGCTGTAGCTAGTGAAATTACTGGGCTAAAGAGTTTTAACATCTTATGACTCTAGAGTAAGAAGCGTTGGTGCAGTGCACCTAGAATTTCACATCATTGTGAAATCTTAGGTCTGTACTGATTATATGGGCAGCGTTATCTCTTAAAACATCAGGAGAGCATCTTGCTTGTCTTCGTACTTCTTCACATAAAAAAAAACTACAGCAACTACACAGATCGGCCTCACGCCAATCTACAGAAAATTCAAGTACTCCAAACCACTGTCAGATTGATGGCAGTTAATGCTACAAAAGGTATATATCTAAATATATAAAAGGAAAGTGTGACTGACTGATCTATCAACGCACATCAGTCGCTCAACCCACTGGACGGATTCGCTTGAAGTTTGGAATATAGATACTTAGATTTTATGATGTAGACCTCCGCTAGGAAAAGATTATATCATGCAGGCAAAGCCGCGAGCACACTCTAGTTAATAATTTAACGTGAGAAGTCAATACCGTCTTCATAAGTTCGATTTTTACAAAAGTCGCGCTACGTTTCCCGTGTGAGTCAGTCCTTATTTCCTTTTCCATTTCGTGTCTGTGTGTGGTTTAAAATGTACACTCAACTCATAATGTTTAAACTGGGTCATCGCATTCCCTTGAGTTGAGGAAGTCTTTTCCTTTTAATTAACAACATTATCATGCATTAAAATTCTATTAATTAATTTTTATTTTTCAGTAAATATTTAGGTAAATGTGATATGGGTTGTGTCACGGGTGTTCGACCCTACTCATGCGTTAAAATGATTATTCGTGTATATAACAGACTAAAGTATTTAATGTAGACAACTCGTTTCATAAATCGAAGCAAACGTCTCTATACGTTCGTACGTAAGAAACCTATAAAACATGGATATTACTTACTTAAAAATATGTTTTTTATACAAAACAGCAAAAATACTAACGTTATAAACGCGAAAGTATATGTGTGTTTGTTAACGCTTTATATCCCAACGGTTCAAACGATTTAGATTAAATTTGGTATGTAGGTAGGTTAGACCCTAGAACACATAGGGTACTTTTCAGCGTGTTAAACCGCTGGGCTCAGCAAATATCAATATAGATGTAGATACTTATAAATAAGCGTTCCTGTTCGCACCTACGTAATGCCATGTTTACAAGTTGTCATTTAGTGTCCTCCTTAATGTGCTAGATATTAGGTACCCGCAACAGTTTGTCCTGACGTACGAACATAATCTGTGAATAATCCACTTAGGTATTACGATGACGTAGTTGCTACTTAATACCATTTTGGTCATTGACTTACAAAATTAGGGAAGTCGTGTCAGAGCTGAGATAGCTGCTTTTCGCCTGGATACTACCGTGTTCGAAAGGCACGTGAAACTGTGGGTCCCGACTGTTTCCTTTAAGATATGTAGGAGACAGCCACTGTCGTCAGGTTATGCTTTTATTTAGTAATTTCGGTATCTAGTGAAAACGCAACATATTGGTTGGCCACACAACCTTAAAATTGTGATTTGACTCTGACAGTGTAGTAGTAGGGTAATCTGTTCTGTTGGAGTATATAAACCCCAATCATTATTATTATAATAAGGAATTAAAAAATATAATTTACGAGTCTACTAAAATTCGTTCAAAATAATATAGATATTATTTACGAGTGATAATATAAGCATGTAGAGATAAATCAAATTAAGAACGTCTTTCTACTTTAATCACAGTTTCAATTCAAAAAACAATTCAAAAAAAGTTATTATTTATGATACATGTACTTACTTAACTAAAACTATCTTAGCACAGATTTCAGAAACAAGCTCTATCAACCGATGTAGGTACATACAAGTACATAACACAATCTACATTTAGTTTTACAAAACAACTCAATTTCTCGCGAAACCTAACGACGGTCGACGACATTGCCAAAATCCCAGGAAATACCTGATGCGATCCACAAAATTATTTAACATTTTATAAAGCCGTTTTATTGTTTTTCTTAATAATAATACTGACAATGGCGCCCAACGTGGGGCGGTTGGCTAGTGACTAGTGACCACTTTTGTCACAAGAGGTTTTTTAATACTAGCGTGGATTGCTGCATACAATTCGTTTCAAATTAAAGCTACTTATAATAACACTGGTAATTTCTAATGCTACGTTTCTTAGGCCGAGAAGAAAAGAAAGAATTAAAACACCACATCGACGCCACGTCAACGCACCACGTTCACGGTACAAGAAACATAGAAAAGAAATACCATTTATAAATATACCTAATTTGTATACCAAATGTGGATACTGTTTTTAACAAGTGAAATTAAAAAAAAACTAAAAAAACAAGTTTTTATTATTACCATCTACTTAGCCATCAAAGCTCTTTACCATCAAAGTACTTGTCAAGACAAATCAAATGAGCTCAAACTTGATGGGTTTGCGCCGTTTAATTATGAAGTTCCTATGGCCACCTTCCAGCTCCATCATCAGATCAGCTCCATGTCATAATAATATTGCATTGTCATCCGATTAATACATGCATGCAAATTTTCAGCTCAATCGGAATCCGGGAAATGGGTCAAATTAGACTTGCAAGATTTGATTACAGACAGACAGACAACAGACAGGTGAAAGTAAATAAAAGATGGTAATAAACAAATTGTGTTCTAAGACGAAGTCTTGCGTTATAGTGTCGTTGATTTCGGGCATTCCATTCTCGCGGTGTTTTATAGACCTCGGATATAAAACGTGGGCCACTTTAATGCCATTGTTGTACTTTGTAAGGGTAGTCATAACAGTTGATCCCGATTTTATTGCAGTTTCTGAGTGCAATATTCAACTGTGTAATGCCCACTCACCTGTCTGAGCGGGATAATATCTACTTTATGTGGGAACTCTGTTCCCCGTGTGTTTGTTCTTCTTCAGGGATTTGTTAGGTACATGAAACGGTCTGTAAAACATTTGCTTGGGGTTTTTAATTGTCGTGTTTAATTATTGTACTTTTTAAAGACTTGTGCAAGTTAAACAATGGCAAAACCAAGGTGTGCCGATTACAGTTTAATCGGCAGAATTATTTTATTACACACTATTAACTAAAGGAACTAAAGGAGTAGGAGTAAAAACAAATGCTAAAAGTGAAGTTTTGTACCTCGAAAAATTACATTTGAAACTTCAAAATTAATACCCGTTAAGGTACTGAAAACAAATACCTCAGCGAAACAATGGAAACAGTGAACCGATTTTATAAGCAGATTTTTAATTGGGCGTCAATGACTGTAAAATTAACTGGAAGATAATAAAATTGGTAATCAAGAACAGGTGTCAAGCAATCCTTTTATATTGGCTCCGACCACGCTCGCCAGCAGTACTCGTAAAAACTTACCACTTCATCGAGTGGGTTTCATGAATCGGTTCCGTTCGGCGAAGATCGGGGGGGATCGGGGTGGTTCGGCCTTCCAGCGGGCGGGAATTCAGTCTCGCAACGTCGCTCGGGAGGGCTGTCGCGCTCACCATCACATTTTCACACAGATTTTCTTTACCGTCGTTAATACAAATCGTGGAAAACAAAAACCAACTATTAAAATAGGAAGTGATAAGTTGAGAAAAAGTTTTTTGTGAGTGTCAAAACAGTTTTGAAGTGGTGTAAAAGGATTGTGAAGAAATTGTTAAAAGGCTCTGGGATGATGCGGCGTGCTCGAAGTATGACATTTATTGAGGTAAGACATTCTAGTACAGTCGTACATCAATAAGTGTATTATAATGGTTACAATGTAGTCTGGCATGTGGGTTGAAGTAAAATTGAACTTTTTGTTGATATTCGAGAAGTCTACACTAGTGGGTGGTAAGCTGAAGCCATAGATTTCAATTTTTACGGATCGTTAATATGTCGTTCAACTGCGTTATGAATGTTGTGGGTTGTAGATATCGGTATTTTAAGTTGGTATTCAAAATGGTTAATTTTTTGCTGCAAAAAAAAAATCAATATTATTTCATGTGCTGTAGGTAATTACTACAATAATAATAAAAACAAATTTATCGGCTTTCCGCATTCGAAATGGTAGACTTTCACGACTTTATAAAAGCGAAACGGCCTATTTTATATTCGTAATGGCCTTATTTGTATTATTATATTTAATTTCTTTTTTGGATGATCGACGAAATCGTGGAAAATAGTCGATAATGTAGAGCTGAACACATGTTTATTCCACAATTATGAAGGTGGGGTTTGTAAAAATATAATAATAATAAGCGAGTCATCACCTGCCTATATATTTCCTAATGGGACGGAAGTGGCAGGTGCCGTAGTCCTAGCAAAAGCCTCATTAACCATCCATTTAGAATACACATCCATAGCCTAGGTCAAGTAGTTTCCATTAATTAGCAATAGTCCTGTCACTTGGCGGAGACTGCCGTTGAGCCCATTTTCTATGGATGGACTCACAGACAGACTCCAATAAGTGTCACCCATTACATTTATATTAAAAGCTCAAAAGGGCCTCTGCGCGTTGGACTTTTTGTCTCCGTGTACGCCTATAAAAAGACCCTGGCTTAGCCCGTGTTAAAGAGCGACATAATATGTAATAGTTTATAAGTGATCTAAGCTCCTACATTTTCGTTCTTTAATACATATTTCCGCTCGCATCTTCTGTTGCGCAGCCGATAAAAATGTTAGCGGTCTGGAAAAACGGAGATAAGCACAAGATGACGGCTTATTTACCTCAAATATGTGTAATCATGGCACATTTTCTAAATATATAAAAGAAAAGAGTGACTGATTGACTGACTGACTGATCTATAAACGCACAGCCTAAACCGCTGGACGGATTGGGTTGAAATTTGGGACATAGATAGGTTTTATGACGTAGACCTACGCTAAGAATGGATTTCGCCATGCGGGCAAAGCCGCGAGCATAAGCTAGTCTGATATAAAATTGTTACAGTGTTTGTAATCGAACTCCTCCGTAACGATTTCGAAGATTTATTTTGAAATTTTTGTATGCCTATATTTGCACGGATATTTCGTAGGTTTTTTAACAGACGCAGACAAAGTTGCGCGAGTCCGTTTGTATTTGTATGTACGTAGGTATAACACGTGTTTTTCCATTACGCATACGTCCCGTTTTCCATAAAAACAAATGTGTTGAAATATATTTCATCGCGTGAATTAATTAATGGGAAACAATGGGCTGCTTAATTAGGAGAACATGGGAATAAAAGGAGACCCTTCCGTCCGAGGATCCTAGGTCAAGATAATTACTTATCGGTAGCGTGTGGGGGCGTCAGTTATGATTTATGTTTGTACAAAACCTTGAAACTTGGGATTTACAATGTCTTAGTAAATCGAATTTAACTTTTTATGTTATTTAGGTACCTTTTTTTTTGACAAGGGGAAATGCGTTTATGAATACGCGTACCTCTCGGGGGAGAGGCACGAGTTATGTGGGTGTGAGACTCTCTTACCGGAGGGAGTGCAAGACCGGCAAGAATACCCACTAAAACCCCTTGGTAGGCCGTCGTTCTACCTTTACGGGGCAGGATGGGGTCGCTATTGCATTCACCATCCCACCCCGACGGTGGCCCGGTCACTCACCGGACCCCAGGGCAAATGGAGGGGTGATCTTTCCTACCAAGACCACCCCTCAGACGTGCTGGGCTCGTGCAATCTGGCCGGAAGCCCCCTGGTTACCAACCTGTGAGCCCAACTAAGGCGAGGGAGAAGGAGGTAAGCATATTCTGCCTCCTCTATCCGCCGCGTCGTCTGCGCTGGAGCGGATCAGCGAGAGCATCGGTATTTCTGATCCGCTTCGATGTCCGACTCAAACTAGTCGGACATCATAATCTCGCTCGCGGAACTTTCCCGGCGAACGACTCTCGGGATGGCAGCGGGATGCCACCTGGAGAGCGGGGAGCCTGTCCTTTTGTCTTAGATTTAGGTACCTGTGATAACCGCTCGTAACCGATAAACCGATGGGGGAACCATTGTAACCGATGGGGTAGGCGTGTTCTAGAGTGAAGACCGCGTCTCGGCAAACGCAGTGTAGGGCGTCCTTGGGCGAGATGGGGTGACGATATCCGGAAGGTCGCGGGTCACGGGTGGAGGAGAAAGTCGGAGGACCGAGTTGAGTGGCGTGCCATGGGGGAGGCCCATGTCCAGCAGTGGATATACGTGGGCTGATGATGATGACATCGCTCGATTTTTGTTAAAGACTTCTGGAGCATGCCTTACTAACATAGACATGAGAATCAAGTCCTCTATGATTGCCAGCCATCTTTTAAGGTTCCCGTAGTCAACAAGGAACCCTTATAGTTTCGCCGTGTTCGTCCGTCTGTCCGTCCACGGCTTTATTATGCACATATAAATCCTTATATGTGCAAAATAAAGCCGTGGACGGACAGACGGACGAACACGGCGAAACTATAAGGGTACCTTATACATGTTTTGTTCCTTTACGGTGACTCCAGTGAACAAATCCTCCCTTAGCACTCTACATACTCTAATTGCGACTCAATTGTTTTAAGTAATAGTTTTAGCTATGCCTCGATCGAACTACTAAGTTAGTCTTCATATATATTTTAAGGAGTACCTACCTGTCTATATTATTTAAAAACTTTTAACGTTCTTTTACCCTGATTATTATCCAATAATCAAGACTAACTTAGTAGTTCGATCGAGGCATATCTAAAACTACTTATTACTTAAAACAATTGAGTCGCAATTAGAGTATGTAGAGTGTTAAGGGAGGATTTGTTCACTGGAGTCACCGTAAAGGAACAAAACATGTATAAGGCCAGTTATGACTGATGATGGTGATGAAGTAGCAGTAGGTATTATCTAGACTTTTAATATTATGTATAGTCCGGTGTAACACTGAAATATGCTCGTCAATTTAAGATGTAAGTAGATAATTGAAAAAAAAAATGTTTCTTAATAAAGGCTGTCTCTACATTTACAATTACTCCTATATTGATAAATAACCTACTTACAACTTTAAACTCATACATAATGTTTTATTATTGAATGCGAAAATAGGAAAGTGTAAGTTTGTTTGATAACTCTTCAACGGCTGAGTCGCTTAGCTGAAAATATAGGAATAGGATATTGTGTAGTTTAGACCCTAAAATAAAACATATAGGTACTTAGAACATGTTATAGGTAAAGAGAGAACCAAAAATATATTACAAAGATTAAATACCACCATACATCATTCTCACAATACCTCAAGCACTGACAATATCTTCGACCATCCGCAAATATATGTATCAAGGTTGGGATTATGGTCCAAGAGAGCATCGAGTGTTGAAAGAAGGGTATATGGGGGGTATTATTGGCGTAATAAGTACCTAATACCAGTGTTTCGCGGTGAATTAGGTCTTTGCCATCTTTATTGAGTGCCTTAGCTTCTATTATAGGTACTAAATAATGTATTAATTATTATGGTGGAGTATGGAGAGCGGTTGCATATCTAGAGTTAAGACTAAACCAGCAGTCATGTTAGCTGCTGAGTTAAACTAATAACAAACAGAACACAACACAACTTGGGTGTTTTCAAGTCGAGGGTTAATAGGTATTTGCTAGGCCTGTGTGTAACAGCTTCGACCACGTCTTCACTTAACAACAGGTGAGACTGTGGTCAAACGCAGTCCTTATTTATATAAAAAAAACAGTCTTCGCCTATTGCATATGCCTAAGTAATATGGCCAATTGCACTTAATTATGATATTTTAGTTATTTTGAGGTCTATTAGGTCAGCCGTTTATTCAAACGTCAGCAAGAGATTTGATGTTTTTCAAGTCTGTTAAGAAGTAACAAACACATCCATATTAATATTTTTATTTTTAGAAGAATGTAAGATAAGAAACTCTTCGTTGATCCACATCACGGGACAAATATTCTACATCAATGATCCACATACACCTATCTAAAGTATTTTTTACAAATACATAAATTTTGACCAAGGGTGTATCACAATTTGCGGTCTTAGAATGTATTGTAGATTCATGTATTTACAGCAAATTACTGAATCTAGAATCTCAGACTACCTTAAGCAGGTGAAATCGCGTAACCTAACTAGTATTATTACAATGAAGGAACAAAAGATTTAAAGTAAAACAAATTCCTGTAAAAAACAGTAAATTGCGGGCACGTTCACCGCACACACAAATTATTGCAGAGGTCTGGTTTTGGCACCTTACTTAATTAAAACCCTTTAAAAAGATGCTGAATTTGGGTTACATTTTTATATTTGGCAACATTTTGTGCAATTTTTACACGAACTAGGTCAGTAATGTCTCGGCAAGGGAAATATTTGTGGTAACATTCTCTTTGACACCTCATTTATCAATTTCGTTTGGTGTCGCCGCATATGGGTTATCTTATGGGAAAATGTGTATTATTTACATGACATACATACAAAATACACACCGTTCAGGGTTGTCTTTAAAGGTAGGTATGTATCGATGTACCTACCTATACTGAATGTAAGTAATCAATATTTATGTCTAGTACCTTTTATTATTCTGAATGATTGACAAGCAGACGAAAAACCTCATTAGGCGCATAATTTAAACGTATAGATATATTTTTAACTTACATAATATGCTTTTTCAAATATATTTATAATTTAAATACGTGGATAACGTAATATTAGTTTTCATACTAGTGACGTTGGTTCCGCGCCTATGAGCCTCCATCAAACGAAATAAAGTAGGTCGTACAGTAAATATTAATTAAAACATAACACTCAATAATTTTATAATATTCAATAATACCCCACATAATGGTATTAACCAGAGAAAGTCATCTTCATCGTACGTGTATGGGATGTGCCCTAAATTAAATAATTTTGATTTATGTCGTTATTATTCTTATCTCAGCAAAGTTTCAGCTTTCTAAGACTCCGTAAAGCCTCGGTCGGGCAGACAAAGCGAAACTATAAGGGATCCTTGACTAAGGTATCCTAAAAAAACGTCCACTAATCCTATAAAAATATTTTTTCCGTCAAATAAAAAAACATAGTTGACATCCCTATTTATTACGAGTAAAGGTACCTACGCTCAATTCGGGTCAATATACGAGTACATAAGTACAGCTATGGACAAAAACTCTTTCATTTCCGAAACAAGACTACGGTTTCATTCATTTTGTTGAAGGGTTCCACTGAGAAAAGGATACGGTACCTACGTAAATTAAATTCGTCGTAAAGTTCATTCTTTATCGCTTAGGTACTTGTGTTGCAAGACACTTTTATAAATTGTATAGGCGAAATAAAAAGGTATAGAAGGTTGGCTCTTTGTAATCATTACTTATAGGGATAAATAAATAAATATATTTTTAAAACATGTGGCACGTTTTATTTAATAATAATTACTCTAACCTTATAATTGCGCAGAATTCTACATATATTTTGTAAATCACACGAAAATGTAGATAATGATAAAGTAAAAACATGTCTTAAATGATTGTTTTAATAATATTATCTATTTGTGGTTAATCAGATTTATATCGATATTATTAAACGAATATAATATTTAGTAAATTTGGCGATATCTACTGCGAACCATCCTCGTATATAAATCATTTTTGTCAAATGAGAAAAATTCGATAGGAAATACTGTCGGTTCATTGGATCGAGTGTGTTAGCAAAATGCAATGCTGATGTATGGAGCTCGTATTCTGCACAATTTATATTTTTGGTAAAAAACTGGTCACCGATAATTCTAAGGGTTCGGTGTCGAAAGTCCACCATCATTTGCCGTAAAAAGACATCGCTGAATAAAGAATGAAGGATGAATGAAAGTATTTTTCTTCCACTACGGTTATTTAACCTTCTACTTTTACTTATTGTGGATTGAATGAGAGGAGGTCGCAGATATCTATTAGGATAGATGCCACGACTATGTTAATTTGTTTGAAATCTATGTTTGTAAAGCTAGAGAGAGTCTAGCAGCTAGCTAGTTTCAATTACAGTGTTGTTTCGTGACTAATCAGAATCGTAACGGTTTTTTACATTTAGAATTAGGTTATAAGTTTAGGCGTTGTGTTGACACAGCACACCTCCTGATTATAATGTATTACTAGCTATTCTAAATGTAAAAAATCGATATTATGCTGACCCTTCGGTGTTCTAGAAGGCACGTAAAACTACTGGTCACAGCTGTATCCTACAAGACATGTAGGAGGCAGTGTTTGGGCAATGTTGCAATCATTGCAGTAGTCTCGGTGGCCTGAAACTGGTATTTATAGGTTAGGCATACTACCTATTGTGATTGTGAGTTGACTAAGTAGAGTAATCAGTTTATTTTTTTTTATACCTACTAAATAGGCCTACGTTTGACCACATCCCACCTGATATAAAGTGAAAATGCAGTCGACGATGGATCACGTAGGATGCCTAGAAAGGTACCTATTCACTCGTGCCTTGAAAATACCCAAGTTGTACAGTTTCTTATGGAATATAACCGGGAATTATTTTATTTTTATTTATTTTCTGGTAGATACATATGAAACAATAACAATAATTTTGTTTTTCTCAATAAAGGCATTTTCCACGTTGAAAAAAACAATAATAGACACTGAAAGTATGTGAACTCGGCATCTATCCAGATTTGTTAGTAGTTCGGGTACTTATTTTACCTCACCACGTATCACATTCAACTAAGGAAGCCGGAAGATATCACGGCCGTCCATAAACCATGCAATCATTGTGATGTTTATAAATAAAAGCAAGCTAACATAAAGCCTTAGAACCACTAGAGATAAAAATATAGGTAAAATGAGATTGCTACTTTTACTAGAACATTCTCATATTTACTAAAGAAGATATTTTTTGGTTATTATTTAGGCAGCATTTTATACAATAATAACTGTAAATACACGGTTAATATTATAGTTATTAATAACAAACAGATACTATAAATAGTACCATCCATTATCTCTGAAGAGGCCTTCGTAGAGGCTCTACGTCAAAGGATTTAGTTTCTAGTAAATTGATCATAGCCAGTCTATTACTAATAAATCTTCAATTTCTAACAGATGGTACAGAAGTATAATAGTACACAGATCTTTAGAACTTTCCCATTTTACAGATTTTTACTGTAATCCTAATTTTCTTTTAATAACTGCGATTTTGCCTGATACTAATATTTAGTGAACATGCGGTCTACGTTTTTGGATAGTTAATTTTAATATAGTAAACCTAATTTGAATATTATAATAAACCTAATATTAATATAGTAAACCTAATATTAATATTATTTGAATATGATATAGATATATGACCTACGTTTGCCCACATTCCACCTGATGGAAAGTGCAGATGCGGTCGCCGATGAATCACATAAGATATCTAAAAAGGTAAAACCTATTCACAGGTACCTTGAAGATTCCTATGTAACGAATGTAACGTTGGAGTATAATTCAGTAAAAACCTATTTACCCTCATTTGAAACACCCACATACGCACAATAACACTTAATAGCTTTAATAAACGAATTCACATAATCGCTTTGTCCATTAACTGAAAATTCAGCGCATTATTTTTACTGCATCGATGTCAACCAATTTTCGTTTAATACTAAAAGCGCTTTAAGTGCTTTTTTAACGCTGAAAATAGTAAAGTGCAATAGCTAGTTATCTGCAGACACTTGGCTACTTCGTTACCCACTAAGGGGATTACCAACGTGTCGAGCGTTGCACTGCCGCGTGACCATGTTAACATCTAGTGCACCTATATTGGTATGTCCGAACAAGCGAGTACCAACCGCAGCGCACTCTCTGAATGAAAGTATCAAAAATTTTGAGCCAGAATAAGCTATTTCTACGAAGAAATGATAACCGTTTCGGCGAATAACTTGTACCGAAATAGTTAATATTTCCTATTTAGAATTTTGTAGTATTACGTGGATTCGATTTCATGCATCGCGTATCGTAACGTGAGATTAAATATTATTATTATGATAGATTAGATACATTTAATTAAATATTATATTGTTTAGATTTGTTATTGTCATGATTTGATTATTGCTGAATTTTATTATGTACCTATTGATACTATTTAATTAGATTGTATATTGACATTATTATTATTTGATTAATTTTATTGTATATTGACATTTCGCCTAATTATTTAGATGTTTGATGTTTTATTATTATGATTATTTGAATAATTAATATTAGATTCTTCTTATAAATTTTGTATGTCAGTCGAGCTGACCAAGCATGCTGTTCAATATAAACATTGTTCCACCATACTGTACCATGTTTGTGACAAATAAATGAATTGAATTGAATTGAGAGTTCAAAGCAATTTAATCGAGAATTTTGGCTCTGTTATTTGTGTTTTAGATATGCATAATCTGATGAAGTGATTTTTCTCATTTCTCGTGGAAATTACTGAATAAAAAAACGAAACTATAAATGTTTCGATCGTTGGCTAGAAGATTAATAGTTTTATAAATAAGTGAACACGAGTGAGTGAGCCTAATGCAAAAATGTCAGATGACAATTTGTTGTCGTTCATGTTTCCACAACGTCTGGCATCCTAGTTACATTTTCAGCGTTAACCACGGCATCTATTCCCAAAACAGTATCCTCAATTATTATGTACCTTCATTCCTCATGAGTACCTAGTAACCTACCGGTAAAGTTCTTAATAGCACTCCAAATGAAATTAATTTCAGTTGCCCTGAGCATTATAATCGACCTTAGAATATAATTTAATTTTGTTGTAATTAATTAAGTGCTCGTAAGATCTCATTTCCAATTAGGTTAAGATACTTTTTTTTCACTTCGTTCAGAAATAGCGGAGGTCCACTTTTTGTTGAATTCCAGGTACAGTTAATATAGGATAAGCAATGTTTATAGATGAAAATTCTTATGTCTACTGAGTTTTTAATTAAGCTTAGACTAGCTTATTTATCTAATCTGATGAACGGATTTTAAACAGACATTTAGGTATTGAAACTTAGTGAATATTATCAGCATAAAATTATCTTCTTTCTTTTTAGGGTTCCGTAGCCAAATGACAAAAACAGAACCCTTATGGATTCGTCATGGCTTTCCGTCCGTCCGTCCGTCCGTATGTCACAGCCACTTTTTTCCGAAACTATAAGAACTATACTGTTGAAACTTGGTAAGTAGATGTATTCTGTAAACCGCATTAAGATTTTCACACAAAAATACTTTTTTCATCAAACCCATACGTGTGGGGTATCTATGGATAGGTCTTAAAAAATTATATTGAGGTTTCTAATATATTTTTTCTCTAAACTGCATAGTTTGCGCGAGAGACGCCTCCAAAGTGGAAAAATGTGTGCCCCCCCCCTGTAACTTCTAAAATAAGGGAATGATAAATGTAAAAATAATATATGATGTACATTACCATGTATCGTCTAGGTGGGTACCCCAACAGTGCCAGTTATTCTACCGCCTGAGCAGTGATGTGCAAACATTACTGTGCTTCGGTAGCTACAGTGCTCAGCTAGGGAAATTACTGGGCTGAAGAGTCTTAGCATCTTGTGACTCTTGAGTAGGAAGCGTTGGTGCAGTGAACCTAGAATTGCACATAATTGTGAAATTCTGGGTAGCACTGTACTGATTATGGGCAGCGTTATCTCTTAACATCAGGAGAGCGTCTTGCTCGTCTTCTTACTTCTCCACATAAAAAAAAAAAATGTAAACTCCCACCAAAAATTGGTTTGAACGAGATCTAATACCTAATTAGTTTTTTTTAATAAGTCATAAATCGTAAACCACAATTTAAGTTTTACAACGAACTACAAAAACTTTTAAATAATTGTGTTACTTGCTGTTACGAACCCTTCATGAGTAGAGTTCGACTCGCACTTGGCCGCTTTATTTAAATTGCATCTGGTGCCTCTCATACAAAGAACCAAGATGAACAACGATGTAAACACATCATATTTAAAAATAGTCGGTATGATTGACTTGCCCATTCTTCTCATAGATGTATTTTCTGAATTGAGAGATTGAGTTTAAGTACATGTAACTGTACCTACTACTTACCTACTAATAGTGTGGTTTTTAGGTCCCTATTTTAATAAAATACACATACTTCATTCACACAATATTAACGACACCATTGTATAAAAGTTTCTAGCAATTTGTATACAAACTCCATTTGTACGTCGTATTCACGTAAACCTTAAGTTAAACTTCGTCTTACCGCTGCACTTTGCCGAAGTCGCATGAAAGTGTCACTAGAGCGGGCGGATACAGAAACAACTGGCTAGATAGCACTAACTGGGCCACTTACGACGTCATACCGGCCTACTTATTTACGTGTTACATATGCACAATATACCGACTAAAACAATGGCCGCTTCCTTTCAAACTTTGGCAAGATTCGAGAATATTCCCCGCTCCATAATCTCTGTGCGTAAGTTTTCTGTCTCAAGTCAACGTGAGCTCGCATTTCAAGCAGCGATTTGTATGGCGCTGAAAATAGCTATTTTTGCTATAAGCCATTATAATATTCTCATGCGGCATTTTAATTAAATGTACAATAGCAATTTTGAGACTATGATGAACAAGAATGTAAACACATCGTAAAATGAATCACTCATTATATTATATTATATTAATTGTAACCTTTTATTCAGTTTTAGTTTGAACTATGTCACTAACATTTAAAAATTTATTTTTATACACAAAGTAAAAATAACAGCAACCGCTAGCTTAATATAATTTGTTACAACTGGCAACCTTTTTATTAAAATAGTTGTCAAAGGCAGGCCTGGAAAAATGGTTTGAAAGTTTGGAAAATTAATTCCACAACTCAATGGTTATCGAAAACTTCGTGGTCACCGACCATTAACTCGGAATGGCGGTTCTTGAAACCAATAATAAAATACCGGCGAAATAGCTACAGCTGCAATAAATTACATTAACGACAGTTAAAATAGTTAAATGGATACGATAGAGTTTGATTTGTGCTTTCTTGTCAAGGACTGGCATTGTTTCAAATATTATCGGCAAACGAGGCACGTTCAAGATGAACGTGTACGCCATGCTAATGCAACGCTTTCAATATTTTTGTTTTACGTACCATAACTCTGAATAGGCAAGTAATACCTCACCCAGATATTATCGATTCGATTCAACTTTGAGATTGTATGCCGAAATACAGTTTCACTAAAGATTTCTCAAAGATTAGAAGAGTAGATATTTACTAAAGCGTACTTACACAAATTGATTAATTTATTAAGACGTGGAATTACATTAAATCACAAGTAACGTTACGTTAATGCAGCTGTAACATAATATTACATAAAACGAATTTAAAGGAAGCTCCAGGGAAAAGATTGGGTGGAAATTGGATTAAGCAGTGAGCTACTTTTTGGGGTTTCAGCAAATCTCTTTGTGGACCGAAGTTATAGGTTTACGCCCGGGAATCAACGAAGCTACGATCCAACATAACGTAGTTTAAAAGTTGCTACGCTTATGGTATTTACATAGCCTGTAGTATTTTGCATCTCCAGCTCGTATAAAATAAATTAAATGTTGTCTCAGGACACCAAGAAAAATATATTGTTCGTTATTACGTAAATGGCGAGGCATTTCGGGTGATTTATTAATTTTTAGCGGTTACCTTTCCTTATTTCTGTTTGTGGGGAATGAGAATCAGTGAAATGGTAATTTTATTCTATAAAAATAATGTTTTAAGCAGTCATTGTTTTTGTATACAAAGATGAAATAACGAATAAATAAACGTGAACATTTCTAAAATCTCAAAAATATAAGGTATACTCTACACGCCAACGAAATAAAAGAAAAGAAAGAAAAAGTAGTAGTGGAAGAATAGATGTTATTATTTATTATACCTAACTACATACTCATAAAGAAATATCTAGGATTAGAAATATCTTAAAGAATATAAAAAATATATTACTATTGCTTTTACCCACTCATAAAAGCTAGATATTTTTTATGTTACGTTTTATCTTTATTTTACGCATACCTACTACGATTAGTTATAGGTTTTTTACTCATTGTTGTTGCCCAATTATGTTAAAAAACGACAAGGGCTGCTGATATAAATAATTTATATTCTTGATCTTTATATTATCTTCTATCACTAGGTTCATTATTTAAATAAACTAATTCTAAGAATCATCTTACAGAAATTTGTATATCGACTTACTAAATGAATTTCAGAAACACTTTTATAAAGATAACGCGGTTTAAGCGGAATTAAATTTCTAAAGTCCTAGCAATAATGAAAATGATTTCTGGCTTTTAAGACTTCTAATTAAGTAGTTTAATAAGCTAAGTACTTTGTAATAATGTGTACATAATGTTTTATTGTAAGGAAACATTTCCAATTATGATAAGTATGTGTGGATTGGCTACTTTGTTTGCGTATTTTACTGCAACATATAGGTTCGCCACACAACCTATAAATTGTGATTTGACTCTGACAGTGTAAGTAGGGTAACCTGTTCTGTTGGAGTATAAACCCCAATTATTATAATTATTATTTTATATCACTGGATGACGAGCGTTGCGTTGGATTTTACATATAATTAATGCCTAAATAGTATGTAACTTGTAACATTGAAACTTTAATGGCTAGGCCCTATCTCGTTCATCTGATTACATAAAAAAATAATAAGTTTTCGTTGAGCACTGGCCAAACGATGTCTGCCTGATTTTATTTATTTAGGATCCAAAAACATATAGGTACTACTCCTAACAGTTCCCTAGTTTCGTGGCCAACTAAATTACAACAGCAAACAAAGGACTTGGTAGATAACTTTGATAAACAGTTGGTTTGGGAGCTTGATTACGATAATATGGGCTCTATCAACTTTACAATCTACTTTCTATACCTATATTATTGTGCGTACTAATTGGGTTCATCTTTTTACATTGGTTCAGGGTAGGTGAATTGATATAATTCTTTAAATATTAGTTTCATAACAATAATTAAAAATTCGAGTAAATGATGTCATGGTAATAGTAAGCATCATGATTGCCCCTAATCAGCAAATTGTATTTGTAACGTCTTCATGCCTAAATGGAAGGTTTGCCTAAAGTACCACTTAGTACGATGGTGGCTTATAAAAGTGCTTTTCACGAAAGGAGTCCCTTTGGCGGGGCGCCACTATCGCGTTTTAAAATATTTTAACAATAGAGGTAGTAATAGAGGTAGTTTAGATTTTGATCCTCGACTCCTCGTCATTTGTCATATTTAATTTCTTAATTAAATAGGTATTTACTTAATCTAACAAATAATAAAAATAATTTTGGACATGAAGTATCTACAGTAATCACGGCTAAATTCCACGGGACCTCTTTCGTAAAAAGCACTCTACCTTAGGCTCAGCCCATATTCTGTGACAGTGACTCTATGGCGACGAAAGTCATTGGAGTGTCGCGATGACAACACCCAAGTTTCGCATCGATGTCGTCGAGAATCGCGGTCGCCCAATGTGAGGGCGATCTTATAATAACGGAGGCTATATGCTAGTTTTCAGCGGGTTATACTGCTACGTAATAGTACTAGTAATGCCTTCTTATTACAAAGAAAAATATCAAGATATCTTATTAAAAGTAATTAGAACAAACTTGGTATTCTTATAACATCAAAATAAGTGTTCTAAAAATATTCTCTTGGGACGAAGGCGTAAGTAATCCTTACGGCCTAAAGTACAAGATTGTCTTGAAATATTTTCATCAAAAACTTCATTGGAACCCTTTGTTCAGAACCCTTGTAAGAAACTTTACTTTAAAATACGTAAACAAAATGAAATAATCGCTAAGAGAGTTACGTGAAAGCTTTTAAATTTTGAATAGCAGAAAACTTGCTATGTTCGTGATGTTTTTATAGTATTCTTTTTGTTTCATATTTTGAACTATTTTTATTGACGAAAGTATCCGCGACGCGTCGAAAGTATTTTTAGTTCATTTAATATATTTCAGAGCTTGTCCATTTTATATTCTAAGTAGATGACAATATTTATTTGCCACGCTTAAGACATCTTTTTCAACCTTAAGAAGTAATTTGGCACATTATAATAAATCAAACCGTTTTCAAGCTCAAGAATAATTTTACTGTATTTGGAGGCCATTGTTATGCATCCCGCAAACTTTTGAGGGATTGGGATATTTCTTCAGTATCTTCGTCCATTTTCTATCAGGTACCTTTCATACCCACGAAATGAGGGGAAATAATAGCCATCATAATTATTCTTGTCACGAATAGGGTATTTGACCTTTTTATCGGATCGGTTGGGCTAAACTCCGCTTCGGAAATAGAATAATTTACTTGATTGGAAAAGAAATGTCGATTTTCTTGAATATTTTTCTCGCGAGACGAACTTTTGATATTTGGTTATAATATAATGAGCTTGTTTTTCGAGACGATCTTCTCGAGACATTCTCGGAACAATTTCTTGTTCAATTTGTATTCAACGTTTTGTAAAAGTCTTTTGAACACTTAGGCTTAGTAGATACTAAACTTGATGTTACCTAACTATACATTATATGACAAATACCTAATACAGTCGGAATACTTTCAATATTTTTACTATCGGTATAGCTATCTAGGTATTAGGTATAGTGTGTAGCTATGATTCATATAATATATACTTTTATCTTTTTAATTTCTATCTTTTTTCCCTGCTTGGTTATCTGGAAGAGATCGCTATTAGCGATAAGACCTTTTGTCCAAATTTGTAATTTAAGCTATTATAATTATGGTGCAATAAGAAAGTTATCTAACCTAATAAATACAAAACTGCAGAGAGCATTAGTCCAGATATTTGTATAATTTAGGCAAAAATGTAAATCCACAGTAGTTTGTAAATTCGGCACAAATAGGACATCTGGCTGACCCTCGTCAAACCCTGCCACATAATCTGCTGACAACATTAGCGTGTAGCGACAACACGCCTAATTAATCTCAAATATCGCTCCTGATCATTTTTACATCGACTTTGCGTAAAATATTATAAGATTGTAAAAGATATACCATAAAAAAAATGAGCTCTATATGCCCCTATATTTCAAGTTCTTTATGTAGGTACATTTTCTTTTGTGTTTCAGTAAAGGCCTAACTATATATCTTGACGACCTCTGTGGCGCGGTGGGCTAATACCCGCCTGCAACGCAGAAGGTTGCGGGTTCGATTCCCGCACGGGACAAATGTTTATGTGATCCACAGATATTTGTTTCTGGTCTAGGTGGTTCAATATCTATTATAAGTATGTATTTACTAAAAGAAAAGTATATAAGTATTTATTATATCCGTTATCCTAACCACCATAACACAAGAATTAAGGTTGCTTAGCTTGGGGTTAGGTTAGTTTGTTTCCGCGCGCCCCTTGAGAGGGTGGGGTGAAACTCCTCTTCACCCCACCGCGGAGGGGTCCTCCTGTCAGTGAGGACCAAACGCCGTCGGGGCCGCGGATGAATGCTTCGGCGTACCCGTTGCCCCGGCATTATGGCGTCCCGCAGGAACACCCCCAGGTTTTTTAGTGGGTATCCCCGCCGCTCCCATCTTTGGCGGGGGAGTCCCACATACCGCCCCGCGCCCCCCGGCGTGGGGTGATGATGCGTAACGCATTTTTCCTGGGATAAAAAAAAAAAAAAAAAAAAAAAAGGTTAGGCGCTGTGTGAAATAATTCTAAAATATTTATTTATTTATCTAATATGCTCTAATTATCGTGAGTGTTCTCCATAACTAAAAAGTTGCCTGCAGTAACCGGCGCTCACCGAGTGAGCGCCGGTTACTGCAGGCGTGATCTCCTGATGAAGGACATCGTAATTGTCCGAAACCGTGGTCGAGATATTCTCGACAATATTAGACGTGAGTTTTGCCGTTTTTGTTTTTAGTTATGCTCTAATTGTTTTCATAACAAATCGAGCAAGAAGGCAGACTTCAGTTTTTAGGTACCTCTTTACACCTAAACTCCAAAACTAACGCCTCAACAGCATGGCTCGCATGGCACTACTAATTGGCTGAAGAAACGGTTCAGCTGTTTAGCTTTCAAAAGGAAACAAAAACACATCCACGCACCGACAATTCATGAGCTGAAATTTCAGCTTAGACCAACGAATTAGGGAAATAAGCTTAGACCCTACAATATCACATAGGCCACTTTTCAGCGGGTAAAACTACTGGACACTGCTAATTTCGTCTATAATGACTGAGTACAGCCGGTAAATACTGTTCACGTATAATCCAAACGTATGGCAGTACGCAGAAGGCATTACGTACAAACGTTCACATAAAATCACAGAGCAAAATTTTCATGGGATTTTGACGATCGTATTCATGAAAGATTGAGTGTATGCGTATTTTTGCAACACTTCTATGGCTAAACTATACGATTGGGTTAAATATATTATGTGTACGCAATTAGTATAAAACATGAGACAGGGAATGAAATAACAGAGTTTTACCAATTATTGGATACGTAAGTGTATTTTTCTTTTTGACAGACTTTTTTTGTGCAGATCTAGATGAAGAAAATTATATTTTTGTATTTTTAAATCACTGCACAGTACACAGCTTTGACGGGACACACGTCCACACATGAATGTATTAACAGTGTCAAGTAAAATCTATCTTATGGAAAGTACATGTTAAGGGTGAGTCCCACTTCTGCAGTATGGAGTGTCGTTACACGTGAGCGCGTCAGAATCAAATCGGTGTTCATTTACGAGAGTATGGCTGGAAACACATTATTATATTCTACTGTGTCAACACAATAATTCTCATACTTCACGACATACTAAACCACAGTAGTGTTATCTATGTCCTAAAACAACGAGAAGAAAAAAATCATCAGGCCTAGTTAGAAGAAATTCTTTTAATTCTGTAGTTTTTTGCAGTTTTAAATACGATGTTCAGAGCGCTAAGTATGCCGTATAGTTTTCTATACTTGTGCACAAAGCTAATAGTAGGTACATGTACCCTAACCTAATTAAGTGGCTTGCGTCGCGTCGCGTCTGCACGACTTATTCACTGCCTCGCATTCTACGAGTAACTTAATAGGTTTTCATTTAACGTTTTCTTGGCATTTACGTAACAATATTACAAAGGGAAATCACTTTAGTTGGCATATCTAAGAATAGAATATAATAAGGAATCTAAATAAAAGGAAAGCGTGGTTGAATGACTCATCTATCAACGTACTCTATCGTTATGTGACAAGGTAAAAGATAAATATTATGAAGAAGACCTCAGCTACGTAAGGATTTCTTTAATAGGGCGAAGTCGCGAGTATAAGCTAGTAGAATATAAAAAATGAATCTAAATATTTAAAAAGTAAGCTTGACTGATTTACTGAGCTATAAACGCACAGTTCAAACCATTCGCGTTGCGTTGAACGGATTGGCTTAAAATTTGGCGAACAAAAGGCTAGGAACGAAATACGCTAAAAATAATTTCTAAATAGTGGTGAAGCCTTGAGCATTATATGAATAAGTTCTTAGGTATAATAATAATAATAGGATATCTTGTACGTATTTAGATTTGAGAAACCTATTTATTGTCGAACCCAACCACCGCCCACGACCGTTTCTCGAAGCTTAAAGATAGAGTAGAAAACTCTTTGTTACCATTAACACCATATATTAATATAGGTGCGTATTCGCACGCATAATTTTGTTTGTCCTATTTTTGTTTGGCCGAAAATGTTTCGCATAACTTTTTTAGCCTAATCATAATTTGGCATAATTATAATTAGACATACTTATGTTTTGCCATAACTGTCAGTTGCCCTAATGTTTTTTAGCATATATTTGTAAAGCATAAATTTGTGTGTCATAATATAAGTACGCATAATTTTGTTACTCCTAATTCAATTTGGTCGAAAATGTTTCGCATAACTTTTTCGGGCATAATCATAATTTTATTATACATAATTAAGTTAAGGCATAAAACTAATATTATAAGTAAATAAAATTATTTAGGGAAGTAGTTTAAGGCACACAAATATACTGACTGTCACAAAGCCGACTCTGATAATTTAGGTTAGGTTAGGTTTGAACAATGTCCACAGTGCCACAGCAGCGGTCAGCAATGTGCTAATAATGACCCCCGCTTTCTAATTTAGAGAGAAGATTTAGAGGAGATTAAAATCAAACAACCGCACTGTAGCTAGAAGAGTCTTAACATCTTATTACCCTCAAATTAAAAGCGTTGGCGCAGTGCACCCAGAATTTTACCTTTGTAATATACTGGATAGCACTGTACTAATTATGGGTTGCGTTATCTCTTACCATCAGGGGAGCGTCTTGCTCGTCTTTTTACCTCGTATAAAAAAAACCGCGAGAAGGCTAGGTTAGGTTTTAAGTTAGAACATTGAAATAAATACTTTGTTTCTTTTAGTATTAATAATGCCGATTATGCTGGTAGTGATATTATGACAAAATATGACTTTGCTAAAAAATTAGGGCTGGATATATCATTATACTGAAAGTTATTAGGGCTGGATATTATTATGTCGAAAAATATTAGGGCTGAATATAATTATGCCGAAAAATATTATGAAAAGTAATATTATGCGATGAAACAATATGCGTAACAATTTTAGGCGTACATATTATTATGCTATAAAATATTATGAGAGAAAAATATAGGCCAAAAAAATTATGCCTAAAAACTTTAGGCGTTTTGAAGTTTAGGCTGAAAAACGTTATGCCACATTAAATTAGGGCAAAAAAATTTATGCGAGCCAATATGGACCCTATTAATATATACAGCCTACTTAATATAACAAAAACGTAACTGAACACAATTATTAATTATCTAATATAACAAGATTTCTTCCAGACAACCATATAAGAGAGGAGAATATTAATATTCACATGGGTTGGTGGTGAGGTAGAAGTAGATATGCAACAGTTTACTGTTCATAAATGTATTTTTAAATTATTTTATTCACTGTTGTGCGTAATGACTCCATTGAAATGTTTAAGTAAAGGTGTAAGTATGGAACTTTAAAGCTAAGTTTACTAATATAAACACTTCACAGCTCAAAGCTCCATACACGCTCAAAATAACGAGTAGAAATAAACGTAAACTACAATGTAAGGATAACGTTGTAGTTGGCGCTGCAATGTGAATGAAAGCAATAAAAGGCAAAAGCCTCTGAATCGAATGGAGGGAATCGGAATAGAGAAGCAAGGCGACGGTCGACCGACGTCCGTCGATTCAGAATTCAGGCCGACACGCGATGGCATGTCTACAAAAGGGCGCACTACAATTACACAACCAAACGACCCTCCTCATTCCGCACGCGAATTATACTAATAAAAAAGAACCCAAACAGATGTATAAAAATAAAACGGATGGTGTCCGGCTCTACTATGCATTGTTTCCCGTAAAAAGATTGATTTTTTATCAGGCAATTTCATTTTTCATTTCCCCGCGATTTCCCTGTCAAACATTAACATTTAACACGCTCGATGTTTTTTTATGGCCGCAGTTGTAACAGGAAGTTTCCCTATATGCAGGAATAAAGGTCTGCAAACTTTTGTTTTTGTTAGATAAACAACAGATTTGCATATCTAAAAAACCATACGGGTAGAGCGATAGGTACAATAAATAGACCCGTATGCCATATACTGGTTAATCAGTGGCTAGGGATTGTCTTCGTATTATTTTAGGAACTATGTTACCTTAATATCTAACAATACCTAAACCGCGCACATATCTAAATACAGTAAATCCAACTTGACCCAGAATACGAAATTACATCTACAGATACATTTTCTTCGAAAATACGCCTTTATTCTTATCTTAAAATATTATTACGACGTGTACATAACATTAAATATTATAAATTTTACCTCAAATAAGGCAAATGGTGTGTTTCCGTTTCGAACCCCAATGAAATTTTGAAATAAAACAGAGGAGAAGATTAAGATTTGGGTAGAAATTTAGACGTATTAAATTGTCTCTCTCCCATTATTCCGTTGAACAAAGTGAAACAGAACAATTAATTAGGAATTTATTTCCCTAAAAATATATTTTCCAGCTTCCTTGCAATTATAGCGTGGTGAGGAAACTGAGCCATTAACTGTGGCAAAGTGGAGGATAAAGGTGAATTTGTAATTAAAGCGGGCGTGTAATCAGTGCTGCCTTGCCGATGGAGAGGATACGTAACTGTTATTACGTAGTACATAGGTACCTGGTACCTATCTGCTACCTATGATTTTTAATTTTTACCAAAGTAAACGATAGAAAAGTTAAAAGACGTAGTGCTTCTAAAACTGTGAAATCCTACGCGATACACCTACAGCATTCTTCTGCTTTTTTAAAAGCCTTATAGTTTTCAACTCTATTAGCTGTGCTCCGTTTAAAAGTACCTAGCCTATGTTTTATCATAGGATCTAAGATAGCTAAATACTTAATTTCAGCTCAGCTGGATCAACAATATAGCCGCGAAGAAGAAACAAACCCGCACACACATACACGCTATTTTATTTATAATAATTAATTATTAGGATTTACACAAGGCATTGGGTAAAAGGCTTTCGCAGTAGGTAATGGGACAAGTGCCCTTCAAAGTCATCCTAGTCCTTCAATAGCCCACTGCTGGGCGCAAGTTGCCCTTACTATGTTAATGCGTTAAAGGACCCAAATGTAAGCTAAGTAAGTAAACGATATAATAAAACTTCATAAATGAATAATATGATCTTCCCTAATAGCGTAAATGTCACTGTAAATATCGGAAATCCGTTATGAAAAGACCGAGCCGAGGTAAACGCGTGAAGCACCCATTCCTTCGATATATGGAGGTATTTTGGTATTTGGTGAGCTTTTTTCATCATTAGAGGTTATTCGGGTATTCCATCTAATGTTACCATGAATCAATCAAATTTGGTACTATTAATAATAATATATATGGACGTGTAAAGTTTGGATGTATGATTCGATATTTATTAAGCTGCATCGGGATTTAAGCTGTTTAACTCTAAGGGAGTAAAGCCTAATTTGTTATTCTAGGGCTTCCAAATTTTATCCCAATCAGTTCAGCCATTTCTGCACGCCTAGAAGTAATAAGCACACATTTCAGAATATACTAAGTCTAAATTACTGTTATGTGACTTTTTCTTTACAAAAAAATACTGACTGATTAAATCTTGGAAAATAAGTAAATTAGGTTTTTAAATCACAATAATTAACTTAATCTCAGATATTTTTTAACATTGTGTTCAGATGCATGTTTTCTTTTTTTTTTTCAGATAATGCAGACATCTTACAGATCTCGGGAAATGTGGATTTGAGGTGAGTTTTAAAAGTTGGTTAAAATTATAAATATGCCTTTAAACAATCAAATCAGTGGGAGTAAATTATTTCAGCATAGGTTATTTTCATATAAAGCATTATTATTTAATTTTTAAATGTTTTCCCTATTTTCTCCCAAAGTTGCCTATAAATTTTGAGTCAAACTCTCTATTCATAATAGAATAGAATAGAAAACTCTTTATTGTTCACACAAATACAACAATATAAACTTAGAACTAAGATTACACAGAAAGAAGTGTTACAATTGGCGGTCTTATCGCTAATAGCGATCTCTTCCAGACAACCAAGCAGGGAAAGGAAATACATAAAAATAGAGCGACGGTGGTTATAAAGATATATATGGAGACATAAGTACATATTTTTAATCATAGCTATATAAATATAATGCATCGACCATGGATGTAGATTGTAACACTCACCAACAAGTTTAAAAAGCTTTGTTAAATGTTTCAACCATTTAAAGCAAATATAGAGTATACTAACTACGAGTAGGTACATTGTGACTAGTTTGACCTCTCAACGGCTTTTATAAGAGCAAACAAAACTGCCCTTGTGTGTCCCGAAACAAACAATTTTATACCAAACATTGACAAATTCGGTAAAGATATAAAAAGAACATTTTTGTTATTCAGTGATGAGTGCTTTTCGTAGAATGGACATAGGGCCTAAAATATAATAAGAGTGTAAAACATGGTATTATGAAATATTAGCTTAATAAATAATTATTAAATAAATTATTCCACCCACAAGGTGGACAGACGACCTTATAAAGGTCGCCGGAAGACGCTGGATGCAGGTCGCTTCCAACCGGTACATATGGAAGTCTAAAGGGGAAGCCTATGTTCAGCAGTGGACGTCTTACGGCTGAGATGATGATGATGATGAAATAAATTATTCAAGCACTAACTACGAATTCCGCTGATTGACTTTGAAAAGTTTCAAAGGAGGATATGTAATGGCTTTTCTTAAAACAACATACACACAGTATCATGCCTTATTGTGCCAAAATAAGGATATATTAAAAATTATTAAAATCATTCAATGGTATATTGGCATCAACTGATTTTATTGAATCAGTATAGCTATAGTGGAAAAGCGCACGCATTGTAATGCCTATAACATTTCTTCTAAGACGTACACTCTTGTCAGAGTGGTCGTGGTGGCTCTGATGCTCGGTCTTCTGCTTGAATTTTCCCGATGGATTTAGCGATGTGACGCCATTTTGTCTATTAATGGCTTTGCGAGAGCACTGGGTCATAGATGTATCTGTGGCTTTTTGATGAGGTCAGTCCAGCGAGTTGGAGAACGGCCTCGAGCTCTCTACCATTTCAATTGATATAATATTTGAATTATAACATTAACTCTCTCTAAAACATATCAGTGCAAAGTCAAGTCAAAACAAAGGTATTATCCACAAATAGTTAACGCAGTAAATCGTACTTACACATTTCTATTCAAGATGACATCTCGAGGGTTAACGAAGATCCCTCCTCTCGTGACATAATTATCGGAAGATAAACGATAGGCCGGAACTGATAATAATAAATGGTAGAGCAGACTCTACGGAGGTCCCAAAGATATTTCATATATTACCTTCATACTCGCATAACTATCTCAGTGGCGGGTGAGCGATATCTTAAGCCGGAAGAGGTCGGATTGTTTGAATAAATAATGAGATCAATTTTATGATGCACGAATGTAGGCAAACGCAAAACTTTATTATATATTATATAATATATAATACTCGTATTATGTAGGTACTGAGTTTCTATTTGATCACGATGTCATAGACCATACATGAAAATATATATTTTGTTATGGAAATGGCGATAATTGCAGAAAACTATACGATTTTGAACTGTTTTTTACATTTTACCTGTGCAGGCATGATATGTTATGGGGCTTTTGGCATTATTTTTACATAAAAATAAAGAAATAGTTTAATGCTCAAAGGTGAAGGGAAATATACGAAACACCTTCGTTTCTTTCTCACTACTAGATGATCTCTAATTTAATTGATCACTGATTTGACTGGGCTTACTCGTATATTCCGGGTAAAGCCGAATTGTCTCAGTTAATACCTACTCGTATAACTAAAGTGGAAAACTGTAATCACTCTCCCAATCCCCGTATAAGGATTTCACGCTGAGATTTTATGCTTCAGTTAAGCACATTTCGTGGGTTTTATTATAAATTTTATTAACGGTTTTATAGTTCCGCCGCAGGCTTCCGAGTAGGTCATTCTTAGACTTTTATTGCTAGCAAATGATTAAAACGCTTTCATTTATATTTTGGCATGTTTCAGATTTTATATATAAATTTTGCAAACACTCGGTCTATTTTGTCTTATTTTTTTTATCCCCGACGCAAAAACGACGGGGTGTTATAAGTTTGACGTGTCTGTCTGTCTGTGTATGTGTGTGTCTGTCCGTGGCATCGTAGCTCCCAAACGGATGAACGGATTTTAATTTAGTTTTTTTTGGTTGAAAGTAGAGTTAGTCGAGAGTGTTCTTAGCCATGTTTGGTGTAAATCGGTCTAAGATGGCCGCCGCTACAAAATTACTTCTTTTCTCTACGACCCCATCAATATGGGTATCAAATGAAAGGGCTTAAAGAGTAGAATACAATGCACTATAATAAATTTAAAATCCAAAATGGTCGCAACCAAAAAATGAAGAATTACATAATGCGTTGGGGGTTTTTAAATTTTTTAATTTAATTCACTTGTTAGAAAAATCGTTGTTATTGTAAATTAAAATTAATTTTCATTTTTTTGGTACTTAATAATTGTTTGAACTTTGTAGACCACTTTGTGTTTGTTTTTTTGGCTAGTCCGTATTTTGTGCTTAAGTACCTACCTACTAATATAAAAATTAACAAAATCTTATAAATAGAAAAATTGGTAGATATCTGTACTTCGTAGTTCTTAAATTGCTTGTACACAATTCCTTATATTTATGTTCTCAAAACTTACTAAAGATCAAGTTAAGAGTTCAGAACTCCTATTTTAGTCCAAGCTGGCGCAGAAATAGCTATAACTCCAAACAAGAGATCGTCTTGTTCCGTTTCTAACTTTATATTATTTAGACTTGAAGTAAACTTCAATCTTCTTCAAAACATCAGAGAATCAGAGGTCATTGATATCAATTATTGTTCATCTTAATAATAATGAAATAGGTACGTTTTCACTTACACTTCACTCGTTTACACTTCTTAAAAAATATATGTCTCAATAACTCATTCCACTCATACTGTAAGAGGTTCAGAGGTATCATATTATAACTTTCAATTTCTAGACTTTTATTAGATATCTTTCTAAATTGTACAAAATTTAGGTTGCCTAGACATTAGATAAGAAGACTAACTGACTGTTCTATTAACGCACAGCAAAACCCGCTTGATAGATTGAGGTTAACTTTGGAACACAGGTAGTAGTAACTTCGTTGACCTCTGCTAAGAAAAGGTTTCTTCAAGCGGGCAAAGCCACGAGCATAAGCTAAAAATCTTACAAAAACCATATTAAAAAGACTTGTAAACTTATATTATTCTATTCATGCATCAATGTGGGTAAGCACCATCATTTTATTACGGCTAGCGGCTTTACTGTGAACGGTAAAACATTATTCGGGTTTTGTGAGCACTGTTAGCTCCAGTATTTGCAAAGATTTAAGCCTAGACACGTCTCAGAGCCATTCTGTATTCCGTTCACTTCCATACTATATTAAATTGATGCATGTGATGGCGAAATAAGACTTAGATATAGAAGCATAACTTCTAAAGCTTGTTTATATGACTACAGATAACACTCGTAACGTTTTATGAAAGCTGGATTGATTTATCCAACAAGTGAAGCTGATGCGTTTTGTCACGATGCGATGCCTTGTGAACACTTTTAATTAATTGTATTCTGGATACTGATTAAAATTTTGCCTGACAAAGAAAATAACAAACGAGTAAGCTAAATAAAACCGTTTAATAAATCAAAAGGCGGGTTGCAAAGCGTTTGTATAAAATAAAAAATCCACTTATAGGCAGATCATGAAATTGAAAAGATATTATGTGAAATATAGGAGGCAGTCGTTAGGTCATGTTGCAGGCCTTGTAGTAATGTGTATGTAATCTTAATGATGAAGGTTGGTCGCAAAACCTATAAAAAGGCAAAATTAACGTTTATTTAGGCTAAATTAGTGTGTAGGTTTGTTACTTCTTTACTACTAAACGGGTAGACCGATTGAGCTGAAATTTGGTATAGAGATAAAGAAGTAGAAGTTTAGGTCCTCAAATAACACATACAATAAAGTACAGCGGGTAAAACCGATGGGCGCAGTTAGTCATTTATAATCCCTATAGTGACAGCAACCAATGCACCCGTCCCACAGCCTGATATGAAGTGAAACGTCCGTTCATTAGAAACAAGCCATTTGCGAAGCCTATAGACAAAGCTCTACTGCAATGAACTCGTCAATCTGAGACATGAGTTATTAAGTCTCATATGCCTTGTGATTTGCCTCTTTCCGTCCAATTAAAGATAATCACGGTAGAATATTGGGTGAACTGGAATCCAGATCCAGATTATATTGAGAAACCCATTACATATATACATAGATTAAAGTTTTCAATTAAAATTTATGTCTCTTATGGAAAGCGAGATGGAAATTGTTTTTTTATTTACTGGTGTTTATTACTCGTATGATCCGAGGGAGGCTTAATTATCAACACTAGAGTAAAGCATGATTTTACAATTTCATATGTTAGGCATAAAGAACTCTTGGAAAATATACGACTTATTTTCCGTCACGAAGTAATAGTGCCGGATTAAGCTTAATTGACACAACTTCACGGTATTAGAAACTAGGCCACTGAGGTTATCAGAACGTATGTATGTATTGTATAGTAACTAACGTGCAAGTTGTGATTAGTATGGCCCAAGGGGGTTGAAAGCCACAGGCGCGTTGTGTTCCACCGCAGGAATTCCTCGGTGGTCGCAGTCACCGGACCATCCGAACGCGTACTCTATCAATTAAAGAATATCTTATTCGAAAGTCTTTTAAACTTTTTATACGATTGTCGATTAGATATATTATGTCACGGTAAATGTGATTAATTGAAAATTATTAATAATTATCGGTTATTATTAATAATTACCACATGTTTTGGTAAATGTGAATAAACGATCGAAATTTATTACTTTTACTAGTAATTATTAATAATTCCCGACACATATTGGTAAAAGTAATAAAATAAATGAAAACCTAATGTTTTTTGACCAGCAGGTATTTAAAAATTACTTATTTTTAGTACAGAATTATGGGCAAACCGAAATCAGTCGGTTAGGTTAGGTTTGAACTGTGACCACAATGCGCGAGCCGAGCGAGCGAAGCGAGCGTGCCGCGGCAGCGGCCGGCGAAGCGCCAGATACGAGTTGTTTTTGATACCTGAATAATTTCTATCTGTATATTCGCAGTATCGACCGTAGTTGAAACGACCGTAGGTATGATGATACGTAACTTTTATTACATTTATCACTACTAGGGTTAAATTATTAATAATAACCGACAAATTATGTGATTAATTTATCACTTTAACCACGACTTTCGGTAATTATTAATAATAACCGATAATTATTAATAATTTTCAATTATTCACTCTTACCGTAACATATACAATAGAATAGAAAACTCTTTATTGAAGCACTACAAACATACAGAAAACTTTATAAAACTATAACACAAAAACACGATATAAGTGTAACAATTGGTATATTTTATAACTAAAAAAAAATAACTGTTTAGTTTTGTAAGTCAACTTTTTCCTGTGTTTGCCAGCCGCCCTTTAATTATTTCTAGTACAATTTCTTCATAATAAGGGCAACTGGGAAAAAAATGCATTAAATCCTAACGTAGTGCTAAATAATAAATAAATATAATATAACTAACCAATAAAATAACTGAAGACTCAATATAATATATAAGATTTTCGCCCACAAACTTTCACCTATATTAATATTAGTGGTGATTATGAGAAGCATTCCATAAGTCACATAAAATTGAGGATACACCATAAACCGAGTTAAAACTTAGTAACAAAGTTACGAGGGAGAACGTTCCGTGCTCGGTTATGAACAGATGATGGCAGCATATATGACTAAATGGACATGATGATCAAGTTTAAACTTTCTTATTGCATAGGCACGCTATATTGTGTCTTTAATTAAGTTATAACTTAGCTCTATAAATTTTGAAGCAACTCATTCTGCTATATTAACGTGTTATGTACCTAGAATAAATTATATTATAACTAACTTCAAACGATCGAGAAAAGTATTTGTCGGATTCTTTGTGTATGCCTAACCGATTACTTGAAGACACCACCTGATTTCTTATTTTGTAAAGTATAGACGAATAGTATACTTTCCAGTTCAAGCGTTTATTTAAGCAAGTGATTTTTATTAAAAACCATCTTCAATGTTGCGTTCCATAAGTAAATGCGAGGCGATTAAAAGTGTTTTCCTAATTAATACCTAACTTAAAAACTGCTTGTCTGATAAAACTTCAAACAGGACCACTGTTCAATGAACTCACAGTCAAAATAAGACCTGTCATGTGTGTCTTTTATGAACAGAAGACGGGTCGCCGGACGGTGAGTGGTCACCGTCGCGTCGTTGATATCTTGATGCCATTACTAAAATTTGTTCAAGAGATAATCGTATCCCGATTCGTTTAAAATTTTCCCATCACTCTTCTCAAAATATTACCCTTTCTCGCCCAACTGGAGTGTCGTCACAAAATTAATGATTTTATAATTGCGAACTCTTCCCTTTACATTGAAAATTAGGTTATCACTGTGATATAAGATTAAGACGACTTATACGTGGGCGTGATGAAATAAAATGAGGCATATACATATTTATAGTCCGTCATTATTTTTATACATAAGTACTTCGATTTGTTGTTGTGATGATTAAAAAGTCGTCTATTCCAAAAGCAATTCCGGTACAAGTCCGATTCAAATTTGATCCAATGAATGATGGTCCAGTGTGATCTTAAAACTATTTACTCGTATATTATGATAGTTCGCTCTTAGAGTAATCCGATTTTTGTCCGTCATCCGTCAATTTCAATTTCAGCGGCTTTAGCATGCCACATGGAATCCCGACAAAACTTCAAGAGTAGAACTGTCACCCCATACATTCACAAAAGTACAATGTATGGGATGACAGTTCTACTCTTGACATTTCAGCGGGATCCCATGTGGCATGCTAAAGCCACTGGTGATTATAATTATTGAAGGACGAACTGGCTTTTATAAAATTGGTATAAATATTATTTTTTAAGAAAAGTCATGCATGCTCGCGTACCTACTATGTCCAATCCGAATTGAAACTGTTTAAGAATTCAGTCAATCTTCCGAATCCGCTCTTATAGTGCTCGGTAGATACTTATAGATACGTATATATAATATCTTTGAAAGTTTTTTTAATGTAGTGGTGAACAAGATTGGACGAGCTTAACCTTGATATTTATAAAAATGACAACTGACTTGCTTAACTCCTTCTGCGTTAGTTGAAAATACTTTACGATCTACATAAAAAATTGATTGTAAAAGTTCGAAAACAAAAAAAATGTATATTACCTTTTTATGTATCAGATAAACAAAAAGCAATGTTTTGTACATCTAAACAATCTAAATCATATTCGAATAATTCTCGTGACCAAACTATTTGTGGTTATCTATGAAACAATAATATGCGTAACCTAGGTATAATTACTGAGCGCTTGAATATCAGCGTAGCAAATGAAAGTAAGCGTAGCGTAGATTGATAGAACTAACCGCTTTGGTGTTGCCGTGGTAAATTTGTGGTTTTGCGTTATATTTGGTGACTGAATGTTACTATCAAATTCATTAGAATAGTTGATATTAGAGGTGGGCTTCACAAGTGTTTTAAGTGCCTCTGCAAAATGTGATTGCAATTTTTGGTAGAATATAATATTAGATTTGCCGTAAATAGTCGAAAGACACTGTAGGTATTCCAGTTACTTAATTATGTGATTCAGAGAGACTGCGCGGACGACCAGAATAATAGTTGTCTTTATTTACTTTTTGAGTGATTTATTTGCACGAAATGTTATCCTCAAAGGTCCACGCGAACGAGTATGTCCTTCCGTCAAGAATAAATGACCACAGAAACCTTTATGAATATAATATAAGTGAAGTTAGCAAGACGGCATCAAATTTTCATCCGATATACGGAATCCCTTTACAGACACCAAAACTAAAATAGAAGTGGCGTGGAAAGATCGGCAGCAAAATTTTGCTTGAAGCTTACTGAATTTTTCATTGTGAACGTAATACTCAAGTGAGAATCGTCGTAAGTTCTAAGTATAATAATTCTAGTCCTTTAGTTGTGATGTTAATGGTTTTCATTGCTAGAATCAAAGGCCAGTGCTGTGTTTAGGATAGCCAATATAAGAACTCAAGAGACAACAAGGTTATATTATGTTGAACTTGATAAAATGTTCGGCAACTACACGACACGATCTGTTGGTCAAACGTTCGTTGGCCAATAATAGTTCATTCGAGAAAAATTATAAAAGTGTAAAGTTTTTATGGGAATAAAAACTTATAAATTATAGGTAAAATAGTTTTTGAGAAACTGGATGGGACTCTATTGTAGCACTACGTAGAGCGTAGATAGAAATAAACATAATTTATGGAAACTGTTTTGCTACTAATCTAATTTAAGAAAAAGTTGAGCACGCATGTAGGTAAAAGAAAATAACAAAACAAAAAACAAAGATATCTATAAAAAAAACTAGTTCGTTTTCACAAAAACTGTTTTATCCGATATATCTTATGATAATATATCTGATATATTATGATAAATATCCGATATATTATCCAATTTATTAGGATATTGATCCTTTGAACCCTGAAAAAAATATCTTTGTTTTTGAAACGAAGTGACTTTTTTTTGTGTAGTGTAAGAACTTTTAACTGACTGCACGATAAATGTGTGTATATATTTTTGTCTATATAGCTTTTTGAATTAGTCTAGTTTTCCAATTTGCCGTAACGAATTATAATTTTCGGCTAGCATTGCATCGGTGCTGTTAAAAATTCTATATAGGTACATTGTTTTGACGATACAAAAGTTTTTTTTTTTTTTTTTTTTTTTTTTTTTTATGTGGTGAAGTAGAAGACGAGCAAGACGCTCTCCTGATGTTAAGAGATAACGGCTGCCCATAATCAGTACAGTGCTACTTAGGATTTCACAATTATGTGAAATTCTAGGAGCACGGCACCAACGCTTCTTACTCAAGAGTCATAAGATGTTAAGACTCTTTAGCCCAGTAATTTCACTAGCTACAGTGCCCTCCTACCGGAGCACAGTAATGTTTGCACATCTACTCTCACTCAGGCGGTAGAATAACTGGCACTGTTGGGGTACCCACCTAGACGACCTCCTGCAAAGGAAATCTACCCCCGGTGAGGAAATCTACCCCCGGTATTATTATTATTTATAAATATTTCAGGCTTTCATAATTAGGTATTGATCTTAAAACAGGTTCTATTTTGCGACAGACTTTACAGGGGCATAAAAATAATTTA